>OU898279.1:109904754-111253735 GCA_918026665.1 Diabrotica balteata | reverse complement strand
TAAAATGAAATGTTCTTTAAAAGTGTGTAAAGCATTTAGTTCGTAGAATGTATACAACCAAAGGATCTCAGCTAGAAATTAAATGCTTTATACACTTTTCAAGTACTTTTCTTTTCAATTCATTTTTTTGTAAATGTTTTTCTTAAACATAACTAATATTTAACATTTTATCTATTATCTAAAACCTAGCGGTTTTACAGGGAAAGTGACAATGGAAAAGTGGTCCATGTACAAGGGAGGCAAATTATTTTTAACGTTTATTTATTTATGAAACGGAAAAAAGATTTGAGATATTGCACAACTCCTTTACCCCTAATAGAGCGAGTGGTTCAAGCAACTGGTACCTCAGAAAGTACAGTGAAGAGGATAATTAAGGAAGGTAAAAACAAACCAGCAACTTCACAATTTGTATCACCCAGAACAAGTATTTGCAAGCCCAGCCCAAGTCATCAGTCAATCCATTTGAAGAACACGTCATAAGAAATACCATTTACATGTTTGCTACTATACACAAAAAAAGACATACCATGAAAGCTGTTTACAAATCTATTAGAAACGAAAGAATTGTAACTGGTAAAATATCTTCTTAAAAAAATGTAAAGAAATTAGGATTTAGGTGGAGAAAAGTGAAAGACAATAGGACAATTTTATTAAAAAAAAACTGACATAAGAGCCAAACGAACAGAATTTCTAAGAAAACTCAAAAAGTACAAATCTACAAGTAAGATATTTTAAAGTAATTCACAATTTTTTGTACTTAGAGATATTGTATATAGTGATGAAACTTATATACATAGTTCCTACACCGTTCCAAAAGGTTGGGATGATGGATGAAACAAGTGCATAACATCTCCGGTATCTAAAGAGCAACGGCTGATCATCTTACATTGTGGTGGTAAAAATGGATTTGTCGAAAATGCTGCTCTCATTTCCAAATCCGGACAAAAAACTGGTGATTATCATGATGACATGAATCACCAGAATATATGAAGTGGTTGAAAGACAAACTTCTTCCCAATTTACCTTCCAATTCAGTTTTAGTAATAGACAACGCCTCATATCAAAATGTGACTCTTGAAAAATGTCCTACATCAGCTTCGAAAAAGACATCATGAAAAAATTGTTGACAGAAAGAAATATATTTTTCGATGAATGAGAAACAAAACCGGAGCTCTACAGTAAGGTACTCATTGCTAAACCTAAAAACCCAGTATATGCTGTAGACCAATTATTAGCACAGCACGGCCACTCTGTTTTACGTTTACCACTATATTTACACGACTGTTAAATTAGCAGATGTTTTAGAACTAGCAAAAATCAGGCTAAATGAAATCACGCTAAGAAATATGGGCAAATACTTGCAGGCATGTTAATAAAGTAGAAGAGTACTTCAGCCGAGAATACATTTTCGATGAAGTACATGAGATCATTATAAAGTTAGATGATGATAGCGAATCATCTGCAACAAAACTGTCTGATAGCGACAACGACGACGGCTACAACAACGACCTATAAATACAAACTAGTCAAGGTGACAAGCTCGGTATTCCGTCCCTCCATGTATATTTTTTAGTTATTTTAACGTTTTATTAATTATTTCATTTCTTATTTAGTTTTAATTAACGTGTGTGTGTGTCTTATTGTGAATAACCTAATATTCCGTCTCCATGTAGATGCCGCATTAATATTCTTAAATACTTAAAAGACTATTCCGGTTGCACAGTCACATAATATCAGTACTATCTAGAGAGTGTCATATAACCCTATAAAAGTAAATAGTTTATCACCCTCCATCTAAGTGCAAAAACGAAATTCCACAGTTCAGTCCAGCGCGCTGCAGAAAGAAGAAGAAAGATAGAACGTTCATTATTGAAGGTAGTGTACATTTCATTTAAATACACAGACAATTTGATCAATTGATAACTTTGTATTTAACTTATTTCGCCTTAAAACATAATACCAGTAGAAGTGGTGTTCTAATTTATTTAAACAATAATTGCTGTTAAACAAATTCTATAAACCAATTTCATCTACCCGGACAAATTTATTTTCGGTCTTTTGGATCATTCCAAATAAAAAAGGTTTATTGTAATTTTTCTCTAAAGTTGATCGTTTTCAACTTATACAACTTAAAACTGAAAAAAAAAACGAAAAATCATGAATTTTAAGGTTCAAAAACACAATTACTTTTTAATTCACCAAACCTTGTTCTATCAGTTTCTGATACTTTAGTTTGGGCTTATTGATTTTAAAACATTGTTTTTAGTCGTTTGAGGCCTTATCCCAATCTAAAAAGGATTTTTACAAAACTGTTTAATAAATTAGGACCACTTTTTGTATGGGCGACTTCTTGAACATTATTCTGCGGTCTTTTATTTCTAAGTGATTATACAAAAAATCTCATGCGAATATTTTTCCCAAGGAATTCGAGGTTTTCGTCTCGTATATAAACATATTTTGCTGAATTTAAAGCCAAAATCTTATTATTTTTCTATCATGCATTAATTTGTTATTTATTTATTTGCCTCTAGATTTTTTTCAGTTCTTAAAAGATTTATTTACAGGCCAAATTAGTGCAATGTAAATATTTTACATTTTTACACAGCAATTTTCTTATCGGCAGTGAAAACCAGAAGTCGTAAATTTTTATTACACCTTTCAATGTGAGATAAAATAAAAATGCGATGACTAACTGGAAAATATAATATGTCACGATTATTGGAAACACTCCACGGGAAATATCATTAGCACGTACAAATCCTACCCTGTCGCCCAATTTCCTATGAAATTAAAATGGTGCATGTTTATAGGATCCATTTATTTTTTCAGGCATGCGTATTTACGAGGTCCACAAGGTTTTGAAACATTTCTATAATTATAGTGTTGGTTTATAATTTTATAGTGTTATTTAAATAAACTTAGAACTGTGAACATGTTTAAGGATTTTTCTGTTTTCTATCAACTTGATTAAGTAAATTTAATATTATTTTGACTCTATTATAATAATTATTATCTATTATGATGACAAAAGGGTTGTAAGTGTGAGTCCATAATTGAACAGATATATTAAAGAGGTCAATACTCAAAATCTAATATTTACATTCATAGTTTTACAGAAGCGATCGGTTTCGAGACTTACAATATTTGCCTCAGGGTACTGTCTGTCTTCATCTTTTCCTTATGACACACCATTGTAGTGAGGTGATATGTTGATCAATATAATGTAAATAAAAGGTCTTACAAGGTGAAGACCTTTAGGTCTTTATTAATTATATTTATATTACGTCTACTTTTAATTTTATTACAAACCAGAAGATAATCCTACCTCTTTAATAATAAAAAAACTTTGACAACAAAATCGATCATCATGGCAATCTTCACCTTATCTCCCACAGCGCAGAAAACTGGGTAGATTTTGTGTTGAACCAGGTTCTGAGGTTCTTCAACCAGGACGTCTTTCGTCCTGGACCCCGTTGTCCAAATATTTTTCCTAGCAAGATGGCTTGTAGAAGGGCATATCTGGATTCATTTCGCATAATGTGTTCAAAGTACATTAACTTTCGAGATTTGATGATGGTCAGTACCTCTCGGTTCTTCTTCATTCTTCTGAGGACTTCCTCATTGGTGACTAGATCAGTCCACGGAATTTTAAGTATACTTGATATAGCCACATCTCAAATGCTTCCAATTTTCTGCACATATCTTCGTTCAAGGTCCACGATTCAACACCATAAAAAGAACAGAGAAGAAGTAGCATCGCAGCATTCTTACTTTTATACCAAGAGAGAGATTGTGGCTCTTGAAGAAGGCCCCCATCCAGTTGAAGGTGGATCTATCTTTTGAGGTGGAAATGAGTAGCAATAATAAATAAAAGATACGAAATTATTCGAAATTACTTAAAAGGCAGAAAATATTGATTTTTCACGTTGAGAACTCCTATGAATAGCTGTTCTGACGAGACCTATTAGGTCGAAATACGTATCAACAGATACATAGGATTTGTTTGCGTGAAATCAAATATTTGCTGCCTTTTTTCATTTTATTCTGATTTACTCTGTGTGAGTACTAGAAGCACAATTCGCTAAGGATTTCTGCTTAGTTGTAAAAGACATGTCGTAGAATGCAAATTTTATATTCCCCATGTCTCTTTTAACATCTTTTATCAACGTCTGTTTGCCTTGCAATTTTTAGAAGGCTCAGATTATAGCATAACTCTGAATTGTGTTTCGAAACTATTTTACTACATTTAACGTTGAAAATGACCACTATAAATACCTAAGAATGCTGTTCCGACTCAAAAATGCACCCTAAACATTGCAGAGAGTAATTGTGAACCTACGAAAAGAAATGATAGGAGAAATATGTCTGGTGTACATGGACGACATAATTGTATTTTCAACCTCTCTTCAAGAGCACATGGTAAATCTGTGAGTGAATTCCTGAAGAAAAACTAATGCTTATACTAATATAAAAATGACCACTAGTATGTTATGCAAGGAACAACATTGTTAATAAATACTAAAATAATTAACTGAAAACGTCTAAATAGGTTTTTAAAAACTAAATAGGTTCTTTTTATAGATATGTTACTTGTAAATTGTAAATTTTATTACATCGTACTTTCAAAACAAAAGTTAGAGTATCTACTATTCTGTAAGTTTTAGCATGACCAGTTTAAAATTCAAACATTTTTATTAAGTTTGTAATCTGCCGAAGAGTTGTAAAAAAGTAATTGATATGACAACCCTCTTAGTGTGACGCTTCGTTTGAAGCATTTCGAAGTCGAAAGTCATGCCATCTATCGATGATAAATATTACCGATGTTTCAGATGGAACCACCTCTACAACGCAACTTGGGGGAGGCAGTTCAAGAATTAATTCTTGTTTAACCAGATTTTTCATATGTTTAGGAAAAAATATTCAATGTTTTGTTACAAATATTTCCACTTTTACAGTTTTATATATGTTGTAAAATGTTGTCCAGTTTCTTACCGGTAGCTTTATTATAAGCCGAAACATATTTTTTTCGTATTGTGGCAAAACTATATATTCAAAAATTCATAAGCATTTCTTAGGATCATATCTTTATGCTGTAAGAAAATTAACAAAATTGTATGGAAAACAGTAATTTTTTTGGGTTTTTTCGAAAAGGAAAACATGAAGTTTGCTCAAAATTTTTCAAAATAGTTCTAGTTGCTACATATATCTTCTAATTTTTTTTTAAATTCTTTGAATGTTTAGTTTATTTTTTGGGGGTACAGATCAACCTTAAAACAATTTTGACGATATTTATTCTAGAGTGTAGTACTTTAATAATAGTAATTTGGCACGAATTTCAAATGCTGGTCATTTCCCAAGGTTGAATTTTGTAACAAATATTATTTAACGTCTTTTTATAGGGTGATACCCTCAACGACGACACTGCTTCAGCTTTTATTTATCTAACGTTTTATATCGCTTACTGGATCATTACTGCTGTGATATGATACCATATTTTACTCTTTCACAACCTGACAGAAGAGATAAACTTGCCTTTGCTAGTCATCAAAATTACATGAAGAAAATATTATTAATATTAGATTGAAACGGTTGTATTATATATGAGAAAGCGTCCTGAAATATCATTTTAAAACTTCCCGTTGTTCATGTAGCATAGTTGAATCCGTAAATATAAAAGGAATAGCCAGCTGAGTAAAAAATTAAAGTTTTAATGTAAAAATTTCATGAATATATAACTTAGTTTCAACAGAATTTTGATTCGACGAAAACCTCGGTGCCTAGTTGCCTGATGTAATTTAAATTGAATAATTTACAACTTTTTCGGAAGCTACGGAATCCTGTAGAGCAGTAATAATGAAAAATTTACGTTGTGTCTGAGAAATCTCAGGGCTTTCGCGAATTCGCACCGGAGTAGTCGACATCAGCTTTCACGTTTAGGTAAATAAACATAATAACCGGCACTAGACTGGATTTCCACGCAAATGAAATTTTATTGTAGATGTATGCTTGGGTTGTCGACGTTTCGAGCGAAGTAGTCACAATAAGTCATCGCGGCGACAAAATAAGTTTTGGCTTGTTGCATTTTTATTTCGTTTTATTAAAAAAATACTGCTTTACTTTAGACAATAAATTCAGAGTTAAGTTACGCAAACTTACTTACTTATGTTTAAGGATATGTCGTATAAGAATAAATTGTTTATAGGATGTCGGCCCAGTTTCGGACTATGTCGGCTCTATTTTTTTTCGCGGGCACCGATGTGGACGGGGTTTATTTATGGTGTTGATAAAGTTTTCCATATTTTGTATGTTTCTCGGTTGCAGTAAATATCATCTTGCTTTATTTTCTCCATTTCCTCTAGAGATATTGGATTAAAGGGATGCTAACAAGACACGGCCTTTTGTATAGCGCTTTGCTATCCCTTTCCATAGACCATACAATCATCAATATGTGTTATAGCTATTTTTAAATATTTCTGTATATTATGGTCGACAATGTAGGTGTTAATTTTCTGGGAAACAGTCTATAAAATGCTAAAAAACGAACAAATTTGCGTTAATGTGTTAAAGTACGTAATTCGAATATTTAAGCAGATTATTTATGTACCTTCTTCTTCTTACGGTGTTTGTTCGTTCCGGATGTTGGCGATCAGCATAGATATCCTAACTTTACTTGCAGCTATTCGAAGTAGTCCCGTTGTAGACGTATTGAACCACTTTAGGTATTGAAGCCAAGATATTCTTCTTCTCTCTGGTCCTCTCTTTTCAAATACCTTGTCCTAAAGAATGAGTTGCAATAAGCCATATCTGTGTTCATTTCTCATAACATGGCCAAGATATTCTAATTTGCGCTCTTTGATTGTATTAGTGATCTCGCATTCCTTGTCCATTCTACGTAGGATCTCAATATTAGTCACACGATCCACCCATGAAATTCGTAAGATGCTCCTGTAGCACTACATCTTGAAGGCCTTGAGCTTTCCTAAAAAAGTTTTACAGATCGTTCATGCCTCTACTCCGTAAGTAGCTTATTAGGCTAATTATTCTCTATTCTTCTAATGTTAACTAGCTTTGGGGAATATTTCTAGTTATATATAATTAGTTAAATACATCCCTATCCATTTTATTCCTTGTTCGTCGATAAGTTTCAGGAATTTTAGATAAAATTTGTTAGGCCCTACAACCTTACCCTATTTAGTTTTTCTAATAGCTGTAACTTCTTTAATGGTAATCGGGGTCCTGTTTGACATTCTATGTCTTCAATGGCAATCTGCCTTTCATCTGCAAATGTTACTTTAATATATTTCTTCCAAATATCTAGTCTCTCTTTCACACTTAGTAGTGGATTACCTTGGTTGTCTGCCAAACATGTCAAACTCTTCTAGGCTTGTATAAGCCTGCAGCTTCTTTAACTTTTTTTGGGCATATTGACTGAATCGTGTTTCTGTTGTAATAGCTGTATTCCCACACATTGTTCTCTCAGCTGTGTGTCCTTAGACATTCTGATGGCTTTTGTGATCTCTTTGTCTATTCTTTTGTTTAATGTCTTGTCCTGATCTTTGAGCTTTCGCATCTCTTTCATCATATCTAGAATCTCATTTATCATCCACGATTTTGTCTTAATCATTGGTAGTTTAAGGAATTTTTCTTGTATGTATTCAAATTGCCATGTATATCCTGTTTTACACTCTGCTCTGTGCGTTGGTCTTTGAGTAGCCTGAAGTCGTATTTTGGGTTAATACTACGTCGAATTTTCTTTAGCCTGACCCTCATTTTGCAAATCAGTGGGTTATGGTCTGACTTGATATCTGCTCCTTGGTACGTCTTGACTAATGTAATGCTGTTACGGACTCTTTTATTAATCATAATACAATCTATTTGATTTTTGACTATGTGGCCTGAAGTATCTTGAGGTGATTTCCACGTGTATAATCTTCTAATTAATATTCTCTGTAAAATTCAGCTTGTTAGTATAATTTTTAGAAGTCAACTCTCTGACCACTGGTCTATTATGGTAACACCGTGTTTTTTCCTTAATTTTCCCAAAAATGTTGCTACTAATGTAAAACCAATTATGCCCTAATCAATGACAATGTCAAACCAAAAATATCACGTCATTCAGCATCGTAACTGAGCTACTACATAAACGGCCGAATATTTATGTGATTTTATATCTAATCTGAATTAAAATTATTTTTTCGGTGGGTCCATATAATCAATAAATAATTTTGCAATAGAAACGATGGTCGACCAATAAAAAAATTCCTAAATAATTTGAGATTTAGATTAAAATTCTCCTTTTATTTTTTAGACCCTTTATGACTTGTTCAGCACGTACAAGACACTATTTTGGCGACGCCCTTGATTTATCTTTATGGTCAAGACTAAACCAAAAATACACAATAGAGGTTTTTGACAAAATCAGTTAAGCTTTTTTGTTGCTTTCGTATTACAAATTTACAGCAAATGTAATATAACAAAAGTTATAAGATTTACTAACACAATATATTGTCCTTATTGTTAAGTATTTTCAATACAATTCGTTTTATACAGCTAAGAGTTTTTTATTTAAACGTAAAAAACACATCAACGACCATTATATTATTTGCAACGTAAAAAAAATTTCTTGTTCGATTTTTTTTTAATTTTAAGTACAAAAACTGTCAAATGTATATATTTTATAGCTCTCCTATGTAATAAATTTCTATAAAGATAGTTACGTTGTTATGATATTGTTAAACAATTCGGTCCACTATGTTTTATTTACTTCAGCTCGGAAAAGATCACTTAATGTTAGGCCTGTCAATTTCTAAGACAAATCTGCCAAAATATATGCCTTAGTTATGTCTGGATCAGAAAAGATCTGACCGACCCATCCAAACCTTAGCAAAGTATTTGGGAGAGTATTGATGCAAAAGATATTACACATATTATATAATCCTATATAAACAGTATAATCAAAACATCAGCTTGGCTTAAAGAAAATCATTCCAGTCCCCAGAAAATTTATCGAGTGATAAATGAACTATCGAAAAACCTAAAAGATAAATACTGCACAGCTGTTCTTCTAGACATTTCTCAAGCGTTTGACAAGATTTAACAAAAAGATCTGCTCTACAAATTAAAAAGCGGCCTATCCAGTATCGATTTCCCCTTACTTAATATATTAGTATTATTAATAACTATTCATGTTATTTAATTCTATATATCAGATAGACACTTTTCCGAAAAATTCAACGAAAAACAATCCAACATTTGTCCTATCAACTCCGATTTAACGCACGGTTGTGTCTTGTCTTTGAGCCGCCACTCCTACAAAAGCATACAAAACAACAGTTGTTATCAACAGGTCCTCGAAGACACTTCGTCTCAGGACCATTTTACCTATGTAGGGTCATACGTCGCCATGTTACCAATTCCAACGGTAACTTAAACATCATAATTTGTAACCACATATAATGTAAAGCAACTGTAAATTTATATCATTTAAAGGGTTTTGACCCATATATTTTGGTGGCTCATAGCATGTATACCTCGTTTGCACTGATGATGGATTTAACAATCCGAAAACGTTTTGTAATATTTTTGTGATAGCCCGTTTGGGCATTTTATTATATACCTTTTATAAAGGATTTTAAATAATTTTTTTTTATTTTTCTTCCGTCTATCGTTGCTCCACCTTGCCGTTGCTCAAAAACTTGACGCATAATATGTTCACTATATATATTGAAGAGAATAGGGAATATTATGCATCCCTGTCGAACTGCAGATTTTAATTTTAAGTTTTTTAGAACTACATTATTAACTACTACATAAGCAGTATTATTTATATATAGTTTTTGTAATAAATAGATTAGATGTTCTGGCGTATCAATTTCTCTAGGTATATGCACATTTTATCCCATTTTACGACATCGAAGGCTTTGGAATAGTCATCAAAGCATAAATATATTTTTATGTTAAACTCTCAAGTTCTTGGGGACTATAATTACTGCAATCTGTAGGTGAACCTTTTTTATATATGGGAATAAACGTGGGTTTGCCCCAGTCATTAATTTTAGATGCCGCACTTTATTGAATAACTTTTAGAAATTCAAAAAGCTAGCAAATACATCTCTTCTTTGATCACGGTATTTTTGTATTGGATATTTAGCGCAAAAGCTGCCTTCCTAGTTCTCACAGTATTTCTAAAACCAAATTGGGTATCTTCGAGATCTTCTTCGCATTTGAGTCTAATTATGTTATGGAGTATTCTTAGTAAAATCTAGTGGCACCTTAGGCTAATTAGGTAAGGGGTGTTTGTTAGGTATTGTAACAATAATTGACTGGAGCCAGTATGAGGGTACGACTTCAGTTTTATATATTGCATTAAAAAGTTTTTTTAGTATTTTTATGTTACATTCATCTATTAGCTTTACCAACTTAATAGGTGAATCATCTGGACCACCAGCTTTTTTAATTTTAACATTATTTAAAGCGTTGCCTATCTCCGTTTATAATTTCTGGGCAGTCAGTGCAATTTCGGTAGGTGTCAGTGATGTTATTTTTATTATCTTCAAGCAACCCTGATATATACAGTTGCTATTCTCTTCTTATTTTGTTCTCATTTACATCCTCTATTTCGTTGCACTTTTCTGTCATACATTTTTCTTTCTCTGATTTTATCTTCCTTTTAATTATTATTCTCTGTAGATTTAATTATTCTCTGTAGATGTAAGACATTTGACATTTGATGTTCTACTGACCTAAAATAAAAGCCATAATCCTTGACGCTGAGCAGTCGTATTTAAAGATGGTTTTAGAGAAGTGGTTCGAGATTTTCTTAGTCAATATTGCCATATTACTATTGACAAAGAATACCATCTAGGTACAAAACGGAAGTTTAAACACTAAGGTACTACTAGAAAATAACTCTACATCTATCTGAAGATGTGCAACTCACTGAAACTTATAGAGAAATGTAATTAGGGAAGCCTGCCTCACGTAGAGATACATGCACAGATATTTTTAATAATATTTCTTTCTTAGAGAAATAGCTAGAAGTGGAAAAAGTCCAAAAAGAGTCTCTCTATCTATCTATACAGTCCTTGCTGTCCAATTTTGGACATAGGCCTCCTTTTCCTTCTACCACGTCTTTCTATTATAGGCAGTTTGTATCATCCACTTTGGGCCTGCGTGTTTCTTCAAGTCATCTGACCATCTCATGTGTATTTTTCCTCTTTTTCGTTTGTAACTATATGGTCTCCAGTGTATAATCTTATTCCATCTGTCGTCTTTCTGTCTTATGGTACGTCCAGCGAACTTCCACTTAGGCGTTGCTATCTGCGTTGATATATCGGTAACTTTTGTTTTGTTACGGATCCAAGTATTTCTTTTCTTGTATGATAGTCTGATGTTCAGCATTTGCCTTTCCATGGCTCTTTGGGTCTTTGTTATTTTTTTCATGTTTTCCTTTGTAAACGTTCAAGTTTAAGAACCGTAGGTGAGAACAGGAAGTATACATTAGCTGAAGACTCTTGTTTTTAAATATTGTAGGTATTTTCTATTTTTTAGTATATAGGAAAGGATACCCAAGCCAACTGTATCCTTTTCTTTATTTTTTCCGTCTGATTTTCTTTATTTAATTTAAAATGGTTGTTCCAAATATACATATTATTTTACTTGTTCTATAGTTGTTTGTGCAATTTTAATTATTAATTCTTCTAATAGGTTGGTCATAATGTTCGTTTTATTATAATTCATTTGTAGACCTATTTTTGTTGATTCGCTATTTAATTCATCCATTATATTTTGTAATTCTTCACTTTTATCTGTTATTAATACAATGTCGTCTGCATATCTCAAGTGATTCAAGTATTGGCCATTTATGTTAATACCCCGTTTTTCCATTGTAATTAGTCTTCCAGAGCTTGATTGAATAGTTTGGGTGATATAGTGTCACTCTGTCTGACTCTTCGCCGTATCTTAATAGGCTCCGTTTGTTCAACTATTTTAATGGATGTTGTTGCTTGATCATATATATTGGACATTGTTCTTATATCTATAGTCTATTCTCCCATTTTGTAGAGTTTTTTACTGCACAATGTTCCACCTTATCGAATGCTTTTTCAAAGTCTACAAATACCATATACATTGGGATTTGATTTTGTTAGTAGTTTAGTTAACAGTTTGTACATTATATTAAGTAGCGTTATGAGTCTATAGTTTTTTAGATCTTTTTTATCGCCTTTCTTTTTCCCCCTATAAGGGGGAAATTTCCCCCCCTCTAATTTTCCCCCCATTTTTTAGCATTCCCACAGTTATTCCATCTTTCCCATGAGTTTTGTTGATTTCTTGATTGCCTTTTTTATTTTATTTTTACTGATTTCTGGTTGTAGGTCAGAGTTAACGTTCTTTATTTTCAGTTGTAACTAATTACGGATTTCTTGGGTTGTTTTTGTTCTGTTTTATAGAGATTGGTATAATACTCGTGCGTTATCTGTAAAATTTCTTTTATATTGTTGGTCTCCATTCCTTCGTTGCTTTTTATGCTATAAATTTGTGTGTATCCCAGGTTCTGCTTTAAGCACTTTATGTTTCTATTTTTTTCAATTGTTTTCTCTATCTTTTCTTCCTGTATTCTCCGTTTACACTCCTTGATATTTTTTCTAATAGTTTTGTTTATTTCTTTGTATTCGATTTTATTTCTGTTCCCTTGTTCTAGTAATGTTCTTCTTGTATTCATAAGAATATTTGTTTCCTGGGATATGAAACTTTCTTTTTTTGTTGTTGTCTGTGCTAATTCTTTGCCCACTTTCATTAGAATTGTTCTGAAGCTAATTTCTTGTGGCATTTTAAAGTAATTACTATTTAACTGGGAATAAGTCACAATTAAAGATTGACTTCGGAAGTGGAAATTAAAACGTAAACAAACATATTTTAACCTTTAATTGTGGCTTATTCTCAGTTAAATAGTAATCACTTTAATTAGAGTTTCAGTAAATATCATATCTATTTCATCGATATTTCATGGTCGGCAATATTTCCTTTATTCTCTCTTCGTACGTCTGTTTTAGTTGATTGTTTTTCCATGTGTAATTTCTGATTATTTTCCATTTTCTTTCTTGTGTCAAATCTACTATTAATGATCGGCTTGGCTCGGACTAGTCTATGGTCGTTACAAGTTGAGAAGCGATTTAGGGCTGTTACGTCTTTAACCATGGACTTTTGCGTTGAAAGGATATAATCAATTTCGTTTTTAGTTTCACCATTGGGAAGAATATATTAATTGCATATAGTTGCTTCTCCTCTAATTAATTCATCAATGTGTGTCTTCTATAATTTCTTTTGCCGTATCCATGGTGTCCTACTTCGTCTTCTTCTTTATACAGTTATTCTCCTATTTTTGGATACGTATAAATAATAAATAATATATAAATATTATATAATATATAATAAATAATAAATAAATTACTTAAATACCAAAAAGAGTAGCTGGTATAAATACTTTCTTTAAAAATTCTGTCGCTGATAACGGAAATCAAATCACGCACTTCGACGTCAGTTATAGTTGATTCGGGTGGCAATGAATATTCACAGCAGTCATGAATTCGTTACCTAGATAAATGACTAATTAAGTCAAACTTTCAGGATATTGTCCAACACTATTTGTTCTTAGCTGTTCTTGCTTATGATTATCCACTCTTGTTATTGGGTTATATAATTTGGTGGCCTTCTAAACTTCGAGTACATCGTGTGCCCTAATTAATTTATTAACCCATTTTCTTTAATATAAATCCCGCCTTTTATTTAACAGATATAAGGTCAAGTATAAAAAATTGCAAATTTTTGTCTAGACGCTTTCAATCAAAGTAATAATGAAAATGTAGTCCATGGTTTCGTCAGTTTTTATTTTCTAAGCATGATGTTTTTATGGTTCTAATTGATTTTTCAATATCTAAGACGATAGCTATATTTATCATCGTTCACAGATCATACATTAGACTATCACGAAAGAATTTACGATTTTTTTAATTAGATCTGTCCAGAAGCGTCCTTGACATATCTGTAACAGTTTTATTACTGCAAAAAATGTTTAAATATCTGATTTTCTGAAGCTATTTTTTTTGTGGAATCTTAATTACTATTTTTACTGCGAAAAAACCACATTTCTTCTTTAAAATAAGTTTATTTTGACGTGTTGAATTTCACTTCCAAAACCGTTTTTAAAATACGAATTAAATAAATTTTGTTTTTATTACTTGGTAATAAAATTCTTCTAATAATTTAATTTTATCTGACCCATTTATATTTACAATTCAGACATGTGTTATACATTTTAAAGTAAATGACCTTAAAATTATATTGTCAATATTTTTTATTTGCGTTCATGGGACGACTTTATTATAAGATCGTTGATTCGATTACATAAAATCAACTTTAACTTAATAATTCAGAGGGGTTTGATTTGCCGTTAAAAGACAACCACGGTCAATGATGCAAGTAAAATTCTTCAATTACTTATCCCACAGTTCAATCATAAGAGAAAAGCAGAAAAAAAATCTCATGTTGCTGTCTAGACATGGTAAGTATTTTGCCTTAAATTTAGTTTACTCTCAATAATCAAACTCTAATTCAATAGTACGTTATTTCAATAGAAGGTAATTTAGAACATAAATGATGTTTACCGATAAGTTATTGACTTACTTATAGCGGTTTTTATTTCTATTTATTTCCCCGTTCGATATTAATAACCAGATCCTAGTGCATTCTGCCGAAGAATTTGCGACGCATTTGGTTCAATTTACCATAATAAAGGCAGCCTATCTTTTTACCATCTGTTTCTTTTAGTAATTTTATGACGTCTAATAACACATGACAATATCAATAAAATAGTACAACAAAATTAATGCATAAATAATGTAAATACCCTAAACGAAAATGTAGTAGAAGCTATTCTAGAGGCTCAAGTACAATGCTACCCTAAAAGACGCCAAGATGAAAAAATAACTATTGACACAAAGCAACTAATAGAAACTAGAAGAGAAATAAAAGGAAACGAAAGCATTGACCAAGAAAAACTACGCAACATAAATAAAAAAGTAACAAAAGCTAGGAAATATTTAAGAAAATTTAAGAATGCAAGGGTCCATTGAACTATAAAAGAGAATAAAAGTCTAAAAGTTCTGAGAAGACGGCGGCTAAACAAGGAATAATATGAAATAAACAAACTAAAGAACAAAGAAGAAGTCGCCATATCAAATAGAGAAGAACTACTATACATACTTAAAGATTTCTATCAAGAACTATACATAAGTGAAAGAGAAGACCAAACGCACTTGGAAGCCGCTGCATCAAGCAAAATCATCAATCAGGGTTTAGAACCAATGCCAGAGATCACACTAAGTGAAATCCAAGACGCCATGAAAAAAAAAACAACAAAGCATTAGGAGAAGATGGAGTCGTAATATAAGCTTTAAAGTTGGCGGATGTGCCCTTCTCAACCAAATAAAAATTTTGGTTAACCTTTGACTAACAGATTGTTGCATACCGGAAACATGGAACAATGCAGTAGCAATTGTACA
Organism: Diabrotica balteata; assembly: GCA_918026665.1. Lineage (NCBI taxonomy): Eukaryota > Metazoa > Arthropoda > Insecta > Coleoptera > Chrysomelidae > Diabrotica > Diabrotica balteata. The sequence continues at coordinate 111,238,175 of OU898279.1, read as the reverse complement.
CACATTAACTACACAAGAAAAGCGACAATGCTCACCTAGAAAGCTATAGACCAATCAGCTTTTTGAAGCACATCCATAAAATGTTTACTCGAATAATTACGGCAGGACTAGAAAAAAAGTTAAATTTTACTTCATTCTTTACGACACTCTTTCACCTAAATTATTTATATGGCGCTAACACACTAGCGCCGCCCAACGCCTAATAATGAACACCTTCCAATTTTGATTCGTCGATGATCCTCTAACATGATGTTTATGTGGCTTTAAGTCTCCTCCAGTTGTACTCCGCTATGGAACTCCAGACTGGGACAGCATATAGTATTACCGATCTAACGTAGGCCTGGTATAATTAGATCTTCTTGACCTTCGTTTGTGGAATGGTCCTTAAAATATAAGGAAGTATTAGTTTTTAACTGCATTAGCTTTTACCTTGATTTTCTGTATATGCAACTGGAAGTTTAATCTTCTGTCGAGGTGGACTCATAGGTATTTGACTGAATCTCCTGATTGGGCCCTGTTTCCTCCTACTGTGATTTCTTGCACCGGTGGATTTTTTTCCTGAGTGAACATGATGAATTGTCTTCCCTGCGTTGATTTTGATCTTCCACATTTCGGTGTATTCCGCGATTTTTCTATATTTCTGACTATCCTCCTGTTGTCTTTTCCTGTTACATAGAGGGCTGTAGATGTTTTTGGATCTGTTGTTAAATCTGAAACAAATATGTAATATAAAATATAATGGGCGAAAGAATACTGTCCTATGGCATCCCTTCTTGTATTTCTTGGACCATCGATATTTTCTTCCTCTCGGATGTTAAGTTTTCTGTCATTGGTTCCTTGGATTCTTCTTCTGTAGGTACTTATTTGTGGCATCGTACCTACTTTCCTGCTTTGTTGTCTTCAGCAACCACCCGGCTAGATCCTAATCAGATGGTCGATCAGTCTGTGGATTTGTCTGTACATCCTCTGGATCCTATTTTTCGCGAGGATATCCCTGGTCTTTAGGAGTCTTCTTGTGGCTTGGTGGAGGAAGTATCCGGTCCTTTTCTCAGCCACCTCATTCAGTGGTGTATACTGGAGCCTTTTTTGATGGTTGCATTAGATATTCTTTCTTCCCATTTTGATTCGTCGATGATCCTCTAACATGATGTTTATGTGGCTTTAAGTCTCTTAAAGTTGTACTCCGCTATGGAACTCCAGACTGGGACAGCATATAGTATTACCGATCTAACGTAGGCCTGGTATAATTAGATCTTCTTGACCTTCGTTTGTGGAATGGTCCTTAAAATATAAGGAAGTATTAGTTTTTAGCTGCATTAGCCTTAACCTTGATTTTCTGTATATGCAACTGGAAGTTTAGTCTTCTGTCGAGGTGGACTCATAGGTATTTGACTGAATCTCCTGATTGGGCCCTGTTTCCTCCTACTGTGATTTCTTGCACCGGTGGATTTTTTTTCCTGAGTGAACATGATGAATTGTCTTCCCTGCGTTGATTTTGATCTTCCACATTTCGGTGTATTCCGTGATTTTTCTATATTTCTGACTATTCTCCTGTTGTCCTTTCCTGTTACATAGAGGGCTGTAGATGTTTTTGGATCTGTTGTTAAATCTGAAACAAATATGTAATATAAAATATAATGGGCGAAAGAATACTGCCCTGTGGCATCCCTTCTTGTATTTCTTGGACCATCGACATCTTTTGGTCCGCTGAAACTTGAAAAGTTCTATTAGTTAAATACATGTCACATATATTAACTTTGTAATGAGGTAGGCCAGCTCTGTCCTTCTTGATGATTAGTGCCTTTTTCCAAACCGTGTCGTATGCCTTTTCTATGTCCAATATGACCATTCCTGTTCTTTGTCTTCTGTTAAACATTATCTTCTTGTCGCTGATGACTCTCGCTGTCTGAAGTTCACAGTTTCTTCCTTTTCTAATTCAGAACTGATCCTCCTGGATAATTCTTCTTCTTTCTGCATGTTTCATTAGTCTTTCCTTGTTTTTAGTAGATGATCTTTGCGAATTTCCAGTTACTTGGGAAATGTCCTTTTTCCAAGCAGTACTTGAAGATATAGTACAGTTGTACTATTATCTTTTTAGGTAGTTCTTTGAGGGCAATTTTCTGTATTCCTTCTGGTCCTGGTGTTTTGCTTTCTTTTAATTTCCTGATGATTTTGCCGACTTCTGTTGGGTTTGTGTAGTCTTCTTTCTCTACTAAAAACTTATTTTTTCTTCTAATCCTAGCGTATTCTGTGTTGACTTCTTCTATGATTCATGCATCTGACATATCCTGGTTTTGTCTGTATGTAGCTGCCATTCTTTTTGCTACTGCATCCACTTTTCCTTGTGTTTCGAAGTGTATTCCCTCATCGTCTATGATTTGGGGCATCTTTTGTTTTCCTCTTCGTTTGGCTTTTAGCATTTTCTATACGTTTCCGTGATTTTCCTTTGCTTTTCTGATGTTGTTGTGCAATTTGTTTTCAGTAACACTTCTGAGTCTTGCTTTTATTTGTTTTGGTAATATGTCTCCTTAGTCCTTGAATTATTGTGTTCTTGTCCTCTAGAAAGCTTTCTGGCCTTATTTCTGTCCTTTATGATATTAGGTGTAGCTATAATTCATAGCTTGTTGAATTTTTCTTGTTATTTCTTCGATTTTTCTTTCGATTTCTCCTGTTGATTGAAATTCAATTTGATTGAGTTGTCTTTTGTGGTTAGGCCAATTTGCTTCTTTCCATCTTCATCTTTCCACTGGTTCGATTGTTGGTAGGTCAACTCTTGAAGTCTTTTTTTCTGTCACCGATTTGTGATCCGAACTGCATTCTAAGTTGGCCCTTACATCTTTCACAATGATGTCTTCTTCTCTTTATAAGTATATATATATATATATATATATATATATATATATATATATATATATATATTATTATATATATATATATATATTATATAAACATTTCTCTATATATAAACTAATCATTTTATGAGAAGCAGAGTGAAAGCATTTGGAATTAGGACGAACATTTTTTTACGTTTAAGGTAAATACGTTTGACAATTAATTTATGGAATTTTATTAGATTTAAAACATCTTCTTTGAATCTAATTACATCTACATCATATCAAGTGGCCATTCAGCTCAATATTAATTTTAAAACAATTTAGTAGAAGACTTGGAAGTATTTACATCGCGTAATATATTGCTACATCTTACAAATGGCTTCCTCGGGAGTGATTGCTTGCTTAAACCTGTAAGTGAAACTCTAAGACATTAAATTTTTCTTTTAAAATGTAATCTGAAAAGCTCCCGTGCTGCAAAGAGATAAAATACATCTGCATATTTTTATTAAAAACGGAAGTTGAATATAAAACGAATAGAGTCAAAGGTATACGTTTGAATGATCAATATGTGCGAATACAATGGTCTGTAAATAGTAAATGAATACATACAGGATGGAGATTTTACTTTATTTATTTATTTATTATTAGAACTTACAAACACCACCCAGGTAGTAATTATATCTAAAAGTGCTCATTACTTAGTATAACAATATAGAGTGAACGGCTAAATTATGGAATATTATCATTATTTCGAGAACCTTCGAGTTTTGGGGGAAATCCGGAAACAGGTCGATTTTTGTTATAAAATACCCATCTTATTACGTACATGAAGTAGGGATGACGTCACCGGTGTAGGTGTAGTGACGTAATCGTTAATTTTTTTAAATATAAATCGGTATAATGCAACACCTCATTTAAACGAGAATTACATTTTTAACTAAAATATTTTTTTAAGGATACAAAAACAATTGTTTTTAATTGAAATTCAACTAAATTACAACTAATAATTTAATTAATATTGTACTTTAAAGTAACCAAATTATGCATAATAATTATTTTAAATTAAATGTTTGAAATGCCATCCATCGGTTTCTTGATAATATGCGAATCTACGAACACATTCATCAAGTACATTGCGGATGACTTCTGGAGTAATTAGACTCATTTTATGCCTAATTCTATCTTTCAAGTCCTGTAAGTTTTGGGGTCTATTGACTTAATTTTATGTATCCCCACAGGAAAAATTCTAGAGGTGTTAGATCTGGCGATCTTGCTGGCCACTCTATTAAACCTCGTCTTCCGATCTACCTCCTGAGAAAGCAATGATTTAAAAATTGACGTACTTCACGTGCGTAATGCGAAGGGACTCCATCTTGTTGAAACCAGATATTTTCACTAGGTATATTTGGACTATTGGCATTTGGATAAATGTTAGCAAGGTCAGATGTAAGTTTATTTCTCAAAAAAGTTAAATAACGTTCTCCTGTTAGATTTTCTTCAAAGAAAAAAGGGCCAATGATTCTGTCATTCCTGATCCCTGCCCATACATTTACTTTCTGAGGATAATGCGTGTGTGACTAAGTCATGTATCAAAATGTGACTTCATCGAAAAAAAAAAATGATTTAATTGATGAAATGTGGATTGCGGATACATAAATTCTGCATAATTTCAGAAAATTGAAGCCGGCGATCGGAATCGTCGTCGTCTAATTCCTGATGTAGTTGAATTTTGTAGGGATATTATTTTTCTTTTTTTAAAATAGGTACATAATATCGATCGTTGGGAAATTCCAGCATATTCACCGATTTGTGTTGAATTACTATGAGGATTATCATGTACATTTAATAAAATATCAAGTTTCACATTGTCTTCAATTTTCGGTCGTCCAGCGTTTATAATATGTTTAACGTACCCAGTTTCCCCAAATTTTCGGATTATTTTACTTACTGTAGATTGGCTGATGGGTATGTCTGGATATTTTGCGTTGACTAAATAGCATACCTCGTTCTGTATTCTTTTTATCTCCGTATCCGCTAAGAATTAATATTTCTATGCATTGTGTTTTATTTAGGTGAGCCATAATTTAGTATTCACTAGGAAACTCAGTTCCTGTAGCTGGCTGTATACCATGTATCACAAAAATTTTTTATTTTAAATTCTTTATAAAAGGTATATAATAAAATACCCAAACGAGCTATACATTAATCGTTCTGTAATTACATTACAGAACGTTTTCAGAATGTAAATTCCATCATCAGTGTAACCTGACAGTAATATAATCACTTTAATTAAAAAGTACATATAATTTAAAATGTTGACTAAGGTTAATGTAAAATGTGGTTAATACTTACGAAGTATACATGCTATGATGGGTAAAAATCCGTTAAATGTTGTAAATTTAAAGTTTTGTAACATTATATATTATTACAAACTAAAATGTTCAAGTTACCGTTGGAATTGGTAACATGGCGACGTATGACTCTACATAGTTTAAATGGTCCTGAGACAAAGTGTCTTTGATGACCTGGTGATAACAACTGATAAAAATAACAATATTGACATGTTAGAACGGATGTCGGAACAAAGCAGTCATTGCAACTTACGGTAGTAATCTAAATATGACAGAAGCCAGCATTATTTAAAATTAAATAAAAAATTATAATAATATAACACTATCAACCATCAATGTTGCAGTCTGTAATGCGAATTTGTCCTGTATGTATGTTGAGAACATCCAAAGAAATTGTTTAATAAATTAATGTAGGCAGATTGAGGTAGAAAATGGTAAAACAGACATATGTAGGAAGATGGGTTGTATAAAATTTATTGTTGAAGAGTGGTATAGTAAATGATATGTTTAAATGTGCTGTTGAGGTGAAATTTAAATAGAATAAAAATGTTTTTATGTAATGTAATGTTCATGCAGTACATAACTTACAACTTAAGCATGGAAGGCCCCATATGTCAAAAAACAGCATTTGCTACCTGGTAAACAAAAAAGATTTTTTAAGCTATAAGTTCGGTGTCAAGAATAAAGTAGGTAAGTTGTTTTTGTGTGTTGACAAGTATGCAAGACAAACAGAAAATTGATGACTGAAAGGTGGTTTGGTATTGTATTGTTCATACATTGCTTAAGTTATAACTTAAGAAATAGAAAAAGTCCCTATATGTTAGAAGGAACATTTGGTACCTGAAAAATATAAAATGGAAGAGTTATAAGTGTTAAGGTTGAGGTAGGTAGATGAAGTTAATAGGCTTTTGGTATGTATTGTAAAGATATGTAAAAACTGTAAGACGAGTTGGGTTTTAGGTGGCTTTGTTAAATTTACTAAAGGTATGTGAAGTTTTAATATTATTGTGAAAAGAGATAAGGCTCTACAAGAGGCTGAAGTTTCCAAAGATCCGAAAACAAACCCTGAGGGAAAGTGGATGAGTAAAATAAGGTGTAGTAAAAACAGTATGAAAAGGTGATGATATGTGGTTAAATATGTGAAGATGTATGTTAATGAATAATTTAGAGTGGAAGTGGAATAATCTACTCTGAATTCACTTGTCGAAAAGGGGCATGGAGAATATTATGTATGGGGACAGACTTGACGCTTATATTCCTAGAAAGAAGTGAGGAAAGAAGGGGAGTTGGATATATTAAAAAAAAGTTTAAGAGGACTAAGGAGGATTAATAGGCGATAAGAGAATAACAAAAAATCTAAATTTAGTATTAAAAAAAAAATTACAATTGACAACTGATGACAATTAGAAAATCAAAACACTTACGTCAATAAATATTACGGTAACTATGCTCACGCTATATCACTTGCTTGAATTAATATTTGACAAAAAGTTTTAGTGTTTATGAGATAACTTTTTGTGTCATAAATTTAACATTTTTTTTACTTATTTTTGCTTTTTTAAGTATTTACTTCAGAAAGTCGTGGCAGAAATCGATGGATGGCATTTCGAACATTCAATTTAAAATAATTGTTATGCATAATTTGGTTACTTTAAAGTACATTATGAATTAAATCATAAGTTTTAATTTAGTTGAATTTAAATTTAAAAAAATTGTTTTTGTACCCTTAGAAAAATATTTTAGTTAAATATGTAATGACGTTAAATAGAGAATTAAATTCTCGTTTAAATGAGTAGTTTAAATGAGTAGTGTAAATGAGTAGTAAAAAAATTAACGAATGCGTCACTACACCTACACCGGTGACGTCATCCTTACTCCATGTACGTTATAAGATGGTATTGTATAACAAAAATCGACCTGCTTCGGGATTTCCCCCAAAACTCGACAATTCTCGAAATAATGATAATATTCCATAATTTAGCTGTTCACTGTATACAAAATAAAAATACAGAAAGTAAACACATTAAAAAAATTATTAATAAAATTTTAAAATTATTTGAATCCGGTTATCTGTCATAACTTTTCTTAATACCACTTACACTACAGTTAAAGAGATATCACAATCTTTATTAACACATTACACTAATACTACATATAATTAGTAGAAGAAGCATTACATGGACTATAAGAAAATAGGTCACTACTGTTCACTCTTAGATTGACCTTTGGCAGATGAAACCTAATAAAGTTAATCAAACCACATGTTTTGTATTTAACATTGTTAATAATATTATAAATAAACATAACACAATGCATATTTCTTTTTTTGCTCTAATGACTGCAAACCAAATGTTTGAAGCAACTGTTTTGATGGCATAAGGCAAGGATTCACATTTTATTTCTTTTTTGTACCTTTTATATATAACTGATATTAACTTTGACTTCAGAAGCCTATACCACTGATGTATATTCCAAATTTGATTCTACTAAAGCGATATAGTTATAGTCCAATGGCTAAAATGTTTGGAATTTTTTATTTATTTATTTATTTAGACAATCGCATCGACCAAATGGCCATTAGTACAATTACTGCATTACAATTTGGTTTATTATTAAATATTGTGGTTTATTATTAAATAATGTGTTAAATATTAAATATACAGTCTGCACCTAGAGCTTCTAGAATTTTTCCTGGTATCTTGTTATTACTTCGTTGTTGATTGTAGAGGGGACATTCACATAGTATGTGCCTTGTTGTTAGTGTCGTATTACACGTTTCACATCGCGGCGGTTGCAACTTTTTAATTAAGTAATCTGTTTGGAATTTCTTAGTACATGTTCCAGTTTTTTGTAACTCTAACTATATTAGTGTTCATTAAATTATATGTAAGCTTGTGGGAATATTCCCAGATCTTTACATTTGGCTTTCCTAGATACTACAAAATATTCAATTCTATAATATTATTTTAAGTCGATTTTGCGGGTTAAAGTTATGACTCCACTTCTTCTTCTTTAAGTACCATCTTCTATCGAAGGTTGGAAACCACCATGGCTATGCAGACACTGTTTACTGCCGCTCTAAATAGTTCCACACTACTGCATTTAAACCATTTCCTCAAGTTTTTAAGCCACGATATTCTTCGTCTTCGTTTGAGTATCTTCGCTTTCTCATGACATGACCTAAGTACTCAAATTTTCTTCTTTTAATAGTCAATATTATTTCAGCTTCATTTCCTATTCTTTTAGTAACTTCTGTGTTTGACATTCTTTGAGTACATAATATTCGTAGGATTCTTCTGTAACACCAAAATTCAAAGGCAGTCAACTTATTTAGATGTTTTATTGTTAATGCTTCCAAGCCATAAAGGAGAGTAGTAAATACGTAACACCGAAGCATTTTTAAGCGTAGTCCTAACCTTATATCTCGACAACAAAGAAACTTTCTAAGTTTAACGAATGATGTACGTGTTATTTTAATATGTGTCTTAAATTCTTTGTTTTGGTCTATATTTGATGTTATCCATGTTCCTAAGTATTTGTAGGTATCCATACTCTTAACTACAATATCTTAACAATAAATTGGATGTTTGCATCTGCCTATTTAGTCGTAATCATGCATTTAGTTTTTTTTTTCAAAATCATCCTTAGTCCGTATTCATGACAGCATTCATTACGTTGTTGCATTACATTCTGTAAATCATTGTTGTTATCCTTTATTTTTACTGTATCGTTTGCAAAACGCAAGTTATTTAAAACTTCTAAATCTTCTGAATAGACATTGAAGAGTAGTGGTGACAGTACGCAACCCTGGCAGACTCTTATCTGTATTTCGATAACTTAGGTGTTCTGGTTGTCAACTCTTACCTTGGCGGTTTGATTTCAATATAGACTACATATAATTTTCATACAACGACTGTCAATATTTTTGCTTTTTAATATTTCTACAAACTTTTTATGTTTAACCTTATTAAATGCCTTAGTTAACAAGTACATGTTCTGATTTATATTCATGCATCTCTGGGCCAGCACATTCAAGACCAACAAATCATCTGTTGTGCCCATACCATTTCGAAAGCCAAATTGTGTGTCACTTATTTCATATTTAAGAGTTTTAACAATTCTGCTGTGTATTATTTTCGAAAATGTTTTAAGTGTGTGACTCATTAAATCTATTGTTCTGTGATACTGCACTTGACTTTTTGGGTATTGCCACAAGTAGATTGCAGCTATTGTTTGGGGATTGTGGAAGTTTGATAGATTAAAGAGTTTAACCATTACATCAATAACATCTTCATCAATGAGTTTTAATAATTCAATGGGCACATCATCTGGTCTGATAGCTTTTCCTTCTTTTGTGTTTTTGGTAGCATATATGGCTTCTTTCCGTAATATTGGTGGTTCGGTATCCTCCGTGGATTTTAATTATAGTTCTTCTCTTTTATCTTTAAATAGCTTTTGGATGTAATTGGTACAGTGACACAATATTTCTTTTATATATATATATATATATATATATATATATATATATATATATATATATATATATATATATATATATATATAATAACGGATTGATTACGGCTGTCGCCGCTTCTCCGCCCCCAATTTCCATCTTTTTCTGTCATACGCAGTTACCTCTTCTAAGTCTCTTGCCGCCATTGCTTCATCAATATCGTTGCGCCAACTTCTCCGTGGTCGTCCTCTCTTTCTTTTTTCAGGAGGAATCTATTCCAGTACTATTTTAGGCCATCTGTACTCTGGCATTCTGTTAACATGTCCGAACCAGATTAATTGTTTTCTTTCTATGTCATCATTGATATTTCGCTCCATTTTCATTTCGTTTCTTATTTATTCGTTCCTAACTCTTTCTAGTGTCGATCTATCGCAGCTTCGTCTCAGATAATCTATTTCTGTCGTCATAAGTTTGTTTTTATTAGCTTTGGTGACGTCCCATACTTCCGAACCGTAAAGTGTAATACTTTGGACTATACTACCGTAAATGTGTTTTTTGGTTTCTCGTCGAATTGTTTCGAATCAGAGAAGAGAGTTTAAGACACGGGTCGCTGCTCTAGCCTTGTTTATTCTTTCCCTGATTTCATCTGCGCTATTTCCCTTCTTATTGAAAATGACCCCCAAATATTTGCAGGATTGTACGCCTTTGATTTTGTCGTCTTCCAAGACTAGGTCACATATTTATCTGTTCCCACTGATAGATATTCACATTTTGTCATATTCATGTTTAGACCTGCCACCTTATATTCTTCTTGCAGGTTTCTTACCATATAGCTAAGATCGTAGCTATCTTCGGCGATTACTACCTGGTCATCCGCAAAGAAAAGTGTATATAGCGTGTTTTCTTCCACCGTTATTCCCATGTTTCTACATTTTTTACCCATTTCACTAAGGATCTGTCCAAATAGATTTTAAATAAGGTGGGTGACAGACAGCAATTTTGTCTTAGTCCCTTTGTTGTTTGAAAAGGAGAGGTGATTTCTTGTCCCATTTTAATTCTTGCAAAGTTTTGTTCGTAGTATTTTTGAGTGGCGTTAATAAAAATTGGGTTTATTTTCAAGTTATCCATTTTTATCCATAGTTGGGAGATCGGTACACTTCTTCTTCTTCGGGTTCCTTCTCCTAGCGGAGGTTGGAAATCATCATCGCTATTTTAACTTTGTTGGCCGCATTTCTGAATAATTCTAATGAGCTGCAGCCGAACCACTCTCTCAAATTTCTTAGCCAGGACATTTTGCGTCGTCCTGGGTTTCTCTTCCCTTGTATCTTCCCTTGCATAATCAACCTCAGTAATACGTACTTCTCACCCCTCATTAAATGTCCCAGATATTGAATCTTTCTAATTTTAACAGTTTTTATGACTTCACATTCTTTCTTCATTCTTTGTAACACCTCTATATTAGTTACTTTTTCAGTCCACGATATTTTATGCATTCTCCTGTAGCACCACATCTCAAAGGAGTTTATTTTTTTGATTTCAGACTGCTTTATTGTCCACGCTTCCATGCCATATAGTAAAGTAGAGAAGACGTAACAACGTAGCATTCTTGTGCGAATCTCTAGATTAAGGTTACGGTTGCAAAGTAATTTCTTCAATTTTATGAACGTGTTTCTTGCCATTTCTATTCTAGATCTGATCTCCTTTACTTGATCTCCATCTTCGGTTAGCCACGTTCCTAAATATTTATATGTTTTTACTCTTTCTATCGTTGTATTATTGATGATCAGGTTATTTACATTTTGTGGTTTTTACATTTTGTGGACATCGGTACACTATCATATGCTTTTTCCAGGTCTATTCAAGCTATATGGGTTTCTCTATTTCTCTGCACTCGTTTTTCCATTGCAATTTTTAATGTGAAAATATTATCCATAGTGGAGCGTCCGGCCCTAAATCCCGCTTGTTCTTTGGGTTGAATTGTTGAATGAATTGTTTGGTGTATCTTTAATATCATTTTCTATCAGGTTTCTCAGTACTTTTGAATATAATCGGCCTATAGTAGCAATCACTGCGATCCCTCTATAGTTTTTACTTCTTCTCTGTTTAAGCATCTTTCGAATAATTTTCGGATCATTTCAAGCAGTTTTGATGATCCATATCTAATCAACTCTGGATGTATTCCGCCTGGGCCTGGAGATTTTTTTAATTTCATTCCCTTAACTGCTTCTTTCACTTGTTATATTAATAGTTCTATTCTTCCTTCTACTTGCACTTGTTCATTTGTCTGTTTAAACCTTTCTCTTCTCTCTGTTAATAAGTTCTCAAAATGCTCTATCCATGTGTTCTCTGGTATTCTATTTATTATGACTTGGTTTTTTGTCGTTGTTCTCATCGTTTTTATAGTTCTCCAGGCTTCTGAGCTCTTTGTCCCTCCTATATGGTTGTCTAGGTATTGGCATTTTTGTTCCCATGCACTATTATATATTTCCTTTATATCAGTAATAATATATCCTTTATCATTTTTAAGGATATTCGTTCTTGTGCTTTTTCTAGAACCTGTCATTTGTTTGATTTTCTTGTATAAATTAAAGCTATCATACTTTTTATCCAGATCTTCTATTTCCCTGCATCTGTCGAAGAGCTAAATCTCTGTTGTCTCTCTACTTTTCTTTCTGATATTTTTCTGAATTTTTTTGTATTTATTCAGGTCTTTTGCTTTATGTTTTCTTCAATCTTCCACAAGTTCAAGAATTTCTACTGTCATACTCTCTCTAACTACCTTTTTACATTAAAATCTTTTTTGTCATCACAATAATAATTAAAAATCTCATATCTCTTTTCTTCCGTTATTTTGGAATAATATTTCATACGACAAGAACACCATCTTGTTAAAACCAGATTCTGCGGTCTAAATTAGTGGGTATTTGAGTATCAGGAAAAAGCTGGATCAGGTCAGGAATTAATGTATTTTGTAGGAAATCCAAATATAATGCTCCTGTTAAATTTTGATCAAAAAATATGGTCCGATAATTGTATTTCTCATAATACCAGACTATACGTTGGTTTTTTTGGTCTTCGCATACTGGACACTTGCATTCGGTTTGGATTTTCATCAGACCAATAACAGGTGTTTTGTTGGTTAACATGACGGTTCAAATAAAAATAAAAGTTTCAAAATAAAATGTTTTCAATTAAATTAGGTTGATTTATCATGTACTCGCAGAATTAAGTTCTTCGGCCAAAGTTGTCTTTAGCCAATTCATGGATAAGACGTACTTTATAAGGATGGTATTTTACCTTTTTAAAAACATTTGATACTGAATATCCCTACTTCTAACTTCAAAATCCCTGGTTAATTCGTGCACTGTACAGTGTAGATTTTCTAGTGCCGCCAAAATTATGTCTTGTTATATTTATATTAATATTTATGTTATCATATTTATGTTAATTTCTGCTTACCGTAGATTGCGAATTAGGTTTACGATCTGGGTGCTTTTCATGAAAAAATCGGCATACTTCTTGTTGAGTCCGCATATTATCGCCAATACTAATCATCATTAATATTTCAATCCTATCACTTTCGGTTAAATGCATTTTGTAAAAAAGTTGCAAATGATAAATAGCTTGAATAGTTTTCAAGTAAACGTACCTACTGTAAAGCGTAAACAATACAAATGTGTCATTTAATATTTCTGACAGCTTTTAAGGTTTAACGTATTAATAAGAGCTGCTAGAAAATACTTTTATATTTTGTAAAAAAATATTTTGTTTGTATATGTTTGTTAAAATAGTTGTATAACAATATGAAATTTCATTTAGTATGTCTAATACGTTTGTTCTTCATTTATTATTTTTGAAGTAACTGGGAATTTTTGCTATTTAGCTAATAATAAATGTATTCGTTACTTTATGGACGCACTATATATCATTAATAAATAAAAAAGCGAGTTTATTCTTTTGCATATTTTGTTTATTATGTAGATATTTTTATCTCCAAATTTATTAAAAGCAGTTGTTAGATACCTGTATAAACAAGTGTCATCGGAAAATTTTAGTTCAATGTTCAAGAGGCAACTATTCTCCTTTTTAGACTGTTTAAAATATTGTTACAAGTCATTTCAACAACCAGCATCTCAGCATACGTCTAAGTGCATTCTGTGTATCTCAGACCATATTTTGTTAATTATTGTTTGTACCACATCGGTAATTGATTGATCATCATGTTTGAAAAGCTGTGCTAGGATCCGTCACTTGCGGAAGATTTATTAGTTCCCAGTTTATGAACCGTAACGAATTTGGTAACCTTTAAAAGTAATTGTGTAATCTCATAAAGTCTCTTTAATGCACACTAAAAAACGCAACAATATATTTTTTTCATATAACAATTAGTTTTCTTCAAGCACATACTTCACACCTATACGATTACCATAATTGTTGTGCCAATAAAATGTTTAAACACCGTGAAGTTGGGTACTTGAAATTTTTTCTTGTGATGTTGGCAGTGTTGTCGCCGTTGTGAAGAGTCTATTGTATATCATTGAATTTAATTTCAGGTTGAAGATTTTGATTGTTAGTTTTTGTGGGTGCGGTCATATGCATATGAGATCGATGTCTAGCAACGTCGTAACCTAAAGGGTTTAAGATATTTTTTTCTTGACCATAAAGAATAGATAATTTAGCATTGATAATTAAGAAAAATAAGCATACCTGGAAACATTGTAGAAAAGAAATTTCAACTAAATAATAACATATCCCTAAAAATTGCGTTGATAGCGCCAGTTCAACAAACACAATCGTCTATCCTGTTAACACAACAAAAATTAAAATTATTTACACAATGCGTTTTCCTACTTGCAGAATACTACTTATAAGATATTAGATATCGTCCTAGCTATCATTCTCTTAAGCTTCTTTTACTATTGATAGTTTCTTGCATTCTTACTTTGTACTTATCACCTCTAATAATCTTTTTCTTTTTCCTCTTTCTCAGCTTTTCCGTTTTCAGGGGTTGCTGTTCCCTACTCTTCTTCGCCACTTATTTCTAAAAAAAATTTTATTTCAATTTCCTTATAAAAGGTATATAATAAAATACCTAAACGGGCTATATCACAATTACATTACCGAACGTTTCGGAATGAACATTGCATCATCAGTGTAACGAAGAACACATGCTATGAGCCACAATATATTTTGTTACATTATATGTTATTACAAATTAAGATGTTCCTAATATTTTGTTTTGATGTAATAAGTTTGTAATAACATATAATATAATAAAATTTTAAATTAACAACATTTAACGGGTTTTTATCCATATATTTTAGTAGCGCATAGCATGTATACTTCGTTACACTGATGATAGAATTTTCATTCCGAAAACATTCTGTAATGTAATTGTGATATAGGCCGTTTGGATATTTTATTATATACATTTTATAAAGGATTTGAAATAAAAACAATTTTTGTGATGAATGGTATACAGCCAGCTACAGGAACTTAGTTTCCCAGTGGACTTATTTCTGTCTTCTGCACTTAAACCTTTTTCGAGTCCTCTACCGCATAGTCCTTCCATCTTCTCTTAGGTGTTCCTCTACCTCTCTTTCTCATAACTGCTTACAGCTCTAATCCTTTGTTTTACATAGTTTTTATTTGTACGTCTATCATCTTTGTAGAAGATGCGTAAGAGATTTGCAACGTATTGTAATCTTTGTTTTAAATTTCTTATTAAGACTGTAGTTACAACGGCTCGTTCGTTAATCACGTCATCCCTGGTCTTGTTCCTTCTAGTCTTACGTAACGTCCACCGTAACAGTTTTATTTCAGCTACCTCCATCTTCTTTTCCTGGACCTTCTTTACAGGCAACACTTCACCATTGTACACCAACGCAGGCCTCACCACACCCTTTTTTATCTTTTATTTCAGCTCTTCACTGACCTTTAGATTACAGTGTACCTCGCTCTTTTGGTTTTAGTTAAACCAACTAGCATGTATCTTGTGGGCAATTTCTGGTTCTAGTGTTCCATTTTCTGTTGTATAGTAGCCAAAGTATTTAAATTACCCTACTCGTCCTAGTTTTTCCTCATTTGATGTGTCTAACATGTTTGTTACTTTAACTGCATATATGATGTTGTTGACCTGCTAACCTTAAGTCCTCTCTCTTTAATAAACCCTTTTCCAACCCTCCAACTTCTCCTCTGACATTTCTTTGCTCTTCTCCAATAGAACGATATTATCCACAAAGCGCATTGACCAAAAAGCCATACCTTCTTTGTCAGTATATCCAAAACACGATTAAACAAGTAGGGACTCAGTAAATAACCTTAATGCAAACCAACCGTCACTTTTAATCAATTCTACACAAGTTTTTACTTTGATATACCTTAAGATATCCTTCAGGAGCCTTACCTACTTCTCAGAAATCAATTTCTGTCTTATACATCTTCATAGCTCTTGTCTAGTAATTTTGTCGTACATCTTCTCAAGATTTATAAACAAGTGTAGCTCTCTTTCCTTCTCACTGTATATCTCTATCAACGGCGTCAAAGCATACAATGCATTTCTGTCCGCCTTCTTGGCATAAACCTTAACTTTTCTTTATAATATAAAGACTAAAAATTCTAATTTTACTAAGTATTCTGGTGATTCAAGACTGTCAGCTGATATAACGGTTAATATCTAGATCTTATGTTGTTTAAGATTTTTTGTTTATTGCTACTTCTTCTTCTAATAATATTTCCTTAAAGATAGCTTTAATATAAAGATTGAATTACAGTAAAGACAACACTCATCCCTCTCTAATACCTCGTTTTCTCTATATTATGTGTTTCGATATTTTTAGTTCTTTTAACAGTTACGCCATGATGCTTTTCTTTCTTCTATTTTTTATCAACTTTATCCTTCTATTGTTCATTTTTGAACAGGCCTCTCCCAAATGCTTCCATCAATCTCAATCCTAGGCAACATACTTCCAATTTGCTCCGGCGATTTTCTTGATGTCATCTATCCTTCTTATCTGGTATACCAATATTGGTCTTTAGCAGTTCGTCTAGCAGTATGGCCTACAATGCTCCAGGTGAGTTAGCCAATTTTTCTTGTGACATACTCTACTTTTGTGTTTATCTCAAACAGTCGTTCCTCGTTCTATCTGACAGTCGTATAGGTACCTAACACTACTTTCTATAATTCTCCTTCTGTTGTCACTTGTTTGTTCATATTTGCCTTGGTTATGGTCTAGGTAGGTATAATATCGATATGTCAGGAATTATTCACTGATTGAACACGTTGCTCCCTAAGTATTGAGGAATTTAGTGGTACTTAAGAACCAACTTAGAGTTTTTCAATTCTGATCATGCTAATCTTGCTCTTCTAGTGATTTCCACACTTTGGTTGTCATTGTCTTTAGAATTTGGCCCAGGTAGATATATTCTTTGACTTGTTCTATCTTATTGACATTTATAATTACGATATTTATTTTTAGGCCGGAGTATTGGGAATCGTCGAGTTCCTTAATAATAGTTTATTATTCCTCTAATGTGCTTGCTATAATCAAAATGTCGTCAGCGAATCTCAGTTGATTAAACTTGTTTCGATTAATGTTGATGCAATGTGTTGACCAATTTCTATTTTAAAGACTTCTTTTAAAGCTGGATTAAACAGCTTTGACGGTATTACGTTGCTTTGTCTAATCTCTTACGCTTTTTTTTTTCTTTTGATGCCGTATTAGGTCCCCTAACATTGGCAATTACATTGGCGAGTTTCGTGATTTTCATTTAATCAGAATAGTTTTTCTGCTTTGTTTCAGAATGTTCTTGAGTCTTTGTTGCCACGCTCTCTCTTCTTGATCTGCACATATTACGGCTAAACTCAAATTGCGCCGTGTGTATAAGATAGGTATATTATGTTTTATTTCGCTTCTTACATGCTGAGTACTTTAACGCCGCCATAAATAAATGTTAAAGGTGTCAAAAGAAAAAAAAATCAAATAAAAACTACTTAATTACAGTTAGTAATCTAAAGTCTAAGGATATTTTATGGCATTAACTTTTTAAAGTGTCACTTAATGATTACGAACGTAGAAAAAAAGCTAGAATCGTTTAGTTTCATAATAGAGTAATAGAATTTTACAATTTAATTAAAATTTTAGATAAAAAGTACCTTGTAGGACTAAAAATCATGTCTAATTAACTACCAGAAACATAAGACGGCATTTTATTGGAAATTAAAATTTTAATGATTGTATACATCAGCCTAAGAGGAAAGCGGCTTTCGTTTAGTTTTTTTCGTGATTTTTATGTATATAATCAGAGAAGTATAGACTTTTCCTTATAGTGTATATCAGATTTTTATATTTAAAAGGTTTTCTGAATAAAAGAGAGGTACAATGTTGTATATTTAATATGCGATCTGTGTGCTTTAATTTATTTATTCAACACGATTTTTGAAGAAAATTAATTTCTACTGCATCTAGTTTTTCTTTGTTTTGATCCATTTGTCGATATTGCCTCTACAATTGCTATATATGTTGTCAATTTTGTATTAATGGAAATTCAATTGGACCAAAGTAAATAATTCAGAACAGAATTCTTTATCTTTGATATCCATCTCAGATGATACTGTGGGATATATACTACATAAATATTTATATTCTTTGCAGTGTTTTATTTGTCTTAATTGCAACTCTGTATCGTCGTTTTTTTCTTCTATTCATAAATATTCTGTTTTGGTTACATTTATTTTCAATATTACCTGTTCGTATTCATATTCAAGTTTCTTAAGCATGTCATCAACGTCTTCATAGTTTGCTATTATTACTTGATCCTCATCGAACAATAATGTTTGTTGTTACTCAAAATGGGTCTGAAAGAGACATTTTTTATCCTTTAAATATTCAGTAGATTCTTATAGATGTGTAGATGTTTTCTGTCGATACGTTCTTGCCAAAACTTTGTAGCGGAATATTTTGCCTAGCACATTGGATATCACTTATAGGGAGTTGAAAGTGAGGACTAAGCAATTACTGGGCTGGAGATAGGGTAAGCAAACAAACTGAAACGTTTGCGAACGGCCACTCTTGGTTTGGTTGGAGAGCTGGGTCGTAAGTAAATGAATAAAAGAGGGACTCGATGGGGTAACTACAAACCAATCAAAAAAATACTTACACAGACATTTGCTGGGCAACACACACATAAGAAGGTTCCTAAACTATTTGAATTTGGACGCCGTTTAAAAAAATCTTCTCGCTGGATGAAAAGAAGGGCTTTTCTTTCCTAAAAAAATATTAGAAGGCAAAAATCTTTTTAAAGGAAATAATTCTACAACTGCTGGTTTAGAAAGAAACATTATATATTTATTATTACTTCACATTAACAGTTATTACAAATATTATTAATAATATTAGAATGGTGCTATTTGTAATGATGTACAACAAGCTCCAGACGTTAGGGACTCTTACAGGAATTTAAATTATTATTAAAATAAAAATATGTATCTAGATTTTTCTACGGAGCTTACATTGAGGTTAACCTTTAAACAAAACAATTTTAAGTTATAATATCTCGGCCACATTATAAGAGGGGATAAATATGTATTTCTACAAACCATAATGTAGGGAAAAATACAGGGAAAACGAAGTATTGGAAGAAGACGCATCTCCTGGCTCAACAGTATGAGAAAGTGGTATAATTGCAGTTCCATCGACTTGTTCAGAGCTGCAATCTCAAAAAAGAAAATAGCTGTGATGATTACCAACCTCCTTAGAGGAGACGGTACCTAAGGAAGAAGAGTATAAGTATAAATGTAAAATATATACTTACTGGCCGAATGTGGTTGCAAACAGTGTTGCTTGTTCTGCGGTTGGCACAAAAAGGAAATGATTCCACTCCATGCTTATTCTAAGGGGCTGTTAATTTTAGGCCTTAAGCGACATTCGCTATAATAGAAGGTGGGCACAAAGAACCATTTGGAATCAAGTCAGTGGCGTCTCAGTCAGAGTGGTGCTAAGATAATAATGAGGGCGATAATAATAAGTTCTTCCTGTTCAGGTAAATTCCGAAGTTTAGTGATATAACGTGTTTTATTTTGTTTCTTTTTTATTTTTTTATTCGAACCTACAGATTTTCTACGACACGACTGTGGCCTGAGCTAACTTCAGAACCGGGATGTGTCAATACCATGATTACTATTAATCTGTCTGGGATAAGTAGTATAAAATATTTTTGGTTTCTTAACTGCCAAGTGTAGAGTCTACGGGGTGGAAGCGTAAACTTAGTATTCATTATGATGAAATTTTTTTCTTGGCAGAATTTTATTAATGTTTGGCATTGCGTTGTCTTAAACGATACTCAGCAAAACATTTTTGACTGTACCTTTTGTTTTGATTTTGTCATTAAAATTATCAAATATTATAGTTGGTTTATTTTTCCTAGTTTATTTCCAGAGACCTATTAGATTATATATAAGCAGGCGGGATTTGCAATAAGGAAGTACTATCTGAATTTCGGATAAAATGAATCGATTGAGGTTTCCCAGTAGTATTATACCAACGACATTCAAGAGTATGTTTTCTCAATGTTAACATTTTCGTTTTACTGGCCATCTTAAATCGTTTATCCTGAGGATGTCAACTGATATTTTTTTTCCTGCCACGTAGACGTCAGGGATATTCCACGTACCTATACGTATGTTGCTTTTTGATTTGGATTTTCTACGCTCCCCCTCACAATCACAGATCTGCCACGACGGTCTGGGGCTATCGTGTTTGTCTTCACTATGGCTGTATTGTTTGTGTTAGGGAGAAATAGTGCAGTAGTTTCCCCATACTTTCTGCACCACTATATAAATGTCGGTTTTATAGTCATTCCTATTTTCTAGCTTGTTCTTCAGTTCATAACTATTTGATCCATTTCATCTTAGCTTGTTTTGATTGTGATAATCCAGCTGTCCATTTTCAAAGCTTCAGCCATTTTAGTCGGCATTTTGTTAAAAGCTCATATATGCGAATATACAATTTAAATATACAAATATATATTTACATTAATATGTTATTGCTGTGGCTAAACCAAAATAGATTCAAAGAGACATTTGACGATTAAATTTATATAGCGTTAATTACAAAGCCAACTTTATACCGGAATTCTATACAAATCGAAAACTAAATTTGCTAGACCAATTACATAATAACCGAAATTTAATTATCAATAAGAGCAAAATTGATCAACGAGAAATTGATTTTATAATAAGCGTATTTGAATTTATATTTGAATATTATAATTATTTGTAAGAGACTTGTGAGGTGAAGTGAACTCATGTTTGAAGTGTTAAATTATAAATAATCTTTTGTACAAAACTAATTTAATTGATCAACTTATTTTCAATAAGTATGTAATTTAACAACTTTCAACTCTTAATACCTTCTTCTTCTTCGTATGTGATAATTTCTGTTATGTATCCCTAGGTAATAAAATGCAGGGCGCAGGACCAAAAGGAAAACCACTGAAAAGGTGGGAAGATGAAGTAGCAGCGCAAAATTTTCTAGACGTAAGAACTTGTGATCGGCAATGTTAAAGGCATAATTTGGAGAAAGTCTGGACTATATTTAGGTTGTCGTACTATTAAAAAGATAAACTAGTTCTTTGTTAGAATTATTTATGAAAGATCCTTCAATTGTTTGCAAAATGAAATTTGGATTTAGTGTGCAATATAATAGAAATTTTTTATAAATAATGTAAAGTATCATCTCATCATCATGAAACCTCTTCTGTCCACTGCTGGACATAGGTCTCTCTCACTTTTTGCCACTCTTCACGATTCTGTACGTCTTGTTGTCATTTCTTGGATATTCATTTAATGTCGTCCATACAGCGTGTTGGTGGTCATCCTCTACTGCGATTGTCTTCTCTTGGGCGCCAGTCAATTAGGTTTCTGGTCCATCTTGAGTCTTTTAGTCTCGCTATGTGACCTGTCCAATTCCATTTCAGCTTGGCTATACGTTTAACGACATCAGTGATACCTGTTCTTTTTCTTAGGTAAAACATATCAAAGTAGTATTTATCTTAAATAATGGTAAATGTTACATTGAATCAACCTATCGGTAGATGCAAATATTCTGTTTTAAGTAATTTAAACATTTCTTATATGGATCTTAGCTAAAGCGAAAACGTAAATCATCCTCGTATTGTACTATGTTGAATTTTTCGTCTACTAGCGTATGGCATAGGGCAATAGCAGTAAACTACCTGATTATCTTCTTGAGAGTACATTCTAAATAAAAGAATAGCGTAACATAAAAAAGAGAGACGCCATGCGATCCGGGTAGCGACCGGTGCTGTCCTGATTCTGAGTCAGACAGTATTAAATGGTTTACCAGGCACTTGCGCGCGAGTAACCAAGCGACTCGTGGTAAATGGGCGACTAGAAGAAAAAGCCAAACACAGAAGCTTCAAAGTAGAAAATTAATCAATATGGGGACATGGAACTTCGGAGGTCTTGTCCAAATTTAAAAATTTCACATAGTAGGGAAAGAGCTAATAAGCCATATAAACATAGTGGTCTCTAGCAGAAACCCACTGGAGAGATCAATGACATTTTAAAACAAAATTAGAACGCGGTTAGAACAATTAAACGTAGAGTATTATCCTCTCTTCTTCTAGTGTCGTCTTCACTCATGTAGGTTGGCTATAACCATTGCAAATTTGTCTCTATGCTCTGCTTTTCTTAAGAGCGTCTGTGTGTTTAACCCGGTCCAGTCGCGAATATTTTTCAGCCAGTATATTTGTCGTCTATCATGATCCCTTTTTCCTTCGATTTTACCCTTCATAATCAGCTGCAACAACTCATACTTATCATTTCTAAGTATGTGCCCCAAATATGTTGTCTTTCGTCTTTTAATTGTGGTCAAAAGTCTGTCTTTTCCCATTCTGAGCAACACCATTTCGTTCGTAATATGATCGGTCCATGGTATCTTCAAAATTCTCCTAAAAAGCTACATGTCAGAAGCTTCTAGTTTTCTCATTAAGCCAACATTAACAGTCCAGGCTTCAAAACTATAAAGAAGAATAGAGTAGATATAACATTTTACCATCCGATATCGGATTTGCAGATCGATTCTTTAGTTACTCAGAAATTTCGTCATTTTCAAAAAGGCGCTCTTGATTGTTTTATTCTTGAGCGAGTTATTCTCTGTTTGCTTATAACTACGTATTTAGTTTTTTTTTAATGGTAAAATTAAGCCCAAACCTACTACCTACTTACTTCTTATACCGTGGATATAAGTGACTATAGACAGCAGATTTACGTATCCTAAATATCGAACGAGCAGAGCAACATGCAATATTCAGCGAAGACCTATATCAGATTGAAGTACCAAAGAGAAGGAAATGATTATTTTTTACAGTAAAAGGTTATTAAACAAAAATTATGCTTTTTTCTACAGTTCGTTCTTATGAGAACGAACAGATCGTTCCTATGCAGATATTCTTCTATTTTCAGAACACTTAAATTGTACATAATAACTATCATTCTGGTGAACTCGTGGGTGGCAAATATGTCTTTAAACTTCCCAATAAATTCCAACGAAACGTTCAAACATTTATTTTAAAACACGAAAATCCAAACATCTCGTCGAAGAACACGTGAAATGCATAATAAGAGCGGAATTAAAGAAATAAATTATTAATTTCTTCCGGCACTAGAGAAACCCTGCTACGACTTTTAGAAGAGCAATAATTTCTAAGATAACAAATGTATGGAATATGATACTGAGGAAATTTTAATCGAGTCTATTTGTAGGTCAAAGGTCTTTCAACCACACAGACGTATTTTGTATGCGTCTTACATGTTCGCAATGGTGTACAGAGTGGGAAGTTATGTTAGGAAACGGAATAACATGTCACTTCGGTCCAAACTGTGTTTTCATTTGATCATTACATTACTACTAAAATTGCTTATCTTCAAATAAAGTAATAGAATTAATTTTATGTGTACTATTATTTGAAATACCTTATTTTATCGTCGAACCTAGAATATTACGCATATATTCGAGTAAAATTATATGCAGTCCAGTCTACTCATTGGTAGTCATGTATAGACAAATAAATCGCGAGGAAAAAAATGCGATAAATGTACTCAGGGAAAGAGAGAGCTACTATTATAGTTAAGGTCGTAAAAGGTGGGCGAAAAACAGGTAATTAAATGAGCACAAATTAACAAAAGTAAAAATTATAAAAAATGAAGATGCACGTTGAATTTTTAATTAAGTTATCAGCAATTTTACTAATGTCCGGAACAAGTTAAAGCTTTAATAGGTCCAAATACTTTACTTCAGTTAGTTTTACTTTTATAAAATGACCTAATCATATTATCTACTATCTAACTATATTATCTACTAAAATTCCATACCATGCGTTTAACTTTCGTGTATACTAAGTTCGCACTGTCGATAGTGTCGATTTCAAAACGGTGTCGAATTTTACTCTAGTAAATGAACATAAAATGCGGCGAAACTGTATAATTTTCAGTATCACCGTCGAATTGCATGAAAATTTGAATTTAGGTTCTACTAACCCTTAAGTTCTCTTTTGGATTTGTGCCGTATTTTTTAGGGGTGAAAACTAAACTAAACTTTAGGGTGCTTAACAAAAAGTGTAGGCTGCTAGTTTCGGACTATGCCATCATCAGGCTTAACAATAATAAAATTATATCTGGAGTAAGTTGATCGTTTAAGAATATTAGTAGGTTCATCAAAATGATCAAGTTTTAATGTATGCACTTTAAAACGTATTGCGACGTTGTCTGATGCCAAATTTCCATTACACTCTATCATCCCATTGAACCTTGCGAACATTGAAGATCTCTTGCGCTTATCGTCTTCGTTACTCCCTCTCTACAAGATTTCTTGGGTCTCGCTCTCTTTCTGCGGTTTGGTGGTACCCATTGCATAATTATTTTTGGGAGTCTTAAGTTATCCATCCTTTGGACGTGTCCGTACCATATCAGCTGTTTTCTTTCTATATCTGTTGTTAGAGAGCCGTCAACCCCCATTCGCTGTCTTATCTCATCATTACGTATTCTCTCTCTTCTGCGTGACACTCCCACTGATCTTCTAAAAGCGTCCATTTCTACTGCCTCCAGTTTTCTTCGGTTGTTTTCGGTTATTCGCCAAGTTTCTGCTCCGTACAATAGACTGCTTTTAATAAGAGATTCGTAGATATTGTGATTTCTTCTTTTTCCTATTTCATGACTCCTATTGTTTTCTGGATTGTGTTATTCTTTCCTTTTTTTCTTCATCATCTTTTCCCGTTGTGTCAAAAACGATTCCTAGGTATGTGTAAAGGTCGCAGGGCATGATGATTTCCTTATTTTCTAATGTGATGTTCGATACCTATTGGCAGGTATTTTGTTTTTTCTCTATTAATTTCTAGTCCTTATATTCTATATTCTTCTTGTCCCACACAATCATTTGTTACGGGTTTGTTTAACGGGTTAAATTGTGACAATTTAGTACTAGAAAGGTTTTTTCGTCCCCACAGACAATATTGTTTTGAAAAATGTCATTGCGGTTAGCCTTTTCAGTTACCGTTTCCGAAAACTCCTTTCGGAAACCATTTTTCTTCATAGACCATAACCATTCACATCTTTTATCTCAAAAATTTGATTGCAGGATGTTAGAATTGTGGGATTTTAATTAAAACACACTCATACTTTCATTTATTTCTATACCAGAGTTTCATCAAAAGCAGGCCCAGGTTTGTGACCGCTAGGATTGACTAGGGTTATGGAAAAGTTGTTTATGCCAAGTGATACCGGTTTTAGTGCAAAAGTCGGTTGGCTTTTGTATGCAACGGTAAATAATTCCTGAATTTGTATTAGTTTGGTTCTACCATGACAATTTGAACTTTTTCCGCAACTGAATCTTCTATAAATACAAATAAATTTTGCTTTGAAAAATATTGTTTAAATATTTCGTTAACAACGTGCTTTCACAAGCAGTCAGTTTTAAATGTAATGCCACGCCAGTTGTAAGCTACGGCTGACGACCACATGTGAGAACGGGCGTGGCCAACCTCATGCGTTTAATTAGTCTTCTTAACATGCCATACACCAAAGTGCGTAGGCGACTATCTCATTACTAGAATTCTGTTCTTGGCGGCGTGACACAGCTCACCTGTATTGTGTATTCCTGTCCATTCTTTAATATTCCTTAACCAGGACAATTGTTTGCGGCCGGCTCCTCTCCTACCTTCGATCTTTCCTTGTAGGATTAACTGTGGAATTTCATATTTTGCTCCTCTCAATATGTGCCCAAGGTAACCAATCTTGCGTTTTTTAATTAATTCAAAGAGTTCTCTTTCCACGCCGGCTCTATTAAGGACGTCATCGTTTCGAACTCTATCCACCCAAGGTATGCGCATCATTCTTCTCAATGACCACATTTCAAATGCTTCAAGTTTGTTGATAGATGTTTTTTTCAAAGTCCACGTTTCCATGCCATAAAGCAAGATGGACCATATGTAGCACTTGACCATTCTGTAGCGTATTTCGAAGTTTAGGTGTTGATTACATGAGGGCGGTCTGAATTTCACAAAAGCTTGTCTTGCCATTTGTATTCGGGTTTTTATCTCGTGTTGTGGATCCGATTGGTCATTGATTGTGGTGCCAAGGTATTTAAAAGTTTTCACGCGATTTATACGATTGTCATACGATTAATTTGTCTAGCAATTACATTTCTACGTGTTTAATAACATGTTGGATTCTGTATAATCTTTCCGTCAACGCTTTATGGACCTTTTATTTAGCTCTGGTATACTCAGGTCTCTTGTATTAATTATTTTAGTACTGTGAGGACCTAGATGTCCCACAAAATTTTAACAAGTTCTAGTGTTGCCTATTTGGCTTCTAAATTTACTTTAATAGTCACTTTAATAATAATAATTCACAAACATATCCGTATTACTGAATACTTATGTTATGCGTTATATAATGCTCCCAATAATTAGTTTATATAACCTCAAATTTATTAGAAATGGGTGTTCTGGTATAACGTGGTTCTTCGTTTTGTTGCTGTGATACAAATATATTTTGCCTGCAACATACTACAAAACAACTTTGTTGAAAGTAAGGAGCATTTCTAATAAAATATATTTTTGCGTCATTGCTTTAGCACAATTCATGTAGTGGGACATGGGTGTCCTAGTAGTTTTTTTGCTTTAGTAATTAGTGTCCCAAATATAATGCCGCGCCAGCTGTAAACTATGGCTGCCGGCCACATATGACAATAGTTTGTTCTACTTTTTGCAGCTCCTGAATTATGGCCACACGTTTCTTAACACAAAAATGATAAAGGAACCTTTTCCTGGCTCACGTTCTGACGAGTATGTATCCAGTGATGAGGAGTCTCATAAAAGTTCAGATCAACAAAAAAATTGTTCGCAAGAGGATGATTTTAAAAGAGATTTCGAAATGATAGATTCTGAAGAAGAAGGGAAGGAGAAGTTAGATCCAAATGATGATCAGTCTGGTCTTGTAATGTGGAAACAGCCATATACGAAGTTCAATCAAAAACGTAATATTTCAAATAGAGTTTTATAGTTTCATGGCAGAGCAGCTTTTAGAACATGGCAGATCTGAAACTAAAGTGAAGAGGCGCGTGGGTGGTCGCTCTGGAAGAATTTACAAACGCTAAACTGGCATGTTGAATGTTTTGCACCAATTGCCAAAGTATATTTCTGCCAGGAGAAGATACCATAAATGTTTTCTCAGTAAGAAAGAGACAAGAACCAGAACAATTTGTATCGCCTATGATTTGCCACTATGTAGGAACTGTTTTTCCCACATCACTGTTAATTTTTTTCATGTGATTTTGTATATTTTTTAATAAAATTACCTTCAGAATTAATTTGTGTATTACTCATCAGACACAATAGTCCCAATATAAAACAATACTGGGACACAGTTGTTCCATGTCCTACTAAAGGAGTTAAGGGTATTTAATAAAAATAGATCACTATTGATCATATTTTTTTTGTCTGAAGACTATTGATTATATTTTTTTGACTAAAAAGTTCTACGAAAGGGTTACGGCAACCACCAACCTTGTAGTAAGATAAAGTTTTACCGAAACTTCTTTATTGTACTGAAGGTTCACCTTTGTGAGACTCATTGTGATTGTTGAGATCAGAGTACAGATTAAGATAGATAATATTAGATACCAATTTGATAAAAGAAAAAGAAGGACCATTAAATACAGCTAAACCGCAAAATAAAATAAGCGCCAATGAGTTTTAACCTGAAACTCATGATGAAATAAACTCAATATTATATTAACTCATTAACATTATAATTTTTCTCATTTATTTTTAATAAATGCTCAAAAATAAATTTATTAACAAATACATATTGACTTTAAAAAAACAGATGATGACACATATTGTAATCACGAAAATGTATTGATTAAATACTCAACAAACAATTATATGACGACCATTATTTTCGTCAATAATCTTACATTTAAAACAGTTTACAGCTTTTGAAATAAAAAACACTCAATGTAACATAAGTTAATTTAATTATCCTTTATAAAAGGTATATAATATATCCTAATAATCCCTTTTGGGTTAGTATGCATACCTTAATGTATACCTGGTAACTGCACTAATGATGGACTTCTTTTTCGAAAACGTTCTCTAATGCAACCCGAAAGGACATTTCTAGAATATACATACCTTTTATAAAGGATTTTTTTAGATAAAAGTTTTCCTGGTGTACAGCCAACTAGAGGAATTTCATTTTCCTTGTGGAATTTAATAATCCCCTAAAGTGTCTCAAAAATTAATAAATAAAAAGAACTATAAGCTATAATCTTGTAAAAATCTATAGCTTTTTGTTTCTCCCTAAAATGTGATACATAAAAAATGACGAATAACATTCTTAATATTGGTAGAAATAACTTAGTAAAAAAATAGATTACTATAGATATAGAATATATCATTAATTGATATATAAAATGAAATATTTTAATTACTTAAGTTACAAGACGTACTACATAGATACGTCCATAATTAAATGTAAAAAAATATATAGTCAATAACAAAACTAATTGCACTCACATTAATAGTTCTACGAAATTCGAAGAGAGGGCCATCGGCTTGGAGAATACTAGATACTAAAACCAAAAAACAGGTGGATATTCGGATGCATCTATTATAAAGGAATAAGGATTGTTGTCCTCAGTTTTTTGCATTTGCCTCTTCAACAAATAACAACAGATTTTAGTAGGAAGTGTATAACCCTCTTGGCAGAAATCATATAGTAAAAAGTTGTTGGACTCTATAAATATGAAAAAAAAAAGATCTCTTAATATTGAAATTAATAAACAAAGGAAAGTATGATCAATTAACCACATAATATGTGATTTTCGTTTTAACAACAAAACATTAAACAACGAAAATATTAACATCTGAATGCATCTTGATATACAAATAACAACTGACAGCTTGTCTATGTCAACTGGTATAACAACTGTCAAAAAATGAAATTGGATTTTAGATCTTTTATAAGTTAGCCAAAGCTCATTAATTTTTGAGAGGGATATACTGTTTTATAGTTTTGGTTCTCATGAGGAAATCCTATAACTTTGAGCTTAAATTATGGCCAAAACTAATAAAATGTTCAAAGTGATGATGTAAGATCGATCTTAGGTGTAATAAATTAAGAAAGAATCATGCTAGTGTGCATAGAAAATTATAAATACTGTACCCCAAATATAATTTATTAAAAAAACTTTTAAGGACACATACTTGACGTATTCGAAGCGATAAAAAACAATATCTAGACAGAGGGTTTTCAACTTGAAGTGATTGAAGCGTTACACCTAACATTCAATGCAATTTTTTGAATAATGTACACACCCTATTAGTATAGCAGTTTACATATAAAAATGCGTGCACGTCATTTAAGATTTACGACGTCAGAACCCCAGAGCGTTGCCAAAACATCAGAATAGTAAGTGAGGAATTTTTAAAATGCCAACTATTTGTCAACCTGTTATATTAACAGTAAATACACTTACAATAAGACTACTGCAACACACTAAAATACACAAGAAAACATTTTAATACAAATATTCTAAATTTTAAACTTACCTCTTTTAGGGCTTTAATAATAAAAACTTCCCGCCATTATTTCTTGTTCAAAATAATCTATCTCATATGAAACCTTATCAGCTTTCTACAGACTATTTATTTGGCTTTTCATAGCACAATCACAATAAAGAACAATAATTAGTTTTTAAATCTATTAATCTAAATTTAATTTATATTTATAAATAAATTTATTAATATATATATATATATATATATATATATATATATATATATATATATATTATGATCAAATTGTGTAAGAAATAATCAAAACCTAAACAAAATTCGTACTCTAAAAAACGGCAACACTTCAAAAAATTTTGCCATACGCTGAACTGTCAATAAAATTTGAAGTATTCCCGTATCAGTTGCGTACAATTGTCTAATGTATTTAATCAAAATTATTATTTTGTGGAATATTAGACTTGAAGAATTATTTCATAAAATTTATATTATTAATAATAACATATGTTTTTGTTTATTTAATCAATATAATTCTAAAATTTTCAATATAATGATGATTACATTTTTCTGATTATTACACCATGCTGACACCCATGAAAGATCGAGCAGTTCCGTATGGGTTTCGTATTCTTAGCTGTGTTAGGAAAATTTGAACTCCATGGTTGACGTTCTGGAAATTTGAAATGTAACTGATATCACTTTATACAAATTGTGACGTGCAAGCATTTTTGTATGAAAAATGCTATATATGACAATTTTATATAATAATATAAGTTAAATCTGTATACTCTCACGAACATCGTCGACAATGGTGTTTGTGCTATAGTGAGTTAGACATCGTGCTATAGGGAGGACGAGAGAGATTCGTATTTTCTTCGTTAAAAATCATAACGCATTGTTTAGATAAAATATATTTATTAATAAGTTTAACTACATGCTAATTATACAATAATTATTATTAATTGTAGTAGGACGATGCACACAAGCTTACAATAAGTTATAATAAATGACCTTGTTTGTCAAGCATATTCCGATTTTATAATCTACTATGTAGATCATTGTTATGCAATAATTTTTTGCATAATCATTAGATTTGGGGTCTTGTAAACAGCAAGTCGAGCGTTTTTCTTTATAGTAAAATGATGGGGCGAGCATCTCGGAACCAGTGCTACGAGTTGCGTCACGCGATAGCGGTTCCTCTCGATCAATTCGTTTCCAGTTACCACATAATTTATTCTAACCAGGTTTACATTACAAACTGCATGAAAAATAATTAACAAAATACAGACATTAAATGAAAAGTAAAAAATTAATACAATATCTTTCAACAAAACATTCGATTCGTGATAATTGTCAAGATTTAAGTCATAAATGGCATTCAATGAAAAACCACATTGAACGCATCCCATTTAGTTTATATATTATGATCAAATTTACTAGCAAATGATGTTTATTTATATTTTATTAATAATTTAATATTTTGTCTGTATTTGACAGGTCTATTAGAAGTGAACATAATAGGCTTTGTTAATACGTTAGTAAGTGGTGTTAGAAACAAACATTAATTTATTAAATTATTTTAATATATTATAATTTGTTTAAGATATAGATAATAAATAAATAATAAAATTACTCTATTTTATTTAAAAAATATTATTTAAATTTAAAAAATATAGAAAACATAGTATGAAGCTTCGCAATAATCTACTGTACTTCCTACTATATCATCTTTTTTTATTTTTCCTTTCTTTGGTACTATAAGATTATTTATAGATTATTTCCTTTCATTTTTTGGCTTCAGCCACAGGTAATATAATTAAAGTGAAATTTCTCTAAAGTGTTTTAATAAATGAGTTTTTTAAATTTAGTATAACCCCTATAAAACCGATTTCGTTTCGTTCGTTTGATATCTGTTTACATTTTGGTTTCGGTTTCTGATTGTACTCATGATTATACAAAATTATGGGCTTCAAAAAGTCTTCAAGCGTCTCCTACACTGACTACTCTCCTGGTGGCTTATCGTTTTCTAGGAAATGAAATAAAATAAATAAAAATCAAATAATGTACAACATAAGGTAGGTATAGCCTATATATTTTTTTCATTTTATTTCACTTGACTTTCATTTTAATGTAGCAATTTTTATCTGAAAGAAACTTAAAGACCACCAAAGGTCTTTGAGTGAATTTGAAAAATCAAATTCTAAAAGGAATTTGATTTTTCAATTAAACTGAAGGTATGCCATTAGTGCATGAAAGAATATAAATGTAATCTCTAATATCCAAGTAAAAAGTGCAGTAGAAAGTGCTAAGAGAAATCTGTTTAATATTGAAAAACATGATTGGAATAAAAAACTTGCTTCTTCTAAATGAAATGAATGAAAAAATATTATATAAGGGTCATGACTATTTACAACGAAAGGTAGAAATCTACATCGATCATTACTGAAAAACAATTCATTCATCTTATCCACAGACTATTCAAGAAACATCCTAGTTTTGACCTAAGTTCGGACCACAGTGCCACAATACTAACTTTAAGCACAACTATAATATACAGTTAACAACCATTAATACTATCCAACAAAAACAACATACTGGGAACAATTTCAAAATACCATTAACCAGAATATAACGTTAGATCACCGAATTAAAAAATCTGATGAGCTGGAATTTGCAGTGCAAAAGCTAACGGCTGTAATACAAAACGTTGTTTGGGAATCTACTCCTATAAAAAATGGTAATCCTGAAGACAATGTGCGATTACATATTAACCAAATTTTAACCGAAAAAAGTAGAGCGCCTGCAAAATAGCAAGGTTCGAAATCCACTCGATGACACAGCTAAATAATAGACGAACAGATTAACAATATCTTTCCAGATGACCACTCTATATGGGGAGCTACTAAAAAATTTAAGAAACCGGCACTACCAATTCCTCTAATAAGAAAACCTGATACAAGTTGGGCTCAGACTGACAATGAAAAAGCTATTGTATTTGCAGCATTTAGAAAATATATTTACTTCAAATTTAGGTCAAAACATAAATGATGATGTAGTTAGCAAATATCTAGATGCACCCTGCCAACTATCCACTTCAATAAAAGCATTCTCCCCATTCGAGGTTCGCAGAATAATAATGAGTACCAACTCTTACAAAGCCCCAGAATATGATTTATTTGATGGGAAAATCCTAAAACAATGATTGGAAAGCCAGGTAAATTGTCTATAGAACCTTACTACTATCGTCAAATAAGCTTGTATCCCTTGATGTCTAAGATATTTGAAAGAAACATAATACCCGAACATCAGTTTGGTTTCCGTCAAATATATTCAACAATCCAACAGCGTCATAGAATAGTAAATAAATTCAAAAAAAGTTTAGAAGAAGGGACTATGTGTGTCTTAGTATTTCTCGATATTCAGCAGGCTTTTGATAAAGTCTGGCACAACGGTTTGCTATAAAATTAAAATCTTTACTGCCTAGCGATATGTACCATATCCTGAAGTTCTATATTAACGGACGTTCGTTCCAAGTAATAATCAATTATGATTGATGTGCCTCTACCTAATCTTTTTCTGCTGACATACCTACTACAGATGACATCACAGTGGCGACTTTTGCCGATGATACAGCCGTTTTAGTTTCAAACAAAGACCCAGACATACAAAATTACCTGCGTACATTAGAGAATTGGTTGACAAAATTGAAAACTAAAGTCAATAACGAAAAATCAGCCTAAATCACATTTACAACAAGAAGACGTACTTGTCCATAAACAAAATTAACGCCAAAAAAACTCAGCTCGATATAAAATTAAACAAATGAATTGGTTACTTGGTAGAAAGTCAACTGTCGTTGAAGAAAAAAAATACTGCTTTACCAAGTCATGCTAAAACTAAGCCGACAAAGCCAAAATTCGTAATTCAACGCACCACAGCCAAATTATCAGTAATTTATATCAGCCACCAATGGAGGAACGAAGACTAAAGAGGACTTGGCCAGAAGACCTGATTATGTAGGTCAAAATTGTCATCACATTCACTAATTAATCAATGTGCTGTTTATGAGTAGATTGGAAATATGTATTTAACAAAAAATGCAAAACCTGTTAAACTAGAAATAAATAAACAGTTGATAATTGTTGAATCTACGCTGTCTTATCATTTCCCTACATAAAAAACCGATTGTTCTTTCTGGGAGCCCAATGGTGTGGCCAATAAATTTAAACTATTCGTTCAAACTTCCATTTTGTTCATGTTTAGTTTTCCTTCAAAGTTGGCTGTGCCAATGGCTGTTTATCAAAATGTGCCAATCTCTACAGCATAAGTGTCAATGACTATTTATAAGTTTGGTTATTTTTGTTTTTTAATATGTTTTATTATTTATATTTTTATATTTATATTTTATTATATATATTTATATTATATTTTTAAGAAAATTTAACACAAATCTAAAACCAAATATCATTTTTACTAATTTAAAAAAACTAATTTTTATTTTGAAATGTTTCAAAAAACACAGCTGTGGTGTAATAACCAATCACTGTACTGCTTCCCCATTTAGGCATTAACAGAATTATTATTATAAATAACCGTATACAATACATAAACATAAAAACAAATATTCACACCAGTGTCAACGCGTTCCGACCTGGTAGTAAAAACCTCGATAAAAAATTTTTATTTTTCCTATTGATGTGGTATTATTCGTTTAAATGGTTTAAATGGTTATAATGGATTTATTTCTTCGGAAACCTCCCTGTACATATCACTTGACGTTTGCAAATTTGAACAGAAGGAATACGTATTTTATTGTTTATAAGATATTTGATACGAAGACGAAAACGATATGAAATGTTTGCCAGTGAAACGGCTGACACTAGCATCAACAACGTCTGTACGATGTGGGAGAAAATTGAAAAATTGATGCGAGGAATTTGAGCTGTCTGTGGGTGGCTTGTTATTACGTATCGATAATTTATTATTTAAGATAATCCTATTGTTTCGAAGCATCAGTTTATCGTAGATGAAGCAATATAATTCGTTTCTGTTGTTTTTATCACACCAGTAAATAAAAATAAATTGGGATGCAATAGATTTACGAGGTAAAGACGGAAGGTTTTTCAAAAAGCGATATTATTTGGTAAATGTTTTATTGAATAATCTTTATTTATTATATTATAATCTGTTTCTCTTCTTATTTTTTTACATTTATTAAATGTGGTCTATGCAGTCTCAAGTTTTAGTATATGAAATTCTCGATTTTTAATGTAAGATTTATACACATTTGTTCTAATATTTCCAAAGGTCAATGACTTATAATAGTACATGCCAGTGGGGACATGAGATTCAGTAAAAATCAATTATTTATCTTCAAGTCAGGTACAAAATGATGAGATTACCACTCCGAAATGAATGCAGATAATTAATGTAAAGTGTTTGCAAGAACATTGCCTAATTTACCTGATAACTCTGTACTAGTTCTGGAGAGCGCATCTTATTCGGTTAGAGCGGGCGTCCACAAAAATCTAAAAAATCTAAAAATCTCTTATAAATATTACCACGTAACGCGTATCGAACAACAATTGAAATTTGTGAATGGCATGATATGTCGGTAGTTTCATCTACTTCTAGTGAAAAGCAAATGGTTTCATAAATCTCACATTCAATAACGTTACTTAAAATATAACTAATTGATTATATTAATTCATTCTGGATTGTTTTAGATACGCCGCTAAATGTCTTCAAATCAGAAAGTAAATTAGAAAATTCCAAATCGTATTTCTTAAACATCTTTATTACTTCTCTATAATTGCCTTGATTTAACGAATGCTCCGATTCATCGTGTCCCCTAAATATTAATTCTTGACAACTTAAAAAATTACAATATTAATTAAACAACGTAAAACTGCGTGATTATTTTTTTCGCTTTAATACCATTTTCACTTTGGGCATTATCTAATGAAACATAAATATATTGTTTTTCAAATAAATCTAATTTATTCTGGCTGTATGTATGATCTTTCGAAATATCATGTTTATGTAAAGCCCTAAATAATTCCTTTGAATTATCGTAACCAGATTCACACCACGGATTTTGATGCACCTATTTGTCGAAAATAAAATGCAAGACCAACAGAAAAGTTTGTTTTTATTTCACTCCCGGTAAGCCATGAGTACTTGCTATACCAATTATCTGAAAATGATCTATTACTTCCCTTACCCCCTCAGTACTAATATTTATAAGCCGGGTCATTTTATGCAAATGACGCCCCATATTTTTAATAACAATTTGTTTTTCGTGTAAAATAGATGAAAACCCATTTCGAAAAATATAATTTACAATATCAGATTTATCAATACTTACAGTTTCTCCCATAGCTTGCATTTTTTAGGTTAATTTACCTAAATTTGTTTACACATTTATTAAAAACAACTTCTAATATTTCAAAAAACCCTTTAACCATTTACGGCAGTGGAACGTATCACAGTATTACTTTAGAAAATAAAAATAAATAACAGAAAGAAAAGCTAGTTCGTGCACTCAATATCACTTCACTTCACTACTTATCTATCCTCATCCCGAATAACATTTTATCTCACGTTCACAAGGTACAGTTCACGACCAATCACCAATCCTTAAGAAGCATCGGCAAATTTAAATTTGCCGTACTTGGTAATTAACTTCATATGGAAAGAAATGTATGTTTGGTTGCTCATCAAGTAATATTCCGTTGATTTTTACATGTAAATATTGTAAATCGTCAATCTTAGGATTGGCTTGCCGAAACCCTGAAACATGACTATTTAAGAATTTACAGACGGATGCATGTCTCCGATTTCGGATCAATAATTTGAAAAGTGTCCTACACAGGGATCACTTAACGCTCAGATTGGACGAATTCTTTTAAAAGCCATGAAAAAAATTTAGTTATTTCACAGATATTTTTTTATTTTACAGAAACAAATGAAATCAACTGATTATCTGCCACAATTACTTGTTGAAATACTGATTAAATTAAATATTAAAAAAAATCTATAATATTTATAAAGGTGTGGGTCGGCAGTGCCGACCCTGCCGGCCCTGACGGCCGCCACTGACCCTCACAATGCCTACACAAAAAATCAAGAGGAAATGGGTAAAGTGATTACTATAAAGGAGATTTAGTATTAAATTTCTAACAACATCTTTGGTCATCAGCAATATTTGCTTGTTAAATTCATTCCGAATACCTTTCATGGATCCCTTATTTTTTGGTGAAAACTCAAAAACTTGTAATTACAAAACAATTACTTTAGTTTCAAATGAAAATCACTCAAATATTTGCTATCACTGGCATGTGTAAAAATCTACCCTTCTTTTTCGCCTTGCTAGTACAGACAAGCGAGCTACTGGCATGCCCATTACTAGCAAATGTGTTTTGCTAGTAATTGGTAAAGCTACTTTCCCAATTTACTGGCACGTGTATACCCGGCTGAAGTCGGGGATACACTTGCCTATTACTATAGTTTATTTTTATGAACGAGAGAGTAATTAGCATAATTTTAACTGGTACCTTAGACCACTCCATGGGCGTGCTCAAGATTAATTGAAAAATTACTTTGAATAATTGTAAAAAATAAATGAATTATTTCAGTGTTATAAAGTGTTATGTGTATGTAACCAAAAGTGACCTCTTTTATCACACACTATATTAGAACTGACTGACCTACATTAAAAAGGGTTTTAAAAAATTCACATTTTTTTTAATTTTTAAAAATTACAAAAGAGAAAAGAGTTTTTAAAACCGTCTAAGGTATGTTAAATAGATGAATAAAAATATTAATATAAAACTTACAGCTACTTGTTACAAATCCAAATCAGATTCAGAAGATGAACTTTCAGAACCAAGATTTATAATAACTGGCTCGATCATTTTATCAGTAATATTGTCCAGCTTCCACATTTTTTCCTCTTCTTTAATACTGTGATTTACTGCCTTTTCCCAGTTTTCAGGTTTTACATTATTTACGGCCTCCAAAAACAACTGTTTAACATCATGAATTTTAAAAGTGGTATTTTTTCTTGAAACTTCACTCTTTATCTGTGCCCATACCAGTTCAATCGGGTTTAATTCACAATGATATGGTGGGGATCTAAGTACTGTCATTCCACGATTTTTGGCAATTTCATCAATTTCGTATTTTTAAAATTTTTCTTTATGAAGGGCACACAACGAATAAAGTTCCTTTCTTATAGATCCGGGATGGTACGTAATATTTTTTGAACTCAGCCAATTCTGCAAGTCTTTTTTTAACCACTTGGTTGTGGGCAGTCCTTCTATAAGTCTAGAGTGATAACTTGCATTATCCATTACTATTACACAGTTCTTAGGAAGAAGATCTATCATTTGTTCGAACCATTCTTGAAAGACATCAGCGTTCATGTCTTCATGGTAGTCACCGGTACGAGTTGATTCAAAAGTTAATAAACCACCTTCAACAAAACCGTCTGAACTGCCAATGTGTACTATTATCAGCCTGCGTCCCTTTCCTGATGGTGGGTTTATTTACAAAAGCGTGCCTTTGACTTGTAACAGTTTCATCCTGCCAAAATTTATTTGGTGTATGACCCTCGTTGATTCATGTTTCATCAAGATAAAATATTTTTCTTTTTTGGTTTCTCATTTCCTTTATGGTCCTTAGAAAATGTCTTCTCCATATGACAATATCGCTTCTTTCTAATAAAATAGACTTTCTGGGATTCTTTTTCCAGCGGAAGCATATTTCTTTTAAAAGTTTCCATAACGTACTTCGACTCATTTCTGGGTAATCCTTATCATCTCGAACTGAGACAAGAACTTTATCCAATGTTGGAAATTTTTGTCTAAAGAAGAATTCATGCACTTTTCGTCGAAGTCCTTCTTTAAAATGATATTCTATTTGAAATTTTGGTTTTCCTGGAGCATTACGTTTTTTTAATAACTCTGTAAATCGTAGATTTACAGAGTTACTAAACCTCCAGAAACTGACAGAGAATGTAGCGTAGAAGTAATTTTAAACTGTTTGTCCTCGTTTTAGTGTAGTGTTTTGTATAATTTATGTTAGTTTTAATGTTTCCACATCCTACGCTTGCCGGATAGTTCTTATTTTGACGAAGTAAGTCTAAAACGTTAATCTCAAAAACCTTTTTTTTTTTTTTCATCCATTAACTTCGAGTTTTTTATCGAAGTTAACTAATTTACTTCATCTAAAAAACGTTTTCTTGGCTTATTTCAGATGCCCCTGAAGATGCTATTTTAAGCGAAAGTACTTGGGCTTGATTTAATTAACCTGTGCTCGATAATAGCCTTATTTTCAAAGTTAATCGTAGATTTCCCAACACCAAGTGTACTGCTAACTAACTCAACGGTCTCATCAACACTTTCACATAAACGTTTATCTGTAAATGATTTAAAACAATTAAATATTAATGTTTTTTCATTAACTGTTAAAGGACCAATTTTTCGGCGTTTACACGGCACTTCCAAATTTTCCATAACACTAGTATACACAATAAACTGCACCTTGCAACTGAAGTACCTACTTTTAGTGAACTGTTATTTTGAATACGCCACTTGGACCTTCCTACAAAATGGAAAAACCCACTGTCACATTTTCTGTGGAATAAGTTTAGAAGGTAATTATCTAGTCAATTACTGTCGTAGATTCCTGGAATTAAAGAATTAAATGTTTGATTGTTGAAACCCTTATTTCATGGAATGCACTCATTTCAGATAAAATAAAACGTTTTATTTTATCTAAAGAATTAAACTTTATTTTGCAAATAGGTAGGTACTTATTAAACTTTTGTTGGTTATATATAACCAATAAAATAAACATCTTACATTTCTTACAAATTCATTAGTACCTGTTAACCTCTATCACTCCGACACTGGCAACCTTATTTAGGGATTAGTAACCCTCACAACTATTGTATTCTATTCTGCTCCAACCTTTATACCTGGTGCTCATACTCAATTTAAAATTGTTTTCCTATATACTTCTGTAAACTTGTTGACAAATATCTGCTTTTCATTGAGTCACCCGTATCAACAGTTTAGGGATTTTCATACATAATTTATTGTTTTATTACTCTCTCATACATAAAAATACACTATAGCACAATGGCATACCAGTACCTAGTAAGCAGCAGCTACTGTCCCCAAACTAGCAGGTGTGTACGTTAACTGGCATGCTAGCTAATCGCAAAGAATTTGAATTTTCTTGCTAGTAGCAAGCTGTGAGATCAAAGGCGCGTTACCACTATGCTTGCCAGTAGCTAGCAGAGAACTTGTTGTTTTGGTGATAAAAATTAATCTTTTTAGTTTTAACCTTGATAATTAAAAAAAAATATATTACGTAGGGGTGATGAAAAAACCATCAAATTTATTGGTATATAAAGAGAATTGGAGTACCTTTTGAATTCTAAATCATCTCTATATAATAATACAATAT
Organism: Diabrotica balteata; assembly: GCA_918026665.1. Classification (NCBI taxonomy): domain Eukaryota; kingdom Metazoa; phylum Arthropoda; class Insecta; order Coleoptera; family Chrysomelidae; genus Diabrotica; species Diabrotica balteata. Next base: position 111,197,961 of record OU898279.1, on the reverse strand, counting down.
CCCGTGACAATACTTACACATAAATTCAAGAGGAAATGAGTGAAGGTATTACTATAAAGTAGATAAAGGCCAAAATAAAAAATTGCTCCTACTAATTTTCTTGCCTACCAATCCAATTTCTCACCCAATTTTTTTTATTTTTGAGTTCCGCTTCGGATTCATTATTAAATTTCGAACAATATCTGTGGTCATCAGCAATATTTGTTTGTTGAATTCATTCCAAATACCTTCCATGGATACTTTTTTTTTGTTGAAAACTCATAAACTTCTAATTGCAAAAGAAGTACTTTAGTTTCAAATAAAAATTTGGGACAAAAAAGATTTTTAAGGGACGAAACAAAAGTTATAAATTGTGAACTTGTGTTTACCATAGTCGATAGATATAAATGTACACGTTTATTTAATTTATCCATGAAATCTTTTTTAAATTAATATATTGGGACCGTTGGGTATTTAAGTCATAAACAATTTTTCCTTATCAGTGATTTTCAGACTTTCCAGCAAATATACATATTTAAACGTAATGTATATGCGCATAAATATGCACGACTTTTGTCAATACTATTTAAAAACAAATGATTTTTGTCAAGAATATGCAGAACAAATTCATCACCATGTTTAACAAAATGCACTATGAATTTTAAAGTATATTTATTATATTCAATAGGTAAAACCAAAATTTATACAATACTTGCACTTTTTATACTTCAGATTTCTCATAAAAGCAGTAGACAATTTAATGTTCTTCAAAAATTTTCATTTAAAATTTACGTTTATATAAGAATATTGATATTTATAAATAGAAAAACTTCTTTCGACGTCAACTGATGTCATAGACCACATTTTAGATTGGATAAGAGCATTGGTCTATATTTCTTTCTTTCGAATATTTTTCCGGAACATATTGCTAACTTGGAGAATTGTGAGAATCATAAGTACACTTTTGTCACTCGTATCATTTAATTTGTGCTTAAGTTCTTCTCTTAACATTTTCACAAGAAGAGACAAACGTTTCTATTTTTTATCTCTTTTAATGTCTTCAAAATGATGTATTGTAAACAAAACACATATTGGCAAGGGCAATTTTAAATTTTAGGTTTTAAAGCAGAAAAATATTCAAAAATAAAATTAACTTAATACTTTCCTTCAAATGGAACAGTAAACCTTGGTTATATACAGCTCCTTGTACGGCTTTATTCAATTAAGAACATAGTTAGTTTTAGGCATATTTTACAAATTTTTAAAACACTATTCTAGCATGAACCGTCTGTTTTCTAATATTTCTAAAATGCCGAATATTATCTTCACCTTCTAAAATTTGTAATTATTTGTATTTCTTCATCTCATAAAATCATAAGGGGATTATTGAGTTACGAGATAAGTTAAGAGATACGGTGTAATAAAGAATAATAAAATAAAACGTACATAAGTATTTTCAGTAATCTCTTTATTGTTGTAAGCTAGAGATAATTAATTATTTATTGTTATTATTAACTTAGGGTTAATAACCGTTGTACTAAAGAATAATAAAACAAAACGTATATAAGTATTTTCAGTAATCTCTTTATTGTAAAGCAAGTGAATCATAAAAATTATTAACAAAAATCTGTTTTATTTTTATTCTAGTACTTTATGATATACAATGTTTTTTGTTTTATTACCTGGTGAATGTACAAACAAATCTGATGTTTTTTCAACACGGGAGCAGGCAACATACAATTATTGACCATGTGAGATACATAGGCTTTCTAGATTAATACCACAAACACCTAATTATTGCCCCTGTGACCTATTTATGTCATAGTAAAAGCAAGCCGCACTGGAAACTGTAGTGGTTTAAATTTAAATGCTATATCAGTCAGAATCATTGAGATGCGTAGTATCAAAACGTTTTTTCCTTTATACTTTTGTTTCAGTATAGTGGCTTCTATCACGTTGTTCAATAATTTTTTTATCGCTAACCGTGTGCCGTTGCAAAGACGCGGTCGGTTGATATTTCTCTAAATTATAACTACCGATCCAACCTTTAATTGAAGATTGTGAGGTGGCAATTCTGGTAAATCCAGGCCGATAATTGACTATATCATCTTGGTTAGTAGCCGAATCAACTGATTTATCCTCAATATCCTCAATTCGCCTGTAATTTGTTCTTGAATTTTTAAATTTAATTCATTTACATCTATGTTTTTTGCAGCTAATATAGCCAATACAGCAATTTAGACTTCAAAGAACATTTTAAAAAACGAATTGTTAAGACTGGTCCATGCGTTGTTGAGTTTCCGCTTACCAACACATTTTGCGATTCATTTTTATATTATAGATATCTTAATACAAGAATTGACTACTTTGATGTTGTTATTTATTTTACTTAGATTTATATATAGATATATAAAAATATTACTAGTTGGATAAAATATGCAAAATATACTCTAAAATACTGTTGATTTTAATTCTGGAATTTCACTGTCGACAAAGAGCTGACAAAAATTGTTTAAAAAAATTAATGAACCTTGGAAACTATTGCAGCCTCATTTCCATATCTAAAATCAACAAAATATCTCACAAACATATTCCTCAGCAGCATCAAACGTTCAGTTTCCGTATAAGAACAGGCGATAATTTTGAATGCACTAAATAATACCAAACTTCAAGATTATCTTACCCCCTTGAGAAATTTTATTCAACCCAAGAATATTATTTTCCGCTATTTTCCAAATCCACAATTCTAGAAGATCAACACTCAAATAATGAAATGTCTTCACCCAGCCCAGATGCAGTTTCACAACACATACACTACCAGAAGAAAAAATGTTAATTTTCCACGTTTCAAACGACATAGTTTACCTAAAAACACACTCAATATCAGAAGAACCAATAGCATCTCACGATACAAACACAACAACTCAAGAATCGATATCTTGAAAGTGCAATGTTGCTGATATAATTTTATCTAAAGTCCATTCTTCTTTAGCATAATCTTTAGCATAATGTCAGGCGTTCATTAAGCGTAAAATTCGGCCAAGACTAAAAAAACTAAAACTGTTTTAATGCAAAGTAGTAGTAGCCTTATATCACGGCTTCTAGAATCCGCAAAAACGTTTTTTGAAAATCATTATCCACATTTCTTTCTTGAGTCCACCATCTGCGTAGCAGAGAACTTACTAGAAAATACTGGTTAGAATATTAAAATGTTTACAGGCTAAATATGAGTCATTAGTTATCATAGCGTAAGCGCAAAAATCCATGCACAAACTTAAAATGAATTAGCAAAAATATACAAAAAACTTGTGTTAAACCTCAAAAACTATAAGGCGCTTAGGTGATGCAGAACTTTTTAACACCACTGTATAAACTTTGAAAATATGTCTAACAAAAGTTATAGAACAATGTAAATAAACATTTTAAGCTTCGGTCAATGTTTCTGATTCTATGTTAGTTGTTCACCAAGATATGGAACTGTTATTAACGCTCTCTGAAGTGAATGGTCAGCTCGCAGTGAATAAAACCAATACTTACGTAAAATCCATATAGATTTAGAGATAGAGATTATAATCATGAAAGTTATAGAAGAATTCCAATCGAACGTTTAAAGCTTTAGTAAATCTTTTTAGGTTAATTTTTTGCCAAGATATTGAAAATTGATTTACGCACCCGGTTAACGCGTGCCTGCATTTGATGCGAGCTTACCGTGCACCTCAAAACGCGTTATTAAAAGTTGCATATATTGGACAAAAATTAACACATACACAATTACCAACCCTTAAAATGTTCGTTCTGGGTTGTTTTATAACTTCCATTAGCGAGATTTTCAAAGTTTAATTAATAAACAATAACAAAATAAAATTTAACATGCAATGAATATAAATATCTCGGATCTATAATATCTAAAGAAACCACTACTAAAAGAGACATCGAAAACAAAACGCAGCAGGGAAAAAAGCGGTTAACATTCTAAACTCTCTACTATGGTCTAAAGATATTAAACAAGAAACAAAATTGACAATCTATCGAACCTTGGTAGAGCCTACTATGACTTATGGGGCTAGAAGTTTGGCATATCACGAAAAAAGATAGAAAAATAATAGAAGTAGTAGAAATTGATTTTCTAAGGAGAGCGTGTGGTGTATCCAAAAAAGATCATATCAGAAATGAAGTACTGTATATTCCAGTGTATATATAATTATAACATTGGATTAATAAAAAATTTATTCCTAACATCTTCTTCTTCTAGTTCCATGACCGTTATCGATCGTTGGATATCATGTTGGCTACCAACGATGTAGTTGATTTTCCATACCATTGCCTAGGATTTTTCAGCCATGATGTTCTTCTTCTACCAGGACCACGATTACCTTGGATCTTTCCCTGAATGATCAGATGTAAAAGATCGTACAAAGCACGTGGTGTTCGTGTGTATTAAGGTATAAAAAAGCGCTTATTAAAAGCTTAAAATTTTCTATTATAAAGAAGATCTTTTCGGAATTGTATCATTCGATCATCAGTTTACTAAAAGAGAGAGTAAAAATACCAATATTAAAAACAACAAAGTTAAAATTTGAATATACAAAAAGAAAAAGTTGGTTTTTTACTACTTACATAAAAAGTTGTTAAAAAACATTGTGTGGCCACATAAAAAAACATTCGATGGACATCTGGATTTAAAAAATAATCTTCATGTTATTTATTCAGGTAAATGCAATAGACTTTTGAATTGTGTAATATTAAAAAATGAAACTGGGGGCATCTTATATGACCCCCTGTAGTTGGTGAGTAGAGTTGGTGAAAAGTAAAAGATCATATTTTTCAGGGTGTCTCATAATATGACCGAAGTATTCCAGCTTGCGTTTCTTTATTATATTGACCAGTTGTGTTGTTTGATTCAGCCGTCTAAGGACCTCCTCATTTCTAACTCTGTCGACCCAGCTTATTTTCAGTAGTCGTCTGTATAGCCACATCTCAAAGGCTGTCAACCGTTTAAGCATAGCCTCAGTTAGGGTCCACGCTTCTACTCCATACAGCAGGACAGGAAAGATGTAGCAAGATATCATACGAACTCTAAGGTCAATGCTAGGATCATGACTGCAAAGTACGTTTCTCATTTTTACAAAGGCAGCTCGGGCTTGTTCTATTCGGCTTTTAATTTCTGCGGTTGGATCCCAGCTCTCATTGATATTACTGCCGAGACACACGAGTTTCTCTACTCTGTCCAGTGTGGCATCTCCGACTTTTATACCGTCATCATGTATATAATTTTGTTTGCTAACTATCATATATTTAGTTTTCTTAACGTTGAGTTTTAATCCATACTGATCACAAGTCTGTTTTATTTTGTTCAATAGATTTTGAAGGTCTTCTCCGCAATTGGCAAGGACTAAGGTATCGTCGGCATATCTAATATTGTTGACGGTTACTCCATTCACAATAATACCTTCGGTTGTCTCCATTAAGGCTTCCTTAAATATTTCCTCCGAAAATAAGTTAAAAAGTAAAGGCGACAATATACAGCCTTGTCTCACTCCTCTTTTTATATTTATTTCATCCGACAGTTCTTGTTCAACCTTTATTCTTGCCACTTGATGCCAGTATAGATTTGTAATTATTCGTAGATCTTTATCGTCCAATGTCCAATATCTGTTTCCAATATTTCTAGCATTTTGTTATGTCGGACTTTGTCAAAAGCTTTTTCAAAATCGATTGCACAAATATACACATTTTGATTTATATCTCTGCATCTCTGTACTAGCACCTGTATACTAAACAAGGCTTCTCTTGTACCCAAGCCACTCCTAAACCCAAATTGAGTATTGCTAATTCTGTTCTCTAACAGCGTATAAATTCTGCTGTGTATTACTCGCAGAAAGATTTTCAAAACGTGACTCATCAGACTTATTGTCCGATAATCACCGCATGTCTTTGGACGATGTTTCTTAGGTATTGTGACAAATGTCGACTTTAACCAATCAGTTGGTAATATCCCAGTGTCATAAATTCTGTTAAACCCTAATTCCTAACATACCAGCTCTTAATGTATTGTTTATAGACAATGCAGCCTATCATAATGTAATTTTTTTTTCAAACTCTATTGGCTGTTATATTATCACCCTAAGGTGTACGCCATTGAAAAGATATAAAATCAGTAATAAGTCAGTAATAAAATCAAAAATTTGTACTTAATCGTAAATATTTTCTGTAAATGAATTATTTATAATATAAATAACATTATCGTAGTATTTATGCAATACAAATAAATTTGTTGACAGTTCAAAATTTGTGTATTTTTACAAACACATAAGTTGGATTTATTTAATATAAACATTTTACTAGTTTACCTATTATGTATATTTTTTGTACAATAATATAATACCAATTTATATATTTTATATTTGTTATACCAATTTATATAATTACATTATACAATAAGAGTTTATTTGTATAGTTTATTTGTACTAAAAGCGAATTTCAGTAATTATTTCAATATTGATTTTTTGAGATCCAAATGCTAACCTCACTTTTGCAACTGTAAATACATATGTACTGTTGTAAATATATAAATTATATTTATTTATTATTGTAATAGTATTATTGTCTTACAGAAACGTTTTATAAAACTAGTTAATATGTTGTAACGATATATGGAATTTAATTCACAGTACACTACGACTGATATAGGAGTAGACGTCGCGCGCTAGCAGATTTCAAATATTGTACCGAGAGCTCAGTTGATCGAGAACCGCTTAGCTGTATACAACTGTATACACTTGTATACAGCTTGTATACAGCTAAGCGGTTCTCGATCAACTGAGCTCTCGGTACAATATTTGAAATCTGCTAGCGCGCGACGTCTACTCCTATATCAGTCGTAGTGTAATCATTACATAAAAGTTTCTTTCTATATAAATTACACAGTATAGCTGTAATCCATAGTTCACTTGGATGCTTTTTATGATTTTCATTGTGAAAAGTGACTGATAAAAAGTGCAACCACTTTTACTGTTACGGTTGCAGTTTGCGATGCAACAAATGGGGGACTAGGGACTCCCCTACGCTACCTAGACTTTAATGGATTCAGTTTTATTATAGTAGGATTAAAAGCGACTATGAACTGCCCCATGCTACCTAAGTACTTAGATAATATTTTTGTGAACATAGGTATATAGTTTTTATTTTACTTAATTATATTTAAAGAAGAACCCAATTCCCAAAGCATGAGCAAAAATTTTAAATGATTAAATAATGAAACTATATCAATATAATCGAATAAAGTTTATAATATACATTAACTTTGTTCTGAAGCTATTTTCTTGTGGCAATTTAAAGTAATTACTATTTAAATGGGAATAAGCCACAATTAAAGGTAAAAATACGTTTATTCAATTTCCACTTGGAAATCGTTCTCAAAACACTAACATTAGCAAAGTAAACAATTTTTTTTTGTTTATTTGCCAATGTTTGTATTTTGAAAACGTTTCCGAAGTGGAAAATGAAACGTTAATAAAGGTAATTGTACCTTTAATTGTGGCTTATTCCTATTTAAATAGTAAATACATTAACTTATATACAATAACAAAAACTACACTTAAACAATAATAATGCTTAATTCTAATGTCTGATTAGTGATTAAAATAAGTAAAAGTGAACACTATATTTTAGATTTTAAAAGTTAGCTGCATAGCAAACTGACTTAATGAAGTATTAATTTAGTAATGTTTTGATTAACGTAATATTCATTTAACCTATTATCAGTAGTAATATCCCTAGGACATTGATAACAGACGAGATAATTTCATGAAAATCGAAAGCTCGTTCCTTGGTAACAGCACGAACTTCGTGCTGTTACCAAGTAACGAGCTTGAGAAATTTGTCATAAAATTATGAGGCATTTATCAATGTCCGAGGGATATTCGGCGGATAATTTTTCGAAAAAAAAATCATAACTCAACATAACGAAACATTTATTTATTAAAAGTACAGTTAGTGAAAGTACAATTATTAAAATTTAAGTTAACATTAGATTCGTTGCTGTTCTCTACTATAGAAGATCTATTACCACGCATAATATTTATAATCTTGTGGTGTTCTTGATCGAGATTCAAGTATGGTTTTATAGAAACGTGACATTTTGAAATTTATTTGGATGAAGTTGTCAAACCCGATCTTGTTGTCATAGGGATTGAAAATTGCACTGAATGCAATTATCAGTCTAATGTTGACATGATTGGGTGAAATTGTTCCACATGACACAAAATGACGAAATTTGAGTGGTTGTTAGAACAGTCGAAAAATTATCAATACAATCAATTTTTCTTTTTGCTGTTTTATCAATTTTTTTTAATTCTATTTGCAGTTCTAATTTTCACATATACTTCTGCTTAAAAATTTAACAAAATGTCTGTAAATTTAAATATGCCAGGATGTGATTTATAAAAACGTTCGTTAAATTTCGAGTGAAATAATTCATATGCGTTTGTAGTGAATATAAGAGATAATGAATTTGAAGCCCACATATAAGGTAATGGTAAGGTAAGGTTAGCAACAACTATGGAACAACTACAAATAATGATTTCAGACCTAGAAAAAACATCTCTTGAGAAAGGACTAAAAATGGATCTAAAGAAGACTAAAATAATGACTAATACAGAAGACAGATCAGTAATTACCATAGGTGGAACAGACATAGAACACGTCCAAGAATATATTTACTTAATACAAGCTATCAGAGCAGACAAAAGTAACCAGACTAGAGAAATAACCAGAAGAATAAGAATGGGGTGGGCTGCATTCGGAAAACTCTCATATACTATCAAAAACCAAAAAATACCTTTAAAATTAAGAACGAAGTTATTTAATGCATGCGTCCTACCTGTTCTCACATATGGTGCCCAGACGTGGACGTGTACCAAGAGCAACTTAGATAGAATAAAGAAAACTCAAAAAGCTATGGAAAGACAAATGTTGGGAATATCGTTAAGAGATAAAAAAAACGAGTGGATAAGATGCAAAACCGAAACAACAGACGCTGTCGAACATGTATTGAAATTAAAATGGAAATAGGCTGAGCATAATGAAGGATATCAGGATGGAAGATAGAATAAAGAAATTGGCCGCTGGAGACCATATACTGCAAAAAGGTTAAGAGGTAAGACCATATACCGCAAATGAGATGGAAAGATGACATTGAGCAAAGCGCAGGTCCAATGTGGAAAAGACAAACAGAAGACAGAGACAAATGGGAGAGGCCTATTTATATTCAACACATGAATAGATTTTAGGCTATAGATAGATATAACGTGAAAATGTTGAATCTTCCGTTAAATAATTATCAACTAGGTAATCACAAAATTGCAAAACTCTGCCATCTTCTGGCAGAATATTAAAAAGTTCATCAGAAAAAAGTCACCAACTAAATAAGGAATACCGAAAAACAATTTTTTACGTTGAATGTTTCCGTACCAATTTTGTGTTAAATGAAATTTGAAACAAAAAATAATAATGTCGGGTCACACTAACTTGGCTGCATTTGGAATTGCTATTTCAAAATCAGAAATTATTCGCTTCGGTTTAAAATTTAAATTCAAATCTGTACATATTGTTATTAATGTATCAGAAGTACTTTTGTACGATTGCTGTGATTTATTTGTTAACAAACAAAATTCTAGAGGAACATAAAAACCATATTTCTAGCCATGTATAGTAAATATCTGACAAAAATATTTAGAAAAGTATTGAAGAGTTCCATCTACATACAAAGAATCTACATTACACAAAAAGTAAAGATTTGTGAAACAACTAAAAATTGCCGAATTATTTTTCGTAGATAATAAAAAGTGTTTACCTGTATTTGTTTTTGGGATTGATGGTGTGGATTATCGTCTTGCAGCATAGATATTTCTTCGAACGCAAGAAATGCCTTTCGTCGTCAACGGTAAATTGCTGAAATTTTCCTTCTTCAATTCCTTGTGGACAATCTTTAAAGGTCTTTCACATATATCTTCTACAGCTTTCCTCTTTGTAGAATTACTACAAATTTGCCGGTCAACGTGGATATCTGAGAGCATGATTATGCTCCACCGATGCTTTTTCAAGAATAATGTAATTTTCATCACCTTTCTTTGTGTACACTTTTTGTTAACACCCTTTTTTTATGCATCGCCTTTTTAATTTTCCATCTTTGGAGACAATGGGCGGTTAAATATTTATATTAATTGATTATTAATAGCCGTTGGATTCGTCATTTAAAAGTTAAACACTAACGGATAAAACTATACTGTAATACTTGCAACTGAAGTGAATAACTGAAAATATTTATATTCTTACTTTCAACTATAATCAAATTTGGAATTTCGGTCATTAAGACTTAATACCCAACTTTCTCGGCGATTAGGCACTAAGTACTTGGGATTAATGGGCCCAGGTAGTTGGTGGGGCAGTTAAATAACGCCGTGCCTATATGCTATTAATTTAAATTAAGATAGTTGTAAACACAAACCCACATTTTTTATACTAAATCGACCTGTAACTAATATTTTTAGTACTGAAATCATTACGGAAATTAGCATAATGGCAAGCGGACCTTACGGTGATGACAAATTTGGCCGATATGAGCGCTTAAAGCGTGACGTATATAACCTCCCGTCAGCTGCACAGAACGGATAAGAGTGGAAAAGTTTTGAGCAATGGAGAAAAATATCTGTCATAAGTTATGCTTCTGTCATTATTGATAACAATTTAAAAATATACAGTAAATTTAGACTCAAAAATAGAAAAAATAATTTTAGCACACTGTAATTTCTTCCCACAGACATATTTTATTAAACAATATCTGATTATGACACACACATCTATATGTGCGTTTTATTTTTAACTTTTTATGACTAACCTACTTACTATTTGGAAAGTTTATAAACTATTTCGTATTTATCCTTTTATTTAAACTCCTGTAAATTAAACTAAATGCACAAAGTAGTCAGCCCTTGCTTTCAATCATACCGATTATTATTAACGTTATGAAAATTATACGACAAAGGGAAATGAGGTAGATTAACAATTCACCCGAAAGCAACACAAAATCCATTTCACAAATCAGTTTACGTCTGAATTGGCTAAAACTTTGTCTAGTTATATATGCAACAAAGATTAACAGTTGCAAATGAGAGAATATATTGGATATATTCGATAACGAAGCTGCATCAAGTTGAAATTTAAGCGAAACAACTATTTTGACAACATAATGACGAATGTTCTGTTTGCAAGGTAATAATAAGTAAGATTGAAACACTATGGTAACAAGTAGACTTCGGCAAATATGCATATTGCATATTTTGCATATTGTGCATATTTTATGCAAATATTTTATATTTTGGCATATTTGTATAAAAGTTTGCATAAAGTGCATAAAAGTTCAGATTTTTATACTGTATTTGAAAATTTTTAAACATACCAATTTATTTTAATGCTTGTATAAAATTTTGTAGCCATTTTAATCAAGAAATGATCTAAGAACGTAATCTCTACAGGTACAAAACATTTACAATTTCAAAGAAGATCAATTTAAGTAGCCCTCAACATTCTTAGAAAGTCTCGGTCACTGAGGCATTCAGTTATTGGATAATCGCTAAGGGTTCGCTCATTTGCATTTTATGATCTAATCCCCAAATCTATCTACAATTTATTGTATCTTAACAGCAGGTAAACGGCTAATAGTTTTGTTCTTAATTTAGGGATTTTCCAAAATCTCCCAGTTTATTGAATTAGGTACCTAAACATTTCTAATTTGATGCTCAGATTTGTAAATCATTTTTGTTTTGATAATCAAAGTGTAAACACTCGTTGTGCGTAACAAAAAGGAAGATTGTGATTTTATAATGCCTGAAACAACCAGTGCTTCAACTTGGATTAAACCTTATAAAGAGGTGTCTATGGATATGGGAAAAATCTACTGTTCAGTCTGTGGCAAAATTGTAAGTATCTAATATTTTCTATTAAATATCTAATATTTCATACATACAGGGTATTTCCAAATGACACTTACAACGTTTGACTGTAGATACTTCTCGAAAAATTGAACAAAACGATATAGTTAATGAGGGGTCAAACTTATTTACTTTTCGAGATACAGGGTGTTAAAATTTAAAAAAATTAAATTCTTTTAGTTAATAACAACAATAACTATAAAACCAATAAACGTATTTACTTGAAATTTAGTACTCATAGGTTGTTTTTAAATGAAAAATAGCTTCCTTTAGTGAGAAAAAATTGTACATGGTACAATACAATGGTGTGTATTTAGAAAAATTTTTCACCTTTACTCTTTTTTATGAAGTCAGCTATTCTAAAACACAATTATTTTTATTGTAATTGAATTAACAAAAAAAAACTTTTGTTGAATTTTAAAATAAGTTATATTATGTACTAATGGTTAGTAACAAAAACTAATTTATGGATTAATACTGCATTTAAAACACTTAGCGAGTGTTTTTTTTTCAAACCAGTTATTTGATTAACCAAAAACACCTTGTATATTTTTATATTTTAAAGGTTGGATTAAAATAAAGGTTTTTATTTTTATTTATAGATAGCATCTGAGAAGAAATTTCAGATAGGCCAACATGTGAGAACTGCTTCACACATTGCAAAAAAAGGAAAAATAGGAGGAAAACATCAAACTTCAATGGCTAAATGTTTCCAATCTACTTCAAAAAAATTAGATGAGCAAGAAACTTTTAATGAAGACTTGTGCCGCGCATTAGTGTCTGCAAACATACCGCTTTCAAAATTAGCAAATGTAAATTTTAGTTCGTTTCTAAAAAATTGTTGCAAACTTAATGTTCCAAGTGATCGGTCTCTAAGAAGAAATAATGTGAACGGGCTATACTCGTCGGTGTTAATTAATATTAAGGAAGAAATTGCAGATAATTATTTTTACATATCTGTAGACGAAACCACTGATTCCCCAGGCAAGTATATTGCTCATTTATTGATTGGTGTTCTTAAAGAAGATACCTTACCAAAATCTTATCTTATTTCATGCCAGCAATTTGAGAAAACAAATGCTTTAACAATTTCGCGTTTTATACAAGAAACATTAGCAACTTTTTTTCTTCCGACAACTATTCCTTCTAATAAATTACTGCTTATTTTATCGAATGCTGCTCCTTATATGGTAAAAGCAGGACAAAATTTAAAAATATTTTTCCCAGATTTACCACATGTTACTTGTGTAGCGCATGGATTAAACACAGTTGCAGAGGAAATACGAAAAAAGTTTCCTCTTGTAAATACCATGATATCCAGTGTCAAAAAAGTATTTCTTAAATCTCCTATACGAATTCAACTTTATAAAGAAATACTACCCAACATTCCTCTTCCACCACAACCTATTTTAACGCGATGGGGAACATGGTTAGAAGCAGCTAATAGAACATAATTGATACGTTAACAGATGAAAGTTCCCAATCTCTTTTGGATTCTAAACAAACTTTTCAGAGTAACTTGCTTCAACAAGAACTTTCATTTATAAAATCAAATTTTAGTTTTGTTCAAAAAACAATTACTCAGTTAGAGTCACCAAAACTGTCATTGTTCGAAAGTACAGCATTAATAAAAGAATTTGCGTCATGTTGTCGGAAGGTTAGAGGTAATATTGGAAAAGATATTTTAAAAAAATTTGAAGCTACTATGGAAAAAAATAAAGGTTACCATATTCTTTCTGAAGTAGTCAGTGTTCTAGCTGGAAATATTTCGGAAACAATTAATTTAGAACCAAATGTTTTGGTTAGTTTGAAAAATGCTCCCGTTCCTTCAGTTGATGTTGAACGAAGTTTTTCCATATATAAATATATGTACTCAGACAGAAGTCACAAGTTTTTGTTAGAAAATTTTGAACACCACTTGGTCATTTATTGTTACCATAATTCTAAATAAGTTTATTCATACTTAAAAATGATGTAGTTACTTAAAATAAATGTAAATCTTAATGAATAGTAGGAAATATTTAGTTATGTACACTTTTTGTGTGCATATTTTGTAAAATATTTGCATATTTTCGGGTAAACACGTGCATATTTATGCGCATATTTTCTACATTTTTATTTGCATATTTGCCGAAGTCTAGTAATGAGAATATGTAAAACGATAAACGAATAAAATGACAAATCGATCACGCAAAATAGCACATTCCTAAAACACATTCAAACACTCACCACTAGATAATTATCGGCAAGGTAATGAGATTTGCACAGAATATGCATTCAGTTATTATATTTTCAACTTAAAATACCACCGGGATCTGGTTTTGAGTAACATAAAATACTAAAAACAATTTAATTCCTAGTGCTTACTCTATGATCTATGGTTATAGTCAACTAACTAACATGCAAGTAATTTGACCATAATCCTTTTCTCTGCTTTTACACTAACACTATCTTATATTAACTAAAATTGGTTTTATGCTTTGATTCTTCTTATTAACCCAGTACATATAGTGGCACCGCACGTGTCTCCCCGGAATCAATACCAAGGAATTTTAAATAACTCCTTAATATAACAATAATTTTTTTAGACACATCCAAAGACTGCAGCAACAATAGCAAGTAGAGACTCGGTTTTATCACATCTAGCTCAAAACACATACACTACACTTTGACCCCATCTCAATAGCCTCCAATATGCTTCGCTACTCCCGCCACTACCACTTTCGGTGCTGTTCTGCTTTACCACAATGAATCCAAAGCTAACCAGAAGAGGATCACAAGATCCTAAACGGGGACTTACATGTTCATCTTATCGAAATAAAGAATGATCCTTAGCTTAGCTATCCTTTTAAATGATAAGTGGAAGAAGACACATTCAGTTTCACGGCTGGTCCCTTACATAATTTAAAACTAGAATGCAGCAAAACTCGTGTTACTCATACGTAATGTCGATATTATTGTCGATGTCCCTTGATGACGTAAGTGTGACGACCACCTGCAACATATTTTAACAATTTAACGTTGGTGACTATTAATAAATTAATATTCGTTTAAAGAAATGTGTTTTAAGTATAAAAGTGTAGAAGTTCTAATATCTTCACACCTGCCTTGGATATCTCCCACACCGGCTTTCAACATCACACCATACTCCATTAGTCAGAGACGAAAATGATACTGAACCTCAAAAAATCTACGGACAAGCTGAATTTTGACGAGAATGTCAATTTTATGACACCAAAAGTGATGCAAAAATGTTTACAACTTTTACCTCCCAGATTTTCTTAAAAACCCTCTCGTTGAGGTGGGGAAGCGGAAAAAATCGATTTACCAAGAATGTGTACAGCATAAAAAAATGTTTCAAATAAAAAATGTAGCTAAAATAGTTTTGAATAAAAATGTTTGTTAATGGATTTTGGGAACAGCTATGACCTTGAAAATGCCACAAAGAATATAACTAAATATCTCTTTTCTTACTCAGACTCTTTAAAGTCTTTTATATTATTTTGAATCGAAGATATGTAATTATATTATTAATGTATTGGATTTTGACAAGAGCTATGCATTATGCCTATCTAGTACACAAGTTGATGTGAAATGTACAAGGTCATAGCTGTTCCCAAAATCCATTACCTCTACCAGCATTTTTTGTGTAGAATAAGCTGTTCTGTCAGAAACAAGGCTAGAAGCGAACGATGATTTTAAATGTCAGTTACACACGCGAAATCAATGTTCAATAAAATTTGTATCAGCTCGACAAAAAATTTGTTATATTTGATACAAGTGTCCTATCGACAAAAATCAAGATGCATTTTAAAGCTAAAAAGTGCAGCTTTCGTATTTAATTTTTGTATTTTGCCGCAAATAAACTCAGTTTTTGTCAACGTGTTAGGTTTGTAAATGTAAAGAAATAACCGTGGCGCAATTTTTCCATTTTTTTTTCTTATGAGATCAATACAATGTTTTACTTTCACTGACCGGCCACTATGGGGTTATGATTACTATTAATCTTTAAAATTTAGGTCATAAAATTTTAGTTTTGGGTTTTGACAACAAATGTAAGGCATTTGAAATATTTAAAAAAAACGCTAAATTAAAACTTTCACATTACAAACGATCTAAAACGTTAACTGCTCTTTTTCAATTAGTTTTTTAGTCATATTTCAAATGTCTCATATTTGTTGCCAGTACGCAAAATTGACATTTTATGTTATAGGTTTTAAAGATCGTTCTCTAAAAACTAAAATTTTCCTACGACCGGTCAATGAAAGTGATACATCGTATTGATTTTACGAGAATAGTAAAAAATGGCAATAATTGCGTAACGTTTATTTATTGAACAGATTTATAGAAACTGACTTCATTTTCAGCAAAATACAAAAATTGCAAGCGAGAGCTTCTGCTTTAAAGGGCAATTTGATTTTTGTCGATGGGTCGCTTTGATATCGTAATATAGATATTGAATTTTTACCGTCGAGTTGATACAAATTTTATTTGATAATCATTTCGCGCGCGCAACTAACATTCGGCGGTTACTTCAGGCGTTGTTTTTGAGAGACCGCTTCATTCTGCACAAAAAGTGCTAACAAACATTTTTGTTTAGAACTATGTCAGCTACATTTTCTCTTTGAAGTATGTTTTTCTGAAAACAGTTTCTTGGTAAATCGATTGTCTTGCGTTTTAGGGGAAAGCCCGGTGGTAAAAGTGGTAAACTTTTTTGCATCTTTTTTAGAGTCTCAAAATTGATATTCTCGGCAAAATTCAGGTTAAAAAAGAATTTATATCTTTGTATGTGGGTATATTTAAAAAAACCTTAAAAGGGCTACATCGAATAATACAAACAAACGCTTTCGGAATAACAATTCCATTATAATGTTTTAAAAAGTACGCAAAATAAGTATAAACCGTTTAGCTAAAACAAACGTGGTTTAAAATTTTGACTAAGGTTAAGAAGCAAAAATGGTTATACTTACAAGGTTCACATGCCTGAGCCACCAAAATATGAGGGTAAAAACCCTTTAAAATTTATGCTGTTACAAAAGATTGTACATAATGTTATTAAAAATATGTGATGTTTCAATTAAATTTGGCTTCAGGTAACATATACCCATGGTTTGAGTTCCAGTGTCCGGAGAGTAAACCTCTTCAGACGGACTACAGCTGGTAACTGATTGACAAGATACCTATGAGCGGTGTAAAACACAAAATGTCAATGCAACATGAAACTATTTTAGTTATACGTAGTATTACTACAGCCAAAAGATTCAAAAACTTTGATGATGTTAAAATAATAGCTAATAAAGCTTCCACTTTTCTTTTAAATCAAACACTTTCGAAGAATAAGACTATTTTCGTCCTCGCTTCGGTGGTACATATACTAAAATTGGAACGATATAGAGAACACATTTTTCCACATTTTTTATTAGTTGATATTTTTAACAATATTTTCATCCACCATGACTTTCCTGGTCTATGGTCGCAAGCAACTATAATTCCAATCCTTAAATATAATAAACCAAAAGACGATCTAAATTCCTATTGTCCAATATCACTTACGTGTTATACCTGAAAACTTTTAGAAAAAATCCTTAATTATCGTCTCAAATGGTACTTCGAAAACAATAACCTAATAAGTATCAGACAAAGTGGATTTCGTATGGGTAGATCCACAACAGACAATCTAATAACGCTTGAATCAAGTATACATGAATCTGTATGAATACTAAAAATGTTGTTAAATACCTCTTGGGGGCAGATACAACATCCTTACTTCCTCTATACAGATCACTAACACGAAATAAACTAGACTACGGCTGTGCTACGATACTGCTAACAAAACATCTTTAAGAAGACTTGACCACATTCAAAATGTTAGGTGCCACAAGAACTAGTCCACTAACTAGCTTAGAAGCTCTCGCTAATTAACTTCCCTTAAGCCAACGAAGGCAATTCCTATCACTAAATTTCGTTGCCAGAATTTCAGCAAACAGCAGCAACGTAACTTACTCAACAATACTTTGCAGAACAAATATATCGTCCGGTCTTTACAGAAACATTGCAATAAAAAAACTACCATTTCCTGAGCAAATAAAACGTATTGGTTTTAATTTAGAACAATTCAGTCTTACTATGCCTATTCATGTAAATTTCCCCTTTTGGATGATCAAACCTCCAAAAATAGACACGTCTCTAAAAGAACTCCCGAAACATTCCACACATCCTTTCCTTATACAGCAAGCTTATAAAAATATCCAAATACCCAACAACCCGTAAAATCTTCACTGAAGCTTCCAAATGTGATGAAGGACATGATGCAGCCTACATCTACGAAAACTCAAAATCTATCGTACGAATCCCAACAAATTTTTTATACATACCTACTGAAAAACTTAAGGCAATTCACGGCATGAAAAAATGAAAAAATGTAGTTCTATCAATGAAAGCAAATTTGTTATCAACACCTACTAAATGAGTGCGTTACTTGGAATAAAACAACTATATACAACTCACGCCATACTTTTTAAGATCAAAAAAGAGTTATCTTATCTACAGACTAAAAAAAAGATATTTCCTTCATCTGGTGACCTTTCCATATGGAAATAAGTGGTAATGAGGAAGTGGACTCTCTGGCAAGCAGTGCAACAACCAATCAAAGTATTACTATCATAAATCAATTGCCTTGGACTGATGACAAAGTAAATATCAAAGCCCACATAAGCAGAGCATGGCAAACTACTTGGAATCACACAGCCAACAAACTCAAAGAATGTCCAAGTCAAGTAGGAACCAAACTTATCTTACCAAGTAATAGAAAAGGCCAAGTCATCATCAACCGACTCCGAATAGGTCATTGTTTCCTTACCCACAAGCATATCTTCAACCAGGAGGCTTCTCCGATGTGTACCAAGTGCAACACTCAGTTGTCAGTGAAGAAAAAAAAAAGGTTAGTCTTCGTAAATGGGTATATTTATTTAAAAAACCCTTAAAAGGGCTACAATATCCTTTTATGTATCTATATTTATATATATATATATATATATATATATATATATATATATATATATATATATATATAAATACACTTCGACCACATTCCATACGAAAAAAAGTAACATAGGTTGCCTAATGTACATGCCATTCTCTTAAACATGACTTTAACACCAACGGTAATTCCACATCTTTTATACCCTACAATAATAAACAAAAAGTTTTTAAATCCCAACACCTGGATTGCTGTTATTATGTTTAATATCATTGAAAAAAAATTTTGAATCTTTTGACTGCAGTAATACTATGTATAACTAATATAGTTTCATGTTACATTGACATTTTGTTTTCGACACCGCTCATAGGTATCTTGTTAATCAGTTATCAGCTGTAGTCCGTCTGAAGAGGTTTACTCTCCGGACGCTGGAACTTAAACCATGGGTAGATGTTACCTGAAGCCAAATTTAATTGAAACATCACATTATGTACAATCTTTTGTAACAACATAAATTTTGTGTTTTTACGCTCATATTTTGGTGACTCAGGCATGTGAACCTTGTAAGCATAACCATTTTTGCTTCTTAACCTTAGTCAAAATTTTAAAGCACGTTTGTTTTAACTAAATGGTTTATACTTATTTTAGGTACTTTTTAAAACCTGATGATGGAATTGTTATTCCGAAAACGTTTGTTTGTATTATTCAATGTAGCTCTTTTAAGGGTTTTTTAAATATACCCACATACAAAGATATAAATTCTTTTTTGAGATACGTGGTATCCAGCCAGCTACAGGAATTTTTTTTCTTGTGGATTTTGTTAAAATTCAGGTTGTTCGTGTGATTTTTAGGGGTCAAATCGCTGATGATAAAATTAGTAAATTTTGTCATCATCAATATATATATGAAAATAAAATTTGTATCGACTCGACGGTAAAAATTCGATAACTTTTGACCAAAGTGTCATATCAACAAATATCAAAATTTGTTTTAGAGGCGAATAGTGCTGCTTCCGTACGAAATTTTTTATTTCGCTGCAAATGAAGTCAGTTTTTATTAAGCTGTTCAATAAATAAATCTGGTGCGATATTTGCCACTTTTACGATTCTCATCAGATCAATAAATTGTATTACTTTCATTGACCGATCATAGTGGTATATCCATGGCACAGAATAATAAACAATCAGAATGCCCACTCTCCATGGAAAATTAAGTACGCGCCTCTCGTTCGCGCAGACGTTCACCATGTTTTAAAGGGAACCAGTGTTGTTTATGTGGTGGGCATAAAAATAACCCGGTTTAATTTACTTACTGCAATCCTAGACATAGTATACAATTATATTAACATTGTTAATTATAATAAGATAAATAATAATATAATTAAACATAAATATAAACAATTACATAACCTCACAAATCATATGTATGTGTTATGTGTTTCCTTCTAAAACATGGCGCGCGTGCTGAAAAACTTCAAAGGCGGCATCTGAGAGTGAGCATTCTGATTGTTTATTATTCTCTGTCCATGGCTAGAGCCCAATTTAAAATATGTAACACGAATTTTCGATTTTCGAGTTTTGGCAACAACTATGAGACATTTGAAATACGCCTAAAAACGCCTAAACTTTTATAATTCAAACGTATCGCACGTCACGGGAAAGACCTGCACGAAGGCAGTATTGATTGAAATTTGTAACTAAAGTTTTGTAGTTACGAAAAACGTACAAGTGCGTTCAGAAAAAAGCAGGTTCAAACATTTGAGATCGTTTTTAATGTAAAAGTTTAAACTCATTGGTTTTAGCCATATTTCAAATGCCTCACATTTATTCGCAAAACTCAAAACCGAAATTGTATGCTATGGGTTATGAAGATTAGGATATAGTAATAGAAATTCTACAGTGGTCGGTCAGTAAAAGTAATAGATTTTATCGATCTCACGAGAATCATAAAAAATGGCAAAACTCGTGCAACGTTTATTTGTTTAACAGCTTTATAAAAACTGACTTCATTTGAGGCCAAAATTAAAAAATTGCATACGAAAGCCGCATTTTTCACTTTTTAAAAGCATTTTGATTTTTCTCAATAGGCCAGTCTGATTAAAAGATATGGAGTTTTTACCGTCGAGTTGATACAAATTTAAAATTGATTTCTCCCTCGTAACTGACATTATCGCCGTTGTCACGCGTTGTCATGCAATCTTCCCCCCAATGCCATATGGGAGGAAGCTTGAGGGTAAAATTAGTAAACTATTTTGCATCTTTTTTGAGGTCTCAAAATTGACATTCTAAGCAAAATTTAGCTTGTTCGTATGATTTTTGAAGGTTTAGTGGCTTTTTGGTGTGTGACGACCGGAGTATACAAGAATCTCATAGTACTCTTGTTTTATTTTAATAAAATGTAACGTCTCTAGATGTTAAAATTTTTTTGAATACATATTTACAGATATATAATAATTCAATTTTTTTTGTTTCAGGTAAGATTTTAGAACCGTAAATCCAAGTGAATGTAAGTACTTTTCTAAACATATTCAATTTAGTCATCTGTTAGCAATAAGCGAAAACTAGTCAATAAACCGACGAAATCCTAAGTTGAATTTAATGTTGGTAAGAGTCTTTACCTATCTTTGTTATTTTATATTTGCCCTTCTCTTCTTTATTATTAGTACCTTTTATTCTGATAATTTTCTGAACACGCAGTGTTCGGCTTAGCTATTTTAAGCCTCTGTTAACTGTACACTATTAAATTCTAGTTCACCTACTATATAAAAGAAACATACCAATCAATATACAAAAAATCGAAAACATCTACCTTCATAATCGAATACAGGCAAAGATAAATGGAAAACTAACACAGTGTATACCAGTACAAAACGGAGTCAGACAGAGTGACTCGTTGAGCCCACTTCTCTTTAATATAATAATGGACGAAATAAGACAAGCAGTACGTAAAGGTCATGGCTACAGAATGAAGAATAAGGAAATCCAAATATTATGTTATGCAGATGACGCCGCATTAATCGCCGAGATAAAAGACAAGCTCCAAAGATTAACACATATTTTCAATACAACAGATATGAAATACAATATGATAATATCAGTAGAAACAACCAAATGTATGGCATTTAAATACCCACTATGATGTAAAATCGAAATTGATGGGAAAATAATAAAGCAGGAAGAAAGTATCTGGGAATAGATATAAGTAGTTACGGAGATGTTGAAGAAGAAGTACGACAACAAAGCTTAAAAGCAAGTAAAGCGGCTTCTTCTTCTTACGGTGCCTTATCCTTAAGGACGTTGGCCATTACATTTGCCCATTCAATCTTATTTGTAGCAGCCCTGAATAGTTTATGGAGGTCATGTTCGTCCATTGCGTAGGTTTTTAAGCCAAGAGTTGCGTCTTCTTCCTGGTCCTCTTTTGCTATTGACTTTGGTTTCGATTATAAGTTGGAGCAGTTCATACTTTTGATTTCTTATGATGTGACCAAAATATTGTGTTTTCCGTTCTTTTATTATAAGCATACGCTCTCTTTCCTTATTCATCCTCCGCAAGACTTCCGCATTTCTCGTATGGCTCATGTAGGATATTCTGAGCATTTTACGGTAACACCAGAGTTCAAATGCTTATATTCGTTTTTGTGTTGCTTCTGTCATTGTCCAGGCTTCAACACCGTAGAGCAAGGTGGAGAAAACATAGCACTTAAGTATTCAGCACTTAGGTATTAAGTAAAGCGGCGGGTTCTTTTAATGACATAATCTGGAAGAACAAACATCTAAGACAAGATACAAAAACAAGAATCTGTAAAGCAGCAATAAGACCTATATTAACATACACGGCGGAGACAAGACCTGACACATCTAAAACGAGACGACTGCTAGAAACAACAGAGATGAAAATACTCCGACGAATATCAGGCAGAAATCTGTTGAATAGGGAGAGAAGCGAAAACATTGCAATATAGAAGACATAAATGGATGGGTGACAAAACGAAAACAGGAGTGGAACGAAGACATCAATAGAATGACAGAGGATAGAATAGTACGAATAGCACGAGATAAGTCACCAAATGGACGAAAGAAGTATTGGCAGACCAAGAAAAAGATGGTGCGACAATTTAAGCAATGTAGGAGGCTAATGTTAAAGAAGAAACAGGCTTTAAAGCTTATATACTAGAAGGAAGAAGAAGTTCTATTTGTTCTAATTGTTTCTAATTGTTTCTAATTGTTTTATTTATTTTTATGTGTCCTTGAGTATGGCGTTTGTTTTTCTCTAGTAGTTGTCTAAGATTTTTGTAAAGGTATTCATACCATACATGAATCTTTTCTCCAAATTTGGCGTTAAAATCTCCCATTATTAATATTTATATTGTAGCGAAAAACTGACAAGAGAAGATAATAAAAAGCTTCTCGTTCACAATACTTACTTAACAAAGACACCGTTGCTTAGTCTTTAAGCTTCATTGGGGGTGGGTAAGTATATAGTTGATAAAATTTGAATGGGCACCAATGAGTTTTAATCTCAAATTCCTGAAGAAACCCAAGATTAAAGAGATTAATCAAATATTTCTTTCAAAACCATCAAAAAGAAATTTTTCAGAAAACATATCAGCAAATTACCAACAAAAATCATGAAAAACTATAAAAAAAGTCCGGTAAAATAAAATAGATCAACCACATACAAAAATAACAAAAAAAAATTTGTGCCACTTACATTATGACTGGCCTTTAAACGGGCCATATATGCTAAACCTCTAAAAATCGGTGGCCCTCTAGATGTAGGAAACAGTATATTTTTCTTCTTCGACAAAATATTAATAAAGCCGGTTGACCTGGACATTGACAAAATGAGTTGGTATGTGAATGCGTAGCGGCAAACAGAGAATTGTCAGTCGGACTCTTTTTCGTTTCTTGAGTTTCTTGATCAATGTTCCCAATTTGTTTCTAGTACGTAGACTCTTGTCATAGAAATCTTTGTTATATGTTACTGTATGGAGTTGTTAGTTGTTGTTGTTCTTATTCATTATCGACTTGCCCCCCTACCCTTCGAATCCTAGAGCTGACCGTTTAACTTTGGTGTGGGATTTTGGAATAAAATTTCTACCCATCTGGGGTACGCTCTGTGTCTCTGTTAACATCGACATTTTGGTTTTCTAGAGGTTTCTGCCACACCCCACTACTATGGCCAGACAACTTGGTGGTGTATAAGATTGTCTAATGTCGACCATTTCAAACGAAATTAATCAGTTCGGACTACTGAGTTCAACCATCACCTTACCATACATTTCCTTAATTCCACTTGTTACAGTTATTTGGTCGATACTCTATCGTCAGAGCCTTGTTTGTGATAACATGATTCACCGGCGTGAAGGTGAGGTTGACGTTTAAGTAGGTGTGTGAGTGAGATGTACTACTACTTCAATTAGAATCCCAGTAATTCATTAGCTATGTTATTCTACATCACCGGGTATCATACAAGCTGTTATGCTAATGCTACCATTTATCTTGTTTACTATTTCTTAATTTTCATTTTGTTATCAAAATTCACTGAAATGTCAGTTACAGACATTTGATTATTTTACGTCTAAAGTGTTTAATTTTATTCTGTTTTAACCTAACGACGACTAGCCACATATCTATTTCCTATTCTACTATCTTTGTATAAAATGTCCAAACGATTTTTACTTTCCTGTAAATACTATAGTCATTTTTTAAATACTATTGAATTAATCTATGTTTATTTGCTTCATTAAAGACTCTTCGTATGCTTACCTTTCTTCTTTTTGTTATATCGATTTTCAAAGTTAATATTTAACAATATTCCTTAGGAATCTTTTTTAATTTTTAATTGTATTTTCATCATCAATATTGAATGCAGTCAAGCTATGTCCTTATCTTCAAATAAAAACATCCATGTAATCCCAACTTTTGTTGCCACGTGCCAGCTTTCTCTACAAAAGCTTGACGATAATCTTGATCATTTCAAATTTAAAAAATTGAATACGAAAGTGGGATCAGGTGCTGCTACCGTCACGATGTATTAGATTTATCAGCACGGATAGTCTCCTTCTGTTCAGTTGCCTGCTATTGATTTTAGCGTGCATCATAAACTGCAGTATTTTGCATTTTCTATTCAGAATTTAATAAATAAAATGCTATACGTCTCCGGATTTTAATTTGAGATAAAATCCTTATCGTTTTATTATTATTAAAAGAAAAATTATGTATAATAACATAGATCTAATAAATTTATATTGTCGACGTGGAGCAGTATAATTGATCTATCTTTCTTGATGTTATATATATATATATATATATATATATATATATATTTATTTATATTGTATATATATATATATATATATATATATATATATATATATATATATATATATATATATATATATATATATATATATTGTTATGATGTGTTGTTGTTGTATGAGCAATGAGTAAATTTGAATGATATATGTAAGTATAGGGTTTTTATCGCGGTTCTCAAAGAATTAGTTTGTAAGTACTTTTTTTTAAATTATCTTTATTATAACTATTATGAAACAAACCTATCTATCTAATATAAGCAATATCAATTTAAAACAATCTATCTAAAATTTGAAATCCTTACAATTATTAAATTATTAACAAAATTTGGTACATTCTTTCACTGAACGCCTAAATTTTTTTCAAAATTAAAGTTATTATCACCACTAGATATTTTCTTACTCAGCCTTGGTTATCCAACTATTTTAATATGTTCCTTCTTAATTATCTCCACTCACCATATAAATATATAAATTTAAATCCTTGTAATTTCCATATAATGTACTTTCAAATATACTGGATCTTGTGGTTGTATTATTGAATGCTTACTTCAATGAATTAACTTCAAAACTGTCACTACAATACTGTAGTAATAATTAACTGTATTTCATTTAATAATTCATTTAAATTAATCAATGCCTTCTTCTAGCTAAAAATCTCTAAAAAACCTCATAAATCATTCTTAATTCTTCTTTGTAATTAATAATCACATGTAACTGACTTAATAATAATAATAATTAACTTAATAATCTTCTTGTAACTAAATTCTTGAATTATAACTTTACTGAATCACTTTACTGTAACTAATCATAATCTGTAACTAACTGACTACTGATAACTGAACTGAACTCTAACTCAACTGAAATTTAAGTGAACTCTCTCCCTCCAAATTACAAGGCCTATATATATCCTTTTTTTCGCTTCCAGAATACTCTAGCAATAAATAATGTTCAAATCATTTTATTTGTTCTATCTGAAAATTCTGGAATGGTTTTTTGTCTGTGATGTATTATGTAAATAGTCCTATTGACATTTCTAGAATTCTCTATGTACAATTTACTTGACTTTAGGCTCTCCAGATCTGAACTACACTATTTTATGTAACTTAAACATTTATATGAAATATATTTTTACTATTTTACATGTGTAATTTGATTTTAAATTAAAATTGTAAAAATAAATAACTTTTTGACATTGACACTACAGTGTATGTTTGGTTGCATAAGCACATGGCTGAATTAAACATATTAAATATTAAATAAAATAAAAAAAAACTTCTTAAACTTAATTCTTATGCTAAATTCTTATTATCTAGTATATAACTTACAAATTATGTCTCTAACCACTATTTAAATTAATTAATATTGTATATCTAATTGTATATATTTCTATGTTAATTTATTGCATTTCTGCCTCTCACTACAATATATATATATATATAATATATATATATATATATATATATATATATATATATATATATATATATGTATATATATATATATATATATATATATATATATATATATATATATATATATATAGAATAAACTAAAAGAGTTGACTCCTAAAAATCATACGAACAAGCTGAATTATGCCGAGAATATTAATTTTGGGACCCCAAAAAGGGCATTTGTAGAATGTGTAGAATGAACAGTTCGCTCAGAAATAACGATTGAAGATTAAGATATGTTTTAAAGATAAAGAGTACAGCTTTCGTATGCAATTTTCGTATTTTGGCGCAAATGAACTCAGTTTTTATAAAGTTGTTAAATAAATAAACGTGGCGCGATTTTTGCCATTTTTTATAATTCTCATGAGATCAATAAAATGTATCCCTTCCTTTGCCCGCCCACTATGGAGTTTCCATAACTAGAACCTAATCTTTAAAACGTATAGTATGAAATTTTAGTTTTGAGTTTTAACAATAAATGTGAGGCAATTGAAATATGCTTAAAAAATGCTGAATTTAAATTTTCACATTAAAAACAATCTAAAACATTTAAAACTGCTCTTTTTAATAACACCAATACGTTTATAAAAAGAACATAGCTATTAGTATAATTACACTCAAAACCGTCTTTGTTTTCCGTGAAGTGCGATCATTTATAATGTAAAAGTTTAAATTCTGCGTTTTTAGTCATATTTTAAATGTATCATATTTGTTGCCAAAAATCAAAATCAAATTTTCATACTATAGATTCTGAAGGCTGGTCTCCAACAAGGGAAATTTCACTACGACTAGTCAATAAAAGTAATAAATTTTACTGATCTCACGAAAATCGTAAAAAAAAGTTTACATGCAAATTACATACAAATTACATACAAAATACAAATTACATACGAAAGCTGCATTCTTCACTCTTAAAATGCATTTTTACTTTTGTCGATAGGATACTCTAATCAAAAGACATTGATTTTTTTACTGTCGCATTGACACAAATTGTATTTAACATTGATTTGCGCGCGGAACTGACATTTAAAATCGCCGGTCGCTTCAAGCGTTGTTTCTAAGAGAACGGCTTATTCTATGCAAAATCTACTAAAACGCATTCTTGTTCAAAATTCTCTCAGCTACATTTTTTATTTGAAACACTTTTTTACGACGTACAGATTCTTGGTAAATTGATTTTTTGCGATTTTACCTACTGCGAAGAGAGTTTTAAGGGGAAGCCCGGTGTTTAAAGTGATAAACTTTTTGCATCTTTTTTGAGGTCGCAAAATTTCATATTCTCGGCAAAATTCAACTAGTTCGTCGTATGATTTTTAGGGGCTATACCTTCGCTAACAAAATTTAAGTTACAAAATAATATTTACCTAACTAATAACCTCTATTTGTAAATGCATTATTAACTATGCTAATAAATTTTCAAAATGTTGTCCAATATCTTCAAAGTACAGTCGTATACCTACGTATAAGAAAGGTGTAAACGTCTTGTAGCAATTCAGTTCCAACGCTGACAGAAGCATTTTGTATTATTGATGTAACCCAAAAAAAAAGTCGGTAGAGTTATTCCTGGATATCTTGGAGGCCATTAAACAGTACCAACTTATCCAATCCAACTATAGCCGTAGTTATTATTTAGCACACGTTAATATTTTTTTACGATGTGGTGGTGCTTCGTCATGTTGAAACCATGCATCTAATTCCCAAGGAAACATCCTCTAACAAGCCAGGTAACTCGTCTGTTAAAAACCCATGATAGTCATTGCCAGTAATCGTTCGGTCCAATAACGTATGATCTAACAATGCGTCCACAAGCATTCAACAACCAGCTGTTCTGGGACGTGAAAATACGTGAAGATTTAATTTTCATCGGAGTAATAATGACAATTATGTCTATTATCGAACCCATTGCAAAAGAATGTTGATTCGTCAAAAAATAAAATATTTTTAATTCTTCTTTAGGAATCATTTACATTTTACTCCTTATGCGACTGAATTTTAAATGGGTGAAATTTCATTGTCTTTAATGCACTTTTTTCATGCAGTTAACTTTTCATTATTGCTCAATTGGAGGGATTTATTTGTTGATTCTCTATTATATGTACCATAACTTAAAATTCATTTTTATTGGCTAAAACCCTTGTTGGTATTAATGGTTTTAAATATACTGCACATTGAGGGAAAGCCCAAAGCTCTTAAAAAGTTTTTCTAAGGCTCGTTTTGAAGGATGTCTTCTGTGCGGATATCTCTGACTGCACTTAAAGCTAGCAAACAGTTTCTTAGGCATTATCGCAACACAAATGTCATGTCTACCAATTCTTCAATTTAAAAATTGATTTTTATAACATAAATATTTGTTACTAAAGATGCAACTACAACATTATTACTAGCTTTTGTGACACGAGTATATTCGACTAATTTTAATAAGTACTTTAGATACATTTAGCGTTCGTTAGTTTCAAAGCATTCCTTCTATGTTCTTAGAATGTAGGTTATTACTAGACTTCGGCAAATATGCAAATAAAAATGTAGAAAATATGCGCATAAATATGCACGTGTTTACCCGAAAATATGCAAATATTTTACAAAATATGCATACAAATAAATAAAAAAATCGTAAAATGGTAATAATTTTATTAAAAAAAATGTGTACCTAACTAACCTACTATTCATTAAGATTAACATTTATTTTAAGTAACTACATCATTTTTAAGTATGAATAAACTTATTTAGAATTATGGTAACAATAAAGACCAAGTGGTGTTCAAAATTTTCTAACAAAAACTTGTGGCTTCTGTCTGAGTACATATATTTATATATGGAAAAACTTCGTTCAACATCAACTGATGTAACGGGAGCATTTTTCAAACTAACCAAAACATTTGGTTCTAAATTAATTGTTTCCGAAATATTTCCAGCTATAACACTGACTACTTCAGAAAGAATATGGTAACCTTTATT
Source organism: Diabrotica balteata (assembly GCA_918026665.1). Classification (NCBI taxonomy): domain Eukaryota; kingdom Metazoa; phylum Arthropoda; class Insecta; order Coleoptera; family Chrysomelidae; genus Diabrotica; species Diabrotica balteata. The sequence goes on along the minus strand of OU898279.1, from coordinate 111,168,288 downwards.
TTTTTCCATAGTAGCTTCAAATTTTTTTAAAATATCTTTTCCAATATTACCTCTAACGTTCCGACAACATGACGCAAATTCTTTTATTAATGCTGTACTTTCGAACAATGACAGTTTTGGTGATTCTAACTGAGTAATTGTTTTTTGAACAAAACTAAAATTTGATTTTAAAAATGAAAGTTCTTGTTGAAGCAAGTTACTCTGAAAAGTTTGTTTAGAATCCAAAAGAGATTGGGAACTTTCATCTGTTAACGTATCAATTATGTTCTTTATTTTAACAAAATGATCTGCATAAAAATTAGCTGCTTCTAACCATGTTCCCCATCGCGTTAAAATAGGTTGTGGTGGAAGAGGAATGTTAGGTAGCATTTCTTTATAAAGTTGAATTCTTATAGGAGATTTAAGAAATACTTTTTTGACACTGGATATCATGGTATTTACAAGAGGAAACTTTTTTCGTATTTCCTCTGCAACTCTGTTTAATCCATGCGCTACACAAGTAACATGTATTAAATGTGGGAAAAATATTTTTAAATTTTGTCCTGCTTTCACCATATAAGAAGCAGCATCCGATAAAATAAGCAGTAATTTATTAGAAGGAATAGTTGTCGGAAGAAAAAAAGTTGCTAATGTTTCTTGTATAAAACGCGAAATTGTTAAAGCATTTGTTTTCTCAAGTTGCTGGCATGAAATAAGATGAGATTTTGGTAAGGTATCTTCTTTAAGAACACCAATCAATAAATGAGCAATATACTTTCCTGAGGAATCAGTGGTTTCGTCTACAGATATGTAAAAATAATTATCTGCAATTTCTTCCTTAATATTAATTAACACCGACGAGTATAGCCCGTTCACATTATTTCTTTTTAGAGACCGATCACTTGGAACATTAAGTTTGCAATATTTTTTTAGAAACGAACTAAAATTTACATTTGCTAATTTTGAAAGCGGTATGTTTGCAGACACTAATGCGCGACACAAGTCTTCATTAAAAGTTTCTTGCTCATCTAATTTTTTTGAAGTAGATTGGAAACATTTACCCATTGAAGTTTGATGTTTTCCTCCTATTTTTCCTTTTTTTGCAATGTGTGAAGCAGTTCTCACATGTTGGTCTATCTGAAATGTCTTCTCACATGCTATCTATAAATAAAAATAAAAAGCTTTATTTTAACGCAACCTTTAAAATATAAAAATATACAAGGTGTTTTTGGTTAATCAAATAACTGGGTTGAAAAAAAAAAAACACTCGCTAAGTGTTTTAAATGCAGTATTAATCCACAAATTAGTTTTTGTTACTAACCATTAGTACATCATATAACTTATTTTAAAATTCAACAAAAGTTTTTTTTTGTTAATTCAATTACAATAAAAATAATTGTGTTTTAGAATAGCTGACTTCATAAAAAAAAGTAAAGGTGAAAATTTTTCTAAATACACACCATTGTATTGTACCATGCACAATTTTTTCTCACTAAAGGAAGCTATTTTTCATTTAAAAACAACCTACGAGTACTAAATTTCAAGTAAATACGTTTATTGGTTTTAAAGTTATTGTTGTTATTAGCTAAAAGAATTTAATTTTTTTTATTTTTAACACCCTGTATCTCGAAAAGTAAATAAGTTTGACCCCTCATTAACTATATCGTTTTGTTCAATTTTTCGAGAAGTATCTAAAGTCAAACGTTGTAAGTGTCATTTGGAAACACCCTGTATGTATGAAATATTAGATATTTAATAGAAAATATTAGATACTTACAATTTTGCCACAGACTGAACAGTAGATTTTTCCCATATCCATAGACAGCTCTTTATAAGGTTTAATCCAAGTTGAAGCACTGGTTGTTTTAGGCATTATAAAATCACAATCTTTCTTTTTGTTACGCACAACGAGTGTTTACGCTTTGAATATCATAACAAAAATGATTTACAAATCTGAGCATCAAATTAGAAATGTTTAGGTACCTAATTCAATAAACTGGGAGATTTTGGAAAATCCCTAAATTAGGAAAAAAACCATTTGCCGTTTACCTGCTGTTAAGATACAATAAATTGTAGATAGATTTGGGGATTAGATCATAAAATGCAAATGAGCGAAACTTTAGCGATTATCCAATAACTAAATGCCTCAGTGACCGAGACTTTCTAAGAATGTTGAGGGCTACTTAAATTGATCTTCTTTGAAATTGTAAATGTTTTGTATCAGTAGAGATTATGTACTTAGATCATTTCTTGATTAAAATGACTACAAAATTTTATTCAAGAATTGAAATAAATTGGTATGTTTAAAAATTTTCAAATACAGTATAAAAATCTGAACTTTTATGCACTTTATGCAAACTTTTATACAAATATGCCAAAATATGAAATATTTGCATAAAATATGCACAATATGCAAAATATGCAATATGCATATTTGCCGAAGTCTAGTTATTACATTAACAAGTTATTTAACTGATCTCCCTCGTAAATGCAATTTAACTAACAATAAATGTACCACAGAGAAGTTACTGGGATAGAAAAATTACTAGGGTAGATTTTAAAATTGGTTGTTTATTTAATTTAATAATTAATTTTAAATGCATGAGCATATGTTTTTATTTTATTCTTTAATTACGTTTTTTAATTTACTCTTGCCTATTTTAATGTATGTTTCTGAAATCAATTTTAATTATTCTTTTGCAACAAAAAAATATTTTAATAAAAAATCCGTAAAAACATAAAAGCTATAGTATGGTAAAGTAGTTCTTTTTTAAATATCTACAAAACAAATTATGCTAGGTATATACAACTTTATACCAAAAAAAGGTTGTAATATTATATATATATATATATATATATATATATATATATATATATATATATATATATATATTATAATGAGAACAGAAATACAATAAACTAGCATAGAAATATATTTAAGTCAGCCTTGTGTATATACAACCAGATATACACTGTTAATTAATAAATTTATTTAAATAGTAATTAAAGACATAATTTATGAGTTGTATACTGGATAATATTATTAAAAAAATAATTATATGAGGGTATTTTTAAGAATCTAGCATATAATAAATGTAAAAAGTTTTGTTTTAATAATTATAAATATATACGTCAGCCATATGCAACCAGATATACACTGTAGTGTCAAAGTCAAAAAGGAGTTTACTTTTTTTGGAATGTTAATTTAAAATATAATTACATATGTAAAATAGTAAAAATATATTTAATATAAATGTTTAAGGTATATATAATAGTGTAATTCTGATCTGGAGAGTCTAAAGTCAGTTAAATTGTGCATGTAGACAAGAGAAAATTCTAGAAATCTCAATAGGACTATTTGCATAATGCATCATATAGACAAAAACCAGTCCATTGATTCCAGAATGTTCAGATAGAAAAATAGAACGATTCGAACCTTATTTATTGCTAGATGATTCTGGAACCAGGAAAAATATATAAATACCATGTAATTTGGAGCAGATCATCAGTTATCAGTTAGAGGAAGTCAAGTACAGATTATTATTAGATCAGTTAGTGGAGTATTAGATAAGTTAGTTAGAAGAAGTCAAGGCATTAAGTTACAGATTATAATTAAGTTAGAGTTGATTCGTGAAGTGAATTAAGTTACAAGAAGTTGCAGTCAATTATTAAGTGAATTAGTTTGAAGAATTTAAGGATTATTATTAAGTCAGTTACATTACATTATTAATTATAAACAATAATTAAGAAGAATTTATGAGGTTATGAAGAGATTATTAGCTAGAAGAAGGCATTGATTAAGTTAAATGAATTAATTAAGTCAAATAAAGTTGAAGATTAATTATTACTACAGTAATATAGTGATAGTATGAAGTTAATTCATTGAAGTAAGCATTCAATAGTACAACCACAACATCCAGTATATTTGAAAGTACATTATATGGAAATTACAAGGATTTAAATTTATATATTTATATGGTGAGTGGAGATAAGTAAAAAGAAACATATTAAGATTGTTGGATAACCAAGTCTGAGTAAGAAGATATCGAGTGGTGATAATAACTTTAATTTTGGAAAAACTTTGGGCGTTCAGTGACAGAAAGGTACCAAATTTTGTTAAAAATTTAATAATTGTAAGAATTTCAAATTTTAGATAGATTGTTTTAAATTGATATTGCTTATATTATATAGATGTGTTTGTTTCATAATAGTTATGATAAAGATAATTTAAAAAAGTACTTACAAACTAATTCTTTGAGAACCGCGATAAAAACCCTATACTTACAAATATCATTCAAATTTACTCATAGCTCATACAGAAACAATACATCATCATAACAATATATATATATATATATATATATATATATATATATATATATATATATATATATATATAGGATGTACCATTAAAAAAAACACAATTTTGGTTTATTCCGATGTTTCGACTGACCCTGTATAGAAGACCGATATCGGCGGAAGCATATCTTCATTAAAGCATATGTAAACTTTGCTGGATGTTTCGCAGAAAATCGCAACTAATAACTTCTACTTCTTCTAAACGTGCCTATCTTCCAGTGATGTTGGTGATTTAACCATCTTATTCAATTCACAGCAGCTCGAAATATATCAGTTAACGTTAGACTAGTCCATTTCCTAAGATTGGCCAGCCAGGATATACATCTACGTTCAGGGCCTTTCTTGCCTCAAATGCCTCAAATATGCGTTTTATGACATCTTCTGTAAAAACTTAGCTTTCTACTCCGTAGGGGAGGACACTAAAGACATAACATCTTATCCACATCTATAATAAAACCTGCGTTGACCTATGAGATACAATTATGGAGTACAACCAGTAATTCAAACTTCATGATAAATAAAAAAAGTTCTATGAATGATAGTAAATGCCCCCTGGTACACGTTCGTTATAAAAAGAGACCTAAAAATGCCTAACTATACATAAAAAGATTTTAAACTTCAGCAAAAAATACAAAGAAACAGTAAAGCTTAGCACGCACTGGAACGGCACGGTGGGTCATCCGAAAATACTGAAAGAACTTGCAATCATCTTTGATTAAGTCAGGAAATAGAAAATAAAACACGCCTAGTTCCAATCCCTTCCTATCTGTTTTTTGAATCCAAAATCTAACCTTCACTTGACTTTTTGCCGTTTTTTCTTCTTCTGCCACTAACACGAAACTTACAATAATTTTTTTAACTTATCATCTTTTGCCAACTCTCAGAAGAAAAGCTAGGAAAAAATCTTTGCGTAACGACAGGTCATCCGGCCTGTACTGACCGAATCAGTGCAAACAGTCCGCTAAAATTGTGCGTACCGTACCGTCCCGACCTAGGGCGCGCTTAGTATAAGTGTGCCACCCAATGCGTTTGCGAGTAAGCTGTTCGACATTAGTTGTGAAGGGCGCAGACTAAATCAGTATAAACATAAACAAACAGATTTAATCATTGGATTTTAAGACCAGACTCAAATATGTATTAGGTAATCAATATTGAATGATTAGTTAAATCATGACATTGATTTCACAACATGGACAACTGACAGGGAAAATAGACACAGGCCTAAGTATAAGGCAGGGAGACTCCATAAGACCTCTACTATTAAATCTCATAATGGATAAAATAAAAAAAAACCGTGAAGGGAGATAAACGTTATAATATTATGGAAAATAAAAAATTTAAGATCCTCCACTACTATATTAACGATGCAATAATGGCAGCAGATATTGAGGACGACTAATAAATAATGTTGTATTAAGTTCAACGTAATAGCAAAGAAGTTAAACATTGTCATTTCAGACTATAAAACAAAAATAATACTCATCAGGAAAGAATCAGACGTTGTAAAATGGAAATTGACGGAACCAGGATTAAACAGATTATGGAAATAATGTATTTAGACATCACACGGTTCAGTGATGTAGAAGCAGAGATAAAAAACAAATAGAGAAAAGCAATAGAGCAGCAGCATGTCTAAATAATACAATGTGAAGTAGCAAACATATTAGGATGTAGACTAAGAGAAGAATTTGCAAAGTGGTTATGACACCAATAATAACATACATGGCAGAAGCGAGATCTAATACATCCAAAACACAAAGAATGCTGGAGATAACAGAAATTGGAATAATAAATCACAGAAATACACTGAGGGATCGAAAAGGAAGTTACGTAAGTTACGCTTAAAATAGCATCTTCTTAAAAGTACTTGGGCTAGATTTAATTAACTTGTGCTCGATAATAGCCTTATTTTTCAAAGTTCATTTATTCGAGCATTCAACCTCATTTCAATATATTTTTTTGGCTTAGACTATCGTCATACAGCCAGACACAAAAGAAATAAGACAGTCATCATTATAATTATTTACCTAAATGCCCTATCAGGATAGAAAATTACATCGATATTAGGAGAACAGGGACACACTCTTCACGCCTAGGGACCTATCAAGGCATTGATTTATATAAGACATAACAACACTAGGTCACGGAGAGGAGGAAGTTATACAAATGGTTTAAAACAAAGGTAACAAGATTAACTAAATAATTTTTAATGATAATTTGCTGTCTTAAAAATTTAATTAAAGAGTTGTAAATATCTACAGAGCCAAGTGATAATAAATGTAGTATATTCCAAGGAGCTGCTATTTTAAATTTTAATAAATCATTTATAAGTTTGGATGAGTAGACTCTGTTTTTAGAGCAACCAAAAAATATATGACCTAAATCACTTTCCTCTCCACAATTCTCACATTTGTCATCATCCAAAACCTTTATTTTAAATAGGTGCTTTGGATAACATGCGTGTCCGAAAGGTATTCTAATAATGGAAGTTATGTGCCTCCTGGGAGCTCTAAAAGACTTGTACCAAGAAAATTTGGGAATATCTAGCTGAATTATCGAATATCTATTTTGGTTCACAAAAGAGTATTCCTTCCACTGATAGCTCCACTCTCGAAGCAATGTTGACTTGCAAGAAACAATACTGTCAGAAAGCGTTACTTTTTGAAAAATACCAGTATCGGTTAAAATGCTTTCTTTGGCTAATAAGTCGACATATTTATTATGTTCAAATCCTGCATGTGCTTTAATCCAGAGACAATGTACATTGATTCCTTTGGTTAAAAGAGTTTGAATAACATCTTTAATTCTATAAATGTATGCGCAGTCTTGTAAGTTTGGTGGTCCATATTTACCAATGGATTTTAACATTGCCAAGGAGTCCGAAAAAATTATAATATGGGCAAAATCAACTTCAGCTATATATAATAAAGCATTATACATTGCAATGGCCTCTGCTGTATAAATCGAAGCTTCCGGGTTTAGTTTGAATTTCTTTTCTATATGTTCCGATGGTATAAAAAAAAGCGCATCCGGTTCCATCTGGAGATTTAGACGCATCTGTATATAGAGCTATTGCCTCTTTGTATTTGCTTATTATAGATAGAACAATATTTTTATTTAAATATATATTTTCACTATAATTTGGTACAATAATATCTGTATGTAAAAGAAAGAAGAGTAATTTTTGAATACGTAGTTCGTTCTATTTATATTTTTTAAAAGTGCTATATTTTGATTATACGATTCGCAAAGTAAGGGAGATTTCTTTGTTTGCCAATATTTATTTGTCAGGTCATGGCAATTCAAAGTGACTATCTTTTCGTATAGAGATGAGTTCAGTAAGTATACTTTCATTAAATATTTTTTGGACAAAAACCTTCGTCTTATATTTAAAGGAGGTTTATAAGGCTTCCAAATATAAAGCTTGTACTGGAGTGGATCTCATGGCTCCTAAACATATTCGTAAGGCTAAGTTCTGTAAAACGTTGATTTTGTTTAGTAGTACATTACTTGCTGATCCATATAAAACACTTCCGTAATCCAAAATAGATCGTATGTAAGCTTTGTAAAATAATAAACTTACTTGAACATCCGATCCCCACCAAGTTTTATTAATTAATTTAAGAAAATTTATTCCTTTATTGCATCTGTTCAACATCTCATCAATATGTAACTTCCAGGTCAATTTCTGGTCGAGTATCATTCCCAGATGTTTAATTGTGTTTTTAAGGGAAAATTGGTGCCCACCTAAATTAATTGCACTGGCATTAGGAAAGTTATGTCTGGTAAATAAACAAACTTGTGATTTACTGCAGGTAATTCGAAACCATATTCTATAAACCATTTGTGATGGAATCCGTACACTTCATTCAGGTTTTCAATGGATTGCTGATATTTTTTGTGTTCTGTATATAAACAGAAATCGTCAGCATATTGTACAATATTAAATGCAATATTAGTAATAGTGAAGTTGTGTAGATCTGCTGTGTAAATGTTAAACAAAATAGGACTCAAAATGGAGCCCTGAGGTAATCCTTTGTTATTAAGTCTAGGTCTTATAAGAGTATGATTGTCTTTTAAATAAATTATCCTATTTGTGCACAGGTTCACAACGTTAGAAGCAAACTGTGCTGGAATATGAAAAAAATTAATCATTTTTTCTCGGAGAATTGTAAGAGATACTAAGCCGTAAGCACCTTCGATGTCTAAAAATAAAACAGGTACATAACTGTTCCTGGAGAAACTATTCTGAATGTCTACAACAAGGGTTGTTAAGGAATCTAAAGTTCCATTACCTTTCTTAAAGCTATGTTGGTTAGCGGGTAAGGGGCTTTGATCCCTTAGCCACCAATCTAACCTAATTTTAGTCATCCGTTCAAGAGTCTTCAATATACATGATAATAATAATATAGGTCGGTAAGTTTCAGCTAATTTAGGGTTTTTTCCCGGTTTGGGAACAGGGACCACTATAATACGCTTAAAATCGATTATGCCTTTACCCTCAATAATTATCTGGTTAAATATATTTAAAAGTAATTCTTTTGCGTTATCTGGCAAATTTTGTATCATGGGATATTTGACTGCATCATATCCTGGTGAGGTACTAACGCGATTATCAAGGGCAAACTCTAATTCGGCTCTTGAAAAAGGTGTTAAGAGAAAATTATATTGATCAGATGAGAGAGTTTCAGATGGCATTACATCTATCTGGTTATTTACGTAAAGTGGAGCTATTTTATCAACAAAGTCGTCCAGCCGTGAGTTACTTAGAGGCAGTGGAAACCTTATTTTTTTCCTGTTCATTTTCCTTGCTTGGTTCCAGATAAGACTAGGTGAAGTTTGTTTATTTAATTTTGAACACCATTCAACCCAACTTTGTTTGGCCTTTAATTTCAGGAATTTTTTGACACGAGCATTCACTTCTTTGCATTTGGAAAAATTTTCAAGAAAAGGATTTTTTTTGTAGTTTACTAATGCTTTCTTTCTGGTTCATCAATATCTTCGGTTATTAAAAAGTTGAGAAGGCTGTTTTTGTTTTTGGCTGCTGTATTATTTTGAGTTTAGATTTGAAAGTAATTAGACTAGTTATTTTTTAAAAATATTATCTAAAACATTAATACCTTTGGCTAACATATTTATATCAAGTGTTTTTGCCTCTTCTAAACAATTAATATTCTGAATAAAATCTGAGAAAAGAATTACTAAAGAATCTATTAATTTATTTTTATCATTGTCTATATTTGAAAGACTTTCCTTGTTTAAGGGTGGTAAAGGTTGAGATGGTCCAAATCTGAAAGGAATGTGAGGAGATGTAGGATATTCGGAAATTGGAGATGATACTTTTCTTTTTTATTTTTCCTATAATCAGTGCTTGATTTACTACAACTTGGTTGATTAATATTTTTGGTTTTCTGTAAATGAGGCCTCAATAGGTTGGAATAAGCAGGTATATTAACTTCAGATGTGTTAGTTAATTTTGGAAGTTCTTTATCTGAATTTGACAATATTTCAAATCTGTTATTACAAATAAGACCAGAAAAAGAAGAATCGTTCAATTTTTTGGCCTCCATATCTGAAATTTTATGTTCAATCATGATATATTTTTTTTGATGTTCGAAAAAAGGACAGTTTTTAGAAATCGATATATGCTTATCACTTTTACAGTGTATGCAATACATTTTTTTTTTCATCACATGTATGTGTATCAGTTTTAATTTCTCCACATCTTATGCAGTATTCCTGTGTACCATTACATTGTTTAGAAATGTGTTCAAATTTGAGGCAATTATAACATTGTGTAACTTTACCTAACAATTTTTCAGCTTGAAAATATACATAATTAATTACAACATAGTTTGGCAAACAATTGCCTTCAAATGTAATTATAACATTACGTCTAGGTACGTAGCTACGCATTTCCATCCTTTTCTATTTTCCTGTGCATTCTTTTAATATCAATAATTTGTGAACTAGAGGTCATATATTTTTTCAAATATTCAATGTTATATTTGGTATCGACATCACGTATCAGCCCTTTGATTTCTAAGAGGTGATTGGGAATGTACGCCTTTAAATTATCGTCTTTTAAATGACTATTACTGACTAATTTATTTGCATCCAAAATAAAGAGAATTACTTTAACACGGTTTTTTCCTATGCTTTTAATTTCCTTATTGTTTATCCGTTATTGTTTATCTTTAGTTTTTGATGTAAAATATTACCCACAACCATATGGTGCAATCGACCTATATTCTGATCATTGGTCTTTTCGACATATACACAACAATTTTGAAAGTTGTAATTATTAGAGTTAATATTAAAAAGTTTTACTTCCCTTGTAGCAGGAGAAACGGTGGTATTATTTCCTGTATCCATAATTTTTTCACTAAAACTAACAACTACAGAAGTATTTAGTTCGCGCATTGGCGTCTTATTAGTATTCCCCCCATCAAGGGACAATATTTTCCCTTTTTTATCACTATTTTACTACAATATATAAATATTTTTAAACGCGACGAAATTAAAATATTCTAATTGTCACAAAAACTGGGAGCTTAACGACTTTATCGATAAACACGTCTACTCGCTATCAATGTATCGCTTTAGGTCAAAAATACAATATAATAATGCATTTTTTTAACGTGTAATTAGTATTTTTATTTAAATTTTAGTATGTAAGTAACATCGGGTCAATCAAAAGTGACATTTGTGGGTCAATTCTGATCCAATATTTATGTTACTACTCCATTAAATTTTATTTAAACTTTCGTGACATATCTTCAACAGTCGATTTAACATTTTAACAAAATTGAAATTACTATGAAGTATTCTAATATACTTTAACTTAATGTATTAAAAACAGATTTTTTGATTTATTACACCTTAATGGCTTGAACTCAATCAAAAAATACTTCAACAAAGACCAAGTAAACCTCTTAACCCACATCAATGAATGGTAATTTAATCAACCGTACTGAATTAATGTTATGCCATTAATTAATGATAACATATCATCTTCACTAAATATCCTGGTACGTAGCTATCAGGTATATTACCTAATTAACATTATTAAAATGTCGAAGTTTTCTTAAAGAATGTCTACGGAATTCCTCTGGTTATATTTTTTATTCACGACGAATTTATAATTTGTTATACGATGAATTATTCAAACGAAGCTGTCACTTATGATTTGACCACATCGAGATATACAAAAATAGTAAGTTCATTTGTATTAATTTTGTCGGGATTTGTATGCAGACGGTGGTGCTGACTGGGAGTGAAAAATGTTGCATTTCGGAGAACGACGATATTAAATATTGTAATTTTATATTCAAATATTCAATGACGTTATTACCAAAGAGCAAGATTTCACTGAAAACCATTGAAAAATAATATGATAATATACTGATGGAAAATAGATTTCTTCAAAACAACTAACTGTCAAAATTATTACAACGCGAAAAAAATCTTTATTGTTGAATAATACTTTGACGAACCTGCATCAAATGGATCTCTAATCGGGTTGAAAATTATCGGTAGCACAGTTTTATAACACACACACAACTGATAGTCATCAATGTAATGTTATAAACCACTAACGAATAATTTTAAAATTATTTTAAATTTTCTAGCCTCGAATGTTGCAGTGACTTTGTTAGCAATGATGTTGAGGAAACCGAGTAGCTTAACAATACTACTGCCGTTCCCAAACCCAGATAAAGGGGGAGGGAATCTTCAACAACATTAGCACCCTGCTGGTGAACTATAAATAGTTTGCTTATAGAGACAGGGTTATGCCTCGAAACCAAACAAATTCAACAGTAATGACCAATGTTAGAAAAAGAAAAACGAAAAAAAATTTTCTAATTGGTATGTGGACCATAACATCACTATCCACCAGAGAAAAATTAACTAAAAAACTGAAAGAGAAGAATATTCATATCTTGGCACTTCAAGAAACAAGTAAAAAGCTATTTAATGTTATACAGTGGTGTTGCGAAAGAAACCAGAGCCAAAGAAGGAGTGGCCTATTAGTACAACAGAAACTTGCAAACTAAGTAGAAGACTTTTAATATACCTCAGAAAAAATAGTTTGGATAAAGATTAAACTAGATTTATGCATCTGACAATAATATATATGTAAACACAAGAGAAAGCTCTACGAATACCTCCCGACACAGGGAAGCAAAATTAATTAGAATAAATATTTGTTTAAATATTTATTTGTATTTTGAGAACGATTTCGGAAGTAAAAATTGAAACGTCAATAAACGTACTTTAACCTTTAATTGTGGCTTATTCCAAGTTAAATAGTAATTAATTTAAAATGCCACAAGAAAATCTTCCGAATAAATTCCGAATAAACCTTCAGAATAAATATTTGTTCATTTTGACTTTGGGAGCTCCATGATCAAAACGAAATGGAGATTAGCCTTGTAACTCCCAAAAGAAGTATATTTGGAAATAAAAGAAAATATAAATCCAAAGAAAGCTCCTGGATTTGATCTAATTACTGGGGAAGTGTTAAAGCAACTTCCAAGGAAAGGTATTATAAAATTAACACATCTTATACACGCTTCCTTTAGGTTGAGGTACGTACCAAAGATATAGAAAGTGGCACAAATTATAATGACACTAAAACCAGGAAAACCTCCACAAGAAGCTTCTTCATATAGGCATATTTCACTGTTATCTGTCATGTCTAAATTATACGAAAAATTACTCTTAAAGAGACTAAAACCGATTATAGAGGAAAAAATCTAATTCCTAATTATCAGTTTGGGTTTAGAGCAAGCCTCTCAACGATAGATCAGGTACATAGAATAACAGATATAATAGAAAAAGCTCTAGAAGAAGAAAAAGTTTGTTCCGCAATTTTCCTCGATGTAGCGCAGACTTTTGACAAGGTGTGGCATGACGGATTATATCATAAAATGAGATGCTACTTACCAAAACAATATTCTGAGCTACTAGAATCATATATATCCGACAGATACTTTCGAGTTAAATATGAGGAAGCATATTCAGAATTAAGATAAGTTAAAGCTGGAGTTCCACAAAGAACTGTCCTGAGGCCAGTGCTATACCTGCTCTATACCAGCAATATTCCATCATTAGAACCTAACACAATTGCGACATTCCCAGACGACACATGCATTCTAGCAGTCGGACAAAACCACGAGGATGCAGCTACCATGCTACAGAGCTCTGCTGAACAAATTAACATCCGGATCAGCCGATGGCGTATCAAATTGAATGAAACAAAATCTGTTCATGTCAATTTTACTAACAAAAGTGAACAACATATCCCAGTTAGTATAAATGGAAACCAAATACCTTATGCAATTACGGCAAAATATTTGGGTATGACGTTAGATTCCAAACTACGTTGGAAAGCACATGTTAAAAAAAAAAGGAATTAGAAATTAAGTTCAGAAAGATGTACTGGTTGATGGGAAAAAAATCCACTCTGTCTATTTATAACAAATTGTTATTGTATAAGCAAGTCCTTAAACCGATATGGACATACAGAATACAGCTATGGGGATGTACAAAAGAAAGTAACATGCAACATATACAACGATATCAGAATAAAGTATTAAGGAACATCGTTAACGCTCCATGGTACTTCAGAAACTGTGATTTTCATCAAGACCTTTAGATAAATACGGTTATCCAGACAATAAGTAAGTTTGCCGAGAGTCATGAACAAAGGCTCTCCAACCACGTGAATGTCGAGGCCATCAAACTCTTAGACAACGCAAACCAGATAAGAAGACTTAAGAGAACGAAGCCGTTTGAGTTAGTGAGTGAAAGTTAAAAAGCAGAGCAAGTGCGGCTAAAGTGTACACGCTAGCTAGTAGTACTATAATGTATTAGAGCCTAAGGAATATTGCTGAATATAACCTTAGATAAACTTTTTATAATATTTGTATATAGAACTAACTTGCTTATTGATCATAGTAAATGATCAGATAGCAATAGTCATAAGATTCCTGTTGGAGTTTTAGTAAATAAAAAAAAATTGACTTTAACAGCCCTGTTGGTTATGACATAGTATCAGAGATAAAACAACGATATAACAATGATATCAAAAATAAAGGGTCCTGCATAAAGACCGTTGTAATTTTCTAAAATAAGTATGTGCTATCGTGCATTTCCAAATCGAGTATAACCCACGAAAAAGATAAAAATATAATGGAAAGACATTTCTGTCGCTTATTAAGAAAAGAAACAACCTTAGCCGAATAAACGGTCCCATTATTAGAAGTAATGTCTAAAATAATAATATAAGGATCTCTCTCTCTCATATATATATATATATATATATATATATATATATATATATATATATATATATATATGGGTTTATGTATATAAAGTTATTAATAAAAAAATAAAATCTAGCGTAAAAAGCGTAAAATCTATAGTTCCTTTTTAAATATCTATAAATCGAAAACGCTAGAAACATACTCAAAGCTTATACTCAAAGAACGGTTGTAATATTTTCTACCAAATGCCATACTAATATAAAGGGCGTTCCATTAAAAATATGAAAAAATTTGTATTTGAAAACAGGTATCATATTTTATATTGTATGGCTACAGAGCATATTTAATATATTCAAAAAAGACACTATACTAGAAAAACGAAAAATACCATTAACATTTTTATTACTTTCGAAAACTAATCCATAGTGCTTTAAATCGTAATATTTTTGTCAATAAAAGTGTAAATATTTCAAAAATTATGAACGTAAGACCATAAAAACTTACACAAACTCTTCATATTGTAAAAAATATCTTCAAAAATGCTTTAATATATAAGGTGTTTCATAAAAAAACTACTTTGGTTCATTCGTTTGTTCCGACTGACCCTGTATAACCGAAAATAATTTTAAATTATAGACATCTTTGATGTACATCAGTTTCGTTATAAATATTTTTTTATACATTCCATAATTTAGCCATAATAAAAGGAAGTCAGAGGTTTGACGCTCCCTGTATATGCAGAATTTAATTTTTTATTGGTTTTTGCGATAATAAAATCGATTTAAAAAATACTTAAAATAAGTCTTATAAATAAATTGTATGCAAATAAACTATTTTCAAAGAATAGTGCATTGATTTTTATCGTAGGTAATGTTTATCAGTAATAATTTGGTTAAAATACATTACAACTTTATTAATTTACATTACTACGACTTCCCTTTAATAAAGGAAATGTAGTAATCATATTGCGACCAGTTTAAAACTTTTGAGCTTTTAACAGAACTTTGTGCGAAGTTTTCAGGCGAAACTGATATCTAATATTCTTTGCATAAAAGTAAATTAAGTAAGTCTTTTACATAATGCATTCTATAGCGAACAAGTAGAAGTTTTTAAAACAAACACCCTCCATCGCTAACTAACATAGTTAAAAAGAGGAAACAAATTCAAAGTTTAGAAGTACAATTCGAAACAATAAGACTGGGTTCATTTGCGTGCTTTGTTTTACCTCTGGGTGTAGCTAGAAATTAAATATAAAATAAACAATTTTATTACTTTACGTCGCGTCGCAGAAGAATGCTAATAGAAATGACAAAACCACTGGGGTTCACAATACAGTGAGCCACAAGAAAAAAAAACATAAAATGCGAATGTTGTATCGTGGTACAACTGTCAATTTAAATTATTCATCTTGGCAGGAAATATTTTTTAACAGCATACACGGCAGTTAGTCTGGAGTCATCATATCTAAAGTTCTTAAGTGTTTAAATTTATTAGACTTTTTTAATTCAATTTAACATTGGACTCTATATTCTTCTTTTTTCGGGGGTTGGTAAGTATTGTGATGTTTTCTACGTTGAGCTAATTATGTCTAATTTTGAAATAGAAGAATGAGTAAGAGTAAAGTTTAGATTATTTGACAGTAAACTTAACGTTGCATTTAAATATATTACGTCCGACTGTATCTTTCCCCGTGCGTCATGATTCATTTTCAAACAAGTTAAATCAAAATATTAAATCAAACGTACGTCAACGTGTAGATAATTATCATTTATACCTACTACTGTCAATGTTATAATTACGAGATGACTATTATTTCGTTGTGTGTATTTTATAGTTATATATAAGTTAAATTTAGTAAAAATATTATTTATTATAATTTTTGTGTATTTGGATTAGTATTCGTCGGGAATAGAATTAACAAAAATATGATCAAAAGAAGTTTAAAAAATAGTCTTAATATTATTTGTAAAATCTGCCAAAATAGTTAGTTCTGTTATCAATAATTTTATTTTATTGTCACATAGCAGTAGTGTCGAACGCGGTTATGATTTGGTTGGGTTTTTTTTTTTTTAATTATTGGTATTATTTTAAGATAAAAGAACAACGAACACAAGAATGGACAGATGCAATTATATGCCCACTATAAGAAAGGCGATAGGACAGATTGTCAAAATTACTGCTTACAAAATTTTGTATGCAGTATTCAATATCACTATTGAATACTGCATACAAAATTCTTGCAGCGTGTATAAAGGACAAATTGGCGGAAAGTTACCAACACAATCTGCCGACAAGGGTCCTCTTCATTGATTTCAAACAAGCGTACGATAGAATAAAACGGAACCAAATGAGAAAAGCACTAGAAGAATTGGGTATCAGTAGAAAACTTAAAAGAATGGTACAAATAACGTTGTCCAAGACTGAGAGCAGAGTTAAAATAAATAATATAATGTCGGAAAAATTTAAAGTCAGTGAAGGAGTAAGGCAAGGAGATCCCCAATCATCGATACTATTCAGCTTGTGTTTGGAGAAGGTCATATGAGATGCAAATATCAACAGAGAGGGATTGATATACCAAAGAAAGCACCAATGTCTAGCCTTTGCTGACGATGTAGTAATACTGGCACGAAGCAAATGGGAGCTACAAAAAGTAGTAAAGAGGCTAAATAGAGAGGCAAAGAAAATAGGCTTAGCCATCAACGAAAGAAAGACAAAATACATGGAATGGATAGATGACAGTGAACAAAAAGGAGGAAATCTAAAAATAGAAGTAGAGGGTGAAAAAGCGTATATATTTGAAGCAGTGGAAAGATTTACATACCTGGGGTCGATGTTCACATGCAAACCAAATATTCGAGAGGAGCTCCAATGATATGGCATCTATGGCAAGATAAGAATAAAATATGTAAAATAAAATAAAATATATAAAATATAAATATTCATATTCACCATAATATAACCGTAATCATATTGAAAGCATAAAGGTGTTGAAGTAATTTTTGTTTTTAGATATATTATTCTTCATGCTGGTAATGAAAATGGCTCCATTAAGGGTGCACAGGCTATATTTTTCCCTAAATCGGCTATGAATCAAGCAAATTTTTTATCGTGACAATATCGTGCCCTAACAATAAACTGCCAACCGAATGCCAACCGAATGCCAACCGAAATAGAAATTCATATATTTTAATTCTCGTTACGGTCTGAACCTGAGCTATCACCAGGATTTATTATAATTGGTTGAAGGTCAACATTCACTATATCCTTGTTTCGGATATACCACTTTTTGATAATTTCAGTTGAATGTCTGACACATGTCTCCCAAATATCTGGATTACATTATTCCAGTGCCTCATTCCACATATTTAAAACAGCAGTATCAGAATGCCCATGCCCATCTCTACTAATATACTTATTGTAATACGACTTGCAATTTGCCCAAATTATTTCTATTACGTTAAATTCACAGTGATAAGGGGGCAGTCTCAACACCAGATGACCATATTCTCGGAGCAACTCGTCAATTATTATTTTTGGCTATTTGTAGAAATTCAGCTTTAAAAAAATGTAAGTCATATTTGATATTATTTTTCATCATGCTGGCGAAGCCAGCAGGTTAAACATAAATAAACAGTGAAAATTTTTCCAAAATTACAGGTGAAATTAAAGTTTAAAAACATAAAAATCGGTAGTAACTAATTATACTGGTGTAGAAAGTGTGAAGTGTATAATTGACACTAGAAAAACCGATCTGGTACGATTAAACATCCATAAAATAATATCGAAAACAAGTAAGGTTATCTGCAATCCAGTCTGCGATAAGAAAACGGCCCACGTCTCAACGCCAGACAGTGTTGCCAAACTTCAAAAAAATAATATAGAAAGGGAAAACAAAGTAATAATTACTAAATATATAAAAACTAAGTAGCTTTAAGAGGAGAATTGATCTCCGAAGAGTCGATCTGGATTCATTCTCCTATCGTAAAGCAAAAAAAAAAAAAAAAATACATAAAAACCATTATATACATAAAAATATTTTTGTAAACTACAATATGTTAAATAAGTAGCTAAAATGGAATATCAAAATCAAATTCCAAATTCAGATAATATTCAGAGTTATTCTCCCTCATTAAAAGATGTAGCATATGAGAATCCACCTATAAGAAAGGCCGGTCTGGCACGAACTCCTCCACCGTCGCTTAAAAATAGAACAAACAGTATTTCCTCAAATGAAATCAGGATAAACGCCACTAATAGCTCATCTCATTGTGCCTCAATGTCGACATATTTGCCAGAAAACAAACCAGAACAAAAACAACAAACAGAAGCCACTGAACAAACTCGTCAGCAAGATGATGTTACAGGTTGGACGTTAATTAAAAATAAGAAGCGTCATCGATCAGAAGATAGCCCTCCGCATAGAATTAAAAAGCAAACTACCATTCAGGATTATTGGTTGCAGAAACCTACGCCAACGACCAATAGATATAGCCCTTTAACTACTGATGATATACAAGAAGAAAATAGAAATGCCGAATCCAAAAAACCTCCACCAATATTTATTCAGAATGTCGAATATATAAAACCTCTACGCGAATTGCTTGATGAAAAAATACCAAATCTATATACCATTAAATGCCTTAGGGATAACCAAATTAAACTCCAAGTAGATTCATCTGAAAACTATTCGGATATTATTAAAAGCTTAACAGCAAAAAAAACGCAGTTTCACACATATCAAATAAAACAGGACCGTGGATTTCGAGTGGTTATTCGCAATATTCACCCTTCAACAGAAACTAATGAGATTAAAAGGGCACTCGAAGAACTAGGACATTCAGTCAAAAATATCTCCAACATAAAACGAATAAAGGATAAAAAGCAACTACCACTATTCCACGTAGAATTGGTTGCTAATGCAAACAATAAAGACATTTACAAAGTCAATAGACTACTTAACTCAATAGTTGAAGTTGAACCACCACATCCCAAAAGAGAAATTCCGCAATGCCACAGGTGTCAACATTTCGGACACACTCACAAATATTGCAACAGAATGCCACGATGCGTAAAATGTACAGCCAATCACTTGTCATCCGAATGTCCAAATCCAACACGAATTAAAGATGTGAAGTGTACAAATTGCCAAGAAAATCATCCTGCATCCTACAGAGGCTGTTTGGTCTACAAAGAGCTCCAAAGAAAACAATTTCCAAAATTGAGGGAGAAAATACAATCTCATTGCCCGCCAAGTTCCTCAAATACTCGTCGCCCATCTGTAACATATGCAAATGCTGTGGAGGGACCAAATCATACTACCGCATCTGTCTCAAAAACTACACAGGAAAAACTGAATACAACAGAAACAAGTAACAGTTTAGAATTGATGGTCCAAAAACTTATGGATAGAATGGATAAAATGTTCGACCTCCTCATAACGATGATATCAAAACTTAATGTTCAACCCCAAAATTAAAATTGGATATTGGAACGCAAACGGCCTCACAAACCATAGTGAGGAGATTAAGGCATTTATAAAGTTACATAATCTTGATATCATGATGGTCTCTGAAGCTCATATGACAAACAAGAGCCATTTTAGTATGCCAGATTTTTGCACCTATGTTACACCACACCCAATGGGAAAAGGTCATGGTGGAACTGCTTTAATCATTAGAAGTAATATAAAACATCACGAAATAAATAAAGTGTGTGAAATCAACATTCAGGCAACCTCTATATCTGTAGAACTCAGTAAAGGGCACATAACGATGTCAGTTGCGTACTGTCCCCCTGGCAAAATAATTAAAGAGGACCATTTCTCTAGTTATTTCAAAGGGCTTGGTCATCGCTTTATTGCAGTAGGTGATTTTAATGCAAAACATACAAGATGGGGTTCAAGACTGATAACAACTCGCGGAAGAGAACTTATTAAAAGTTTAAACGAAAATAACTTGACTCCAATTTCTACTGGGCAGCCAACCTACTGGCCTACAGATAGAAATAAAATACCCGATCTCATTGATTTTGGTATCATAAAAGGAATAAGTAACAACTTTTTAGACATTAAACCTTCTTTTGACCTTTCGTCGGACCATTCTCCCATATTTATTGATGTGATGGAACATGTATATAATACAAATAAATACCCCACGTTTTCAAATCATAAAACAAATTGGAGTCTGTTCAGACTTAATATTCAAAATACAATTAACTTAAATCTTCCTCTTAAAACAAGTGAAAATATTGAGGAAGCAGTTCATCACCTTACATCAATCATTCAACAGGCAGCTTGGAGAGCAACTCCAGATCTAAATCGGAGTAATAACTGTGAACCATATCCACATCATATAAAAATCTTAATCAACGAAAAGAGAAAACTTAGAAAACAGTGGCAAACTTCCAGATCTCCTGAGAACAAAACTGAACTGAATAGGGCCACTCGTTTGCTTAAAAGAAAATTACACAAATACAAAGATCAGGGCATAAATGAATTTCTTGAAAGTCTTACTGCGACGGATGACACAAACTACTCTATTTGGAAACTCTCTAAGAAACTTAAACATCAGATTAAGCATGACGGTCCCATTAGAAATAAAGACGGTGATTGGGCCAAGGCCGATGAAGATAAAGTACAAGCATTCGCTAATCATCTCAGCCAAGTTTTTCAACCACACTCCAGAACTATCTCAGAAGAAGAAGAAGAATTCATTTACAAGAACTTAGATGCACCCTACCAGATGTCACCTCCTATAGAAAATATCAAAATTAACGAAATAAAGGAGTTAGTTAAACATCTCAATACTAAAAAAGCTCCAGGGTATGATTTAATATCGGGAAAAATCTGCAAAAATTTACCCGAAGAAGGATTTCGGTTGGTTATGTATATATTTAACGCTATACCAAAGTTAGGCTATTTTCCGTTTCAATGGAAAATGGCACAAATTATTCTAATACCGAAACCAAATAAAGATCCACAAGAACTATCATCCTATCGTCCAATCAGTTTGCTTCCCATTATCTCTAAGATATTTGAGAGGATACTACTTCAGAAAATGAATTCTATAATCGACAGACAAAAGTTAATACCCGATTATCAGTTTGGATTCAGGCAACAACATGGAACAATTGAGCAGGTACATAGAGTTGCCAAAGTAGCAAGAGATGCGATTGAAAAAAAAGAATACTGCACTGCAGCCTTTTTGGATGTCTCACAAGCATTTGATAAAGTATGGCATGAGGGGCTACTATCTAAAATAAAAACTCACTTTCCTTATCCTCTGTATGCTCTTTTGAGATCCTATCTTACCAATCGATATTTCCAGGTCAGATGCAATGAAGCAGTATCAAACATATCTCCAATTCTATCGGGAGTACCTCAGGGTAGTATATTGGGACCAACTTTATACTTACTCTATACAGCAGATATTCCCACAACAGTAAAAAGCACTATCGCTACCTATGCAGATGATACTGTGATAATGGCTTCTAGCTCGGTTCCTGTTACAGCCTGTCAAAATTTACAAATTCATTTAAATAAACTAGAGAAATGGCTAAAACTGTGGCGAATTAAAGTAAATGGCAGCAAATCACCACACATAACATTTACTTTACGCAAAGAGAGTGTACCATCTGTGTGCATAAACAATGCCATAATACCCAAAAAAAGTGATGTTAAATACTTGGGAATACATTTTGACAGCCGACTAAATTGGGGAAAGCACATCTGGACAAAGCGACTGCAACTAGGATTAATATACAGGAAAATGTATTGGTTCATGAATAAAAAATCCAAACTAAGTCTACATAATAAACTATTACTGTATAAATGTGTTCTAAAGCCAGTTTGGACCTACGGTATACAGATATGGGGTACAGCATCTAATTCTCACTTACTGAAACTTCAACGTTTCCAATCTAAAGTTTTGAGACATATTACCAATGCACCGTGGTACGTGCCCAATTATGTTATACACCGAGATCTTCAGACCCAAAATATTAAAGACACCGTTGTCTCACTCAGTGGCACTTACAAAAATAGACTACTAAACCATCCAAATACACTTGCCCAAGACCTACTTAAGCGACCAAGGAGAGGAAGACTAAAACGACGTGATCCTCTAGACCTCTCTATACCTTTATATACATAAACGTATAATATATCATTTTATAGCTACAACTTATACTACAAATACCTACAACTTATAATTGTGTGTGTTGTTTTAATTTTAAATATTGCTATTTTTTTTTTAATATGTTAGTAAAATGTCTTTGTAAATTGTTATTTATATTTCAAATATTTATATATATTAGAAATTTATCTTAAGGATTTCTGTCACTGGACTGATCTCCCCTATGTTAATTACTTGATAAACATATTGATTATTGTTTTTTTTTATTTGTAGAAACAGATTTCAATAAATAAAGGATGTAAAAAAAAAAAAAAATTTTTCATCAACCAACTAATAATTTCATCTTCCCTTGAAGTAGTTAAAGCTTGTTTAATTTAAAATGACACTATGGTAAGAAGAATTATCCATTACAACCAACGATGGCTAACATTAGGTATTAATTGTGTTCTTATCCACATAGTAAAAAGTTCTTTTTTCATTTCTCCATGATAATCAGCTACGTTAGATTTTGAACAAAACAATCAATTTACTTCCTAAACAAAACCTTTTGCGTGAACCAGCGTGAACAATAATTACAAAACGTTTACCATCATAACCCGTTGTTTTTCAAACACTTTTGGCACTATTGTCTTAGCAAGAATTTGTTTTATTTCGTTTGGAGTAAATATAAGTTTCATTAAAAAAACAAACTTCTCTTGTAAATACACGTTTAAGATTTTCCATATATTTACAAAGGAATCTGGCTCTTAGAGCAGCAATACTAGTTTGTTCAATCAATGCTCGTCGATTGTCATCCTTTTTAAATTTAAATCTGATGTCTTCTCACAATATACTTAGAGATGATTTTCCAATATCCACTACTTTTTTATCCCTTAACTGACAGGTCAAACTCCGCAGAGTAATATGCTTCTCTAAAAAAAAAAAAAGATTTCATCATCGCCTTTTATAGCCAAAAATAAGTAGATAGAAAATTTCATGAAAGTTGGAGTATCTACCCAGGTTCTTGTTTATTATAAAATTCACACTGAAGTAATCAATACTTACTCTGTTGGTACATATCATACAACGTATTCCGTACTGCCATTTTTGATGCCTCGGGCATATCACTCGTCTTATTTTTAAGACGACGACGACTCTATTTTTGCCTGGTTTTAAAAGGACTGGATTGTTTTCTTTTTTTTTATCAAGTATATTGTTAGCTGTGATATTTTTAGAGCAGGGGCGACTCTCTTAAAAAATTATTATTTAATAGTAACTGATTAACAAACATGCATTTGATGTTTTACATGTTGAACAGATGTAAGAGAAATTCAACACAAGTTGCTGCGCTTGAGAATTTAGCGTTTTTCCAGGAATATCTTAAAAATATTAATAATAATAATAAGTAAACTGAATATAAGGAACGGCATGACTCAATAGGGAACTGTCATGTCACTGAAGAAAATGGGATTTAGGAAATGCTGTGTTATAAATTGTAAAAATACAACAAAAAATTGTCAATTTAAGTTTTATTCGTTTCTAACTTCGAAGCACAAATTACTACAAAGAGAAGAGTGAATTTATGTCATAAAAAAGCATAGATAACATAACCTAAATTATGCATTATTCTTGCGCCCGATTTTAAAGTCAGTTTGAAATAAATAATAAATAAAAGTTCACTTTTAAGTGTAAATTTTAGTTTCATAACACTCACTTAGAGTTCAATTTAACCCCAAAATCAAGTTTAATGTTTAAATTTTATTTTTTTGAAGTTTACAAAAATGCATCAAGTTCAAGTTTTTCTGAAGATACATTAAGATATATTCGCTGTCCAAAAGTTTACAGGGAAAGAATGAATTGTTCAAACCAATATGATGATATCATGGGCTTAACCTGCTAATTTATGCATTACCATTATTTATGGTAATTTATTTTTCTCAATTCTTCCATTATTTTTTGACATTTGCCACTACTAAAGCTTTTCCATTTGACTTAGTGCTTCGTTGAAAAGTAATTTTGGTGATTTACTTTCTCAAATCCAGTTTTTATTATTGCATCCATATTAACAGTAATGCTGTAATTTAATAATATATTTATTTGTATTTACACTACATACAACGTTTACCTTTTAATAACATACCGACATAACCTCAATCTTACTTTTTCTTCTTATTTTTTTTTTGGGGCTACATCCTTGACAGTTATCCGGTAACCTCGATCTAACATGAAAGCGCAGTAAATTCTGCTGATTTACGACACCAGGTGTCGCTGTTCCGAACTTGCACGGTCCCAATACCAAAAAATGCCAAAAATATTAAAATTCACAGGGTATCAAAGACATGCCATATTGTTAATCCCAGTTTAACTTATTGTGATTTCTATGCACAAGCGGCTTAGTTTTGCAATACTAGTTTCTGTGAGTAAAAAAGAGACCTAGTATAAAAAGTAATTCGTAAATAACTTCATGCGTGGGAAAAGATAGAGTGGACGTACTAAATATATTTATTATTCATTGTATGTGGTTTTTTAAGACAAATCACACGCTATCATATTTCTGACGGATATTCTTAAGTTAAAGTTTATTTCATGCAATCAAAAAAACTATTTTCGATTAAAGTCGTCCCAGGAACGAAACTTGAAACATATTGGCAATATCATTTTACAGTCATCTTCTTTAAAAATTATAATATATGTTTGAACTGTCAGTATGAATGAGTCAGATAAAATTTTGTAATTAGAAGAATTTTTTTCACCAAGAGACAAAAACAAAAAATTATTTAATATATAATATATAAAATTAATAATAATATATAAAATAAAAAACACTTACACAGTGGTGTGTACAAACTGAAATGTGGCGACTGCCCAAAAACTTCGGTCAAACTGGTAGAAACTTTAACAAACGAATAGCAGAACATAAAAGGGCTTTCAATAATAGAAAAACAGATTCTACATACGCAATTCATCTTCTAGATCACAATCATTCTTTTAACGACGAATTTAAAATTCTTCACATTCAAAATAAAGGCCTTAAGCTATCCTTGTTAGAATCTATGGAAATCGACAAATTAAAAATCACAGATATAATTCTGAATAATCAACTTGAGACAAAACAGTTCTCCCCTCCTCAACCTATTTCATTAGAGACTATAAATTTGTAAACCCAAGCCAAAAATAGATCACTTGAGAAAGGCAATCAGCCGAAACAGCTGTAGTGATAAGAGTTAAAATAAACTTTTGTGGAAGTTTGAAAACAAAGTTTTCAGTGTTTTATTGGTCCAAAAAATTATTTAATTTATTAATGTTCTGTGTTGTAAGAACGATTTTCGAACTGAAAATCGAAACGTCAAAATAAACTTATTTTAAAGTAAAATTGTGGTTTATTTGCAACAAGAATAGTAAATTCCATTAAGATGCCACAAAAAAGCAGCTTTAGACCAATATTAGAAACCCATTTAATTTAGATGTTCTTCCAGTCCTTTAGTTTTTATGTGTCTGTACACTTCTCCATTTTGGTCTTGTTTAGTTAAGTATGTCTTGCTCTGCTTGTTAAAGATATTTTCAATGAACCGATTTTAAAATATCGCTTTTAGGGGCCTAAAGCTCTCTTTTGAGATTTTGTTTTGTAAACATTTGCTGTTTTTATATTTTTCCAGAAACACATTTTTTTCACTAAAAGGTAGACCGGAAACTTGAATATTCAACTTTCTGCAAACACCGATAAACCCCAATTTAACTCACCCTTTCTACAAAATATTCCATTATTCCGGAGTGACTTTCAAGAAATATTATTCGAAAGCTTCGTCTTAAGTGGCTGGTAGACGTTTCTTGGTTGATAAATGATGGAAACGTGATAAAGCGTTATAACCTATTACATTCTGTCAACCGTGACCATTCGGATAATTTTGGCAATTAACGTCTATCAGCCATTAATTGGCTGAGATACAATCGGGATAAATTGATTTCCTGTTTAGATTACGAGCTGATTTCGTGACTTTTGGTTTTCCGTTTTTTAGGATTATAAGAAGAAAACCATTAATATCCACATTTCATATTTTTTTATTTGCATTGATATTTAGTTACACAGTCGTATAGTATACTGCTTACGTGTCTATAGTTATTAATTTATAAGGAATAAAAAGTTCCGAGGCACTACAGGAATGACCGAGTAGAAAGCATACCTGAATTAATTCTCGCTGTAATTGTATGGACTATGTGAAAAGCGTGATGAAATAAAAGTTTACTAAGGTTAAGGCATTTTGTCGCCAACATTGTTCAATGTTTACTCGGACCAGTTATTTAAAAAGGCACTTGAGAGACAACCATATGGAATGAAAATCAACGGGGAACTACTTAATGTGATGAGATATGCAGGCGATACAGTAATTCTATCAGATAATGTTGAAGGTCTTTAAATTCTGCTTAATCGTAGTCACGAGTTAGGAGAGGAAATGGGCATTAAAATAAACTCAAACAAAACCAAATTTTTGGTGTTTAGTCGTGACCCACATCCCGATGCAAAGCTTCAATTCAACGGAGTCCAACTTGAGAGAGTTCACAAAACGACATATTTGGGATCTGTGATAACGGATCAACTAGATCCAGACATAGAAATAAGACGTAGAATAGCAATGACTAAAACTACTCTTATGAAAATAAAGTCATTTCTTTGCAATAACCATCTCAGTTTAGAACTAAGGCAAAGAATGGGCAAGTGCTGTGTTTCGTCTGTACTTTTGTATAGTGCAGAACTGTGGACGCTAAAAGTATCGATCATGAACAAAATTGAAGCATTGGAAATGTGGGTTCATAGACGAATGCTGAAAATACCTTGGACAGCAATAAAAACTAATGAAGAAGTACTAAGGCGTCAACAAAGACAGAGAACTGCTAAAGACTGTTAAACATCAAAAAATGTCTTATCTGGAACATAAAGTAAGGGGAAGTCGATATAAAATTTTACAACTGATCCTTAAAGGCAAAATAGTGGGCTGTAGAGGTGTAGGAAGAAAACAGGTTTCTTAGTTAAAAAACATTCGTGAATGGACTCAGATACCAAATGCAGGACAAGTATTCCATATTGCAGAAGATCGAGAAGCCTTCGCAATGGTGATCGTCAATGTCGGATAGATCTGATATGGCACGCGAAGAAGAAGAAGGTTAAGGCAAATTAATCAAAGTAGAGAGAACTAAAAAAGTGTAGCAGAAGGAAGAGATAAAACATAACTTGTTCTTAAAGTGCGGTCTGAATTTGAACGTTAGCAATTACTTGGATCTTCCAAGTGCTTATTCATTTGATTCCTTTTTAGTTTAAAAAAAATGTACTATACTTGTTTCTTTTCTAAAAGAGAGCACCTACTAAAAATTGGCGATAACTTCTACAAAACCTTATCTCTCTTGGGCCTTTCTTATTGGTGATGGGAACTCTAAGGTACCTCATTCCTTAATATTTTATAGCCACGTCATCTGTCGCCTACAAGGGGTATATCCTATATCTTTCGTTTTTATATTAACTGTATTAAGTTATATGTTTAATATTGTTCTGAAGCTATTTTCTTGTGGCATTTTAAATTAATTACTATTTAACTGATAATAAGCTACAATTAAAGGTTAGATTACGTGTATTGACGTTTCAATTTCCACTTCGGAAATTAATATTGTTCTGAAGCTATTTTCTTGTGACATTTTAAATTAATTACTATTTAATTGGGAATAAGCCACAATTAAAGGTTAAGTTACATGTATTGACGTTTCAATTTCCACTTCAGAAATCATTTTCGATTTCCGAAGTGGAAATTGAAACGTCAATAAACGTAATTTAACCTTTAATTGTGGCTTATTCCCATTTAAATAGTAATTAAGTTATATCCCTCGTGACTAAGGATATCTCCAAAATAAGCTATTCTACACTTTTATACTATTTCTAATTCTGACGAATCCCGTCCACGGAATCTTCGGTGATAAAATATCCAGATTTCAAAGCTTTCCAATTTATGTATTATACTAATTTTCAATATCCATGCTTCATTGCCATATAGCAGAATGTCATATATGTACAACACATCACGTTACGGTGTTATTCTTAGGAAAGCATATCTGGCCTGTTCTATCCTGCTTTTTAGCTGTTGATCTGCATCTAGTATATTATTGATTAGACAGCCAATGTGAATCTTACCACCTGCTCAAAAGGATTCCCGTTATTCGATATAGTTATTTCGCTACTCCATCTCTATTTATTTTTATTACATTTTAAACCACTTGCCCTCAGTATGCGCAATAGCGACTATAATATTTTAATCGTATACTAAAAATGGGGAATTATTCTATTTTCGTAGAGTAAATATAGCGCCTCCTGTTAAATGTCATGTGTCATTTCTTACCTTAGAGTAACTCAACGGGCCATGGAGAGGGCCATGTTAAATATAAGCCTCAGAGACAAAATTCCTAACACCGAAATACGTCAAAGAACTAAAGTAACCGACATCATGGGAAACATAGCGATATTGAGATGGCAATGGGTAGCACATGTAGAAAGGCAAGACACCAACAGATGGTCTCATAAAGTGACATTCTGGAGACCTCGAGAAACAAAAAGAAGCATAGGAAGACCCAAGAAGAGATGGATAGACGAAATAACAGCTGTAGCTGGAAAACAGTGGATGAGAATTGAAAAAGATAGGGAAGCGTGGAAGCAATTGGAGGAGGCCTATGTCCAACAATGGATAAATGAAGGCTGAAGAAGAAGAAGAAGAAGTGTCATTTCTTAAACAGATCAATTATCTTCATCTAGGTTATCTTCTGTCACTTTACGTTTGTCAATTCTTCTACTTGTCTATCATTTGACACTTTTTAGTTGTTTGTGTCATTTCTAAATATATGGCCTAGGCCAATAAGCCTAGGATGATAAATTCGTTAAACTTCGCGTGCTTAAATTGATATCAATAGAGTGTTATGACTCATTTCAGCATTCCTGCTTCATCAGAGACTCGGTCTGATATAAATTCAATCTCGAAAATTCCAATGAATGTCTCCTAACACTTGATCACTACAGTGATTAGCGTAAAGAGGGGTCACCTGCTTTGACGACCATAAATAAAAACGATTTAATGATATCGTTTTCTGTCCTCTGAGCTTTACAAAATGTGTAAAAGATTAAAATCTTCTAACAAAAGCTGTTATCGCTTTGTTGAATTAAAGGGCCAAATATATAGTTTAGGAGGACAAATTCGGTAAACTCCTCTTGCTTGAATCTGTATCAATAGAGTGTTCAGCATTTCTACTCTATCAGACACTCGGACTAATACAAATTTAAACTCGGAAAGTCCAACAAATGTCTCCTGAAACTTGACCAATGCAGTGATTCAACAAAGGAATAGTACCATTTGCTAAAAGATTTCATATTTTACACATTTCGTATATCCCAGAGGACAGAAAACGATATTAATAAATCGTTTTCGTTCATCGCCGCCAAAGCAGGTGACACCTTTGTACGCTAATCACCGCAGTGACTAAATAAATGCAGCGAAAAAAAAAACGATTTACCACTATCGCTTTTTGTCTTTTCGAGCTGTACGAAATTTGTAAGAGAAGATTTACAGATTTCAGCAAGAGCTTTGCAACAGCTTTGAAGAACTAAAACGCTGAATATGTAAATAAACGGAGAAAGGTGAACAATTCTAATTTGCCATAGTGCATTTAAAA
The DNA here is from genome assembly GCA_918026665.1 of Diabrotica balteata. NCBI lineage: Eukaryota > Metazoa > Arthropoda > Insecta > Coleoptera > Chrysomelidae > Diabrotica > Diabrotica balteata. Next base: position 111,137,867 of record OU898279.1, on the reverse strand, counting down.
ACAGCTCAATTTAATTAATTTTAATACATAATGGAAAGATCTTTGAGGGCAGTTTTATTATTGATACAATTTTGATCTTTTTTTTTATTTGAATCATCTTTACTATGCATCTTTTATTGCAGTTTTGTTCTTTTTCCAAAATCTGTACATTTTTAAAATCAAAAGAATGGCTATTTTTCAGAGAATGCTTGACAGCGGGTGTTATGTTTAATTTGTTGATTTGTACACTACGTTTGTGTGCACCAACCCTTCTATGCAGGTATTGGTGTGTTTGCTCAATATTATGTTGAATTGGAGTCTTTAAAACTTATTTATTATCCGACTGATGATCTTTATAACCATTGAGTTTAAATTTTGAAAAATATTTTGCGAATGGTCTTAACGGTTTATGTCCAACATTAATATCATATTTTGCTAACATTTTCGACATTTCTTTAGAGCATCCATTAATGTATGGTAAGGATATATAATCATATACCCACAATAGACCGACAAACCCAGGAATTAAAAAAGTTTCTATTTAAAAATGCACCACCACAAATATTATTATTTAGCCATATCGCATCGCTATTGATATAAATTAAAACTTGATGTCATTAGCCAATCTACCGTAAAATTGAATATATCTTCCCATTTTCTACCAGATCATCAATAGTTTTAATTTTTCAGAGCATACTCAATTTGAATGTTCCTATCGAAATTTACCTTTTTTTTTTTCAATTAAAATGTTTTCCGAACAATACCAATAAACAAACAACTCTGCTACCCCTTGCCTCTTTTTCGGTACTCGACAAAAAGTCCATTACAATCCAGTCTCTATCTACAAAAAAATCAACCAAATGAAACAAATAGGTTACAGTCAGTTGCTCTACTGTGTTTTCCGTAATGTTTAATAGCCTATTGATTTTTATGGTGCAATAAAAATGTTTGGATCGAGGTGATCAATTTTGTTACCCCTTTTGTAATTTGGGAGAGTTTATATGGAATAGCATCTGAAAGAAGCGACACAGTGGCTGGTTTTTTAAGGATTTGTGGCGTATTTTTTTAATTTATTGGTCAATACCGATATTTTTTACCATAAAATTGATAAGTGATATAACAATATTAATTTTTTTATCGTGTTTTATTATATACAGTCTGTCCCTACTGTCTTCGATAATAAGTATTAGTTACAGATTAAAATGATACACGAGAGTATCAAAATGGAAATTATATGTACTTTACGGGATATATTCTTCAGGAATTAAAAAATTCTACAACATTTGGTTAACCAGTTCTTTCGTCAGCTGAATTGTCCATTCAATTTGGCTTTTTCATTTGTTCTGTTGTTGTTATCAATACATTCTTCTCTGTCTTTATTTACTTGCTTAGCTGCATTGGTTCTGCCAGAATAGGATAGACTTCCTCTCGGATGCTGGTTATACCCTTTATTCGCCTACTCTATCCAAAAGGTCGCTTACTGGGTCATTAGTGTTTGGGGTCCCCGTCCTTCACCACCGGGAAGGGAATCCTCGTTATCCATTTCTGTTGACAGGAATTCCTTAATGGATAAGGGGTCCAGGTTTTATTGGGTTTCCTAGATTTTAAATCCTGCCTGCTGCGCAGATGTGTCCTGCCAACGCGGGATACGTGGGTCTGCGCCTAGGCAAGAAGATCGGATAGTGTTTAAGACTCATAGTGCTCTGGGAAATGCAATTTAAGTAGTGATGAAGCTTTCCAATGCCCGCTAACCAGCGATTCCGTAAAGAATGGTGAATAATGAAACCGACAAGTTGAAAATACTAGAATCGGCCGCATTCTTCTCATAAAATCAGACAATTGAACTTTGTGCTCTGGCTGAAAAATTTAAGGAATTAGTTTAGATGCAGTGCAATAAAACTCTTTAGAGCAGCGGTAGATAGAGTAAAGATAGTGGTGATGATGATACCCAACCTCCGACTGGAAGACGACACTTAAAGAGGAAGATTATTATCGGCAAGGTCTGTATTTTACTGCTTCACTGGCAGTGAAGCATGGGTCCTGAAAGAAACATTCAAAAGCAATTTCGATACATTCGAAAGAAAAGTACTAAGAAGAATACTAGGACCTGTTTAGAAACCGGAATCTTCAGAAATCGATACAACAACAAGCTTTATCAACTTTATATGGAAGCACCACTTTTAGACTTCATTACAATATAAAAATTGCAATGGGCCGGACATGTGATAAAAATGGGAGAGGATATGATACCAAAAAGAGCACTGAATGCTAGAATACAGAGAAAGAGACCGGTTGGAAAGCAAAGAAAGCGCTGGGAAGACACAGTAACCAGCGAGGCACAAGCCCTTTTAGGAGTCTATATATGGAGAAGATCAGCCACAGACAATCAAGGGTGGAGGCAAAAAATAAAGGAGGCCAAGGTTCAATTTGGGCTGTTGTGCCGTAAGAAAAAAAGAAGGTCTCTATTTACTTTTTCCATCAAATAACATAATATGTATCAGTTGTCAATTTGTCTGTCAAATCTTAAATATCTAAAAAAAAAAATTGTGATTTTTTACTTTAAAAAGTAATTATTTTCTTGCAATACAAAATATTTTCTATATTCCTTACCCTTTTGTAACATTCTCGAACTCCACATCTGGGAGAAGCTTCGTGTTCTGTAGATAGTCTTAGGCGAATATCAGCGAAGCAATATAATAAACAGAGGTTTCCAAAATGGCAAGCTCAGTTATGGTTGAGCAGGTTTGCGGTAATATTTAAGAGTGTATTTGGGGATTTGGTGGTAATGGAATTGTACAGATTTTTAGATCTGATTTCATTACAAAAGAACATATCGGCGTTTAGCTGTTTGATACATTGACCATAGAATTAGGTTTTGTTTCGATAAAAATAAAGATTGTTATTTAAAAAGATATTTTCTTCGTTTTCATTTCTTAGATCTATAGTCTATTCATTGTTCGGAGCATGATTCTTCTGCTTCGGTATGAAAATCTTTACCTACAGAGGGACTAATTTTTAAGGTAACGTGTTTCTGATCAGTGTGGTCTGATTTTTGTATAAAAATTTAACGTGTATATAAAAATTGATGTGTTATAATTATTATAATATATATTATATAGTAAAATTTAATTAAAAATATTGCTACTATAAGCATTATCATTTAATATAAAAAATGCAAATTGAATCAAATATGTACATAGTACACATGAGATATGAGAGTAATAGTACAAGACATATAAGCAGAATATAGGTATATGAGTTTAAAACGAAACATGTTACATATAATTTATAACATGGGGGCAAAATCTTGAAAGAATACTTGTAAGAGTCCTATTATGCTGGAATAAGAGTCCAGGAACGCCATGCCGAGGAAGCTGAACTAAGAATTTCCAAAGGAAAAACCAAGTTTATGTTCTTGTCAACGAACCAAGGAGAAGCACAAGATTAAGAAGTCACTATATGCACCCGTGTACAAAATAGTAACAAATTATATATTTTATATTACTTGGAAACAGTATTGACCGAAAACAATCCTGTAATGGCAAAGATTAAAGCCACGGTGAGAGCGGCTAACAGAAGCTATTCCAGTCTACTGAAATTATTTAAGTGCAGAGTGGTCACCAAGAACACAAAGAAGATTTTTTTTCTTTTTGTAGTGTTCTATTCTTTCCTTTTCGCCAACATCCTATCCTTTTTGGATGTTGGCGACCATCATGGTAATCTGTATTTTGCAAACTGCTGCGCTGAAAAGATTTGTGGTTGTTGTGTTGAACCAGATACGTAGATTTTTCAACTAGGAAATCTGTCGCCTTCTGTCTCCATTTTCTTTCTACTTTTCCTTGTCGAATTAATTGAAGCAACCCATATATTTCGCTGTTCCTCATGATGTGACCTGGGTATTTGTTTTTGGCTATTTTTATTGTAGTTAACAACTCTTTTCCTTTTTGCATCCTTAATAAAACGTCCTGACGATAAAGCCACATTTCAATATCCTTAATTTTTTTGCAGCTAGCGTCTGTGAGAGTCCACGACTCAACTCCGTACAACAGTATAGGAAATATATAACATCGTATTAACCTGATTTTTATGAGTACTGATAAATCATGGCATTTAAATAGCTTAGCCATTTTTTAAAATGCAGATCTTGCTTTCTCTATCCTATATTTTATTTCTAGGGAATAGTCCCAATTTTCATTGACGTTCGTATCAAAGTAGGTGTATGTTTTTACTCTTTCTATTAATTGACCATTCACACTGATTATTTCAATTTGCTGTTCCTTCTTAGCTATACATTTTGTGTTCTTAATATTCAGTGAGAGTCCCTATCTCTCACTCACTTCTGTGATTCTATTCATTAACTTCTGGAGGGCTTCATAACTGTCAGCAAATACCACCACGTCATCCGCGTTTCTGATATTATTGATACATTCTCGGTTAATTAGAATTCCGACTTCAACATTATCTACGGCTTCTTGAATGATTTCCTTAGAGAATATGTTAAACAGTAAGGATCATAGTATACAACCCTGTCGCACTCCACGTTTGATTTTAATATCATCGGACTCTCCTGCGTCTGTATGGATAGACGATGTTTATTTCCAGTAAATACTGCTAATAATTCTTAGATCACAGACGTTTATTTCAATATTTGTTAATATCAAAGAAGATGGGTGAAAAAAATCTTTAGAAAAATTTATGTGCTAGTTGTATACGGTGAAGTCTGATGGTTAATGAAACCAGGAAAACCAGAATTGCAGCTGCTGTATGAAAACCCAGTCTTGGTAACGAAGATAAAGAATGGGTGGGTAGGGTGGACTGATTACCTACAGAGAGCGCGACAAGAATTTGTTTCTGGTTAAATGGAAGAACAATAGACGTCGAAAATTATGACCTAAACGGATTGGATATTCACTAGTGGCCATTCTCGGATTAAGCAAGGTGCAAAGATACTATAAAGTCCCTACTGGAATTTCCTCCTTTGTACATCGTTATAAGGGTATCGTTATAAGGATACTATTGGATATTATAGATCGCAGAATTTAATGTAGTCTCTAAGTTAGTGTGAAAATACCAAGAAGAACTTGATATACTGGCGAAACATATTCAAATGTGCCAAGCAAGTGACTCAAAATATATATACTATAAAAAGTTATTACTATAAATATATGCTACCCATGCACTAGACTGGTACAAGCTGATACAGGGTGTCAGAATTTTATAATGTCTCATAAGTAAATGGAGCTAGTACAATAGGCTAATTAACTGCAGTATGACTGGTTTATAAAAGCCCATTCCAGAAAAAAAAAAAAAAGAATAGATACGTATTATAGCTATCTTGAAAATTCTTGATTTGGTGTCAATGTTAATGCTTTTATTTAGCTATAATGCATCCTTTAGATATCCTGTCATCTTTGCCCTCTTACTGTCTGTTTATCATATAATATATGATATTTATGATATCTTTACTTAGGCTTAGGACTGGGGCGTACCACTGGCGCGTTTAGAACTTGAAATAAACATCCAATTTGTCATTTTTTTGAGAATCTTTTATTCTTTCGAATTTTTTTACAGTTTTTTCATTTTTTATTAATTTTTTTAAATTTATTTATGCATATGATAGATATAAGCGTTCGCACGGTCGTAATTGTGTATCAGACTTGCAATCCGCTCTGCACAAGCTCTGTATTTTTTACGTGTAGGAAGGCCTTTCAAGCTTCCTACATACTGTTTAATTTGAAGTTCATGTAAGCTCTGCTCCATGCCTTTAATAAATCTTAATGCCTGAATGCCTTTAATAAATCTCCAAATGTTTGGATGATCTGCGGAAATCTGTTGTTCAAACCCTCGATGCAATCCTTCTATGGAATTGTTTGTTTTTGGTAAACTTTCTTGAACTTCATCATAACAATTCCACAGATTATGTGATAATAAGGGCAAACGACGCTGTCTACATCTTGGTGGACGCCCGATCCAGGTATCTTCAAAATAATCAATTACTGACTGGGCTTCTACTGGCAACATATCTTGCTCGCCAATCATTTCAAATGCCTCCACTACGTCTGCTATAGGAACGAATGCTAAGGCAAAATCTGAATTAGTTTCATATCTTCTTTTTCAACCGTCTGACTGTATTCTTCTAAAGAGATATTGAGGGAAATGGAAAAAGCACCCACAATATCTTGAGTCGTGATATTCTTGTCTTATAGCACTTATCATTCTTCTTCTTCAGATGCAAATCCACTAATGGATGTTAGCGATCACATTTTCCATTAATTCTCTACTTCTTGCAATATGTATCAGAGATTGTATGTCGTTAATCCCTGTCCATTGCCTTATGTTTCGGAGCCAGGACATTTTCTTGCGTCCCATTCCTCTCTTGCCTTTAATTTTACCCTCGATTATAAGTTGGAGGAACTGGTATTTTTCATTTCGCATGATGTGACCTAGATACGCCGTTTTCCTTTTCTTGATGGTTTCGAAAAGTTGTCGTTCTTGGTTTATTCTTTTAAGGACATCTATATTTGTGATTTTCGCCGTCCATGGTATTTTTAGAATACGGCGATAAAGCCACATTTCGAAAGCTTCTAATCTGTTTATATCCCTCGTTTTGAGTGTCCAGCTCTCTACGCCATATAGCAGCACTGACCATACGTAGCACTTAGTAAACCTTAGTCTCAGTTAAAGATCAAACTCTGAACAAGTCAGTACTTTCTTGAATTTTACGAAAGCTTGTCGAGCTTGCTCAATGTGACATTTTACTTCCCTGTCCGATGCCCAGTCTTCAAAAAGCCACGATCCCAGGTATTTAAATTTACTCACTCTTTCAATGGACTTAGTATTCAGTGTTATGGTGGAGTTTTCAAGTGCATCCATACCATAGCACTTATCATACCGCTTCCAAAATCTGTTAAAATGGTTGCAGGGGAAGCTCCAGGCAAAAGTTCTTTTAGTTTTAAAAGTAGCCGAACATTAGTTTCTTCTGTCTTGTTAGGTAGTAGTGCGTATACTTAAAAAATCGCAGTATTCTTTTCTAATCCGTGGATTGTATATAGGTGTTAAAAAATTTGAGGTACAGTTTTAAAAGTTCCATCGGCAAACCAGTGTTGTGACCTTGCCAGAAGAAGCATATTTTGTCTTGTTAAAAAAATTAACAATCGATCATCGTGTGGGCCTAAATCACATAGTAAAAATTGTTCTCATTGTCCATTCGGGGAATTGCTTTTGGGGATGTGTCTTTTGTTAAACTATTTATGGGCAATTGTCCTAGATTCCTTTAGAGGATGCTATATTTATTATTTGGTTATTTAGTTGTTAGTAAAAGGTATCTCTAGACTGACATTGTTGTCATCATTAACATCATAATATTTCTACAATCCTTATTCTTGAGTTTTATAATTCCATTTTTTGTGGCTTTCGGTGACATAATAATTATTTATCTCCTGTTTCTTCTTAATCTCTTATATATATCTAATGTATATCCCGTTTTTGTTCATGTTTTATAGATGTATCAATAAACCAATGGTTCTTCTTTAAGTTCCACTCCTATCGGAGATTGAAGATCATTCTTTTAATTATAATTTTATTGGTTACGCGCCTGAATAGTTCAATTGAACTGCATCCAAACCATTCACGGAGATTGCGTAGCTACGAGATTTTACGTCTTTCTACGCTTTTTCTGCCTTTGATTTTACCCTGCATTATATTCCTTAGTAGTTCGTATTTTGCACCTCTCATGATGTGCCCCAAGTATTCCAATTTCCTGATTTTTATGAAATTTAAAACTCGCATTGTTTTCCTGTTGTTCGAGAACGTGTTCGTTTGTTTTGCGATCCATCCATGATATTTTCAAAATACGTCGGTAACATCACATTTCGAATGCTTCTAGGTTTTTAATGTTGGGTTTTTTAAGTGTCCAAGCCTATACAAAAGGGTATCCCAAAAGGTATCCCAAAACGGTACCCTATACAATAGGGGCTTCAACCCTATACAAAATATAACATCGAATCATTCTTATCCGGAGCGATATATTGATATCGCGATTACAAAAAAGTTTTTTTATTCTAATAAAAGTTGACCGTGCAATTTCAATGCGGCATCTTATTTCTTTTGTCTGATCAGTATCTTCTGTGATCTATGCTCCAAGGTATTTGTACGAAGATATTTGTTCAATTTCTGTATTATCTAGTACTAGCTTAACTTTGATATTTTGTGATTTTGTAAATACCATGAACTTGGTTTTCTTTAAATTTGTTTTTAGTCCATAATCGTTGCAATATATATTTAGTTGTTCAGCAAGGTGTTGCAGTTCTTCTAGTGTTCTTATATTATTAAGTGGCTCACCGTTTATTATAAGGCCCTCACTAATCTCGGCAAGCGCTAATTCTGAGATGGCTTCACTATATAAATTGAATAACAAGGGTGATAAAATACACCCTTGGCGGACCCCACGGCGAATCTGGATATCCTCGGTCAGTTCATTTTCAACTTTCACTTTTGCTGTTTGGTTTCAATAGAGGTTACATATGATTCTAATGTCTCTACTGTCTATGTTTTTATTTAATAAAATTTCTTTAAGCCAATTATGCTGCACTCTGTCAAATGCTGTCCTGAAAATCAATGAAACAGGCACATACTTTCTGATTTATATCTAAGCATCTCTGCGAAAGAACACTTAATGCAAACAGTGCATCTCGTGTTCCCAGTCCTTTCCTAAATCCCATTTGTGTATTATTTATGCCTTCGTCTAATTTCTTATGTGTTCTATTGTGAATTACTTTTAAAACAATTTCAAGACATGACTTATTAAGGCTATGGTGCGATGTTCATTGCACTCCTTTGCATTGGCTTTTTTGGAAAGCAGTATGAATGTTGATTGGAGCCATTCTTTAGGTATTATACCTGTTCTATGGTATTAAATAGATCCAAAAGAGGATCAATAGATTCAGTATTCATAATTTTGAGTAATTCGATAGGAACTTCATCAGGTCTGGGAAAATTTACCACCATTAGCTTGTTCCATTGCATATTCAATTTCTTCTCGTATAATGCCAGACCCAGTATCATCCTTAAATTCTTTTTGTGCTTCTGTTCTCTCTTTGTCTTCAAAAAGTTGTGCTATACATTGTGTCCATCTCTGAATTTTTTGGTTTATATCTATAAACCAATGGTTATGTTGTTCTATATATTAAAAACACTCTCCCTTCTTGCTGGTTTCTGTAATAATTGTTACGCATATCCTTAATTTTTACAGCTCATGTACCGCTCCACTAATCTTTTTATTTATTCGCTGTATGTTATATCTTAAGTTGTTACTGCAGCGTTCATTTGAATAACAGCAAAAGTATATAAATCGTAATTATAAAAATTACTGCCACCCAAACTGTTTTATTCACTGAAAAATATCCACTCCATCGCCTAACAAGTGCATTGTTGATTGGTATACCGGAAGTACCATATGTTTCTCATCGAATTACATCCCTGAAACCCCTAAAATTGACTTATTGCTAGATGCATCCGTAAAAATGCTGAATTGTCGACGGATTAGTACGAGAAAAACGGAGCGCAGATTTGATATAAATTATGCCAATAGCCTTATGGAAGCACTAAATCGTTGGACGGGATTTAGAAAAAGTGCTTACAACGGGGATTAATGTAAATAATATGGTAGTATTTTACGATTTTACGGTCCTGAGTTTAATGCTTCCGTGTGTATTAGGGTCGATGAAATTGTAGAATATAATATTTCAAATATAAAACTAATTAGGTAACTTGTTTCGATGTAGGTTGTGAATAAACTGTATTTCTTTTATTTTGTTCACCAATAGAAACCTTATTTAACCAGTGGTGGAGTAGGGCTTATAGTTAAATTTTATCGATATTTCTTTGTTATATTCCGTATCTCTTTTGCACACTATTTGTTAACTGATCTATCTTATTACATTTTAAATCTTTATCTTTGCCATGATTTTTTTTCTCAAGTGGCACACTTTCCTTTCTTCTTCTTTACGTGCCGTCTTCTACCAAAGGTTAGCGACCATCAAAAGATAGGTTTCTGTGTTTTGTGCCGCATGTAATATGTTCGCATCGTCTGGTATTTGAAACCATTCTCTTAAGTTTCTCAGCCAGGATTTCTTCTTTCTGTCCAAACCTCTTCTACCTTCAATCTTGCCTTTCTCGATAAGCTGTAGTAGACTGTACTTATCATTACGGAACATATGGCCAAGGTATGACGCTTTCCTCCTTTTAACAATTGTTGACAGTTATTAACACTTTCCTTTCCCACTCTTTTTATCAAAAGATAAACTAAACTTCACCTTTTAAATATGTGGTTAGTACCTTGGCGCAATTTACCTAATTATCTACTTCTACTTTTGTGTACTTATCTACTTTTTTGTACTTTTAAACCTCGCTAGTTATATCAATTTATTGTGAATTTTTTCGTTTAAATACTAATTAAAATACAATTATCATATAAATAGGAAATTATCATAAAAAATATACTACTTACTTCTTTCCATTTCACTTATCCTGTTCGAATTGTTATTCATTCATCTCCATCTATTTCACAGATCATACTTAAAAAATGTTATTTTTTCCAGTCATTATACGGTTATCATCTTGTTTAAAAACATGTAATTTATTTTCCTTTTATCAGATACGACACTAAAGACATGAGAATACAGAATCACTAAGCACTGACTTCTAATCAATTCCTACTATTTTATGTAATTTATTAGTCTTACAACTTCATTTAATATTTTTGGCAATATATGTTCTACAAAGAAAAATACTTGTCCGGGTAAGAAAAATTTGTTGGACAAAGGGTTAGGAGATCTGGCTTTACAGTGTGACTCTTTAAAGCAGCAATATATAAAATTCTCTTCTTCTTCTTTTTGTGTAGACATGACTGTCTGTTTTTTAGTGTGCCTCCAGTAAATTATTCCATTGTTTTCGTGGTCTTCCTACTGATCGTCTTCCTTTTGGAGAACCTTCTCTCGTCGTCTATATACTCTATTAGTTGTCTTTCGGCTTATGTGATCGGTTAATTTTGCTCTTCTATTTTTTACTCAGTCCTTAAATGTTCTTTACTTTGCATTCCCGTTACAATGTATATCTGTACTTCTAGCTCTGTTCCATAGTGTCTTACCATCGATTTTTCTAAAGGTGTTTATCACCGATGTTTGTAGGATTCTTTTTGGTCTTTCTGTTTCGGGTTGTATTATTGGTTGTATTATTGATGATTGCTCTATTCACTTGATCTTCTACTTCTGTTTTTAGCTTTCCGTAGCTAGATAGTGTGATACTTAAACTCTATTAGTTGTTCTATTAGCTGACCCTAAAGTTTCAATTTACATCTTAGTAAATTCGATATTATAACCATCCATTTTTTTTGGAAAAATTATCATGTTACGTTTTCTAGAAATTATATTAAATTGTGCAACATACCTTGTAAATCACTTGGAGGTTGCGTCGTCCGTATAGCAAATTATTTAAGTTGTTTTTCTTTCATTTGGTATCCTTTTTTTGTTCTTACTGGTTTTATTATTTCATCCATGATCGGGTTTAATAATAAAGGGCTCAGGGAATCCCCTGTCTTATTCCATTGGCGGCTTTAATTCCGTTAGTTAGTTCTTCTTCTACTTTTACTTTTAATGTGTTGTTCTGATAGATATTGTCGATCTTTTTGATTATTCCCAGAAGTATTTTTTTGTGTACAATGCGTGGATGACAGCCTTTAATTTGACTTTTTCAAATGTATCCTGAAGGTCTACGAAAGATGAATATACCACTTTGTTGTTTTATAATAATTTGTAATCCACAAGAAAAATAAAATTCCCTTAGTTAGCTCTATACCATAAATAATATAAGTTTTATTTAAAAATCTTTAATAAAAGGTATATAATTAAAACTATTCTTTCAGAATAAATCATAGAACATTTTCGGACTAATAGGTCCATGATCAGTGTATTTACCTAGAATAAGTATTACACTTCAGTGAATACAAACTTAAAGATTTCATTTTGACTAAGGTTAGGAAAGCAATGTGGCTAAATACTTACTAGGTGTACATAAGTCAAGTCCCTAAATATTTGAATAAAACCCTTAAAATGATACGAAATTTGTTATTTTTTACATTTTTGTTATAAAGATGGTATGGTGTTAAAGTTTTAAATAGATACTCTGCATGGCAATGTAAGACTCTCAATGGGGGTTGCTGCTGATCCTGGGACAGTGTCTCAAAGCAGTTAATAAAATTTGTAGTATGTGTTATGTGACACCAGTCCAGAATGTGTATAAATATGTTTAAATTTTATTTAATGTTATTTAAGAGTAGCAAACATCAATATGTGAGGGTTGAAGTATAATAATCCCTGAACATTATGTTTTAACATTATGAAACAATTGTAGGCATGAAAAGACTTTTGTTGGTGATTCATTATCTTCACCTTCAGAAAATAAGGATCGAAAGTTGTCTGCCCATGTTTTCTTTTGAATATGTCTCATTTTGATTAGGTGTTTTATCTCTTTTCTTTGTATTTTGATAATTATTCATATTTCTCTTTGTGTTCAATCTGATTTGATAATTTCTTCCAGTGTTCCCCTTTTATTTTTCTGACTTAACTTTCTGATTCGTTTTTAGTGGTTGTATGCATGTTATGTTTGTTGTGTTCTGCAATGTAAAAAGGCTCTTTTCTTTTCTTCAAACTTTGTCTTTACTTCCTCTATAAACTCTAAGGTTTTCTTTTTTGGTATGTTAGTCTGGTTGGTCTGTTGATCGGGTATGTTAGAATGTTTTCTAATATTTTTTTTGTATAAGTATGTTATGGATTCTGTATTTATTCCTTTGACTCTGATTTTTGTTTCGTGTTGGGGCCGCTTTCTTGAGAGTGATGTAATTTATGATGATACTTAATTTACACGATACTAGGCTATGGTCGCTACTTTTATCTGCTGAGATGAGGCATCATACCTCTATTGTTTCTCATTAGCTCTTCATTTTCATTTTAAATATTTTTATGTTTTCTTGGATTCTTGGAGTATTACTTGATTGCCTATTCTAACGTTAAAACCCCAATATTACCTATTTCCCTTTGAATTGGTCTGCTACTTGTTGTAATTCGTCATCAAATGTTTCCTTTGTTTTTTGAGGCTTTTCTGGGGTTTATACTGAGATGATATGCAGATCTTCCTTCTCCATTCTTAACTTTGATGTTACTTAACTTTTTCTGATACGTATTGACCTTATTTGATCCGATTTTGGTATCTTTGGTATATTAGTAAGGGTAAGTAAGGCTACACCTTTTTTAGTCCCGTTTTGATTTGCTACTTCACTGAAGATTAGTATATATTCACCTAATTTTGATTGTCACTTGACACTTGGGTTATTTATTGGTTTCTTATGTTGAGCAATCTAATGCTTCTTATGGTAACTATTTTCTGGGTTTTGTGAAAATTATTCAAAATTCAATAATGTATGAAGGTCGGAAAAAGAGAAAGTATTTTGAAATCGAAGTCCACATTGAAGGTAGGCCTCGTTTTTATTCCCTAACCACTAGAAAAAATTAATAAAACAGATTTAACAATCGTTGTTGTTTGCTCTAGGACTAAAAACTTTTAATCTCTAAAAATCGATAAATGTTAATAAAATTATATCTTGAGTCCCCAATGTTGTACCATTCCCCATATCTACAACGATTTTGTCATTACAATCCAATTTTTATCGCTAAAATTAATAAAAACATATTACCTACCCCGTTCAATATTAGATTGCTAGCGAGGGACTGCCGTATAAGTTTTTTCGCCCGATTACTATATGCTCTAAGCTAAGAGAACACGTAGTGCTATATCTGTCCTTCATCTCGCCAAGTAGGTACTTAAATGGCCGTGTAATAAGATTTTATGTTTATGCGACCATAAACGCCCTTTTTCTTGTAAACCAATGATTGCCTGTCTTTATTGGGTTGCTTATCATTCTACAAAGGTTTAGGCGTGCGTTGGAAGTCTTGCACTTGCTTTGCTTAAAAAGCTGGACGATTACTAACGGTTTCGTATTTTATAAGACGATTTTATGTCCATTTTATCTAGGATCGTAAATCTTACCAGCAAATGATGCGTATTTTTTATTAGTTAATGTTCCTCATTTAACTTACAAGATAATAAAGTTTTCAAAGCAATTGTTTAAATACATAATTAATTATTACAATAAAAATCATTGTCAAAGTTTGTCAAACAACTAGTTTTTTATCTATCTTAGTTATTCTATATATATCCGTCTTAGTTATTTTTATCAATAGTTCATATACTTTGGTATTTAATAAATTTTTTTCACACTTAATGTGTTCCGCTGTAACTTGGCTTTCTCCAGGGCTCTTATTAGTTTTCAATTTTTCTATTTTGTCTATTATTTCGTCTTGGCTTAGTTCGACTATATCTATATCAACCGTTCTGTGTTCTTTCTATCTATTAACTTTCATCATGGTTACCTTTTAGGCCTCCGGTATTACTGCAGGTTGTCCTTTTTTATAGCCTTTTTTAGAGAACAGTAAATTTTAAAATTGTACGTTACCTACATTATTGCAGAAAAAGTATCTACTCCCATCTTGGTCTTTTCGTCCCTCCATTGAATGTTCATAAGAGAAAAGATTCATTTAGTACTACCATTACGAACACGAATCCTAAGGACATACTGGCTTATTGTAAAAAATTCAGAATGTGCTGTTATTTTTTAAATAACCTTTTGGTATGTCAAACCAATTTTTCGTGACACTTACTTACTTACTTACTCCGTGGCGTTACAACCCTTCGTGGGTTTTAGCCGACTCGACAACATGCCTCCACTGTTTTCTGTCTTGAGCAACCCCCATCCAATTCTCCACGCCCATAGCGCTTAGATCTCCTGCTACATTATCTCGCCATCGAAGACGAGGGCGTCCGCGTGGTCTTCTTCCTGTTGGGACTTCCTCCCACACCAGTCTTACTGTTCGTTCGTCAGAATGTCTTCTAAGGTGTCCTACCCATTGGAGTCTTCTGGACTGTATTTCTTTTATGATGTTGGCGTCTGGGTAAAGTTCTTCGAGCTCTTTGTTAGTTCTTATCCTATATTGTCCTGATGCTTCATGTAGCATAGGACCAAAGATCTTCCTTAGGATTTTTCTTTCCCAAACACATAGTCTCTCTTCGTTTGCCTTTGTTATTATCCAAGTTTCGCTTCCATACATCACAACGGGTCATATGATTGTTTTATAGACCTGTATCTTCGTACGTCGTGTTAGTTGTTTTGATTTTTTGAGGTTTTGGAGGGCAAAAAGACATCTGTTGCCAGCCTGAATCATGTTGTTTATTTCTTGTGATCCGTTATTGCCTTCAGTTATAGTTGTTCCAAGATACTTGAATTCGTGACACTGTGGAGGTTTTTATCTTCATCAGTCCATTTTTTAATTTGGCCATTAAAGACAGCCAACGAGTTTTTGAATGTGCTAAAATAGTGCCATATTCTATGCCGACCATTTAAAAAAATTCTTTTAGCCTCTCTGTTTGAACCGTGTACATAGAAAATTAAGAGAAATGTTTGACAATAACAATAAGCTGCAATCTCACAGCTTAATATATCTGCTGCTGTACAAATGGAGTTACGTAATACATGAGCAGGGCAACCCAGACCTTCAATAACATAATGTAAAGTAGTTTTTAGTTTATGAAATTTTTTCTTTATATTATTTCCACAAAACAAATGTAACTTACTGGTTTTACTTAACTTGAACTCATCAGTACATTAAGATAAATACAAAATATAAGGTAAAATACATTGAAAACTAAAAAACTATAATTTTATGGTGCATAAGAAATTTAGAATTGTATATACTAGATTACAATTATTCTAAATTTCTTTATGCACCATAACATTATAGTTTTTATTATATTTTACCTTATATCCTGTATTTCTTTTTAACAAAGTTGTCTCATGATCCTTTCAACTGATATTTACGATTTTAAACGAACGCTCTCAATTTCTGTCAGAAAATATACTATGTTGCAGATATCGCATCTCTGGTTATGAAATTTTTATTCTTTTCTTATCGTCGACGTATTTGCGACGTGTTCATTTTAGATCCAACAAACGAACAAACTACTTATCTCTTTTTTTATATTGTGTTAAACGGGGATATTTTACTTTGACAAAAATATGGCAGATGGATTTTACTGTTGAAATAAACGAAATCATAGAGAACATGGAATAAAATGATTACAGAAAAGCAATACCGCACGGAAGCAAAAGGTTACTGCCTTGAATATTATTAATATCAATAGTTGTTTGAGAAAGTATTTTGTATTTACTTAAATATTTTATTTTTAATATTCTTTCTCTTATTTAATGTTATATAATTAACATTTATTTTTAACATAGTATGATCCAATTATATCTTTTAATATCGATTTTATATCTACTTCAAATTTTTAAATTATCTATAAATTGGTATGGTCATAATTGCTGTTAAGTACACAGAAGCACTTGAGTTTAATTGCCCTTTGGAGGCACAAAGCTCTTAAAATATCAAATTTCTTAGCTTAGAGATCAATAGGTACACAGCAGCTTTAACTTTATAATGGCACGCCCATTTCTTCAAAAGCTATTTCTTCGAATACAACCTTTGAACGAAAATCTCGAAATACGGGTCTTACCTTATATATACACTCTCAGTTTATATTTAGTGCCGAAGATAACACTTCTACTTGTTGAACGTATTTACAGCGAGTATCTTCTTCGAAAACCTCAAACTCCTCAAAGCAGAACTTGAAAAGGCAGATATCAAATGTCAACTCAGAAGTGATGCCCGAAATAATGAATAAAGCTCCTGGCAGCGATGGAATTCTAGCAGATATTCTGAAGGAATCGGAGAAGAAGCCATCACAGATCTAAAAATACTATATAATAAATGTCAATTACACAGTACCTATAGTTATACCATTATACCTTATAGTGTGTATAACAATAGTAATACACAAAAAGGGAGATACCACAGACATGAAAAATTATCGACCAATTTAACTTCTTTTACAACTTTACAAAACCTTTACATTATTACAAACAGTTTAACAATTAAATTTGACGGATATCAACCAGTTAAATAGGCCGGAGTTAGAAAAGGCACCGGTGACCATCTACATACTTTGAAAATACTAATAGAAAAGACTAACAAATACAATCTCCCATTATGTCTGGCTTTTATAAATTATAAAAAAGCTTTTGATAGCGTAGAACTATGGGCAATAGAAGAAGCATTAGTCAACAACCGGATCGACTCCAGGTACAGAATATTAATACATATTATTTACGAACAAGCTGAAATGATAGTGACCTTGGGTAATGGAATCGAAACAAGACCAGTAAAACTCAACCGAGGAGACAAAATATCTCCAAAATTATTTATAGCTGCACTAGAAGATATCTTTGAGCCAATAGACTGGGAAAATAAGGGAATCTGTATTAACGAAAGATACTTGAACCATCTTTCATACGCAGATGATGTAGTACTAACAGCCGACACGTGAAACGCACTGAATACGATGATTGAGGAGCTACACACAGAATCCCTAAAAAAGGACTGAAAATGAATTTTAGCAAAACTAAACTAATGTCAAACAAAGATGACGAACCTATGATAAACATCGAAGGGACAGAGATAGAACACGTAGATGAATATACATATCTGGATCAAAATGCCAAGGTAAGCATAGAAAATCACACCACCGAAATAAACAGACGTGTAAAAATGGGATGGGCAGCATTCGGAAGACACTCATACGTACTTAAAAAATAAAAATATACCTCAAAGACTGCGAACCAAAGTGTTAAAATCCTGTATTCAACCTGTACTTATATGGAGCTCAAACCTGGTCATTCACTAAAATAAACATGAAGAAGATCAGAAAAACTCAGAGAGCTATGGAAAGACAGATGCTGGGTATCTCACTCAAAGACCATATAACCAACAAAGACATTCGTAATAGAACAAAAGTAAAAGATGCTGTCGAACAGGCAGCTAAACTGAAATGGAAAAAGGCTGGACATAACGAACGTCTTGAGGATAGCCGATGGAATAAAGAAATCGGGAATTGGCGGCCATATGAAGCCAAAAGACCACAAGGAAGACCGCAAATGCGCTGAGCGACGATATTAAAAGAACTGCAGGGCAAATGTGGAAACGTCTTACAAACAACAGAGATAAATGGCGAGAATTAGAAGAGGCCTATCTCTGGCAATCCGAGAGATCGACCTATATCGCGACGCCTAACCTTTGATCATAAGCTGCCTTTCGTCTTTCTATCGTACACCATACTTAAACGTTAAGTGATTTCTGTGTACAGATAACTGTTTATGAGCTATACCATGTATTTTCGTATTTATTAAACCTACTTCAATAATAAGTTTTTCATGTACATTTGCTCATTCGAGCCGGATTCAATAAATAATTATTACTTTTGTTTCATTTTAATTTATTATTTAAAATCAGTCCTTCGAAATTATCCTTTTTTTTTTAAGAGTTTAACTAAATTTACATAATTTATTTAATAAAATTGGGTCAAATTATATACAATTTGTTAAATTTATTTTTCACTTTTACAGTTTTTAATTTAAAGCACTTTTTATATCAATATTTTTACTACTTACTACGTTTATATAATATTTTGATATTTTCTCAACTGATTCCTAACATTTATTAACATTGTTACATTTTTGTGTTAATCGATTTTTGGAAATTATGTTAACTTTTCCTATACTTCCTAACTTATTTATTTTGTTCTACTATCGGTACTTACCTTAATTATTGTCAATATTTTTACTTGTTTGCGATTGATTTTCTTTAAAACCAAATAACGCATTTTCTTCTTTAAATCTAGATCATTTCTTTTGTATTGATTTGCTTAATTTTTGTTTGCAATGTTTTTTTTTCGTTTGTTCTTACTTCTTTTTACCTTACTTGGAATTATTTTCTGTGATCTAAGAAGGTTGTTGCACTTGACTTATTGGGAATTCCTCCAAAGGTCTATTTCAGCCATTGTCTGTGGAATGTAGTTGTCTGATATATTAGATTAACAAGTTGAACTATTACATCAATAATATTTTCAATAATAATATTTAATGACAAATTTTAAATTTTTCACATCAAAAATAAAGGTCTTAAACTATCTTTATTAGAATCTATGGAAATTAATAAATTAAAAAACATAGAATTCTGAATGATTAACTTAAGACAAACAGTTCTCCCCTTCTCAACCTCAACACTGGGCCGAAACCGCTGTAGTGATAAAATATTATAATACATTTTATGGAAGTTTGTTGGTTTGTTATATAACAAATTTTTATTAATGAATTTTAATTATTCGATGAGCAAATAATCTGGTCGAGTAGGGTTGCCATATTTTGTGTTTTTGATGACATGGATGATTTCTTCTTGTAATATTGGTGGTGCGGTATCCTCTGTGATCTCTAATGACAGTTCTCTTTCATCATTAAATAATTGTTGGATGTAATTGGTCCAATGACACAATCTCAAATTTACATCAGTAATAATATCCACTTTATCAATTTTAAGGATATTTGTTCTTGTGGCATTTTTAGAAGCTGTTATTTCTTTTATTTGTTTGAGTAAATTAAAGCTTTCATATTTTTTATCCAGATCTTCTATTTCCATGCATCTGTCTGAGAGCCACCTCCCCTTTGCAAATATTTTGCTTTATGTTATCTTCGTTTTCATAATTTTAAATATTTCTACTGGAATTTAAGGTTTTCTTTTTTCTCCAAGTGGTTTGAGGGTTTCTTTTCCAACTGATACAAGGCATCTTAAATTTTTTACCATTTATGGTCAACAGTTAGAGTTTCCGCATTATCTTCTTTGATTTTTCTTAAGTTTTCTTTGACTTTGACCGGGTCAAATTAAAAGACGTTATTAACTTACTGTATGCGAGAGAAATACCTCTAGGAATAATTAAAACGATCGAAAATATCTACCAAAACAACACAATAAAAGTAAAAGTAGAAGAAGAACTAACCGACCTTATTGAAACTGGCAATGAGATAAGATAGGCAGATTGCCTGAGTCCTCTATTGTTCAACCTGATTATGGATGAAATACTAGAAAAAGTAAGCACTAAAAAAGGATACCAAATGGGAAAAAATAACTTAAAATAATCTGCTATGCAGACGACCCAATACTACTCTCTCAAAGTAAAGATGAGTTACAACGTATGTTGCACCAATTTATTATAACCTCCAGAAAATTTAACATGTTAATTTCCCCCAAAAAAAGACAAAATGCATGGTTACAACAGCAACTACTAAGCACTTTACTAAGATGTAAATTGGAGATGGAAGGCCAGATAGTAGAACAAGTGATGGAGTTTAAATATCTAGGCATCACATTATCTAGCTACAGAAAGCTCGAAACTGAAGTGGAAGATCAAGTGAATAGAGCAAACACAGGCGCAGGCTGCCTAAATGAAAAAATATGGAGAAATAAAAATATTGGAAAAGAAACGAAAGGCAGAATTTACAAAACAGTCATCAGACCAATAATGAAATACGCGGCAGAAACAAGACCTGAGACAGAGAGAATCAAAATGATGTTAGAAACAGTAGAGATGAAAACACTTTGATGTATTTGATATATTGATGGTAATACACTATGGGACAGAGCTAGAAGTACAGATACCCATACGACATAGATGCAAGGTGGAGAACATTAAAACTGGGTAAGAAATAAAAAAGTAGAATGGAACGATAATATAAGCCGAATGACAACAAATAGAGTAGTAAAGACGGCAAGAGACGGTTCCCCAATAGGAAGTCCACGAAAACGTTGGAACCCACTGGAAGCACATTGAAAAACAGACAGGGTCATGTCTATAAAAAGAAGAAGAAGAAAAGAGTTTTCTTAAGCTCTAGTTCAATTTAAAATTCGTTTCCGCATATGTTTTGTCTTATTTAAACTTTGTATTCTTGGTGTTCTTGAAAATAGGACTTTCTACAGTTTTTATTTGTACTCTCATCGTCAAACTAACGAGGTTGTGATTGGATTCACTTCTGTAAAAGTTTTGGATAATAATATAGAATTTCTATATCTTCTGTTGACGAGAATATTATAATCTACTTGATTTATGACTATTTTGTTCTTGTTGTCAAGTTTGAACAAGGCTTTTGCAGTTATTCGTTCCTTATTAATACAGAAATGAAACCCCTCTGTGGCTCAGTGGTAAGAGCGCCTACCTTTGAACCTAAAGATCGTGAGTTCGAATCTCACCTGGGTGGAGAAATTTTTGTTTATTAAAAATTAAGGAATGAAAATAATTTCTATCCTTGTGCAATTGGTACTCACCAGAGGGACCGCAGACGTTCGGATACAATTAGCATCTCTTAGCAAAGACAATGACGTCGACTTTGCTTAGTATCAAGACAATTACTCTACACACACACACACACTACACTAGATACCTGACTGTAAAAATTCACTGTACCATGCCAATGACCATTAGTTGTCGAGGCATTAACTCAATAAAAAAAATACAGAAATGAATTGATCTATCGCTACGTTCATTCCTCTTCCCGAGTCCATATCGCCTCATAAAATTTCTCGCCTCTTTATTGGGACCGTGCAAGTTCGGAACAGCGACACCTGGTGTCGTAAATCAGCAAAATTTACTGCGCTTTCATGTTAGATCGAGGTAACAGAATAACTGTCAAGGACGTGGCCCCAAAAAAGAATAAGAAGAAAAAGTAAGATTGAGGTTATGTCGGTATGTTATTAAAAGGTAAACGTTGATGTAGCGTAAATACAAATAAATATATTATTGAATTACAGCATTATTGTTAATAAGGATTCAATAATAAAAACTGGATAGAAGAAAGTAAATCACCAAATAACTTGTCAACCAAGCACTGAGTCAAAGAGAAAAGCTTTAGTAGTGGCAAATGTCAAAAAAGAATGGAAGAATTAAGAAAAATAAATTACCATAAATAATGCTAATGCATAAATTAGCAGGTTAAGCCCATGATATCATCATATTGGTTTGAACAATTAATTCTTTCCCTGTAAACTTTTGGACAGCGAATATATCTTAATGCATCTTCAGAAAAACTTGAACTTGATGCATTCCTCTTATGCTTTTTTATGATATAAATCCACTTTTCTTTTTGTAGTAGCTTTGTGCTTCGAAGTTGGAAACGAATAAAACTTAAATTGACAATTTTTGTTGTATTTTTACAATTTATAACACAGCATTTTCTAAATCCCATTTTCTTCAGTGACAGAAGGTGTAAATAAACAAAACGAATATGAAATATGACAATTGACAATATGAATTTATGAAACCTATGAAATGTGCAGTAAAAAATTCAAAATTTCTCCACTACTCGCGCACGATCGTTTCTCGTATCCCCTCCAAGTACTTGCACGTCGCCAATATATAATAACCTATCATCAATCAATACTCTCTATCAACAATTAGTATTCCTTCAAAGGATGTCTTTCGATGGCGTTCACGTAGTCAAATAATTAAAATGAAAATGATATTTAATTCGATATCGAAAAGAAACAAATATTAAGATATGCATCTTTGCGTAAGGATATAATTAGCGAATTTGTATGCATACGTGAACATTACGTTGATTGTCGGCTTCAAATTTATGCCTGTTTATTTCTTAAGAAACTGATATGACTAAACGGTAGTTAGAAAAAATCCTTGGATATAAAGGAAGTTGATCGGTTATTTGTGGCACTTTATAGATATTTTTATTTTCGAAAAATTAAAGGGGAGATAATAAAAAATCCTTTGAAATACCAAAAAAACAATAGACTTAACATTTTTGTTCCAGATTTTGTATGCTGGAGATTGTTGGTGAAATTAATAGATGTGGTGATTAGAGAAATCACGAACCAACTCGTAATCATGATACAGACGCTATTGAACTGAGGTTTTGAAAATAAATTCTGATTCTGTTTTATTTTAACTCATTCTGTGTAATGCTATTAAACTACACTCTGTTCTAGGTATTGATTGATTGTTCTAGGTATGATTGATTTATAGATAATCTTTTTTGTTTTTTTTTTCTGTCTGTTGGAGGTTTACTGTATGGTTAGAAACTGTACTAATCATTAATACAGGACTTTGGTTCATCCATTTGGTAATTCTTATGCCCTTATCATTTTGTTTTCCATATATTTGCTCTTTGTTCATTTTTTTTGTATACAGCTTTGAGATTTTTTTGTTAGATCTAAGAGTTCCGCAAACTTATATTTTACACTGAAAAAGCTTTTTATATTAATTTACACTAGTGTAATAATTGTCAATATACATATCATTGTCAATATATTGTCTTTCAGACAAAAGCTCTCTCAAGTAATTTCATGCAAATATTGTAGGAATGTCCAAAATCATTAACAGGTATATATATATATATATATATATATATATATATATATATATATATATATATACATATATATATATATATACATATATATATATATATATATATATATATATATATATATATATATATATATATATATATAGAGTGTGTATAACGACGCTAAGAATACAATTCTTTGGAGGGTAACTTTCGGGAAAGCGTCAAAACAAGGATCAGCTAGAGATGGTATCAGCCAGTTTGGTGTAGAACTTTATTTTAAATGTGAAGTTTTCGGTGATATGTTGTCACCTTCATCAGCACCTAAATGGAAAACCTATTTTAGTACAAGTGGTGGAAATCAACATTTAAAAACCTACATTGAAAATGTTCAGTTCACAAACATGTCACAACTGTCACAAACATGTTAAAAATATTAAAAAATACATTTAAAACTTTGAATAAAAACATTACAGCACAACAGGGTATTTTTTCAAATACAAACACAACAAAAAATCTAAAAATTAAAATTAAATTAAAAATTAAATCTAAAAATTCTGGCTGGTTAAACCAGCCAGAAACTCTCAAAAAGAATAGCTTTGCACAAGAGTGATGTAGTGAGGAAGCCCACCTGCACATCCTTTAGCCAACATATTAAGAATACTGGACACATTGCTAACTATGAAACTGTGCAAGTACTAAAGAGGGTTGACAACCAATTTAAGAGAAACTTCATAGAAATGTGTGTTAGTGCCAAACCGGACCTGTTCCGAATTCCAGACGATGGTACGAGGGGTGCGGGTTGCTCCCCCACTCACCGAGAAAAGACACAGTCCACTACAAGCTTTCGAAGAATAAAGACAATTTAAAAATATATTTGTGTATCGCTATTGTTTTAACTTTATAATAAAAACGTGAAATTCTCAAAACTTACACTATTTATTAACCCTAGAACAGCACAGTTCGTTCATCTAACATAGACTGCACAGTGGGGTCTCGAAAACCCTAATTGTTTTTTTTTAGTAATAAATGTTATGAATTTTTTTTCTGCGGTATGTAGTACAAAACAACAAACAACAATATCTTATTTTCAAAATATATTTATTAAAAAAAAAACATTTCTCATTAGATCTGATAAACGTGGAAAAACATAAACTAGTGCTTTTATTACACTTTATTGAAAATATGGAGATACGACCAAAAAAATTAAACAAAATTCCAGTGAAATAAAACTTTTCTCTTAAAAGCCCTTTAAACTAAAATAAAATATAAATGTTGTTACAAGATAATTATTTCTTACTCTTAGCCAGGCACTTCAACTTTGGTTCTGACACATATAACATAATTGAGCCCGATGTTCTAAACAGTACGGTTTGTGGCACAACGAACAAGCAGAACTCGTTTTTCGATCCCTTCCACGAGGACAAAAGCAGCATCTAACCTTTTTAGGCAAACTAACATCAAAATTATCTCTTTGAGGTACACCAACTCCTAATATTTCGCTAATTTTTACACGTAGGGTTGTTGGCAAATTGGTAACTTGTAGTCTTTCCCTTAAGTGCGGTTCAATTAATGCAGTTGAAAGTTCTTTTAAAAATGTTTTTCTATCGTGTTTTCGGTCATCTTTCCATTGGGGATTTGCAAGTGAAAATAGAACCATAGCATTTATTCCGCTAGCATCCAACATATTGAAAAACATTCTGAGAGGCCAGCGTCTAGTTTTACGGGAAGTCGTGTAAGAGTGGCACATCTGATCAAAGGTGTCTGTGCCACCCTTTGTTTCATTGTAGGAATGTACAAGATTTGGTTTTCCGGTCAAGGTATTAAGTGATGAATCAGGATGCAAAGTTGATAAAAGTAGTACCACTTTATTTTCCTTTGGAGTGTACGAAACTAGCGTTTTGTTTCTGTCGAAAGCAAATATGGATGTGCCTACATCTTTTTTTTGTGTAAACTTCGGAGGTATTTCCCTTTTATTTTTTCGCAACGTTCCAAGGATTGTTAGCTGATACTGTTCCATCATTTGTTCACTTAGAGGTATTGACGTGAACCAGTTATCCATTGTTATGTTACGGTGAGTACCGTGTATTGGTTCAGAAAGTTTTCTGACATAATATGTAGGAACTGACTCATTATTCTCAACATCAACTTTTCCAACGTATGGAATGGCATTCAGCATATAAAATGTCTTCGAATCATTTATCATCATTACTTTCATTCCATATTTATCAGGTTTGCTGGCCATGTAAATTCGGAATGGACATTTTCCACGAAAACTCACGAGCTGCTCATCAATTGTACAGTTCTCATAGGGCGTGTAGTATAGCTTGCAATTATTTATAAAAATGTCCCATATTTGGCGAATATGGGTAAACTTGTCAACCAATTTTCTAGCATTTCTGTCTGTTTTGTCGTCAAACCTCAAGCAAAGAGCTAAAAACTGAAATCTTTGTTGGGGCATGGTTGCCCGAAATAGCCCATTGCCATATTTTATTGACCAAAGCTCATCTAAATTACAATTTGAGACTCGTAATGCACCAGCGAGATACAGCAAACCAATACATGCTTTGACTTCTATGTTGTTGGTTATTTTTTTGTAACTCTGCGGCAAGCCACTCTGACACTTCCTAAGAATTTCTTGATTTGTATGCAGCACAATAATGTCCACAATCTCTTGAGAAAATAGTAAATTCCAAGATTCAACAGGGCTACTAACATTTCTTGCTTCATTTTTTAGACCAGGCAAATGTAAAACGATGTTATCCTTTCTTGGACGTCCTTGTCGTGCTGGTGCCTGTGTGGTCCAACGATGACCATTTTTTCCCAGTATACTGGCGATATTTCTTTGCGAGGTATTGGGTTCTGTTTGTTCTTCTTCATTATCGTCGTCACTTTGTTGTTCGTTATCAGTGTCAGACTGATGTTCAGGAACATAAAGATCGTCTTCATCTGATGAGTCTCCAAAATCATCTTCGATGGTCTCTGGTTCATTTTCATTCGCCCACAGGTTTTCAGCTTCCCACTCTAATTCTTTTCTGGTTAGTGGACGCTGATATTTTCTCTTAGAATCTGCCATACTAGCAAATAACAAAAAATCACCTCAAAATTTTAACACCGTTTAACTGCACACTGGGGTCCGAAGTACCCACAGATCTACTAAAAGCGTCACAGTAAACTATACAACAAACTTACGCGGCGCAGCGACTGTCTCTCAACGTAGTCGGCTCTTAACTGAATTTACGTGCAAGGGATTGCCAAAAGACGCAGACATGCGCAAGTTACATTGAACGATTCATGCGCCTGGGTTTTTCAGACCCCAGTGTGCAGTTCTAGGGTTAACATAAAAGTTGGTTCTTCGACCGGATTTAAAACAAATTAGTTTTCAACCCGATTTGATATCGACAAATCGCTTTTACTTGTATTGGATAAGTTACATTTATTCAATACAACAACAGAAAAAAATACCTGCATTGGACCTTTTACTGACGACAGCGGATTAACTTAACAGCTGGACGTGCCATAAACAGGTTAGTGTGCTCTTTCATTCTGGTGTCCGTTCGTTTCTATCTGACAATATTTACTGTATTTTATTCATATTCTAATTTGAAATTTTATTTACTCAATTTCACATTCATTTTAGAATAACGACACAGTAATTATTACAATCACACAGATTAACTTCATTTCAATAATCATTTTTAACATTTTTTTCATTAAACATATAGCGATAGATTTCAATTTGTCTTTACTAAAATACATATATACAGGGTGTAATATTATACAAATCTAAAATGTCTTCTGCTAAAGTTACTCGTACTTCAATTAAAGCAACCCTTACTCGTTTTAGTAACTATTTTAACACGATTAAAGATTTGAGATGTGATGAAATCGACTTATACGAACTGCAACAGCGATTAAATAAAGCTGAAACACTGCTAGACGATTTCAACACAGCTCAATCAACAATCGAAGCACTAGATACTGATTTTGATGCTAATTGTGAGGTTCATTCCCGCGAGAGAGAGAAATTTGAAAACGATTTTTACAAAATTATTGCAGCTACTAAAAAACTAACTACTTCTCTTACTAATACCAATAATACACTTGATAATAATGATAGGATTAGCTCTGCAGAAAGTAACTTTTCAAACATTCGTTTACCACAGTTAAACTTACCAACATTTGATGGTTCTTTTGACCAATGGCTTTTCTTTAGAGATAGTTTTACATCCATTATACATGAAAATTCATCTATGTCTAAAGTACAAAAATTTCACTACCTGCGGCTTTCCCTACAAGGAAAAGCAGCAGACAAAGTTAAATCATTACAATTGTGTGACGCAAATTATGACATTGCTTGGAAGCTACTTAAAGATCGTTTTGAGGACAAACAGATTCTTATTAAAAATCACATTAAGGCTCTTTTTGATCTACCTTCTTTGACAAAAGAATCTTATTATGGTTTAACATCAATTCGCGATGGAATCGAGAAGAACTTGAACGCATTAAAAGTGCTACAACGGCCTACTGAACATTGGGATGATTTAATTGTATACCTTGTTACCAATAAATTTGATAACATAACAAAACGAGCCTGGGAATCGCGTACTGATGCAAAGAACATTCCAACATTGCAAAATTTACTCACCTTTTTGGAAGAACGTTGTCGTATCTTATCATCATTAACCCAGCATCAGGACGAAGATCACACGAAACACACTGGATTGAAACAATCACATAGGCACACAAAATCATTTGTTTCTACCACTTCAACTACTTGCACTTTGTGCAATGCTAGTCATAGTTTGTACACTTGTGACACATTTTTGAAATTAACACCTGTTGAAAAATTAAATACTGCGAAACGTTTGAAGTTATGTATCAACTGCCTAGGCAATAATCACATAACACGAAACTGTAAGTCTTCTGGTTGTAGAAAATGTGGAAAAATACATCACACTTTGCTTCACTTTCAAAATAATGAAAGGGAGCAGATTCAAGCTACTCATAGCACAAAAAACGATATTGGATCGATCTCCAGCACTTCAAATCAAACTGTCAGCTTGACATCTAGTATTTCCACACCATCTCAGACACTCCTTTCAACTGCTTGCATTACAGTGTTTGACAACTTCAACAATCCACATCAGTGTAGAGTGCTTCTTGATAGTGGAAGCCAAATAAACTTCATTTCTGACAAACTTGCAAATATTCTACAATTGCCTAAAATTCGAATTGATAGTTCCATATCCGGAATAAATCAACTGCAAACTAAGGTTACATACTCCATTTCTTTACTGTTCAAATCCAACATCAACAATTTTCAAAGACGTATAACTTGCGTTGTCTTAACTCGCATTACTGGTAACTTGCCATCCTTGCCAATTAGTACTGACAAACTAAACATTCCAGAAAATATTACTTTGGCTGATTCTGAGTTTAACAAACCTGCTCCTATAGACTTACTGATAGGTGCAGATATATTCTGGGATCTAATAAGCATAGGGCAAATTAAACTGGGACATAATCTACCCATATTACAAAAAACCAAGTTAGGTTGGTTAATATCTGGACCTATACACACCAAAAACAATACATATACAAGTTTGCACTGTTCTGCAACAAACAACTTGGACAATCAACTTTCCAAATTCTGGGAAACAGAAGAGTATCCAAAAACTGATTTTTTTTCTGATGAAGAAAATTATTGTGAACAACATTTTAAAGAAAATGTAACTCAAGACGCAGATGGACGTTTTATTGTCACAATTCCACTCAAAAAATCAATTTCTGAGCTTGGAGACTCCAAAACTGCAGCAACTAACAGATTCTTGACATTGGAGCATAAATTACTTAAGAACAATGATATGCGATTTCAATATCATCAATTTATCAAGGAATACATTGATCTTGGACACATGTCTTTGGCTGAAGATCAAAATGACAGAAATGGTTTCTTTCTTCCACATCATTGTGTGCTTAAGGCTGACTCCACTACTACAAAACTTCGTGTCGTTTTTGATGGTTCAGCCAAAAGCTCGACCGGTGTTTCACTTAACGACCTTATGTTGGTCGGTCCAAACGTTCAAGACAACTTATTTTACATATTACTCCGCTTTAGAAAACACAACTATGTGTTGAGCGCAGACGTAGCAAAAATGTATCGACAGGTACTGGTACAAGAATCTCAACGTAACCTGCAAAAGATTCTATGGCGTTTCAACGCTAATGATAATATTCTAGTGTACACACTAAACACTGTGACATACGGATTAGCTTCTGCCTCTTTTCTTGCCATTAGATCACTTCAAGAGGCCGCTTACAGAAACATGAATAGATTTCCCAAAATTTCTAATATCATTTTACACGATTTTTATGTTGACGACCTCCTAACAGGTGCAGAAACTGTAAATGAGATTATACAAATTAAGGAACAAATCACTAGCCTCCTTTTAAGTTACGGATTTCCTTTGAGAAAATGGATTTCAAATGATCCAGCTTCATTATCCAATGTCAGCCAAACTCCTTTGCATATTGGTGAAGGTGACCAAACCAAAACACTTGGTTTACTTTGGAACCCCAATGTTGATTGCCTACAATACTCGATTAGTGGTTCAACTCATCCTTTCAGAATTACAAAAAGGCAAATCTTATCATCAACTGCACAGATTTTCGACCCTCTTGGACTTTTATCACCAGTTACTGTGACTGCTAAAATTATACTCCAAGAGCTTTGGAAGCTTAAAATATCATGGGATGAAACTGTACCTGCTGACTTACACACAACTTGGGCTAAATACTATACTCAATTACATTTACTGAATTCTATCAAAATACCACGACAAGTGTCTTGTCCAAATCCAACCTCAGTACAATTGCACGGGTTCTGCGATGCATCACAGCATGCCTACGGTGCATCAATATACATACGTTGCTGTGATACATTGGGAAATTTTACTTCAAACTTGTACTGTGCCAAAACACGCGTCGCTCCACTCAAAACTTTAACTATTCCACGTTTGGAACTTTCTGGCGCTGTTTTACTGGCACAACTTGTTGACAAAGTATCTTCTTCTTGTCATTTTGACTTCCAAAACATTTACTACTGGATTGATTCCACAATTTGCCTATCATGGATCAATTCATCCCCACACATACTAAAGACCTTTGTCGCCAACAGAGTAGCAAACATTCAGCAACTGTCGAATGTCACTTCATGGTATTATGTAAATACTAAGGATAATCCTGCAGATTTACTAACACGCGGGATGACACCTTCTAATTTAGTTTCCTCAAATTTCTGGTTTCATGGACCTTCTTGGTTGGTTCAAACTGAATGTCAGTGGCCAACAAACAATGCGCAACAATCTACTATGATTCTTACAGAAAACCTTCCAGAAGTTCGAAACACTAGTTGTTCTTTTATTAACTCTGTCAACAAATTCGACGCCCATACTATTGAGTTAATCAACAAACATTCTTCATTTTTGAAATTACAGCGTATATTCGCTTATGTTTTAAGGTATATAAGCAATCTTAAAATTCCTGAGAGCTCCTCTAGACAGCTG
Source organism: Diabrotica balteata (assembly GCA_918026665.1). Classification (NCBI taxonomy): domain Eukaryota; kingdom Metazoa; phylum Arthropoda; class Insecta; order Coleoptera; family Chrysomelidae; genus Diabrotica; species Diabrotica balteata. Next base: position 111,106,916 of record OU898279.1, on the reverse strand, counting down.
GGTCCTCTAACTGTCCTTGAACAGAATCAAGCGCTTTTCTTTTTGATTCGTACTATGCAGCAATACCATTTATCTGAAGATTATTACCAGTTGTCTTCTTCTAAACCACTTAACAGAAGAAGCAAACTATCATCTCTACATCCTTTCTTCGACACTACACACAATATAATACGTGTTGGAGGTCGACTACAACATTCCAATTTTGATTTTGGTAAAAGACACCCAATTATTCTCCCTTCAAAATGTCACCTTACAACCATTATAGCACGTTCTGAACACATTAGACTTTTACATACCGGACCACAAGCTCTCTTATCAGCTTTGAGAGAGAGATTTTGGCCTCTAGGGGGACGCAACCTGGTAAAACGTGTGGTTCGTGAATGTATACAATGTTTTAAGGTAAATCCCAGACCTGAGTCACACCTCATGGGAAATCTTCCTGCTTCTCGTGTCACTCCCTCTCGGCCTTTTTCGATAACTGGATTAGACTATGCTGGTCCATTCCTACTGCGTGATCGAAAGGGTAGAAATTTCAAAACAACTAAAGCTTACGTTTCACTTTTCGTGTGCTTCGCCACTAAGGCTATCCACTTAGAGGTAGTCAGCGATCTCACAACTGAGTGCTTCCTAGCATGTCTACGTCGTTTCACTTCGAGACGTGGTAAATGCAATGAAATACATTCTGACAACGCGACTACATTTGTAGGAGCTAACAACGAATTAACCACATTTCTTTCTTCTCGCGCGAATAGCATCGCAAATGGTTTATCACAAGATGGTATTCAGTGGAAGTTTATACCTCCCAAATCTCCCCATTTTGGGGGTCTTTGGGAGTCTGGAATTAAATCCACAAAACAACATTTAAAAAGGGTAATGGGCAATGCTTTACTAACTTTTGAAGAATTTAATACAGTATTGTGTCAGATAGAGGCCTGCCTTAATTCTCGTCCTCTTTGTCCTCTCTCTCATGATCCCAATGACCTAACTCCTCTTACACCCGCACACTTTCTGATTGGAGACAACCTGATGGCGCCACCTGATAGCCAGATACTTGATCTGGCCGAAAACCGACTTTCAAGGTTTCAACGACTACAGTCAATGGTGCAGCATTTTTGGACTAGGTGGTCCAAGGAATATATATCCTCCTTACAAGCCCGTATCAAGTGGAAGACCAATTTTCCACAATTAATTAACATTGGCGCTATGGTCCTTATTAAAGAAGATGGAATCCCACCACTAAAATGGAAATTAGGACGAATTTCCCAACTACATACTGGTGACGATCAAGTTATTCGTGCCGTCACAGTGAGGACTTCTACAAGTGAATTGAAACGTTCCGTGACCAAAATTTGTGTATTGCCGAATTAGTTTATTTTCTTTCGAACCCCTACAGTGCTTCAAGGCCGGGACTCTATGTTAGTGCCAAACCGGACCTGTTCCGAATTCCAGACGATGGTACGAGGGGTGCGGGTTGCTCCCCCACTCACCGAGAAAAGACACAGTCCACTACAAGCTTTCGAAGAGTAAAGACAATTTAAAAATATATTTGTGTATCGCTATTGTTTTAACTTTATAATAAAAACGTGAAATTCTCAAAACTTACACTATTTATTAACAATGTGCTACATCCATAACTGCAGCTCTTCTATGAACTGTAAGTAAGATGTTGCAAACTTAAGTTGTATTTATTCCTTTCTACTTCAACAGGACTTGAGAAGATGTAACAAACTGGAGAATGTAGGGAACTTATCATAACATGCATAGATTACCTACCTGAACTTGAGAAAAGACTTCATTTCCCTGCTGATTATGTTTCCTAGAGTTCTTTCTTTCCATATCTGATTGTGCCACTGTAATTATAAGTTCTTCTGGTTGATTAGTCATGGTTTTTGTTTTACTATAATTCATCTTGAGTCCAATTTTTGTCGATTCTCTATCTAGTTCTTCCATCATTCTTTGTAATTCTTCACTTTTTTCTGTTATTAATACAATATCATCAGCATATCGTAAATGATTCAGATTTTGCCCGTTTATATTAATTCCCAAGTCATCCCAGTGTAGTCGTTTAAAAACATCTTCTAGCGCTTTGTTAAATAACTTGGGCGAGATGGTATCTCCTTGTCTTACTCCTCGGTTTATTTTAATAGGCTCCGTTTGTTTCATTAGCTTAATAGTTGTTGTTGCCTTGTTGTATATATTTGTAATTAAGTCGGTATATCGGTAGTCTATTCTGCTGTTTTGTAGGGAATTCTGTACTGCCCAGTGTTCCACACTATCAAATGCCTTCTCAAAGTCAATGAATGCCATGTATAGCAGGATATGATATTCGTTAGTTTTTTCGATTAAAATCTTCATCGTTAAAAGGTGGTCACTTGTACCGAAGCTCTTTCTAAATCCGGCTTGTTTTCTTGCCTGGTATCCATCTAATTTAGTTGTTAATCTATTTGTTAATATTTTGGTTAATAGTTTGTACATCACATTTAATAAAGTTATGGGTCTGTAATTCTTTAGATCCTTTTTATCTCCTTTCTTAAATAGTAACAGTGTTGCTTTTATTTACATTGCTTCGTTCCAACTGTTGGGTATTTGTTTTGTCATTAAAATTTTATTCATAAGTATGTACAAAACTTCTCTAGTTGTTTTCCCACCATGTTTTAGCATTTCTACAGTCACCCCGTCTTTTCCTGGCGATTTATTGTTCTTCATCTCTTTGAGTGCTCTTCTTATCTCATTCTTACTGATCTCTGGTTGTAAGTCGGAATTAACATTTTTTATTTTTATTTGTAGTTGCTTAAGGATTTCTTGGGTTGGTTTCTGTTTTGTATTGTAGAGGTTTTTATAATATTCTTGTGTTATCTGTATAATTTCTTCTACATTATTGGTCTCTGTACCTTCTTTGTTCTTTATACTATTAATTTGTATGGGTCCCAGCTGTGGTTTTAAGCACTTCATGTTTTTATTTTGTTCAATTGCATTTTATATTTTTTCTTCCTGTACTCTCCTTTTATAATCCTTGATATTCCTTCTGATAGCTTTGTTTACCTCTTTGTAATCTATTGTGTTTCTCTTATCTTGTTCCAGTAATGTTTTTCGTTTACTCATGAGATTTTTTGTTTCCTAGGATACATAGTTTTCCTTTTTTATTCTTGTTTGTGCTACCTCTTTTCCCGCCTTAGCTAATGTATCGGTTAATAGCTGATTTATTTCATCGATATTTTTGTTTTCCAAATCTCTAGTGACCGGTATACTTTCCTTTATTTTTTGTTTATATTCGTCTTTTGATTGCTTAAGTTTTTCCATATCTAGTTTCGATACATTTTCTATTTTCTTTTTTGTTTCGAATTGGCTATTAATCCTGAGTTTGGCTCTGACAAGTCTATGATCGCTACCGGTTGAGAAGCGGTTCAGTACTGTAACATCTTTGATGTTACAGTACTGAACGTTTTTTCTCTTGTAAGGATGTAATCTGCTTTGTTGTAAGGCGCCACTTTGTACGTAACCATAATAACAATCGACAGCTAGTTATCAACAACAAAAAATATAATAAACAGAAACGAGTGTCTTTATGACATAAATCAAACATCAAAATAATAATCATTGTCATAATGAATTTCTACTAAATTAAATAAAATTAAAATATGGTACTTATATAAATATATAATTTAAATAAGTTAAGTTTTAATGTTTTGTGAATTTAAAAATTTAATGGATTAACCTCATGTTGTAAGTTTTTATACCAGTTTTATACAATGTTTTTAATTCTAATTTCATTGTATTTACTGATACCATATTTTAGCATATCTTGAAGAAGCAAATAAATTTTGCGAAAGCTTGATAAAAGAACAAAGGTTTTACTTATGCTGCCCTATTAATGACTGCAACCTCAAAAGAAAACTTTATTTATATATAAATATATATATATATATATATATATATATATATATAAATATATATATATATATATATATATATATATATATATATATATATATAAATTGTTATGATGTGTTGTTGTTGTATGAGCAATGAGTAAATTTGAATGATATATGTAAGTATAGGGTTTTTATCGCGGTTCTCAAAGAATTAGTTTGTAAGTACTTGTTTAAATTATCTTTATTATAAATATTATGAAACAAACCTATCTATCTAATATAAGCAATATCAATTTAAAACAATCTATCTAAAATTTGAAATTCTTACAATTATTAAATTATTAACAAAATTTGGTACTTTCTTTCACTGAACGCCTAAAGTTTTTCCAAAATTAAAGTTATTATCACCACTCGATATCTTCTTACTAAGCCTTGGTTGTCCAACTATGTTAATATCTTCCTTCTTAATTATCTCCACTCACCATATAAATATATATTTAACTCCTTGTAATTTCCATATACTTAATGTACTTTGAAATATACTGGATCTTGTGGTTGTATTATTGAATGCTTATTTCAATGAATTAACTTCAAAACTGTCACTATATTACTGTAGTAATAATTAATCTCCAACTGTATTTACCTTAATAATTCATTTAACTTAATCAATGCCTTCTTCTAGCATTGAATAATCTCTTCATAACCTCATAAATAACTGACTTAATAATCCTTAAATTGTTATAACTAACTCCTCAATAATAATCTTGTAACTGATTTAATATCTTCTAACTAACTTACTTAACTCAATTAATAATCTTCCTGTAACTAATTTCTTGAATTATAACTTTACTAACTGATAACTGATAACTGAACTGGTAACTGAACTTAACTGAACTGAACTCATAACTGTTTGACTAAACTCTAACTCATAACTGACTCATTTTGACCAAATTACATGGCCTATATATATATATATATATATATATATATATATATATATATATATATATATATATATATATATATATATATATATATATATATCTTTTTTCTTTCCAGAATATTCCAGCAATAAATAATGTTATATGAACTATATTTTTACAATTTTACATCCACAATTATATTCTAAATTAACATTCCAAAAATAAATAACTTTTTGACTTTGACACTACAGTGTATGTTTGGTTGCATATGCTGACTCAAAAATATCTAATATTAAATCAAATAAAAAAAATTTCTTAAACTTAATTCTTATGCTAAATTCTTAAAAATACCCTCATATAATTATTTTTTAATAATATTATCTAGTATATAACTTACAAATTATGGCTCTAAGCACTATTTAAATAAATATTTTAATTAACATTGTATATCTGGTTGTATATATTTCTAAGTTAATTTATTGTATTTCTGTTTTCATTATAATATATATATATATATATATATATATATATATATATATATATATTCACTCTGTGAATAGGCAAAACGTTGATATTTTCTCAAAAACCAGTAGTAGGAAACCTATAAAATTAGGGTACATATAAGGTGGTGCAGTAGTTTTGAAGAGTAGTGTATTATTACATTGTAGTGAATACGATTGTGTGTGTCTAATATGTTTGTTTAGCTACGTTGAATGAGTTATGAAAGAAATAGGAATGCGACGTATGTTACGCTTGGATTAAGACATGTAAACAAATAAGTAAAAATATTTTGGGACGTACTTCTATTTATAACTTGTTTGTCTTAAATAATAGAAGAAATTAGTATAAAATAGTTTGACCCAGAGATAGCTGTGACAAAGTTTGCAAATGATTCGATAGAATAGAATGTAGTAGAATATTTATTAGCATATTTACATAAAGCAAGTCTCTAAAAGTAGATAATATTTTTATTTAGCGCATGGTTACACAGTTTTATGTCTAAGAAAAGAAGATAATACATTACAAGCGGCAAATAATAATGCTTAATTTATATAAAGAAACATTGAATTGACAAAAAATAAGTTCAATTAACTGTTTGGTCGTAACTAAGAAATCGGACAAATTGCCAGTATAGGATCTGATATTTTATACCCGACCTTATAGTCTTGATATATTTTATCGTCTTGCGATTTTCACATCTTTGAGCCACTGAAAGAGCCGGTAAAAGTTAATCGTTTTTAGTCGGACGAAGTACGGCATACCGTAAGTGAATTATTCGAGCAAGGTAGCAAAGGCCACAAGAATTATTTAAGCAGAGTATACATCGGTTGGTAAAACAATGGTATATATGCCTGAATGGTAGTAGTAATAATTTGTCGATATATTTGCCTATAAATTTTTCTAGACCAATGGTGGGTTTCAATCGAACAAGCCTAGTAGTTCTCGTTCAACTTTCTTAAAATATTCTATATTATACATAATGAAACATTTTTTTGGTTTGTACTTCAACCATAATCTGTCAACAAACCACTCATATTCCCTTGTAGATATGAAACTCTTACACACTAGCAAAAACGTAAGAGGTTGGATATTCTGGAATCTTATGAAATTGGTAGAGCTAAATCACAGGATATTTAAGTAGTTTTGAATGAACAGCTTTTGCCATTAGAGCATTACATTTCCATCAACATAAACTTTTAATTTCTTTCAACTGAAACTTACTAGATTCTTGACCCCATTTGTGATATCATTAGGTGAGTTTTAATTTTAATTTCTTGACTATTATATATTTTGACTTAATGTATACCGTCTATCACATTTCTTGACCGGTGTTACCGGACTCATTATAAGTAGTTATGTCGTGGGATGCGCTTGAATACACAAAAAATTGAAAGATGGTTAATCCGTACCATATCCATCTTTGGTATAAACTTTACATCATCCCATTTAACATTTCGAAGAAAGACTTCTGCTACCGTTCTCCCTTTACCATTTTCTTGTTAAATTCAAAAGTGAGGTTGGTTGACTATCTAAGTTTACAACTAAATTCTCTTTTGAAAACCACCTAGCTGCCTTTCTTGATTCCAGTTAACTTCAATTAGCCTCTTCTACTCAAATCCGACCTCTCACCTTCACGCTGGTGTCCCCTGTAAACCAAGAAAACCAACTAGAGATCCAGTATCCCACCCGGGTGAAAAGCTGGGTCGGGAACTAACGGGACTTCAAAAAAGGGGGTTTTGGTTTTGGAGTTTGGGTTAACTACCCAACCCTGTAAAAACCTTTTGTTATGAGAGCTACAAAAAAAGAAACCGGACTGTCTAACCTACGACTAACTTGCAAACGAAATAAATAAAGCCAAAGCAGATATCATTGCTTTACAGAAAATGAGGTGGACTAACTTAGACATCCTGAAAATGAAAAATAACTGCAATATTTACTACAGTGGATATCCTACCCAACATAAAATTGGTACAGGATTTATTGTACGTAGCAAGGTTAAACATAGTGTAATCGATTTCAATTATTAGCATCCATATTTCAATGGAAGATAAAGAGGATGATGAAAAATACCTGTTCTATGAGCCACTAGACTGAGAGTACGATTAGTGCTCAAAAAATGACATCAAAATCATAGCATGAGACTTAATGCCAAAGTCAGAAGAGAGAATATATTTTTACTTACCATCGGAAAAGAGAATCTGCACATAGACTGTAATGCTAACTGTCTCAGAATCACAAACTTTGTGATATCTAAGAACATGGTAATACCTGTAACACGATTTTCCCATAAAGATATACATAACGGATCTTGGAAATCTCCTAATAATGAAACGATTAACCAAATAGATCATATAATCATCGATGCATAGTACTTATTTAACTTATTAGATGTTAGGTCTTTTAGATGAGTAAACATAGATAGTGATCAGTATTTACTTAAAGCAGGATTTTAAGAGAGAATATCCAATTTAAAAAGGAGATCTGAAGAAGGAGAGAAAAAATTGACATTAATAAACTAAAAGATCCTGATATTGCAAATGTATACAGACAGCAAATAGAAGATCAAACAAGGACAGAAAATTTAAAAGAAAAAAGACAATAATCAACTATGGGTAAATATAAGATATATTGTGTTACAAAAATCGTTGAAATACTGGGCAAAACCAAGTCAGAAAAAAGAAATCATTGGTTTGATCATGAGTGTGAAATGGCCATAAATATAAAGAACGAAGCATATCAAAACACCAACGATGCAGGTTGTACACAAAAGAACGAAAGAAGAGTATAGACGTCTTAGAAGAGAGGAAAAACGTATCCATCGACGTAAGAAGAGGGAATACGAACAGAACACTCTTAGTGAGATACAAAGATTATTCGATAATTTAAACCGTATAGCCGTATAGCCGTAATAGCCGTCGAGAATTTAAACCACGATTAAAAATTTGTTAAGATACTAACGGTGAAATTCTACATGATAAAAACTCAGTTCTGAACAGAAAAGCACAACATTTTAGCGAACATCTAAATATAAACGATATCGCAGGAGATTACAACATAGAAAACCAACAAAATCTACAACGTCAACTGCACAGTAAAGACTCAACAAGAGAAGAAGTGTCAAATGTTATCCTAAAACTCAAAGACAATAAAGCTCCAGGAATCGATGAAATCTGTTCGGAAATGTATAAAAAAACGTGGTGATCAACTTTTGGCAGTAATCCATAAACTAACAGTACTTACCTATATGACAGAATGAATTGGTAACAGAAGACTGGCTAAAGGGAATAATATGTCCGGTGCATAAAAAGGGTGATCAACTAAAGTGTAAGGACTATATAGGCATTACTCTGTTAGCATCTGCATATAAAATCTTCGGCCAGGTATTTTTTGAAAGACTTTTCATTTATAATAACATTTTACAAATGATTTTATTGGTCAATAGCAATGCGGATTTACTGTTGGAAAGTTAACTACACATCAAATGCAAGCACATAGACATATTTTAAAAAAGTCACTAGAATATAACATAATTACACCCCATCTCTTCGTTGACTTCAAAACAGCCTATGACAGTGTAAAAAGACCTTCAATATATAATGCAATGATAGACTTTAGTATCTCACCTAAGTTAGTTAAGTTGACCCTTGAAGGGGAAAACTCTAAGTTCTTTGACATTAATAATGGTCTAAGACAGGGGGACGAGCTGGCGTGTCTCCTCTTTAATATTGCCTTGGAAACGGCAATCAGACAATTAAATATTAGAATGCATGGAACTAAATTTAATATATCGCCGCAAATTCTCACATTTACCAACGATATAGTTATAGTGGTAGAAGTATGAGAGACGTGGTGTAGTGTTTTACAATGCTTGCGGACGCGGCAAGTGAATTAGGACATGTGGTAAACCAGGAAAAAGCCAAATATATGTTGGTTGCTAAAAACCCCCGAAATATCTAACAGAATTTAAATTAACAACCATACCTGTGAGCAAGTCAAAGAATTCACATATATTGGATAGCTAGTAAATGCAACAAACACGATAAGCGACGAAAAAAAAAGACGCATAGCAATAGCAAAAAAAAACTGTTCACGGTCTCCAGAAACATTTAAGAAATAAAAATATAAAACGTACAGTAAAGTTAAATATTAACAACATCTTAATAAGACCGGTTTTGATATATGGGGCTAAAACGTGGACTTTATCTCAAAATGATGTAAGATTTCTTGGTATTTTTAAGCTAAGAAACTATTCTCGAGTATAAAAATGGGCTATGGCATCGAACTATATCAGTGATACACCGATTCAGATATTGTGAAATTTGTTAGTGCAGAGACTTAGATGGGCTGTACACATTGCTAGGATTTCAGGTCACGAATACACGAAGAGATGAACATTTTCAAAACCAGAAGGCACAGGAAGCATAGAACGACCACGGAAGGAGATGGGTTAATGATGTGGAAGAAGACCTAAAGATTCTAAGGGTCTGAAGATGGAGGGAAGTTGCCAGGAATCGACAGGAGTAGCGACTTCTTTGTTAGCACTCTAAGATCCACAACGGATTGTCGAGTCTCTTATGATGATAATGAAGTGCTTTCTTAAAGTTGTATTTTCTTGTGCATTTCAAATGTAGTTTTCAAAAATATGGGTTATGCTGTACTATCTTATGTGTTAAAAAATAAAGACTGTTTTTACAATTTGTGGTTTAACTTAGAGTTAATAATTGTATCCTTTATATAAGCCCAATACTGTCTACAGTTCCTAAATTACAAATAATTCTTGTTCTGAATGCTCTGAACTCCGCATTATTAATTTTTGACAGCGTCAGAGTATAATTTAGATCTAACCGGTAGTGTGTTTGAACGTTTAAAATGGTCACCGATAAAACTTAATATGAAACGAAATTCCTTTTTTATTCCCTCGACCCGGAAATGAAGTCAAACCGCTAACCAGCACCCAGCAACGAGTAGATTTAATGATAACCTACATCACTTCAGTATCAGTGATGAATAAGCTGCTCCCGCATTTTAATTATTTTAGAATTAATGTCAGGATTATCGTGAATTCAAACTAATATCCAGATTAATTATTTTAGTTTAATTAATTATGTTGTATTTGAAAACTCTAGTTCCGCAGGATTTATCCCCTACGTTGATTAATATTTAATATAGTAGGGTGAAACAAAATGATAAAAAAAAATTAGTGTTTACATACATTGTTTTTTAGAATTCAATAGTATCTACTTACATAACTGTAAAATGTTCAATATTAATAACAAATAAAAAGTGGGTGCTTTAATTGAAAATATCGACCAATCTGCCTTTGGATAATGGCAAACAAGTTCAAATTTGTCAAATTGGATTAAAATAATTTTTCCGTCTCATTATAATTTAGTTCATATTATTTTTCGATTTTATTTTATTTCGATTTATAGTTGTGATTTTTAAAGTTTTGAGTAAATTTTAGTTTCCAGAAATCTATTAAAAGATTAATATATTTATTAGTTTTAAATATTTCTGGGGAAGATTTGTCTATTATAATCCCTCCTTTTAGAAAGTATGTACCCGGCAAATCCGTCGGCTATTGTTGTCGCATCCGCTGCGTCTGTATATAGTTCTGATAAGGACAATATGAATGATTTTGTAATTTACGTTTTTACCCCAAGGTGAAATTATTCCCCAAGTTTACCCAATTTTACTCCAAGTAGTTATTAGTAACGCCCGCCTTTCTATTATGTGGTTCTGTTAGGCATTTGTAATGTATTTTTAGTAGTATCGAACGAAACTCAGTTTTGTAAACAAGTATAGCAAGCAATAACTAGTTCTATGAAAATTGTCGTCGCATATTATTTTAATTTAATATAATATTTTATAGCAAATATATCTCATGGTAAACTTATCGTGGGTCAAGACAATAATTATACGAAAATTAATGTTAATTCTATAGAATATGTTTATCTGTCAGGCTGTCCATCTTTCTAGTCTAATCTGTATTAGATAGAAAAGAAATTGGCGATTGATTCTTATTGAGCAATTTAAGTTGTTGCTGCAAATATTGTCAAAACGGAAAAGAAATTTTGAGAAAATTAATAAAAACGATTTAACTCATAAAAAACGATCGATACACTTATTTTAACAACGTCAAAATCAGCGTGTAAAAAAATCCGTCTAAAAACGTGTCTTGGTCATAAAATTTTTTGACTTTCGGGGAAATTTTTATTGGTATCCACTTTATTTTTTATCTTTTCCTTAAAAGCTCAAAAATCACCTTTTGTTTTTAAGGTAAATCGATAGATTGTAATAAACGATCGACTTGGTTTCGATCCATAACTTTGCTTGCAAAATAAAAATTCGCCCAGAAAAAAGATTTTAGCGCCCCGATAAAATTTTCGGGCCTTTTAAGCTAGTTTTACTATTATTTTCAAGTAGTACTGGTACTTATTCATAACTAAACAAAGGAAAAGACACAAAAACAAGATTTTTGTAAATCGAGTCCAGAATCTTACAGACCCATCTCTTTAGCATGTTCCATGTGTAAAGTACTCGAGAAAATGATCAGTAATAGATTAGTATGGCATATAGAGGAAAATAAACTTCTTAGTTCAATTAAAAGCGGCTTTAGAAAATGTAGGTCTACTACTGATAACATAGTAGACATAAAATCTGTGGTACATCAATCATTTGGCTGTGGGCAGAACTGTTTGGAGACAAGATATTTTAAATGCCTTGTTAAACTGGTTAATTTAAGGAAACATCTTGCATTTTATCCGAAACTTTCTCCGAAACTTTAGAGAAATTAAATAGTTATCACAAGTCCATCCACAATTATACTGATGCGTCATAATCGGAAAATGGAGTGGGTGCTGCATTTGTAACAACCAGCCAAGAACGGTCAATTCAACTCCCTAAGCAATTCACTATATTTTCTGCTGAACTCTGTGCCATTCTTCAGGCAATAAAATTCGTCAATGAAAATAACATTGTTAATAGCCTAATAATAAGTGATTTATTTTAAGTTTAATTAAGTCGGAACTCATGATATGTCAAATCAATCATCGAACTGTTCAGTTTTTTGGACCCCTTCACATTGTAGAATAAAAGGAAATGAAAGAACCGACAACGTTGCAAAACAAGCAATTGAGAAACCGATTTCATTGTCAATGTCTACTTGTCACCACCTTGATATCAAACAATATTTTAAAAAGAAAATCATGAACAAATGTCAAGAAATATGGGATGTCTTAAATTCTAACTTTAGATCCATAAAACAAACTCTCCTACCATGGAGACTATCTATGAAAAGAAGAGATTAAGTTATCATCTCCAGACTACGATTAGGACACACCAAGATCACTCATGATTTCCTACTACAGAAGCAACCCAAACCTTTGTGTTACGCGTGTGATAGTGATGATAGTGAGTGTCCGTTGTACGCATTTGAAAGACAACATGAACAGTTACCTACAACAATAAAAGACATTCTAAGTGAACACAGTAACCACAATCGTGCCATGTGTTTTTTGGTTTCCTTAGGACTAATCAACAAAATCTAATTGATTCTTTGTTTTCTTTTTATATGTATGTTATCTGTAAAATCTACCATTGCTAATAACCCTTGTGGTTGAAGCAGTTTCAAATAAAAAATAAAATAAAAATAAGATTTATTAAATTGAACGATAAATAATTATATACTTAAGGATAAAAAACCAAGTTTTTGACAAAACATTTTGAATTTATAAGTTCTAAAAAGTCGTACTTCTTCATGTACAAGTGAAGTGCTCATGAGTTCAACTAGTTCCCCAGAGTCCATTCTGTGATTACAACACTTACGCCCGCTTAAAGATCAAAAAAGGTAAAGTCAGACACTCTGCAGCCTGAGCTATCCAGACTCCGTAGTGATATTAATAAATTTATATTCTTAATCTTTTGGGTGCCATATTTGGTACTCTCAACGTTGATAATTACATTGACTAGTTGTTCAGGGTCTTTAACTAATCGAAACAGTTGTTCGACAATAAGCAGTATTGGTTTCCTCCAAGAACATATCCCTAGGTATGAAATTTGTCTTATTGTAATAGCTAATAATCTTAATCCTTTTAAATAACTCGCGAATGGCGTTTTCTTTATTTCAGCTTCCCAGAGCTTCGTTGGTCTGCACAGCTGTCCAGGGTACTATGAACATTTTTCTACGCATCCACATCTCAAATGCCTCTAGGCTGTTAATCATATTAAGCTTTAGAGTCTAGATCTCGGTGACATATTAAGTATAGCTTTCGATTATTCTTCACCGTAATTTTCAGTTTAAGTTGTGGTTATAAAAAATGATTTCATTTTTAAAAACGTTGTGCAGGCTGGTTAAATTCTGCATTTGATCTCTTTACTTAAGTGTAATTGTTATGCAATGTAGTAGCTCTCAGATATTTCTCTTCCTGTTGTGTTACCTAAATTCAATAACTCTTAAAGGCCCTGAAGACTATTGCATAAAATAACAGTGTCGTCAGCGTATCTAAAATTATTAATCAGTACGCCATTCATTTTCACTCCAATTTCTGTAAGTGTCATCTTGCACAGACTGTTTGAAAATTACATCCGAGTTGATACTACATAACCGGGAGGATAGAATGGATCCCTGTTTGATGCCCGAATGTAAAATTCGTCGGTTAATCTTTCATTAACTCCTACGACTGCTTTCTGCATTCTTTTTTATCGCAGGTCTTCTACATATGTGGTTCTCTGGTTGTTAATATGTTTAAAAGTATTCCACACTATATCATATCGAAAGCTTTTTCATAGGCGATGAAAGCCACATAAATATCTTTACGTTAATCGTGGAATTTTTGAGAGAAGTACAGTTTCTTCTTGTAATAGCACTTCAACCCTTTGTAGGTCTTGACATGTTTAACAATGTTCTTCCACTCTGCCGTGTCGGATAGTTTCTTTCGCCACTGCCTGATGTTCATGGTTTTAAGATCTTTATCTACATCTGCATCTACACCATCTACCCACCTTACACGGGTCCTTTCACTTGTCCTATTTACTTGTGGTTTCTATTTCTAAATTACCTGGCATTTTTTTAGTGGCCGAGTCAGTTTAGTCTTTGTGACTTTATTTTTATTTTCCACGAACCATCGCTAGAATGGTTTGGGTTAAATATCTTTCTCAATTTTTTTCGCTCAAATATTCTTAATTAATTCATCAGTGGTTGAAAGGGTCTACGTTTCAACCACCAACCGAAAGTAGTCACGGATGACTACTGGCCTAATTATTGTATTGTAGATTCTAAGCTTAGACTCACGATACAGTAATATTTGTCGGTTAATCCCCCATCGCCTTGTAAGACTGCTTTGCTTCCAATACAAGTTTTCTAGAATACCGATTCTAGATGCCTTTGGTTCTGAATATATTCAAAAGCGTTTCATGCTGTACCCTATCGAGAGTTTTTGCATAATTAATGAGAGCCACATAAATGTCTTTACGTACCCAACGCGTTCATAAATTTTAATCTAACCTGGGTTTCATCTAGGTAAATAAATTTATATGCTTTGTGTATTATTTGTCGGACTTTTAAATCTTTCTCCCTAGTTTCTTGTCCAGGCTTAAAACTCAGTTTTTTCTTGTATATTCTTGTAATTTGTTTACCTAACACCAAAAAATTGAATTCAGAAAAATCGAGACCTTCACTTCCTAAATATAAATTTAAGAAATATTTTAGTTTTCGCACTGGTCTATAAAACAAAACCCTCAACTCCTATAAATTGTTATCGGGGGGTTCACATGGTATCACACCCATCATCTCTAAGGTTAATAGAAAGGATCGATGTTCAGTGGGTTACTTACGCAAAATCTGCCATTTGTAATATTTGTAGGAGTATTAAAAGCGAATATTTATGTAAGGCAACAGATGTGAGGTTGATTGAACTATGCTTTCCTAGGATATATCACGCCAGTGGCGGATATTCGATAAAGGTTTTGCGGTAGGTAACACAAAATAGAGTTAGAATTTTAGAATTATTGACTAAAGTTTGAACTACCTACGTGTTTTATTTTTATTTTGTTCTGTAAAATAACTTTTCTAACTCTATCTACAGCAGCGTTTATTAGACTGAGCAACATTTTTAAGATGCGTGATTTGACAATAAATCCAAGCCCCGGCTTCTTTGATGTTATGTATTTTTGGTTTTTCTTTACGCAGTAGAATCTTGGACATTAATCGAAGCATCACATAAATGACAAGAAGCTTTTGACATGTGGTACTACAGAAAAATGTTATATTAATCGTGTTTCAAGCGTAAAGTCACGAAAAAACCCAATAAGAAGTCTAAAACCATTTCAACTGCAAAGAAGCGCAAGGTAGAATATATTAATCACATAATGAGTAATCAACAGCGCAATGGACTACTGCAACTTATATTGAAGAGAAAAATACAAAAGAGGTCGGAGCAAACCAATAATTTCATGGATTCATAATCTAGGGAAGTGACATGGTAAAAGTACTTGATTAAAGCATTGTTGTAGGGTTCTTTATCAAACATCCAGTTTTTGCATTGGTCTATAAAACAAAACGCTTATAAAACAAACCCTCAACTACTATAAATTGTTATCGTGGGTTCACATGGTATCACACCCATCATCTCTAAGGTTAATAAAAATGATGGATGTTCAGTGGGTTACTTACACAAAATCTGCCATTTGTAATATTTGTTTCAACTTGAGTTAAGTAAGAAACATATCTATCTTTTTATCGCAAGATAATACGATATATATATATATATATATATATATAAACATCACAACAACTAACCTCAAGCTGTAAGTTGCAAAATAATTGCGAAAGCCTGGTATACTAAAAAGAGTACTTCAATGTCCTATCTTCCGCTGCACATCCAAATATTTGAGTTTTGTTTTATAATTGATCAGCGTTGATCACAAGCGTTTATCGCTTTTTCAGTCTATATATATATATATATATATATATATATATATATATATATATATATATATATATATATATATATATATATATAATATAAAATTAATGTTTCTTGGGTTTAGGTTCAATAAAGATATTACATGTGGAACTAGATTTTATTTTCCATTGCAATCAATCAACGTTTCGGCAGGAAACCCTTGCCTTTGTCAAGATTCTAAAATGTGTATATATAAGGACAAACAGATATTGTAAAATATGTATATATATATGACTTACCAAAACGTAAAACGTGACACAGACATTAACGAACTGACATATAAAAGTTGATATCTGATATCTCATTGTTTACTGTCATTAGTATATAATTATTTTTATATGGGCGTATCGTTGATGTTTTTGAAAAAGGTAAGGTGGAGATATGTTATGACTTTAAGAGCTTTTTATGATGTTTTATTATTATTGTTTAAATCAGATTGAAATATATTTTATTTAGGTTTTGTGTATCTCTTTTGTCATTTATTGCGTTGGTGTTTCTTTTTATTTCTATTGATTCGTATATCTCCCTCTTCTTTTTGTTTTTTTCTGTTTTTAAAATTTTGATGTTGTCAAAGTCAAATTTATGCTTCTTCCCCCTTTCATGTTTTGTAAGCGCAGTGACGTTGTTCTTGTCGTATTTGTGAGAACGAATTCTGGATTGAAGCAGTTGACTGGTTTGACCGATATAGACACCTTCACAGTTTGTACATGGTATCTCGTAAACAACATGTGATTTTTTAAGTTTTGGAGTTTGTGTTTTTAGTTTTGTGAAGTATTTATTTAAGAGGTTGTTGCCTTTGTGGGCCACTGTTATATTATGTTTGGCTAAAAGATTTGTTAGTTGTTCGGATAAACCTTTTATATATGGAAGAGTTGTATAAGTGGTTTTGATACTGTTAGGTTTGTTGTTAGTTGCATTGTTATAAAATTTATTAAGTCTTGATTTGAAAATAGTTTCGATTAGATGTTCGGGATATGCATTTTTTAGAAGGGCATTTTTTGCTTTTTTTTATTGCAGTTGGTCTGTATTCTGGATCTGTTAGTCTTATAGATTTATCAGCGAGACTTATAATTACAGCCTTCTTATGGGAAAATGGATGATGGGAATTGTAGTTAAGATATCGTGAAGACCATGTTTCTTTTGTAAACCACATGGTTTTAACTGTATTGTTAATGCGATGTAAGGTGATATCCAGAAAGTTTATTTTATTATTTTGTTCAATTTCTATAGTGAACTTTAATTTTGGATGGTAACTGTTGAAAATATCTAAGATTTCGGTAGTTTTATTTGTTGGAATAGCACAGACACAGTCATCGATATAGAGGTAGAAGAATGGTACATTAAAATCTAAATGACTCATGACAGATTCTTCTAAGTCTTCCAGAACCAGTTGGGCAATGACACTAGATATACTTGCACCCATTGCGCATCCATCAGATGCGCAGATCAGAAGAAACTCAAAACTACTATATATATATACAAAGAAAAAGATAGATATATACAACAATTATTGTTGTAAAACTAATAATGGAACTCAAACACATAAAAAATGGTACATGGATTGACTACCTAAAAAAAACTCTATGCAGAAAAAGAACAAACGACGCTAGAACAGGAAACACCAGAAATTACCCCAAATGAAGAACTACAAGACAGGGGGACTCATTTAGCCCTAAGCGCTTCAATTTAATCATGAATGAAATCATCAAAAGCGTTAAAAAAGCAAGAGGATACATAATGGAAAACAAAGAAATAAAAATACTCTATTATGCAGATGATGCAATATTGTTAGCACAAGATGAAGATAGTCTGCAAAGAATGGTCCACAAATTTAAGGCAGAATACCTTAATAACACTATATGGCAAAACAGACACAATAAAACTGAGATGAAGTCAAGAATTTATAAAACCAGTGTAAGACCAATATTGACATATGCCTTAGAAACAAGATCCGACATAGCCTCAACACAAAGGCTACTAGATCAGAAGTCAGAAGAAGGCAGAAATGAGAGTACTAGGACGAATTATAGGAAATACGCTGAGAGATCGAAACAGAAGTGAAGACATTAGAAGAAAATGTAACGTTTAGTGTATAAACAAATGAACACTAAATAGAAAAAAAAAGAATGAAATAACCACATAAGCAGAATAGCGGAAACCCGTATCGTCACAATAGCAAGACATGTCACCAATCGGCAGAAGAAGTATGGGACGACTGCGCAAAAAAATGGAGTCACAACCTCCCATAGAGGTGTTAATCCGCCAATAAACAAGCAGAATTGCTTATAAAAGGAAAGTGAAGAAGAAGAAGAAAAGCAATTGCTGACTTTTTGCTTTATTTTTATGGGACATCCAATTAGGAGATGTCCCATACTTAAATAGACATTATATTTGATGACATGATGGAGGTTCGTATTCTTCTATCTGGCGACTCCTTATAATTTTCAGAGATATCAGAAACAGCTATTTTTGTTATTTTGCTCTTAAGACAATCCTGTAATCTCTTGATGCGCGATGCACACTCTGCCATAAAGCTATGAGCAATGTCCAGAGCAAAACCTCCAAAACTCAAAACCTCTATTATTCGAAATCTCAACCTCTCCTAGTCAAAATAATCAGTGACTCACTGCATGCTGTTTTGGTACATATTTTTTCTTTATAACTTTTCAAAATAAAGAAAAATGTAGGATCTAAATAGGCAACAAATGTGTAAATCCTGGACTGAAGAAAAATATGCTTTTCTTTTTTCCCTCTATATATATATACGGTCGGATTTATCAAGATTTTCTCGTGTATTTCTATTCTGAATAAACAGACTACATTAATTAAAACTATACATTGACGAAGTTGTAGACCCAATACCCAGACTATAATGAGCTCTAAGGTAGGCCGTTCATTTTTATCGCTTCTATAAATAATAACAGAGTAGGTACCGTTCTCTGATAAAAAACTACACTAATTACACACTATCTATGCGCATATATTAAAATATCTAAATAGCCCGGTACTATTATGACAGGAATAATAATAAATATTTCTTTGTAACTATAAGCTTCAGAGAATTCTAATACGCCGTAGACATTAGCATGCATCCTCCCACCCATAAAAGGTGTTTCCGTATATATTGCAATTTACGTCTACTACTCAGACTGCTCATTCATCCGTATTCATTCATGAAATGTAAATTAGTATGATCGTGGTCGTTTATACAATTTGCTTAAAATTTCTTAGTGATATATTATACATAGACGGCACAATCGACTAAGATGGCACAAAAGTTGAAAAATAAACAGAACGGAATTGGTAACTTAAAAGCTTTATTCAGTCTATCGCTCAGTAAGCAAGTACAATAATTAGCTTAATTTGTATAATTGAAATTTTAAAACAGTAAAACAAAAATACGTTGAAAGTTAATAATAATAATGTAATAATAATGTAAAAATAATAAATAATGTAAGAAGGAAATATGGAAAGAGATGTATTCCCTGCTAAAAAGGAGGTGATAATTACCAACATTAACAGAAACAAGAGATTAAGATAATAATGTATGTAATCATCAGACTTAGACAAATATACACTGAGCATATTTTATGCAACTAGTATTTTTGATGTATTTTTATTTAAATCGAAATGCATAAAAGACTAAAGTAATGCCCATATTTGTATACAATCCATTTAAATGTTGTTTGTATTTTACAATAGATAAGGATCCCTTTAATAACAGGGAGAGATACCCCTTATTCCTAGTTTGCATGAAAATGAATGGTGCTGTTAAATCTTCTTGATATTTCAAATTATAACAAAATATACCCTCGTTAATAATGGTTGGTCGATGTTAAAGGCGTAGCTTTCTCTACTGTAGGTACTGTCAGGAACGGTTTGATAGATCCAAGGAATCATATCACTTCAATCTCTTTACTTGTTGGTGGTTAAGAAAGTAGTCAGGGTGTTAGGATGCACACGCAACCTGTTTTGATATTGTTATAAAAAATTTTTGTACTCTTTAGACACTGTTAGTACCTGCAAACTTTTATGTGGGGTGTTAATATGAATATACCAAGGGGCATTAGCGATTGTTCTTAGAGTTTTAGATTGAAATCGTTGTATTTTCATAACATCTGATTTGAAAGATGATCCCCAGAGCTGCGAACTATATAACCAAACGGGTTTTATTATTACATTTTATATCAGTAGCTTGTTGTCGATCGAAAGGAGTGAGTTTCATTCCAACATCCTGTAAGGTTTTGTGTATAAAATTCCTAGCTGTAGCTTTTTCGTCCATATATGTTTGGTTCGTGTTCATCGTTTCTCCACATTAACGCCTAGATATTTTACATCATCCTTTTGAAGTAAAGAATGTCCATTGAGGTTGACTTGTGGACATATACTTCTTCTTAGAGTAAATGTAATCCGTGTAGATTTTGAACGGTTTAATTCTTCAAATAATCTTCAAAGTTTAAATTATTCGTTAGTTTTGTTTAGATATAGTTGCAGTATCTCTAATGCTATTTTTGGATTGCTATGAGATATTAGGAGGAAGACCACAAGAAAAACCTCAAATAAGCTGATCAAATACGTTTAATCACACAGAAATCTAAGAGATTAACTTTTTACGCTATCACGAGTTATATAACTGTATAAAGGCAGACTTCCTCCTCAACCAGTGGTGAAAAGATGGGAAACCTGGTTAGATTCTGTATTTTTGTTCGCCTATAATTTTGAAGACCCGCGTCATTTAAGATCAATAAAAGCGTTTAGTTTTGAAGTTTTTTTTTGTGATAACAATCTACAAATTTCTTTTTGTCAACAAACATTTACAAATAAAATTGTTAAACAATAAATCCAATTTCTCAAAGCAAATTATGCTTTTGTATCTGAAATACTCAATAAGTTTCAAAAAACGCAAAGTCCGCTTTCATAAAGTGTTGCTTTGGGGAAAACATTTATTTCTTCTTATGCACGATAAGAAAATAATTGAAACACAAATTGAATAATACCATTAACAAAAATTTGTCAAATATTGTCCATGGAAAATTTCGGAAGAAGCCAATGTCGGCCAATATCTCTTAGCCAACCTAATGATGCATATGACATCAGGTGATGTCGAAGACTTTTTCTGTATATAAATACCTATATCCTAACAGAAAACATTTTTAGAGGAAATTATAAGAAATTTTAAGTATAAAAAGTAAAAATATTGTAAGTTTAGGTTTTACCTGTTTATTATAGTAAATATACTTTCAAATTCATAGTGTTTCATACTTGTTGAATGTTATATGTTTTTATATATATTTTTCTAAAAGTAAAAGAAGAATGTACACAAAGAAACTACAAAATGCAATTGTAAAAAATTTAGCAACGGATATTTAATAAAATATCGTTGCGATATCTACATTTCTTAAAATTACCTTATAAATAACTTGGAATAATATCAAGAGAGATATATTGGGAAATTCGTCAGATTTTGTTTCTTTTTATAAGATCATCAACCTCTCGGTTAATAAAAGAATAGCAGCGTGAACTGTTTTAATTATCTGGTATCAGTTCTTTGATCATTACCGATTTCTATAATTACTAAAAAATATTTTTTATTGCCATGTAAAATTTTAATATTCAGAGTAATTTTGCGATAAAGATTGTATTACTGCGACTATTTCATAATTTACTTTAAGTAGTTGGTTTTTTACCACTTCCGGATTTCTTTTTTTTTTATTTTAGTTTTGAAGCTCTAACCACGCAGTTACATGTAAATATTAGTATTTATTTATACCGGATTGTACAGGCAGCTCACTTTTCACTCTCAGGGGTTCATCAGATCGACTTCATTATAAACAAGACATAAACCACGATTAAAAGGTTGGCGACATAGAGATACAAATGCAAATAAAATATCCGTTTAAAGGATCAATTACTGGGGATGCACGCGGGACGTCGAATTCCGCAATTTTTTCCGCATATTGTCCCGTGGGACGGGACGGGACGAGATAGCGATTTTTCCGCTGGACAAGACACAAGATGGGACTGGCGCATTGACCTGCGGGATATCCCACATGTCCCGCAAATACTTCTTCTTCCTCAGTTTTTCCCTTTCCAGGAGTCGCTGTTCTTCACACTTCGTTGCTACTTATTTCTGTCGATCGGGTCTTCTTCGCCTAAACTTTCTCTCTCAAGTCCTGTGCCATATAGCCCTTCTATCTTCTCCTAGGTTTTCCTCTAACTTTTTTTACATTAACTTTTATTAACAGTTATATCCTTCGTTCTACATAGTTTTCATCTCTAAGTCTAATATGACCCAACCATTGCAGTCTTTGTTTATAAATCTTTTTTGAGACTGTAGTAACCCCGGCTCTTTCCATAATCAAGTCGTTTCTGATCTTGTCCCTTCTAGTGTTACCTAATATCTACTGAAACATTTTTTTTTAGCCCCTCCACGATTTTCGATCACAAAGTACCCCGCTCATTCGCTTATACTTAAACCAACCAGCCTGTATCCTGTGGACCATTTTTTAATCTAGTGATCTATTTTCCGTTATGTAGGAGCTAAGGTATTTAAATTCTCCACTTGTCCTAGTTTTCTTTAAGTAAGTCTAGATTCCCAACTATTCCTTTTCCTCCTAACCAAATACACTCCGTTTTTAACCCAATATATTTAAGCTCTTCCTTTTAAATTGCCTCTCTCCAACACTTCAACACCTCCTCCAACATTTCTTTGTTCTTCTCTATTAACACGATATTATCAGCAAAAAGAATTGACCAAGCAGCCCACTCGCTTACTTTCTCTGTCAGTGCATCCATAACAAAATTCTTTGAAGAGTCTTAATGCAAACCAACCATCACTGAAAAACTTGTCAATTCGATAGCAGTTCATACTTTAGTTTACGCTCCCTCGTACATATCCTTCACGAGCCTTACGTTCTTTTCATGAATTAATTTTTTTCTGTCTCTGTCATATATCTCCATAGCTCTTGTCTAAGAACTGTGTTGTACGCCTTCTCAATATCTATAAATATCAAATCTAGCTCTTTTCTCTTCTTGCTTTATTTCTTTATCAACTGTCTCAACGCAAACAAGGCATCCGTTGTCTTCCTTCCTGACATAGACCAAAACTGTTCTTCTATCGACGTCTCTCTACTTAACCGTTACTTTACAGTTTTCTCTCAGTTTTTGCCAAATTTTTATTGTATGCGTTTGTGTGTATTTATTATCAAACTATAGTTCTTACCGTGCTGAATGTCCCATTTATCTTTACACAATGATTTCAGTATACTCTCTCTCCATGCATTGGGCATCCTTTCTTCCTCATATATCCTACTCATTATTGTCCACAAAATATTAACCCGTTCCAAATCTCCAAATTCGTTTAAAATGGTTTACTTTTAACTGGTAGACGCAAGTTCTTAAAATGGTGCATTTCTGGCCTTAAATTTTTAATAATTTAAAACGTCCACCGAATCCACTGCAGGAAACAGAGGGTATCGAGGTTTATAAAACTCAAAAAAATTGCCAGATACCTAACCTGGTCAAAATCACGGAAACACATTTCTTTAGATTTCTTGAAAAATGTAACGTGATCTAGTAAGAGATTGATTATTCAAGATCATCTACCTCTTCCGTAATAAAGTAAGACTATTGTAGTTATCGGTTATCAGTATTGTAATAATTATTCATATGTTTACAACTACTAAAAAATAATTTTTATTGCCATGTACATTATTTTTCCTAAGCAATTTTGTGATAAAAGTTATGTTTTTGAGACTGTTATAAAATTTAATAAAATTAATTAGTCTTTGATCTTTTCAAAATTTTGTAATGTTACATTATATTCAATTTACACTACTCCAAGAAATTAACGCACAATTTACAAAAACAAAAAAAAGCGATTCATTGGTGTTTTAAATTTAGTTGTATTCATTTTTGTATGGAATATAGCATGGATTTGGAATGTTTTTATCAGGTAACTTGTATTTTTTTTTTGTTTCGACCGGTTTCTAAGGAGCACAAAATAAAGGTGCTGTAAATTTGTTAATGTCGATAAGAGGTTAGTGTAATTTTTCAGTCGTTGTGTGAAATATTGCTGTTTGGTGGTAACATCATATCAATACATAAACAGGGAGACCAACAAATCTGTGAAAATTATAGAGGAATAGTAATAATAACTAAATACAACATATAAAATATTGACAACAATAATAAACATGTGGCTATCAAAGATCACCAAGGAGACAGTAGGACAGTACCAATGTGGATTCACAGAAGAAAGATCTACAATAGGTGCAATACACATAATAAAACAAATAATGGAAAAAGCAAATGAATATAAATTAGAATTGGAAATGTTATTCGTAGACTTCAAACAGGCATTTTTGATTCAATTAAAAGAAACGGATTAATGATGGCACTTAAAAATTTAAAATTTCACATAAACTCAGAAAATTAATAAAAATGACAATGAGAACTACAAAAATAAGCATAAAGAAACAAAGAGGAGAGACAGAGGAATTTAGTATAAATAAAGGTATAAAACAAGAAGATGCCTTATCAACAACGCTATTTAATCTAGCATTAGAATATGTACTACGAAATATAAATAAAGGAAATCTAAGAACAAGATGTGGTCAAATAGTTTCATAGGCAACGACATTGCTATTATTGCAAAGAACAGGAAAATAATGAAAGAAATGCTAGAAGAAATAAGAGAGAAAAGGGATGTAATGGGGCTAAGATTAAATCGAAGAAAGATAACAATATTAAGATTAGGGAAAAAGCCAATAAAAGAAAAAATCAAAATAGGAAGTTCTAAGTTTGAAGAAGTAGAATACTTCAAATACCTAGGATTTACAATAAGCAAATCCGGAGAAAGGAAGAAAGATTACTTAAAAGCAAAACACTGACTAAGAAAACTAAGGTGAACATTTATAACACCATAATTAGGCCAATATTATTATATGTAGAAGAAACAATGATGATGGTTAAAAAAGATGAAAAAGACTTAAGAATAGCAGAGAGAAAGATTATGAGATCCATACTAGGACCAATCAGAAAAGAGCAAAGTAAATAAAGAAGCAGAACAAATGCAAATATTATAGCTAAGGAAGAACTTAAGGAAGACATCGTAACCAAAATAAAGCAATGCAAAGTTAGATGGTTAGGTCACATTTGGCGAGCAGGAGATGAGGCACTGATATACGCAATGATAGAATGAATTACAGGAGGAAGACTGATCCACTCAAGAAATAGGATCCAGAAAGCAATCGCGGTTTAACCCCACGCTGGGGTGTATAGCCATTATATGTATATATAATCTAATCTCAGCTTTTTTATTATCCCAATATACTAAAATAATTAAAAACCAATTATTCAGATCGTTTACTACCGCAAAAAATTTAAGAAGACTGGTTTTTTTTAACAATCGTACTCCTCCTTAATGTTCCAAAATGTTTGACCAAATTTTAGACGAAACAATGGAAGAAAAGTGGATAGTTAACAATGGTCCTTTTCGGTGGCCAGCTCGACCAGCAGACATAAACACTGCAACAATAATTAGATGTACAACAAACGAAGGTGTCGTATAAAGGCTATATAAATGCTTGAACGTTTAAAGACAAAATTGTAAACACTTGTTATTAGTTGTTTTAATGTATGTATGTGGAATTAAGCAAAAAAACATGTGTGCAAAGTTCTTCTTAAAAACAATCACCAAAATGGTGGTCTTTATATTTTCATTTTTACAGATCACAAAGAATCAAAAACCCATGAAACAGAAGTAGTGTGAGAAAAATATTTTCTTGTTTGAGATAGTTTATTGTGTTGAAAATTTTATGTTTGTCTCCTTAAAATATAAATTACGAATCCTAAGAATGTCGATTGCTACACAAATTACCTAGTTAACCTAAAATTAATATTTATAGATCAAACTTTATGCAAAATAAGTCTATTTATGTATTTTTTCAAATCCAAGGTGAAATTTCGGAACATTAAAGAATTTTAATAAGCAATTCTTAATTTCAATCCACTGAAATTAGAATATATATCGCGTGATATAAAAGAACGTTTGACAATATATTTAACATTTTTGATTTTACTACTTTTTTTATATTTGTGTATAATTTATTGATGGTCGTAAACACTTTATGGTTGTCAAATTGCTGTATGTTAAATAGTTTTTTAATTAAATTTAAGTTTGTATTCAACATGCTGTTTCTCACCAACTCCTTGTCTTTATCAAATTAATTAATATCAAACTATAACCGTTTTCATATCAGTTTCGAATAATTACTTATAATGTAGTCAACAAATATGAGCAATTGAAAATGTTGTATATGATATGAAAATTACAGAGCAACACATTACAATGCCATTGCCCAATGTAGAAGTGAAAAATAAGCAAATATAGTTTATTAAGCTTCTAATACAACTTTGTTTCCACGTTTAAAACACTTTGAATTTTCATATAAGCTTGAAAATAGTATTAGGATCCTTTGGGAAAAGCCAACTATTGTTTTTAAACAATTATAATTTTTAAGGCGCTATATAAAAAAAAATTTTTAATTCGAAGCCCACTTCAGTTTGTTTTTTTTTTGGAACGAATAATGGACACCTTTGAATAGGGCCTTTGTTTTTAGGATCTATTAGGGAAAAAATATACAAATCAAAGATTTTTATATTATATTTTTGTAATTAGTACAAAAAAGG
Source organism: Diabrotica balteata (assembly GCA_918026665.1). Lineage (NCBI taxonomy): Eukaryota > Metazoa > Arthropoda > Insecta > Coleoptera > Chrysomelidae > Diabrotica > Diabrotica balteata. The sequence continues at coordinate 111,079,964 of OU898279.1, read as the reverse complement.
TGGTTCCATGTGAAACCACTAGGCCACAAACTTTGTACTAATTGTTTGTAGTTAATATACAATGATGTCCCATCCTTTTCATTTCTCTTCACAGTAACATTTTCTTCAGGTTTGTGAAAATTGCTTAGAAAATGAATGCGTTTTTTATCCATCCATTGAAAAGCTTGTACGCCGTCTTCACTCATTCTCCAGTTTGAGTCACCCCTTTTCATTTTTTTATTTGTTTTAAGTTTGGAAAACCTTTTCTATCTGTTCGAGTTGTGCCCCAAGAGTAGATGTTGTCTTTTATTAAGTCGCGTTGTAATGCAACATATTTGAAATGGTTATCGAAATAAACTTAATAATTTTTTCCAACTAAGTCTGTTGTTCCCTAACATTGTTTACTTTTCCGGTGTATATTTAAAATTGTAAAATATATCCTGACTGATCAGCACGTACCCATATCTTATATCCCCTTTTTATAGGCTTTATCGACATATATTGGCGTAAACTGCTTCGTCTCTTGAACCTTATCATCGATTCGTCTATTAATTGTTGCCTGCTGGGATAAAATGAGTTTTTATAAGTGGGTGAAAGTTCCTCTAGCAATGGCCGCACTTTGTAGAGTTTATCGTACTTGTCATTACCTTTCTTAGGTTGTAATGAATTGTTATTTATATGAAGATGAGTAAGCAACCATCCCAATCTGTCACGGGACATACATGAAGAAATAAACTGATCCCTGATAACAACATTTGCAGACCAAAAATCTATATAACTGAGCAACCTTTTCACACCCATCAAAAGGTTTATTCCCAAAAACACTTTATTTCTTCAAGTATCGTGGAAGTGTTGTTTTTGTTATTTTCTTAGACTACATATAAATTAGTTTGGGAAACAAGTGTGTTCAACAGGTTCTCAATAAACAAATGAAGGAAGAAATCAAGATATACTTATAGAGACTATAGTCCCTATAGTATCAGGAACATTTGGTCCAACGTTTTCTGAGAAAGGACGGTGTTGAGCGGCATTATTTGGATCGGTGGTCCATTTTAGCTCACCAAGAACCTGATGCCTTGTCTTCATCATAGTCACTGTCATGCGTAACATCTTCATTGTCTGAAATATCGTTTCGTTCATCTAAAACAGCTAACTCCAAAGTCATGTCGGAATCTTTATCCTCATTCTGCTCAAAATCGAATACATCAGATCCCTCCGATGGGATATCTGCTAGTAAATCGTAAGCGTTATGACTTGTTAATTGACTCAAATCAAGACGTCTTTTTGTTTTGGAATTCTGTAACAAATCATACCTATTAGTTACTGATCGGCCTAGTGGCACCTATTGGAACCACCAATAAAAATATCAAAATTCACTTAGTTATCTACGTAGTTCATAAAGACTCAATACGGCAATACACAAATACATCTATTTATGAACCAATAACATAATACATACCTTTTATCAGTAGAAGAATGTTTGTTTATTTACAATAATAAATAACCTCACTAGCATTCACTTGTGAGCTCGCCAAATGTATTATGTACAATGTGCACAACTGGTCCTGGAATTTTTTAATCGCGTGGGAAGTAAAATACACGACGTCTACATTGAATTACGTCTGGTGGTCCCAGAGTACGATTACTCGGGCAATAGGAAATATTTTTTTGTGGGTGGTTCCACCGTGGAGCCACTAAGCCTAAAAGGGTTAAATTGTACATTTAGTAATGGGTTTGTTGAAAATGCTGGACTATTATTTTGCGTTAAATGGAATAGTACAGACTAACCCGTTTCGATACCATACCTAGTGATCTAGATTTAATTAATCTTGGAACACCAGTACATAATAGTCTCGAAGGCAATGTTGCTTAGTCCGGGTATTTTGGATGTGACTAGGGGTGAGAAACGTATGGAAGAAAAAATAAACAACAATGAAAGAAAATGAAAAATAGTGTAAAAATTATTAAGTTGCTTATAGAGGGTTAAAAGGGGAGTTTGTTTGGAGAGCTGAGTTGTAAATAAGGATTATTTTATTTGGGGATAATTGGAAGGACTAGCTACAAAAAATAAATAAAAAAAATACTTACAGAGATGCCTTAGGCAACACTACATATGAAGATTCCTAAACTGTTTAAAATAGGACGCCGTTTAAAAAAATCCTCTTGTTGGTTAGAAAGAAATATTTGTTTTTCTTTTCTAAACAATTTTAAGGCTAAAAATCTTTTTTAAACTAAATAAACTCTCGTTTTACTCAAAGGGAAGCATTCCATAGTTATATTAATTTTACATAAACTGTTATTACAAATAAAAATATCCAAATTTATCAACAAACCTTACATTGAGTTTAACCTTCTAACAAAACAGAATTTAAACTAAACTATGTTTATCAACAAATGTTACATTAAACCTTTTAAAACAGACTTTAAATTTTTGGTTGTGTACCAAATGACAGAAAATGATGTACTGACTGTCATATGTCGAAATGAAATACAAAACTTTTTTGAATTATTAAATAATTCTCAAGGTTAAGTTTATTTCAATGAAAACTAAAATATGACAGTTAGCTGAGCCATAAAACTTATATTTATTTATAAACCTTTAAACTGAAATACTCGTACAAACACATCTTAATGTATTAAAGATAAATGTTTATTTACAGAAAATTAACAAAACTACTTTGCTTCACTAGCTAATGGTTTTGAGTTATTAGGAAAGTTTGCTACCTTAGATTTAAATAAAAATCATTGTCCCACACAAACTTCAAATGATGTAGATCCGATTTATGAGATACACAAAATGGAAGCTGGACAAATCTTGGTAGAGGTCGAACATCAAACTGGGCTTTAAGTTATCCTGGACGATAACAATATGTATTCTTTAAAACTCGGCTGCTTATTTTTCATTAAAAACCATGTAGGCCCACTTAGCCCTCAGAAACGGTGTTATCAGATCCCTTGACACAGAATACTGCATCCAACAAACCAGTGATTAACTAACTCACTAAACAAAGACTGTCACATAGCATTTCAAGATCAAATCACCTCCTTGTAACCAAAACTTATCGAAATATATGAAAATTTGCCGGTTTTGAGCTCTAACCAAAAGCATGTCCCTCGTTCAGACCCAAAGCTGTTCTCATTAACTTCTACACTAACGAATTTTCAATAAAAAAAAATCCTCCGGATTCAAACTATAAAATCGACAGCTCTGGCAGGGCGTCCACAAAGTAGTGATCTTATCCTCTCAAAATCATTCTCTTGTCAGCATACATTTTCTGACCAACCTAAGTGGAAATATTCATATTTATTTCCAGCGTAAATATCTAGGCAGAACAAAGATCAATCGAAAGAGCAATTATAATTAATTATTACAAACAGATTATAAACCTTGAGACGCAAACAGATTAAGAATGATTAAAAAATTAAAAGATTTCTTTTCATTTCACCGCGCGTAACTATGGAATGTTTGGTTGACATAAAACGGTTTTTACCCTCCTACAATCAAAGTGGTATAAATTAGGCGTAATGAAATAAAATAAAAATATATCAATGACCCAGTCCGGATTTGTGGTTCGTACTTTTTCTGCAGAAATTTGCTCATAGGGATAAACAATCATAGGAGGATAAATGTGTCCATACGCAGTAATCTATTTAAGTTCTCTTCTTTATAGAAGTTGAAAGACTTATATTATGTACGTAGTATTTCTGCTTCTTCGCAGTTCTGTTTATTTCGCGTATTTATTTCTTTGTACTCTCTTTCATTATTTTTAAATTTTTTTCTTTCTTGAATTCTGGGGTTCAATACAATTCTTATTGTTCTTTTTTGCTTTAATTTTCAGTTTTTACCCATAATGAGTATTCATGTTCCAGTTCTTCTTGTAACTTTTCTCTAGTTGTGTTATTTTTTAAAGCTCAATTTTCTATCCAACGTGTTTTGTAGGCTTACGGATCATATTATGTATTTTTATTTACCACTTTTCCTTCCTGACAAAGTTTTACTAACATATCCTCGTTCATTACTTTCTCAAAAGACAAAAAAAACTCATTACTTTTTCTACTGCTCCTTTTTTTACTTTGGCGTTAAAGTAACTACTTATCATTGTTATTTTATTAGATTTGATTGATTTTATAACCTTTTTAACACCGAGTTTATCTGAATCCTGCCATGAATGACAGGCACTGATACTTTCCAGATTTCATCCAAAAAGAGAAAATTAAGCAGATGTTTTGGAATTGGGTTAATAGAATGGAATGATAAAAACTATTTTTTCTTGTGTACAATTTTGTGGAAAGCACATATTTAGTAACACTAGAATAAAACAATAAAATGAATATAAAGTAAAATAAATGTATCAATATTATTAAAATCAAAAGTTATGGTGGCACATATGGATATAAAAAAATACATCAGTGACATAATAATGTGAAAATTCTTAATAAATACGCTAGTTTAACGCCGAACTAAAATCCGTAAAATTAGTTTGCATTTTTACTGCAAGCGCAATAACCATCGCATGTACATTTGCTATTAGGCTACAAATCTAATTTAATTACTGATTGCCAGATTAAAATTAGTTGGCTACTTAAATCAGTCGGTATACGAGATAATTATAATGCCTGTCACTCAATCTCGCTTGATTCGTGTAAACATTTTTCTCTCTCGACTTTGATATCGCTGATAGGCTGCCTCAATAACGAGCTTTATATCCACCTTTAATGATACGCATCAGAACTTGGAATAAGGTTATTTGTAACAATTTTAGTATTTTATGTATAAATATTTGAGAAACTAACGAGATTGCATGATCGGATTATAAAGAGGAAAATAATTTTGAGTGCTGCTCTTCGAATTGCTGGTATATGTAAAGACAATTTGCATTAGAAGTTAGTCAAGTGTTCTATAATAAATTTACCAAAAAATATAAAAAATATATAAATATTATCTCTCTCATAACTTGAAACCAAGATTCATCTGTTGGAGGAGTGGGTTTTTTAATTCATAAAAAATGGGTACCAAACATAATCACAATAAAAAGTATATGTACCAGAGTCATTTATCTTATTTTTAAATTAAACCCAAGATACAAACTTAAAATAATACAGCTTTACGCACTAACTACGAGCCACCGGATGAGAAAGTTGATCAATTTTATGAAGATATCAGCTATACAAACTTTAAAACACATTACACATTGACAATTGGAGATTTTGATGCCAAATTGGGATTCAAGCAATGATGCAGAATCTGCTATGGGAAACTTTGGATTTTGTGAGAGAAATGAGAGAGGTAACAGGCTTCTTGACTTCTTACATCAGGAAAATCTCTTTGTGATGAACTCATTCTTCGGAAAGAAACCCCAACGTAAGTAGACATGGAAGAGTCCGAACCAAAGAACAAAAAATGAGATTGATTTCATAATATCAAATCGGAAAGATATTGTTCAGAATGTAACAGTATTGAATAAATTTTCAACAGAGAGTGACCATAGACTAATTAGAGCAAAAACAACTTTTAACACTGAAGTTGAAAGAACAAAAATGGTCCTCAAAAAGAAAAGTGGAAGGTGGATGTTCCCAGAAGATATAACACTTTACGAAGAACATATTAAGACTAGTTTGGATACACACGACTTAGAGAATATCAGCATCAAACAAATGAACAATAATATTACTCAAATATTGAAAGAAGCTGAAAAGAAATACTGTCCTCGTTCTGAAAACAATAACAAAAAATTAAGCCACAACACAAAACATCTTCTAGAGGAAAGAAGAAAACTTAGGGAAAATCAGGATCATAACCAAAATGAAATAATATATTTGACATTATAATAATCTGCCAAACAACAGTAATCTAATTGAACTTTATCAAAGAAAATTGTTCATTGTCATACAACTATCACCTTAATAAAAAAATTTAATAAATTTACACACATTTCGAAAATATATCTCTATAAATAAATTTTAATAAAGTAAATAATACAGATATTTATCTGTATTATAGGATAGAATAAAATTTATCTCCTCGAGAAAATTCCCCGTTGATTTCAAACAGTTACAATAGTAAAAACTGAAGATCCCATCATCAGCAATTACAAGATAGTTTGAACTATGTTCTCGCAACCATTAATAAATCGTGTACCGGCATGTAAGTAATGTTTTGTTTATTTACTAATTTATTACAATTCAATAGACAATTTTATACCAATTTACACCATTACCATTTATACCAGCACCCTAATATGGGTTTTATTATTTCAGCATTTAATTAACTTTGTATCGACAGACCTGAAGATGCCTTGCAAATTGTAGAAAGCGAAACCGGTCGTCTAGGTAGTTAAATTAAACTGATTGTGAGTAAGTCTTATTTATTTCTTTTTCACCTATTTAAAATGGACTTACACAAGCTACACATTCATGATTATGCATGATTTCACAATATTTTTTCATTTCATTTTGGTATAGATTAAATAGTACTTCGACGTCCATGTCGTCATTTGCATTATTTTCTGACATTTGGCCCACTGTTGTTTCACTTGCCATTTTTGGTTCCTCGCACATTTTGCTCTCAGTTTTTATTGGATGGTCTGTTTCGATCCTTTCTTTATTTTCTATTTCTCCTAGGTTTTTATAAACTTTGTTGTTGGCTTCATTACCTTCACTACTTTCTAGTTGCTGGCATTTTTTTCTGAGTGTTTATAATATTATCTTCCTTATTTCCAATTTCTTGGAATCTTTATTGCTTTATAGTTTTTCGGCTCCTCACATATTTTGAGGTTTGGTTCTGTTTGGTAATCTGTTTTGATATCCTCTTCAGTTCCTATTTTTTAAACATTTTTACATATTATGTGGTCAAGTTCTTTTTCATTATACATTTTGCCGTCTTCGTCACTTTGTATTTCTGAAATGACGCCATCGTCGCTTTCCTTAGTATAGCACATATGACACATGAACAAATCCTCATCATCTTCTTCAGGAACATGCAAGTTATATTTTTTCGGAACACATCGTCGATGAATTCTTTTTTTGCAGCTATAACATGTCAGGAAACATTAATTATTTTTGTCAGTATCTCGGCCAGCACTTTTTAAAGCTTTTGCTGCTGCACTCTCTTCTTTTTTTCGTTTTATCTCAAATTATTAATTTTCTAATTCTAACTTTCTCTTTTCAAAGCTCTCTTGATACTCTTGATGTTATAGTAAAGGAAACTCTTCCATTATTATGTTTATTCTTCCTCTTTAATGTTTCAGGAACTATTAAGTAGTCACCTATGCTTTTACTAGTAAATGGCAAACTATAGATAATGTAACAAAAAGAGAACTCATACGATTTCTACCTGTCGAAACCGAATTTAAATTTTTACCACTGTGCTTTCTAAAACTTGCAAAGCAAACAGCTGGATAAATTACTCGGCAAGGGAATCTAAACATTGCATTCCACCTGCCGTTCATCATGGTCAAAATTCGTAGTGAATTCAGTTTCTGGTGTTCTTTGGTCTTTAGGTCTTAAGTGATTTACAAAATTGCAATATTTTATTTTTCTTTATGACAGAGGACCAGTTTTATTCTAAGTACCATCAAATTTTTACTGTTTAATTTATATGTATACATTTGTTTGTTTTGCTTTTAAATATATCCTCAATATAAAATTTTATTATAATATATCCTCAAGGTAGAATAATTTTTAAATTCATTAACTTATTAGTAATTTATAGCTGTCAGAATAATTTGTAGAGTAAAGATTCACTTAACTCATTTTCCATAATTTCTTTTTAATCTCTTGAGAATAGTATATTTACAGTTATATTTCTACTTATTACCATATAAACAGGTATAATACCTAAAGAATAGCTCCAATCAACATTCATACTGCTTCCCAAAAATGCCAATGCAAAGGAGTGCAATGAACATCGCACCATAGCCTTTATGAGTCATGTCTTGAAATTTTTTTTAAAAGTAATTCACAATAGAATACATAAGAAATTAGATGAAGGCATAAGTAATACCCAAACGGGATTTAGGAAAGGACTGAGAACACGAGATGCACTGTTTGTAGTAAGTGTTCTTTCGCAGAGATGCTTAGATATAAATCAGGAAGTATATGCCTGTTTCATTAATTTTGCGAATGCATTTGATAGAGTGCAGCATAATCGGCTTAAAAAAATTTTATTAAATAAAAACAGACAGTAGAGACATTAGAATCATATGTAACCTCCATTGGAACCAAACAGCAAAAGTGAAAGTTGAAAATGAACTGACCGAGGATATCAAGATTCGCCGTGAGCCACTTAATAAGAAGATATGCTGACGACACCGACCTTCTGGCAGGAACACTAGAAGAACTGCAACACCTTGCTGAACAACTAAATTATATATTGCAACGATTATGGACTAAAAATAAATTTGAAGAAAACCAAGTTCATGGTATATATCAAAAGCACAAAAGATCAAAGTGAAGCTAGTACAAGATAATACAAAAATTGAACAATTATCTTCGTACAAATACCTTGGAGCATTGATCACAGAAGATACTGATTAGACATAAGAAATAAGATGTCGCATTGAAATTGCACGCTCAATTTTTAATAAAATGAGAAAACTTTTTTTGTAATCGCGATATCAATATATCGCTCCGGATCAGAATACTTCGATGTTATATTGTCTTTACCCTTTTATATGGGGTTGAAGCTTGGGCACTTAAAAAACCAACATTAAAAACCTAGAAGCATTCGAAATGTGGTGTTACCGACGTATTTTGAAAATATCATGGATGGATCGCAAAACAAACGAACAAGTTCTCGAACAACCAGGAAAACAATGCGAAGTTTTAAATTCCATCAAAATTAGGAAATTGGAATACTTGGGGCACATCATGAGAGGTGAAAAATACGAACTACTAAGGAATATAATGCAGGGTAAAATCAAAGGCAGAAGTGGCGTAGAAAGACGTAAAATCTCGTGGCTACGCAATTTCCGTGAATGGTTTGGATGCAGTTCAATTGAACTATTCAGGCGCGTAACCAACAAAATTATAATTGACAGAATGAGTTCCAATCTTCAATAAAACCGAACTTAAAGAAGAAGCAGAAGAGGAAGTTATATTTCGCATTTATATCATAAAATGTTATGTTGTTAGAGCAAAGGTTAATTCTTTTATTTCAACACATAAGTAGTGATTAGTTGTTTTACTATATTTGATATTGTCTCTTTCAGGTATGATTTATTGTGTAACTATTAATTTATCTGCATATGTTTATTATATTTTATGTCTTATTGTTAGTGCTTACCCTGCGATATAATTAGACTCCTTATTACTATTTTGTTCCCGTCTGGTAACATCTGTATCTTTGTCATATTGCTTTTGTCTTATTTCCTTTCAATACTTTTCACTTCGTATCTTTCCCGTTATCGTTTTTATCTTATTTTCTATGCATTCTTCTTTTATTTACTAGGTTTTCCTATTACTTTCAATGATAGGACGGTGCCCACAATTCTCTTCTCTTTCGTGTTTCTTTCTCCATCTTACTCGTTTATCTTCTGTAGTCTAGTCCTGTCGAATTCCGACCCATCTCTACCAGACTGAAGCCCGGACTTAAATATCATTCTTTGTGTAAACCTCTCTTTTGCTTATAAAGAGAATACAAGAGGAAGAAAACTCTAGTAAATAGGTAACAGTGTAGAACAAAAAATTCCATGAAATATGCAATTATTTTATTCTCAAAATAAGATATCTACATACTGTTAAACGTGTCTGCTAAAAGACCAGTTTTTAGCAAATATCAAGAGTGACAAAACTTCTCCAAACATAACATAGAGCAAATCGTGATAATTTTTTTGTTTTATTTTGTTTTTTGTTTTAACCTATAGTCTTAATTAACATTTTATAATTAAAACAATTTTACGAAGACGTATTTCGGCATCTACGCTTCTTACATAACTCATACAAAAGATAATAAATATTTCGAATGTATTGGAACAACTCGTTCTTACTGCCGTTCGTTAGCAAACACAATCCATACAAGCCATTGTGTTGTGACTTAATATTTAGATGCCGCTTACAGAACAAAAGCGTCATTTATAGAACCATAACAATTCTAAACTTCATACATAAAGTACTCAAGTTGAGTGAAAAGGCATTATTATTTCAACGCCAATCCTCAAACTTGATAATGATCGTGATCTTATCAAAAGAAGAAAAAAAGTTGTAAACGTGCGTTTGGGTGGCCGATTCGGGATTGTAAATGCATAGACGTAACAATCAATGGGAACAAAATTTTTTGATTGATTATAAGTGATGTTGGTTGTATTGTATATAATAATCCAATGTACCTTCTGTCACTAGAAATGATATGAAATATGTAAATTATGTCGCTTTAAATTCTAAAAACCACCTTAACAGTTTACAGAAATATAAATCTATTGTCCTTGTGAATAATGTAAAATTTTATCTTAACTGAAATGTTTACTACAAAACGTGTAAGTGTAAGTAAAAGCGTTGTAAAAGGTTAAATCAATTTATGCTATTTTTGAGAGTTCTTGATGATTCTGTTTTCTGTTCCTTTTTTCTAATCCAAATCAGCTACTTCTACCAGCTTCCATTCTAAAAGTCTTTCCAAAAATGTTCTACTTATTTTACCTTCCATCTTCTTCTCTTTTATTTTCTTCTAGTCCATATGTGCCTCTACTTAAAACCACCTTTAACGTTCTTACCGCTAGCACTTTTTGGATATATCTCAGCCAGCTTATTCTTTATTCCTTGATAATAGTAGTAATTTCAGGTGGATCGTAGGGTTAATATACTTCCTGGTTAGTTTCTCTTATTCATTATTTCTCACACTCACTTGTACGGTTGCAACATCTGTCCCTTGTGAGAGTATCTTCCTTTAAATCAGGGCAATTATTTATTTATAGTATACATCTATACTTCCATTGCGTATCCAACTATTTTCCTCCAGCCGAAACATTTCATGAGCTCAAATATATCTTCCATTTTCAATCTACTTTTTCTAAACGACTTCGTTCTGTATTCACATAGGACCAAGCACCGCCCCATGAAATGAAGAATATCTTCCACCATCCTCTCATTACACAAGGCACACATTTTTCTATGATCAGCCCTACTAGGTCTATTATTGAGATACAATACACCACATCTAATCTTAAATATCCACCTTATATCATTAAAATGCACTTCATCATTCATACAGCCCATGTCAACGGCGAGTACAATTAAATGGCCAATAAAATGATTGCACAAATTTGACTAAGTTGCTCTCTCTAATGCTCTTTACCTTGTCGCAGCACAAATGGCTTCTATCACTTGTTCCAGCTTATCCACCCAAAATTCCTATTCTCCCAGTCTGTGTTAAATTCCATTCCTCATCTTACAGCCAAGTTTTCCCAATTTCTTCTCCAACCTCAGCTCTTATTATATTTTGAAGAAGAAATTTTGGCAGCTTTCTCATACTCTAGCACTCTCTTCTTGACATATTATTTATGTAACTTCATCGTAAATAGATACACATGCTCTAGTCTTTAAATCTAACATGCAGTTTGGACAGTGACTTGGAATATTCAACATTTTTTTGTCCATAGTCCAAGTTATTAAGTCCATAAATTTGGCTAAGTCGGAATAGATCGGACTATCCGTTCATATATTCGCACTTTAGATTATAGTTGAAGATTCGTCTTAGCTAAAACCTGTCGTCAAGCCATTTTTATAGCTGGTCTAGCCGCTTGTCTTTTTTCGTTAAAGTGGACAGTAAAAAATAGCTGCGGTGTTAACTTCATTCCCAATTAGCAATAATTATTAGCATAATTTTTGACTTGTCTATGTCGATCTTTAAATTCCATGTCCTACAATACTTCTCATTTGTTAATATAACAATCCGTTAAGTGTAATTTGTAAAATTCCCGAATAGCTTGCTGCCACCACCATATCATTATCATAAAGCAATATTCTAACGATAAATCCATTAAAATCAACGCCTCCTCCTAGAAAACCATGTAGGCCATTAAGAAATAGTACAAGTAGCAGCGACCTAAAAATGCAACCTTGCCTAACCCCCATCTCAAAGTTAAACCAACGTGACGTACCATTCCTCCCCCAAACTGCAGATTGTGATCCTGTAAAAAGACATTTAGCTAACCTATCCATCCATCGTATCAAGCACTTTACTAAAGTCCACAAACAAAGCATAGGTTCTCTTATGCGTATATTCGTATTATAATATATTTTGTATGTATGCGTAGATAATGTGTCTTTGACCTTCTATTAATCGATTGGCAATCACAGCCTGCTACATTCTGCTGATAGTTTTGCTACTCTGTGCTCATTGTCCCAGACATGTTTGCATATCTGTGATTTATCAGTCTCTGTTTTTAATGTATGTTTCATGCTCGGGTACTTACTGGACTTACTTTACACTTACTGGTATTGCAGGCTCTTCCACGCAAAAATTGTTTCATTCACAACAGTATTTTATGGATGCAATTCTTTGATCGCTCTTGTGTGTCGCTTGGTGTGGTTTTGGTTACAATAGATCTTAGTAGACTGGTTGTTTTGAATGTTGTTTTGATATATTTATTTCCTGTCCGTTTTAATTTTTCTGATAAGCCTTTAACATAATCTTGAAATCTATTCTTGTGAGCATTTGTGGATTGCGTATGGTCTTATGTTGTTTCTTTTATATGTTGTATCTTTCTATGGGAAATTATTTTTTGTTTTAACTTTTGTTAGCAGGTTTTTTTACTTAAATGCATTTTTCTTGGAGCAGGTATTTTGGGTTCTATAATATAATGATTTGATAATTTTTCTCTTACATATTTTTCCCTTACAGATAGTAAATATCATTAAAATGTCGCAACAAAAGAGCTTTTAGTTGTTTATTAGCTAATTGAATTTTTTCATTATTAGCTATTTGATTTTTTTTACTTGTTTCTTAACTATGATATAGGCTAGGATTGTAACCGTAACAATGCGATCATATCATATCAATGCGAGGTTATATATTACTTAGGGCAATTTAATTATATCAACTGTACGTCCAAAACATTCCATTTTCGAATATTTTTAAGTTTGATTAATATTTTTAGAATATTTATTTAATGTTATATTTACGTTCCCTACTCTACGTTTTCCTTCTGTTTTTTTTAATATAAGTAATAATAGCGCATGTTTGTAATTTCTCATATTATGACCAACATAATCTATTGTTTTAGATTTTATGATGTATACAGGGTTACGCAATTGAACTGTTACCAACTTCACATCGATATATCTAGCAAATCGATAATGACAGCTACATCAAAGATGGCCTGATAACACTTCATTATATTGTTTATAAGCCGTCAAGCATTTGCCTTTAAGTTTTATACATACAACAAAAGTTATTCGCAATGGAATTTAAACGTAATAGTGTGATTATATGTGGCTGGAAAATCACAACCAGCTATTGTTCGTTAACTCAAACACCTCAAAGGGAATAAAAGGTTTGTGTATTGCACTATAACTCGTTATAATAATACTGTTAGCATTGCCGAACGCTATGGTGGTGGACGAAAAAATAAACAGCAACATCACCTAAAATGGTTCGAAAAGTGAAGGCTCGACTTGAGCGAAATCCACGTCGGAGTGGTAATCAAATGGCCAAAGAACTGAAAATATCCCAGCGAAGCATGTAACGAATATTGAAAAAGGAGCTCAAGGTCAAGCCTTACAAGTTCCAAAAAACAAACAATCTTACACCAAAGCAAAAAAAATTCGGCTTGAAAAAGAAAAGGAGTTGTTACGCCTGCACGAATGTGGCGAATTTCCAAACATAGTGTTCTCTGATGTGAAAAATTTCCCTATTGAGCAGTTCATAACCTCTCTAACTGATCGTATTTTATTGACCAAACGCACCTACGAAAGTTTGAGCTTACGAACGGCCACACGAAGTAAGTTCCCATCTCAAGTAATGGTATGGGCAGTTGTAACCGCCAAAGGACGCTCTCCAATCATTTAAATTGGATCTGGTATCAAAGTCAATGCAACTTATTATTAAGAAAATTTTTTAGAAGTTGCTTTAGAGCCGTGGACATGCAGAAATTTTGGTTGTAGACCATGGACGTTCCAACAAGACTCGGCACCGTCTCATAAAGCTAGTGTGAACCAAGAATGGTTAAAAAACCATGTTCCACACATAATTTCATCCACACAATGGCTTTCGAATTCGTCAGACGCAAATCCAAGAGACGATTCGATCTGGTCTATTTTGGAGAGCAAGGTGAGGACTAAAAATATGCCAGTATGGATGCGCTGAAGAAAGCAATTATGCGTGAATGGGCCAAAATACCGGAAGATCACATTCGTGCAGCATGCAACTCGTTTTTTGATCATTTCAAGGCCATAGTCAAGGCAAAAGGTGGCCACATCGAGCTAAAGGGAGTGGATTCTAAAATTTTGATTATTTGCACACATTTTTGTCATGTGAATCGATAAAAAATAATTTTACAAAAAAAATATGGTCGTTTGAATAGGTTCAATTGCGTAATCCTGTATGTTTTAATTTTATATAAAAAAATATCCCCTATTATTTTGTCAATTATTCTAAGAAACTCGCTATCTCTATCTGTGTCTTTTTCAACTCTAATATCAACCAGAGACTAATCGTCCATTATTCTGTAAAATGATCCAATAAATAGTTAGTATCTCTCACTTTTTTATTGCTGTAATATTTCTGACACCTGGCACTAAGAGAAAATACTGAACACATCAAGATTAATGGCGTACCAACAAGTAATCTTTGATATGCAGATAATACTGTTATACTGGCTGATAACATTAAATATTTGTAAATGATACTTGGTAAATACTTCTTCTAAGCTTTCTATCGTTCAATTTTGAACACAAGCTTCTCACAAGTTCTTCCATCGATCTCTATTCTGACCAACATACTTTAAATTTGTTTCGGCTAATTTTTTTTTATGTCATTTAATCATCTTCTCTGTGGTCTTTCTTTGGTCGTCTACCTTTGCAAGGTCTCCTCTGTTATATTGTGGTCTTACAACGTTGGTCTTTTTGTCTAGCAGTATAGCCTGCAAAACTTTTATTTAGAAATCTGGCTGTACAAACGTATACTGACAATAACTTGGACAGACAAAGTGGCCAATACAGAGGTATTGGAACGAATGGGTAAAAATAAGGAGTGCTTAAAAACTATTAAAAGAAAGAAAGCGTCATATTTGGGCCACGTATTCCGTAATGATAAGTACAATCTGCTACAGCTTATAGTGGAAGGCAAGATGAAAGGTAGAAAGAAAAATTTTGTCTGAGAAACTAGTTTCTCCAAATAACAAAAGCTGCAATATAATACTTGTTGCAGTTTCACAGCTGTATACCATAGAATAACAGACTTTTTGATAGTTTCGATTTTCCCTGTATATTTAAACTGAGATTTGCCTATACGAAAAATACAGCTGTTTTAAGAACGAATTTAAGAGAACTAGACATCTGCGAAATATTACCACAGGTGTGTGTATAAGTTAAGGGTTTGAATTCCATCTACAAAATCAGAGTCGAGTTTTATCTTTCAAAGAATATAGGTGTGTATGTGTTTTGGGTTAAGAGTACCTGAAGACTTCGCATCGATCCTGTGGCCGAGAAAAACGTCAAAATTGTGGTTCCTGTATATACGTCGCTGAAGACGTTTGTGATAGCGGGGTTGCTATCTTTTCATGGGGTAAAGTACAATACACCATTTATCTATCAAGTACTTTACTTGGTATATAGATTTTCTTATTTGTTTAGAACAATTAGCTCATTTGTGCCGCGATGGCGATAGAATATTGTTAGAAGAACGTTTTACTTTTATATAAACATTTATTTTAGCGTATTTACTGTATTCTATATTGTATTCTGTTAACACCGAATATAGTTCATGTATGTTTTGTATTACGTTTAATATAATTCGTATATGTTATGTCTCCTTGCACTTTGTGTAACTTTTATCAACAAGATTTGTTCATTTTATAACGGATTAAGTATATTATTATATGCGCGCATATTTTTTACATTAACGTCTAATATCAATTTATGCGTTATTTCTAATCACACTCAACCATAGAAATCGAAATCTTAAATTCCTTTGTTGTTAATGTGTTCGTACAACCTATTCATCGACATCTTTGTTTTGTTTTGGTTATGGTTGTTTTTTGGTGTTGTGTCATATTAACTAATATTTGTTTATTTAAGTTTGTATATATTCTTTAGTTATAATTGTATGTGGTTATGTATATTTTTCGTATGTTTAATTTCACTTCTTTTTAAATAGAGTTTTATGCAGTCCGCTTGGTTTCATTTCTTTTTTATTTTAATATACATACCCAATCCGAAAGGGGAAAACTAGCGAGTTCTGGATTGAACAGAATATCTTCTCTACCCCTTCAGGATGACTCCAATTGTTATATTGAGGTCATTGTATGTGCAGAACGCAACAATACTTGCGGCACAAAATAGAGAAACATATATTCAGCATATGAATGTATCTTTGTCATACTCATATCAATATATCTGTCTTTGTTTTTTGCTCAAGTTTGCCGGTTTTAGTTGATTGACAATGATACTTGTACTAGGTACCACTGTGCAACGAGATTGTATTCCTTGAAGAAAAAATTGCTTAAATTAAGATGTCCCTATATTTTAACCCAATTTTCTAAGAAATTTCCAACGGGAGAAAATCAATACCTCTTTATGCAGTTGTTATATAAATTACTCTTCGAGGTACTCTTGAAATAATTTGTCGGAATAAAACACAAGATCCGCCAATGAGCGTAAAGGGTATCTCGAAGAATAAATTATAGCCACCGATTCTTAATAGAATGAATAAATTTGAGAGTTTGTTGGATGCTTTCAATTTACGTACACCGACTGGACTTACTAGGTTCGACCTCTGAGCGGCGAAGTGGTTCTTAAACGGTGTTGGTACTTTGACGGTACTGTAAGGCTGAAGGTTTTACGAGAAGATCAAGCTCTAATTTGTTGATACAAAGATCATTGGTAATTTACAGAAATTATTTTTAAAATGTGCCTTGTGGCATATTCGAGCTTAGTAAATATCGAACTAATAGTAAACCCATATTAAAAAATTGACTCTTTCTTTAATGTTTCAGATTCAAATTTTTAATCGAATTATTATTTTTTATTCTTTCTTCTAGTACCGTCTTTATATTTTATATTTTAGATTTAACTCTGTTTTTATAAAGTTCGTTTAGTATCAATAATTCTAACAATAACATTAGTAATTACAAACGATATTCTACATCAGTTATTAATGCAAGCATGCGGTAGGAGGGGGGTCACTGTTAAGTGAAATATAAACAAAACATGGTCAAGAACAAATGGAACCTTAAATTACATTTTTTACATAAATATCATCCCCTATTGTACGTGCCGCCACTGAACTGTTCCAATTCTTGCATTTAGGTCACTTCCTCCAAAATAACACATTCTATTTTATTGTATTTCCTAAGTAAGTTGTGATATGACTAAGTTTGGTATGTTTTGGAACAAAACTAAGACAAGATAATAAGTAAATAGTTGGTCGAAAATGAAAGTATTAATCCATTTTTTAACTGCACTAGTATCGTGGATCAAATAAGTTTAAGTCTTTATTTTATATGTTTTAGATCATCGTTAGTAAAAACGCTCTTAATGGCTTTTATTACTATTATAAAATAAGATTCGTTTCATTTAACAATGTTTAGATACCAGCATAGTATTGCATTTTATTGCAGTTTTACAGTCTTTGTAATTACCGACACTAAACTAGTTCATATTGTAAAAGTTAAGGCCAGTATATTTTTAATTTATTTCAAACCCTTAATGCTGTTCAAAATAGATTTTATTGTCCACGGTATCATTTCTCCTCTAAATTTATAGCTGCTATAAATCATTAGCAGTATGTTGCAAAGCTGTTCGAAGATATCGAATTTCATATACTACCACTACAAAGTGGTTAAGATCAATTTCAAATTTGATGCCCTATAAAGTCACCAGTAAATCATTTATAAATAATTAAAAACGAACGGTTTTTAACTCAGAATACAAGCGTTTTGATATATTGCTTGAGATTAAAAAGCACCATTCATCACAAAAAAAGTATTTTAAATTACTGTTTAAGTCTAGAGTTATCATCAATATCAGCTGGTATGTTTGAAATGTACTGTCTATCTCAAATGTAAAAAAATTGCAAGGTTGCGTAAAAAATGATTCTGTTAATAATAATTAAATCATTTGAAAATCATGTGGAACTTTCAGAATCAAAAGTTTAGAACATTTGGCATTGCAAGTTATTGTGCCAAGTTTTGTAAAAAAAATCCTTCGCCTACTTCGGTCATTACTTTTCCAATCAGGAAACTTTTTAGTAAATATAATATAGGCATTGTGTGCAGCCATATCAATAATTTTTATAAAAATTCTAGATGACCATCTCCTACTTGAACGAACACGTGTATATTATCTGGTCATTTTATCTTTGGTGTAAACTGACTCTTTGGTTTTACTATAGTGCAAAACAATTTCCGGCTTACCTTTTGCTATTTTTATCACAGAATTTTTCGTCGCTGCGAAACTGTGTCGATACTAATGCGAGATCGTTAGAAAATCGAAAAACGTTCTTCGCGCGCAGAATTCGGGGCAAATTCGGCGCAGATCTCTTTTTTGTTAGCCCTGAGAGTTATAGTAATTGTAAGTTGATATCTTAGCAGTTCTTTAGCTATGGAAATCTAAAAAAAATGTCTGTGATAGTTCAACGCACCGATCCAAAATAAGGTCTAACCATACCTAAAACTACCCTGAAACCCTAAACATATTTATCAATGATTTTCTATATATTTAGTGTATATCTGACTGTTCAAAATGTAAGCAGTACCAAAGTCCTAACAAACGAAAATTTTTATTCCATGTCGACCAGGATTACTTTTTATATACCCTCTAAATAGACAATTTTCACTGAATGTAACTAACCTTTCATTGACTGTAATATTTTCACCAAGTGCATAAACTATTAACACAATTTTTTATAAATTGATAATTCTTATGTATTGGAATTTGCTTAAAGTTTATCTTTTATTTCTATTATTCTATTTGCTTTTGTGGAGGGGCCATGAAATCTTAAGTCTTTGTATATTATCTTGAATCTATTTCGGGACATAACATTACATTAATTGTAACATTTCCCAAATCCATTTAATCAGCAGGATGATTTTTATTTAATTGTTCACGTAACTTTTACGTATTTCGCTGGACGACAACAAAAATATACGCGTATGATTTCAATACGCATCAAACCGTGCGGGGTAACGGTGGTACCAGAATTAATTAATTTCAATCTTAATAGAAAATTGAAATTTTATCTAATAATTTAAATAAAAAAGGATTTGGTAATATAGCATTTTTCATATAAAAAAGCTTGCACGTCATTCAAGATTTACGTCGTCAGAACCCCACATCGTCGCCATAACATCAGAATAGTTAGTAAGTGAGGAATTTTTAAAAAGTCAAACTGTTAAATTAACAGTAAATTTCATAGATAAATAATATAAATACACTTAGTTTTAAGCCTACTGCAACACACTAAAATACATAAGAAAACATTTTAATACAAAATTATATATTCTAAATTTTAAACTTACTTTTTTTAGGGCTTTAATAGTAAAAACCGTCATTATTTCTTGTTCAAAAATATTTTTTCTTATATGAACGCTTATCAGATTTCTACAGACTATATATTTGTTTTGGCATATCACAATCACAATAGACAACAATAATTAGTTTTTAAAGCTATCAATCTAAACTTAATGTGTATTTATAAATACAATTTATTAATATATATTATATTATGATCAAATTATGTAAGAAATCAAAACATAAACAAAATTCTTACTCTAAAGAAG
Source organism: Diabrotica balteata (assembly GCA_918026665.1). Taxonomy (NCBI): domain Eukaryota; kingdom Metazoa; phylum Arthropoda; class Insecta; order Coleoptera; family Chrysomelidae; genus Diabrotica; species Diabrotica balteata. The sequence goes on along the minus strand of OU898279.1, from coordinate 111,060,054 downwards.
CGGCAACACTTTATACACTTTTGCCACACGCTCAACTGTCAATAAAATTTGAAGTATTCCCATATCAGTTGCGTACAATTGTCTAATATATTTAATTAAAATTATTTTAATTAAATATATTAAATTATTTTGTGAAATATTAGACTTAAAAAGTTATTTCATAAAATTTATATTATTAAGAATAACAAAAATGTTTTTGGTTATTTAATCAATATAATTGTAAAATTTCCAATATACTGATAATTACATTTTTCTGACTATTATATCATTTTGACGCCTATGAAAGATCGAGCAGTTCCGTATGGGTTTCGTATTTTTGCTATTTTAGGAAGATTTCAGATCGTTGAGATCTGGTTTAGGAAGATCTAAGGTTGGCAATTTTAAATACAAGTGACGTCACTTTGTATAAATCGTGACGTGCATGTGTTTTACTTTGAAAAATGGTAAATATTGTAATATTTTGAAAAGCTACAAAACAAAACCGCACCTGGGGTAAGTACCTAAAATACCCCGCACAGTCACGGAAAAGTTAAAGCAGGCGTTCCACAAGGCAGCGTTGGGACCAATACTATATCTACTATATACTCCAGTCACTCGCGCTATTCTTCTCCCACTTTTGTCGGACTGAACCGATTCACTTGAAATTTGGTTAATTAATGGGAAAGTGCTCAAATAATAAAGTCATATAACACCGATGTGTGCTTTAATCTAAGGGGTAGTTGCCGCCCTTTTTGAGGGTTGGAAATTTTTTTGCTCAAAATAATTACGGTTATCGATAGAGCATTAAATTCTAAGAAACTTTTGTTCAATACAGTTTTTTCAGAAAGTCGATATTGTTTGAGTTATTTCCGGTTGAAAACAGCAAATTTTCAATGAAAAAAGTAATTAAGTAAATAATTTTCAATAAAAAATATACAAAACAAAAATAAAATTTATAATTCTTATTCAGAAAAATGAGATTCAGTTTCTACAAGATATTCTAGATGCAATACAAAGCGAGATACGATCGGTGAAAAAAGACACTTTTTAGCGAATATTTGGATCAATGTATTCAACGTTAAACTGTATGAGAAGGGTTGATTTTTTGGGGTAATAAGATAAAGGTTTCTTATAGTCCATAAAAAGATCTTGGAAAGTAGTACTACAGAAAGTTATTTACGTGTAAACGAAGTAAGTTATAGCTCGTTAAAGATGATACTATTTTATTAGGAATAAGTCATAATTGAAGGTTAAAATAAGTTAATTGATGTTAATTTCCAATTCGGAAATCGTTCTCAAAATACAAACATTAATAAATTAAACGAATTTTGTTTTTAGTTAGTTGGTGAAAAAGTATTCTAATAATTTAATTTTATCTGTCTCATTCATATTGACAATTCAGACATACATTATACATTTTAAAGTATTTAAACTTTAAAATGATATTGCCCATATTCATGGTTTGCGTTCCTGGTACGACTTTATTCTAAGATAGTTCCTTCAATTTCAATCAACTTTAACTTAAGAATATCCGTTAGAAAGAATCACAGCGTGTAACTCGTCTTTAAAAAGACAGCCAAATGTTATGATGACAGTAAAATTCTCCTGTTAATGATTCCATAGTAATTCATAAATTTTAAAAAAACGTATTTTATACTTAAATTGAAACTCATTCTCAAATAAAATAGTAATTGCATTAAGATACCACAAATAAATAGCCACAGAACAATACTGTTATATCCAATCTAGCCAGTATTCGTTTTTATTTATCACTCTTTTGGGTTTTTTAAGTTTAACAAATTATTATTTACAAGACATTTTATTTTTCAAATAATTTGTTCGTCATCCAATGATAAATTTTAAATATTTCTAAATGTTTTTAACAAAGTTTTTATACATCTAACAACAATTTAATACTTACTCAATTCATTCAGTATCTTGTATAGCAAATTTCAATTTATACGTAGAAAAAATATATTGGCGGAATGTTTGCAAGCGTAAAGGTAATAAAAGAGGCACTTGAAAAGTGGAGGCGTATTTGATATACCCTTAACAAAGAATAATGTCCGCTTGATGTACATTCTTAACTGAAAGTTGCACAATAATCTCTCAGGGATTGTCGTTAGACATTTATATACATCGTGCAGGCACGCGGCATGTCGAAAATTTGATAAAGATTTTATTTGCGAATATTTATTATATCTCTATTCTTTATTAGGTACTTCTGTCACTTAATTTTTAATTTTGGTTCAATTGACAATAATACGATGCAAGTGTTACAGGCAAAGTTCAAAACCTTTGTATAATTTCTTTTTATATTCAAAAAATATTTTTTTAATCATTTAACCTGTAACAATTAGTTATTTGCTTATTGGAGGTTAAAAGACGGATTGAACAATTACTGGGATTGGAGATAGGGTAAACAAATAAATTGAAACGTTTGCTATTGGCTATTCGTGTTTTAGTTGCAGAGATGAGTCGTGAATAAGGATTTTTTTATTTGATGAGTACTGGAAAACTAACTACAAAAAAGAAATAAAAAAATACTTACAGCGATGTCCTGGGAAACACTACACAACAAGATTGTTCAACTATTTAAAACAATTTAAAACAATTCTCCTTGGTGCTTGAAAAGAACGAAACGTTTTTATATCCTAATAAATTTCAGGGATGAATATCTTTTTAAAAGAAATAATTTTAAACTCCTGGTTTAAAGAGAAACAGTACATATTTTTTTTTGTTTCACATAAATAGTTATAAGAAATAAAAATATCCAAATTTATCAACATACCTTACATTAGTTGAACCTTTTAAAAAAACAGAATTAAAATTGTGGTTATGTACCAAATGACAGAAAAGGATGTACTAACTGTTATATATTATGTTAAAATAAAATACCAAACTTCTCTGAATTATTAATTAATTATCAAAAGTTAATTTTATTTAAAAAAAAAACTAAAATATGACAATTAGCTGATTCATAAAACCTATTTTTATTTGTAAACTTTTTAATTTGTCATGAAAGCAAATCTTAATATATTAACAAAAATTTTTATTTAAAAAATTTAACAAGACACTTTCTTTACTGGTTAATTATTTCTTTCTAAATTATTAAAAGAGTTTGTTACCTTTGGATTGGATACAAAAGCACTGTCCACAAACTTCAAACTATCTGGATACGACCTATGGGATAGAAAAAATGGAAGCTGACAAACACCAAAACTGGGCCTCAGGTTATCCTGGATAATAACCATATGGTTCTTCAAAATTCGGCTGCTTATTTTTCACTCACATCCATGTAGGCTCACTTAGCGCTCAGAAACGCTGTTATAAGATCTCTTGACACGGAATACAGCAACAAAACGGGTGATTACTTCACCTTACAAAGACTGATAAAATAGCATTTTGATATTAAATCATCTTCTTCTAACCACAACTCATCGAATTAAGCGTAAATTTGCCGGTTTTTAAAATTTTTCGCGATGTTTCATCGTTCAGAACCAAATTTGTTTTCTTTGACTGCTACACTAACGAATTCCTGATAAAAAAATTCAACAATTCAAGTCATAACTTCAACTGATCCATCGAGCAGTGGCATAATTCTCTCAAAATTAGTATAAAGATAAACAGAAAGATTCCTGTTTATTTTTTGCGTAAATGTCTAGGCGGAATCAAGATCAAAAGAAAGCAATTTTTTGTAGACATTACCCATTTAAAAATTTACTCGTTTACATTACCAATCTTAGAGACGCATAAAGATTAAGAATCCTTTTCGGTGTTGAATTATATTTACGAGGTAAACCGAAAATGCTACAAACCATCATATTAAACTACGCCTACAGCACATTTGGCTAGATCGAGTAGCTAACCAAATAGCAGAACAGAGTAGTACAGATCTGTTGCCAGTCCAGCACCTAAATAATTGGGTAGATACTTTACAATCAGCTTAGCATCCTACTAATAGACTGGAAGCCGATTTAGCGAAAATGAGTAGGATTATTTCTCAGGGCAAAAAAAATTTAACGATGACGATTAACGACGAAAGATGATGATACGTTAATGAAAACAAAAAACGTGCCTTAAATCGGTACTTGAAATGTAAGATCCTTAAACACAAGAGAACAAAAAATAACTAAACAAGTAAGAAAAAAAGAGGGAGAAATATAGATAAATATGTATATATACACTCTAAGAGACAGAAATAAACCAAAATGGTTAAAGTTGTACTAGATAATTTTTTGATGATCAACAGAAATGTCTAGATATGGACACCTAGAGAGAGACAGAAAAGAGAGAAATCGAGTACAAAGAAACTATTAGGACGCCTGGGAGATACAAAGAAAGAAGACCTGATACTGACAACCAAAGGTGATTGAAAATAGCGTAGATCAGGATAGTAAGAAGAATTACAAAAATATGCTGAGAGACCGAAAGGGGAGTAAATAACTAAGAAAAAAGTGTTGCGTATTGGGTATGTTCAATTTTTCGCACGCCATAAAAATAATGTTATATTTTTCGCTTTATTAATTCCTATAATTCTCAAGCTCAATATTAAACATCATCACCTTAATATTAATTCCTAGTCCATTTCTTATTAATAATTTCTACTACCGCTCTACCCCAACCTTCAATAAATATAGATATACCTTAGAAAATGAAAAACAAACTATCTCTCGACTGTTTTCTATGTCATCATCGGTAGCATCAAATTCTTTTTCATCCTGCATCCATTGCAAACGGACGTTTTCACAGCTTTCTCTCGCATAGCGGTTAAGAAAAATATCGCGAATCTCTCTGGACTGTTGACCCGTGTGTCAACGAGATGCTTTTTCACCTCTCGACTGTAGTATCCGTACCGAAAAGACGCTTTACTCTTCGCTTTCGTGTGTCTGTCAAAAACGCATGTTTTTGACGAAATACCGCAAATTCTCTTGACTTTTGAATCGTATAGATTATAGATAACAGACGCAAATATGTTCTATCTCTTCAACCTTAGTGTTAGTAACGCGAGACACGTGTGTAAAAACCGCTAAAGACAGTTGCCCCGTACGAGAAACAACGGCAAATGAATATCGTGAATGAAAGCCTGTGTAAATAAATACCGCGAGTAGTATTGGTAAGACTTTTTATAAACCTGAGTTGGCTATTATCTTTATAATCCTTTATTGCCTCTCCTAGTTATTTTGAACCAGCCCTTTTTAATACTGTTTTTATACTCTGAAATTATACTAATAATTCAACATATGTACCCGCCTTTTTTGTACAGGGTATACACGTTAGTTACTTCACTGATATCCACAATATCCCAATTCACTTTTGAGAGTTCTTCGTTAGAGGTCACGAGCAATGTTAGTGGCCGTGTGACGTACAACCATTTACTTTTTAGCCCGATAGCTTCTACCTTAACTTACATATTTTTTGCATCTAGTTTTCTTCATATTTTTGTTGGGTAGAATGGGGAGGGAAAGAAGGTGTAGATCCGAATTTTATGGGTTGTGACATGGTTCCCTAGCAGACAATGCACGCCAGACTAAAGGTATATAGAATTATTATACAATATATACATACATGCAATACTGTCAAATTACGTACTAATGGTAATTGCATAACAATGGAGCAAGTAGTTAGACAAGGAGACCCAGTATCACCCAAACTTTTTAATACTGTGCTGGGACATTCTTTTAAGAATTTGGATTGCCTGACAAAGGGAATAAATGTAGGTGGAGAATATCTAAACAACTTACATACGTTTCGCCGATGATACGGTTTATAGCTGAAGATATAGGAATGACAAGAGAGATGGTATAGAAATTCGTTGTGGCTACATAAAATATAAATTTAAATTTAAACGACTCTCATACAAAAATATTAACAAATTTGGTACCCAACCTAAGTATTGGGGGGCAAGAAGTAGAACTCGTAGATACATATAAATATCTCTCGTAGGACTTGAAATTATGATTGGCGGGGATAATCAAACCTGAAGAGAAGAATCGGTCTTAGGTGGGTAGCATATGAAAAACTGAGAAAAACTTGCGAGTGAGCTGCCCACATGCCTGAAGAGAGACGTATTGGATCAATTCGTACTCCTAGTGTTGACATATGGAGCAAAAACACTTACTTTAACAAAAGCCTTGGTTATCAAACTTAGAGTTACACAGAGAAGAATGGAGCGATCCATGTAAGGAATAACACTGCGAGACAAAATAACAAACGAAGAGGTCAGGAGAAGGACTAGGGTGACTGACGTCATCGGAATGGAGGTGGGCAGGACACATAACTAGAGACCAAGGGAAAATAAGAAAAGTGTCGATCGAACACCTACACGATGGACTGACGATTAAAGAAGACAAAATAAAAACTGGATGAGACTCGAGAAAGATAGACAGGATTGGAAACACGAGGAAGAGGCCTATGTTCAGCAGTGGGCTATTGAGACTGGATAATGATGATGATGATAAACGTTACAGGCGTGGTTATAAGGCTTTTGTATCATACCTTGTTTTTTCCATTAAACTCTACTAGGTCCTGTTGCCGAAAGCTTACAGTCTCCATATTAATAGTTTTAGGATCCCTTCTGATTCAATCTTCAGTTAATCACTGAATTTCTATCTCATATTACTTCACACGTTGCAATGGCATACGATGTGTACGGCAGTCTCTTCTTACATTTCATTTTTCCACCATGGTTCATTAAATAGTTTGTATAGGTATTAATTCAACAATGAACACGCCGAGAAAGAGGAAGAAGAAGAATCGCACTATGACATATTAAAAGACAACAATGCAACAGTTGGGTTTTCACGGAAGTGGTTATCAAATTATAACATTAATTGAGTTTGTGTACCAAATAGCGTAACAGTTTGAATCTGTAATAAAATTGTAACTCAATAGTGTGCCCATAAGGCATCTACGAAGTACAATCTAAAAGATAAAATAAAAAAAAGAATTGAGGCAATTATGCTAATTTACCAACAAGTCATTCGGAAATAAAGCAACAAACAACAAAAAGACTATTAAACGTATACGGGAACCTAATAAGAAAGCGACCTAATAGAATAACAAGAAATAATACACAAAACAAAAAATAGCACAAGTAAAAGGAAAGGCCTAGAAATAAATTGAAACGCGAGGAAAATTAAGCAGAAGACATTCGACGAACTGAAAGTGTTGCCAGAGAATAGAAAAGTAAGGAAACATGGGTCAATCAAAAGTATGCATGACCAACCACTGGCTTCTAAAAAAGGTAAAAGGAAGGAGAGAAGGACAAAATAAAATAATTTTATCTTTTTCCTATTTCCTTTAAATATATTACCCACATAAATTTAATTTCAAGGAACATCTTACAATTTATCTATAGAAAGTATAAGCTGTTGTATACTCGAGAATATAACAGGACCCTTACTTTTGTTTATTTTTCTTCTTCGCTATAATACCAGGTAATATTACAAACTTTAAAAGAAAATCATTATTCTAAAAATATACTAAGCACATCGGGTTCGTGTTTGGCGGTAATAGTATGACTAATCCGTTACCATCATTGTTAATACCCGATCTAGTAATAAAAATGACAAAATAGGAACGTCAAAGATCAGAAGACGTGAGGACTCCTAGTGTCTGGGGTATTTATTTAAAGCGGGCATCTTTATGTACGAACATATTAATAGAATACTACTAATTTCGTTATTTATAATATTCTAATACGAGGGCTGCAGTATTAATTCAGGAGATTTTTTATAATGATGTACAAACATTCAACTTAATATCCGTATCTGCTGTAAAGTTTATTCAGCATCATTATAGCTGAATTTCATCTATAACTAACAATCTATAAACATTAATAAAGAGGTAATCTTGGAACCAACTATTTATTTTAGCAACCCTTTTTAAAGTGTCGGACAAGTGAAAAAACCACGTTTCTCACAATTTTAGGGAAAGTTTTTTGAAGTTATAATTCTATACGCACGGTCGGCGTTGGAAATTTGCACGAGAGTGAATCTGTGAAAACATTACATATTATGTAACATAATGAGTAAGAGAGAGAGAGACAGAAGATATATTTTCCTCTCTCTTCCTCTCTCGAGAATAAAAATGTTCCTTTTGTATATATATTTAATATTATATATATATATATATATATATATATATATATATATATATATATATATATAATATAACATATATTAATATTATTATTTATGTGATATATTTTGTATTATTTATTAAATGTTCATAATTATTTTAGACTTTTGTATTTCAAAATAATCACTGTATAACAGACAACTGTCAGTTTTAAAATCCGTTAGTATCATGTCTAACTGGCAAATATTTTACGTGTTTGGTTCATACGCTGATGTACGTGAGTTCGAATGCCAATATGAATTTCCTTTTTAATTTTTGAAATATTTAAAAACTTCACGTTAATGTTATTAAATATATGTAATATACGCAAAAAATCTAAATTTTAAAATAAAATGAAAATTTACAACATAATCCGAGTTGTTGGTTTTTTATTTTTATCTTCGTAAAGTAAGTTATGTATATTGGCAGTTTTAAATACTTATGAATATTGCATTTTAATTTGTATTGTATTATCATATTTAATTATGTTGCAGTGTATTGTATTGTAATTTTTATATTAATAACAAAATAAACAATAAATTTTACTGCAGAGTATGTGTAAAAAAAATTTTTTGCATTCAACTCCTTTTATACATATATGAAAATAGAAATATATATTTTCAATAAAATATTAATACAATCCTTTATTTACTATACTCCTGTAAGAGGCCAAATGTTTATATGCAGCAATCGATGCACCATATACCTATATACCTAATAATTTTTCTCTATCTACTCTCTCTTACCTATAGCATTAAATATGTAATGATTGTGCAGATTGACTCCCATATAAATTTGTAACGGCGAACGCGTTTATAGAAGTATAACTTCTACCGGCAGTACCACTGGACTGCCACATCCGTTTTTTTTTGTATAGACACGTTGCAAGACACAAATCTTGCTTTTTGCAAATTAAACAGAATGCAAAAACTAATGCAAACAGAAAATATTGCATAATATCGATTTCATTGCTAAATATCATCTATAACTACTATAGCACGTGAACACTAAAATGATGAAGTACTCTTGTAACCAATGAAAACCACGTTTTTCAAATTTTTTCATTTGTCTTGAAAGCTATTGAATTTGTGAAAACATTTTTTGTGTGTAAAGCATAAGAAAATTAAATTTTCAAATAGACTGAAATAATTAGAGCCTATAATCTAATAGACAACAATTTTTAGTAATTTAAACAAAGTATAGCAAAAAATGTATAAGATTTTCTCGAGACAATAGCGAAAATAATGTTGGACGATCTTTGTGAAATATTTTTATTTAAAAACAACATTATCCAAACGAAGTAAGTGGTATCCACTTGAAGGCAACAGACCAAACAGCGTGGTGGACAAACAAAATATAGCGGTTTCAATACAGCCTGGATCGCTTCCCTCACTTTATACGTGACATTCTCATCTCAGAGAGTCATTGCATTATCAATGTGTAACGTTACAAACGTCACGCGTTTGTTCTTTTTCTGTAAAAAATATTATATTTCAATTTCTCTTCATTTCATTCAACTATATACCCTATTTAATCTTTATTGTTCATTTTAAATCTTCATTTATTTCAGTTATAATTTCTGTATTTGACTCCAGTGTGTTCTATGTGGCAGACATAAACGTATAAATTTCTATGTATTACTTTAGTCGACAAACTTTATGTGTCAGTTGGCAATTCTGCTCTGTGATTGCCACAATTCTGTAGACATAGATTATATTTTTTTTTAGTATTATCTTTTGCTTATGCTTCGATTGAAAATTAATTTATATATTAAATGTTTTTCCTGGGATTATATTTAATAATTAAGATATATTTAATATTTAACCAATATCTGCCTTTTTATAATTTCGTATTTGCCTTGACCTAAAACTACAAACCAGGTTTTATTTTTCAATGTATTATTCCCATATGCAGTTAGAAAGTATATCTTTATTATAATTCATTTAATAATTATTATTATATATTAATTTTATCTTGACCAATTAACTATTTGTTATTTCATATTGTAATTATTTATGTATATAAGTAATTATGTATATAAAAATCTACTATCGTGTAATACATTCTAGTACGCCGAATTTCCAAATTTTAGCCAAATCAGACTTGCAGTTTTGTGTAGACCGCGAGTGAAAGCGGGCGTGTCCGTAAAATTTAGAAAGTTGGAAAAGGATCAATATTGGTCGATGATTCTATTCTTGGTTTTGAAAAGTAAATCATGCAGCGAAATCAAAGATCGCTTGGATGTTGTGTACAGTGAGTTTTCTTCTTCGATGGCAATCCTCAAAAATTGGTTTAATGATTTTAACGTGGTCGCACGTCGTTTTTTGATAAACCATGCCCAGATGCTCTGAAATCGGCTACCACGAAGGATAACGTAACAAAAGTCAACGATCCCATATTAGCATATCGCCGACTGAAGTTACGCGAGATAGCTGAGACGTATCTCAAAAGACCGAGTTGTCATATCCTGCGTGAAATTTTGGGCATGAGAAAACTGTCGACGCGATGATTGACGCGTTTGCTCACTTCAGACCACAAGCTTATGATTCATATTAACTTTTAAGGTAAGACGTTCTCACGCGTGAGAGACTAAACTAAACGAGGCTTAATAATTAGCTTCCAAAGAAAGTTGTGAGTTATTGTTCTATATTGACTCACAACTTTAGAAAGGGTTACCCCTTGGTACTCACCATTTCTGAGAGGTCGTTCAATGGTTACACATTGGCGCCCAAGCCTAAAACCTGGTTTATGTTGTTATTATGTTCAATCGTTACGAGTTTTCCATTATATTGATTATTCACTGATTACTGTTGTTCTAGTTTTCTGATGTAAATTTGTCATGTAAAATTATTTTGCTTTTATAATAAATCCGTAAACTAGTCTTTTAAGGCTATCAAAATTGCAACGTCTTTTGCTAACAGAGAATTTTAATGTTAATAATTCTGTATTTCTTTCCTTTATTGACGCTCTTTATGACTTAATCTATAATTAGATTGAATAGCATAGGGCTTAGTGAATACTTATTATATCGTCTGTATCTATAGGCATAGGCGGCAGAAACAAGACCTGACACAGAGAGGACAAAAATGATGTTGGAAATAGCAGAGACGAAAACACTTAGAAAAATTAATGGTAAGACACTCTTAGACAGAGCTAGAAGTACAGATATAGGACATATATGCAAGGTGGAGAACATCAAAAGCTAGAGAAATCGAATGGAACGATCGTATAAGCTGAATGACAACAAATAGTGTAGTAAAAACGGCAAGAAACTGTTCCCCAATAGGAAAACGATCAATAGGAACACCACGAAAACGATGGAATGAGGACTTACTGGAGGCACATTGAAAAACAGACAAAGTTAGGTCTATATAAGAAGAAGAAGAAGTGGTATCTATAGGTTTCGTAAGTTGTCCATTTTATTCTGTTGGCAGACGTTTTTGATAGCGTTTATAATATCCAGCATCTGTGATAGTGTTTATGGCGGCATCTCTTTATCATACAAGAGATGTATTACATTTTTAAGTCTTGCTTTGTCAAATGCCTTCTTTAAGTCGATAAAATATAGACATATGGGTCTATTGTGTTCTACTGCTTTTTCTGTAATCTGTTTTATGACGAATATTGCATCTGTACACGACCTTCCCGCATGGAAACCTTGTTACTCATATGTTAAGTTTGTGAGCTGATTTATTGCTTCTTGCAATATTTTAGTTGTAAATTTTAGGGCAAAATTTAACAAATTAATACCTCTGTAGTTTTTTGATCACCCTTTTTAAAAACATATTTCAAAAAGGTCATTTGTTATAAGAATAATATAGTTCAAAAAGGTCAGTTGTTATTAGAATGTTCCAATAAAGGTAAAGTCCAGAAAGAAACAAATAAATCACAAAATGATAAATGAAATATACATAGTGTTGCAGTTTCGCAACTGTATGTAAATATTTGTAAATGTATTAACAGACTTTTTGATAATTTCTATTCTACTCGTATATTTTAAACCAGATTTGCCTGTAAGTGACACAGCCGTTTTAAGGGCTAAAGATTGCAAGGTGGGCCATCTGCGAAATATCAGCACATGTGTGTGTGCCTAAAATAAGGGTTTGCGTTCCATACAAAACCAGAGTCGAAAAGTATCTCTCAAACGATGAACATGTGTATGTGAACAATGTGAAGACGAAGAGTACCTGATTCCGCATCGGCCAAGAAAGACGCTAATGTGCATCACAACATTTGGTAGTTGAAGTGTCGCTGAAGACATAATTTGCGATAGCGTTGGGGCTATCTTTTTCATGGGGTAAGAAACAATACACCATATTAATTTGTTGCTGCATATATTATGTAGCACTTGGTATATTTATTTGATATTTGGAACTTCATCGTATTTGTGCCGCGATCGAGATTGAACATTCTTAATTGGACATTTTGCATTTGTTTCGGTTTATTTACTGTATTGTATATTTTTTTGTGTATTTTGTTAACATCGATTTTATTTCTTGTATGTTTTGTTTTAATAATTGTACTTATTAATTATTTGTATGCACCGCATTCTTAAATTGTTTTTACAACGTTAAAAAATTATATCCTTATTTAGGTTGATTTTTTTGTGAGATTATTAATTTGGCTTTTATCTTTTTATGTATAGTATGTTTGCGGCTACGGTAGGTTTTGTCTTTTGTTTGTTCAGTGGTTTTTTATAGAATCGACATTTTTGTTTTGGTTGGTTTATGGTTGTCTTTCAGTGTGTCTGTTGGTGTGTTTCTTAGTAGCAAATAGTTAAGTTTGTAATATATTCTTCTTCTTTTAGTAATATATTATTCTTTAATTATAATGATATATTTGGTTATGTATATTTATGTTTAATTTTACAGCTTTTTAAAAAAGAGTTTTATACAGTCCGCTGCCTTTCATTTCTCTTCTTTTATTTGAATATACATACCCATTTCGAAAGGGGGAAACCAGCGAGTTCTAGATTGAACAGAATATCTCTCCCCCTTTAGGATGACCTTAATTGTTATATTGAGGTCATCGTATGTGCAGAACGCAACACATAGAACAAATATATTTGTTTAAATAATTGAGAGATGAAATAGATCATTACCAGAAGAAAGAGAAGTAAACGATAGAATAAAAAATCGATAGACTAAGAAGATTCTCAAAAAACACAAATGTTCATTTTTAGGCAATTTACAGACTCTTGTTCCATACATACATACGACTATGAACCAAGATGCTAACACAACAATAAATAAATAGAATAAATAAATAGAATGCAGGAGACTTAAATAAAATATCTCAAAAGAGTAAAAGGTCTTCTTCTTCTTATAGTGCCGTGCACCTATAGTGCGTTGGCGAATTATCTTAAGGCCAGACGTCTGTATTTTGCGGCATGCAAAAGATCACCAGTGTTATTTATGCCTGTCCAGTTCTTTATGCTCCGTAGCCACGACATTTGTTTGCGACCTACTCCTCTCTTGTTTTCAATCTCTCCCTAGATGATTAGTTGAGGGATTGCGTATGTTTTCCTTTCAGAATATGGCCTAGGTATCCAATTTTTCGTACCGTGACCAAATTAAGTAATTCTCTCTCAGTATTTGCATTTCTTACGACTCCATCATTTCTCACCCTATCTGTCCATGGGGTGTGGAACATTCTTCGCAACGTCCACATGTCGAAGTCCTCCAACTTATTAATGGAAGGTACTCTTAACGTCCATGTTTCGATGCCGTATAACAATATGGACCATACATAGCATTTAACCATCCTGTAGAGGATTAAAGGGAAGATTGAGGTTACATAGTAGCGGTTTAAATTTGATAAAAGCTTATCTTGCCGTTCAGTACGGCATTTTATTTTTTGTTTAGGATCCCATTGGTCATTTATCATCATTCCCAAGTATTTAAATGTTTTCAGTTGGTCGATTGGAACATTATCTACTTGCAGTTGTATTTTTAAAAGTGCATTTTTTCTTATTGTCATGCATTTAGTTTTTCCAGAATTTATGTTCAAGCCATATATTTTTCCTACGGTGTTTATTTTATTTAATATCAACTGCATATCATGTTGGTTGTCTGTTATTATCACAGTGTCGTCGGCGTAACGAATGTTATTTATCGGAAACTCGTTTACCTTTATTCCACACTCAGAGCCTTCCAGTGCCTTTGCAAAAATGGTCTCCACGTAGAGATTGAAGAGCACAGGAGACAAAATACACCCCTGTCGCACTCCCCTTGAAATTTTAAATTCTTCTGTGTTGGTTGATTTGTTCAGTCTCACTCGTGCTTTTTTATTCCAATAGAGATTCTGGATAACTCTTATATCTTTCTCGCCAATGTTAGCACAGTCCGTTTTTGAAAGCAAATTGTGTCTCATCGCTTAGATCTTCCAGCTTTCTGAACATTCTTGTGTGAAGGATGCAAAGAAACATCTTAAGCAAATGGCTCATTATACTTATCGGTCTGTGGTCTTTGCATTTTGTCACTCTTTGTGATTTAGGGATCATTGTAAAGGTAGAATAAAGCCAATCCGTTGGAATGTAGCCGGTGTTATATATGGCATTGAAAATTGTTACCAACATGTTGATGTTATCATCTTCCAACAGTTTTATGGCTTCCTTAGTAATTCTATCCGGTCCAGGGGCCTTGCCTAGTTTTGCTACTTTTATAGCGTAATCCACCTCGGCGCGAATAATGGGAGGGCTGGATAAATTTTCCGTGGGTAAGCTAGTAGTTGGCAGATTCGGTCTATTATCCGTAAAGAGGGACGAAGCATAATTTGCCCAGGTTTTAGCTAGTTCTTCCTGGGTATGAACGTAGTTTCCTTGATCATTCTGCAGGCGAGTCTCATTTTGTTTCTTGTATGTATTCGAACTTTCTTTGATGTAGTCCAAAGCTGTCTCCCTTTTCTTGTAGTGATTCCAATTCTTCACAACGTTCTTTCATCCAGTTTGCCTTTGCGTTTTTAATTCTTGCCCTTATCGTCCGTTGGATTTCCTTGTATTCCTGTAGATTGTGATATATTTTGTACTGTCTGCGTTGCTCGATTAGATCAAGTATCTCGTCCGTCATCCGCTCGTTTTTGTGACTTCTTTTTATTTTACTTGCGACTACTTCGACAGCCACGACTGTAACTATTTTTATTTTCTCATAGGTTTCCTCTATGAAATTTCCTTGTATGTTTCTCAAATTCTCGTTGATGTGCTTACTGAATGTAGATTTAAGCTCTTCATCTCTTCTACCTACAAATGGAAAAATAAACTAATTAGGATAAACCCAGATGTTAAATCAATCACCACAGTTTACAGAGATAAAGGAGATAACTTGACCGGTTAGAACTCTTGCATATAATGAACAGCAAAATATTTGTTACGCGAATGAGGAAAGCAAGGTCGATAATAAAGATACTTGGGAAAGTAAGAAAAAATGGCTAAAAACAAGAAGGACTGTAAAAATTTTAATTATTATAAATCCTTCTAGCAATATGGAAATTGTGTAATAACTTAGCAACAAAATATTTTGCTTTCACCCATATTTCTCATTCTATAGTTATAATTATTCGTCTGTATAAAATCTATTATCGGCAATTATCTTAATTAAAATACGTTTCCGAATCGGCTAGCGTTTAATTTAACTGCGTGTGCAAAATTATGCAGATTACTTGCAATAAAGTAAATATAGCATAAAGCCGCAGGCGACGTCGCTTTATTAATTTGCCATTCGCCACCCGTACTGAAAATTGTTTGGCTGCAAAAAAATTAAAGAGTTAACTGGCATTTTGTGGTTTCAATCCCGCAATAAAATTTATGGGTTAGTTAAATATTAATGTCCGTGTGGTTTACGCTTTTTAACAACAACTAAAATCTTAATATTCGATAATACTTTTATTTTTGCTCCTATACAAGGAGGTATAATAATTACATATTTTAAATAACTCTACGAAATTAAATTAAAACTTAATCATTATTAGACTAAACAAGGAAAAACAGTACTTAGCATTCATTCTAACATTTCTTTAGATTCTAAGATCAACCCCTATGCGGGGTTGACTTCCTTAATTACATTTCTCCATTAGTTTCTCTCTTTGATCTTACCAATATCAATCCCCGTTGCTGGCATGATATACCGAAGCATCTTTACCTATTTCTTTTTAACTGTCCAACATTTTCAGGTATGTATATAATTTCTGCTCTCTATCTATATTACTTTTCACAGTAAAATCATTTCACCTCACCATTTATACAAACTGAAGACATTCGTAATTAAAATTTCAATAACATAGACCTTCGTATATAATATAAATTTTTTGCAACAATTGTTTAAGCTTAATTAATTCAAAAAAATAATCATTTAAATTAAACAAAATAAACAATCGTAGGCCAGTGATAAGGGTATAAATGAAACCCAAATGACATTTGAGCATGTGGCCAGAATGCCTACAGCGTTGACGATAATTTTACAATCTTATCTTTGCCATCTGCTATTTCTTTCATTGTAATTTTGTAAAATGGCAAGAAAGTTAAACCCCTTTTGATGTTCTCTAACACAGGCTGTTATTGCATTTTAGTTATTGGCTGCATTATTGAAGAAATTATTGGCCAAATTCAAGGCTTATTGGCTATATAGAAGACTTTATTAGAGAATATTGTATAGAATATATGGAATAACATGCTCTGGAGGACCTAACTGCAACTGTCAGGAGGGCCTAGTTACCTAACTGGGAGGCCGCAGATAATTGGTAGCAAGCAGTCCATCGATGCTATGATACCATAAGTATCGTCCAAATTTTATTTACTGTAAAGCATTGGAATGGTTGTTTTTTGCTACTTAAATACTATTTTTCGTTTTAAATAAATATGTCTAGTAAAACAATTGTTTTATTGATATAAGGTTGAATGCTTGAATAAAGCATCGTTAGGGTCTAAGTCAGTTTTGGGCTATCCAATAAGTGCAGAATGTAATAAACAAAACATTAAACAAAAATTATACAAACACTACACTTAACAAGGACAGTTTCAAATTATTTAAAAATTAGTTAAAGCTTCATTCTTATCGGCAACAGGAGAGAAAATGAACTTTGGTATACTCGTTTTCATCGTTCTTGGCGTGTGCCTGAAGTAAGCTACTACGGAATTTTTAATATTCGTCTCTCTCTGATACACAGATGCGTAATTCAATTGTGCGAGTCACGTTCGTTATGGTAAAGTGCGATGACAAGGGAATAAAGAGACCATTCATGTCTCCCAGTATTGTAGCAATAACACCGATGCGTGATAAGTTCGGCGTCTTTACGAATACAGATAGCTGGCAGTGACGTGTTTTTTTTAACATGTTACCCTGATCTGTGCATGTTTGAAGTAGCTGATGAAATAGTTTTTATAAGTACACAGTTTTTAATTATTTATAGTTTGAGCTCTTACTGTGTGGAATTCCATTACATAAAATAATGCTCTCGACACCTTAAAAATTCCAGTTTATTCCATTATAAATTAACTCTCTCTCTCTCTCTTCCAATATCCATTGCAATAATGACTTGTGGCATTGTTCTTGAATGAGCTAATAGGTATATAATTGTAGCAATTACCATTGATATTTTATGTTGTTTTAGTCGATTTTAGTCAGTGATTGTTGGAATTTGTTCCGAACAGTTTTACTTATTATTTTTTGTTGTGAATAACTAATTGTTCTATTTAATAAAAAAAATGTCGGGAAAACGATAACAGGAGAAATGCGACAATGTGTAGTTCATTTATTGGAGTATTTTAAAAAAGAAAAAGAAAACAACGGACCTTTGCTTTTGTTATCATCGGTACATGAACGAGTAGCGGCCGCTTTGAAAATCAGTCTTCGCACAGTGACAATAATAAAGAGTGAATACAAGACAGGGTCAGCTCTTACTACACCAGGAGAGTCACGTAATGTACTAAAAAAAGACTAATGATGTCGGCGATACTATAAAAGGAGAGATTAGAAATGTACTGTATGGCATGAAAGCAAAAGGAGAGCACGTTACAATTAAAGTTCTAAATACACAATTAAGACACAAGCATCTCTATGACGGTTCTGATACAAGTTTGTGGCGTCTTATGAAAAATTGTGGGTTTTCATACAAACTAGAAAATAGTAGACGAGTGCTATGAGTCAAGAAACCATGTATTGTCTCCAAACGACTGTATTTTTTGAAGCATTATATGAGAAATTTTTAAAGTCCAGGGGATGGGGAACATGGATATTCATAAAAGGGGCACATCAACGTACTTGGCAAGATGCGTGTGTGAAAAGCATCAGAAAAGGACACGAAAATACAGGTTAACGCTTTGTTGTTTTACATGCCGGAAGTAGGCAAGGATTTGTTAAAGATGCTGGATTACTGTTTTCTACGAAATCGAAGAGTGCAGACTATCATGAATCTATGGATAAAAAGTCTTTTAAAAAGTGGGTCTCCAAAAAGCTGATACCAATGTTGGAAGAACCATCTCTAATTATTATGGATAATGCCTCATACCATAGCTCTTTAATAGAAAAGTTACCGAATGCCAGTTGGAAAAACTCGGACTTACAAGAGTCTTTGTCGCCAGAATAAACCATAAAATACCAGGTACGTTATAGACGAGCTATTCCAAGAACATGGGCATCAGGTTTTGAGATTGCCTCCATATCACTGTCAATATAATCCGATTGAGTTGGTCTGGGGCATTTTTAAACAATACTATGATCTTCATATCGGAGAACATGGACAAGGAGATGAAACAGTGAAAAAAGTTTGGGGCGATGCATTAGCTGAGGCAACACCTGCAGTGTGGGCGAGTTGTGTTAACCATACTGAAAAATTAATTCAGGACGACTGGGCAAAAATGGTCACATATGATGAAGATGAAAGTAGGATTATCATCGATTTGGCGGAAGATTCCAATGATGAAGACAGTTCCAGTGAAGACGCTGACTGATTAGCTAATTAATCAAGGTCAGTAGGTTGTAACAGTTCAGAATTCGCTACAGTGTTTAAAACTTAAAAAATCAGTATCATTTTTTAATTAAAGTGGGTTAAATAATTAACACTTTTTTCGGTATATTTCAAAATACTTTTAAAATGTACTTTTCGTTATATCCTGTCCTATTGTACTGCAAGCTAGAAAAATACTTCTTCGCAATTTATACGTATATTCCGTTATTAGAAATTTAATGAAAAATAATTTATAATTTTCTTTTATAACTATTATTTGACAAGGAAAGACAGATGAAACAACTTATTGCAAGTGTTTTTATACGTACACGCCAAGAACGATGAAAACGATTATAAAGTTAAAGGCAGATATCGAGCACAATTTTATTAATTAAATCTTGGTCAAGAGGTTTCGCTTTTCTAAAGCAACATCAGGGGCATTTCGTCAGTTTTGGGCTATCCAACAAATGCAGAATGTAATAAACATAACATTAAACAAAAATTATACAAACACTACACTAAACAAGGATAAACAGTTTCAAATTATTTGAAAATTAGTTAAAGCTACATTCTTGTCGGCAACAGGAGAGAGAATGAACTTTGATAAAATTAAAGGCAGATATCGACCACAATTTTATTAATTAAATTTTGCTCAAGTACTTTCGCTTTTCTAAAGCATCATCAGGGGCATTTCGGCAGTTTTGGGCTATCCAGCATGAGCTATATAAGATTCCTACATGCATAAAATTGAAAACGTGGTTTTCGAAGAAGTGAGGTTATGAATATTGAAAATTATATAGATTAAAAAATCTGTCAGAATTATAGAATATAGATAACAATAAAAGTACTCAACCCAAGAGATTTCTACAGACGATAAAATGACCTTATTCATTTAAATTTTGGACAAAAAATAATATTCTCACCACATTTGAAAGCTGATTGACACAGTGTGGATTGACTAACAATGAAGTATAGCACAGAATCCATAGAACATAATTGGACATATGTGTATGATGAAATGAGCTCTTCTGTTAACATAGAACAGAACACTTACTACCGGACCGAAAGTGAGAGGGCGAATGACTATTTTTTTAAGAAAGTAAAAAAAGAAACTGAAGGTTAAGAAATTAATAAGTTAATAAAGAAATTAAAATAAAATACTTATTTAAATATAAATTAGTAAAGTTGTGACGTTTATAACGTTACACTATGTTCTACCGATTTTAGTTTATTCAGGTTTATTGTATGTCCTGTATTAAGATATATTGTGCAAGTGACGACCATTTTCTCTCATTTCAGTATGATTTTGGTGTTATCGTCTAAAGTTCTGCTTCGTTTTATTAGTCTGACGAACGATTTGTCACAGTTTTCTGCGATTTCTAACATGGATCCTATTTTTGTCTTTGCGGATGGTAAAATAGTTGACATATTTCTGTCAGTAGTAAATATCGTTTTTAATTTTGTATTTTCTTAGCACTCTTTGTATTTTTTTCTCTTGTACCCTTTAAATATGGTAGGATGGTTTTTGAAATCGGGTGTTGTCTCGTGCTGGTTATTTAATGCTTCTTTGAATATTGCTGGACCATTTTTTCTTAACGCCCTTTTCAAATTGTGGATTTATTCATTTTAATATTATTTGTCAGTCTTTCGGATCTTGTAATCAGGGTTTTGATGAATGAATATAATTTTGTAGGATGGGGATGTTAATCAGCGTGTGAATATATGTCGGTATATGTAGAGTTTTGGTATATTCGATATGTCCGTATATCCTTGGTGAATGTCCTATGTGTCCGTTCTTCTTTATTATCAAAACATATAAAAATGTTTTGTTTGTTTTCTTCCAGTTCCATAGTTAAGTAGTGTTCTAAAAATACCTTTAGTTTTTCTTCTCCATGTATCCAAATAATAAAAGTGCCATCTGTGCACTTAAACCAAAGTTTGTATTTGGCTGTTATAATTAATCGCTAATCAACTTCTTGCATTATTTGGTTTGCTCTTATCGATTGTAGTGGTAAATCCATCGGTACTCCTTTAATGTATATATCTTTATTCTTCTTTGTAGAGAAAGTTTGTACCATTTAAGCTGTGTTTTAATTGATATTTTGTGGTATTGGATATTTCTTTAATGATAAGATAATGATAGATAAATTTCTAATGATTAATCTATTGGAACAATCGTCAAAAGTGAGACCACATCGAAGCTAACTAAGAAATGTCCCGATTTTGCAATCTACTTCTTATGCGTATGGTTGGTTATTTAGCCATATATTTTGCCAGTGGTTGTAGAGGAGATCCGATAGAACGAACTATTGGCCGCAATGGTAATCCTGCCTTATGTTTCTTCTTTCTTGACGTTTAAAGCTCTAATCTTGGCTTTTAATATGTTTCCTAGATATTTTGTAGAGTCCGGCAGGATTTGTCGATATGCCCTATCGTTTAGTTTTAGTAATCTGTTATATTTATAGTAATTACGTTTTATGTGTACGGCTAAAAAAACAGTTAGTATAGCAGGCAAATATTTTGTTGTTTTCTCGTTTTTTTTTTTTAAATTTTAATCAAAACTTACATTAATATTAATATTGTTTTTCGCCATTTTTTGGTTAGAAAATAGAATTTCTATTGTACGCTGTAACTTCTTAAAAAACAACACTTGACATCTTAACACGGGAAAATTCCGTAGAGGTAAGTAACAGAGCCCTCAAAAGGCACTTCAAATATGACACACCAATTTCGTTTTTAATGAACGCTCATACCTTTTGAGTTTTAGTGTTGTTGAAACTTGTATGATCTAAGTAATGACTATTTACAAAATGCAATTTTCAATATTGAAGCTAAGGCACTTGATTTTACACACACCCACGTGCAGCCGGTTCTGTCGCATCTTCCTACTTAACAGACAAGTCTTACACGACGAACGTGTTCTTCTCACATTTATCGAGAATCACTATTGTGAAACTCACTAACAAACCACGAAATATCTAAAAGCTACATAGATACATGGATTAGAGGTAATTTAGTAAGATATGTGGTTGTGTTATGCAAATATGTACAAACGCTAATGTCTTTCTTACAGTAATTTGTTTGGTTGTAATTTATATAAGTACTAATCAGTTCGTATTAGGACTTAATTTAAATTAAATCAAAAATTGCTGGTTAGTAGACATATATTAGATACGTTTTTATTAATTAGAGAACGAACTTGTTCATTGGGACCTTTTTTGTAAATCTTTGACATAATTTATTCGGATTGTCCAAAGTAAAGATATTTGATGAGTATTTCCGTGACTTCGTCATCATAGGAACATTTTTTTTTTCGCGTTTTTTGTTTGTTTAAGTGCAAATAATATATGACAAATATTTTCATTTGGTTCTTGTTTGAGATTTGTTAGAGATGTTCAAAACAAAATCCCAAATTTAAGGACATATCCAGAAATTTTCGGTGGATGTTAAAATAGACACTCTGAAAATCAGTAAATAAACAGAGTGCCTAACTTAAGTCACTAAGTTTATTCTTTAATGTGCTGTCAAAGATCTGATCTTTGAGCATTTCTGACGACAGTATTATTCTCCACCTATTTGTTTCGCATTATTGTGTTAGTCGCTCATATGCAATATTTTCTAGTATCTTATATTTCTTATATCTTGGATAACTAATATCTTAATATTGTTCTGAAGCCATTTGAACCAAAGACATCGCGACTTTTATTTTGAATTTATGAATTCAATTTTAAAAAGAGTAAAATCGAAAAATGAAAAACTCGTGTTTTGAGGGACGTAGGACATTGATTTTTTTTAATTCGTGTAAAAATGCAAACAGTCGTCCGAATAAAAAAAAATATTATTAGTTATTTTAATTGTTTGTAAGCTTAAAATCATCGAGAGTTGCTGGAAAGGGAACCTACTTACAATATAGAGCTGGAATACCGAAATGAGGAACTCGTGGAACCCTCCTCGGTAAATGAAGAAAACATATCTATAGAAGAACTAAGGAACCACAAATCCTCAGACAGCGAGGGCATCCCAGCACTCAGCAGAGTTATTTAAGTGGAGAGCAGCTCACCAAGGTGATGCGAGAAATTGTTTGTAAAATTTGGTCTGAGGAGCACATGCCTCTCGTTTCGATAGTCCCGTTCTCACATATGGATCAGAGGCATGGAAAAAAACTAAAACAAATGAACTGCTGAATATCCACAAGCACATGTTTGGCGGTAAAGATATTACCACTATAATTAAGCGAAACCGCCTGCAGTGGGCAGGACATGTAGCCTGGAACCCTGAATGATAAAAAATATTCTAACAGCGCAACCCGTGGGAATGAGAAGACGGGGTAGACCAAAGCTGAGGTGGATGGATGGGGTAATACAAGATGCCGAGAAGATTGGAGCAACTGAAAAATGCAAGCAAGGGATAGAACAGAATGGCGTAGAAAGCTTGAGAAGGTCAAAGCCCTCTAAGGACTGTAACACCAAGATGATGAAGCTTAAAATCATAGTACTATTGCAAAACTAATTTCTAATATTTAACATAAAGTTTTTAATCATTTAATGATTTAATTTTATAAAATAAGCCTTTCTCTTCAATTTATTGCTTACTTGATTTATATAGACCTAATAGCTTACACGGAATAACGTTGTAAATAAAAGCTTTCTGAGCTAAGAAATTTCAATTTTGCAATATTTATTGAGTGAAACTTTCTGAAATTTTTGTAGCTGACTACATATAGTATTGTCCCTATTATCACACAAAATTACTTTTTTTGTGTATTCTAGAAAAGTTATTAATAATTTCCAAAAACGACTTTTGAAGCTATTTTTGCAATAACAACAACAAATTAACCCTTGAGTAATTGGGTACATGCAAATTACATGAACAGTCGGGTGGGGTCTAGGCCTTACAGGCCCAGTTTTTATTTCACACAATACATTAAAAAAGATTAAAATAAAATTATTTGATATATTATATATAAATCTTTTTTATTTTTTTAAATACATCTTAACCATTTTAAACCTAACAACATCTTAAAAAAAAGTTAACAAAAATATAATTAATTCTCTTAGGTACATTTATTAAACAAAATTCTGATCCCAATTTCAATTTTCATTGCAGTCCTCGCAAATCGGTTTAACATGCTCTAAGTATAACATCAGTACATACTCTGGATCTGCATGTACTTCGCTTAATTTTTGCCAATATTTCTAATATCCTTTTGTACATAAGGTTCTCTTGCTCTGATTAGCAGGTTCTCTCATATCAAGGCTAAGCCAATTGATTTCAGAAACAATCTTCATTCTGAAATTATAAAAAATGACCATTGGCCATCTTCAAGTATTTCTGCTTACGTTATAAGCCGCATCGACTGAGTCAACGCCTGATTTTGTAATGTTATAAAAAGTAATAATATTGAGCATACAGGCATCTCCAGAATCATCATCAATCGAGTTGTCCTAGTGAAAAGATGATAACAGCATCACGACTTTTTTTTGCGATATACGATACCAAAGTAAGGGATTTAGAAAATGCAACGTAGACGAGTTCTGTGGCCTGCTGAGATCAAAAAGTTTCTTTGGAACCTCCCTTTTATTTTTCGAATTGTTCCAATAATTGTAATTTTGTGCTGCTCCAACATGCGTTTTACAATTTTGCAACTTGTAAACCAGTTATCCATGGTTATATTTTTAGACGGTCCAAATATAGGATAACATTTTCCTTCCTCTAAATCGGTGGTTTTAGTACTAACGCGATATGACCCTGGAAGCTGAGCTCCAACGTATACTTCCATATTTACCGTGTATTTCATATATTTAAAAAACGAGTTCCCTCTGTACTTGTTGACACTCATAACAAAATTATTGTAAATGAACAAGAAATAAGAAAAGAATGGCAGCTGTATATGTCAGAGTTGTTTGAAGATGACAGGAATAATATTGCCGAATTCTACCAAAACTGTACTGACGTCCCAGAAATTATGAAATGCGAAGTAGAACATGCTATAAATAATATTAGAAAATAAAAGCTTGTTATCCAGATAATACACCAACTGAGTTGCTGAAAATAATAGAGAATGGTAACATAAAAGTAGTAGTAAGTAAGACTTTTTAATTCAATATATAACACCGGAGTGATTCCCGCAGATTGGCTCAAATATATCTTTATTGCAATACCTAAAAAATACAATGCGAGAAAATGCTAAGAATATCGATTCCTTAGCCTAATGAGCCACACTCTTAAAATTTTTCTAAAATACTTACACAACAGAATTAGACGCAAAAGCGAAGAAGATCTTGAAGATACCCAATTTGGTTTTAGAAATGCTATGGGAATCGGGGAGGCACTTTTTGCGCTTAACATCCCATTACAAAACTGCCGTGACCAAAGAAAAGATGTACTTGCATGTTTTGTGGATTTCAAAAAGGCATTCGATAAAGTATAGCATGTAAAATTAATGCAAATACTGAAAAATATCAGAATAGATGACAAGGATATTCGTGTCATTAAAAATTTGTATTGGAATCAAACTGCTATCGTAAAAATTGGAGATAACTACACCGATGAAATCCCCATACAACGAGGAGTCAGACAAGGTTGTATTTTGTCATCAACATTGTTTAATGTTTACTCGGACCAGTTATTTAAAAAGGCACTTGAGAGACAACCATATGGAATAAAAATCAACGGGGAACTACTTAATGTGATTTGATATGCAGACGATACAGTAATTCTATCAGATGATATTGATTGTCTTTAAATTCTGCTTGATCGTATTCACGAGGTAGGAGAGGAAATGGGCATTAAAATAAACTCAAACAAAACCAAATTTTTAGTGTTAGGTCGTGACCCACATCCCGATGCAAAGCTGCAATTGAACGGAGTTCAAGTTGAGAAAGTTTACAAAATGACATATTTAGGAACTGTGATAACGGAACAACTAGATCCAGACATAGAAATAAAACGTAGAATAGCAATGACTAAAACTACTTTTATGGAAATGAAGTCATTTCTTTGCAATAACCGTCTCAGTTTAGAACTAAGCGAAGAATGGTTAAGTGCTATGTTTGGTCTGTACTTTTGTATAGTGCAGAAGTATGGACACTAAAAGTATCAATCATGAACAAAATTAAAGCATTGGAAATGTGGGTTTATAGACGAATGCTGAAAATACCTTGAACAGCAAGAAAAACTAATGAAGAAAGACAAGACAAAACAAACTCAGAGAACTGCTAAAGACTGTTAAACATCGAAAAATGTCTTATCTGGGACATATAGTAAGGGGAAGTCGATATAAAATTTTACAACTGATCCTTAAAGGCAAAATAGAGGGCCGTGGAGGTGTAGAAAGAAAACAAGTTTCTTGTTTAAAAAACATTCGTGAATGGACTCAGATGCCAAATGCAGGACAATTATTCCATATTGCAGAAGAACGATAAGCCTTAAAGTTATCGCGAGAAGCCCTAATAGTGATCGCCAACGTCGGATAAATCTGATATGGCACGCGAAGAAGAAGAAGAAAAACATTTGGCGTCCACTAGGGAAAATACTTACTTTTATGCCATATTTGACTGGCTTATTCGGAATGTACATGCGGAATCCGCAACGTATACCATCAAAAACGTTTCTTATTAGTGCAAGTTTGTCTACGGTTCTTCTTTCTTTTCTAGTATTTACGTCATTAAAACGCAAACAACGTAACAAGATTACAAATCGCCTATTAGCCATAGTATCTCGAAACACCTCTTCGCCTGTTCCATCAGTAGGCCAAAATTCTTTACAATTTCGCGACTTGCTCTGAAAACCCCTGCTGGGTATAATAGACCAATTAACGCCTTTTTTTTCCACATTTTCGGTAGGTCTATCTTCATTCGAATCTGCAGAATTGTTTCTTAGTTTATAAATCAATATGTTTGTATTCTATCATCAATAAAATATTTCCAACACTCTAAAGGATCAACTGAATTTCCTTTTGAACCTGGTAAGTATGAAATTAAATTAGAACTTTTAGTGCGAACATTTTTTGAAGGCGCATGTTTTCTCCAGGATACCCCATCTATCGTATAATAAAAGAGCCGCTGGTTTTTCATATTTAAAAAAAATATTTTCAAGTTGCAGGTTCCTCCACAAATCCCTCCTCAAATTCTGGTTCCTCCTTACCTTTGTTCTTCTTTATTCCATTCTTCTTGTGTGTCTGTGTTGTGGTCACTTTCTTCATACCTATATGATTCTGGCTCGCTTTTAAAATCAATATTTTCTTCTTCTACTTCATCACAGATGTGTTGTAATTTTTGTATATAAGAGAAAAAAATTAAAGGCTCGGTATATTTATATGTAACCATAGAAATTAAAATGCTTG
Organism: Diabrotica balteata; assembly: GCA_918026665.1. NCBI lineage: Eukaryota > Metazoa > Arthropoda > Insecta > Coleoptera > Chrysomelidae > Diabrotica > Diabrotica balteata. Next base: position 111,032,672 of record OU898279.1, on the reverse strand, counting down.
CTCTATGTAGGTTATACCACAGAATAATAAACAATCAGAAATCTCACTCTCCATGGAAAATTATGTACGTGCATCTCGTTCGCGCAGACGTTCCGTAATGTTTTAAAGGGAACCAGTGCTGTTCAGTGAAAATTTATCTGGTATGCATAAACAAATTAACCCGGTTTAATTTATTTATGGCAACTATAGACATAATATGCACTATTTTATTCGTACTTTTAGTTGAAGAATTGATTAAATTATTTGAAATGTACTAAATTATTAATTTCTAAAAATTTAAATTACAGTTCTGTCATAGCTTGTCACAAATTTGTCAATTCGAGTCTATGTTTTCTTCTAAAACATGGCGATCGCGTGCTAAAAAACTTCATAGGCGGCATCTGAGAGTGTTCATTCGGCGGCATTCAGAGGCGACATTCCGATTGTTTATTATTCTGTGGTTATACTTCACAAAAAAATAGGAAAATAAAATTACTTGTCGAACTCACAAAAGTTACTTGAATGGTCGGGTAGAGTCTGACAGATCAAAAGTGCGAATAAAAAACTATTTTACACTAATTCAAACCCCATTGTTCACTGTTGTTCGACATATGAACGGAAAGGTACTGACGAATTACCGCTGGTCTTACAGGACCCACCCGACTACTCAAGGGTTAACAAAAATAACTTAACAAATACTCATTTTAAAGGTTTTCCTATGCCTTTTCAGTAAAATTGTGTCACTTTTCTATAAAATATTCTGGTCTTCCTCTGTAGTATTTAAAATGAAGTAGCGATTTTAAATTGTTTATATATCTAAGGTGTTAGTTAGTAAGAGTATAAGTCAAAAACTATTACTTTTCGGGAGAGGGTGTACAAGGTTTTAATTGACTATATTTTCATTTCATTTTATGGATTTTGTTGAAGTGTCGAATATTTCGTGTTATAAACATACAATTAATACATTTTAATAGAGTAATAATGAAAATTATATTTGGATACTAAAATATTTGACTTATACTACAAAAACCTAATCAGATGTCGACTTATACTCTTAAGATCTTGATTTATACTATTGAGACACTGTAATTTGGGAAGCTAGAATTGATTTGTACTTAACGTCGTCGCTGTCGCTCGCTTAATACCTTGTTAATATTTTTATTAAAATTGAAAATAAATAATTACGCATGATTATAAAGTTTATTGATGAACGAGAAAGGTATTATAAATTTTTATTAACATAACATTGTGTTTTTATAAAAAAATAAAAAATGAAATAAAAATGCTATTTTAAAAGTCATCTTCATCGTAGGTAACCTTCAATATCAGGTAGTGTATTTTTTATATTTTAGTTTTTAAGTTTTTGTAGAAGTCGTGAAAAGTTGGACTTATCAGTTCAAGTAAGGACATCAAATCCTTTTTTTTTCTCCACTGAAATTGGAATAGGTCCTGAGTAACATGGCTTGGGCTGCATTTCTTTATTTATATCAATTTTCCTTCGATTCAAGCTCATTTTTCTAAATGGTGCATTGTCATCAAGTGTACACTTGAAACAAATTGTTGCTCTCTCCTGGGTATACCTTAACCATCTAATATCCGTCCACTTGAAGGGAACGCCGTCAGCATCAGTTTTTTTTATAAATAGACTTGTCTTAAGAAGACTTGCATAGTCAAGGAATTCATGATTCTGTACCTCAATTACGTTAAATTTTTGTTTTTTTCCTGTTCCCCTTACTAACTGGTACCAATCATGGAGATGTGAAATTGGTACATTTAACAATTTCTTTTGTTTTTCGATCATACCATGATCAATATCACATTCCAGGTGACTGTGACTTGGTACCATGAACTTGTGGTCTACCGTAGTTAGTGACGCTTTCTTTTGCATTAAACACAGAAACATAGCTGCGACATGCGTGTTTCGATTTTGACCACCGCATGAATCGGAATACAGTGTAAGATATTGAACGCTTTCCGATAACCCTAATAGTTCCTTTGATATGGAAGTACCAATTTGGTTCGCTCCTCTTCCTCCCTCAGCTTCATGCCACATATAACACGACACACTTCCTGATACGCATTCGTGTATAATAAGATTGAAGGTCCACAGTTGTCTTTTGTAGAAAGCCACATTTGTATTTAAAAACGGTGTTGGCAAACACTGTTGCAAGTCGAAAGTGTAACACCTCTTACTCTTAGTTATGTCATTCGCAGCAATTTTTTTATCTGTATCTTTCATAACATAGGCATTATCTGCTTCCTGGTGATGTTGATCTAATTCGGCTTTTAATAAAATTGTATCATATTCAGAAGCGAACTTCATTTTTGTTGCCAGGACATCGCATTTATGACAGGTATCCACCTTAGGTTGCTTAAAAGAAAGCTTTAATTTACGAAACTCTCGTGCATAGATGGTATGGCACACAGGAGAACTTACGACATCTTTATACATATTATACAAAATTGTTTTATTTAAATAAGACGGTAAATATTTCTTATCAGAAGTGCGTCTGGTATAATGGGACTCATACGAAGGGAAAGACAAAATATGTTTGTGAACTTCATTCAACTTTTTAAGTGGGGTTTTACTAGCAGTTGGATCTTTTCCTCTTTCGTCGGTCCCGAGAATTCCATTGAAAGGAGACGTGAGGCTGTTATTAATAGTAAGGGTCACAAACATTTGTGTTTCGTCGAGGGTTTTCATAAAACACCCTCGGCACACTTTAATTTGTTTTCCATTTACTTTAAAATGGAAAGAGTGTGTGAACTTCCTACATTTCTCTTTGTCGATGTCTGATGTTCTCTTTCTTGATGTTTTGGGTATATCAGACTCAACAAGACTACTTACAAATGTGGCCCTTTTATTCCTGCTACCAAGAGACCAATAATTATTGAATATATCTTGCCTGACTGAGTCATCTAACTTTTCAGCACAGAGATTTCGACACTTCGTTAGCGGTTTCATTTCTCGCGACCGCACCTCTTTTCCATCTAAAGTAGTATAACTTTTGCCACTGTTTCGTTTTTCATACTTCTCCTTCCTCATGTTCCTAGTAAATTTAGGTTCACTTATTTTTTGTTTTTTTGTTTTGTGTTCGTTGGATGACCTTAATAATTTGTGTTTTAAGGTAGAGGGGCCAGCAATTTGATGAGTAACATTCACTTCATCATCCATCAAATTTTGCGTGTCTGTATTTTGTAGTGTAAAACTTGCATCTTGTTGAACTAGATGATCACCATTCACCGCTAATTCGGGTTGATTTTTTTTTTGATTAGGTATTAATAACAATTCTTCATCAACGTTCAGTAATGTAAGGTCAAAATCCCCATCATCGGTGCCTTCTAAATGAATAATTCCATTGTTCCTGTTACCTAAAATAAATCAAATAGCCAATGCAATATTCATAATCCGCAACCATGTAAGTATAGTTCTTTTGAAATTATTTGGTAAATGACCAATTTTTAATGTCACAACAGTGACCTACCTAAACAGGTAAGAATTTCTACTAGGTTCTACTATTCAATTATTATAATATTTCATGTATATGTTTACTTTGCTGCTACTTGACGTAAAACACTGGGATAAAGGAATTAAGTCATTTACCCAATAATTTGAACAAAGCAATAAATTGATTTATGACAAGATGTGAGAAATATTACCTTCACTGGTTGTATTGCTAGTGTTTTGTTCTTCAATAAAATTATTATTACTGTTGATTGTTATTACGTTTTGGTCAACACTTGTATAATCAGTGATACTTTCTAAAATAATAAAAAGTTTTTACTACAGAATAGATACAAATGCTGTAATTCAAGCTCATACATTATAAAGTTAAATGCCTAAACCACACTAGTAATAAAACATACATACCTACGACAATCACTTCAGCAGATGAAATATCCATTAGTTGGATTACATTTGTTTCAGTATTTTTGGGTTTCTCTTCTGCAAAAATATAAACATAATAAATTGCATAGTTGTGGGTAATATGGCGTAGCAACCGTAACGTAAATAAAAACTTTCCTACCTTTTTTATTACTAGCTATTGAACCCTTATTTACTTCATGAAGAAGACCCATAATTTTATTCTCTTTACAAAATAAGACATTTTCTAAACCACACTTGAAGCACTTCTCGTAGTTTAATTCTAATTATATATTAAAACAAATAACACGAACAAAACGATGTAAACAAATACAATGCACGTGTGTATTTGAGGTTAACTTGTAATCTGCAATACACAAATCATTGGTGCCAACAGTACAAGTCAATAATATAAGTGTCAGACAAACTGCACCTAGTAGTATAAGTTGACTTGTACTTTTAATACATAATGAAGAATTTTCTCACGCAGTGATACTATTATACACATATTGAAATCAAACAAGCTAAAATTTGTTTTTTCAACTTATACTCTTGGGAACATGAAGAAAAATAGTTAGGCTGTACGACCAGTGACAAAAAAAATTTGAATTTTTTGACTTATACTCTTAGTAACTAACACCTTAGATATTATTTATAAGTAAAAAAATGACGTTTAATCTTTTGCATATTTTATTTATATCATATTGTTATTACCAAATTTATCGAAAGCAGTTGTTAGATATCTGTATCAAAGAGTGTCACGAAAAAGGCTGTTTATTTGCTAATTTCTATGGTCTATAGTCCACCTCTCTAGGGTTAATTTTACCAACATAATTTTGATTTTTACCTGTAAATCATTTTTTTTATTTTTCCTTTTATTACGACTATACAATCGATTACAAAAAAAAACTCGAAGCGCTGCTAAAAAACGCAACGCATTTGAAACCAATACATTAAACATATTTCAAATTCGTTGTTGCTTTTGCAGCACTTTTTTTTATTTTTTAGGTTATCATTTTTATCATTATTATCAGAAATGTGCAGCATTTAGTCGGCGTTATTCAAGTTTGATTCCAAATATTTTAGCTTCGACTTGAATAAATACCACTCTTTTTTAAATATAGCATTTAGCAAACATTAAATCAGAACACAATAGGTCATATTTTTAGGAACAAAAGACTCAAGTTTGAAAAGAATTAAAGGGATAAACGATGTCCAAGTTATCGCTCAATCTTATCGATGCTGAGGTACTTAAAATATTGAATGGCATTTGTGGTGTGTGGCGGCAGACTACATTAATCTTGATTTACATCACCGGCTGTAGTTTGTGGCTTGTTTTATTTGTTCGATTTAACACGTTTACTACCCATATTTTATGGTTTTGAAAGAATGTGACAAAATGAGATCTTTTATTTTAGAAAAACATATGTGTTTGGTTTTTTTTATAACTAGAGACTGCATACATATTACTACTATATACTATTACATTATACATTATACATATTAATTCTATTAATAATATTAATACTCTTAATTCGCTAAATATGGTAAAATCTGTATTTAAAAAGTATTTATTAACCATAGACCGTATGTTTGTGCATGCATTTTTTCTGACTAATTAATAATGATCAAAATTAAAAAGAGAAGAATATTTGCAATACATTTGTAATATACGTTCGTATAAATATAATTAAAATTAAATAGATGTAATATACATAGTATACAATGTTTGTAGATTATTATACACCTACATAAATATAATTAAATGTCGTCACACACTATTCCCGTGTTCGACCAATAGGTTTGAACGGGTAATGAGTAAATTTTTTTTTGTTTTTGAGTGATAAATGTAAAATTATTGTGTATGTAAAAAAACTACTAACTATAATTCTTTCTGATACATTAAAATCAATAAAAATTAACGATTTCATTTTAATTCTTTATTAACTCACCCACGTCTGGCACCCTAAATTTCGGTTCTGTCTTTCAAATGTACGTTAAGAAATTGAAGTCATTTCTGATATACCTTTTAGTGCTTTTATTAATAATGGTTCTTTAATTTCTTCTAATTGTTGTTCAATTTGTTGCTCGTTACTTCTAACATAGGGACCTATAATTTTACTCATATAGAAAGTGATCGGAATCGCAGTTTGATGCTGATATCAATCATCTTCTTCATAATTTTAGCTTTTTCTCGTCGATTTTTGGACATAGGCGTCTCCTAACTCCTTCCATTAACCTCTATCCTGAACAACATATTCCAATTTCTTTCGGCTATTCTTTAGATGTCGTCCACCAATCTGATCTGTGGTCTTCCTTTTGGTCGTCTACCGTGAAAGATCTCCAATGTTGTATTGCGACATTCCAACGTTGGTCTTTTTGTCTATCAGTGTGACCTGCACATCTCCATTTTAATTTGGCAATTTATGTTCTGATATCATCACTTTTGTTTTTGATCTTACCCAGTCGTGCCTCTTTTTATTTGACAGTCGTGTATATAATATTGCTATTTCCAGTGCCGTTTCTGTTAAGGCTAGTTTATTCATATTTACCTTGGTTAGGGTCCAGGTTTTTCACCCATATGTCATGATAGGAAGGATGCATAGTTTCGCATTTTGTTTATATAAAATATGTTTAATAATTTTAATCGAGGACATTCATAAATATACTCTAATTACAATTTGTAAGTCAGCACTATTCCCAATCACGACAAATGTTTGGCATAGGTCATGAACAAACTTGACACACTAAGAAGTAAACTGCTGATATAGCAAGGACTGCTTTAAAAGCGGCACCAATCATTATCTCAGCGATTAGAATTAATTTGACGTCAAGATGGCAAGCTAATGTATGGCGTATTGTCACAACGTCAACTAAGTACTATTACATTTAAGATAAGTAACATTCTAAGAGTGTACAGTAGTGTTTTCAATAAATGTACCATACAATACCATAAGTAAAGCGTTATTTATTACACATTGCTCCTCCAATATTGAGGTACTTTGCAGTTCTTCAGTATCGAGCTGAGTTTTTCAAATCCTATACATGTCATTCTCGCTCTTCTAGGGATTTTCGCACTTTGGTTTTCTTTGTCAACTTTCAGAATTTGGTCTAGGTAGATATATTTCTGGACTTCTGTCTCACTGCTATTTATAGTTATACGTCACGTCTAAGATCGTCTGTGTTGGTCATTGTTTTTGTTTTTGTCATACTCATTTTAAGGCCGGCATATTGGGAGCTGTGCTCGCTATATTCACGATGTCGTCAACGAAACTGATGTGTTTTTTGCCATTAACGTTGATGTCATATATGTTAACCAAAGATGGCTTTGAGCGCTAAAATTAAAAAGCTTCTAAGATATTACGTCGCCTTGCTTAATTCTTTTCTTAATGGGAGAGACCTGTATTTTCATCTAGTAGTACTATCATAGTTGCCTTTTTATGTGCATTAGTTGCCTATATCTCGAATATATTCTACAATTATTAATAGCTTGTTCTATAGCCCTCAAAGGGTTAGCTATCAAATGCCTTTTCATAGCCTGAAGGCAAGAAATACGGGTAGTTTGTACTCATTTGCCTTCTGTATCAGTGTTCTCATTATCAGCGGATGGTCTAATGCACTATATCCTTTGCAAAAGCCAGTCTGTCCAACCGGTTGGTAATTATCCATTTTGGAAGTCAACCGATTAGTAATAATTCTCATAAACAGTTTGTATACTTAACTGAGCAACGATATAGGTCTATAATTCTTTAGGTCACATTTGTCCCCTTTTCTGTTTAAGACTCTCTTTAAGAACTCTCGTTCCAGTCTTTAGGAATTTTTCCATTATAAAGACATTTATTAAATAGCTCTCTTAGTATAGGAATTGTTACTGTCTTGCTTGTTTTCAAGAGCTCGGCAATTATACCGTCGTGTCCTGGAGCTTTATTATTTTTTAGCTGTTATAAAGCTCTGTCTATTTCGAATTCCTCTATATTTGGTAGTAGTTTTGTTGAAGTCTTCGACTATCTTGGCTATTTTTTATTTGTTCTTCCTTGTTATTAGACGATTTCTTGCACACCCAGTGTTGGTCTTAGACATTTTAGGTTCTACGTATTCTTGAGTGTGGCGTTTGTTTTTATCCGAAAAAAATCTTGTCCTACAAAAATTTTGGTTCCAAAAGGGAGTCCACCAAACCAAACATGGCAAAAAACAACTTCAAAAAATGTAGTAATAACAAGCTGATTTTCTCTGTATCGTTCAAAAATAACGCGAAAAATACCATTTTTACATTGTCCGACAAAATAAACTCGCCGGTTTTTCTGACCGACAGTGAAAATCGGCTTTTCCACGGGTCTGTGGAAATTTATTAATAACGTTTTTTTGTTATGATTTTTATTTTTTAAATAAAGAGTACAACTTAATAAATGAATTGATCGACAAAAAATAGAGCCTTATGTAAAAATTAAAAAAATATGCAGTCGAGATTACTTTTTTGTAGAATGTGTGAACATTAAAATTGTAGATAGATCCTATTTATAAATAACAAGCTGATCTTTTCAAAGGTGTTTTATAAAATCTCGTAGTATACAAATGTAGAATTGACGGACAAGAATCTTTTTCCGATTTTTCAGTCGGAAATGTTTCGTAATTTTTTTTTAATTGTAAAACTTACGTTTTTAATTATGAATATCTTTGATATATAAATTTAATATATATATATATATATATATATATATATATATATATATATATATATTATATATATATATATATATATATATATATATATTATATATATATATATATATATTATATATATATATATATATATATATATATATATATTATATATATATATATATATATATATATATATATATATATATATATATATATATATATATATATATATATATTGAAATGATTTCAATATGTCAAAGAGGATATAACTTAAAGGGATTTTTATATGAGTTTGTTGTTCATGAATTTCATGAAGCCATCACAATGTGGGGTCGACTCTGAAATAAAAGGGAGAAAAGATTAGTAAATTGCTAAATAAATTAATTTTGACTTACCTGGTATAGTGTTAATAATTTCTGAATAGTATAGTTGCCTAGTGTATAGGTGAATCGTCTAAACCTTAAAAGGAATAAAAAAGAAGAATTCTTAAAAAATTATTTAAACATAGAAATTTTAAAAATAAACGTCAGAAAAATAAACTGTCAAAAGTCTGTGGGAACTAAATTAATAGGGGTTTTGTTAAATAAATTACAATGATGTGGAGATGAAAAGAATAAATTATATTAGTATTGTTAAGTTTTATATCTGAATTTTTTTTTAAATTCCCAAATTAGATGTGATTAAAGTGCTTATGAGAAATTAATGTGGTTTGACAAATATGTCAAAACAGGACAGTTTTATGGTTGAATAAAATAGAAGACGGAATAAAAAAAGAAAGGGGGTTGCTGTTAGCAACGAATAATTTTGGTGGTGGGTGCTAGCTATGGCGGTGAACAAGGAAGAATAGGTTGTTGGAGGCGACGAAAATTTTGGAGGAAGAGCCCTAAAAAGGTGGAATAGTCCGGGAGTGCTTTAAAATCGTTTAATTATAATTTAGTTTTTCCACATTTTCAAATAGAGATATCCAGAATTTGTTCCAGAGAGTAAGAGAAATTTTGACTTATAAATTATAATTGGAGTGCAGAAATGTCATTTAGATTGAAAAAGTAAAAATTCATGAATTAACTAATTGCGATAGGCCTTAAAAATTGAAATATTAATGATCATTAAAATAAAAATATAATAGTACGTACCTTTAACTTCCGAAGAGAGGATAGATATTCCAGTATCACCGATTATTTTGCGAGTAGTTAGTTTTCTTTAAAAAAAAAATCAGAACTGTTTGAAAGTGAGTTTGGATAATAATTTTGGGGATCATTTGAAATTTTGATTATATTTTAATGCTAGTTATAAGTCAGCGGCATAAAGTGTTCAGTTTTCTTTTCTTTATATTTCATTTAAACACTTTATAAAGTTGCAATAGTCATTTAGATTTAAGGTAATTGTAGAGAGTTTCCACATTTTGTAATCAAATTCTATTTTCACGACACATTAAGGTTTACACGATTCCTATTTTTGTAAATTTTTAAAGGCAACCCAAGTTGCAGACGAATTTTATTGTTTATATTAAATTTGTTCAATATTAATAAATAACGTGCTTCATTTGGGTTAATTTATCAAAAATATAAAGTAAATTTTGGTTTAATTTCTTTTTGAACTCTACCAGGAGACTACAGAGTTGACGTCACACAGTGACAGATTGCTTAGAACAAATAATTGAGCTAGCCGAGGTATAGTATATTAACAACGAACTACATACTTTTAAAATTCACTTCAATTCAATTAAAATTATATTTATTAACAATAAAACATAAAAATAAAAAAAAACAAAACTATTACAATTGGCGCCCAACGTGGGGCCTCTGGGAAAACAGAAATAAGGGTGTTTTTTTTAAGCAGATTTATTAATAATACACAGATTAAAATAAAAACAAATTGGTGTGATTAGAGTTGTAGAGATTCTGGGGTAGTTAAAGTTAAATTTGAGAATAAATAGAGATTAGCATAAAATGGCAGACCGAATGACTTTAAGAAATGGAAAAGAAATCGTACCGAAAGAGAGTGAAGGAGAACAGGTGTTAGAACAGGAACAGGGTATACAGGTAGATGAAGAAAGCAGAGGAGGATCAGGAGAATTTGTAGTACAATATTTAGAGCAAGGCAGACAAGAAGCAGGACAAGGTGATAGAGAGGGAAGTCTAACAGATAGTTTGAGAGAGGAGTTGGATGAGACAGTGAGAGATAGACGTGATGAAAGTGTGGATGAATGTAGAGTGCAGGAGGAGAGACGTAGGGAAGGAGATGTTGGAGAGTCAGGGATGACACAGATGGACATGAGGCAAATAATGCGGATGTTACAACAGATGGATCATAATATTAGGGGAGATATGCACAAAATGGATAGTAATATTAACAATATTAGGGGGGATATGAACAAAATGGAAAATAATATTAAAGGAGAACTTAGGGAAGAGTTAATTAAAATGAGGGAAGAAATCAAAGAAGAAGTGAAGATAGTCAGGGAAGAGATGCTACAAATTACCCAAGGTTTAGAAGAGAAAGTAGAACAGGTCAGAGGAGAAAGTGAGAATTTTAAGAGGAATGTACAGGAGGAGATATCCAGAGAAAAGGCCATAATTAGAGCGGAAATAGGACAGGAAATTGGGAGCAGATTTGTAGAGTTGGGAACAGCCATTAAAGAGAATTTACCAATGGAAATAAACAAAGAAGTTAATAAGCAGAATAAAGAGATTGTTAGGGAGGTAGAAAGTGTTAAAAGGCAAACTCAGGATTATGAGGAAAAAATTACCATTATAAAAAATAATATAAAGAAGGGATTGCAGAATTTGGAACTGGAAATGGGTATGCATGCAAATCAGGCGGAAAAGGGAGATAGAGTATTACAGGGACAAGTTGAGGAATTGAGAGAGAAATTTAAAAATGCAAGTGAGGAGATTCAGCGTTTGGAATCAAATCTAGGACAAACAAGAGTAGTGAGTACTGTGGTGCCAAGTTATAATGATGGGGGAATAAAGTTTGATGGAAACCTGAATCACTTACATCCTAGAATATTTGTAGATATCATCAAAAACAAGGTAAAGAATGTAAGGGATCCAATAGAAATGAAATTGAATATTCGAAACATGTTAGTGGGCATGCCATTATTATGGTTTTGCAATAATGAAAATTCCATAAATAATGTGCAGGAATTTGAGGCCAAGTTTATTAACTATTTTTGGGGAGAAAACCAACAGGCTAGTTTCAGGGAGCGGTTGTATTTTGGGAAATTCAATTATGAAAAAAGTACCAACTACAATCTGTACGCAATGCAGTTATTCCAGACAGCACAATATTTAGAACCGGCTATGCGAGAAGAGGAGATTGTCCTATACATTGCCAGGCAATATAACCATAACATGGCAGAAACAATAGCTCTCCACAATATAAAGACGATGGAAAGTTTGACAGGATATCTTCAGAGGATTGAGAGGAGTGTAGGGACGCAGAATCGAAATGGACAAGAGCAAGTGACATATAGGAATAACACAGCAAATAGACAGGGATATGTGAATCGAGGGAATAATTATAGGGAAAGAGAATTTGAGAGACAAAATAGAAGCAGGGATTTTACAAATAGGGGAGAGAATTTGAACAATGTCAGGAGAGATATCGGACGATATAACTGGGAACGTAGACAAGGGAATCCAAACAATGATAGAGAGAATAACTGGAGACAAGGGAATGACAGAGGCAATAATTGGAGACAGAACCAGGGAAATTATCCACAGGAGACGAGAAATATGGAAGTTTATAGAGAAGGGAATCCAAGATATAATAGGGGGGAAAATGAGGAGAGAAGACAGGTGAATGTAGTTAGAACAGAGGAGAATAGGGGGGAAGCAAGTGTTGATGTAGAAGGGAGAAATTTTGTTTAGACCGCTCCTATGTGCATAATATTGTCTACTTATCAAAGTATGAACATCCAAGGGAGTTTATTAGAGATACTGGGGAATTAAATAAAAATAATAACACTAATACTTTAAAGTTTATTGAAGGGTACATACAAGATTCAGTATACAAGTTATTATTAGATACAGGTTCAGAAGTAACTCTAATCAACAAAAACATTGTAAATAATTTAAATAAGGACAAATGTAAAAACCGTAAAATACTATCTAGAAAAATACATAGAGGAAGTAGGTACTCCAGAAACAATTATCTTAGATCATGCCACATATTTTGAAAGTCCAAGATTAAAAAGAGTTTGTGAAGAAAAAAAAATCCAATTAAATTTCATTAGTATCAGAAGACCCGCATCTAATCCTGCAGAAAGATATGTCAAAGAGGTGGTAAAATTCTTAAGAATTTTGTGTGCTAGACAACATTATTTATGGCAGGAAAATTTGCCACAAGTTGAAAGATTTTTAAATGAGACACCACATGGAATCACCAAACAATGCCCATATTTCCTAATGTCTGGAAAGTATCCAGAAAGACCTTGGGAAATCAGTAATACAGGGGACATTCAAGAAGTAATGAAGAAGGTGAACCAAAATTTAATAAGAAATGCAAGTCGTTATGTAAATAGAATCAATAAGAAGAGAAAGAAAAGAGTTATTTTTGAAAAAGGGGAGAAGGTACTTATCAGGTCACTACAGGTGCCTAAAAGGAATGAAAATCTGTGTGGAAAATTACTTTTGCCATTTGAAGGACCTTATGTCATTAGTACTGAACATGGGGTAAACAGTTATGAACTAAGACATCCAGAAACTAATAAAATTAGAGGGATATTTAATATAGAGGGAATTTATAAGTATTATGAATAAACATACAAGGGTAGGCAATATTATGACACGAATTTTATATTATTAGATATAAGTTTTGTAAATAGAAGGATAATTAATACATAAGCATATCTTGAGATAAATTTGATAATAACATGACTCAAATAATTTATTGGGAACAGATGTACAGAATAATGATGAATTTATATATAAAAAAAAGAGGTTGATTTATTTTCAAGTAAATTTATAGGAGTTACAAGTATAAATAAATGAGCAAAGTACTATGGACAAATCGATATTTTGTAGAAATTGGGAAATAGGGAATATTATAATGATAAATAGTATATGTGAAAATATGTGGGAAATAAGATGAAAAATAGAATTATAGGAAATATTGAAATATGAAATATAGAGAGTTATATGTAGAGATGATGAAATGGATATTATATGCGGATACAAAAAGAATAAATAATAATGCGGCAATGAATAAAGATACTGAAATAGTATATGCGGAAATAAATGAATAAAGATATAAAATAAAGAGGGGAACAATTATAAGAATTTCTACGAAATTAGTACGAGAAATGAATAGTACAGGAAAAGAAGTAATGAAATTGGGAAAGTACTTGGAAATTTGATTCTGAAGTTGATATAATTAGTGAAAGATTTGTAGATTTTGTTTGGAGAAGTCTGTATTTTTCATAGAGTAAATTATTAAAAAAAAAAAAAATATTCAAGAGATATGCTTATTAATAAAAGTCAGTTTATTGTTATGTTAATATTAATAAAATGTTTAAGTTTATCGGTAAGAATTTAGATTTAGTAAGTGCTGATAGTTAGCACTGAACAAAATCCAAATTGGGGGGAAGTTGAAATGATTTCAATATGTCAAAGAGGATATAACTTAAAGGGATTTTTATATGAGTTTGTTGTTCATGAATTTCATGAAGCCATCACAATGTGGGGTCGACTCTGAAATAAAAGGGAGAAAAGATTAGTAAATTGCTAAATAAATTAATTTTGACTTACCTGGTATAGTGTTAATAATTTCTGAATAGTATAGTTGCCTAGTGTATAGGTGAATCGTCTAAACCTTAAAAGGAATAAAAAAGAAGAATTCTTAAAAAATTATTTAAACATAGAAATTTTAAAAATAAACGTCAGAAAAATAAACTGTCAAAAGTCTGTGGGAACTAAATTAATAGGGGTTTTGTTAAATAAATTACAATGATGTGGAGATGAAAAGAATAAATTATATTAGTATTGTTAAGTTTTATATCTGAATTTTTTTTTAAATTCCCAAATTAGATGTGATTAAAGTGCTTATGAGAAATTAATGTGGTTTGACAAATATGTCAAAACAGGACAGTTTTATGGTTGAATAAAATAGAAGACGGAATAAAAAAAGAAAGGGGGTTGCTGTTAGCAACGAATAATTTTGGTGGTGGGTGCTAGCTATGGCGGTGAACAAGGAAGAATAGGTTGTTGGAGGCGACGAAAATTTTGGAGGAAGAGCCCTAAAAAGGTGGAATAGTCCGGGAGTGCTTTAAAATCGTTTAATTATAATTTAGTTTTTCCACATTTTCAAATAGAGATATCCAGAATTTGTTCCAGAGAGTAAGAGAAATTTTGACTTATAAATTATAATTGGAGTGCAGAAATGTCATTTAGATTGAAAAAGTAAAAATTCATGAATTAACTAATTGCGATAGGCCTTAAAAATTGAAATATTAATGATCATTAAAATAAAAATATAATAGTACGTACCTTTAACTTCCGAAGAGAGGATAGATATTCCAGTATCACCGATTATTTTGCGAGTAGTTAGTTTTCTTTAAAAAAAAAATCAGAACTGTTTGAAAGTGAGTTTGGATAATAATTTTGGGGATCATTTGAAATTTTGATTATATTTTAATGCTAGTTATAAGTCAGCGGCATAAAGTGTTCAGTTTTCTTTTCTTTATATTTCATTTAAACACTTTATAAAGTTGCAATAGTCATTTAGATTTAAGGTAATTGTAGAGAGTTTCCACATTTTGTAATCAAATTCTATTTTCACGACACATTAAGGTTTACACGATTCCTATTTTTGTAAATTTTTAAAGGCAACCCAAGTTGCAGACGAATTTTATTGTTTATATTAAATTTGTTCAATATTAATAAATAACGTGCTTCATTTGGGTTAATTTATCAAAAATATAAAGTAAATTTTGGTTTAATTTCTTTTTGAACTCTACCAGGAGACTACAGAGTTGACGTCACACAGTGACAGATTGCTTAGAACAAATAATTGAGCTAGCCGAGGTATAGTATATTAACAACGAACTACATACTTTTAAAATTCACTTCAATTCAATTAAAATTATATTTATTAACAATAAAACATAAAAATAAAAAAAAACAAAACTATTACAATATATATATATATAAACTTTATTAAACTTTACAAGCATCAGAAATATTTGATAAAGCAATTAAAAAAAATACCATCATAAAGTTTGCTTTTAAAAATATGAAAAAAGTCAAAATTAATGAGAAAGTACAAGAAATAAAAATTGAAAGAAATCTTTTTGGACGATTATTGTAAGCAGCATTGCATAATAACATTGCTTTTGAAAAAGCATTAAGTATCGTTTGACCCTGTACGAGTTTCTTTATGTCATGTAAATGGCTTTATTTGCAAAACTCTAAAATATTTTATTTTAAAGGAATTGCATAATCACCAAAATGCAGTTAATGATCCTCCAGTGCCTGACATTACTATTTATGATCGATTTTACTATTACTATAATAGAAATTTTAAAGAAAAGTTTGTGGAATTTCTCATTGAAGACTGATGCATCGACGAATTTGCTGAGATATGTGAAGGACAAATATTAAAATTGAATAATGATAATTGTTACGTGTATGAAGTTTTCCACAAACGAATGAAGATATCTATTGATTATAATTCATCTTGTACACATGACGAAGCAGATACAAAAATTGTACACCATATTTGCCAGATGAACTACCGAGTTCGTTGTACCGATTCTGACATACCTATAATTATGTTATCCATTATGGAATTTTTTATTATTAATGATATTTATTAAAATTATGGAGAGCAAATGACACGGGCATATCATGTATTTACTGGCAATGATTATAAACCTGCATTTTATAGAAAAGGAAAGAAGAGATCATGTGATATTTTAAAGAAAAACGAGAGATACCAGGTAGCCTTCCTGGATCTTTTAAAAATCCCTCCATCTGAAATTAATTCTTCAAACTCAACATTTAAAGTCATTGAAGAATTGATTTGTAAAGTTTATTCCTTAAAAAGCAAAGACGTCAACATGGGGCGACATGAGCTCTTCGAGAAGGCTATTACAACAAATTAAAAGAACAATTTATATAAGCAGTGTGAGGTGCAATGCACATTTAAGATCACCAACTAATTTAAAACCTGAAAATTGTGGATAGACTGAGAGAAAAAAATATTACCACCATTGATTTGATGGCCCTCAGTGTCGTACATTTGATGATATATCTTCAAATGTATCAGATAATAATATTTTATGCTTCTTATTTATATTTGAAATATAGTACTTGTAAAAAATCATATTCTATTATTATTGTAAGTCAAAATGAAGAGAACGATGAGGACGTTATTAGTTCAAGTGATGAAGAGTTAAATAATAGTTCTGATAAAGAATGACAAAAAAAAGTTTAACTATTTAATTATTTTTTATTGTATACTTACTTAAATACCAGTAATCCTTGTTATACGCATAATTCTCAATAACGCGATTTAATAAATGCGAATTTTTCGCGAAAAATAACTAATTTTTTCATGGGGCGGTCCCGCACCATTTGATTTGTCCTCAAATAGTATTAAACATTAAATAATTATCTAAAAAATGAACTTTGTACTTAGTCCGACGGTTATTAATAAAATTTAAGCTTTGCGTAATATCTGAAATTTATATAGATTAAACAAATAAAAAATTTGCCATTTTTTGTCGGACTGCAATTTGGGTCATTATATTTGTCGGACACATATTCCATTTAGTATGTAAATCTTTCACAAATCTAATTTTTTTTTGTCCGACAGTTATTAATAAATTTCCACAGACTCGTGGAAAAGCCGATTTTCACTGTCGGAGTACATTTTGTCGGACAATGTAAAAATAGTATTTTTCACGTTATTTGTTGAAGTTGTCTTTTGGCTGTTTAGTTTGGTGGACTCCCTTATGGGACCAAAATTGTCGGACAAAATTTTTTTCGGATATTTCACGAAGTCGACTTTTATATACATTAAACAGCAATACGTTGTTAATAAATTTGATACATCACTTCAAAATGACCACTTTTACATAAGCTGGAGAAAAAAAGTACACGGTACAGAAAGTATCCCAAGAGATAATTGGTGGCTGAGGTCTTATGAAGCTATCATGAAAATTGTAGCCTGTTATGTATGAGTGATAAAGTATTTCGTTTGGCACCTAGACTATAACGAAAGTTAAAATTAGGCTCAAATTTAACAAAAATTAGTCAAACATTGTAAAGTAAATTAATAATAAATATTAGCCAAATATACATATTATGATTATTATTCTTACATTTTATACTTCAACTTTGTCACAGATTGCAATATCATATTTATCTGAACTTGTTGCAAATGTCGTCTCATGTTCCGATTATTCAACCTGAGAAAGGACTGTGTGTACTAATAATACATCACGAATGCATGATTCACATTATTATGAAATGAAATGTCTGCAAAATTTTTGCATACGAGCAGCCACTTAACCATCCCGCAGCGCTCCATTAAACAGTCGGAACCTAATTTACTTATTTAAATGGCAACATCTTTAATTACTCAAACCGACCGACGAGCATTTTCGAATGTAAATGCATTCATAATTCACGTATTCACGTCCAGCTTTTAAGACGGTCTATCCCTTTACTAAATTCATTCCACCAACGACGACGTTAACCTTAATAGTCTAGTCGCTGCTTCACCCGTGGTCGAAGACGTGGAGTCTGGGAGACTATTACGAAATTATAATAGTAATAATGGGGATATTAAAGTTTGAAGCCGGATCTACGTATTGACAGATACTAAGTAATAAAATTACGCTATGTTTTGTCCTGTTTCACTCTTATGATTGCGGATTTAGACAATCATGGAATCATTATAATCTTTCTTGTACAGTCAATAAGACAATACAATATAATATTTAGAAAATATATTTCTCCGCTAGTTCTCAAAAACTTTTAGAAACCGATTAGCATGTTAGTAGTTTTTAGGAAATTTATAATTGTAGGTAAAATGTTTGTTTGTTATCTAAGTGAAGAGATGGGGATAATTGTGACGAGTTTTGATTGGAGGAGATTGAAAAAGGTGGGATAGGTAGGTAGGAATGAAAGTTTAGCTAGATTTTTGAGGGAAAAAAAATCAGTTGTTTTCCAAGTGTGCAAGGCGAACAGTGATTGTTCTCTGGTGGTTTCCTAGAGGTAGTAATCAATAGAAGTGAATATTTGTGAGTTTTCGTGGAGTAAGTGTATCTGACAGAAGCTGATCCAGTAAAATATTGTAAGTTATATTTTTCTACTTATATTCCAAGAGTCACTGTTCAGGCTAGAACGAGAGATTCAGTTTATCGAGAGGAGAAGAGGCTAGCATCATTTGAACGATACGTGCATTTGAAGGAGATCATTAAAGACGATAGGCTCGTCACAATTTCTTGTAAGATTGTTGATTACCTAGGGGACTGCTAAGAGTAGATAGTGTAGGCTACAAGGAACAAGGATTTGGACAACTCATCATTAGAGATATAGTTTTACTATTCGTCAGTTTTTCTTTATTAACAACACATTTTTTTTACAATTGCTTTAGAAAAGATAGGGCTATTTTGATCAGGAGATTTAGAACAACAATTTTGATTTGATATTTTAAATTTATATTGTATGTACCATAAATTTTGAAGGTTCACGTACGTAGAACAAAATTTGGATAATGATTATATGAGATATTTTTTATTGAAAATAATTGAGTGTGAATTTTATTTCAATATATTTTTATTTCAATATATTTTTATTTCAATATATAATGTTGTATCATATATGTTTTTTATTATTCCGGTATTCTTTGGACCTTACCTGTCATATGTAAAGCATAGATATTGAAGCACGAGTATAACCCTGAGATAAGATAATTAAATAGTGTGATAAAATCATAATTGTATCATCTAAATAAATTGATTAATTAATTAGCTCATTAATTGCCTGGCGCACCTCAGACTTTGAATATCATATTAATATATATATATATATATATATATATATATATATATATATATTCCCATTCAAAAAGTATGTACAAAAAATTCAAAAAAAAATTGTTTACAGAAATTAACATTTTATTTATCGTATGGCACTTGATACATTTTCTGGGCCTCCATTTCATAATACGTTTTGTCCACCGTCCATCTGGTGCTCTGGCTAAGTGCCTTGCCCAGTTCAACTAAAAGACGTGGTTCTTTCGATGACGTCTTGAACTGCTGATCTTTGCCTAATTTGTTGGTTTGTTATGTGGTCTCGAAGTCTCACGTTCATTATTGCAGGTTCCATGGCTCGTTGTGTAACTCTGAGTTTATTTGCAGATTTTTGCGTGAGTGTTAAAGTCTCTGCTCCATAAGTTTGTACAGGTAAAACACATTGGTTATAAACCTTTCGCTTGTCGTGTCCCAGATATTTGTAAGTGTCTGTTTGTTGTATGGTATTATTGTCAATAGTTATCCCATACAAGAAACTATAAAAGAAGTCGAGGACGACCACCGACTAGATGGACCGATGATATAAAACGTGTAGCGGGAAACTGGCTACAAGCGGCCCAGTGTTGAGAACACTGGAAAGAACTGAGGGAGGCCTATGTCCAGCAGTGGACGCGATTAGCTGATTGATGATGATGACTTGACACACTTACATTTAAATTTACACATATTTTGTATAAAGTATTACATTAATATTTACAAACGAACATCTAACTTATTTATATTTTCTATCGACTCTGGAGTCGCCATTAGGAAATCCTCTGACCTGCCTTGATAGGATCTTGTGAGGTCAGATCAAATACTGGCGGTCAGATAATCTGAGGATCTCCTGACCAGGGACATATTGCAAACAATGCCACAAGATTAACCCTTCGCGCCATGGTTGCGTGTCTGTGAGACAAGCCAATCATATTTTTATAATTTGCAAGTCTCTGAGAGTTTGTACAATGCATTTTTGTCCACGAGACACTACCCGAGCTTTGCACTTACAAAATTGAGAAGCGGTAAGTCAACTCAAACTATTACTGTAACTTCTGTTGAGACAAATTTTTATTATTTTAGGTAGTAAATCGTTTTAAAAATGTATCCCTATTTAGCAGAAATAGCTAGAATACACAAGTTGTATGATGAAGTAGAGGTCGAGGATGATTTAGAAGAGAAAGTCTTTTCTGACGAAGAAGACGACATCTATGCAACATTACATCATGAAAGTGACACAGAAGAAGAGCTAGATTTTAAAGATACTCCAAAAATTTCGGCTAGCACTAGCATCTGTAAAGGTAGTAATAGGCATGTTTAATATACAGCAAAAGATGGTATTACAAAATGGAATAAACATGTGCAAAACCAGCAAGTGCGAACTCGAAGTCACAATATAAAGTCACATTTGCCTGGTCCCTTAGAAAGTGCGAAAAACGCTAGAACGCGTACAGAAACTACTCAATCTTTTTTTGACGATTAGATGGTCAACATAATTGTCGAAAATACCAATCTTTATATTTCTACACTTGTAACTCGTTACGAAGACTATTATGACGTGAAATTGATGAACGTAACAGAAATGAAAGCAGTCTTTGGATTGCTGCTTTAAGCCAGAGTTTTAAAAGAAGGTAGATTATATCTGAAGGAGTTTTAATCGACTGACGGAATGGGAGTGAAACTATTTCCAGCTGTGATGTCTTACAAAAGAATTAAATTTTTACTTAATTCACTACGTTTCGATAATATCAACACTCGCAACGAAAGACCTAATTAACATCTATTCGAAAAATGTGGGAAAAGTTTGTTGGCAATTGTAGGAATAATTACAGCTTAGGAGAGTATGCAAACAAACCTGCAAAGTATGGGATTAAGGTATTTGCAATAGTAGACTCAAGAACATTTTATGTGTCAAATTTAGAAACATACACAGGAAAGCAGCCAAAGGGACCTTTCGCAATTACTAATAAAACTGAAGCCTGGGTACTCAGACTTTGCGCTTCAATATTAGGATCAGATCGCAATTTAACATTTGATAATTGGTTTACCACCATACCTCTTGTTAATAAACTTTTAGAAGACCATAACATGACTGTAGTTGCTACCATCAGGAACGGTAAATTTCGACCAGTGAATTCTTCAATGTTTGGTTTTGGGAAAAATATTACCTTAGTAGCACGTATTCCAAAAGAAGGCAAACTGGTTCTTGTTGTCTTCTCCCTAGATTGTGTAGATTGTGCTGATCAAAAATCAACTGCCTACAATGTTAGCAGAAATACCAGAATATGGCCTATATTAATATTAGGTATATAATAATTAAACATTGCCTGCATCAAAGGACATGTAGTTTACAACGCAAACAATCCCGACGAAAATTTGGCCCGGAATATTTATCTCAATAATATTGGTCTTGATTTAGTTAAAGAAAGCATTAATTCTCGAGCGAAAAACATGCACTTAAAACGAGAAGATGCTACTACTGTCGAAATCGGAAAACAGGATATTGTTGCAAAAAATGTAGAAAATGGCTTTTCCTGAAACATGTGTCAAAATTGTGTTACACAAAATTTTGAAGTTTGAGAAATATTTGCAAAATTTTACTATTGTTGTCTTTTTTGAGGTTTGCTTGTATCAGTTTTAAATAAAAATTTCTTGTTTGTTTAAATTGATAAAATGTGTTTTATGTTATAAAAGAAGATAGACAATAAAAATTGTATCATAAAAAATTGTTTTTTGTTCATTTTTTGTAAAATATTTAAATACATAATGTGTGTCTCTTAGACACCACCCGACCTTTGGTGCAAAACAAATTCACCCGTGCCGCGAAGGGTTAACAAGATAAAAAAAAAGTATATAAAAAATATGTTATAGTATGTTTCTATATTTTTAAATTTAAATAATTTTTTAAAATTAAAGTAATTTTATGATTTATCTATTATTTATATTTTAAGCAAATTATATTATATTCAAATAATTCAATTATTTATTTTGTTTTACTCAAACACCGCCTCTTGACGTATTAACAAAGCATACGATGTTTATTTCTGCCAGGCCTGTCAAATTCAAACGAAGTAGGTATTAAATTATAATAAAATTCAAATAAAAATATCATTTGATAGTAAATTTAATTATTATATAAACTTAATAATCTGTTTAAAAATAGTATTTATACGAAATTATTTTAAAAAGAGAAGTGTTAAAAATTTAAATAGATGATTCAATATTGTTATTAATCTGATGACATTTATGACTTAAATTGTGACAATCATTGCGAATCGAATCTTTTATGGACAAATACTCTTTTATTTTTTTACTTCCTATCTAATGTCTGTATTTTCTTGGTTATTTTTCATGCAGTTTTTAATTTAAACCTGCTTAGAATAAATATATGATGAGTAGGAACGAATTAATCGAAAGTAGTGCATCGATGTGAAGAATCGCTATTTTATGACGCTACCCGTGAAGACTCCATCTTGCGGCGCTAGTTCCGTGACGACGCCATCTTGTGGCGCTAGTTCCGTGATGATCGGCTCAGCATTAGTAAAAGGGCAGCACGGGTTCGGCGTATTTTCCCATGTTAAATCCCATAAGAAATCGCTAAGGTTCATTCTGCTCATTTTTGACGCTTTTTTTGGTGGAGGCGCGACGGCTTGTCGGATCGTGACGTGTTGGGTATCGTTGGAAAGCGGAGGGGACGGGGAACACGTTGAGATAAAAATCAAACGCAAAAACTGTGCCAAAACGGCATTACGTCATATCTCCGTTGTTATTGGTCCGATTGTGACGTACGAGGGCTCTGTGGAACGGGGAGGAGATGGTTAATACGTTAATCCAAAAAGCAAACGCAAAAGACAATACCAAAAGGACACTAAGCGTGCAACATCCAAACGGCTCAACGTACAACAACGTGTGAGGTATCGATGGAAATGGGAGATGGTAACGAATATGTTTAGATAAAAACAAAACGCAAAGACGTCGACGCTAGCTTGCAACGTCTAAACGGCTCAACGTGTGAGGTATCGATGGAAAGGGAGGTGGAATATGTTAAGACAAAAAGCAAACACAAAGACCGTGCCAAACGACGCTATGTCATATCTCTGTTGTTATTAGTCAGATTACTACATGTAACACGTTAAATGAAAAGGGGAGGTGATGGGAAATATGTTAAGACAAAAGACAATGACTAAAACGCCGCTATATCGGATCTTTGTTTAGCATAATAGACATTTGAGGAAAGTGAGGCTAACAGGGAAACAAACATGACAACATTGAGAAAACGGCTCTAAATCATATCTTTGTTGCTATTGAACATAGTTTGAATGAGATTCTACCTCTATTACAGTTCATCGTCTCGTCACGCCACCTGTCGACCACATCTAGCACCTGACATCGTAAAAAAGACACACAGCCTCTCTCTCTCTCTCTCTCTCTCTCTCTCTCTCTCGAAACAATGTGAAAGGTGACGCTGAAAACGATATAACACGCAACAACGTGTGAGGTATTACTAGAAATAGAACATGAATCGAAGAATGTATACCATTCTTATAGTATGACCAAACCAACAAGCATCCTCAATATAATCTTCTCTGATTAAATATGACCATAGACTGAACGTGAATTACTATACAGCACTATTATTCTGTATATGCGTATCTACGGTAGTTCGAGTAATAATATAAAAATTATAGAATACAAATGGTGAGTTGCATACTAATTTACGACAATTCGGGTAATATACAAAATTAGCGAATACAAATGGTGAGTTGCATACTATATTTTATCTACGGCAATATTATGTTTTATAAGAAATAGTTACATAGACTGCATGTAAAATATGTTAGCAAGGTCAGCAGTAAGTAGTGGTTAAATGTAATGTTAGTATCGAAGCGATGAAATGTATGTGTAAAGCGAAATTATACAATGCATAAAAGGTAGTCAATTTGGTTCGAACATAAATTTGCTGAGAAAACATATGTTCTTAACAACAGTCACCAACGTGAAGGTACGACTACATCGACTGTCATGTTAGTATGGATGATGGTTAGTAGGAATGAATTATTTTACATTATATGATAATATATTTAGCAGCATATATGGATAAGAAGATCAAATGATGAATTAAAGAAATTATATAATCAACCTAACATAATAGGAGTCATAAAGGCACAGAGACTAAGATGGCGAGGTCACCTAGAAAGGATGCCAAACACGAGGACTCCAAAAAGGGTACTAAACTACAATATAACTTCAAAAAGAGAAAAGGAAGGCCAAAAAATAGATGGAATCAGGAGGTAGAAAAAGATATGGAAGAAATTGGACTAGACGGCCAGAAAAGAAAAATGAATAACAAGAAGGAATGGAGAAAAGTCACATATCGAGCCAGAGAAGATCTCAGTACATAAAGGAAAGCGAAAATAAAGAAAGAACAAAATTCTTTAAGCCATGGGCCTCTAAGGCCTTTAGTGCTATTGTATATATATATTTAGCAGCAATATACTTAACGTTACCAAGATCAGCACATGATTTAACTTGGTTTAGTAGACATCTTTTTGTTGATCTGATGGACATCTTTTATGTTAAGACACTATGTTGTTCATTCAAAAATGAATTATTAAGAGGGTTAGTCGATAACTCTAGGTTACCTAATCTTAAAACTAGGGATTTCTTCGACTCCTGTTTTGGGACAGGCTATCGAAGACTTAAACTAAATCGGGGTAAAGACAACCATTATTGATTATCTTGCTAGGAGGCTGCACGAACACTAGATCCTAACTTAATAAGATCGGTTCATTAATTTGCCAGCGGTCCATATCAGATAACTTTTTAGTGGTCATAGCTAAACATCTTTTTTGTATATGTGCTAATCTTAAGTATCTTAATTAAAAATAATATATACAAAACTAAGATCTAGTAGAATTACCATATTATATAAACACCGATGAATGAGGGAAAGGTTCAGAAAAGCAATATAATAAAAGAGTCTGTTCCAGATATATTTAGCATTATGTTAGCTGTAATAAAGTTTTACAATGACTATATTAAATCAACTAAATATGCTTATCGTAATTATATAAAAATGGTAAGTGATATTAAAGATGTTAAGAGAAATATAATGAAAAAATGTCTGATTCTGTTGTATTTATCAATATTGTAGTTGTAATAAATTCAGTTTTAA
This sequence comes from Diabrotica balteata, assembly GCA_918026665.1. Lineage (NCBI taxonomy): Eukaryota > Metazoa > Arthropoda > Insecta > Coleoptera > Chrysomelidae > Diabrotica > Diabrotica balteata. Next base: position 111,006,968 of record OU898279.1, on the reverse strand, counting down.
AAATGACAATATACAATTAGCCTTAAAGTTAACCAAACAGGAGTAAAAGTTATGAAAGAGTTGGCATATTAAAATCTTGCTTTTTGTTAATCAACATCCATCTCAAGATTATTAATTAAATAATGCCCCCATGGAAGCGTGTCATAAGTCTCCGGAATGTGATGTCTTTTATCATCATTGGGGCTAAGCGCAACCTTTTCCTGGGTAATTGTATATACACGATGTCTATCTGATCTTATAAGATTTTGCGAGGCAATCTTTGTTGTAAAGTTATTTAAACATTTGACATAGTCTTCGAATGTAATTTTAGTGTGTACAACAGATTTCTTTACCCCCTTCGCCTTCTTTGTCACACCATAATTTCGTACAATATTATCAATTTCATCATCCTCATACTCCTGTTCTTTCAACTTAGCCCTCATTTTTTCAATTTCATTGTCTGTGATGGCTACTTTTGTAGTGTACAATTTCGATCGAAGACCTATATAGTCGGTCGTTATACGACCATTATTCTCATCTTTCATCATACCCAATACCTTCTTATTAACCTGAGGGATGCCGTAAATATTATCTACTGGGTAGTCAGACGTATCAAAATATTTATAGCAATCGTCTACCATTGCTTCATAGGGATCTTTTTCCCGTATCTCTACGATTACACTATCGGTATCTGTATAGCAAGTCGTAAAGTTTTCGCCAAACCTGCTGGCCAAATAGTCATATTGAAAATTATATATGGTTGTTTTAGCTAAATCCAATATACTCATTCCAACATAAATCGGTTTATCTAACCATATTTCTGCTCTATGCATCTCGACAGCAACCAAATTTTCATTAAAGATAGTAGCGTTTTTAAACAGGGGACTACTTATTCTTGCTTCAGCTCCATAACGACCCTGCCATTCCGTCAACAATTTAATATCAACGCGCTTGCGCACATTCTCCATGGTCTTACCAAACACAGCATTATTCATCAGCTTAAAAAAGTTTTTTTCAAACTCATTTTTCGCTGCCTTCCGGAGATTTGTATTCAAGTCGATGTATGATTTCAACCATGGAGCCTGGTGATAGATTGGTGAGTTCGATGTGGTGAAATATTTTGTATCTTTAAGGATTTTCTCTCCGCTAGCTATCTCGAAGTCTCCACCAAATACCATATTCACCTTTACTGCCTCGTCTTTCTTAAGTGCGTTATGGATTCTCCGCTTAAACAAGGCTTTGCAATCATTAAGGAAACTGCCTGGATCCTTGTGTTTAATGTTTGAGATGACTCCCGTTCTAATTCTCGAGTTGAATGCTGATATGGAGTCATCCCATTGTACCCTCTTGTAAGCAGTCTCCGGTCGAATGTTAAGCCCCGCCCCCTTCTTCTGTTCGGCTTTCAGCTGGTTTCTTAACGTTTTCACTTGCCGCATCTGGGCTTCAAGGTGCTACTTCTCCCCCATCGTTTTTGCATATCTCATAGAGTCCCTGATCTTTTTGACTGCTTTCGTACATTCTACCAATCCTTTTCGTACATTTTGTTCATTATAATCAGTTCTGATTAAGCCTAAGATGGATGCTATAAGTGTAATAAGTTTGGCCAACATGTTTATACAAAAAAACCCAAAATTAAATTATATACAAAAAAGTTAAAAACTAAATATGATTAGAAACCAAAAATTTTTTCTAAACCAAAATATCACAAAAACCCAAAATCTGAAATTCAAAATTTATTTAAAAAAATTGAAATTAGAAGTTCAAAAATTATCAAAATAACCAAAAAACAATCCAAAATTTTCAAAAAATTTAAAAATTTTGAGAAAATATCACTCACCAGAGCACACTTTTGAATAATTACCAGAGCACACGTCTGATTGCTAGAAATATCTGTAGTATTAAATATACTTTTTAGTCGAACGGAAGACTGAATTGTTTATAAAAGGCCCCTGAAATGTGTAGATTTGTGTTTGTTCTTCCATAAGAATCAACGTAAAAGTGCTATATTTAAGACATTTATTGAACTTGGTCACATTTACTCCTTTCTCAATTTTAAGAACGATACAAGGAAGTATCAGTACTACCAACATAAAAAGAAGCAGTACTGTCAACTATGAAAAAAAAAATTTATTAGAAAGTAAAAGATACTCTGTGCTAATTAGATTGGTGTAGGTATATAAAATTATACGTTGACTCATTCATAGTGCATTCTATATCATTCCATCACAAGAAGGAGTCATGGTTAGGAATTGTAGAGTTGTCTTCAGGAGTATCCCGATGTCACCCCAAGCGAATTTTGTGATACCTGTTACATTAAAGGAGGTTTAAATGGCGGAAAGTGGTTTCCATATAATTCTTCTTCCTGATCTATTTACGAAGATTTCAAAGAATGTCAATTTAATTATGATAGACGTCAGCTACTTTGCGAAAGATGTGGAAAATATATGAATAGAACCGATATATATATATATATATATATATATATATATATATATATATATATATATATATATATATATATATATATATATATATATATATCGATATATGAAAAATAAACATGGCATTGAAAACTATTCAGTTAGATTTACATAAACTTTCGATGAGGGAACTCCCACCACCACTTTCATCGCTAACACACTCTGACTATTAGCAACAAGTTTTCATTCATCGAATAATAGTCAAAAGCAGACACATCAGTTGCTACAATATAAAACAATACATTCAGTTAAACTTGATCAAGACATGTATGGAGCAAGAATTTATTCGAGCCAACTACGCAGGCGCGGGTTTATCGGCTAGTTTAATCTTTTATGAAGTTGCCAGGCAGTATGGGATAGCAACAAAAGTGGTAATAGGTACAAAGATCTACTCACATGGCATTGTAATTACGGCACTTTTCTGGAATAAATATAATGAGATAGTATTCGATCCAACAGATGCAAGTACAAAACATCATTTACCTCATCAAATGGAATTTACGATGAAAAAAGGAATGTTTATATATAAAAGCGGTGAAGATAGAAAAATGGTTGATATTTATCATGATTTTAAGAAAAGCAAATCGACGATAGCATATTTTACAGAGGCATGTCTACTGGACATACGAGAAAATATTTTTAACACTGTAGCAAAAATACTTTAAAAAAAAAAATTAATAAATAAAATGTACCTCAATTCTCAACAATAATATAGGTAACAGCGCATGATGTTTAGTTGACATAGGTAGAACTGACACCCTACACAGGTGTGACCAAAAAGAGGTGTAATTTAAATAATAATACATCACTACTAAGTGTCCGCTCAGGCCGCCATCTTCTTGCACACCAACAGGGGGTATCAGAGACATGTAGACACCATCAGTAACACATATGCAGAGACACAGAGGATAGCAGAGACATGTAGACACCATTACTGACACGCTAACAGAACAGCATAGGCTACCACACAGGAGCACCAGACGTCATCAGATACATGCTAACAGAAGTCATAGGCGACCACACAGGAGCACCAGACGTCATCAGATACACGCTAACAGAAGTCATAGGCGACCACACAGGAGCACCAGACGTCATCAGATACATGCTAACAGAAGTCATAGGTGACCAAACAGGAGCAGTGACACATATGCAGAGACACAGAGGATAGCAGAGACATGTAAACACCATTACTGACACGCTAACAGAACAGCATAGGCGACCACATAGGGGCACCAGACGTCATCAGATACATGCTAACAGAAGTCAAAGGCGACCATAGAGGGATATCTGAGACGTACAAACGTCATCGGAGACATGTTAACAGAAGGGTGCAGATGTATAAAAATAAGGACTCAAAGTCAAGAATTCATTTGGTAACATGTCTCCAAACAGAGCGGTTCAAGTAAAGAAACTTGCTTCATTGATCCACACACTTATGCGTTAATAAAAAAACCTACATTAGGATAACACAAGTTTATTATTATTTTATGTATATGTTACAAATTTATATATAAAATAAGCTGACTTTAGCCAGTAAATATGTCAACTGGGAAACTAAGTCTTCGTCAGGGCAAGGAATTCCGAATAAGTTAAAATTAAATTTATAATAAGTGCTGCCATCTAGAATGTCCAAGCCAGACCAACAAACGTATCTTACTAGACATATTATATATATCAGCTGTACGATCACTGCTCAGAACAAGCCTCCGCTGAACTATCTCTGCTCTACATACACTCAGCTAAATGTGGTCAGTGAGAATTTAGTACTGAATTTAGTAATGAATGTTAGAGAAAAGAAAAAGAAAAATGATAGAGGAAAGTAAACATGGTAGCATACTAAAGGATCTTATACAAGTAGCACATCCCAATGATTTAACATACATAGACGTGTGTGCTCCTTATAGTAAAATTTAGCAAATAGGTAGCATACTTATCTATTAAAACTTATTCAACATATCTCATGGATGTAGAATTCGATGGCCACTGGTATGTATATCAATTCGTTCGTATACTGCTGTACACAGTTCGTTCGTTCTATTAGTATGCCCAAACCAACAAACATCTTGACATATAACTCTCAATATTTATATCCTCTACATAATAACAAAATATCAGGTACATCAATATGGACGACGGATACAGCTTTCTTATGGTCGCTATGTTCTAAACCTAAAGCATGACCGAGTTCATGAATAAGGACCATAACGAGATTTGTAATCCCATTTATTTCATCTAAGTCTAAATATAGTTCTACGCAAGTATCATTACAGGATATGAAAATAAGAATACACTAATACTCGATCAGGATCATCAAAACGAGCTGTACTGTCCTCTGCAGTTGGTGTGACAATAGTATGCTTTTTAGCTGCCACAGATATCTGATGTAGGAACATGAATAGTCACTCTGATAAAATGCAAATTCTCAACATCCTTATCCTAAAAAACATTAAATTTATATAAAATTTATTTATATGATGTCAAACAGGCCTTATACATGTCATTATCGTAAAACAAACATCATAACGTAATTCGTTATTCAAAATCCTTTAATTTGATGGGTCACACATCGATTTCCGCTTATCCGTTCAAAATATATAGGGTACAATGTCATAAAGACCGTTGTGTTAACTTGGTCGAACTGCAAATGCTTATTTATTGTTATTGACGGTAAAACAAAACCATTGACATAGGAAAAACTCTTATCGCAGTTTGATCTCTAGCAAATCCTAATTCGCTCAATTTTGCACCAAGTGCTCCGTGTAGTATACCATTAGAAAGGTCTTTTCATACATATTACGAAAATCACCGACCAAGTGCGATAGGATCAATAATTATGGCTAAAAATATCATAAAACGAACCAATGTTAAATTCCTAATTCTCCTGTACTAATACACATTATATCTTTATAAAATTTATCTAGAAATTTAAAGGCCTGGACGCTGACAGAGACGCTCGCGAAAAAACTGAAAGCATTAGAAATATAAGTGTACCAACGCATTCTTCACCGAACATGGCACCAACATAGAGGGAATCTATGGAAAAGATAAAGAAATAGTGAACACAATTAAACAAATAACACTCTACTATCTAGGCTATATACTAGGACGTGACAGGTATGGATACAGCAGTTGATTATTTAGGATAGATACTAAGCGAGGATTAGGCATGAGAAGACACTCATGGGTTCAAAAATCTGTGGAAATGGTTCGGGGCCCACATCGGTCGAAGTTCTGAAAGCAAGATCCAAATTACTATGTTAATAGTCAATGTACGCAATGGACTGGGTACTCGAAGATTATATGTGAAAACAATCCTAGTGTATACTGACCATTTACGTTTAAAAATTGCTAAAAATCGAAGACTTGAAAATTTTTTCTACAGAAATATTTTAAATACAAATATATTTTATGTTTTATCATTTTAGTTACAAACAGGATGAGGCCTCATGATAAGACTATTCGTAATAGGATGTAAAAAAATGATAGCGGTAACCACATTTGCAAGTTTGTAAATTGATAAAAACCGCATTCTTAATTTTGCGTGAAATATTTTATCATGTGTGGTTTTTACTAATAAAAACAGAAAATATATTATTTTATTCTAGAATTTACGCTGCGATATCTGAGAGTATAAATAACCGAATCTAGCACGAATCATACATAGTATTACTGGCAGTCTCAGATGAACTATATTGTGTACAGTTTAGTGTGTGAATAATAAATGGTAAGTTATTTTTAGTAGTAAATATAATTTTATTTCTTATGTCTTATTGTGATTTATAAATATTTTTTTTTTATTTCCTGCGTTGTTCTAAATTGTATAATGCACCACATATTTTTAACTGAGTTCACGTTTTATTTAAAAAAAATAACAGCTCTTTATGATACATTTCTACTATACTTTATCTTATTTTATTTCCTTGGTATATAAATAAATGAGTGAGGTTTTTTACTCTCTATATTAAGACAATAGTATATGATTTTACGGTTAATTTTTTATTTCTAATTTGATTTATATGTATTTTTTCTTTCTTATTTTTTTTTTCTAAATTGTATGGTGCACCTTATATTTTTAATTGATTTGACGTTTTATTTCGAAAATAGCGGCTTCTCTATCACATGTTTTATAATACTATTTTTATCTTCTTACTCTTAAGAGGCATTGCATACTATATTTTATCTACGAGAGTTAGGATGATGCTGTGGGAGAAGAAAATAACTAGCATTAGTTGACTTTTAATTGATTTATTAAAGTGTAAATATGTACAATCTTTTATATAATTATTTTGTCTGAAACATATGCTCTTCTTAATGTATGTTTTAGTCAATTAGTCAAGGCTACTAGGAAAGTCGGATCGTTGTTTTCATTATATAGGAGCCATATTTTGTTCAATTCCTCATGCAGCTGTCCACTTTCAGAACTTGGTCTCTGATTTGTTTGTGACTCGTTTTTGGCTAGGCTGCTTTCCAAATATTGTTTTGTTCTTTTCGCTTCAATGTTTTCATTTGAACTCATCTGTAGCCGTCTTATGTCTTTAGTTGATAAACAGTGTCTTGACCAGGGTTTTCTTTTTCTTCTTCTTTCTTTCTCAATATACATACATACATGGGTTTGATAATTGTTCTAAATTTTTCTGGGAATGCTTGATGTCTCAAATATCCTTAGGAATCTCTATGAATACCTGTGACTTCTAATATTTTTTTATAGTTAAGGCTGTTCAAATCTAATAGGAGAGGTAATGTTTATTTGATACAAATTAATACATATAAAACATACATGCAACTTTATTATTATATTCATTCTTAAAGTTCAGATTTAGTATCTGTTATTGAGCAGATGATGAACTTTAATTTCGAAAGTTTCTTAGTTGTTCTGAAATTTCTTGTTTGCGTGAAGTATGCGCCTGTTATTACTCAATAATATCTAGGTACTTCAGTTCGTCTACGATTTCAGCTGCTTCTTTCCCCATTAAAGCGTCGGCTTCTGAAAGAATTTTAAGGCCTTCTACAAGCATGTTTGGGTCATGATGTTCTTTATATAGAGACCATAACTTTTCCAATTGGACAAATATCTGTTTCTGTGCTATATTACGAATCCTTGTTTTAACAGCTCTTGTGGTAAAATCAACATGATTTTTCTTTGAACTTGACATGTCTTCTGTATCGTGAGCCTTCTGTGATATATGTCTTCTTTTACATTGTTGTTGTTGTTGTGTGTGTGTGTTGTATCTTTTACGTGGGTATGTAGTTCGACATTTTTTGCGGTACCGTGTAAGGTCTGTGGTGTTCTGTTTTTATTACCCAAATACATCGGCTTAATAATTTTTTCATATTTTATGGTGTGAGATTGATGACTTAATCGACCTCGCCCATCTTTATGTGCGCCGGATATGTCTAGAAGAGCTTTGTAGATTGTTTGATCGGCTAGTGTATATTGTGTAGGTTCTTTCGAGAAGATCAGGTCGTACAGACCAGGTGTAGCTGTAAAAATGTGTGAATCCATTTTATTGCTATCTTTATCGAACTCAATTGTTTTATTTCCAAACGACCATTCTCCAGTAGACCAATTAACATGTGGACCGTATATCTGGTCTACATTCCCTAAATCTTGAGTATATTTTTCTAAATAAGGGTTGTACGATATTTGCGTATGCAGAGGTTCGATGTCATCACTGACCTGTGATGGCGGATGAGTTTGTGAATCATCTTCGTTGGGGTCTGGTTTAGGGACATTCACATAGTTGGCTATTTCTTTAAGAGGTGCAGTTATTGGCTTAAACGTTGTCTGTAGAAGTTCGTTGTCATCAGCTTGCATTCTTCTAAGAGCTTTATACTTTTCTCTCACAATTGCAGCAAGTTTCTTTACTTGAACCGCTCTGTTTGGAGACATGTTACCAAATGAATTCTTGACTTTGAGTCCTTATTTTTATACATCTGCACCCTTCTGTTAACATGTCTCCGATGACGTTTGTACGTCTCAGATATCCCTCTATGGTCGCCTTTGACTTCTGTTAGCATGTATCTGATGACGTCTGGTGCCCCTATGTGGTCGCCTATGCTGTTCTGTTAGCGTGTCAGTAATGGTGTTTACATGTCTCTGCTATCCTCTGTGTCTCTGCATATGTGTCACTGCTCCTGTTTGGTCACCTATGACTTCTGTTAGCATGTATCTGATGACGTCTGGTGCTCCTGTGTGGTCGCCTATGACTTCTGTTAGCGTGTATCTGATGACGTCTGGTGCTCCTGTGTGGTCGCCTATGACTTCTGTTAGCATGTATCTGATGACGTCTGGTGCTCCTGTGTGGTAGCCTATGCTGTTCTGTTAGCGTGTCAGTAATGGTGTCTACATGTCTCTGCTATCCTCTGTGTCTCTGCATATGTGTTACTGATGGTGTCTACATGTCTCTGATACCCCCTGTTGGTGTGCAAGAAGATGGCGGCCTGAGCGGACACTTAGTAGTGATGTATTATTATTTAAATTACACCTCTTTTTGGTCACACCTGTGTAGGGTGTCAGTTCTACCTATGTCAACTAAACATCATGCGCTGTTACCTATATTATTGTTGAGAATTGAGGTACATTTTATTTATTAATTTTTTTTTTAAAGTATTTTTGCTACAGTGTTAAAAATATTTTCTCGTATGTCCAGTAGACATGCCTCTGTAAAATATGCTATCGTCGATTTGCTTTTCTTAAAATCATGATAAATATCAACCATTTTTCTATCTTCACCGCTTTTATATATAAACATTCCTTTTTTCATCGTAAATTCCATTTGATGAGGTAAATGATGTTTTGTACTTGCATCTGTTGGATCGAATACTATCTCATTATATTTATTCCAGAAAAGTGCCGTAATTACAATGCCATGTGAGTAGATCTTTGTACCTATTACCACTTTTGTTGCTATCCCATACTGCCTGGCAACTTCATAAAAGATTAAACTAGCCGATAAACCCGCGCCTGCGTAGTTGGCTCGAATAAATTCTTGCTCCATACATGTCTTGATCAAGTTTAACTGAATGTATTGTTTTATATTGTAGCAACTGATGTGTCTGCTTTTGACTATTATTCGATGAATGAAAACTTGTTGCTAATAGTCAGAGTGTGTTAGCGATGAAAGTGGTGGTGGGAGTTCCCTCATCGAAAGTTTATGTAAATCTAACTGAATAGTTTTCAATGCCATGTTTATTTTTCATATATCGATATATATATATATATATATATATATATATATATATATATATATATATATATATATATATCGGTTCTATTCATATATTTTCCACATCTTTCGCAAAGTAGCTGACGTCTATCATAATTAAATTGACATTCTTTGAAATCTTCGTAAATAGATCAGGAAGAAGAATTATATGGAAACCACTTTCCGCCATTTAAACCTCCTTTAATGTAACAGGTATCACAAAATTCGCTTGGGTGACATCGGGATACTCCTGAAGACAACTCTACAATTCCTAACCATGACTCCTTCTTGTGATGGAATGATATAGAATGCACTATGAATGAGTCAACGTATAATTTTATATACCTACACCAATCTAATTAGCACAGAGTATCTTTTACTTTCTAATAAATTTTTTTTTTCATAGTTGACAGTACTGCTTCTTTTTATGTTGGTAGTACTGATACTTCCTTGTATCGTTCTTAAAATTGAGAAAGGAGTAAATGTGACCAAGTTCAATAAATGTCTTAAATATAGCACTTTTACGTTGATTCTTATGGAAGAACAAACACAAATCTACACATTTCAGGGGCCTTTTATAAACAATTCAGTCTTCCGTTCGACTAAAAAGTATATTTAATACTACAGATATTTCTAGCAATCAGACGTGTGCTCTGGTAATTATTCAAAAGTGTGCTCTGGTGAGTGATATTTTCTCAAAATTTTTAAATTTTTTGAAAATTTTGGATTGTTTTTTGGTTATTTTGATAATTTTTGAACTTCTAATTTCAATTTTTTTAAATAAATTTTGAATTTCAGATTTTGGGTTTTTGTGATATTTTGGTTTAGAAAAAATTTTTGGTTTCTAATCATATTTAGTTTTTAAATTTTTTGTATATAATTTAATTTTGGGTTTTTTTGTATAAACATGTTGGCCAAACTTATTACACTTATAGCATCCATCTTAGGCTTAATCAGAACTGATTATAATGAACAAAATGTACGAAAAGGATTGGTAGAATGTACGAAAGCAGTCAAAAAGATCAGGGACTCTATGAGATATGCAAAAACGATGGGGGAGAAGTAGCACCTTGAAGCCCAGATGCGGCAAGTGAAAACGTTAAGAAACCAGCTGAAAGCCGAACAGAAGAAGGGGGCGGGGCTTAACATTCGACCGGAGACTGCTTACAAGAGGGTACAATGGGATGACTCCATATCAGCATTCAACTCGAGAATTAGAACGGGAGTCATCTCAAACATTAAACACAAGGATCCAGGCAGTTTCCTTAATGATTGCAAAGCCTTGTTTAAGCGGAGAATCCATAACGCACTTAAGAAAGACGAGGCAGTAAAGGTGAATATGGTATTTGGTGGAGACTTCGAGATAGCTAGCGGAGAGAAAATCCTTAAAGATACAAAATATTTCACCACATCGAACTCACCAATCTATCACCAGGCTCCATGGTTGAAATCATACATCGACTTGAATACAAATCTCCGGAAGGCAGCGAAAAATGAGTTTGAAAAAAACTTTTTTAAGCTGATGAATAATGCTGTGTTTGGTAAGACCATGGAGAATGTGCGCAAGCGCGTTGATATTAAATTGTTGACGGAATGGCAGGGTCGTTATGGAGCTGAAGCAAGAATAAGTAGTCCCCTGTTTAAAAACGCTACTATCTTTAATGAAAATTTGGTTGCTGTCGAGATGCATAGAGCAGAAATATGGTTAGATAAACCGATTTATGTTGGAATGAGTATATTGGATTTAGCTAAAACAACCATATATAATTTTCAATATGACTATTTGGCCAGCAGGTTTGGCGAAAACTTTACGACTTGCTATACAGATACCGATAGTGTAATCGTAGAGATACGGGAAAAAGATCCCTATGAAGCAATGGTAGACGATTGCTATAAATATTTTGATACGTCTGACTACCCAGTAGATAATATTTACGGCATCCCTCAGGTTAATAAGAAGGTATTGGGTATGATGAAAGATGAGAATAATGGTCGTATAACGACCGACTATATAGGTCTTCGATCGAAATTGTACACTACAAAAGTAGCCATCACAGACAATGAAATTGAAAAAATGAGGGCTAAGTTGAAAGAACAGGAGTATGAGGATGATGAAATTGATAATATTGTACGAAATTATGGTGTGACAAAGAAGGCGAAGGGGGTAAAGAAATCTGTTGTACACACTAAAATTACATTCGAAGACTATGTCAAATGTTTAAATAACTTTACAACAAAGATTGCCTCGCAAAATCTTATAAGATCAGATAGACATCGTGTATATACAATTACCCAGGAAAAGGTTGCGCTTAGCCCCAATGATGATAAAAGACATCACATTCCGGAGACTTATGACACGCTTCCATGGGGGCATTATTTAATTAATAATCTTGAGATGGATGTTGATTAACAAAAAGCAAGATTTTAATATGCCAACTCTTTCATAACTTTTACTCCTGTTTGGTTAACTTTAAGGCTAATTGTATATTGTCATTTTTAAAACTGAATTTATTACAACTACAATATTGATAAATACAACAGAATCAGACATTTTTTCATTATATTTCTCTTAACATCTTTAATATCACTTACCATTTTTATATAATTACGATAAGCATATTTAGTTGATTTAATATAGTCATTGTAAAACTTTATTACAGCTAACATAATGCTAAATATATCTGGAACAGACTCTTTTATTATATTGCTTTTCTGAACCTTTCCCTCATTCATCGGTGTTTATATAATATGGTAATTCTACTAGATCTTAGTTTTGTATATATTATTTTTAATTAAGATACTTAAGATTAGCACATATACAAAAAAGATGTTTAGCTATGACCACTAAAAAGTTATCTGATATGGACCGCTGGCAAATTAATGAACCGATCTTATTAAGTTAGGATCTAGTGTTCGTGCAGCCTCCTAGCAAGATAATCAATAATGGTTGTCTTTACCCCGATTTAGTTTAAGTCTTCGATAGCCTGTCCCAAAACAGGAGTCGAAGAAATCCCTAGTTTTAAGATTAGGTAACCTAGAGTTATCGACTAACCCTCTTAATAATTCATTTTTGAATGAACAACATAGTGTCTTAACATAAAAGATGTCCATCAGATCAACAAAAAGATGTCTACTAAACCAAGTTAAATCATGTGCTGATCTTGGTAACGTTAAGTATATTGCTGCTAAATATATATATACAATAGCACTAAAGGCCTTAGAGGCCCATGGCTTAAAGAATTTTGTTCTTTCTTTATTTTCGCTTTCCTTTATGTACTGAGATCTTCTCTGGCTCGATATGTGACTTTTCTCCATTCCTTCTTGTTATTCATTTTTCTTTTCTGGCCGTCTAGTCCAATTTCTTCCATATCTTTTTCTACCTCCTGATTCCATCTATTTTTTGGCCTTCCTTTTCTCTTTTTTGAAGTTATATTGTAGTTTAGTACCCTTTTTGGAGTCCTCGTGTTTGGCATCCTTTCTAGGTGACCTCGCCATCTTAGTCTCTGTGCCTTTATGACTCCTATTATGTTAGGTTGATTATATAATTTCTTTAATTCATCATTTGATCTTCTTATCCATATATGCTGCTAAATATATTATCATATAATGTAAAATAATTCATTCCTACTAACCATCATCCATACTAACATGACAGTCGATGTAGTCGTACCTTCACGTTGGTGACTGTTGTTAAGAACATATGTTTTCTCAGCAAATTTATGTTCGAACCAAATTGACTACCTTTTATGCATTGTATAATTTCGCTTTACACATACATTTCATCGCTTCGATACTAACATTACATTTAACCACTACTTACTGCTGACCTTGCTAACATATTTTACATGCAGTCTATGTAACTATTTCTTATAAAACATAATATTGCCGTAGATAAAATATAGTATGCAACTCACCATTTGTATTCGCTAATTTTGTATATTACCCGAATTGTCGTAAATTAGTATGCAACTCACCATTTGTATTCTATAATTTTTATATTATTACTCGAACTACCGTAGATACGCATATACAGAATAATAGTGCTGTATAGTAATTCACGTTCAGTCTATGGTCATATTTAATCAGAGAAGATTATATTGAGGATGCTTGTTGGTTTGGTCATACTATAAGAATGGTATACATTCTTCGATTCATGTTCTATTTCTAGTAATACCTCACACGTTGTTGCGTGTTATATCGTTTTCAGCGTCACCTTTCACATTGTTTCGAGAGAGAGAGAGAGAGAGAGAGAGAGAGAGAGAGGCTGTGTGTCTTTTTTACGATGTCAGGTGCTAGATGTGGTCGACAGGTGGCGTGACGAGACGATGAACTGTAATAGAGGTAGAATCTCATTCAAACTATGTTCAATAGCAACAAAGATATGATTTAGAGCCGTTTTCTCAATGTTGTCATGTTTGTTTCCCTGTTAGCCTCACTTTCCTCAAATGTCTATTATGCTAAACAAAGATCCGATATAGCGGCGTTTTAGTCATTGTCTTTTGTCTTAACATATTTCCCATCACCTCCCCTTTTCATTTAACGTGTTACATGTAGTAATCTGACTAATAACAACAGAGATATGACATAGCGTCGTTTGGCACGGTCTTTGTGTTTGCTTTTTGTCTTAACATATTCCACCTCCCTTTCCATCGATACCTCACACGTTGAGCCGTTTAGACGTTGCAAGCTAGCGTCGACGTCTTTGCGTTTTGTTTTTATCTAAACATATTCGTTACCATCTCCCATTTCCATCGATACCTCACACGTTGTTGTACGTTGAGCCGTTTGGATGTTGCACGCTTAGTGTCCTTTTGGTATTGTCTTTTGCGTTTGCTTTTTGGATTAACGTATTAACCATCTCCTCCCCGTTCCACAGAGCCCTCGTACGTCACAATCGGACCAATAACAACGGAGATATGACGTAATGCCGTTTTGGCACAGTTTTTGCGTTTGATTTTTATCTCAACGTGTTCCCCGTCCCCTCCGCTTTCCAACGATACCCAACACGTCACGATCCGACAAGCCGTCGCGCCTCCACCAAAAAAAGCGTCAAAAATGAGCAGAATGAACCTTAGCGATTTCTTATGGGATTTAACATGGGAAAATACGCCGAACCCGTGCTGCCCTTTTACTAGCATTTTACTTTAGAAAAAAGTAATACAACGTTAGTATAGAAGCTAAGCTTAACTATGTGTATCGAATGTAAGTATCAAAAATTAAACATTTATTTCACTTCTTTTGATAAGTCTTTAAAATTTGATGCATAGATGGTGCTACGTCGCAGTAGTTTTTTCAGATGCTGATTATACTGGTAGTACTGATGTTCTTAATACATATGCTGTTAATACTGATCGACATTATATTAATTTCATTTGAATTCAGAAATAAATCGAGATATGATTCAAAATATTTCAAATCGTGTAATCTATTTTAATCTTGCGTCCATATTCCTCCTAGCTTTTTATATATTCGTTAAGTTTTTCTTGTTTAATATTGGAACCAATTTTTTATTTTTAATGCCCTTTTGAAATAGCTGTAATTTAGTTTGAAAACTGAATAAATACTGTGGTAGGTAAGATATTGTTTTATCTTTCCCCTGCAATTGTAAATTTAGTGTATCTTTTCCCTTTGGCACCCGAAACAAGCCCCAAAAGAGGGGGGTCAGAAAACTTTGATTTACCAAGAATCTGTGCACCGTAGAAAAAAATGTTTTAAACAAGAAATATAGCTAAGATAATTTTGAACAAAAATGTTTTTTAGCAGTTTTTGTGTAAAATGAAGCTTTCTTTTAGAAACAAGGCTTGAAGTAACCGGCGATCTTGAATCTAAGTTACGCGCGAAAAATCAATTTTTTAAATAAAATTTGTACTAACTCGGCGTTAAAAATTCGATATCTTTTTACTTTTAATTGTTTGACACAACCCCCTCTGTGGCTCAGTGGTAAGGTGGTACCTTTAAATCTAAAGGTCGTGAGTTCGAATCTCATCTGGGTGGAAATTTTCGTTTATTAAAAATTAATAAATAAAAATAATTTCTATCCTTGTGCGATCGGTACTCACCAGAGGGACCGCAGACGTTCGGATACAATTAGCGTCTCTTAGCAAAGATATTGACGTCGACTCTGCTAAGTATCAAGACAATTACTCTACACACACACACACACACACACACACACACACACACACACACACACACACACACACACTACACTAGGTACCTTACTGTACCATGCCAATGATCATAGTTGTCGAGGCATTAACCCAATAAAAAAAAATTGTTTGACATTCGTTTTTGCTCTATAAATGTATTAAATAAACTATCCAGTAACTGGGTCTTATTATCTAAACGCTGAGTTACGATGTCTCTTACTTCTACGCCTATGGAGTGATATAGAGCTTTCTATATTAATAAAATAGGGCAAATATCGTCAAAATGGATAAGAATTGTGATCGATATGCATGTTCAGGTGGAATACATCTCGGAAATGATGTGCATAGTACATTTAAACTTCCCGATGAATGACGGATAGCCTCAGGTGAGAATATAAGAATAGCTCGGCTGGAGTTCTATTAGTTTGACCAGCGAGGTGCCTCTCGATTTCGAAAAGAAATATTACTTATATTAAATCGGTTATATAGAACATAACAGAAACGAAAAGGCTTTATTTATTTCTTCAAGTACCACACATGGAGGTATTTCGTAACATTCGATATGCATTTTTCTATATATAAACTTGATGTAGATCTTTGTCCAGAGTAATGACAGTTTCATATTATTTACATATCAAAGAAGTTAATGTGATTTAGATAAATTAGCATAGACGGCGGGAGATAGTTTGCCAGTGGAACAGTTGAAACTTTGTATAGTTTGGCAGATATTAATTATTTTAAAACAATTATTTAAAATTATTTAAAATGATATTTACTAAATCTATAGATCCACAAATAAAAAAAAAAAGTTATGATGTTTGAAAGTAAATATCCCGCAATATCAAAATACTAATTGAAAATTATCCACTAGAACATTTCAATTACCTAGGGTAGTTGTGAAGCTCTTTGCTTATGACTTTTTGTTATGTACTATTTTTAATAAGAATTAACCACAATTTACATTTAAAATACGATTATTTTGATGTTTCTGATTCTACATTGAAAATTTCTCGAAATAAAAAATAAACAAATTAGTGAAGCGAAGCTTCTATATTGGCTTGTATTACTTTTTCTCTATAGTATAACGCTGAGGCGATCGTCACGAAATAATTTGAAGAATTTATTTATAAGACCAGGTAAGTTTGTTATTCAGCATGTAAACTTTTTACAGCTCTAACAAACTGTAACAGCAGTTTTATGTACGTTTTAGTTGGTGTTCTATATATGGCCAGGTTTGGTTTTCCTAGACAGTTTAACGCCATTTATCCTTTTAGATGGAAGAAACACTTATTTACCAGCATTATTCTTCTTTTAGTTTCTTCACTGACGTTGCTGTCTTTAAAAAATAACATATCTAGTTCTAGGTATTGGAAAGCGTCGACATCTTTCAGGTTCATATCACTGATTTTTAGTCTATGTATCTATTTGATAGGTGAGTATATATATTTTGTCTTTTGGACAATTATTTTTAATCCCATTTTTAGTATACATGACCTTAGTTTGCCAAAATGCTTCAGTCAGAGCCTCTATGGGCCTGGTTATTCAATGTCATCTGCGTTTTTAACCACTTATTAAAAATTGTACCCTTCATGGTAATCAGAGAATTTTGAATTATCTTTGGTAGGACAAGGTTATGAAAGTCCAACTTAATATTATTTTAAAATGGAAGGGCCTTGAAATCTAACTAAAGACTGTATTAGTGTTGTCTGTGCCTACGAGTGTTAGCTTTGTTAATTGAACACTTTGAGGCGATATTTGAAACTCCTAAATACGCGTATTACTGAAATGCTAAAAGGCATCTTACTAAAACAATTTAAATCTATTTACTTAGTCGTATGCAGCTTTAAAATCCATAACTATGTGCCGAATATCGATGTCGAATTAATTTGTTATGTCGAAAGCCACACTGGTATCTCAAAACTATGTTTGGAACAGAGAAGCAAATAAGGTTATCAAATCGTTCTTTTTGCCTTTCTTTAGATGGGGGAAGGGTTCGGCTCACCTAAATGGCTCACCTACATTTCTCCATAAGTTTCTATCTTGGAGCATATTAATATTAATCTTCTTTACTAAAATGTCTTGCCTAAGCGTATGACACTAAGTCTACTTTGGTCTTCCTTTTCTATTTCTCCCAGAAACTTAAAAATCAGTAATTCTTTTTATTGAAATATTAGCGTCCAGGCTTTAAACGTACCAGGACCATTTTAACACATGCTTTCTTATTTTTTCATCAATTGGTAGCACCCTTAACTTTATCTTTAACTGTTCAATATTAAATTCTGTACATAATAGCTGATTTTTTAGCAGTTTTATACAATATCCCCTTTATTTTCTTTGAAATATTTTTGTAACACAACTTAACACTCGCTTCCTTCCACTTAATGTATCTCACCCTAATTCTACTTCATGCATTTTCATCTATTTCCCCATTTTCTGTATTACTTATACTGGGAACTTAAAAAAGTAACTTTTCATTATCTTTTCACAATCAAAAGTTGTTATTTAATTTTTGGTAACTCTGTCTTTAAAAGAACATTCCAAACACTCTGTTTTTGTCCTACTGGTTAAATAACCTCAGTACCTGGTACAACACAACATCTCTGCAACTTTTCTGCGCTGTTGCAAATAAGATAAAGATTGCCATGTATTGTATTGAGTTTAGCTCTCCCAACTAACAGCTGCTACGGTTATTTACAGTGGTTCAGTCCAAGTAACCTGAACGCATGACTATGCTCTGAAATAAATAAATATAAGTAGTGTCTAACTTATAATCATCATCATCATCATCAGTGGTGCTACATCTCTAGTTGAGCCTTGACCTTCCCCAGTCTATTTCGCCAGTCGTTTCTGTTCATCGCCAATCATTGCCAATTTTCCGCGCCGATTTTCCTTGCGTCCTCGTCCACACCGTCCCACCATCTCAGTCGTGGTCTGCGTCTACTCCTATTTCCCACTGGGACCGATAATAGAGTTCGTCTGGGTGGGTAATTTGCTCTTGACACATGTCCAGCCCATCTAAGCCTACCTATTTTTATGAAGGATATTACATCTCTACCATTTACTATTTTTTTTATACTTCTCGTGCAATTCGAAATTATATCGCCTTCTCCAAATACCATTCTCACAGAATGCGCCCATTATTCTTCTTAGTATCTTCCTTTCGAAGACGAGCAGAAGATTTGCGTCTCTTTTGGAGATGGTCCATGTTTCTGACCCATATGTTAGCACTGGTAGGATGAGTGTTCGATATATTATTAGTTTGGATTTCTGGCTTAAATTTCTGTTTTTTAGTTGCTTGCTTAGTCCAAAATAACATTTGTTTGCTAGCAGTACCCTCCGTTTAACTTCTTCAGATGTGTCATTATCGTTTGTTATGAGAGAACCCAAATATGTAAACTTATTTACTACCTCAAAATTATATTGGTCTATACTGAAGTTTTGTTCGGCGTTTCTAGCTCTATCTCTGTTATTTGGAATAGATGCTAACATTTTGGTTTTTTCCTCGTTTATTTTAAGGCCCATATTTTGTGCGGCTGTCAAGAAGGTGGAAGTCATCTCTTTAAGTCCTCGTGTAGTACGTGCGATCAAATCCAGATCGTCAGCGTAAGCCATAATCTGCGTTGATTTATTAAAGATTGTTTCCCTATTGTGTAACTCGGCATCTCTTATAGTCTTTTCTAACGCTATATTAAAGAGAAGGCACGCCAGCGCGTCTCCCTGCTGTAACCCTGCATATGTTTCAAACGCTTGTGACATATCGCCTTGTATTTGCACTCTGCAGATCACTTTACTCATAGTTGTTTTTACGAGCCTTATTAGTTTATGGGGAATGTTAAGTTCATTCATGGCTTCGTATAATTTACCTCTTAGGACGCTATCATACGCTGACTTAAAGTCCACAAAGAGATGGAACGTGTCAATATTAAATTCATTGGTTTTTTCTAAGATTTGACGTAGCACAAAAATCTGGTCAATTGTTGACCTACCTGGCCTAAAACCGCTTTGATACTCTCCAAGGATTTCTTCCACGTACGTACTTAAACGGCTGTACAGGGTGTTGGAGAATATTTTGTACATTGTATTCAGAAGAATTGTACCCCTATAATTTTTACATTCCAACAAATCTCCCTTTTTGTGCAGTGGACATATGATTCCAGTGCACCATTCCTGGCATTTGTTCTTCTTCCCAGACTTTGACTATTATGTTGTGAATTTGGTGCATAATACTGTTACCTCCATGTTTGATGAGCTCTGCGGGGATACAATCCACTCCTGGGGACTTGCTATTTTTGAGTCGTCTGATTGCGTCTTTCACTTCAAATATTGAAGGAGGTTCTACGTGAGTGTTATTTCTTGGTCTTTGGGGTGACGCATCATTTTCCACTTTGGTACCAAGTAGTTCTTTGAAGTGCTCAACCCATCTGCTTTGTACTGCGTCAGCCGTACTGACTATATGTCCATTTTTGTCTCTACACATCGTCAGCCATAGTTTAAATTCTTTTCTTGTCTTATTTAGGATATTATAGAACTTTCTAGTTTCATTTTGCCCCTTTAATGATTGAAGCTCTTGCATAATCTGGTTTTCGACGGTCCGCTTTTTCCTTCGATGTATGCATTTTTCCTCCTTCCTAAGATCTTTGTACATTTGCTCCTTATCCCGTGTTCTTCTTTGTTGCATAAGTTTATATGCATAATTTGTTCTTTTAGTGATATCTTCACATTCATCGTCGAACCAACTGTTGCGTGGAGTGGATTCTTCTGGTCCTAGGACGTTGTTTGCCGCTTCCTTAATTGTTCTTCTACATATATCCCATTGCTCGCTAGCTGTTAAATTCTCATCTGTTGTGCTTTCATGTTCAAGGTAATTTTGATACCTTTCTAGTGCATGGGGCTCTTTCAAGAATTTTAAATTGTAGCGAGTACTTTTCTACCTTATAATCAGTACAAGATAATACCTTGTACTGATGTCCTTTAGTTTCTTGAGGTCCTGAAGATGCTGTACAAATTGTAAACAGCAAAACCTGTCACCGAATCATTGTCTTAATAACTACAAAACGCAGATTGTGAGTATAACACCTATTTCCCTAACAATCATGAATATGCGCTGACACCAGCAACCTTTTTATCATTTAAGTAAAGTTTTAGAAAATTTAATTTGTTACAAATAATGTTTTATAAAATTTTCTGTAGGGTTGCTAATTTATAAGATACAACGCGAAAACCCTTTTTCTCCCTTTTTCCAAGATAACGGCCTGGGGACAAGGGTTGCGACCTTACAAACTTGATCTTAAGCTTATACTTACCACCCCCACAAATAAAAAAAATGAAATTGCGTCCTCTCAAAAACGTAATCTCATTGTAATGTTTCAATGAAATTAATCAATCGAATAGTCTTATATTTTGCAAATAGAATATTTCTGGTAGAATCTGTGTCAATTTAAATTATTACCAGTAGAATTGTACTTCTTTCTATGCTTACTGTATTTTGTCGATCCTACCGAAGGTAGTTAATAAAGTAATCTCATTTAATCATAATGTGAAACACACATTACGGTTTTAAGTATTTATTTCGAAACAATTGTAACAAGATTGTCCTTTTAATGCGATTGTTTAATGTAGGTACATTTTATTCATTTCCTTAACGAACTCTTATATAAACCGACGTGAAATGTGTTGTTGCCTTTCCTCCTGACAATAACTTAATGTATAGGCGAGGGGACATTAAAACTGTGATTTACAACAATTGTTTTACAATAAAAGATTGTAGCAAAGTTTTTGTAGTTCATTTTATTGAAAGTGCTTTGTATTTTTATAAATAGAAATATATACTTAGAATACTTTTGTTTGGGAAGTGTTATGAAGAATTTTAATTGATTAATCTGCCCCAATTATTATATATACAATTTTATTCTAATCTGGTAACATATTAGTTCATTTGTAAATGTATCATATAAAGATCCCTCTACACAAAAAATGGGATAACAATGACCCATCTAACTATCAAACTATTACGTTTCAAGACACCAGTATGAAATTATTGACAAAGATAATTGCTGAGAAAGTAATTAAAAGTATCAAATGTGCTAAGAATAACAAGGGTTTTGGTGTAACAGCTTAAATATTGATGCCATATTCATAATGGGACAAATAGGAGAGAAAGCAGTAGAATTTAATATACTCGCACTCATATGTTTTATCGACCTCACTGAATCCTTCGATTGTATTAGACTACACGATATAGTTAAACTTTTACACAGGTAGACTATTAAAGCTACTATTACACAGACAATAAAGATCTGATTACAAAAGCAGTTTGAGCCCGTTATTGTTGACTTGATAATGGACATACCAATAGAAGAAGTAAAAATGTCAAAAACAGGATACAAATTGGGCAACAGAGCAATAAAAATACTATGCTACGCAGATGATGCAGTGATAATATCAAATAATGACGACAACGAATGGTCCACGTTTTGAAAGCTAACGAAGAAAAGTTTAACCTAAAAATATCAGCACTAAAAACAAGTCACTCGTTATTGCTAGGGAGCCAGTGAGATTCAAATTGTTATAAACGAAGAAATAATAGAATAACATCGAAATTCAACTATCTGGGAAGGCAAATATCATATTATGGAAACATCTCCGAAGAAACGTGCATAAAAGTTAATAAAGCAGCGTACATATCAGGATGCCTACGAGACGTGATATGGAGAAATAAGAACATGAGGATAAAAGGAAAAACATGCATGTATAAGACTTGTGTACTACCAATATTAAACTAAGCTATATAAACAAGAGCAGAAACAACAATTACAAAGAAAATCAAAGAAAAAAAACAACAGAGATAGATACTGGGAGTGATATCAGGTAAAACTTTAAAAGATAGAATCCATAATAAACAAATCAAAGACATGTGTAAAGTACATGATATCATAAGATGGGGACGCGAAAAAAGAGGAGAATGAAACCAATTCTTCTTCTTCTTAAGGCGCCTTCTCCATTACTGAAGGTTGGATATAACTACAGCAAATTGCTCTATATCTAGAGCTGTTCTTAGTATCGAATGTGTGTCCATACCTGTCCAGTCTCTTACATTCTTCAACCAGGAGCATTTTCTTTCATTCGTTGAAATGCGGACCTAGCATATTCTATACGAGCACGTATTTCGACCTCGTGGTCAAGATCGTTTGTTATCCAGCAACCAAGATACTGGAATCTTTGTACTGGTTCTATATGTTTGTTATAGATACGAATATTAATGTCGACATTTGGTGCACGTGTAACAGCTATTACTTTTGTTTTATTTGTGTTTATATTTAGTCCCAAGCTATCTCCCTCTCGTGTTATGCCATTCGTTGTAAACCCTCAGCACTGTCTGCAATAATGACGGAGTCATCTGCGTATCTTAAGTTGTTTACGTATTCTCTACAAAGGAAGTAATTCTTTGAATTGTCGGCAATAACTAAATTTTTGATTGTTATAAAATTTGAATGTGAGGTTCTGTTTTCATAGAACGCAAGCGCTGACAATTACAAGTAGTTCTTTTGAATATTTATGTCGTGAAGGTTCATTGGTAAAACCGATGAAGTTAGATCCCAGTCTGGGGAGATATTAGTTTAGAATTTTCTTAATTGAAATTCTTTTTTAATTAGTATATTGTTCATGTATTATTATAATAATATCTTATTGAGATGTATTTAAGAAAAGCAAGGGAATGTTATCTTTTTTAGTTAATGAAAATTATTATTAAAGTAGGTTAGTTGTTAATAGATATATCAGTCAAGTTAGTTATCTGTAATGTTGTATTGTTCTTGGTATCTGATTTAAGTAAGAAGTGGTATATATCGCTTAGATTCTTTAGATCTGGTATATATCGCTTCTCATCTAGTGGTATATATCGCTTCTTAGATTATTCTAGATCGCACCCTGACCGCTGTGCATTAGCCAAACATGTACATTGGGTTTTTCGATTAACCTTGGGTAAACCTTTGCATTTTAAGTTCAAAGCTACTATACATTTCCAACGTTAACAAAAAAAAACTTTTTTGCACATAGTAACAAAAAAACACCACTATGTTGTTACTAGCTAAGTTTTTTAACATCATAATTCGAAATTTCTAAAATTTACGGTAAGGTAAATGTTTTTTATTAGATTATATATGGTAGCTAATTATAATTTATTCTCTTTCAGCCCTGAAGAAGCCAAATTAATTCTCTTTGGCGAAAACGTTCGGCGAAACAATTGATACACATTAGAGTTTTTTTGCAGATTTCCCCAATATTTAAGAGTTTACTATATATATATATATATATATATATATATA
Organism: Diabrotica balteata; assembly: GCA_918026665.1. Lineage (NCBI taxonomy): Eukaryota > Metazoa > Arthropoda > Insecta > Coleoptera > Chrysomelidae > Diabrotica > Diabrotica balteata. Next base: position 110,982,831 of record OU898279.1, on the reverse strand, counting down.
TATATATATATATATATATATATATATTTAATTAATGTACAATACACTATCATTTTAAACCGTATTTTTGCTTGTCTTCGACAGTAAATATACTGTAAAAAAAGCTATGGGAGATTTGGGAATAAACGTAAATGGTACGATATATACATGCATTCACTCTGCAATTAGTTTAAATACACTTTTTAACTATAAATATATTCTTAAGAATCACAAAATATTTGAGACATCTATGTTAAACACAATACAACAACTAAATGTAGACCCTTATAACTATAGTGGTATAAATTACTTGAACAAAACAATCAAATTAACAGCAAGAATAATAGCAACAAAGATAAATGCACAATAAATTTATGTACAGTGGATTGCACCGGTAGATATATTCAGTAAAAAAAAACATATAATCAAAAACTTTCGACATGTAAATATTTTGATATTTACCTTAGGTACATACTATTCCTTACGAAATTAAACCATAACTTTATCCATCGCGTTATCTTAACTATAAAAGTTTTTTAGAAGACAAGAACTTGTGCTAATATAAGTTATTCCCTTTTCTTATTATTCGGATGCTAAATATTCTGAAGTGCTCCATTGTTCTGTTGAATAATAAATCTCGGTAATTAAAGAAATTTAGTGATTTAATACGTAAACTTTTCAAATACCTTCAAAAGTCAAATTAAACAGACATCTACAGGAAAGACTCACGTTGTTTTTGGGTTTTATTTCGGCCATTGAGCTCAGTAAGTTTGTTCTTCAGTTAGAAGTTTGATAATTTGTGAAATAATTATAACGGATTAGATATTATTTTATAAATCTAATTTTTCGACGACTTTCTTAAAAAGTACATCTTGTGCATCAGTTCGTGGTTAGTAAGGTTGTGTTGTTTTATACGGATGTTTTATTTTTTAATAGTTCCATAAAAACTAGTAGCACTAGTTATACTAATTTAAAGCTGTGGAATCCATCACACCCTTTGTAAAACAACTACGAGAAATATCAAACTGTTTACTGTTATTTACGCATCCCTAAGTAATAAACATGACAATAACTATTAGGTATACATGATAGAAAATTGAATGCCTTCCGCAAAGCACCATGTACTGTAGCATATAATGCACCAAATTTATCAAATCAAGCCACTCAATACACTGTTACATAAGTGGCAATATTCAATTCCAGATTGATTTACCGAGTATTGTCAATTAGTTAAAATTTATTAAATTGTATTTTTAGGGCCAATATCAAATCCAAACATCCTATTTGTTATTTTATCAGATATTTTTAGGTTACTATTTGTCCAGTTCTCTGAGTTTAAATTGTCATGTTAAATTATTTTGCTCATATTAAATCTATAAATTAGTCTTTAAAGGCTGTCTTCATTTTGAGTTAGCAATATTACATTTTCTGCATAAAATTCTGTATCCTATTTATTTATTAACGCCCTTTATGGCTTTATCCACAATTAATTCGAATAGCATAGAACTTAGTAAATACCCCTGACTTATTTTATTACCTGTATCTATTTATATGTTACGGAAGTTGTCGATCTATTCTGACCTACATCTTATGCTTTGACAAGTTTTTATTGTTTTTAAAATACCCAGCAAAATCTCTTTATTATACAAAAGTTGTATTTCATCTTTGTCTTGCTTTGACAAATGCCTACGTAAAGTAAATCAAACAGAAATGCAGGTCTATTGCTTTTTCTGTAAACTGTTTTATGACAAATTTTGCAAAATTGTAAACGACCTTTTCGTACGGAAACCTTGTTGCTCACTTGTTAAGTTTATTAGCTAATTTACTCGTTATAGAAAAATGTTAGTTGTAGGTTTCAGGGTAGTATTTAGCACATTGATACCTCTGTAGTTTTCTGTTGTGTTTCTCGTTCTTTTACGTTGATAGTTGATTCGTCACTGTCGCTCCAGCATATTTCAACAGTTCGTTTGGTATCCCACCTTTACCTGCTTCTTTTCGGTTTCTTGATTTTCAAGTGTTTTTGTACTTTATGCTTGCTTATGTGAACTTCTTTGTTTATGGTAATTTCTAGTATTGAAGGTTGTTAAGGAACAACAAATGACGTTGGACTTCTGTTGTTGGTCCTCTTTAGATGGTCAATTCATGCATTTTTTTCGATATGTTTCGTGCTCCAGTTCTTTTGAGAAGCATTTCCAGGGTTCGTTTTTAACTCTTATTATAAGTGCATATGTTTTATTTTTAATTTTTCTTGGAATATTATTTATACTTTTGTGTTTTTTTTTGACATCTGTTAAACATTTTTCTTTCATATCTGTACAGAACCACGGTGTTTTTCGCTTTGAGAGAGGGGCCTGCTTTTGTTCATGTTTCTTTCACCTAGAGCTTCTTTACCTCTTGGAAGTCTTCAATGTGTGCTTTAATTTTTGCCTAGTAGTCTAGGCGGGATCTATTTTGGATTGGACATTTTCCATAGGAAGCTATTTTTTGCTGGAATCCCTTCAGGGTGTGCCCAATATCGACTATCACGATATGCGCCAGTCAAAAACCCTGTGCTCAATTTTTTATTTAACAAAATCTAAAAACAATTAAAAATTTCTCATTTTTTGCTCCTATTTTCGTTTATAACTCAGAAAATATTGATCCTAGTGAAAAAATTATAAGAAGTTAAGTTTCGTTGTTCAATTTTACACAATATTTCGTTAGCTAGAAATTGAAAATTTAATGTTTATTGTTGAAAAAATAGCAATAAATGTTTTCGACTTTCTAAACTTGACTTACAAGCTCCATATTCCGCCTAGAAAACTTTTTAATATGTTTAAAACGTGTACTAAATTTTGTTAAGATCGGTCGGATAGGTTTTGCATAATAATTTTGCAATCCAGCATATTTGCAATCCAGCATACTGCTGAAATAAAATCGCAAATTTTATAGGGCTAAATAAGGCCCTCAGATAATTGCAAAATTTTTTACATATAATGGAAGGCTCAAACTTTCAAACGCTTTTTGTAAAATTTAAATCGATTTACTAGGAGAGCCTAGAAAATTAAAGTTTTAAACATTTTTTAGGCTTACAAATTTAATAACTTCACGAGCTTTAAACGTATCAATTTCAAAATTTATACACTTAAAGAACATTAAAAGACGTGTCTTTAAAAAAAAGGTACATTCAGCTTACTGGTTGCCGAGATATTGAAAGTCAAAGTTGGCATACATTTGCCGTGTAACCATAAGTGATAGAGGGCTCGTTTTTAAACTAAAGATATTTAAAAGGAAAATGAAGGTTTTGAGGAAAAAGAAAGACCTGAAGATTCTTGTCCTTCCAAAATAAGAAAAAGACTTAAAAAAATTATTGAAGATTGAGTCAAAATAAAGTTTATTTATGAAAAAAAATTTTTTTTGTCGTTCGACTTTGTTTTAACGATTTAAATTATTTATTAACAATTTATAAATACATATTTGTTTATTAAAGTATTAATTTACTTCAATGTATAGATTGTAAGCTCAAAAAAAACCAGTTTGGAGCATTACACAGCAGTATAATAACACGTACAATATACACGTCATTTTCGAATCAAAATATATTCTCAAATCAAATAATGTCATTATTATGATAAAACTGCAGAAATAAATTATTTTTAATGTTAATTATTTTAAAAAGTTTGATTTTTACAAAAAAAAATTTCGTTCGCCTTTGTTTTAACAATTCAAATTATTTATTAACAATTTATAAATACATATTTCTTTACTCAAAGTAACAATTTACTTCAATGTATAAATTGCAAACTCAAAAAAAATGCATGAAGAAAAAATGCAATTACTTGTTTAACATACAATTGTTTATTGAAAATTTCCAAATTTGCAATTAAAAATGGTATTTGAAAATATGATATTTGAAATCCTTGACGTGCGAGATATCGATTAAAAAAAAGAGCAAAATTGGTTAGCAAGAAGCCGAGATAATGCAATTTTTAGCGTGCGCTATGATTTTGAACTCGCCGATTCACATTTCGAGTGAATATCCCCCACCACCACCTCTCATGCATTCCGAGCGACATTTTACGCGAAAACGGTTTTTTATTTGTCTTTTTTATGGATGTTGCCATAAAGCGCATTACGTAAAACTTTTCATATAAAAAGTACTTGACAAGACGAGGGTATTTGTTTAAAAACGAGCCCTCTGTCACTTATGGTTACACGGCAAATGTATGCCAACTTTGACCTTCAATACCTCAGCAACCAGTAAGCCGAATGTATCTTTTTTCTTAAGTGAGAGAGCCCACCAAACTGGCGTGGCAGTGGCAAGTAGCAAGTAGCACGCATTTAGCATGTTATTTTTAAATGTAACTAATGCAAACAAATTATTAGAATGAATGACGTCACTATTATTTTCGTGAGCGCTGAATCATTCGTTTTCATTGGTTACATTTTAAGTAACATGCTAGACGCGTGCTACTTACTACTTGCCACTGCCACACCAGTTTGGTGGGCGCTCTCTATAAGAAGCGTCTTTTAATGTTTTTAAGTGTATAAATTTTAAAATTGATATGTATAAAGCTCGTAAAGTTATTCAACTTGTTTATAAGCCTAAAAAATATTTAAAGCTTTAAAAACGTTTCTAGACTCTCCTAGTAAATCGGTTTAAATTTTACAAAAACGTTTGAAAGTTTGAGCCTTCCTTTATATGTAAAAAAATTTGCATGTATCTGAGGGCCTTATTTAGGGCCTACTATAAATTTGAAAATTTGCGATTTTTTTCCAGTAGGCTGGATTGCAAAATTATTATGCAAAACTTATTCAACCGATCTTACCACAATTTAGCACACATTTTAAACATATTAAAAAGTTTTTCTAGGCGGAATATGGAGCTTGTAAGTCAAGTCGAAAACATTCAAAGGATTAACTTCATTTTTTTGTACTTTTTTTTTCCAATAACTGCTATTTTTTCAACAATAAACATTAAATTTTCAATTTCTAGCTAACGCAATATTATGTAAAATTAAATAATAAATCTTTTAACTTCTTATAATTTTTTCTCTAGGATCAATATTTTCCGAATTATAAACGAAAATAGCAAAAAAATGAAAAATTTTCAATTGTTTTCAGATTTTGTTAAATAAAAAATTTAGCACAGGGTTTGCGACTGGCGCATATCGTGATTATCGATATTGGGCAAATCCTGAAGGGATTTCAGCAAAAAAATAGCTTCCTATGGAAAATGTCCATTATGGTCTAAATTTCTACAGATCCCGCCTAGTCTATAGCTTTTCTTGACTTTATTGCCTTTTATCTTTGTGGTGTATATTATTTTTGTGATAATACTGGCTTATGATTGCTACCTATCTCTGTCGATGTTAGTGCTCTCACACACAAAATTTGGGAAGAAGGTAGCTCTCTATTTGAAAGAATGTAGGCGATCATGGACCTTTTTACTTTGGTATTTTCAAAGGTATTGTGGTTCTTTGTGAGATAAAAAAGTATTATTAATACTTAATTCATTTGTGCTGTAAGGTCCGTCAGAAGATCACGGTTTTCATTTTTGACATCCTCGTTATATCGTTGTTAGTAGATGTTCTTCTTCTTCTTCTTTTTATATGGACTTGACTCTGTCTGTTTATGAATGTGCCTCCAGTAAGTTGTCATTCCATTGTATTCCTGGTCTTCCTACTGATCGTCTTCCTATTGGGGTACTGTCTCTTGTGCCGTCTTTACTACTATATTTGTTGTCATTCGGCTTATATGATCGTTCCATTCTACTCTTCTATTTCTTACCCAGTTTTTAATGTTCTCCACCTTGCATTTATGTCGTATATCTGTACGTTTAGCTCTGTCGCATAGTGTCTTTTCATCAATTTTTCTAAGCGTTTTCATCTCTGCTATTTCCAACATCCTTTTGTCCTCTCTGCCAGGTCTTGTTTCGGCCGCGTATGTCATTATTGGTCTGATGACTGTGTTGTAAATTCTGCCTTTTGTTTCTTTCCCGATATTTTAGTTTCTCCATATTGTTTCATTTAGTTTGCCTGCGGCTGTGTTTGCTCTATTCACTTGATCTTTCACTTCGGTTTCGAGCTTTTCGTAGCTAGATAATGTGATGCCTAGATATTTAAACTCCATCACTTGTTCTATTATCTGACCTTTCAGCTCCAATTTTCATCTTAGTAAATCTGCTGTTGTAACCATGCATTTTGTCTTTGTTGGGAAAATAACATGTTAAATTTTTTGGCGGTTATATTAAATTGGTGCAGCATACGTTGTAAATCATCTTCACTTTGAGAGAGTAGTATTGCGCCGTCTACATAGCATTCATGGAACACGCATTCAGCCTGGCCCAGCGTGGTCTTATTCCATTGAAAGCTTCAATAGGGTCGGTTAGTTCTTCTTCTACTTTTACTTTTATTATGTTGTTTTGGTAGATATTTTCGACCGTTTTGATTATTCCTAGAGGTATCTCTCTTGAATACAGTAAGTAGATAACATCTTTTAATTTGACCCGGTCAAATGCCTTTGTAAAGTCCACGAAACATAGATATGCCGGTTTGTTGTGTTATAATAATTTCTCTTGCACGTGCCTCATTATAAATATAGCGTCGGTGCTTGTCTTCCTGGCCTAAAAGCTTGTTGTTCTTCTACTGCTAGTAGATGTTATATAAGTACATTCATTCTTAAAGAAAATCAAATCGTCTCATTCAACAACAATAAAATCAATTCTAAAGTAATTATTTTTTATTTTAAACCATTTTGCGGTGTTTTCTTATGTTTCATAATTAAAAAAAAAAAACTTAAAACATGCGTTTAAGATAATCTTACATTCCTTAAATTTGTGTTTTAAAGCAAGCATAAAATTCTAAATAAGAAGTAAGATATAAGATATGTATTTGAATTATTTTGATTGACTAACTTTCCAACCGACTAAATTAGATATTATTTTACACTCACTGGAATATAATTTTCATTGTCGTAGTTTTTAGCTTGTCAACGTTTAACCTGTTGTATTTTTACAGTTTTTATTATTACTTTTTTAATTCATATAAATATGTCTCTAAGAAAATATCTTTAATCTAACCGAATCTTTAATTTAATTAAACAAGCTTTTACACAGCAGGTGTAAGTTCTAGCAAAAGGTACCTACCTCTATTACGATACAAATACTGGTATGTAAACATGCTAAACAGGAAGAACGATACGATCCTCTGTTGGTATTTTATTCATTTAATTTTGATTACATATAATTCAAAGAACTAAAACTATTTGAAATACAATTTGCATTCTGGTTAAAGTTCTTAGTATAATTAAGTAGTGGTTGTATGTACTAACCCCTAATTGGTATGAGTATTTCAAATAGAGCAATTATAATTTTGCTCTCTTTACTTTGTAAATTATATAGTTATTATAGTTTCCCGTGATTCTTCGTACCTCCGACATGCCCATATAATTTCTTAACTAGAGGCAAAATAAATGAAAAGCAATACTTTTAGCTAACATAATAAGAGCTACTTACATCTTCACAGCTGCAAGTAAGTGCATAATTGGACGTACTGTTATACTTTTTTGGCAAAATTAAAAAATTATTTACTAGCTTATTTGGATATTAGTTTCTTATATAAATTTATTTTACTACACTTCCGTAAGATGTACCTATTTCATATAGAAAAAGTCCCTTGTTGAAAAGAAGAAGTATTAAAAATCTAGTATGTTCTAGATTTTAACAGAATATCATTATGGAAATCCTATAGACAAGCTGAATTTTGCCGAGAGTGCCAATTTGGGAATTCAAAAAAAAATCAGGGGGAAACAGAAGAAATCGATTTACTAAGAATCTGTAACAAATCTTTCAGATTGAAAATGTAGCTGAGATAATTTTGAATAAAAATATTTATTAGCACTTTTTCTGTAGAATAAACGTTCTATCAGAAACAAAGCTTGAAGCGACCGGTGATTTTTATTGTCAGGTACGCGCAAAATCAATTTAAATAAAAATTTTATCAATCGACTGTAAATATACGATATTTATTGATTAAAATGTCCTATCTAAATGCATTTTAAAGATGAAGAGAGCAGCTTTCCTATGCAGTTTTTGCATTTTGCCACAAATGGAGTTACTTTCTATAAAGGTGTTATACGAATCTGATGAGATTAATAACATTTATCACTTTCATTGACTATCAAATTTTCATTGATAGTTAATAGTCTTTAATTTAATTTCGGTGTTCCGGTTTAGCAACAAATGTTTGACATTTATGCCGTCCATTGATACAACTATTTTATTTTTAGTTTGCCTGTTAGCGAGACATTCCATTACATTTTTCTTTTATTATTTACTTGCATTATGCTTTTCTATTTGTTTAAACGTTCTACCGTTTTGGCATTCCTTTCCAAGTTAGCTAGAGATTCCTTCGTAATAATTGATAGTTGTTGCCCTGAAAACCATTAGGGCCTTTTAACTCCATTGCCACAAATTGGTCGCATTACTCCCGTGGAGAAGTTTTTTCTAGTTAATATTCTCCTTCTATAACTTCGATGCATCATACTGGTGATGACCAAATAGTCAGAAATATCTATTTATGGTTGCCTTACATCGATATACCTTTTTGTTTTTATTTTGCCAATTTGCCCAAATTTGCAAAAACTGTGTTAAATATTTAATTATAGTATCAGCAATTGGTCTGTAGGAAATGAAACTCTATATTTGTTCTATGTCTCAATAATTCGTCACGATTTTGTGACATCTTCAGGACAAAACTGTAAATTTATTATAATAATTATTATATGTAAACAAATTAAATATAATCTTTTAGTTGTAAGTTTTAAAATCTTAGAGATCTTTGAAGGTCGTGAAAACACAACATCACGGTGACCACTACACTTCCAGCATACATGTGCAAAACAATCGACTCAAAAGCGATATTTGAGATTACACCTTGTATTTCAATGTAAAAAGTGTGAAATTTTGGCATTGCTTCTCATTCGTCATTAAGCGCAGCTCTCAATTCCATTGTGCTCCCTGGTGCATGATTTATGCCCCGGTCCCTTCGTTTAAGGTCATCCCAAACATGGTTTATTAAATTTATGTTCGGGCTCAATACTTGGAACGCGGTTTTCTCATCCTTGGAAATTCCTGCCCAAAACATACTAAAACAGCCTTTCATAGACCAACGCTATTTTGACCTTTTATAACCTTGACGCCTCTTATCGTTGCCATGTAGGCAGATCCTACTTTCGTCAGAATATAATACATTACTCCATCGATAGCGGTCCCAGCGGTTCCCCAGCGGAGTTGCAATTAGCTTGGGACCCGTAACTGCCCTTTTTGGTATCATTTTGGCTTCCTTCAGTCTCCTATTGACTGGTGCAAATGCTAGTAACCACACCTTGGACCTCTCTAAACTCTGAGATTAGCACCAGTCAAATGTCGATTTTTCATGGATTTCGATTCCTCTATCTCCTCCCTATTATCTATCTCCATTCTTATTTGTTTATGGCCTCCTCCTTGTCGGCGGACATAATCACCAATATCTTGTAACCGAAAAAACACTTGGCATACAGAAGATCGTCTTAAATTTAGTCGATTTACCTTAACCCCCTGGCTTAAAACTTATCTTAATAATGTTACTGGTGGAGCTGCTTTGACGGGTATGATATTCATTATTTAATGCAGTTGTGAACTTAAAAGTGACTGACATATTAATGAATTGCTCTGGAAATCGATGCGTACGGTGTTAACAGAATGCGTTAAGTCGGTGCGTGTCGATTTCAATGAGTCAAATTCTGAGCCCCTCTCAGAGCCCCTATTTCCGACCCCCTATTTCTGAGTCCTTATTTTCTAAATTTACACTTTCTAGATTGAATCGGGAGACGTACTTTCGCAAAATAATTTTGAGTCGATTATTTTGCAGTCAAATTTATATATTTGTCATCTTAAATAATTATTAGGAGTTTTATTCAAGAAAAATGTGAGCTTCCCTGTATTACTTACTCAATTTTCGCTACTAAGCATCCTTGAATGATATTATGAAAAGAATGCTTTGCGTCTATGTTCTTATGATTACAAGCTGAGTTAATTTTACTTTCAAAGCCTTACTACAACTTTCTTTAACGTATTAAATTTCATTACGAGAATTTTATATACATTCCTTAGCCGTAATTTCGAAATTACGCTTTTACAAAGTTTGAATCAACGTATTATATCTTAAAAGCTTTCGAAAACATATAACCGTTTATTTTAAGATAACGTTCTGAAGCTTTAGGATGAATGTGAGTCTTATAAATTTATAATAGAATTATGATTGAATGACTGTGAGTATTATAAATTTATAATACAATTGGAGCGTTGTACATATTTTTTTATGGAATATACTTAAATTCGTGTAATGACTCCTAGGCGATACAATAAAACTGAATTTAATGTAAATTGCTCTTTGAAATAATGGATTTCTAATGTTTATTTGAAAGTCTCTCATGATAAATGTTTGTACTTCGGTGAATTGTAATGATAGATTCTCGATAAAGCTTATTTTCTTAATGTACACGTTAATTTGTCTATCTATTGACCTATAACACATTATTTTTCCATATTGTGAATATATGCTTCTTCCATTCGTCCATTTATTTCTGTCTTCCGTTTGTCATGTCCACAATGGGCATGGAGTTTATCTCTTATCGTACCACTATATTTCAGGTCATATGCTTGATTTTTTTGCGGTGTAAGGACTTCGATGTAAACTCCTTTTACCCTATGAAGGCCGATATGTAATAAAGATACGATCAGTGGGCCGAAAAGTAAAAATATTTAATTTCCTGTATTTTATGTTCAGTAATAATATTGGATTTTACTGTCTTAAAAGCAAATAAAATAAATATAATTTGTATATACAGAGCGGTTAAAAGAAGAGGGACGGAATATTTCTAATAATCGAAATTATTTCGACATCAAATGTTCATCAAGGTCTCTATAAGTCCCTATTTTGCGTAGAGTAAAAATTATACGAATGGTTTTGCATGCAGTTAAATTGTAAAATACTTGCCAAGTTGCTCTCTCTCTTGTCGTTTCCTCATTGCTGAGGATCGTGATTCCCTACAATGCGGGCTGTCAATTCTCTCCATCTCTTGCGATTTTGGGCTGCTCTCATGGACTCGGAAAACGTCTCTCCAGTGGCTTTCTGTACTTGATCTGACCATCGGATAGGTGAGCGTCCTCGGCCTCTACGTCCTTCTACGTTTCCGCACACAATTAGTCTTTCTAAGTTGTCATTGTCTCTTCTCGCAATGTGGCCAAAAAACTTTAAAACATTTGCAAGACACTGAGAGGAGAGTCTGGTCTGAATGTTTAGCTCTTCGAGAATCGACTGATTGGATCTGTGCTCCGTCCACGAGACGTGTAGCATTCGTCTTCAGCACCACATTTCGAATGCGTCAATCCTTTTCCTATCCTCTGATTTTATTGTCCATGTTTCGGCACCGTAACTAAAGATTGAAAAAACGAGTGTCCGTACCAGTCTCATTTTGAGTTTTTTGGACAAAGAGCGGTCCTTCCATATTTTTGAGAGTCAACTCATCGCGTTCTTGGCCATTCCTATTCTTCTGCGAATTTCCGTATGGCAGGAGGCTGCATTGCTTAAGGAAGATCCTAGATACGTGAACTCGTCTACTTTCTCGAATTGATTTAGAGCGCCTGTTGTTTGGAGGATATTCGCGTGGTCCACAATCATGATTTTTGTTTTCTGATTATTAATCTTGAGTCCACACTTGTTGCTTTCGGTTTCCAAGTTGCTAGCATGTCCAAATTTGAATAAAATACATCCAAGACTTTACTTTCTGCAGACACTATTGTAACGATGAGTCCAAGCCATCACCGTTAAACCAGCGTGCGTGCGAACCAACCCATGAAGTAGGAGTGTATCGACAGTAGAAAGGGCAAAACTTTGCTATATAAACCGCAACATTTCCTCATAGAGGCAGAATCGACAGGTGTTGACTGAAGGTTCTCTTCTTCCCTACCCCGGCTTGTGGACGTGTTGAGTTCACAAGTTGTTCCATACCGCCGTTACCCGGAGAGCGTGTTGAGCTCTCCATTAAACGTACTCCGAAGCAGTCGTGTTGAGACTGTCGAGGAGTGTCCTATTAACCCGAATCATTTAAGGGACGTGTTGAGTTCCTTTCTTTTCTTTGTACCTATCGTCCGCTGTTATTACAACGTTCACGTAAAATTTCAAAAACACACTCGCTTGCCGATAAGACTAACTTCATACGACAAGGTCAAACTTAATTTGAATAAATAGGCCAGGTACTGAAAAGACTAAACTAAATTGTAAATATGTACATAAGATTTTTGTCAATTTAATTTAAGGAAGACAATAAAGTTTTATTTGTATTTTGAACTCTGTCTCTGACTGTCCAAAAGCTACCCGGATAGTGACTCCTACGAGAGGACGTCACACTATATTAAATATAGCCTTGAAACAAATTGGCACTAAATCACTTCCGAGTTTTCAGCAAAACAAAATGTTTAAACACGTGGAGTTCAGTAATTAATACCAAAGCTATTGAAAGTATGCAGTCCAGTAATTAGACCAAAGGTATATTATCATTTAACTAAAACTCACCACAAAGTTTGAATTGAATTCTCGAAACACTTTTTTGTTTATTCTTTTTAGGAAACAATTTGTCCTATTCGCTGTCTGATCTGTTATTTCACTAGCAGGATTGCAATAACCGTTCGCATGTTTTAAATAAGGTTTTTGCTGATTATGTATTTTGTTAAATTATTAAAACACAAAAATACAACCCACGACCATCAATTAATTTTTAACGATAAACAGAAGAGAAAAGAACAGAACGATAAACAGAAGAGAAATATGATGACGTTTGAATTTGATCTACTTTTTCGAAAATAGTGTCGTTAACAGAAAGATATTTTAAACTACATGAATCATTTTTTAATGATTGTGTGGATTTAAGAAATACATTACTGAACAAATTTTTTAAGTGGGTATAAAATCTTAACTGTCTCTTTTCCTGAGATTACAATTATTATGACGTATTATTATTATTATTGAACGTAAAATACTCCGCAAAATATTTGGAGTAAACGACCAAGGGCAGTGGCGCAGAAGATATAATTTTGAATTGTATCAGCTCTTTGATGAGCCGATTATCATAACGTTCATTAAAACACAGCGATTTAGATGGGCTGGACACATAATACGAATGCCAGAAAATATGATTGCTAAAAAGCTAACCACAGGAACACCTGTAGGAAAAAAGAAGCAAAGGCCGACCGCGAATTAGGTGGTTAGATGGAGTGGAAACCGACTTACGAATATTAAAAATCAGAAGATGGCAACATGTTGCCAAAAACCGAACAGAATGGCGACGAATCTTAGAGCAGGCCAAGATCCACAGAGGATTGTCGAGCCAAAGATGATGATGATGACAATTATTATGACACATGGTATTGACTCCTTATTTTTCAAATATGTTCTTGTAAATGCATAACTTTGATTATTGGGTAAACGTACATTATACGATACGTCAGAAGAAATAAAAAAAAAATTAACATTGCAATAAAATTACAAACCAATAAACGATAACTTGTTGAGCAGTGCTGATTGAAACAACAGAGCAGTAAAATGTTATTCATAAAGGTAGTGTAAAATATATCGCCGCTTATCTGGTCCGCTAGTAATAAAGTTACCAGCATTTAACTGCAAAGCGGTTTTTTAGGTGAAAAATCTTATAGGTATTTGTTCTATCTTCTAATATTCCATAAAATCTATTTCATTTTTATTTTATAAATCAGCCATGCTCCATATGTTCTGCAGAACTTTTTGCAGTATATCAAAATCTACAATGGATTTTAAAAAGTTTTTGACTACCAAATTGTAGTTATGTCTAATTTAAAATTTGTATTATTTGCTTTAAAAATTCTCGTAACAATTTATACAAAAATAATCGTATTGTTAAAATCTGATAAAGACAAGTGAAGTGGCTAAAAAAATCATCATCATCAGGGCCTTTCATTCCTCATCGCATGTTTACCGCTATTACTTATTTTTTACTTATTTTTAGAGATTTTCTTATTGCAGTGAGTCACTCGACGTTCTTCTTATGTCTCTTATTTTATAGTTAGATCTTATCATTTCTCCGTTTTCCATTCTTATCGGGTTCATAATTCTTCTAAGGAATTCTTTGTCTTTCTTAATTTTTGTAAATGAAACACGTGGTCTCAGCTGCGTATGTACAGCGTTTATCATTATATTTTACCCCCCCCCCCCAGTTATTTTCCCTAATTTCGGAAATAAAAAAAAAGTTTTTAATAAAAGTTGGATTATTTTATCTGTACCGACAAACAGTGTAGCACCAGACCAAATTTTGTATACAGGGAGTGCCCAATAAAATGCATCTTCAATATTTCAAATGGGACACCCTGTATTTTTTATGGTTTTGAGTAGCCCTGGTTACAAATATATAACAGAGTGTAGCATTAGTTTTGTTCTATAATGGTGTATGGTACTACTATGCTATACCACAGAATAATTAACAATCAGAATGCCCACTCTCAGATGCCGCCTTTGAAGTTTGTCAGCACGCGATCGTCATATTTTAGACGGAAACATAGACTCAAATTGGAAAATTTGTGAAATGCTATGACAGAATTGTAATTTAAATTTTTAAAGATTAATAATTTAGTAAATTTGAAATAATTTAATTTATTCTTCAACTAAAAGTGCGAATAAAATAGTCATTCTGACTATAGTGTCTATAGTTGCTGTAAATAAATTAAACTGATGATGATGATTATTTAAATGTTCTTAAACGGCTACGACATTATGTGGCAGTGCTCCATCTTGTTGCCATATCATACTATTTAATTGATTTTGTGTATAATTTTGATTTAATAACTCATCCACTTCTGTAATGACTGTGTCCAGATATGATTTCCCAGTTAAATTATCATCATAAAACAATGGTCCAACTATTTTGTTTTAAAATATTTTACACCACACATTTATTGATTTTCTACAATTGACTTTTTTATTTGCTTAATGTTTCCCTTTTCTCTTATTTTTCTGTTCCCACGAATACCTATTTTTTCTATTAAAAATTCCTGAAGTTGAAAAATTTGATTCATCTGTCCATAAAATGTTATAAAAATAATTAGAATCCTTGTTCAAATTTGTAAGGATGTCTTGATAGAACTGTAAGTCTTTCTCTTATGAACATCGGTAAGTTCTTGTACCGGTAATATTTTATACGGCTTATAGTTGTGCTTTTTTAAAACTGTATGTATCGTCGCACGGCTTTTCTCTAATGCACTGGTAGCATTATTTAAACTAGTTTACGAATTTTGCAAAATAAAAATGCTCTTATGGATTTAATCTATTATTTAAGTATATAATTTTTACCTTCAAAGTAAAGCAAAGTATTAAGGTCTTCATCATCATCATTTCCTACGATAGTACGTTTCTTCCATTCAAACATTTTTTATTTATGACATGATGATACTTATATAAAAATGTAGTTGCAGAAGGATTCTATCGATCTGGATAAATCAGATATATTCTCTTCTTACCTCTTGCTTGTTTCTATTATTTTTTATATAAATTGAGAATATATCTACTTTTTCATCTGCAGTATAACCCATTTCGGTATGAGAACTGACAGATTATAATAACTTAATAATTGTTTCATTTTGAAATATCAGTTATATAGCCACCTATGGTTATCCTTGTGTAGTACCATATGCCATTATAGAACAAAACTAATGCTACACAATGTTATACACTGGTAATCAGAAAATGCAGTACTACTCAAAACTATAAAAAATACGGGGTGTCGCATTTGAAATATCGAAGATACCTTTTATTGGGCACTCCCTGTATATAAAATTTGGTCTGTTGCTACATTGTTGGTCGGTAAAGATAAAATAATACAACTTTTATTTGAAACTTTTTTTTGTATTTCCGAAATTAAGGAAAATAAGTGGGGATCAAAATATAATAGGAAACCCGGTACCTATTAGTCTGATTGCAACTCTGTATATTTTCAGTCCACGCACCTTAACTGGCTCCCGAACTCTATAAAATTACTTCAATCCTACACGAATTGGCTCCCAAACCCATACAAGAACTGGCTCCCACCCTATACAAAATTTCTAGAAATTAAATCTTCGTCCAAAACTTGGATTTTGAGAAAGAGGTATAATATACACCAGAAATTAGAAATGTAGTCGTAAACAATTTATTTATTAAAGAAATTGCAACTTACAGACTATATAGTTTGATGCCTTCTTGACATATTTTTTACAAACTTGAAAGCAGTTATACATTTTTCTGTAACTGTAAAATACGTATCGTTTTTAAACGATGTCACATCGTTTGTAAACGATGGTATACAGCCAATTACGGGGTTTTTTCCCATTAATTTTTGTAAAATACGTATTTGATGTTCAATAACATAATTTAAGACATTAGTTTTCGGTACACTCTTTTAGGGATGGTACTACTTCTTACTTCATATATTTTGAACATTTTTCAGAACCTCCAAAGTTGGAAAGTATTCGGATGGCAAGTACTATTTTCGGCACACATGGAAGATAGAAATATGGCGTCTTCAGCAATGTAGTTCTCCGCCAAGAAATCTCCAAATTTTTGAATACCTGGATGTAAACAATCGCATATGTCTTTGGAGTAAAAAAAAAGAGAAATACTAAACACGTATTTTAAATAACAAGAAATGTCTGATTTTTTCAAATATTCCGCTGCCAAGCCCAATTTTAAATTCGCTACCTGTTTCATATATTTAAAGTTCATATAGAATAGACTAACAGTCGTTTAATGATAACAACATAAAACTACAACCCACCTTTTAACTTAGAATGTATGAAAGTATTGTGATACCAAAGTTAGAATTCATAGCTATATTAGCTTAATGAGTCAATAACTAACAATATTCTTAAAGATCACACAGAATCGAATTTATAAAAAATGTGAAATAGACATGTGACTCTCAGTTTGGAATTAGAAAGGCCTTGGGAACAAGGGAGGCGTTGTTTGCGATTTAAACACTCTTTCAAAAATGCCTCGATCGCCAGAAAAAAGTATATCTCTGTTTCATTTACTACAAAAAGGCTTTTGATACAGTCCAGCATAAAAAATTGTTATATGAACTACAAAAAATGAAACTAAACAAAAAAAATCTGGCGTCCGAGAAGGCTGTGCCATATCTCAATCGCTCTTTTAACTTGAACTCTGAATGCATATTCAAACAAGACCCCCAACGACCAATGGTCATAAGGGAATAAATGTTTGTTTTATTATGAGCACTACTTTAGGAGCATTACTTTAAGTAATTACTGTAATTTAATGCAATAAACATTTCTGAATCTGAGAGAATCGAATTTTTCCCTATCTATATTAACTATTCTTTAACGATAATTTTAGAAGTATTTTGAAGTAGATAAAACATATTCTGGATCAAATATCAGTTGCAGAAAAAGTGTAGTGTGCCCATGTGAGAATGAATTAGAAGTTAGAATACTAATAAAAGCTTATATTATTCTCGAAAAAAAAAAATTAAATAAGCACTAGATGGCGCCGAAATTGATTTAAAAATAAACAGTAAATATATTAACAGTATCAAGCATGTAGACGATACCGTTCTGATAGCAGAAAAATAAAAGACAGACATTACAAAATATACTATAGACAGAGTTATAGACAGAGTTCATAATGCAAGTGAAGCAATAGCACTGAGAATAATTCTTTAAAAAACCAAAGTAATTGTGATTGACAAAACCGATAAAACTTGTTGCATTGACAATTTTCATCGATTCACAAATTCAGATACTTAGAAGTAGTACTGTAAAGTTTTAATTTGCTACCACATTGGGTATCACTTGTAGGGGGTTGAAAGTAGGGACTGCGCAATTCTTGGGCTGGATATAGGGTAAGCAAACAAACCGAAATGTTTGCAAACGGCCACTTTTGTTTTGATTGTAGAGAACGGTGGTATGTAAGTAAGTGAATAGAGGAGGGTCTGGAAGGGGTAACTACAAAGAAAGAAATCAATAAATACTTACATAGATTTCCTGGCAATACACACAAGAAAGTTCCTAAACTATTTGAAATGGATGCCGTTTAGAAGAATCCTCTTGCTGGATAGAAAGAAAGGCTTTCCTTTCCTAAAAAATATTAAATGGTAAAAATATTTTTAAAGAAAATAATTCTACAACTGCTGGTTTAGGGAGAAACATTACATATGTATTATTACTTCACATCAACAATTATTACAAATAATATTAACAAAATTTATCAATAAACCTTAAAGGTTGTGCGACAGTTGTAACAATTTTACAACTAGTTGTAACTATTTAAATAATTATTAGAAATAAAAATTATCTAATTTTTTCAACGGAGCTTACATTGGGGTTAACCTTTAAATAATACAGATTTCAAGATTATGGTTATGCCAAAAAGGATAATACTGACTGTCATGTGTCGAAATGAACTATCAAACATTTTTTTTTTGAAATGTTAAATATTAAAATCATAACAGTTACCACAATTTGGCTGCCATCTCATATTAGTATAGAAGGTAATGAAACTAAACTTGCTACAGCATCACCTGAAATCACCGATAAAATTCAAATTTGTAAGGACCTAAAATCATATACTAAAAGAAGAACCAGACTCCTTTGGCAGCAGCATTGGAACTCTATCCGTTCGATCTTACACGAAATACAACCGTCAATAACCAGTCAGCCTACATTTGACTATTCAGCCCTGTCAACACGAGATCTCATTGTGATAAGACGACTACGGATAGGACATTCAAAACTCACACACGGCTACCTAATGTCCTCTAGCATCCGTCCCTCCTGTCAAAGCTGCCAATCATATTTGACAATCAAACATATTCTCACTGAATGCCATCAATATTCGGCCAGAAGATTACAATACAAACTCAAAAGTGAAGTACGAGATATCCTAAACTACCCTGACCAAATAAAAGCTGTGCTACAATTCCTTAGAGATGAACACTTATATCAAAAAATATAATTAGATTTTAATTTAGACATTGTGTAACATATTATCATTCCGTATTATTGTAACATATTCTTAATGAAACACTTATTGTTTGTGTAATGAAAACTCATGTTATAATACCTGTGTAAGTGGCCATAGTAGCCGAGCACGTTAAAGTCGAAGTAATAATAATATATATTAAAATTAATTGTATTTAAAAGAAAACTAATATGACAATTAGCTAATCCATAAAACTTATAATTTTATTTATCTATAATATTTTAGTTGGTCATGAAGCAAATTTTTTATTCATAAAGAATTGTTTATTTTTACTTTGAATAATTATACAATAAAAAGTACCTGGTATCATGATACTATGAATAACAAGATAGGATCTTCCCGTATCACAAAATCGGTCGTGTTCGCGCATGCCGTCATTGGAGAGTAGAATTTGAATTCTTGTTAAAGTTAAATGGGATTTGTATGTATTCTGTGATGAAATTACTAGACGAAAATAAGTTAAGAGGTTCAATAATTACAATAATTGTACACATAAGGATATCTCCAAACTATTTATTAAAGTTTATTTATTGACACATACAAAAAACTGACATTTCGAACGTGTAACTCTCCAATGACGTCACGACTTATGCGCAATATCTTATCTTCTTATCATAGTATCATGCCTGGTATCACTGGCTGATGTATTTCCTTTAAGAAAGTTCTTGGGATTGGAATTGAATCAAAACACTGCAAACAACACACTAATGTGTCCCACACAAACTGGACTTGATCTGGGGTGACCATGAAACACAAAATAGACAAATTCTGGTAAGAAGCATGATACTATCATAAGAAGATAAGATATTGCGCATAAGTCGTGACGTCATTGGAGAGTTGCACGTTCGAAATGTCAGTTTTTTGTATGTGTCAATAAATAATCTTTAATAAATAGTTGGAGATATCCTTATTTGTACAATTATTGTAATTATTGAACATCTTAACTTATTTTCGTCCAGTAATTTCATCACAGAATTCATACAAATCCCATTTAACTTTAACAAGAATTCAAATTCTACTCTCCAATGACGGCATTCGCGAACACGACCGATTTTGGGCTACGGGAAGATCCTGTCTTGTTATATATAATATCATGGTAAGAAGAACACTGATTCGGGCTTCGGATTATCTTGGATGACAACAAACTACAATCTTCAACACCCGGCTACTCAATTTCTTCTTTAAACCATGTGGGCCCCTTAAATGGTTGGAAACGTTGTCTTACAAAATCTCTCAGATAGGGCACAGCATAAACAATCGGTGATTACCTCAACAAAAACTGCCAAATAGTATTTTAAGCCCAAATCCACCTCTCAACTTATTGCCATTTTTTTAAAACTACTAAAAAAAGACTACACGCCAAAAGCTATGTCTTTCAAATATCCATCTTTCTCCTAACTGATTTTCTTCCTCTCAGTTTATTTTTCGCTACTGGGTAATCGGAATTTTTTTTAATGACGCTTTTTATTCGATTATGTACCTTAAGAGTGCTGGGCTTTCAAAATTATAGGAATCTATTTAATTAAAACATAAATGTTATCATCGCAATTAAGTAATCTTCTTGGATGTTTCCGCAAAATACTTATGAACACAAACTTCAAGGAATTTTTATACATACCCAGAGGCGTATCAAATAATTCTTAGACATTAAATAGTTATAAGGAAATTTATGCTACACCATAAATAAAGAGTTAGAACTTATAACAACGATTAAGAAAAGAAAGACCTCGTACCTAGGCCGCATAATGAGAAATGGAAAAAATAATCTGCTACAAATAATAATTAAAGAAAATATAGAGGGCTAAATAACAATGCCGGTGATCGAAATGGACAGACATATAATGAAGCTAATCAAATAATAAAGGACCCTAAACTTGATAATCAACAAGTAATTGATTTGGTTCCACGCTTGAGTAACAGGGGAAGTTATTATTATTATTATTCTATTAGTTTTATGTTTGATGTTAGTTGTAATGTACCATGTAATATTTATATACAATATTAATAAATATAATAATTAATAAAAATATAGCAAAACTTATACGTTTATTAATAATACAACATCTATAATGTTATTTTTGTTATGACTGCTACTTTTTAGTAACCTTTTAAATACATCCACTTAGACGAAGGAATATAAAAATAACCCGATGTATAATTTATCGTATACTGTAAATCTTTAACTGACTACCGAACACTCATTATACTTCTCTGCTGCATAATGTATCAAGATTTTGGAATAATAACAGACGGTGGACTTTTTACAACGGTTAATAAATAAACATCACTAATATTATCATCTAAAAGTGTCCAAATTGGAAATGTGATCGGATATCTCTTGTTTTTCCAAATAAAGGCAATCTGGTTATCAAAATAAAATATTTTTTGAATAATTTATCTTTAAAGGTTAGTATTATAATGTTAAACAGATAATGAAGTTAATAATTGCAAATTCACCGAAAGTATGCATGAAGCGGGTTGTAGAAATAAAAAAAGGATAATATACTTTCAGAAAAACAAAACAAAGATACATTTTCTTGATATACCAGTCTCATTAAATAAAATAATTTTGTAAATCCAGTCATAATAGTATTAAAGCATTTAAAAAATAAATTAATAGTAAATTTGTCGTCTGAAACCAATGAGCCAATAAATACGTTATTATTTATACTATAGGGTCCTGGGTTGTGCGCATTCAAAATGTCAAATTTTCATGAATAAATTAGGTTGAATTAGATCCACGGTGTCTGCTATGTTGGCTTTGAGGACTGGTTTGGTTTATGGCTTATTCACAGATACCTGCGTTTAAAAAAGTATCCACAAGAAAGAGTTTAACGGGATCAAATCGCTGTATCTCCAGTTCACATCATCTTCAGTTCACGCTCGACTTATGTAATAGCCCATTGTCATTGATGGTAATGGCTTAACAACGAAGAAATCCAACAATCTTGTTTGTTGACTACTCATATATCCAGAAATGGGCCTAAAGATGGTTTTTCGATGACAATTATTATTGTCAGTTTCCAATTGCTCCAGAGTCCAATCAGCGAACACACGTCGTGTTGTTGTCAATAGTCGTGTACCTTTAGTTCCTGGGTCAGTTAAATTGTCTAGTCGCGACACAAAATTCGAAATAGTTGTCTTTTAAAGTAAAATCGTCTGCTTCGAATTTTTCTGTACACTCTCAATGGAGAGCGGCCATGCATTCGGCAGATCTTGCGTTTCGTCGACATACGGATGTTGGTTGATTGTGTGCTGAACCAGTGGACTTAAATTTATACACCACAATGCAAATAATTATTATAGGAGGATTATGACGACCGTAAAATGGGCTGAAGCACGCGGACGATTCACACATTTTGATAAAACCATTTTATTATTTGCATGTGATATTGTAATATATATATCCATTAATGGTGATTTAGTCAAATAAACTGAAAAACTATCAAAAAACTTAAGAGATGTAGTATCAATAACATGGATGCTATAAAACATCCATAAAGTACGTTGTAAAAAAATTGGACATTTTAGTATCCTTTCTCTCCTTCGTCGTAAAGCGTCGTTTATAGTCGATACCAGTTCTCATATCGACGTCGCAATTAAAAGGCATGCCCCTGTTTTCAGTGGATTTTATTCAAAATAAGATAGCAATACATATTATAATAAAAGCTAGTAAAAAATTATATTTATAGAGACACTAGCGACAAATTGAAATACAGCAAACGACATTAGATGTGCACTCATGCCCCTCCCTCCTCTCGTATACCTTCGTCACGTTTTGAAGACGCTATACATGATTTAAACCACATTTTACAATTATCACGTAGTCTACCTAATCCTAACAAATTATTATTAAACATATACAAAAATCACAATTAGCCCCAATCGGATATAATTCCATATACTGATCAATCTATTAAAATTATCAAGCAAAAATTTAACATTCTTTACATTATGACGGAGTACTATAAAAACTTTCAAACTTTAAGTCAATTCTGAAGGAAAATAGACCTTAATTGACTACTAGGCATGGTCTCGTACGTAACTTTCTTTCTAAGTTAGGCTGACTGAACATTATTTTACAATAATATCCCTTCCAGATCCTAGTAAAAGAGAAATACAAAATGTAGGCTCCTGAGACATCCCAGATATCACAATAGAACAAATAAAAAGAGCTCTCTCGGAAATAAAAAACAATAAATCATTGGAGTAAGATGGGATAGTCATAGAACAAATCAAAGAAGAAGAAGCAACGTTATTAAATGTGTTAAAAAAGATGTTCAATGTTTGTTTGACAAGAGGCCCCCCTCCCAACGGCATAATGCAGTAATAAACATAATGCACAAAAAAGTTGACATTTCAAACCTAAACGACTTGTTAACAAACTGACAGTTACCAACCATACGAACAGGCTTGGTTCTGCTCCAGATACGGAACAAATGATCATCTACAAGTTATTAAAACGCTAATGGAAAAGTCCACGGAATACAACAAGCCTATTTTTCTTATATTCGCAGTACGTGAGAAAATTTATTATACATCATCATAAAATGCTTCGAGCATTGACTACCGATATATTGCCTGATTACGAGTACTTCCAAACTGGTACAGCTTATGTCCGACTTGATAAATATATCAAAAAGTTTCGAATAGAACGTGAAATTAGATTGAAACTATATCACCGAAATTTTTTACAGCTGTATTTGAATATATGTTCAAGCGAATGGAACGCAAGGATAATATGGAATTTAATATAAATGAAGAGGATCTGAACTACTTAAGATTTGCCGATGATATCGTTTTAATATCTGATAGAGTTGATAAAGCTACAAAAATGCTGAGAAGGCTCTGGGAAGCATCAAAAACAATTGGTCTCAAAACTAACACCTCAAAGACAAAATTTATGACCAACCTTGTAGTCAACGATAAAATAATAGCTAGCAAATATCTAGGGCATAAGATTCGCTTAGGACGAGATAATCAGACAACTGAAATACAAAGAAGGATAGATCTCACTATCGAGTTAGAATCTATGGAGAAGCTATGAACATATTAAAGTATGTATTAAAAACGGAGTAGGTAGGCGTGCCTAACGATAATACCAATAATATTAAAACTACTATACAAATATGACTAGTTATTCAGAAATTTTAATCATAATCTAAAAAAGTGCAATAAATTTTAATAAACTATGATTTATTTATCCCGCGGTAAACACTAAAAACACGATATATTATACATAAAGATAAATTAATACAGTCAAATACTATTAATTTATTCTCTGAAGTACAGGCCATTACTTTATTTACATATTTGTATACTAACCTATGGAACGATATTCCTGAAAATTTTTTATTAACATTGCTTCTGCTATTGCAACTACGTTGAGAACAAGAAACCATTATTATTCACTATCACAATACATTATTACAGTTTCTATAACAGTATTATAAAACTAAAAATATTCGAAAAACAACAAATGTAAACAAACATATACGATTAGTCAAAAGTGTCAAAACAATATTAACAATATGGCCGAAGTGAGGTCGTTTTTAGTCACGTGATACCCTCTCCATAGATTCTAACTCGATGGATCTCACATAGGTTGCCTTTGGTATATTAAATAACCTTTTTTAAGTCTAATATTCCTGTTTGTTTAAAAATAATGTTTTTAACCAATTTGTTTTACGGGTTTTTACATATGGTGCAGAAACACTTACTCTGACAAAAAGAACAATAAATAAAATATGAGTTATACAAAACGCTAGGGAAAGATCAGAGACAAAGTACCAGACCTATAAATAAGAAGCAGTACTAGCTAAATAAGACGAAAATAATATAACGCCGTACAAAAGCTTCATTTTAATAGGTAATCTGTGGACTTTTACAATGAGCCAGCTGTAACAATAATAATAAAGTTTAAATTAAAAATAACATTGTCTTAACTTAAATACTTCCAAGTTGATTCCTATTTAAAATGCAAACTTTACACGCGTTTTGATCTAAACCAATCAGGAGCCAGTAATCATATTTTCAAATAATCTATTGATCTTTAATTAAACTTTCAATTCAACAATTTCATAAAAACAATAAATAAACAGTAACCGTTTTCTATTGCGACAAAATTAAATTTGACGATTATTTTTTTTTTCATCTACATAATTTTTTTAAATTACTGTAAATTTACGACCCTGCCACAATAATGCATAAAAAGGTTGGAAAGTATTACAATTTTGCAGTTTAAGTTGAAAATTCAGAGTATGTTAACCAATACACTGTTAAATTTTTCAAATCATATGAAAGTTTCAGACTAAAAAGTTTTCTACTTCTTCTTGTTATGTCGACATGAATGTCTGTTTTTCAATGTGCCTCGAGTAAGTCCTTTTTCCATCGCTTGCGTCTTACGACTTACGCTTACGACTCTATTTTTTGTCATTTGGTTTATATGTTCCATTCTGCAGTGTTCTGCAATGTTCCATTTCTATTTGTTACCCAGTTCTTGATATTCTAATGACTGTTTTATAAATTCTGCCTTTTATTCCTTTCCCGATATATTCATTTGCCTATATTGTTCGTTCAGGTAACCTGCGGCTTCATTTTTATTCACTTTATCTTCTACTTATGTTTCGAGTTTCCGTAGCTACATAGTGTGATGCTTGTATATTTAAACTCCATCACTTGTTCTATTATCTGACCTTATTTTTTGGAGAAATTAACATGTTAAATTTTCTGGATGTTATATTAAATTGGTGCAGCATCTGTTGTCCATTATCTTCACTTTGGGAGAGTATTGTGTCGTCTACATAGCAGATTATTTTAAGTTGTTTTTGTCCCATTTATTATCCTTTTGTAGTTTTTAGTTTTTTTATTATTTCAACCATGATAAGATTCAACAATAGAGGACTAGAACATTATGGTTTTGTTGGAATACTTTTAACTGTGGTCGAACTTTTTTTTAACTTTGATGGTAATAATAACTGCAGTCACCATATAGAGCTTGAATATGTATAAATAAGCATTGTCTGGTACCTAACTGTGAGCTATAATAATCTGAATATCAACACATATCTATGTTATTTGTGAACATATTTCAGATGATTATCAACATAACTGTAAAAAATTAAGTGGCCAAGGGTTTTTTATCCGGCGGTGGATTTTTCTATCAATAAAATTCCAATATTTACAAAATTACCAATACCGTAATTTTCTCTTGCACGATTATCATACAGTTATGTTATACAACATTCATAAAATAGCGACCATTTTAATTGAGGATTAAACATATAATAATGTTTTCTCACATGTCCGACGAACTCGTTGAAAAGGTTAAAAGCTCTCACAGTATTACAACTGCACTCTACAATGGTGTTATTTATTTTAGATATGAAAATACGCTTACTGAATCTGCATGGCATTTTCAAATTCATGTTTTGAAACCACCGTAACCCCTACTCATTATATTTGCAAATTTAGGATCTCTAGGATGTACTCTGTAATTTCTATTAAAATAAACACTGCAACTTTGAGAACTGCCTCCAAACTCTCTTGAATATCATACTAATCCACGCGGATATACATAATATTGTGACGGGAAAGGGTTAAGATATTAAGTAGCTATTATTCATTGTGTTGTATTATTAAAATGTCAAGACGTCGAGAGCTTAAGGTAATGCCGTAAAAAAAGAGTTTTTGTTTTTTTATATTCTTCTTCTTCTAGTGCCTATCCGTAATCGAATGATACCAATCATACTGGTTATCATAATTTAATTTGTTGTGACTCTGAATAGTCGCATAGTATCTTCAAAGAGCTCTAGCTCCTTTAGAAAGCATTTTCGGACTAGATGAATTGGGTTAAATTGTCTGAAAATTATAATTATCTGAGGAATCTGCAATTTTCGTTTGTCATGAGAGTTTCTGGACACCCTGTATATATACAAGTTATATACTCTCCCGAAGAATCTGAAGCTGTTTTCACTCGAAGATTCTTTTTGTGTGGGAGATCATCCCATTCTGGGTTTGGTTTTACAGTTTCTGGTATGACTTCGCTGTCTCCACTACTTTTCTACATTCTTCTCTCTCTTCGATTGACCTTTCTATGCCTCTGGTTTCTTTATCTGGTGGTATCCATTCTGTTATAACTTTTAACAGATTTGCTCTTCTCTCTTTTCATTATGTGTCCATACCATCTAATTCTTTGTGCTTTTATTGCTTTAACTCATTGTTGTGTTTCGTGATTCATCCATTGTCTTACATCCTCTTCGTTTTCGCTCTTTGGTCCCAGTATATTTCTTATAATTTTCCTCTTAAAATTCTTAATTATTAAATGTTTCTATGGCAGATAGTACTATTGGTTTTATGATCGTTTTCTAAATTTTCATTTTTGTGTTTCGACTTATCTTTTTATCTCTAAACATTTTTTATTTTTATAAAACGCTGCATTTCTCGTTTGAACTTTTCTTTTTATATCTACACTTTCATTTCTTCTGTTGACTAGTACCCCCAAATATTTGAATATTCCAACTTCTTTGAAACTGTGTGCATCTATTGTGAGTTCTGTCTTCTTTTTCTTGCTTGCGTTTATGTATTTCGTTTTATATTTATTTTGTCTCCAGTCCTCTCAGTTTGGCTTAGTTTTCTATATCATGGAAGGTTTTCTTTAATGTCTTTTAATATGTTGCTACTATGTTCATATGATCCGCATATCCTATTATTTGTACTGCATTCTTTTTTATAGTTCCTGCGTTTGACAGCTTTTTTATTATCTTGTCTAATTAATTACTATTTAACTGGGAATAAGCCACAATTAAAGATAAAAATACGTTTATTGACGTTTCAATTTCCACTTCGGAAATCGTTCTCAAAATACAAACAGTAAATTAAACAGATTTTGTTTTTTGTTACATAATGAAAATTTTTTCTAATATTTTAATTTTATCTGACTCATTTATATTGACAATTCAGACATACATTATGCATTTTAAAGTAGACGACTTTAAAATGATATTGCCAATATTGTTGAGTTGCGATCCTGGGACGACTTTACTTATAAGATAGTTCATTCGATTACATGAAATCAACTTTAACTTGAGAATATCCGTCAGAAAAAAAATCATGTAATTCGTGTTTATATTCCCTCATAATTTACCATGGAATCACTAACAGGAGAATTTTACTGTCATCATGTCATGTGTTTGTCTTTTTAAAGACGAATTACATGCTATGATTTTTTTTTCTGACGGATATTCTCAAGTTAAAGTTGATTTCTTGTAATGGAATGAACTATCTTATAAGTAAAGTCGTCCCAGGAGCGCAACTCAACAATATTGGCAATATCATTTTAAAGTCGTCTACTTTAAAATGCATAATGTATGTCTGAATTGTCAATATAAATGAGTAAGATAAAATTAAATTATTAAAAGAAATTTTCAGTATGTAACAAAAAAACAAAATTTGTTTAATTTACTGTTTGTATTTTGAGAACGATTTCCGAAGTGGAAATTGAAACGTCAATAAACGTATTTTTATCTTTAATTGTGGCTTATTCCCAGTTAAATAGTAATTAATTTAAAATGCCACAAGAAAATAGCTTCAGAACAATATCTTGTCTAATGATAGAATAAATAGAACCGATGAGAGCACATCTCCTTGTCTTACCTTGTGGTTTGTTTCCTCTGTTTCTTTCTTTGGTGTTTTCTGTGTATATATTGTTATTTTGTCTCTAATCATACCAGTCATTACTTTATGTGCTACATTCATTAAATTAATTGCTCGGTAGTTTTTGCATATTCTATGGTCTCCTTGTATTGTCATTATAATTACTTTCTTCCATTCTTCAACCACTTGCAGGTACTAATTGCTGATGCAGTACTAATTGCTGATAACGAAAATGACCTACAAAGGCAGCTCCACATCTTCAATATCACAGCAAACAAATTTAATACGAGAATATCAGTAGAAAAGCTAAATGTATAGTGATCAGTAAAAAGCCGCGTAGATGCAAACTAGAAATAGACGGCAAAATTGTAGAACAAGTAATGAAATTCAATTACCTAGGACTAGAGATCACTAGTGACAGGGATATAAGAACAGATACCACAAGGCAAGCATCAAAAGCGGCAAAAGTAAGTGGTTGCCTCTGAGAAACGATATGGAAAAACAAATATCTGACCACGGAAAGCAAAAAGAAAGTATACAAAGCAATAGTAGGACCAATCCTAACATATGCAGCGGAGAGAAGGACCGATACAATAAAGACAAAACAAAAAATCAAGACAAGATCCATTGGAAGACTGCCAAAAAGGTGGAAAGATTATGTACAGTCAACAAAAACTGACACAGAATAAGAGGCAGACAAACAGGAGTAATCCTAGTCGCAGGAAGAAGAAAAAGAAGAAGACAACCATTATATCTTTGCTCCATATATTCTATATTAGTTCATAAAACTGTCTGTGTAGTACCTCCCACCGTATTTTATAAGTTCTGCACATATTCCGTCTTGTCTTACTGTTTTCCCGTTTTTATGTTTACACATTCGCTCTTTCACTTCTGTATAGGCCAATTCTTATTCTTCTTCATCTTGTTCTGTGTCCGTTATTGTTTTTCTTTCTTCTTTTCCTTTTCTGTAGTCCCATGGTAGACGTTGCAAACCAGGTTCTAATCTATATTGGTATATGTTTAATTATAAAATTTAAAATTATTTAAATGGATTAAAAATTTCAGAATGTATTTAGTCTTATCATACCATCATTAGTAATTAAAACTAACCACATAGAAAAATAACCCCTAGATTACATATTGAAATTCTTAAAGTATAAAAATGATGTTACACGAGATCGATGTTATAAGATTGTATTATAAGGAAATATACTGATCCCTACTAGAAACTAGTACCTTAGTGTCCTGAGGAATATACCAGCCAACTGATTAGGATGTGAAATTAATTGACTAGGCATTTAAGATAGGTCATAATTAACTTTTAGTAGTTACTCAGTAGTAAGATAGGTCATAATTAACTTTTAGTAGTAGTTACTTCCGCGAGAATGGCTGCAGTCATCCTTTGTGATGATCCCAAAAACAGCTAATGCCACAAAATGCAATGAACACCGCTTAATCAGTTTAATGAGTCACTTGTTGAAACTCTCCTAAGGATATTAAACTCAAGAATGTATAAGATACTAGAAGAACTTAGCGGGTCAACACAATTCGGTTTTAAGGGAGGACTAGGAACAAGAGAGGCAATTTTATGTTTGAACACCTTAATACAAAACTGCTTAGATCAACCAAAAGATGTCTACCTCACCTTCATCGACTACGAGAAGGCATTTGACAATGTTAAACATGATATCATGATGGAACTACTACATAGGGCCAACATTGACCAGAAGGAGATCAGAATTATTCAGAATCTATACTGGAACCAAATGGCAAAGGTGAGGATTGATCAAGACCAATATACGGATGAATTTGAAATCCGGAAAGGTGTCCGCCAAGGCTGCATACTCTCTCCGATGCTTTTTAATTTATATGTTGAAAATATATTTGCGGAAGCATTAGAAGGTACGGAATTAGGAATTAAGGTGAACGGCATACCAATTAGCAACCTACGCTATGCGGACGACACAGTGATTATAACTGATAATTTGGAAGATCAGCAGTTATTACTTGATAGGATGAATAGCATAGGTAAAAAATATGGCCTCAAAATCAACATTTTGAAAATGAAATATATGGTCATTAGCAGAAACCCTCCAGAAAACCCGATATTATGCATAGGTGACAATCGTATAAATCGCGTGAAAACTTTTAAATACCTTGGCACCACAATCAATGACCAATCGGATCCACAACACGAGATAAAAACCCGAATACAAATGGCAAGACAAGCTTTTGTAAAATTCAGACCGCTCCTATGTAATCAACACCTAAACTTCGAAATACGCTACAGAATGGTCAAGTGCTACATATGGTCCATCTTGCTTTATGGCATGGAAACGTGGACTTTGAAAAAAACATCTATCAACAAACTTGAAGCATTTGAAATGTGGTCATTGAGAAGAATGATGCGCATACCTTGGGTGGATAGAGTTCGAAACGATGACGTCCTTAATAGAGCCGGCGTGGAAAGAGAACTCTTTGAATTAATTAAAAAACGCAAGATTGGTTACCTTGGGCACATATTGAGAGGAGCAAAATATGAAATACTACAGTTCATCCTACAAGGGAAGATCGAAGGTAGGAGAGGAGCCGGCCGCAAACAATTGTCCTGGTTAAGGAATATTAAAGAATGGACAGGAATACACAATACAGGTGAGCTGTGTCACGCCGCCAAGAACAGAATTCTAGTAATGAGATAGTCGCCTACGCACTTTGGTGTATGGCATGTTAAGAAGAAGTTACTCAAATATTAAAAGCCCACTATGGGTTTTATTTTGACCCAAATTAAGATGTAAATTATATTGTTGCTTTTTCAGTAAACAAAATTATTGTTTTAAAAATTTTTACCTTTGTTTAGGCCATTGAAAGTTTTTAAACTATGTGTAAACTTCTCTATAAACTTTACTATAATAAATCAAAAGAAAGAAGAAGAAATAGACCTTTTAGAAAGATAAAAGAGACGAAACTATAAAAAGAAATGTATGGTGGTGTGAAAATATATGGTCAATGGAAAAGAAGGAAAACTGTAGTGGTGTAAACCGGTCATCGCTTACTAAATAAATAGATTTTGAGTAAGTCTGTAATTTACTTCTACTACTGAGTTATGTAAAATATATTACTAAAGTGTCTTTAACAATTCTTTAAAACTAAAATACCAACAACTCTTCCTAGAAGTCTAAATACTCTTACTCTTACTAGTAAGCCTAGTAGCCTAGTAAGAAAATTTTTATATTAATACTTTAAAAACTTGAATAATTAATTGTCTCTTCGATCAATATGAGAATTTTAGTTAGCTTATAATAATCTAATCATATTGAGTTGTAAACACCGCACAAATATTTTTAATAGCAGCCTTGAGTAACATCTAGCTCCACCTTGATTATTGAGTCACCATAACCTGACACCATTCCAAAGACTATTTATTAATATTGCAATCTTCTGTCCTACTAACGGCTAAAGAATTATGATCTTGTTCGATTCAACTTCACGAATTAGTTAACCATGTATGTCTATTTTTATTTTTAATTATTTATTAATATATTTGAACAAGTTGCTCGTGCGGAAAATTTTAAATGTGAGGACTGGGCATACGAGGATTAGTTGATAAATATGATTTCTATGACAGGTGCAATCTTTTTCTATTCAGTAGCCCAAATATTAACCACTCTCAGTTTTCTTCTTCCATCACTATCTCGTGTTTCTACATTTTTGTTTCAGTTTACTGTTTATACAGTGTATTTTTTAGTTATTTGTCATCCTTCATCATTCCAGTTTGCATAATACAGATTAACATGATGGTCGCAAATATTTGAAACGCATAGGCACTACAAGAAGAAGAAGATCATCCTTCATGGCGTTCTTTGTACTCAACCCAGTTTACTGAAGCTATCCTTTATTTTTGTTTTATTCCTTATTGATAAATTAATTTTACGTCCCTTTACTAAGTTAGGGTAATCACATGTATGATAGTGAAGATCCTAATCCACAAAACACAGGTACACTCACTTTACTTTAAGAAGATGACACTGCTCTCGAGACGCAAAGGTCCTCTAACGGTTTGCTCAAAATCATCTAAACCATTTCGATAGGTAGAGTGGTAGATGCAGGGTAATACCTAATCCAAACAAAACACAAATGATCCTCTTCAGACATCCTACTCTTAGCAGACACATCACAAACAATGTTGCCGAAAGAATTCACCTTAGACTTTGGAGGGATCAACGTCAACTCCTAGACCAGATCGAGTAAAGCCGCTACACTGACATTTTCTGATAGTGATACTCGTTTATTTCGTTATTTAGATTTGCGGTAACTTGTTATAATTGCTGAGGTTTCGCTGTTTTTTTTTTTTTGTAATATCCAAATATTCCACTTTAGATCTTTCTATAGTGAAACAATTTTAATAAAAACTGAACAACTAAATATTTTTTAAATATTTAACCATTTTATGCATACCTTAATTGTAATTTTTTTTACAAAACACAAATAATTTAGCAGAAAAATATTATTTAAACTCCCACCGTTCTTACGGAGTCTGCAGTTGAAAATTTTTTAGATGAAACGTGAGATTAATGGTAATCTGACTCTAAAAGTTTGTTTTTGTTTTTAAACATAGACAGTGTTGAATTACGAAGATTAAAATTCTAGTCACAGGCCCAGACTGTATAAATGTGGTTCATTTTTTATTTTAAAATTTATCTGGCAGGTATAATGTTGTAAGTTTTTCTATTTGTGTTCGAAATTAATATAATGTGTTATAAATGTATTCGATTTTATAAATTTTTAGATAATCTTGTTAATCTTTTCATATATACTTCCTTAAATTTAAGCTGCTTAAAATACTTTCAAAAATAATTCAATTACTGTTTACACTCTAATGGATATTTCTTTTTATTTACATATTAAACTAGAAAAATCATTCTCAAATAGTACACTGAAATAAATAATGCAATTAATAACATTCTATTTTATTTTGTGCCTTTTTATATGTCACAAGAGACCAGAAAGTCTCTCACTCTAGTGTTCAGAAACCTGGACACTAGAGTGTCCAGGTTTCTGAAACACATGTGAGTACAGGTCTTATTAAGGTTTTGTATATTAGGCGTTTTGATTTTCTTGCGACGTTATCTGATCCTAATTGCCTTAATCCTAATCTTCATTCATCCATGGTAAACCTTATTGGAAATAAATATTCGCCTGTTCACTCCATCTGCAACGTGGTTATCAAACGTAACTGGGGATCCCAAGTACCTATGTAAAAATGTTTTAACCTCTTAATTCTGTATTCTCTCATTCTTAGATTTTGTAGCTGCCTTATTTTTATTGAACCAGATCTCTTCTTATGTTGCATGCGTCTACGCATCCCTTAACATCCGCCAAATGAACACCATCATGGCCACTGAAAGGAAAATTCCAAGATTCTGCACGAGGACGCGCAGAGACTATACAGAGTAGCGAATGTAATATAAATCAGGGACAAAATCCTGATCCTCAGCAGGAGGTATGTCCTTCGCACTATAGCAGGCTAGAACAACCGAGCCAAACAAATACTAAAAACTGCTTGCAATCGCCGAGGGCGACCCGGGAAAGATCCTTTCTTCGTTTTATAGTGTAGGGTGTGGAGGTTGCACCGGTTAAATCAATTAAATATAGGGTAGTCTGGTTGTCGGAAGGTCTAAAGTTCGGAGTACACATCCAAAAGACAGTAGAGAAGGCAAACCGAAATCTGGAAGCGTTGATACGGTTGATGCCAAACATTGTTGGCCTAGGAAGCACCAAAAGAAACGTGCTAAATGAAGTTTTCCAGTCGGTAGTAACCTACGCTGCCTCTGTGTGGTGTAGTGTACTAAATAGTGCGAAATACGCTAAGCTGATGGAGACTTCGCAAAGGCGAATGCTCCTCAGGGTATCTAGTGCAATAGAACAGTCTCGAATGAGGCTCTATATGTCATTGGATGATTGGATGGATGTAAATATACATGAGAATAAAAAAGAAAGAACAATAGTAGAATGACAGAGAGAATGGGCGAATGATAGTGGAAAGGCAAGGTAGACGAAGGAGCTTATTCCCGATCTGAGACCGTGGTGGGAATGTGAGTTCAGGAAACTAGACTACTTCCTGACGCAGTTTCTGACCGGATATGGTAGTTTTGGCACCTTCACAAATAGAATAGTCAAATCTGCCTCGGCAGACTGTACTGTTTGTGCGGTACCGGATGCTCCTGCCCACATTCTTAACTGCCAGAGATGGGCAAATGAGATGGGAGATTTCGAGAGGCGAATGGGTTTCGGGCTGGATGAAAGAAATATTGTAAACACTATATTGAGAGGAGAGAAAGAATGGAGAGAAGTACACTGTTTGATTTCTGGGGTGATGAAGAAAAAAGAAGAGGAGGACAGAAGAGGTAATTAAGCCAGGGATCTAAAAATTTATAGTTAATATTGTTTATTAGTTTATGGTCTAACGTCCAAACATTTTCTGATTTACGGTAATAAGTATGGTTATATATATAAATTTTTAGTTGTTTATTGTGAGGCAAGATCACTTCTCTGGAACGGTGGTTAAAGTTTTAGCCGGAACACGGTTAATCCGCCACTACCCTGGTGTCTTCTGGCTTAGTATCCCACTCGGCCGAAAGATACCAGGGTGTCTTATTCCGTGACGTAGAGGCCCAAAAAAAATTTTCCCCACCGTTGCCTGTCTCAGGATCTTACTGGAATCTGGCAATACGGCATATCGCCGTAAAAATATCGCCGAGGCCAAACACTCACCACGGTTCCTAAAACAAAAGTTCCATTCCCTCCAGCAAAACTTCTACATAACACTGGAAATGAACTTCCTTATATTAGAATCAATCCCCATAAAATATCACAGCTAACAATTGTAAGCCAAAAACACTAATTAAGATCCTACTATGCTTGGTACCTCCCTTTGGCTTGTTTCGCTTACCAATAATTCCTCTTGTGCGCCCCTTATTACAATACGCCAACTTCTGAACTCCAGCTTTCTAGCACTTCACCACCACCACTCCACACGCATATCATCCTTACGTTTACTAGACCCCCTCGCTCCACAGAAAAAACCAAGAAGCAGCTCTTCTTTGAAGAGGCAAAGCCTAAACAAGGTAAAAACATGGATGCATGTTTCTTGATCTTGCGATTATAGCGACGACCATTTGAGAAATCATCTGCCAACGCTAGTATTTGCACACTTTTATTCATTATTGTTCCTCAAGTATTGACTGCTGCGTCTCTTCTTATTTTTTCAAGCACGATGTGGAACGATATGCATGCTAGAGCGTCTCCCTGACGTAGTCTATTTTTCACGTATCAGGATTTTGCATTCTACTTTTAGAGTTTATTTTATCAATACTATAAGTTGTATTAATATATGTATTACATTCTTTCATTGTTTGTATTATAAATTCTGGGTTTAAATTGACATATGCGCTTTCACGCGAATAATTATCTTTTTAAAATAGACGAAGCGTGCAGAACTTTGCTAGAACAAAACGGAGCCAAATTGACAGATGGAACTTCAACAATATAGACCAACTATAAAAGTTTAAAGTATCTATTAGAACACCGTGTATTAAGGTCGTCTCAGAAAATAATCTGGACGTTGAGAATACCATGGATTTGAAAAGTTTGGGAAGACATCCATTAACTCCATAGACTTACGTGTTAGATAGTTAAAATTACAAAATCTCTCCAGATTCTTTCCTCTTTATACACACACTCGTAGATAAGTAACATTCTTAAAAAATTATCTGTAAAAATCTAGTAAATAAATTTTTTTATTATTTAAAACAGTTATATTTAAATATTTAATTATTGACATTATTAAAACAAGTTGTGACATTTTATGTAACATTATTTTTCGATAATTCCATTTATATTTTATATAATTATGCTTTTATCGCAGTTATTATTATAGACCTGTCTTTTAACACAATTATGTTGATTTCTTTACGATGTAGCTCCCTCTTAATGTTATCTTTAATTGTTAATAAATGTTATAAATTTATTTTTATATGTATGTTAGATAATCTTCCAAATGAATAAATAAATTATTAGTTTTTATTACAAACGTTGCTTTGTCTGTAGTGTCAAACGTGTAGACGGTATGTTATTTATCACCAAAATATACAGGGTGTTTCAAAAAAAGGTAACCACGTCTCTAGGGTAGGTAAAAAACTGAAAAATAATTGGGGTTTGCTTAGTAAAAAATTTTTGTAACGCCATCCGTTCTCAAGATACAGGGCGTTGAAGAAAAAAAAATTACGCACTTTTTACGATTTTGCCGAAACTAGTGGCAATATTGTAATGAAATTTTATACGAATATATATAAGAAGATGATACATCTCATGAATTTGTTTTTATATCTGATTCTCATAGAGATCGCTAGTTACACGGATCGTACTAAATATTAGTCAATATAATTTTTAAACAGTATAATTATTAATCAAAATTTCAAGTAAACTTAAACATCATTCAATTTTACACGAAAAAGGTACTCTTGATAAAACTCGATACTGTGTACCGTTTTCGGAATATTTTGATTTGAAAATTCTAAAGTAATAATTGATGGTGATAGTAATGATAAAGGTCTAATAGGTATACCTCTATTTTCCCCAAGTGTGCCATGGAAATCTGACATTTATTGATTGTTATTACGACAAATCAACAATATTTAGAGTTTTGAAACTTTGTTAATTGTAAAATCAAATCAAAATGTACTTAAATGTTGAATACACTGACATGTCATTAACCTTAGGCGATTTTTCAGGATATTCTAGTGCAGCTGTGATACGTTATGCAGAAAAGTTTCCTAGAAAAACTTACCAAGTAAAAAAACATTTAAAGCCGTTGAATGACGTTGTCAAGAAACTGGGATTGTAAGACCAAATAAAATAAATTCTGGTAGACGAAGAACAACAAGAACAATTAATAAAGAAAATAATATTTTAATTTTACTTGATCAAG
This sequence comes from Diabrotica balteata, assembly GCA_918026665.1. NCBI lineage: Eukaryota > Metazoa > Arthropoda > Insecta > Coleoptera > Chrysomelidae > Diabrotica > Diabrotica balteata. The sequence continues at coordinate 110,945,133 of OU898279.1, read as the reverse complement.
ATCCAACAGTTAGCGTAAGGAATATAGCAAGACAAACTAATACTTCTTCTTCAAGTACTTGGCGGATACTGAAAGAACAGCAATTACATCCTTATCATTACAGACAAGTCCAAGAGCTCTTGCCAGATGATCTACTGGTTAGAGTGGATTTTTGTGAAACATTGCAACAAAGGACAGCGCACAATCCAAATTTTTTAAAATACATTTTTTTACGGACGAGGCCACCTTTACGTGACAAGGTATGTTTAACTCCCATAATGCATACTACTGGTGTGATGAGAATCCACGTGTCAAAAGGGTATCACATTACCAACACTCATTTAAAGTTAATGTTTGGGCAGCAACTTTAGGTATCAAATTAGTAGGTTATCAGATTTTACCTGGAAATTTAAATGGTGATATGTATCTTGATTTTTTAAACAATTCCTTATTCGAGATATTGGAAGATTTAACGCTAAACGAGCGAAGATCTTTATTTTTTATATACGATGGAGCTCCACCACACTTTGATAAAAGGTGTCGTAATTGGTTGAGTAATCATTTTCCCAATCGATGGATTGGTAGAGGTGCAGAAGCTCCGATTCATTGGCCTCCTCGGTCATGCGATTTTAACCCTTTGGACTACGCAGTTTGGTCGAATATTTAGGAAATAGTCTTATGTATTCGCAAAAACGGGGGGCATTTTGTACATAAACACTTACTGTAATTGAATTTTATTTTATGTTCTTAGTCATTAATTTAATTTTCTTCTTCTGAGTTTTATTTAATTACTATTTTATACCAGCATAAATTATTACTTCATAATTTTCAAATCAAAATATTCCGAAAACAGTACACAGTATTGAGTTTTACCAACAGTATCTTTTTCGTGTAAAATTGAATGATGTTTAAGTTTACTTAAAATTTTGATTAATAATTATACTCTTAAAAAAGTTATATTGACTAATACTTAGTATGATCCGTGTAACTAGCGCCCTCTATGAGAATCAGATATAAAAACAAATTCATGGGATGTATCAGCTTCCAAAACATATTCGTCTAAAATTTCATTACAATGTTGCCAGTTGTTTCGGCAAAATCGTAAAACATGCGTATTTTGATTTTCAACGCCCTGTATCTTGAAAACGGATGGCGTTAAAAAAATTTTTTACTAAGCAAACCCCAGTTTGCATTTTTCAGTTTTTTACCTACCCTAGAGACGGGGTTACCTTTTTTTGAAACACCCTGTATATTTTTTAATTTACAAAAAGCTGCTGTAGCCTAGGTTATTAGCGTAGCTGTAACAACTAATTATACGCTGCTTAGTAAATTAAAACAAAAGTAGTTTATCAATAATGCTCTACGAGTTTAAAATGTCTTTGTGAGTGTTGGGTAAATGATATTTAATTCTGTGATGATTAAACTTTTCGCACTCTTCCACTAGCACATGTTTTGCTGTAAAGGGCAAACCGCACTCAAGCATAAGCAAACTGGGTATGTACAAGTCGTTAAGGGGAAATAATTATTTGCTTTCGTTTGGATACCTCGGGTAGTTGCAATGGTCCAATCTTATGTTTTATTTACTGAAACTTTGATAATGTGGATTTCCATTTATTGCTCCAGTTCTCGAACAAGTGTTTTATGAAATAGCTTTTTCGATCCATACTTACAGTTTAGAGTGACATGTGATGGAACCCAGAGAAACTTGGTTCTTATTTTTTCAGCATGCAATTTATTTTGTTTGAGAATCTCTATGTTGTTAATTATTGCCACTTCGACTCCATATTCAGTTTGACACGCGTCTCTATAGTAAATTGTGTAATGAGAATGGGAGTTAATTAGATATCTGAAGTGTTGTGTGTTATTGTTGGTCCTTTTTTTTGGAATTATAGTAGAAGTGCCATTGCCTGTTGGAATTCGCTAAGGATTTTTGCTTAGTTGAGGAGATATGTAGTGGAATGCAATTTTTAGATTCTTAATGTCTCTAATAACATCTTTATCAACGTCTGTTTTGCCTTGCAATTCTTATATAGCACAGATTAAGGTTGATCTGCACCCCCCAAAAGATAAATTCCAAATTCAAAAAATTTGAAAAAATTTGAGAAGGTGTATGAGATGACTAGAAGTATTTTGACAACTTTTAAGCAAACTTCATGTTTTCGTTTTTAAAAAAACTCAAAAAAACTACTTTTTTCCAAGTATAAAGCGGGAAAATCAGACATATAATTTTGTTAATTTTTTTACAGCATCAAGATATAATTATAAGAAATTCTTGGGAATTTTTTGAAAATTTTTGAATTTACAGTTTTGTCCCAATAGGAAAAAATAATATGTTTCTGTTTGTAATAAAGCTTCCGGTAAGAAACCAAAAAATGTTTTAATAAGAACATATATAAAACTGTAAAAGTGGAAAATATTTGAAATAAAACATTAAATATTTTTTCCTAAACATATGAAAAATTTCGTTAAACAAGAATTATGTCTTGAACCGCCGCCTTCAAATGTGTAATATAGGGAGATGGCTCCATCTGAAACAGTGGTAGTATTTATCATCGATAGATAGCATTACGTTCGGCTTCGAAACGCTTCAAACGAAACGATATAGTAACAGGGTTGCCATATCAATTACTTTGTACAACAATTTGGCAGAATATAACAAAACTTAGTAGGAATGTTATCGGTTTGAATTTTAAACTGGTCATGCTGAAACTTACAGAGTTATAGAAGAGTAGATACTGCAACTTTTATTTTGAAAGTACGATATCATAAAATTTACACTCTATAAGTATTATATCTATAAAAAACTTATTTAGTTTTATAAACCTATTTAGGCGTTTTTAGTAAATTATTTTAGTATTTATAAACAATAGTGTTCCTTGCATAACGGCCATTAAAGGTTAAATTTGCAGATAATGATAGTCCATTATTTATGTTGCGCAATAATATGAGGTTGTTAGGAACCAAATTTCCTAGAATTCAATTGAAGGATGACTTAACTAAATATCAAATAAACTATTTGAATAAAGTGCGAGAGGAACTGGAAAAACGTAATCTACTTAACAAGGAACTAAGAATAAAGTATATTAATAAAGTTCCAACTATTATTAGTACTAACCAACAAAATGCCACAAAAAAACAAATAGAGTTGACAACAATAAATATTTTTTAGACTAAGATTGCTTCTTTACATGCTAAGTTTTCTGACTTTTTGTCATTTACATCTTCTAATTCCCATATACATATTTTTGGGATGGAGTTCCTCTGAAATCGGTACGGTAATTAATAATTTTAGTGTTACAGTCAACCAAACAATAAGTTGGTCTACTCACACACCAAAAGTAGTTAGTAATGCGAACTCTGCTTTATTATTTATCACAAAAGCTTTTCATAGAATATCTCCAGACTTGTTTTTGAGATTCTACAAAAGTTATGTCAGACCTCACCTAGAATTTGTAGTGTCAGTTTGGTCACCTCATTTACAAAAAGACATTAATTTATTAGAAGGAGTGCAACTAAGAGGGACCTAGTTACCTTTTAATAATGGAAGATTAGACTATGAAACCCGACTAAGAAAGCTCAAGTTGTCTTCATTAACTCTTAGACGAGAAAGATATGTCATATCTACTCATAGAATTCTTAGTGAGGATTTTTGGAGGGGGGTGGTAGACTAAGAGGTCATAACTATAAATTGAAAAAGAAATATTTTAAAACCACCTTAAGGCAAAACTTTTTAGTTAACCGAGTTTTTGATAAATTAAACGGTTTAAGTGATGACATAGTAGAAGCTACTAGTTTAAATAGTTTTAAAAACAAGTTTGACGAAAACAAACAAAATATTGTACCTAGTCTTATGTTAATTATATTGGTTGTATTTTTTTTTCTTTTGGAAACTTATGTATACTTGGTAATATTTGTATTTTTGTAATTTGCTATTGCCAGAACTTTTTGTAAGTACTGTTACGAACATGCATTTAGCGTGGATTACCTAACGGTCGCATCTCGAAGCACCGAGAGTTTCGGCGATATTTCGAGCGCTGTAAGATTCCACCCATCAAATAACGAATTAGAGGTGGGACTATTCTCGAATATTCTCGAACATAATACTTTGGTATATATATGTAACGAAATTAGGATTTAAGTTTAGTTGATAAGAGAATACCGAACTGTAAAGTTATAAATAAATATATTTATATAAATTCGAACCGCTCGTTTTATTTAAAAACGGTACAGTTGGTGTCAGGTGTGGGGTCAATTGATTTATTTAAACATAAATTTAACAGTGAAAAAAAGAGACTTTTGAACTTTTGAAAAGTATTGTTTGTCGGGAGCATCCGCGTAGTTCAGTAGTGATCGTTGTACGAAAGAACATTAAAAAAAAGTACGTGTGTGCCTGACCAAAGATGCTGCTAGTAGAACTTTCAGTGAAACAGTTGCGTGAGCAACTAGAAGAACGCGATGAAGACTGCAGCGGGTCCAAGAAGAGTCTCCAAGAACGACTAAAGACTGTTCTTAAAAAGAACGGAGATGACCCAGAAACATTCCATTTTCAATCAGCAGAAGAAGCAGTTTTAATGAAGATCGAAGAGAGTTCCAGAAAAAATGATAGTAAATTTGTAAATGTGTCGCATATGATAGAAGAATCTTCTAAAAAAAATGATGATAAATTCGAGAACGTTTCCAAAAGATTCGATAAAACGTCTCAAATTATTAAAGAAGTAGCTAGACAAAACGACGAGAAATTTGAAAATGTATCTAGAAGATTCGACGAGACTTCACAAATAATTAAAGAAATATGTATTCAGAACAATGAGAAATTTGAAGAAGTCTCTAAAACATTCGAAAAAGTAGAAGACAAAATCAAACAGTTAGAGAGCATGATAACAAACACAAAAATGCTACCACCAGTTAACACAGTGGCCTTGAAACCGGTAGTGAAAGAAGAATCACCTAGAGACGAAACCACACATCATATGCGATTCAAATTGCCACCATTTGATGGAAAGTCTTCTTGGTCCATATACCTTAGACAATTTGAAGCTATTGCGACAGCCAATCATTGGACAGAACAAGAAAAAGCTGTTTCCTTGACTGCTGCTTTACGAGGTGATGCTGCAGATATCCTAAGATCGATTCCTAAGGGTCAAGAAAAATGTTACCAAACCTTGTTCACTCGACTAGACAAACGTTACGGAGATGCCCATCTACAACAAGTCTACAAGGCGCAACTAAGAAGTAGAGTTCAACGAGCAAGTGAAAATTTGCAAGAGTTTGTAGCAGATGTTGCTCGTATAGTGCGGTTGGCTTATCCGGAGGTACCAGACAACATTTTGGATGAAATTGCCGTAGATACCTTCGTCAATGGGTTAAAAGAAAGTGAATTACAGAAAGCTTTACGACTAGCGAGACCGAAAGTTCTAGATGAAGCGCTCGCTATTGCCTTAGAACATGAAACAGCTAGTCAAACTTCACGGAGCCATCGAGTAAGAACCATTGAAGAAGGCGACGAACTAAACGATGAACGTCTAGAAGAAATGGTACGAAAAATAGTTCATAACACGATGCCGAAGAGACGCGAGCCCAGATGTTGGAATGGTAACAACGAAGGTCACATTCGCCACAAAGTGCAAGAAAATAATACAACAGTCAGAAAGCTAGAACAGATCGAGCACTGGGCTGGAAAAAGTCATTCAAATGCTGATGTTCAATCAAGACGGCCATACAGTGCAAATCGTAATCATTGTCTTGAATTAGAAGAACGATTTTGCCCCGTTAGGCGAACCACCGTTATTAATGACCAATGGCAGCCTCAACAGCTACAAGACGCCCAAGCAGATGATCCATGTATAAAAAGAGTATTGGATTGGGTGCGTCGAAGTGAAAGACCTTCTTGGCAAGACATTAGTGCATGTAGTCCCGAAGTCAAGTGTTACTGGAGCCAATGGAATTGCCTAGTGCTGAAAGATGATCTTCTGTATAGAACCTTTGAGAACGATGATGGTACAGAAACTAAGCTTCAGTTGATTGTACCTAAAAGCAAAGTGTCAGAAGTATTGCGTCAGTTGCATGACGGTGCATCAGGTGGACACTTTGGTATTACGAAGACTCTGCAAAAGGTTCGAGAACGGTTCTATTGGGTGAACTGTAAAGATGATGTAAGAAGATGGTGCCGGAAATGTGAACTGTGTGCAACTAGTAATGGTCCAGTTGGTAAAAAGAGGGCACCCATGAAACAGTACAATGTTGGTAGTCCTATGGAGAGAGTAGCAATCGACATTGCAGGTCCACTTCCAGAGACGAATGATGGAAATAAATATATCCTGGTAGCCATGGATTATTTTACAAAATGGACTGAGGCCTATGCGATACCAAATCAGGAAGCTGCTACCGTTGCAGAGGTACTTGTTAAAGAATTCTTTAGCCGATTTGGTGTTCCCTTGGAGATCCACTCCGACCAAGGGCGAAACTTCGAGTCAAACCTTTTCCAAAACGTTTGTAAATTGATTGGTGTCAATAAGACCAGAACGACACCCCTGCATCCTCAATCAGATGGAATGGTCGAGAGGATGAACCGAACGATGGGTAAACACCTGTCCAAAGTTGTATCAAAACATCAAAGAGATTGGGATCAGCACATTCATTTATTCTTAATGGCATACCGCTCGGCCGTGAATGAAACTACAGGCCAGACTCCAACCTGCCGGATGTTAGGTCGTGAAGTTCGTTTGCCCTGCGACCTAGAGTTTGGCTCCAGACCTTCCGAAGAACATGTTGCAAGCGAAGATTATATCGACCGCCTGAAGTTAAGAATGAACAACATTCATGAACTTGCCCGACAACACATCCAGTTAGCCAGTGACAGAATGAAAGATCAATATGATTCTCGATGCAAGAATGAAAGCTATAAAGTTGGTGATCTTGTTTGGCTTTATAATCCACAACGTCGTCGTGGCTTGTCTCCTAAACTGCAAAGACAATGGGAGGGTCCGTATGAAATTAAAAAGAGAATAAATGACGTAATATACCGAATTAAAAAGTTACCGAAAGGTAAACCAAAAGTAGTTCACATAAATCGGCTTGCACCTTATGCTGGCTCAAATGAAACAGAAGAAGCACGAATCCTTCAACATGAGATCGAAGATGACCGGCGACCAAGCTTTAATGAATTTATGTCAAATTACGCAGAGAGAAAGAGTGCTAGATTCGGCGTGACGACAGAAGTTCAGCAGGATCTTTTTAGTGTTCCGCATAACGTCACTCTAGCCCACTGTGTTGCCCAAGATCTTGAGATGACTAAAGGAATCTCATCCGTATTTCATAAGAAATTTGGTCGCTTGAACGAGTTAAAAAACCAGCAGCCTAAAGTTGGAAGAGTGCTGAGATTAGAAGATGGTTCTCGATCTTTGTTGTATATGGTGACCAGAAAGTCGTATACAGACAGGGCAAGCTACGAGGATATATGGCGTGCTCTGACTAATTTGAAGAAAATCGTCTGCAATTACGACATTAAGAACTTGGCTTTGCCCAAGATAGGCCATGCACTAGATAATCTGGATTGGAAGATTATCAGAAGCATGCTTGAAGTGATCTTCCGAGAGACCGGTGTAAGAATTACTGTGTGTTGCATTAATCCGAAGAGATCGTGTCCTTCAAAGACAGTAGACTGTTATTTCTTTCTGAGGGGTTCATGCAGAGCTGGAGAGTCCTGCAGATTCTGCCATCCTGGGCCTATAGATAGAGTTCCTGATCGGGACGCTCAGATCTAAGAGGGGAGCAGTGTTACGAACATGCATTTAGCGTGGATTACCTAACGGTCGCATCTCGAAGCACCGAGAGTTTCGGCGATATTTCGAGCGCTGTAAGATTCCACCCATCAAATAACGAATTGGAGGTGGGACTATTCTCGAATATTCTCGAAAATAATACTTTGGTATATATATATGTAACGAAATTAGGATTTAAGTTTAGTTGATAAGAGAATACCGAACTGTAAAGTTATAAATAAATATATTTATATAAATTCGAACCGCTCGTTTTATTTAAAAACGGTACAGTACTAATTCTTTTAAAAATTATTTTTATTTTTACTTTGTGAGAACATTTGATTTATATTATATTATTTAGTTTAGTACATACAAATATTTTGTAATTTGGGCCACATAAGCTCTGCTTTGGCTCGATATAATTATATAATAATAATAATACTCATAGAACCTCAACAGAAAGTATGCGCTAAGGGCTCCATGGGTTGCAAAAAACAACTTATTATCGACTTAGTCATTTCTAACCAGGCATACACAAAAAAAAGGAACCTCTTCACTGCGTTTATTGACGATAAGAAAGCCTTTGGCTCAGTGCCGCATGAATGGCTGGCAGATATATTAAGAATATATAAAGTCGATGATAATATAGTGACCTTCTTAAGACATATAATGACAGATTGGAAGACTAAAATTCACCTCCAAGTACCTGGTGAAAACAATATTGAAACGGAAAATATCGCAATTACCCGCGGCCTATTCCAAGGAGACTCGCTGAGTCCCTTGTGGTTCTGTCTAGCGATGAACCCACTCTCCCAGCTATTGAACTCCACTGACTCAGGTTTTAGCTTTAAAAACAACAACACTGTAGTGGCGAAGCTTAATCATCTGTTGTATATGGATGATTTGAAACTAATGGCTTCCAATCGAAACCACTTAGATCAAATGCTAAAAACTGTAGAATATTTTTCAAATGATATCAGTATGCACTTTGGGTTAGACAAATGTCGTGTACTAAATATAGTCAAGGGAAAGGTTAGGTAAAAACTGTAGAACATTTTTCAAATGATATCAGTATGCACTTTGGGTTAGACAAATGTCATGTACTAAATATAGTCAAGGGAAAGGTTCAGCCCGGCGGATCCGATATGCAAAATGGCCAATAGATCGAGGCTATGGGCGAAAATTACATGTATAAATATCTAGGAGTAAAGCAAGCGCGGAAAATTGACCATAAACAAATGAAAATCGAATTAACATCAGAGTTCATAAGAAGGGTAAAGCAGCTACTCCGCTCACATCTTAATAGTACAAATTTGTTTAAGGCATTAAACACCTATGCATTTCTCGCGCTTAGCTACTCATTTGAGATTATTAAATGGACTAAAACGGATATGAAAACTCTTCAGAGAAAAGTACGAACACACCTCACAAAGGCACAAAAACACCATCTTCGAAGTGCAGTAGAAAGAACGACATTACCGCGATATTTAGGAGGACGAGGACTTATTGATATAAGCGATCAATTGGATAAACAGATTATTAATTTAAAAACTAATTTTCAGGTGCAGGTGGAGACATCTACTACTCTTCATCGCGCGATTTGCGCAGTAGATGACACAACACCGATCAACCTGAGCGAACAAGAAATGCGCATAAGCCATCTTACTAAGAACGAAAAAATGCGCATCTGGATGGTAAACCTCTACACGGGCGACATCCGAATGAAGTCAGTCAAGACTATGTCGACAATATAGCGTCGAACTATTGGCTGACATCAGGAAAGATGTTCCCTGAAACAGAAGGTTCATTACTCGCCATTCAGGATCAGGTTATACTAACCAAAAATTATCTGAAATATATCGTCAAAGACCCTCAGGTTCAAAACAACAAATGCCGATATGGATGTCAAGCCCAAGAAACTATCCAACATCTTACCGGAGGCTGCCAGGCATTTGCTTCAACTGAATATAAGGAACGGCATGACTCAGTAGGGAAGATCCTCCATCAAGAGATATCTTTTAAACTGGGACTTCTACAAACAAACCATCTCCCATATTATCAATACGTTCCTGAGAGTATGCTTGAGAATGACAACTAAAAGCTATACTGGGATCGCACTGTGCTCACAGACCAAACTGTAGCACATAATAGACCAGATCTCGTGCTAGTTAATAAACTAACAAGACAAACAACTCTAATCGATGTGGCGATACCTAACAACAATAATCTGCGTGTTAAGTACAACGAAAAGATCTCCAAGTACAGAGATCTGGAAATACGAAAAAGAAGACAATGGAGAATTGAAAGTACCCAGACGATACCTATTATTGTTTCTACCACTGGAGTCATTCCGAAGAACCTCCTAGAAAACATAAAAAAGCTGGGTCTAAATGAAAATCTATATAAGGTCATACAGAAAGCTGTGCTACTTTCGACGTCCAGATGCGTGCGAAAATTTTTAGGAGATACACCGACGTACCAAGTCACCTAGGACTCGATAACATGGAAAGAGTCCCACCAGAGCTCAATCCTTTTAATACCGTAGGTATTAGGGATGAGTGAATTTTCCCCTTAGAGGGAGTATGAACCGTATGGCTAAATCTGGATACTCCTGTTACTCGTATTATTTCCAAAAATCACCTAGCGAACATAAAACAGCTGCGTCTAAATAAACATCTTTATAAGGCCGTACATAAAGCTGTACTCCTCGCGACGTCCAGATGTGTACGAAAATTTTTGGGAGATACTCCAGCATACCAAGTCACCTAGGGCTCAATAACGCAGAAAGAGTCCCACCAGAGCTTAATCCTTTTGATAACTTAGGTATCTGGGATGAGTGAATTTTCCTCTTACAGGGAGTGTGAGCCGTATGGCTAAATCTGGATAATATTCAAAAGCAAACTTAATTCCAAGCACATAGTAAAAGCAATAAACACATACGCAATAACACCTTTCACATAGTCCTCATTTGGTGTTATAAAATTGTCGAATACGGAAACTGAAGAACTAAATAGACCAAATAGAACCGTAATAACTAAATACGCATCAACCACTCCAAATCATACATCCAACGTATGACCACAACGCACACAAGGCGGGAGAAGAACGGGGTGTTTTGGAAATATCACCCACTACTTAAAAATAAAAAAAGCAAAGACAAAAATACATAAAGCAGCAATTAAACCGATGATAGCATAAGGAGCGGAAGTAATGTGTCTTACGAAAAAAGATGAAGAAAAAGTAAGAATTATTTAAAGAAAAATTATAAGAATAAACAGACCAATAAAGCCAGAACAATGAAGCATGAAATAAGAAATATAAATATAAACGAAGAAGAAGACATAGTAAAATTTATTAATCCATAAAGACATAATAGTAATATGTATATGTATAATATTAAACAGATTTAAATAACATTTTTGTCAATTCCCACTAAAATATTACATAATCATAATACCAGATCATTTTTTAATTTTTAACTATCAACAAAAATGTAATATAATATGATGTACGAATTTAATGGTAATATGATATTGACAAAGAAAGCCGCAACATACATAATTTCTTTGTCGGTAAAATTGTTTAGATAATGAATGAATTTGGTATATTATATTCTGACTGACATAGCAGAACAGTAAAGTATTACACATAAAGATGTTGTTATAAGATATCTTTGCTTAGTTGGTCTACTAGTAACAATATAAGTTATATAGCATATTTGATTAAATTACTGTCTATACAACTTGGCAACTTAGCCAATTGATATAATGACAGAAAACTGCAATTTATGTTAGGATTTGAAAATATTACAGAGTCGTCATGTAGAAATCTACAATTAAGTTAAAAAATTTACCACAGTAGCATGCCGCAGTAGAGCCATCTCTAGGATCAGAAACAAATTAATCGAGGGTGCAGATCAACCTTAATTGATTTCGAAAATTAGTTTACGGATTTAATATCAGATGTAGCTATTTGCGTCCATACCAAGCCATGTTAGAGTTGCTTTCTAAGACAGGAGAGATTTATTTTCACGTTCAGAGCGACTGTGAATAGTCGTTCTGAAGAGCCCTTTTAGGGCGAAATACGTATAAGCGGATACACAGACGCACTATACGTGAAATCAAATCTGTAGAAATGAATTGCATACGTTATACACTTTTTATTTACTGAACTATAATAAAATTAACATTTGAAACATTAAATAAACTGAAATGAAAATGGACTGTATAATTTTCGAACTGGCTAGTTCGATGGTCGCTAGCTAAGAGAGAGAGGGCGACTTGTTAAAGCCGACTCCGCATGGTCGGCCGGAACACCACGTTGCCACGTTGATTCAAGTTTTCACCATATTCCCCGCCTTGAACGGTTGGTTCAATAATACTGGTAGAGGACATATTTTAGTTACAGCTCTTTTTAAAGTTCCTTTCGACGTCTTCACTGTAACGACTCGTACTACGCCGTCTGGACCTGGGTGAACTTCACTGATTCGTCCTAAAATCCATTGACATGGAGGAACATTCTCATTTCTGATGGTCACCAATGTACCACATTCCAAATTGGGTACCTTTTGTTTGCCCTTATATCTGCTTTGAAGGCTGGAAAGGTAGGAAGTAGACCATTGCTTCCAAAAACTTTGCTGCAATTGTTGAAGCAGCTGAAATCTTGTTAACTGGTTCAGTTTTACCGTTTCACCAAAAGCTGGATCAGGAACAGCAGTATGTGATCTTCCAATCAAGAAGTGAGATGGGGTTAAGGGTGAAAAGTCATTAGGGTCTGAGGACATAGGGTAAAGGGGACGAGAATTTACCGTAGCCTCAATTTGTGTTAGTATCGTTACAAATTCTTCATACGTTAATAAAACATTTTTAATTGTCCTTAGTAAATGATGTTTTACACTTTTAATGTTAGATTCCCACAATCCTCCAAATGACGGAGAATTCGACGGAATAAAATGCCATTGAATATTTTTATTTGTGAAAAAGTTTGAAAATGTATCATAAGAGGTAGACAAAAACTTAAATAATATATTTAACTCATTTTTTGCACCTACAAAATTAGTCCCATTATCCGAATATATGTGAGATGGTTTACCTCTGCGAGCAACAAATCTTCGAAATGTTGCGATAAATGCTTCGGACGTAAGAGCAGTGACTAATTCTAAATGAACTGCCTTTGTACTGAAACAAATGAACAAACAGATGTATGCTTTATACGTTTTACAACCACGACCTTTGCGATCTTTAAGGACAAAGGGTCCTGCATAATCAACACCGGTGTGATCAAATGGAAATGAAATATTTACTCTAGATTGAGGTAAATCGGCCATGAATGGAGTAATTTGAGTTGGTTTAAATTTGTGACATGTTATGCAATTTCTAACAACAGATTTTACTGCATTCATGCCTCCTGTTGGCCAATATTGCTGCCTTATAGTATACAATAATAATTGTGGACCTGCATGAAATAAATTTAAATGTTCATCCTCAATTAGCAACTGAGTAAGCCGATGCTTACCATCTAATAAAAAAGGATGTTTGTGATTATACTCTAACCCAGAGTGGGTTAATCGACCACCTACTCGTAACAAATTATTACCATCAATAAATGGCGACAAAGCTAAGAGTTTGTGATTTCGTTTGACTTCTTTATTAGCTTTGATTAATTGTATTTCTTCCTGAAAACATTCATTTTGAGCTAATTTAATTAAACTTAATCGACCTTTTTCTAATTCATCTTGTGATAAAAAGGGGATGTACTGATTTTTGCGAGAGCCATGATTGCTGGATGTTGCATCTGGTAGTTTTCTATTTTTGCTAGAATTAAGTAGGTTCCTTAAGTACCTTAAACAATAACTGTGGACTCGCAACAGTTTACGAAAAGTAGAAAATTTATTAAAAATAATAAATTGATCTGTTCTTGAAATTAAGGAGATTGGTTTTTGTTTCCATAACTTTTGTAATAATATTTTGACCAAAATAATACATGGACTGATAAGTCCTAACGGATCATAAACCTTTGCAATCTCTGACAAGATCTGTCTTTTTGTATTTATTGTTTTTTGTTGTTCTGGAAGATTGTAACATAAAATATCGAGTTTAGGAATCCATTGTATTCCTAGTGTCTTTACAGGATCTGAATTTCCCAAGTTTAAGACGCTAAGTTCATCGGCATTGTTCTTTAAATGTTCTATAATGACAGGATCATTGGAAACCCATTTGCGTAAATTAAAACCACTTGACTGCAGTATATTAGAAATGTTTCTGCAGGTTTGTTTCGCAACATCACAATCATCAAAACCTGTAATCAAATCATCGACATAAAAATCCTCATGAATTAATTTGGATTCTAATGGAAAATTATCTTGACAATCATAAGAAATTTGTCTTAAACATCTCATTGCGAGATATGGAGCACTCGAGGTACCGTATGTCACGGTATTTAAGGTCATAATTGAAAGAGGATGATGTACATCTTCTCTCCAAAATATTTTTTGTAAATGTCTATCATCTGGATGGACATCAATACATCGATACATCTTTTCGATGTCTGAAATAACTACATATTTATGAAACCGAAACCTTAACAATATTGCAAAAATATCATTTTGAATAGCTGGTCCTGCGTACTGAATAGAATTAAGAGACTTACCAGTTGTTGTATTAGCAGAACCATTGAAAACAACCCTTAATCGTGTACTAAGGCTTTCATTGCGGAGCACCCCGTGATGAGGTAGAAAATATGAACAAATGTTGTCATCGAAATATGTGTCAATTGACATATGGTTAAGTGCCTGGTATTCTTGCATAAATGAAACATAAAGATTCTTTAATTGAAGATCTTTTTCAAATTGTCTTTCAAGATTTAGAAATCTCCTCACAGCTAAGTCTTTTGAATCTCCTAACTGTTCTCTACTTTCTTTTAATGGAATCTTGACAATAAATTTACCAGTTGAATCTTTAGAATATGTATTCTTGAAATGTTCTTCACATATGTTGTCCTCTTGAGAAATTAACTTTGTATTTGAAACTTCTTCTATTGACCAAAATTTTTCAAGATCCTTCTGTACTTGATCATTCTGTACAAAAAAACATTGGACCTTATCGACATTTTGTGACCACAACCCGGCAACTACATAACCAAAACATGTGTTTTGTAAGACAGGAAGATTTTTACCCAGAGAAATTTTTCCATTTCGAAGTATATCCCAGAATAAATCGGAACCAATAAGCATATCAACTGATTGTGATCTATGAAACGAAGGATCTGCCAAAGAAATGTTTTTAGGAATATTTAATTTAGAACCTTCAATGTTATAAATAGGTAAATTTTCTGTAATTTTAGGTAGGACAAAACATGTTAAATTGAAGATATCTGAATCATAAGTAGATCCAATAGAAACATTGCATTTATAACGTAGGGTGGAAGTGACACGATTGATCCCCACAATTGAAAGATTTGCATCTATTTGCTTTAGGTTAAGTTTTTTGCATAATTTTTCTGTTAGGAATGAAGTCTGGCTACCACTGTCAAGAACAGTTCTTACCTGATGAACTTGACCATTATCATCCCATATATTAATGATGGCAGTAGACAGTAAAACATATGTATTATTAGTTTTTGAGAAATTAGACACAGCTAGCTCTGTCGCGTTATTTGATTCATGACAATTGGTGCCATTATTTGTTACTTGTAATGACTGAGCTTGAGCTGCTCGCATATTTGAATTTGTAATGTGATTAATTGAATAAGTTCCTTGATCCTGATAATGATGCAACAGGGTATTATGTTTACCTTTACAAACTTTACAGGACCCATGACTGCAATCTTTACTAAAATGTCCCTTGCATAGGCAATTTGTGCATAATTTCATACCTTTAATCCTTGTCCATCTTTGAGAAACACTTAATTGTAAAAATTGAGGACAATAGTAAATAAGATGATCACTTTGACATAAATGACATATTTTCTTTGCATTAGAAAGATTATTTGACACTAAAGATACATGTTTTTTAAATGGTTTTCTCTGTTGAGAACTTTGTTGAACTTGAGAGTTGACATTTATTCCCCTCTCTTCAAGCTTTTCTAATTGATTTGCTTTGTTATCTAGAAATTTAAATAAATCATTGACTTCTGGTAAAGTATCTTTATCGTATTTTTGCTCCCATTCTTTTAAAGTAACTTTGTCTAATTTGTCTGAAATAATATGAATCAACATAGCACTAGATAATGGATTTTCATAAGACAAGTTTAAATTCTTTAAAACAAGCAAATGTTGATTAACTGTATCTACTAATTCTCTTACAGCACTAGCACTTTCTTGTGTGACTGATTTTAAATTAAATAACGATTTAATATGACTATTGACAAGCAAATGAGGATTGTCAAACCGTTTGCATAAAGCCTGCCATGCTAAAATATAATTTTGTTTAGAAAATTCTAAATGCTTAACAATTTGTTGCACTTCTGTGCCTAAAGAAGTTCGTAAGTAATGGAATTTTTGAATGTCATTCAATGAAGAGTTTTGATGAACTAATAACTCAAATGTTTCTTTAAATTCTATCCATTTGCAAAACTCTCCATTAAAGGAAGGAATTGTGACTGGAGGAAGCTTGACAAATTCTACTTTATTTTCAAATAACTCGCTGTGAGTTGTATTATTTGTTTCAGAACTAATTATAACATTTAATTTGGATACCAAACATAAAGCACTTGCTGTGTAAGTTGCATGGTCGTTTGTAAAGTTAATTCGTTCAGCATATTCATTTTCTAATTGATCATCATCACATTCTTGTTCAATGTCGGTTTGTAAATCATTAAACTCATCATATAATGAACCTAATTTTGCAGATCTTTGTTGTAAATCAAAAATGATTGTCTGTTCTATATGTTCACTATCATCGTATAGTTTTTGAATTTTGTTGAAAAATGAAATAAAACATGTCAATTGCTGTTTAATCGAACCTCGTTTACGTCTTAGTTTTTTAAGATCAGCCATTATGTAAAATAAATTGAAATAAAATCTACTGTGAGATTTCTAACATTAAATGCATAAATGAAAACATAAATTTCACACTTTCAAAGTAATAAAAAACTTGTTTTTACGTTAAAATGAACGTGCATACATATATTGTAAAGCTTTTAATAAACACTTGCAATCATTAAATAAAAAAGCTTTAATAAAACAATGAAAAGAACCAAGTTTTTAAATTACTTATTAGTCCGTAATGAAAATAATAATTAATTTTTTGAATCCTGCATAAATATTTTAAAATCGGATATGTTAAACTAATCGGCAACGCTGTATAAATATACTTGATATGAACCGAGATTTTAACCGTATTGAAAACCGGTTAAACATTAAATTTCGGCTACGGGTAGGGTTTTAGATAGGTAAAGAAACACGTTTTGTAAATTTATGAGGTTAGGAAATTGAATAATGAAATAGGACTCACTTGTTTTTGCATCAAAATTATTGTAATCTTCTTTCCATCTGGATCGTACGGACCAAACTTTATGTAGAAATGAATTGCATACGTTATACACTTTTTATTTACTGAACTATAATAAAATTAACATTTGAAACATTAAATAAACTGAAATGAAAATGGACTGTATAATTTTCGAACTGGCTAGTTCGATGGTCGCTAGCTAAGAGAGAGAGGGCGACTTGTTAAAGCCGACTCCGCATGGTCGGCCGGAACACCACGTTGCCACGTTGATTCAAGTTTTCACCAAAATCTTAACTGTCATTGGTCAAAAATCAAAAAACTTTTATTGTTATTGTTGCGAAGAATAAATATTTTTATTGAAAATTAACAAACCAATACACAATCAGATAATACTGCCCGTCACGGTATAGATTATTTGTTTTAGTTGTAAATTGAACGAAAATAAATAACTTTTGCGAAAGTGGGGTGAACGGATGTGCAAAGGGGAAGTATTATTGGTTATATGAAGTAATTAATGTCTCAGAGGGATTTGTGTCAAAAACCTATGCTAGGTATCAGGAGTTAGGAACGCTTAAGAATAGACCAAGATAAATTGGCCAAAAAATAACAATGGCCTGCCAGGATCGTTTTATTCTTTAAGTAGATAGAAGAGACCCAACAATTTTTTACTTGCAACTTCAAAAGCAGCTTTTGAAAGGTACAGGTGTAAGTGTTTCAGTTAAAACGACAAGAAGAAGACTTTATTTTCAAGGACTATCCAGCAGTAGACAGTTACGGATTCCCGAGATACAAGTGTTTGTTTTGGGGAAGTAATACGCTCGGTGGAAACACTTTTTTAATTTCCATTCAACAAACTTTAATAACTCGAAGATATGTTGATTTGTTTCTAGTACTTCTAGGTATAATCTGAAAAAGTGCAGTGGGAAAAATTTTAATTTTCATGCATGATAATGCACCTCCACATACCAGCAGAGTCACTACAGACTTCCTTGTAGCAAAACATATCGCTATTCTGTAGTGACCTGATTGCTCACCCGACCCTAATTCTATAGAGCCTTTGTAAGATATGCTTAAAAAAATAATTAGATCTCACCGGGAAAATTCATAAAACACCGTACAGCTAGTACAAGTTGCGCTTGAAGATGGGAAACAACCTACCACAATAAAATGTTTACAATTAATTTAGGAGCATGTCGACGCGAATTGGAGCTTGTGTTAGTAACACTGACTACTAAAAAAATCATAAATAAATAAAAACAATCTAACCATCATTCCTTGTACATTGAAATTTTGTATGCTTTTGACTTTAAAACAAATAATTTCATTTTTATTATTTAAAAATGTATGGATTTCTTTAAATTTTATATATTGGCAATTAAATTGCTTTAAAATAAATTTTCTTTGACTTGGTAGGTATTTTGTTTTTTTTTTTATTAAATTCGCTTAAAATAATAAGAAGTATCAGATGATTCCAAATAAGTTTGGTTGTGTGTATATTAAAAACAGGTATAAAAACAAAACTCAGCGAAAGGAGATTACGACGAACATGACAACGCTTCTTTCACAATCATTTTTTGTATGTGTAATGTCTTTAAATGCAGTTTTTCCTAGTAACTTTTTTCGTAGTGTGCCACTTTACAAGTAGATAGTTTCGCTCTTTGATACAGTGAAAATTCTCTTAACTGAATCTTATGAAATTGAATTAGACAAATTTTTCGTAGTTCTATACATGTACATGAATTATTAAAAAGATGCAGTAAGTGTGTAAGATAATTTATGCCACTAATAAACTTATAATGATGGTGTCATAAAATTCACGCTTTTCTTTTTTTTTGTTATAGTGTTGTTTTGATGATATTTTAAATGGCTATTTCAATCGAGTAGATATTGTTCTAACAGCGTGAAAAAATGTATAATGCGATAATTTATTAATTTAAAAATTTTTTTCAGTTATCGAATACTAGAATCGCGTGACGATAGCACCAGCTTGTCGTCTGTACCGTTGTTTTATTGTGTAATAATAGGACGTTACTATCACGACATCGTTTGGGTATAGCAGGTAGCCGATACCATCATCTGCAGGCTCAGAGCTCTTTGATTTATACAATTAAGAGAGTCAAGCAATTTTTCATTACAACGATCGAGAGTGATATATTATCCCGATGCGCTTTTTAATGTTTTATAATCCTCGTACCCACTGATTTTCTTACGTAACATCATATTAAGAGTAAATATAAATAATGATTGAAAAGTAAATTGGTAGGTAGGACGAGTAAGGTACCGTTTTCAAGCTGGATGCAAGTGAGATTAACACATGGAATTTAAAAAATATATGAACCAATTATGAAGGTTTCTAAATAAATATATTAAATATACAGTTTATATCGTGGATCTTTCCTAAGTGGTATCCGTTATATTTTAGTTGGTATTAATAGTTGGGAGTCTAGTATGCAAAGTGATTGTAATCCCTTTTATTAATCCTCTGTATACATTTAATTGCCATTAGATTGAAGCTTTCCTTGCCATATAAATATCCGCATACAATGAATCCGAAAAAGGTTTTAGCTTGATTGTTATTATTTTATGATAAATTATTCAGTGATTGATTTGCGATAAATAAAAATAAATCGTTCCCAAGGCGAAGAACTCCATGGTTTTGTACAGAAATGAAGGAAAAATGTAAAAAGAAGAAAAAAGCTTACCTGAAATACATGTCAAACAAAACACAGTCTTGCAATTATGGTAAGAAGCCTACCATAATTGCAAAACAATTAGAATCAAAACCACGAAATATGGTGCTTCATAAGAAGTCAAAGAACGGAGGTAAAGGAACTAATAGAACCAAAACACATGGAAAATGATACATGGATTGACTACCTAAAAAAGCTCTATGCAGAAACCGCACGCAGAAACAACTCCAAAAATTACCACAACTGATGAACTTAATATAAATGTACAGGCAGTTCAGAAAATACTTGAAAAGCTAAAGAACAGAAAAGTAGCCAATAAAAAAGGGATACCAAACAAATTACTAAAATATTGTAGAGCAACAATAACAGAACAATTAACAATCTTTTCATCTGTCTCTGTCTTGTGCGGCTTGCATTCAGTTATTGCTAACACGCATGAGGTCGCGAGTCTATCTAGTTGGTGGTAGTCTATCCTCTGCTCCGTATTGCTTCTTGCCTTCGTCTTCACTCTAAAATATGTTATTTATGTGGTATATAATCAGTCTGAATTTGACTGATAGCATGGGTTATGTTGACTTCGAGGGACGATGCTGTTTGTGACTTTATGTTAGTAGACTTGCACCTGTGTCTAAAAGTAACTTTTTCGGGAGGCTTGCGGATGTCATCTGGATTTATAATATGTCACATTTGACAATTATGTTAATGAGGTATTAAAAAACAGTAGGAAATATGAAAACAACGAGTAGCAAAATTAAAGGAAGACGAAAGTGGTTACTCAATTTATCATTGCACAACTTTCTCGGTAGTTTCCAGAATGAGGAAATCCCGGTATTTCCGTTAATACCAGGAGACATTCTCTCTCCTGTTGCCGACCAAAATGTAGCTTCCACTATTTTTTAAATATTTTATACTGTTTGTCCTTGCTTAGTGTAGTGTTATGTTCAATTGTATGTTTAATTTTAAGTTTATGACATTCTGCAAGTGTTGGATAGCCCAACATTTGACGAAATGCCCCTTAAGATGCTCTAGGAAGCGAAAGTAGTTGGGCTAGGTTAAAGATTTATTTAATAAAACAGTGCTCGATATCTGCCTTTCATTTTATCAAAGTTTAATTATAAAAATATTTATATATAGACGTTACAAATCCATTTAATAACAATCGTAATAGAAATAGAAATCCGAAAATTTCTCATTTGGCAAAACTAAAATTCAGATATTTGCCTACTGTACTTTCTTTAATATATGAAAGAGACAAGTTAATGAATTAGCCGACGAGGGCAATGTACAATTTACATTATACGACCTGTCGATTCACCACGACAAAAAAGGATTTGTAAAAATTTAATGTAACCTCACGTTGTTATTCACGTTGTTGTTCCAAAGCATTTGTTTACATAGATACTACAGTGTCAACTATATTTTAAACTTTTTTTTATTATATTTATAATTTCTTCATTTAAGTTGTGGTGACACCCATATCCCCATTTTCATATACTCAGTGACATTAGAAGTGTTACATTCAGAAGGAATATTTCATTGAACTTAATTTTTTGGCAATATGGTAGATTTACATCAAGAACGAAACAAAAACTTTGTCAAGAATTTTTATTACCCTGTAATCAAAAAATAATAATAATAATGTTTTGGGTGACTCCATAGCTGAATACACTCTGGTACACGTCTAGGCATTAACAAAATGAGATGGTAGATTTCTGCTTGTGGCTCCCTGTTCCAAGCAACCTGAACTTCATGGAATACTGCCTTAAGGCAGTAAAGTGGTTTGTAAGATGCAATCAATATAACGCTCAGCATACCATAGGCAATAGCCCCCTATGCCATTACTTCACCTGTCCTATGTACATGCCTTTTACCATTAAATGAAATATCTCATCGCTCACTATGGCGACGTCTTACCATCACGACCATCATGCGTTCCAAAACAAAATAATGATTTATCGCTAAATGCTACATTTTGCTATCCTGCTACTCTATGTTACCGTTCTTTGTACCAATTCAAACGTTGATGACAATGGTCCACAGTCAAAGGAAGCACTAGTCGTGGGCGAAATGAAACCAGTCCAAAGACTCGAATTCGACGGTATATTGTATGCATAGTGACCTTCTACTCCAAACCATTGGTCAGTGATTTAACGCGTAGTAGCAAAATGGTCTCGCAGAGTCAATAGTCTAAAGCGCCTATATTAACGTTCTATGGTACGGATCGGTTAACCATTGGTCTTCTTCGTATTCGTTTACCTTTGTTTGGCAACACAAGACACACTCGTATAAACGTCATTGCCGTAAAATTATTATGACGATCAATTTCGCGATACGATAAACCTATATCTCTATAGGCAACAATTCTACCCCTGTCAAAACCGCTAACACTGTAGTGATTTTGGTGTCTTTGTATTCGAGGCATTTTTTTACACTAAAAACAATTAGACTAAGAAATAATTTAATAATTGTCTCTTCACAAAAAGATTAAACTTTATTTTTACAAAAAGTATAAATTATAAAACATTGATATTATTGTCAGCATACTTTAAATATAGTCATTATGTTACTAAAAAATTAAGTTTACGAAATTATTCCTTCTGGGTGTAACACTTCTCATAACACTGAGTATATTTCCTTGTAATTTTTTATTGTCAGTATCACATGAGATCTTCGGTTATTATTATTTGCTCATTTGTGCAGGAGTGGTTTGTCGGGTATTTTTATCAACTCTTTTGAATTATCATATGACAATAGATTTCCTACTATAAACAATATTTTAAAAAGAAACAGTTTTATATATGTGGGTTTAATATACCATAGAAATATCTTTCAGATAAGTAAACTGTATAATACAAACCCACAGTTTACGAAAAAAAAAATACCATGAATTTACTAGCATATCTCAGAATAAGGCTGAGAAGTCACAGAAAAAAACAAAATTAAAAATAAATATATTTCAAATATAGATTTCAATCAATCTAGATGTCAAGATTATAAATTGTTATGGGCTTGCTTCAAGATGAAGCTAAAAAGAACAATGCCGCAACAAAATCAAAACAGGCTGGAGATTTTAAATCCGAAAACAATTAGAGATGCATTAAAGGAAACTAGTATGTTAAACACACAAGACAACCCAGAAGAAATGTGGAAAGGTTTTAGAAATGCCATAGAAACCGCTGTAGAAAAAACTAGAACCGAAAAAAAAAGATCATCAAAAGGAAACACTGGATGACAGACAGAACGCTGCAACTTCTCGAAGAGCGAGGGAGAATCAAATCTCTCATATATCAAAACGACAGCAACAAAAACGAATTATCAAGGTTAAATAGAGAAATTAAAAGAGCATGTAGGGATGATAAAAATAAACATATAAATAAAGAATGCGAAGAACTAGAGAGACATGCAAACCGGTATGAATCCCATAAGATATATAACAAAGTCCGATATCTATCCAGGGAATTTTAACCAATCACACAAACAATAATGGATCAAAACCAACATATTATAAACGACGAGAAAGGGATTATGGAGGTATGGAGAAAATATTGTCAAAGTCTACATGCTGATGATCCCCAGAATGCAAATCACGATGAGTTCACTGCAGAGAGAGAACCAAACATTCTAAAGTCAGAGGTAGAAAAAGCAATCAATAAGTTGAAAAATAGAAAATCTCCTGTCGTAGACGAGATCACCGCAGAAGTTTTAAAAGAGACTGGAGATGTTGGAGTAAATGTTATGCATATGATCTGCAAAAATATTTGGAAAACCGGAGAGTGGCCCAAGGACTGGACAACATCCACTTTCATCAATATATTCAAAAAAGGAACACCGATAGATTGCAGCAACTATAGAACGGTTACCCTAATATCCCATGCAAGCAAGGTTCTACTTCATGTAATACATGAAAGATTAAAAGCTTTTCTATTGCCTCAGATATCAGAAGAACAAGCGGGATTTGTCCCAGGAAAAGGCACAAGAGAACACATCCTTAATGTCAGACAGCTTAGATTAAAGAAACCATTAAGTGCACATTGAAAATAAACAACACCCATTCCGAACCTTTTTTTAACAGAGGAAGATGTCAGACAGGGATGCATAATCTCGCCAACTCTGTTTAATATCTACAGAGAACACATTATGCGAAAGGTACTAGACCGATGGAAGGGCGGAATATCAGTAGGAGGTCAAAAAATCAATAACTTGAGATATTCTGATGACACTTTAATAATCGCGGCAAATCAGGAAGAAATGAAAGATATAATGAGATATTTGGAGGAAAAAAGCAAAACATATGGACTAAAGCTAAATAGGAGTAAGACAAAGATCATGATAGTAGACAGAGCTCGGAATAATCTTCAACCAATTAAAGAAATTGGAGGCTTTGAAGTACTAAATACTTTCATATACCTGGGGTCCCTAATAACAAATGACGAAGGGTGTGACAGAAAAATACGTAGAAAGTTGACTATTGCTAGAACAGCTATGATACAACTGATAGCAATTTGGAAAAATTCTAGCATAACAATATACACAAAACTGTAAGGCTGGTAAGGGCGATTATTTTTCTCATAAACACATATGCATCCGAAACGTGGACCTTAAAGAAAGCGGATAAAAATAAACTGGACACTTTTGAAATGTGGGTGTACCGCCGCATGTTGAAAATATCCTGGATTGATCATCGCACTAACGTATCGATATTAGAACAACGTAAAGTAATGGATAGATTGCTTAAACAAATATAACAGAGATATTTGCAGTATTTTGGACACATTGCTAGAAGAACTGGTACGATGGAAAAACTGATAGTCGAGGGTAGAGTTGAAGAAAAGAGACCTAGGGGAAGATCTCCAAGCCGTTGGGTAGATCAAACAAAAATATTAATAACTAAGGATTACATGAACCCGAACAACTAGCCCGGACAGAGAAGGATGGAGGGAAATCGTGAAAAAACTGTGAAGGTCTGATGGTGTCACCACATCCCAAAAGGGATTAGGACTGAGGAGGAGATGTCAAGATTAAACCCAAAATAGAGACAAGCCAGCAATAGATAATAATATTGCCATCTACGCGAAAATCAAAAATAACAAAAATATTCAAAAGCCAACCAAGGCAAAAAGATTGACATAATGTAGAAAATAAACCGTCATATTATATATGATATATTTCCTAGCAACAAAGTAAACGTGGCATCCTGGTCGGTATTGATAAAAATCGTCTTTTCACTAACAAACATGAAAATAGATCCAAAACTATCAATTAAAAAATTCCTGTGTTTTAAAATATTTAACCAAGCATTTTCGTAGAACGTAAACGTGACAATATTAATGTATTTACGCCCACTACAAAAACCACAACATTATGTAAGTCAAGTGTGTTCAGTAACTGTCATGACATAGTCTTGATTTGTAATATAGATTAAAGTTTGGTTTTCCGCTTTTAACAAAATTTCCATAACCATTCACGTGTTAATATTTAAGTACGAAAATATTCTCCAAAATGCTAGTTAATTGGGAAGCGTAATAATAAAAAAAATAAGTTACTTTAATTTTTATAAGATAAGATATTACAGTCCTTAGTCACGCCTTAGCTCAGCAGTTGAGAAACTGAGTATATAGGCCAGTAAATAATCGTGAAATATGGCGATACTCTGTAATTTTCCGTGTCACCACTTGTACTTCAAAACTTTTTTTTAAATAAGCAATTTTAATCAGTGAAACTTACAGACCATATAAACAATACGTAAATAAAGTAAATTGTTATAGAGGTAACGATTAATTTTATTTGTGGTGCAAATTAACGGTTGATTTTTTGGTTATGTTACGTTGAAATATACGATTTGGAATTTGACAAATAAGGATCTACATTTTATGAGCTACAACTCTGCTTCTACTGGGTCTACAGACTTCATAAATACACCATTTTTTTGTTTTTTTATAAGCTACATTTTGCTAAGAATATTTTTTTTGATAAATACTTACTTTTGACTATTTGTCTAAACCGTATGAAAGCGTGATTTAAATTTTGAAAAATGAACATTTTTATTCTCAAATCACACAAAAAGTATACTTAGTAAAAAACTCTGTAGAACAAAAGTTGCCTAGAATTAGTCAATTTATTCAATTTTTATGCTTCACATTTTACTTACTTTAAAAAATATTTTAAAAATTACAATAGTTTCATTCTTTTAATATAATATTTATACTCACAATACCTATATGGTGTGTTTTGAGAGTTTGCCAAAAATCCAATATACACTGTCTTGAGGAACTGTCAATTTTCCTTTACTGCATGGCTTGTTTCACCTGGTGGGCAAAGTAGTGCCCATTTTTTCGAACAGGGAAAAAGTATGTTCTCTTAAGGTGAAATTTCACAACATTGACCTTGTGTCTTCACTTTAATAAATATAACTAGTTTCAACTACTTTTTAAAATGTAAGTTTATTTTACATTTTTAAGAATTTAACTGTCAAAATTTTAGCTTTTTTGTGTCATTTTAAAGTGGAAATATACTTTCAAGTTTCACTGATGATGGTCTAACTAGACCGAAGACGTTTTGGAATAATTGTAATTCTTTTGGATAACTTTTAATTATTTTTAATAAATAATATATCATTATAACACAAGAAGTTATTCCCTCCTCCTCAATCCTTTAGCCCTTGTCAGGGCATAGTGACACCCTAAATATTATTAGTCTGCTGTCTCCATTGACTGCGATCTTGTGCCATATGGACGGCTTCATGTAGGGATTTTCCCACCAAACTCTTCATTTGACAAGAATTTATTTTTTATTTAATTTATAAAATTTTACAAGAAGTTATTACTTCTATGTAAAATTTTATAAACTATGGTATGCAGCTGACTACTGCAATTTCACCTTTCACTTTGTCATTTTAAAAGTGTTCCGATGCCGTATTTCTTGTCCTCTTTTATTTCTGAGTAATAGAAGCGATTTATATTATCTGTTGTTAAAGAATTTTTTTCATCTTACCTCACTTATATCCAGTATATCCCATTTCATTCTATCTAATTCTTTTTTAGTATTTGTTATTTTCTCGCATTTATCTAAACTTTTCACTTTCTATCTTTCAAGTTACTTTAATTCTTTAAACTTGTACCTAAATTTATGAAAACTTATCCACTTGGCAACACCTACCAAACATTTCGACAGCAAAATTATAGCCATATTTATGCCTTTTATTAACGGTTTCGACATTTTTATGATAACTACGAATTCAACAGTATCCAGTTTACAATTCTAACCTGATTTATTGTTGATTTGGTTTTGAAATCTTAGATTTTTGTGTAATTATAAAAAAGATATTAAAATAAATCATTTGATCTCAAGGCAGGTGCTAATTAGCTTTACTTCAGTAGGCTAATCTTGTTAAAATATCGTTAAAATAATTGCTGTATAAGTGGATTTTTGATATAAATTTTAAACCAGATTACGATATTTAACTAAAAAAATCAGACTAATAATTAACTATTAAATAAAAGAAAACTAGAAGATGCTTCTTGAAAATAATAAAAAAAAACAGAATAATACTTCAAGCACTTAGGAAAATATAATTGATGATTTAAGGATGAAAATTTAGTAAAAAGTGTCTATATGTACCCAGAGTTAATCATTAAAACAAACAAAATTAGAAATAAAATTCGATATAGCCTAGATTATACTGTCATTTCATTCTTAATTAATCTAGTTTTTTAAACTGCTAGAAACAAAATCTTTTTTGTTCCTAATTCCAGAGCTTACTGCAGTTATCGTGCGATGTACTCCTTCTTCTTCTTCTATTTCGTACTTCTTTCGATTTGTACTTTAGTATTTATTAAAAACAAATACTAACTTTCGATACTAGGTGCAACCCTGTGGAATATCTTGCACGACGAGGTGTAGAAGCTACACGTGCGAAGGGGATGCACTTTTGTAGCTTATGCCGATGATCACTGCACAATGTAACACAGCCCTGCGTCGTACTTATTAGTATGTGGATCAGAGAGCGCGATCTAGTACCTCAGAAAACTGAGATTGTAGTTTTTAAAGGGATCCGAGACAAAGCCTCTCTTTGCTTAATAGTGAAAGAGGTGGGGGTTGCACCGATTAAACTGGTTAAGTATCTCGGAGTCTGGCTGTCGGAAAGACTGAGGTTCTGATTACACATCCAAAGACGGTGGAGAAGGCAAACCGAAGTCTGGAGGGGTTGATACGGCCGAGGCCGAACATTGGTGGCCCAGGTAGCTTCAAAAGAAGGATGCTAAATAAAGTTTTCCAGTCGGTGGTGACCTGCGCTACTCCCGTGCAGTGTGGTGCACTTAATACTGCAAAATATGCCCAGCTGATGGAGACTACGCAAAGGCAAATGCTCCTCAGAGTATCTAGCGCCTTTAGGACGGTCTCAAATGAGACTTTGTATGTCATTGGAGCGGTGATACCGATCGACTTGTGCAAAGAACGATCGAGGGTGTATTTGAGGACGATGGATGAAAATATAATTGAGGAAGAGAGAGAGAGAGAGAGAGAGAGAGAGAGAGAGAGAAAGGGAGAGAGAGAGAGAGAGCGATATGAGAAAACGAGGAGTGGCATGGGTGTGGGAATGGGCGAATGATATCGAAAAGGCAAGGTGGATGAAGGAGGTGGTTCCCAATCTGAGAGAATGTCAGTTCAGGAAACTAGACTACTTCCTTACGCTGTTTCTGATCGGACATGGTAGTTTTGGTACCTTTACAAATAGGATAGAAAAATCTACCCCAGATTGTGCTGTTTGTTAGATGCCTGACGCTCCCACCCACATTTTTACATTAAATCAACATAATGATGAGACGAGAGAAAGAATGGAGAGAAGTACACTCTCTAATCTCTGGCGCGATGAAGAAGAAGGCGCAGAAGGACAGAGGTGGAAATTCAATCAAGGGTATAAAATCTTATTTCTTTTTCCTCGAGGGCCAAGGACCGGTAAGTACTAAAATTAATTTATGGCCTCATGAAAATATGTTCGTTCTTTTGATTTCTTTTTGTAATTTGCAGTTATTTTTGTCTGATTTACTGTGATAGGTATGGTTATTTGTAAGTTTTTGCTTAATATAATGTAGTTATTCTTCTTTTAAAGTAACGGTTAATATATGGATTTTAGTTGTTTATTGAGTGGTAAGACAACTACTATGAAACGGTCGCTTAGCCGGAACACGGTTAATCCGGCACTATCCTGGAGTCTTCTCGTCCAGTATCCTACTCGGCCGAACGATGCCAGGGTGTCTTGCTCCTTAGATGTGTAAAAAAGATTTCCCTCTTACTGGAATCTTAAAAAAAGAAAAACTTTGGATTTAGGACTGACGTACAAATGGGCTGGTCATATAGCAAGGATTAAGGATGAACGATGGACTTGAAAGTTACTGGAAAGGCGACCAAAGATAGATAAGAGAAGCAGGAAAAACACCACTTACTCGATGGCATAATGATTAGCAAAGAAAGATTAGCAAAACATATTGAAATCTGTTTTATCAAAAACCAAACTCAAAAAAAGTACATTGCGATCTATTTTCTTTACAACCAAACCTTATAAAGAACCAAAAAGAACAAAGGAATTGCGTCTTTAAAATACCTTGTTAATGGGAACACTTTTATTTAGGTGACACATCAATCTCATATTAAAAATAAAAAATTTGATAGATCTCAGATATGTAAACACGTATGTAAAAGAGAACTTTGAGTTAGTTCAATGCAATGATTCATGTATAGTTCTGAATAAAACAAATAGTGGAAACAGGAAAATTAAAGAAGCTGTTCTTAATATGTCAAATAAAAACAAGAATAAATTATTTATGTTTTAAAGTCATATTATACATATAAAATTAGAGTTTGATATTATTATTAAGAGTAAACTAAATGTTTAACCTTACTATGTCTTGATAATATGTTATTTTTCCTAACTTTTCCTTATGATGTGCAATGGAATTAGTAATGGAAGAATTGTGCTGTAATGCTTATGATATGTGCCAATTCTGCTGTCATGTTTTATTTAGCTGAAAGAGTTTACTTATTATTACTAAAAATCCTAAATTATAATCAAAAAAGCAAAAATAAACTAAATATAACTCAATATTAACTGATAAGTAACAGCTTGTGACACGGTTTTTTAGATCTGTGTCATATCTATTTTCTTGTCATTATTTATATAGTTTTTTTTTAAGTGTTTCATTAGCAGCATCTCTAATAATGCTAACCATATTTATCGAAATTGTATTCTTACTTTTATCTTCTAGTTCATTTTTGTCACTCTTTTTGCCCTGAATAAATCGTGTTTCCCAGTTTTTTCTTTAATCTTGTTTTTTTTGTGACTCCATTATTTTGGTTTAGTAAAGTCGGTAAATAAATTATTTGATAGATAGAAAATATTTTCTTAAATCTCAGTTTAGTAGTTTCGACAATATTATTTTAACCATATACTCAAAGGGAAAAAGAAATAAATAATATAAAATTACATAATCATACATAATCTATTTAACGTAAGTAGATCAAAGATATACGCTTTTAACGTGAATTCCTATCTGTGAATAATAATAGCTTATAGGAAACGAAATATGCCTTAAAGGAAACGTATATTATTCAATAATTTCCCATTTAGCTAAATAACTCTGTTAACTAAATATATAATTAAACTGACTTTCTGATTCGAGAAATTTACATCTGCCTTTGACATCATCGATATGCTAATACCGTAAAACATCCAACAATACATAATAGATTATATTTGCAGCATACATAGCTCATAATTTTGAAACGCAAATATAATAAAGCGCACATTTCAACAACTAAATTTCATCTGGGATAAGATTCTCTTGGAAATTTTTGATGAGTAAATATAGATATAGAGAT
This sequence comes from Diabrotica balteata, assembly GCA_918026665.1. NCBI lineage: Eukaryota > Metazoa > Arthropoda > Insecta > Coleoptera > Chrysomelidae > Diabrotica > Diabrotica balteata. The sequence continues at coordinate 110,914,380 of OU898279.1, read as the reverse complement.
CTTTACCCGGTTGGCAGTTGTTTGAATTCTTGTACAAATTAATTTAATTAAATATTGATGTTCTATAATATAGGGTGGTTGCATTTTTTTAAGACTTTTTTTAAAATCTTTTTTGAATAATCTTAAAGGTTTAGTCAAGATTTTTTATGAACATAAATATTATTACCATTATCAGGGGGTGTTAAATCACAAATTAAACCCCTTAATTTGTATTCTTACATTAATATTCACTTCCTTATTTTATAGTTCGACAGCTGTATACCTTTCTGTATGCTTGGAAGGGCGAATAGATAAGAACTATTCTATTTTATGTAAATTTTTTTGCTGAATACGAATATGTAGGTCCTCCATGTCAAAAAGTGGTAACAATTTTTATAAATAAATTTTTAAATTTGAATAGTTTAATTTATATCTAGTCCCATCGTAAAGTACGGCTAAAAGTACATTAAAAATGCTATATATGTGATACACAAAAGTTTATGGTTGTTATTAAAAATTTTGTGTCGAGAAATCAAAGATTTAGCCTAACTTTGAGTCCTCATTACTTTTAACGTAGTACATTGTAAAGTTCGTCACTTTGTAGGTATAATTTAAATATCAATAGTCTTTTATAAGCACTAATAGTTAGACAATCCATATTACCGGCAAAGGAGCCAGTAGCTGCCTAGGAGACTCAGCAGACAACACTTCGATCCAGACAGATAAATTATACGGATGGCGGGTTATCTTTGGACGAAAAGTTTTTGTTTTTATTTTTTAAAGGATGGATGTGATCAACATAAAGGACAATATCATATATTTAAGCTAATCATTCACAAATTACACTTTTTAGACCACACTCCATACGACAAAGAGTAACAAAGAATGCCTAATACTTACGTCATTCTCTTAAACATGACCTTTAACTCTATCGGTAATTTTACATCTTTTATACCCAAAATTCAATAATTTAAAAAGCTGTTTTAAATCCCAACGTCTGGATTGCTGTTATCATTTTTAACATCACTAAATTTTTTCAATCGTTTGGCTGTAGTAATATTATGTATAACTAACACTGTTTCATGGTACATTGACATTTTGTTTTCGACACCGTTCATAGGTATCTTGTCAATCAGTTACCAGCTGAAGTCCGTTTGAAGAGGTTTACTTTCCGGACGCTGGTACTCACGTAAGGCATGGGTGTATGTTACCTGTAGTAAAATATAATAAAATATTAAACATTAATAATTTTTAACGTACAATCGGACAATTTTTGATATACAATCTTTGTTAACCTTATTTACTTTAAAGGGTTTTTACCCTAATATTTTGGTGGCTCAGGCATGTTAACCTGTAAGTATAACCATTTTGCTTGTTTAACCATAGTCAAAATTTTAACCAAGTTTGCTTTAATTAAATGGTTCATTATTATAGGATTTTAATTATTATTTTAGGATTTTAATCTGATGATGGTATTATTATTCCGAAAACGTTTGTAATTTAATGTAGCCCTTTTAAGGGTTTTTTTTTTAAATATACCCACTTACAAAGATTTAACCTTTTTTTAATTTTAAGTGTTTTCATGTAATTATTCGTTTATTTTTTTAATGTTTGTAAACTTTGTAAGGTTCCAAATTACAGTAAAATAGAATTAGCACAAAACTACGTTTTATAGCTTAATTACTTACCATTATTAAACAAAAAGTAAAATTTTATGGAGTGACTTTATATTACTCACTGTAAATTATGTTCTTTATTTAAATTCGACCTAATAAAATGGATATGCTAACTTTTCAGACATACAATTAATGAATATACAGGGTGGTCCTTAAGTAATTGTACAAAAAGAAACCGTAGATTCTACACTTTAAAATATTACGATTTAAGTCAAGTTGACTTAATAAAATGTTGATATTAAGAAAGATACAGGGTGTTAAAGTGAAAATTGAAAATTTTATTTTTCGCTATAACTTTTATGTTTGTCAACATTTATGTATAAAAATTTACAACTGGGTACTATTAAATATCAGAAATTATAATTTGATGTATACTTTGATGTAGCTGATAGAGGGCGCCACATATGCCACATATGTGGCATACATTTGCACGTAACTTTTTTCCCCTTTAAGTTACCGATATTTTTAATAAAAAATATTAAAGATACGTTATTTTAACAAAAAAATAGTTAAAGTAAATAAAATTAAACTTTTTGTCAAAGTAAGTGTTTACTATGTCCATCATTTTCTTTAATTCATTTGTTAATACATTCCATAAAATATCGTCTCATATTAAAGAGCGTCATTGGTTCTAAAGAAACTGCTGCAGAATTTATTATAAGTGTTATAAGTATAATAATAAATAATTTTTTGAAATGTTGATGAATTAAATAATTATATTAATATTTCACCACAAGCATATGACTACCATGAACAATCCAACGTTCAGGAAAGTTGTATTTAAATACTGTCTCACTCTGCTTTCTCTGTAATGTAATGGTTTACCATCTTGCAGAAAGCACATATTTCGCCTTAAATTTGATGACAATTCTTTCAATATATCAATAAAATCATTTTATAAAAAATGTGAATAAATCTCGTTATTCAAATTGCAAGATAATTCGCATACCCGTAAAAAATAATTATCAATGGTTCCAAACCATAGGACATGCATTTTAAATATCAATTTTGAATGATGTTTTACAGATATGCGAATTACCTTTCAATTTGAATGATGAGATTTATTTACATTCTTTACAAAATGATTTTATTCATTTATTGGAAGAATTGTCATCAAACTTAAGGCGAAATATGTGGTTTCTACAAGATGGTACACCATTACATTACAGAGAAAGCGCAGTGAGACAGTATTTAAATACTTCTTTAAACTTTCATGAACGTTGGATTGTTCATGGTAGTCATATTCTTGTGGTGCGATATTAATACAATTATTTAATTCATAAACATTTCAAAAAATTACTTATTATTATACTTATAACACTTATAATAAATACTGCAGCAGTTTCTTTAGAACCAATGACGCTATTTAATATGAGACGATATTTTATGGAATGTATTGACAAATGAATTAAAGAAAATGGTGGACATAGTGAACACTTACTTTGACAAAAAGTTTAATGTTATTTAGTTTAACTATTTCTTAATTTGGTTTGTAAATAAAATGTTTTGATTATGACTTTAATTTATACAAATTAAAATAAAATGTTTGATGTAAAATCCAATTATTCTGTTATTTTATCAAATCCTATTATTAATTATGCTGCTGGTATATTTATTTTATTTAATATTTCGTTAATTATTGACTTTATTAAGGTTTTTTATAACAAAATTCAAAAGTATTGATGTTTTTATCTATTTTTCTTCCATTACCTGGAGTAATTGCGTTAAATGAGAATTATGCAGTTGATTTGTAAAATGCGATTATCTCGAAAACTATTGAGTTTTGAAGTTATTAACAAGTATACCTTTTTTTTTGTTAAAATAATGTATTTTTAATATTTTTAATTTAAATACCGGTAACTTAAAGAACAAAAAAGTTAAGTGCAAATTTATGCCACGTATGTGGCATATGTGGCGTCTTCTATTAGCTATATCAAAGTATTCATCAAATTATAATTCCCGATATTAAATATTACCCAGCTGTAAATTTTTCTGTATAAATGTTTACAAACATGAAAGTTATAGCGAAAAATTAAATTTTAAATTTTCACTTTAACAGCCTGTATCTTTTTTAATATCAACATTTTATTAAAGCTAGTTGGCTTAAATCGTAATATTTTAAATTATAGAATCTGCGGTTTCTTTTTGTACAATTACTTAAGGACCACCCTGTATGAGTAGCGCTTATGTCATGCTGTCAGTTGATCAGTGAGTGTTTATTTGGTTATATCTAAATCACCTCTGCCTTTAGTTTTATTGTTGTTGGTCATCAAATCTTTTTAATTTGGAAAATGCGACAAATATATACTTTTTAAGACTTGTACACGCGACAGTATAAAAGTTATCTGGATAGGTTAATGTTTGAGTCAATTTATTAAAAATTGTGCCGCGATTGTTTCGTTCTGCATCTCTATTACTTTCTAAAAGGCTCTAGTTACTTATTCTGTTATTTATATAATTTTTTATTTGTTACAGGTAAGATGACACAATTTAAAAAAGAAGGCGCAGTATATATAAAGGTAACGAAAATGAATAATTTTAACGGTGTGAATACGTAAAAAGATAAATTTCTAATTAAAATACAGTGTAGTCTACCTAATAGTTGTATAGTAAGTATAAGATTACATATACATTTTTTAGAAAATCATAGTAGATTTTGATGAATACACCAATCTTCTTTGTCAACCATTTTCCATCCATTTTCCATCCAATGTAGGTCTCTCCCAATTGCTTTTATCTGTCTCTATCTTGCGCCAATCTAATCCACTGTTTGCCTGCCACTGCTCTTATGTCATCTACCCATCTTTTTTGAGGTTTTCCCATGCTTCTTGTTGTCGTCTTTGGTCTCCATTCTAGAATTCTCCGTGTCCACCTGTTGTCATTATATCGGGCTACGTGACCTGCCCAGCGCCATTTCATTTTTGTAATTTCTTCCACAATATCCCTAATCTTCGTTCTACGTCTTATCTCGGTGTTTCTAATCTTGTCTCTTAGTGATATTCCAAGCATGATTCGTTCCATTGCTCTTTGCGCTGTTTCTAATTTTTTTGGCAGATTTTTTGGTACTTAAGTGCCACTGTCTCAGAGCCGTAGGTACAAACAGGTAGTATGCATGTGTTATACACCTTTTTCTTTAAGTTTATAGGAATGGAGGTGTTTTTCAAGATATGTGCTAGTTTGCCGAAAGCGCCGCAAGCCAGTTGTGTTCTTCTTTTAATTTCAGCATCTTGATTTGGTTTTCCTAGTTTGATAACATGACCTAGATATATATAATGTTCCACATTTTCTATGGTATGATTTTGTATTGTTATATTTGTCTGGTCTCGGCTCAGTATTTTTGTTTTGCTGTAATTCATTTTTAAGCCTACCGCTCCTGAAACTGCATTTAATTGTTGTAACATATCATTTAGTTCTTGGATATTATCGGCTATTAAAACTATGTCATCTGCGAATCTCAAGTGGTCTACGTCGACGTTGATACCCTTATTGTTCCATTCCAGTTTCTTAAAAATATCTTCTAGAGCAAGGGTAAATAGTTTGGGAGAGATGGTGTCTCCTTGTCTTACTCCCCGTTGTAGTCTTATGGGATTAGTTTTTGTGCTTTCGTCCAGCTTTATATGCATGGTGGCATTTTCATATATGTTTTTAATTATGTATCTTGAATCTATGCGTGCATTTTCTAGAGATTCAAGCACTGCCCATAATTCGATGGAATCGAATGCTTTATGGAAATCGACGAACGTCATATGAATGGGAACATTATACTCGGTGCATTTTTCTATCAGTGTTCTTACGGTGTGCAAGTGGTCTATGATATTAAAATGTTTTCTGAATCCAGCCTGCTCGATAGGTTGATAGAAATCGAGCTTATGTGTTAGGCGGTTGGTTATGATTTTAGTTAGTAATTTATACAGATGTGATATCAAGGATATTGGTCGGTAATTCTCGATGTTTATAATAATTAACAATACACCAACTAATACACTAATAGTTTTTAAAAAGTCAAATAAATCTGTTTGTTTCTTATTGTTATCAAGCGGGACTGACATATTTGACACGATATTAAAATCAATACGTTCTTGTATAATTTTTTGTATTCAATGAGAATATGTCTGAAAGTTAGTTGTTTGTTACAAGACTTACAAATAGGTAGTTCAGTTCTTGAGAACAAATATGAATAAGTAAGTCTGGTATGGCCTAGTCATAGGCGGTTGAATACTGTTTGCTCATAACAACTTTTATAAACTGTTTTGATTCTTTTACTCTATCTTTAATTTTCCTGGCCATTGAGCCAGTCATTTCACATATAGTTCTCCAATAGTTTTAAGTCATTAGCGGCACATTTTAAAACAGTTTCTAAATCCACACTAGTCACTACACTACGTGCATTTAAGTCTGAAATATTTACGAATCCAAATAAGGTTGACTATTCTGAACATGTTGTTGAGATAAGTAAAGCTTCAACTTGATCATGTTTCTAATTAGATGATTTGGTAATATCAAATGAACACATGTGCTTTAAGGAGCGAGGAAGGTATTTCTGCTTTATTATAGGAGCAAAGGCTAATATTACATAGTGAAATATTGATGCACTAAGGAGGTAGATCATTAACGACGTTTAGTCGAAAAAACTCGGAAAGTCAAAATTAAGTTCTGACGTAAATATGTTCTGACTCTTTCGGAATATGGTTTTCTCAAATTTAGTTTAGCATTAAACAGATTGCAATATTGATTAGTGTAGGTGTTACTGTACAGAAGTTTATCCGGGGTACAGTAAACTGCAAATAATTGCGAAAGAGTTAGTTCCATTCTTTTGCGATAAAGAGATGGTCCTCCCAGTTCTGCGTAAATACTTTCTGTAGGTGTGCTTATACAAGTGCCTTATTTTGTAGGTGTGTAATACTATTCTCGGACTGCTCCTATGAATTAAATCTAAAGTTTTCCTGCAGATGTATAAGCAATGCAGCCATAGTCCAGTTTAGGTCAAATTAAAGATTTGTATACTGATAACATAGTGTCTTAGTCGGAATCCCACTTCTTATTTGACAGTGTTTTAAACAGGTTCAGTCTTGAGTGGCAAGTTAAATTTAACTGTTTTATACGTACTTTCTATATAATAACTAAGGATTTTCTCGTGAAATTCGTTAATACAAGTATCTAACAACTATTTTTCATTAATTTAGTGATAATAATGTGTACTAAAAAAATATACTTTATCGTTTCGGTAACGAAACAAATCATAAATCGACGCCGTATGTACTGCGTCTAATATAGTGATTTTAGAACAGTGAGACTTATAACTAGATGTAACGAATAATACTTTACGAAATCTTGAATTTAGTAAAAGGCTGACATAAAGTGCCGATAGCGCGTCCGCTGAAGGGTTCATTGTTTGTGAATCCGATTATTCTTAGATATTCATTATACTCACAGCTACCTTAAATGAGTTGAATTTATCAGAAATACTGTATGTGCGGTATTTTCTAGTATTCAGCGTTTATAGTATTTTCTGCATAAAAACTACTGGAAATGAAGAATCTGTAAATAATGTCTATTATATTTACCAAACATAAATTAAGGAAATGAAACCTTAATAATAAAAAAGGCGGTACTATTTTTCCAATGACAGAACATACAGAGCATAAACAATGTAACTAATAAACTCTCGTACCGTGGATGGAAAAGAATAGCAGAACAACTGTCAGCACGAGTTCCATTCGAGAGCTTTTTATAATTATGACATATTACATCTTATGACTTTTATTGAACTTATTATTGTGAAGTTAATGACAACGACAATAGCTGTACGTATCGCTCCCACCTTTTAGGTATCAGAGGCATTTACAATATTTATTTCATGTCGCTGTTACCAACTACACTGTAAATTAGTTTTAAAATTATTTTTTTTGGAATGTGTGTCACTTTGGGCGCTGTCATATTGGGAGTTTGGCAAATTTTTACTATATTACTTCCTCCATTTCATCTAAATTTAAAGAAGGTATCAATACTCGTAATTTAAGGACAAAAATACGCAAGAAATTAAACAAGAAAATAAAAACGAAAAAGAAAAATGAAGAATACAAAAGAAACTGAACTGTAGAGAAGAAAAAAAATAATTAAAAAAACAATAGACACAATTAATAGACAGAGTATAATGCCACTGTGCATCAATCTGTAGATAGAAAACTTAACTAAGTAGCAAAAAATATACACTAACTAAAAAAATGTGATACAGAAAAATAAATGTGATGAAAGAAATGGAGAATTATTAAAATGTAATAAGAAGAACTCAGTAAAACGATTAATAAACTTATCTAGAGATATAGAAAAAAGAATCCAATAAGAGACTGTGCGTTTATCAAAAAATCCAAAAATCATTAAATTAAAAAAATTTCATCTTTGGTTTGACGCGTTATATTAAAAAATAGACACCACGAACGTGTTTTACATACCCGAAAACATAAGAACTCCTGACGTATAAGGCCAATTTACATTATAGAAATTATCTCGTTCTTGAGATATACCGGTCTAAAAATTTTTGTTGTTCAATTGTTGGCATATTGGACATTGCCAATGCACACTTGACGGCTTGACACTGTAAGGGCGGAGCTATAAACTGAGTAAGACTAAGTAGGATGATAGGATATCTGTGAATCAGGTGTAAGAAAATACTTTATGATTGACTCAAAACATGAGACATATAAGCTGCGGATATGCTATTGACTGTAAAGACTGTAGCTGAATAAGATGGTAAAATCTGCACCCGGCTGGATTTTTATTTGGCATTGATCACTTAAAAATACATATTTGAAAACGTCTATAGAGAAATTTTTAGCTCACTAGGTGGCCCTGTGGTCCCCTATCCCAAAAATATGTTTAAAAAAAATTCTGAGGCGATCCTTTGCTTTAAAAACTGTAAAGAAATTTGCAAAAATACATTTTAATTTTTTAAAAAAATTACTTTTTGTGTATTTTTTCCTTATTTTAAATGGCAGACTTAGATTTGCCATTTTCTCTTTATACCATCCTTAATATTCGAAAAAACCCATTTTTTGGTATTTTCGTACATGTTTTTACCACATAAACTCAACTGCATGTCAATGAATAATGATATCTGTTATTTTTTCGTTATTTATAATAGCGAGATTAGGTTTGAATTTTTAAACAAGAACTTAAAATATGACAAACCCTCTTTTTGATATTTTTCATTTTTTAGCACATAACCATATGGCTAAAAATAAGATTTTCATAAGATATTTCTTCATCCTACTCGTGTCTTCCGATTTCTAGTCGGAATTAGCACTTTTGTATTAGCTATTATATACAGTGTAGGAAAAATTTTATGGTCGGTATGGACCTTACGTGAGATGGAGTGAGAAACAGCTGTTTAAAAAGAGAGAGGTATATTAGGTACGCCCTTTATATCGCCGAATGGAAATATTAAAAAAGGGGAAATTCAACGTTGCCAAACTTATTGGTTTTATTTGACCTATTGTCTTTTTTTGCATTTGAACAATGTTCTATCAAGAAGATAAAATGCTCAAGACAATCAAATTTGGGCGAAATTGATTTAAATGGCAGGTTACTGTTTTTTTTATTGGGAATATGCCACAAGTTTTCTTTACAATAATTGTAATATAACATTTTGATTTCCATTTCGGAAATCGTTTTATATAAATAAAATTTATTAATGTTTCGTATTTTAAGTACGATTTCCGAACTAAAAATCTAAATATCAAAATAATTTCCCAATATGAAATAAACAATTAAACATGCATACAATAACGCCAAATTAAAAAATATTCATACACTAATTTATTTGGCAACGTCTAGTCTAGATTGTCGTCTGGTCAAAAGATCGAGTAACGAGCAGTAGAGGTGGGTCGTGCTAGTTTATCGTTAACAGCGTAGGAGCAAAATTTCGGGACAAAGTTTTTTAAATGCATTCATTTTTTTCGAATCCTGAGAAAACTAATAAATATTTTTGAAAAAATTAAACGCAGAATGAAACAATACATTATTACCGAGAGCTGAAAGTCCCTGAAAACTTCTATAATGTTTATTTTAATAAGTTATAGGGATGAAAGAAAAAAAACAAAATTTAGTGTGATTTTTAATTTCAAATATCTCATTAAAAAAACTTTTTGTTTATTCTAAGGGACCTTCGGCCCTCGGTAATAATGTAATCTTTCATTCTGCATTTAAATTTTTCAAAAATATTTGTTAGTTTTCTCAGGATTCCAAAAAAATTTAAATTTTTTTGAATGCTAAAAAGCATTTAAAAATTTTAATTTTCATAAACAAGTAACTATGATTGTTTAAAAGTAGTTTCAAGTAAGATAGTACCTACATAAATAAACATAACGGCTATTATCGTTTATGTGTATATCTTTTGAAGTGAAAGAAACTACCTAATGATATATTTATTATAACTTGAAAAATAAACTAAACAATCATCATCATCATATAACGGGGGTCCTACGGCGATTGCCGCTTCTCGCATTTCAGCCTCCATCTTTTCCTATCTCCCCAATCTCCCTCTTCTAAGTCTCTAGATTGCATTGTTTTTGTAATTTCTCTTCTCCAGGAATTTGGTGGTCTTCCCCTTTTCCTTCTTTCTGGCGGAACATACATTAAGGCTTTCTTTGGCCACCGCTCCTCCTCCATTCTCATCACGTGACCATACCATTGTAATTGCCTTTCTTGTATTCTATCTGAAAGAGTATCTCTAATTCCTGTACGGTTTCGTATTTCCTCATTCCTGATTCTTTCCATTCTCGATACTCGACATGACCTTCTAAGATAATCCATTTCCACAACGTCTACTTTATCTCGTTCATTCTTTGTCATCGTCCAACATTCGGCACCATATGTGGTAATTGGTTCTACAATTGCTCTGTATACGCGAAGTTTGGTATGCATCTTTATTTTATTAGACCACAGTAATGAATTCAGTATTCGGATGCATTTTTTCCCTTGGGTTATTCGGTTTTGTACATCTATCTTAACTCTGCCATCTGCTGATATGATGCTTCCTAGATATTTATACTGGTTGCAGCCTTTTATGACTGCGTTTTCAAGCCTCAGATCTGTGGTATTTCCTCCAATTTTTAAATATTCTGTTTTAAATATTCTGTTCTAAACTAAACAATACAAATAGTAAATCGGACTTACATTTACATTACACGTTATTATTAAATCGCGAATAGTCTAAATTGACATAAAAACATAAGTTTTTCTACTTTACTTCTTGTTAACCGTATTCTTTTTTATTTAAAATTAAACCAGATTTTGAACATGTGTTCACATTTACAATACTTTATGAATATAGTGGTTAAGTTAGGATATACATGGCGATGGTTTTTCCACCGTTGTAATGGACTCTCCATGCAGGTGTACGTGTAGATGAGTCATCTTCAATTAATTGATCAAAAATACACCATGGACTTAAGTCATATTTATTGGTTTCTTTTTCTTGTACTGGTTGATTTTCAATAGTACAATCTTCTTGTTCGTTAATTATAGAAGTAACCAGCTTCTTAACTTTTTGTTTTGTTCTGCACGTTAAATCGTGAATCCATAAATGTACATAATGACAATGTGCCACTCTGTTCTATCCCTCTAAATCTTTTTGCTAAACCCGATATTAGTAATTGTACTATGTCATATACTATGGATGTAAGTATGCCGTTTGCTAAAATTTTATTGCAAGATTCTTGCAGGCAGCGTACCATAACAATCACTGAACTAGCATTCAAGTATTTTTGGTCACTCATTGTACTTGTTATTTCTTTAAACGGCCGTAAAATTTGGGAAAGTTGAGAACAAATAATCCAGTGTTCTTTATTTAGATTAGGTTTAAATCTAAGTCTGTATTATTTAATACCAATGTGAAACGGGTTGCCTCTTCTAACTCGGTCATTCTTTTTAACATGTAATAGGTGAAGTTCTTCCTAGTTTCCACGTCTTGAATTGGCCGTTTGGGAACTGTGTTCTGTTGTAATTAATACTTTAACAGCCTTTCTGAAGATAAGGTACTTTTTTGAAATGTGTTTTTTTGCAGAATTGTCGAAAAAAGGACTTTTTATTTTATCTATTTGTACACGACAGCATTTAAGTGCGTCCCCCACCAATAAATTTAATCATCATCATAAATCACAATCATCATAAAACAAAACATATTTAATAGCTTTGACCATATTTTAGGAATTATCAGTTACTGCAAAATTTACTTTTCGTTTTAGACCCGACTGATTAATAATTTCAGTAATCGCTGTTTTCTGGATTATGGTTTCCAGAAAAATGGCAGCAGCCTAATAAAAAAGTTTTGAATACTAAATTTTCGGTTAAATATTGTCCTGTTAATGCGAAGTAACTCTCAGTTACTCCAGATGTCCAGAGGTCAGTAGTAATACAGATATTTTCTACTTCTTTAACAACTTGCGATCTAATAATTTGCTCACTTTTGACATAACATTCCTGAAGTAATGAACCTGACAAAGTTTTTCTTGTTGGCGGTTTATATCCAGGAATCCACCCTGCAAACTTTTTAAAAGCTGGTTCTTTAACTATGGAAAATGGATGAAACGAAAAGTTTAGTTAATCTTGAAAATCAATCAGTCCAAGAAAAAGAAACTGATAAAGATGACTTAAGTCCATGGTGTATTTTTGATGAATTAATTGGACATGACTCATCTAAACATACACCTGTATCGAGAGGTATAAAAGAAGTCGACATGTAATTGTCTGATGATATATTACCCACAAACAATTTCGAACGGAGATTGGAACTGTCCATTAACTTAACCACTATATTCATAAAATGTTGTAGTTTGGAACAAAATCTTTTCCTTGTGAACACATGTTTAACATCTGGTATAATTTTAAATAAAAGAAGAACGCGATTAACAAGAAAAGTGGAAAAACTTATGTTTTTAAATGTCAATTTAGACGATTCGCGATTTAATAATGTGTAATGTAAATGTAACTATTTAAGTACCATTTGTATTATTTAATTTATTTTTCAAGTTACAATAAATATATCCTTCGTTAGGTTCTTTTATTTCAATACTTATACACATAAACGATAATAGCTAATATGTTTGTGTACTCGCTAATTTGAATACTGGTAAACAATCAACTAGTTACAGTTTACGAAAAACGGTTCCGATAAAAATTAAAAAAACGAGAAGACCCACCTCTATCTTTTTAGGTATATTAGGATCGGAACCAGAGAATATCTGATCGGAACTAATCGTCTCACTAATGGGCAATGGCCAATGAGTGTTAAAAGGATTTTAGGAGGGGAGACGAAGGGGAAATATGATTGTTATCTTTGTCTAATTCGTTGAAAATATGATTTTATATCTGCGTTAGATATCCTGTTAAATTTTACCATACCGACCTTAAAATTTTACCTACACTGTATTTACAAGTTTAGGTAATTGAAAATTACCTTAAAGGTAATAGTTTAATAAGTATTCAAACAAAAGTGGTACAGTAGGCGGTACTGTAGACTAACAGAAACTTCACACTGTGTTTACTGTATCTTCAGATTTTAAATAATTTCTAAATAAAGTAATTTTATTACTTTCTTTTTAGATTTTATACAAAAAGTTTAACAGAAAATAATAAAAATTATTGAAAACATTCAAAGACTCCTTATATTTTAGACGCCTGTTTATTTGAATCACCTCTAGGTTCACACGAGGTGTTTTTCCAGCACTCTCATCACTACTGCATTATTCTTTCGTGCTAAATATTATTTATTCGACATTTTTAAAATCACAACAACTGGCACACTGGCACCACAATCCTATGGTACGATTTGTGTTCGTTCCGACTACTTTGCTCACCAATTTCGAAATGTAATAACGCGCTTCTTATTGGATACATAATACAGGGAAAAGTGTTGCCTAGACGATGATTCAAAGTGCTAGAGAACATTGGAGGTTATGGTCTGGACATGGTATGGGATTAGTTTTGCGTGACTGCATTTTGTCCTAATTGGTGTAAGTAACTTTGATACAGGAGCTGTTGTTATACCAGGGCTAGATAAAAGATTAATCTAATTTTGACAAATAATATAACAAATTTGCTGATGTTCAAAAGACTTGTATTGGCGACGTGCAAGTACTTGGATGTGATACGAGAAACGATCGTGCGCTAGTAGCGGAGAAATCTTGCATTTTTTACTGCACATTTCATAGATTTCATAAATTCATATTGTCAATTGTCGTATTTCATACTCGTTTGTTTATTTACACCTTCTGTCACTGAAGAAAATGGGATTTAGGAAATGCTGTGTTATAAATTGTAAAAATACAAAAAAAATTGTCAATTTAAGGTTTATTCGTTCCAACTTCGAAGCACAAATTACTATTACTAAAAAAGAGAAAATTGGATTTATATCATAAAAAAGCATAAGTAACATAACCTAAATTATGCATTATTCTTGCGCCAAATTTTAAAGTCAGTTTGAAATAAATAATAAATAAAAGTTCACTTTTAAGTGTAAATTTTAGTTTCATAACACTCAATTAAAGTTCATTTTAACCCAAAAATCAAGTTCAATGTTTAAATTTTATTTTTTTGAAGTTTACAAAAATGCATCAAGTTCAAGTTTTTCTGAAGATGCATTAAGATATAATATATTCGCTGTCCAAAAGTTTACAGGGACAGAATTAATTGTTCTAACCAATATCCAATTATTACCAATATTACCAATAATATGATATCATGGGCTTAACCTGCTAATTTATGCATTAGCATTATTTATGGTAATTTATTTTTCTTATTTCTTCCACATAATTCTTTCATTCTTTTTTGACATTTGCCACTACTAAACTACTACTACTTTTCCCTTTGACTCAGTGCTTGGTTGAAAAGTTATTTGGTGATTTACTTTCTCAAATCCAGTTTTTATTATTGCAACCGTATTAACAGTAATGCTGTAATTTAATAATATATTTATTTGTATTTACACTACATACAACGTTTACCTTTTAATAACATAGCGACATAACCTCAATCTTAATTTTTCTTCTTATTCTTTTTTGGGGCTACGTTGTTGACAGTTATCCGGTAACCTCGATCTAACATGAAAGCGCAGTAAATTTTGCTGATTTACGACACCAGGTGTCGCTGTTCCGAACTTGCACGGTCCCAATACTGCCCTTCTAAGGAAAACCACAGCATCTGCAATACTTATAATAATAAAAAAATGGACTTCAAAAAATCTGCAACTTTTAGAAGGGGCGAAAATTGTTACAATAATGCGGTTAGAAACGATTTTACTTTATATAAATAAATCTTTTAATAAACTATGCTTAAAAAACGATCAGTAATTTATCCAAATCTTAAGCTTACTATGGCAGATATTGGGAAAAAATCGTAAGTAATATTAGGAATTTGATAAGTAAAACTACAGCATCTACGGATGTTATGTTTTTGCGGTGTTTTTTCTAAGCATAATGTTAAAGAACATATTATTAAATAACAAAATAAGTTTTTGAATAATTTAATAAAACTACATATTTAATAAAAAATCACATTTATTAGATCGGATAACTCCTTACAAACAAAATCTAATACAAAAGAGAAAACATTAAATAATATAGAAACAAATTATCTTATTAATCCTTATCTTCCTTAAGGTTTTGCCCAAAAATTGTAATCTATTTGAAGGCATTATGGTTTTGAGATTTTTAATAAGGAGATTTATTATTTCTTCTACAATTCCATTTACCCCGTGATCTACACAGGTGTAATAAATTAAGTTATAAAATTAAGGGATAAAAAAATCTTTCAATAAAAGTAATTATATATGCTGTATATATAGTTATATAGTATATATGCTGAGCATATAAAAGAATTGAAACTATTTTATTCACTGGATTAGGTATAGGGTTGGGTAACACGAGGTTTGTTAAACTATCACGTATTAATCTACTTATAGGTAAACTTTTTATTTTTTCAATTTTTGATCGCAACTAAATATAGTTTTCTCCCAAAGTTTTCTTTTAGAATTCCAATCATCAAATTAACCATATAAAGTCATTTATTCTCCAATAATATACAAAAAATTGTCCTCTAAGTCCCGCTTAATTTTCGAAATACATTATATAAAGCATATTTTCTTAGTTTTCTCAGTCTACTCTCCTTTTGCAAGGATTTACCAAAATGGTTTTAGAAAAACTTAAAATTATTGTATGGTGATTAACTTTATACAAAGGAATGTTAGATTTAATCATCATCGGCATAAATCAAATTTAAATGTAACAAACCAACCCCTGACGCTGCGTCTCAGGAGGTCAAACTGTAATATTATGATTTTCAAACGCCAACATATATAGATAGACCAGTGACCTGACTATATGTGATCTGATCATTTTGTATATATTTTAGTGTTGCAGATGAGTAAATATAACACAAAAAAAGTATTCGAATCATATTTAGTTAGTTAACGTTTGGCTTTTTGTAAGAAAAACACGATTACACAGCTCTATTCGGATACGTCATGTATTAATACGTTATATTGTGTATTTCTTTTCTTTTTTTAACTGTGTAAACTATCCCGCTGAGATTTTCGGACAATTTTTTTTAAACGAATTTTTTTTAAATTAAGTTTATGAAGTGGAGTCTACTATGCTAGGTAAGGAAGTAAAAGAAGGCGCATGGCTTGCAAAATGCTTCAACTTCGTTTAGAGAAAGTGTCCGAGCTTAAAAGTCATATTTCTAAACAAAGGTCCAAAACTTTTTAAAATCCGTAGTTTTATCTTTTCGACATATGCAACAAAATTTAACTCTGATACAGTAATCGACTGTAGAACTGATAACACTTTGATATAAAGGTAAAAGGTTAGAGTTTTCCCAATAGTTAGGCCTTCTAGATCAGGTACGTTTTCCTAAAAATCTTTTACTAGAAAACCATTGATATTTTATTATTGACCCAAAATTTTGTTTGAGAAATGTTTGATAATAGTAGTAAAAAATCATTGTATAATAAAAGCAAAATTTGCAGAAAACACGTTTCTTTTATAACTAGGTGGGAAACCTGCAAACAAACTCTGGAGGTAAACATTTCCGACACTACTGAGTTTTTAAAACTAAAAACCCCTAAAACCCCTGCAGAATCTCGTCGACCAGCATATAATTGCCTTCCATAATTGCGATATTGTCCTGACTAGCTAAATCCCACCCCTTTCATACTAGGACATCGGGTTGTTGGAATTCTCTGTTAGAACATAACTTCTCACATGTCCTTCTTCTACCCGATTTTCAGCCACTCGTCATCACTCATCAGTTTTTGTCTCTCGCGCTCATGCGACCACCACATCCGCCTCTGCCTTCTCCAGATGATCTACTTCGTTTTTCTTCCTATGCATAAATACGTACCTTTAGACCATTGTTATTTCAGCCTCTTCGCGACCTTGCCTCCAAATCGAACATTCAACTTTTTATCAACCTCTCCTTCTTGCTACTTCTGAGGGCACAGTTCTGCCTCCCCAATAACTGCATCAAGCTCCCGCTCCTACTTCTCGTTTTGTGACAGCACCTTTGTCACATAGTTGTGGATTTTTTTCTACCAACACTTATCAATCACCATCGTCTCTATCATTTCTCTCTAGCTCATTTCTTTTTCTTACCCATCTGAAAAACTCCAAAAAACTCAAAAAACATTTAGAATGGGCGTTTTGTCTATAATCTGAAACATAGATCTATAATCTGAGACTTTGATAATAGAATTTAAAGAAAATTTATTTAAACACAACAAAAACTTTTTTTGCGTTATAAGAAACATTTCGAATGTTTTTTTGACAGTTTGTTCAAATGAGCAATATGTAGAGATACCATGACAATAGTTGTCAAGTATGTTATTTGACACTATCTTATTTTACAAGTTTCCCGATTTTAGTGTTCATGGTATTGGAACATACTGTACTAATAATAAACGATTTAATTATTAAAAATTTTTTACAGTGTAGAGTAACATTAACATCGACATTACTCATTGTGTGTTCAGATCTGAAGTTCGTATTTATTGTTTTTGAAATAGTATAGCCTATACCATTCAGTAATATATGATGACAGAAATGATTAATATCTTCACTACACTCTATAGATATTGTTGTGTTACCAAGAAATGGCTTCATCATTGTATTCTTCTATCGGCTCGCATCGTGAGTTGTACGTGTATACCATTTACCTTGTATTTACTTGCAACATCCTAACTCTGTCATTACCAAGATTGATGCACATCTGCTGACGGTGTATTTGCTTTAGAAATAGAAGCAAAAACTTTAAGATTGAGTTCTGCTTCATTGAAAGTTATAATTTTAAAATGTACGTGGCTCTTTATATTAATAAGACTTTTTAATTCTGGCAGGTAATAGGATATAGTTGCTTTGATGATAAAATACCCATCTTCAGTCGATTAACCGTAGCTACAAGGAGATTATATTGCAGATTTAATACATCTGGGAGGGAATGTATAGGGCTGTACGTGATTGCTTTTAGACCAAGAGAAAGGAAATTGTTAAATTAATATAGTTTTCGTTAAATGATCAACTAAGTTTAATTATAAAATATATTATAACGGTATTTGATTAAAAATTAAAAATTAGCAATAAATAAAATTTTTTGTTCTATGCAGTTTGTTGTTCTGTCAGCCCGTTCAAGGATTAGTGGAACCAAAATTGCATATTGTTACAAAAAAACTGATGATAGATTCTGATTCATAATTGTAAAAGATGCGGTGAAAAATTGAGAAAAAATTGGTTCTGTCAAGTTACGATAAAAGTAAAAAAACATTTACTTGAAAACTATAATAGCTAGAGCAAGATTCTTCTTTTACTAATATGACTGAAATGGATCGTTGGATATCATGTTGGCTAACGTATTCGCTGTCATGGCCTTATAATTTATAATAGCTGTTTTAAATGATAGGCCAAGGAAATAAGCAAAAAAAAGTATCCTGGAATAGGAAGGAAGGAACTTATAAGTCATATAAAAACCTTTAAAATGGCGTTTTTAATAATTGTTCCTATCTTTTATTGTTGCTTAGAAACTTGCAAAATAAGTAAAAACTTTTGGTTTTTTATAAATGTTAATAACTTTTTGTAAAAATAAATTTATAACCTTTATATTACAAACAGTGTTGGGACTTCTGTTGCTTAAAATATGATCACAATTTCAAGTCGATCAAGTCAAATAGTTTAAAAGTTTTTTAATTTGTTTATCCGAAATTAATTCTTTTTGCAAAAATAGTAGTTTATTAAAGAAGAACATCCATTTTATTAATATTATTTAAAAGAAATTAGAATACCTTTTTAACCATTGCTTGCAAAAAAAATATTTTTGCTTATTTACAAAATCTGTATTCCTTAACAAACCTAAAAATAAAAAAAGTTTACCTAGGACACGTTGTAACAAAGTTAGTGCCCTTTTTTTAAATTGATAGCAACTATTTTATAATAATTAAGATATTATACTATTGGGATCTTCTGAAAAAAAAATGCTTTAAAGTTTTATTGTGCAAACTTTGAAGAGCAAAGTGCAAAGATTAAATTTTAATGAAATCATTCACAAAGCTTCAAAAATGTAGTTCTCAGCATGGGCTAGCTTTGAAACTAGCGAGAGCAATGGAGGGGGGAGAAGCTGTTAACTGTACCTATCTCTGTTTCTTGGTTATGGATTTCTACGTTTCTTTTTTTAATTTGCATGTTCTTTTTGCGTACATTACGAATATGTATTATTTAAACAATTTAATTGTTAAATAAACAATCTAATTTGTTTAAACAATTTTTTTTAGTTTTTAGTTTATTAGTAATATTTGGGGTAATTTGTATTGTAGAACATAAGTATTTATGATTAATATAATACCACTTCAAAAAACTTCGTAAATAATTTATTTATAATAGATTTTATATAAAAAAAACGAATTATCCTATTCAATTATTTCTAAAAATAATAATGGCTTATGTAAGGTTTTGAAAATGAATAATATAATAAATAATGCGAGTTGATACCCATATGCTGAAACTTGTTTTCCATCCATACATCCATACAATGGCACTACTGCCCAAATTGGGCCCTGGCCTTCTTCAACAAGCTTCTCCAATCATTTCGATTTACGTCTGTTCTTTTCCATGAACACGCTCTCTGATGCCAGTTCCTGGCATCCTCATCGACTTCTCGAGTCTTTCCATCTCTTTTTAGGTCTTCCAACAGGTCTTTTTCCCTGCATCCTTGCATTTAGTAATTTTCTGGGGATTCTATTTTGATGCATATGGACCACGTGCCCTGCCCACCGTAATCTCTGCAGTTTAGTGTATTGTGCTAGAGTTGGTTTGCTATATTGCTCGTAGGTACATGTCTCTATTATATCTAATTCGCCAGTTGTTGTGTTTACTTATTGGGCCCAGTATCCTACACAATAGTTTTCTTTCAAACACATCTGATGCATTGGCAGATTTTTGGGTCACCACCCATGTTTCACAACCATAACTTACTATGGGCCTGATTATTGTTTTGTTGATCCGGAGTTGTTTTCCGGTGTACGTCTCGCGATTTGAATATGCGGCCCATCGCGAAACAGGCTTTATTTGCCTTGCCAGTACAAGCCTTCTATTTATTTTCGATTCTTCTTCATTGCTTGCGACCAGACCCATTCCTAGGTATGTGAATCTATTCACATGTTCTATATCGTCACTAAAGTGTTATTGCGCCGGTCTATTTGATATGACACCAGCTTTGCGAACAAGTAACAACACAAGCAAATATATTAAAAATAACAAAAGCCAAAATAAAAAACACTTAAATAGTGGTGTGTACAAACTTCAATGTGGCGACTACCCAAAAACTTTAATGGCGGAACTTTAATAAACGAATAGCAGAACATAAAAGGGATTTCAATAATAGAAAAACAGATTCGACATACGCACTTCACCTTCTAGATCATAATCATTCTTTTAATGACAAATTTAAAATTCTTCACATTCAAAATAAAGGCCTTAAGCTATCTTTGTTAGAATCTATGGAAATCAACAAATTAAAAACCACAGATATAATTCTGAATGACCAACTTGAGATAAACAGTTCTCCACTCTTCAACCTATTTCATTAGAGACTATAAATTGTAAACGCAGGCCAAAAACAGATCACTTAAGAAAGGCAATCAGCCGAAAAAGCTGTATTGATAAGAGTTAAAATAAATTTTGTAGAAGTTTGAAAACAAAGTTTTCAGTGTTTTATTGTTACTATTTGATATGGTTTGTATGAGTAGTTTTGTTTTATTTGTATTTATTGCTAGCCCTACTGCTTCTGCACTCTGTTTCAACTCAACGTAGGTTTCTTCCGCTGCATTCACTATTCTGCTCATTATGTATATATCATCTGCGTATGCTGCTAATGGGGTAGATTTGTTTGTAAGTATGTTATTTCCGCTCACCGTCAACCGTCTAATTACATATTCAAGAACAAGAACCTTGTTTTAATCGATATTATTTTGATGCCAATATACTATGCTGAAAAGATAACCTAAAATTTTTCATGGCAACCTATTTATGTATAACAATTTTTAAACAAATTTTAAAAAATTGCTTTTTTCACTTTAAAACCACTTTTTTTAATAATTTGAGAGTTATTTCAAGACGAAAGTTATTCTTATGATTTTTATACAAAACGCTTACTGCAGACGTAAATTGCAAATAAACAACTAGAGTAACCGAAAATAAAATTAACACTTTAGTTTTTTTTTTTCGAGGCCATTTTTAATAGGTTGAACATCATATGTAAAAAAAGAACAAACAAGATGAAAGCTAAGTCGTTTAAAAATACTCAATTTCATTTTTATTTTATATTGCAAAAGTCAGTTTAAAATATAAATATATAAAAAAAAATGATATACAGTTGCCTTTCGAAATATGTATATAGACTTGACAAACGTCTAAACTTTAACCCCCGTTTATTTCTTACGCACATACTGAATCTTATTTTAATCGAAAGAATATGATGCTACAATATTACACTGAAAAGTTTACCCAAAGTTTGTCACCTGCTTAATATAAAAAAAGAATAAATAATTCAAATAAAATTTTTTTATTTGTTTAAAAATTGTTATAAATAAACAGCTTCCCTTGATGAACTTTGGTTAAACTTTTTACTGTTTGTTGTAGCATTGTATTTATTCTTTCGGATAAAATAACATTTAGCTTATGGGCACAAAACAAAGTTGAGATGTTCTTCAAATCCATATATCCTGAAACGCAACGGTATATCAATTTGTTGTGAACGAAGTCATTAAAATGCAATCTTTTTCGTATTTTGCACATTAAACCTTTAAAGCATGTTATTTTTGATGACCCTAATGAGATTTCTTAATTGTTATAAACAAAGCTGTTATCAATAAAAAAAGACAAGATGGACAGATAGTGATGAAGAAGAGTAAGCAATAGCGGCCGCTGAAAAGATAAAAGCTGAGGAAGAATAAGAATTACATACAAATAATATTTTTTCTTGTTTATAATTAATTACAGAAGGGAACACCAAAAGGTTGTTGGAAATTAATACCAAAAGAACAAAAATCCTCTAAACATAATACAAACAAGCTGAATTTTACTTCTTCTTCTTCTTTTGATATAGATATGACTCTGTCTGTTTTCCAATGTGCCTCCAGTAAGTTGTCATTCCATCGGTTTCGTGGTCTTCCTATTGGGGAACCGTCCCTTGCCGTCTTTACTACTCTATTTGTTGTCAGTCAGCTTATATGATCGTTCCATTCTACTCTTCTATTTTTAACCCAGTTTTTGGTGTTTTCCACCTTGCATCTATGTCGTATATCTCTACTTCTAGCTCTGTCTAGTGTCTTACCATCAATTTTTCTAAGTGTTTTCATCTCTGCTGTTTCTAACACCCTTTTTGTCCCCTATGTGTCACGTCTTATATCTGCTGCATGTCATTATTGGTCTGATGACTGTTTTATAAATTCTACCTTTCATTTTTTTCCCGATATATTTATGTCTCCATATTGTTTTATTTAGGCAGTCTGCGGCTCTGTTTGCTCTATTCAGTTGATCTTCCACTTTGGTTTCGAGCTTTCCGTAGCTAGATAATGTAATGCCTAGATATTTAAACTCCATCACTTGTTCTATTATCTGACCTTCCAGCTCCAATTTACATCTTAGTAAATTTGCTGCTGTAGCCATGAATTTTAAAATTCCACGAGAAAACTAAGTTCCTGTAGCTGGCTCTATACCATATATCACAAAAAATTGTTTAAAATCCTTTATAAAAGGTATATAAATATTATATACCTTTTATAAAGGATTTTAAACAATTTTTTTTATGAATTTTACTAAGAATGTTAATTTTGGGATGGGAAAAAAGATGCAAGAAGTTTGCCACTCTTACCATCGGAAACTACCGCTGTATACTAAGAAGAAGAAGAAGGATAAAATTACAAATGAAGAGGTGATACGCAGAATAAATAACGATTCAGAAGTTATACTGAATATAAAAAAGAGAAAACTTACAATACTTAGGCCACCTGACGAGAGGACGAAAGTACACATTCCTACAAAATATAATGCAAGGAAAAATCCAAGGACGCAGAAATCCAGACCGTAGAAATATGTCCTGGATGAGAAATTTAACAGAATAGTTTGGCTGTAGTACTAATGAATTATTCAAAACAGCAGTAAATAAAATTAGAATCGCCCTAATCATATCCAATCTCCGATAGGAGAGGCACTCAAAGAAGAAGAAGACCGTCGGGGTTCCCTCTAAAACGGAAAACATCAATTTAGCTAGAATCTGTACGCCGTAGAAAAAAATATTTCAAACAAGAAATGTAGCTAAGATAATTTTGAACAAAAATGAGCCAGATTACGTTGTGCTAGATTCTGCAAGCTATCTTCAGACTTTCCATATTTGACGAAATATTGAAACTTTTAATGACATATTAGTATGAATTTAATTTAACAATACTGAATACAGCAACGTGTTTCTGTGTTTTACTGACAACGAATACAAAATAAAAAGTAGTTACAATAAAGTTGAATGATTGTATATTGTATATTGCTCACTTGGTAGATTATAATTTCATAGTTTTTTTATTTAAATAAAAAACAATTTTATGTTGTAACCTCGGTAATCTTTTTTGGGTGGTGCTAGAAAGATAACCAATGGAGACACTGCGGACGGCAGCCAGATGGTTGGTGGAGAGCGAGTCGTGGGTTCGAAACTAGCTTTTGGAACCGGGAATGGATCCAACGGAAGAAATAGGTAAAGATAGGATAAGAGATATTAGAAAAGATACAGAAATAAACAAAAATATATATGGGTAAAATTACCAAAGATAAGAGAAGTTAGAAACAGGGCGCCACTCAATTTTTTGGGGTTAAGGAGAAAAGTATTACACTTACTTACCTACGAAACTTAATCAGCCTGATCTTTCTACACTTCAAAAGCATAGTAATATTTAAAGATAGTAATTGTTCAGAGCTATTATTTTATCAGGGAACTTGTTAGGAGCCGACAAATAAAATACATGCATAAAACAATAACAATATATTAAACACAAAATTATGATGCTGCTAAATGCAACCCAGGTAATAAAAATACACAACTATGAAATGGTGTTATATATGTATAAAATTAAGCTATAATGTATTAAAAAAATACCTTTACCAAGATGTATAAGGCAATCATATACAAATATAGTTTGGCGTATCTCGAGATATCATAGGAAAGATAATGAACAAAAATTATAGGAAATACAAAAGATAGCAAAAATTACTTAACTCTATATTTACAAAAAAAAAAAAACAAAAAGGTTACAAGAATGAAAACATAGACCAAACCGCACTTGGCTAAGTCAATTAACCATCTCGCACTATTATTTAATAAAAAACTGAGACTTGTATGTTCATAGGTAATATTTATAGAAATTTCTTGAATGGTTCAATTACATTCAAAAATCGGCAATCTTCAGGTGAAGATTTAGATGATACGTCCAGATAATGGCAGGTGATATGGTACCATCCCATATTACTCGCCCAGATAATTGTAGATAAAACTACTAACAGTAGATCTTGACGAAGGCAGCTTAATTCACTGAATTTAATACTTTTCTGGTACTAAACACTGAATTTAATAACCATTAAAGGTAGTGTAGAACTATATATAATTTAATATAGTCTAAGGAAAGAAAACTCAAATATAAAGTGTATACACACTTAGAAAATAATTCACAAAGACGATACGATAAGAAATAAAGTGAGCAAAGCGTAACACGAGATATTGGCCTTAACTCAACAACACAGGATCGGACAGTCGTATGTATTTTTTAGAAGATAAGGCCTTAACGACTATTGGACACCTTGAGGTAAAATAATCGGTATTAACAATTGGACATAAGAAACAGACAATACTTGGGATTAAGTTATTGTCAAAAGAAACGGGCCTTCGACTAAAATTACCAATTTATGAAAAGGAAACTGCATACCAAAACGCATTATACTCTTTTCATAGAAATATTTAATATATTAATAATAAAAAAAATGTTACAATGTAACGCGTTATTCGAACACCCCCTTCCGTCTCTGTAACGCACCATAACGTTTTACAAAATGTCATCAACCCAGATTGCATTACGTAATACTTGAACGACCCCTTATTAAGGCATCCTGCTAATATATTTCCTCTTTGTACTTGATCTCTTACTTCTTTTTCAACATCTCCGTAGCTGGGCAGTGTGATCCCTAGGTGTTTTATTTACATTACTTGTTTAATGCTAACCCCATCGACTTCCAGTTTAAATCTTTATTAGTTATTTACTATTGTATTTACTATTCTAGTTTTTTATGATTGTCCTTTTTTTAAAGTTGAAATTATTATTTTAAATTATTTTGCTCTTATATTAAATCTGTGAAAATCTGTGTATTTGAAGGAAATTATTATTTGGGCTATTGCATTGTCTGCATAAGAGAGAATTTTAATTTCAGTATTCCGCATTCTGTACCCTCTTCATTTATTGACGCTCTTTACGACTTATGCTCTTTACGATTAAATATCATGTCGAACAAGACACAACCAGCGTACGAAGCTTACAAGAGAATAATAAGAAATCAAAAACATGCACTTGTAAGAAGAACTAAAAACGAGCAGTAAAAATACTTTTCAAAAGTATTGAGCACTATTTTTATTGTTTACAAACAGAGGTCAAAGAGCGGAGTAGAAGGAAGGAAGAAGTGTTTAGACCCGAAACACATCTAAACAGAAACATTTTTATGTATATACTATAATTCATTATTTATATTAGTTTCAGCTGAACACCACTGGCAATTATACAGTTATACATAGTACTTGTATATCTAAATTCAACAATAGATAACAATGTTGACAAGTTAATAGTACACGTAGATAAAAACGATGTACCTAAATCTGATAGGTATCTAACGATTTTAATTGACGTGCTGTGCTATAAGGGTTTCTTAATGAAAGGTTCATTAATCGATAGACTACCTGAAGTGTGTCCTTGCTGGAAAGTTAATAAATTTGTTTTGAAGTGTATACCGCTTTCAGAAAAACTCTAGTACATAGTAAGATATGATCAATTTCAACGAGATTTATATGGGAAGTAATTTCAATTGAATTTGAAACATGACTAAATTTTCCAGCTAACATATATAAAAAAATAACTAATTTATTTAGTAATGGGAAGGTCTGCTATAGTTTCATATGCATTTAGTAACTGTTCGAAGCATGCTTAAAGTTCGTGATTTATGATATCATTAGAGATATCATCGTCGGCTTTTGTAATGTTGTCGGTGTAAAAGTTGATTTGGTGCTTGATATAAATTAGTGCTTTGGGAGCCGATCATATTTCACATGTATTGATAATAATAAATACATATGTTAATAGTTAGAATAAGGCAAATATGCAAAATGCATATATTGCATATTTGATGCAAACATCTATGGGTTTTGCAAATAAATAAAAAAATTGCATAAAATGCATAAACGTCAATGGATTTCTAATTGTGCATTTTAAATAATATTTACCTAACCGTAGATAGTGGTATGACTGGTAAAGTAAGTGGAAATTTTAATGTTCGTTTTATTTAAATATTTTAGTCTTCAAAATTATCCATAGTACATATAGATGAACGTGTACGAACTGATCACTTTTTAGCCCCCCATAAAATTATTAGACCCTCCGAGATCTAGTAAACTGATCACCGGCATCCTTTGGAGACAGGTAAACTCATCACCGCAGATAGGTAAACTCATCACCAGTATTTTTGTCCCATGGCGGTGGTTTCTAATGCAGAATATTGCCAGTTACCTGGTACACTTCTCGTTTATGTGGCAATAATTATGGTTAAGAAATTATTTAAAGCCTTCTTCTTCTTAGAGTGCCATATCCCTATGGAACGTCGGCGTCTACCATGCTTGCTTAAAGCCAATTACTTTAAAATATATGTATATTATTATCGATTTTTTTACGGTGTGACCTATTCGACGTATCTGCCAATTTAAGGGGTTTTGAGATCTGAAAATTCAGTTGCATAGGTTTTCGATAGTGACTTTATAATGAAAATATTTATGAGCATGTGCTGTTTCCGTATATATCGGAAATAGTCCTTAACTTATTAACCAATTAAAAATCTATTTAGTATGACAGAATGAATCAAAATGCTTAAGTATAGTGTCCTGAACGTTTTATAAACGCTAAGAAACATTATCCTGTGAAAACAAGACAGGTACATGTAAATTCTGCAGTTTTATGGACACCATTGTTTAGTACTGTGGAAGCGTAGATAAAAAAGTGAGGATATTGGGATGAGAATGGTAAAAATAGTTGGAAAAATGGGAATAAAAGGATTCGCATGGATTTGTAGTGAAATGTATATGCCTAGACTGGGATGCCCAATCAGTAACAAGGAAAAGAGACTCATTACTTACGTAGTTCTCTACGATATAATCGGATATTTTAATAAATGAAAGCAGGTTGGCTAAATCCGCATGAAATCCTTGACAAAAGAATCGCTGACTCGCTTTGGGTCCAAAAATGGCCAGCCAAATAAGTGGTGCAGCCACTGGCCGTTGTTATTTCCCCTATTGTAAGTGGTTACCAAAATAAGTTTTTGGATTTGGTGAAACCAACTTTAAGTCAAGTAAAATAAACATCTAATTCGGTTCACAGATGGTCGAACGGCAACTACGAAATCAATCACAAGTCATAATGGACTTAAAACGGCACCAACTTCTTCGGAGCAACGAGTTAATTGAGTAATGCCCATTTTATAAGCTATGGATGGTAAATAATTGCAAGAAAAATATCAGTTGTCGTTAGACCAGTCCATTTTCTAAGATTGGCCAGCCAGGATATACGTCTACGTCCAGGGCGTCTATTACCCTCAACCTTGCCCTGTAGAATCAACTGTAAAAGTCGCTATTTGTCATTACACATGCTGTGGCCGAAGTAAGCGAATTTTCTGTTTTTATGGTGTTAATAATTTCTTTGTCTTTTCTTAGCCTCTGTGGAATAGTTATGTTACTTGTGTGGTGTATACATGAGACCCTTAACATACGTCGGTCGGTAGCACCACAGTTCAAATGCCTTCAATCGTTTTATGGCATCTTCTGTAAGGCTCCAGCTTTCTACTCCATAGAGGAAAACACTAAAGACGTAATCTAAGAATTCTTATGCGTATAATAATACTTAAAGATAAGTTGCAGAAAATCTTCCTAAGGCTGTAAGGCGTAAAGAGCTTCTGGCTTTTTCAATATGAGTTTGTACTTCATAGGTGTGATCCCAAGTATGCTTAATATTGCAGCCCAAATCATAAATAGCCCAAAGCAATATGCGTCTTCTTTCGCCAGGTATCGTATATTCGCAAGAATACCAAAAATAATAATTTTTTGTTGCAAATCGTTATCTAACACAAAACATTTATCGCGGTTCATCTTAAGATTCATCTGTTGGATTGCTTGATGCGCTTTCCTATTGTCTTAGGTACAGTTTATATAAAAGGAAAACGATCGTTGCTCATATTCCTCCGAATTCAAGAGATGTCCGTTGTGGTTATGTGTTTGTTGAAAGAAGAAGTTGCAATCTTTTGGTAAATGATTTTTGATGGTCTCTCTTGAGATTTTATCTTGCAGGAGTTGCTCATGCCTTGACGGCTTAGTTTTCGAAATTCGCTTACGTGATAATATTTTCCGCAACTAAATTAGGTAGTTTTAAAATTTCAATAAGTAGTCCAGACTGTGAGGCCGCTCCCGTTGGGAAAATGTTTCTGATTCGGTTTCTTCGCGGATTCCGGTTCAAAAATGTCCCCTTTATACAAATCTGAAGGGTGCCGGGCGAAATTTCTGGGCAGAAATTGTTTAAACAATTTATTTTAAACAAATTCCAAAAACATTTGTTTTAATCTGCAAAACATTTTTTTAGGTTTTTTTGGGTCACTTTAAATAAAAAAGGTCTCTTGTCATTTTTCTATAAAGTTGATAGTTTTCGAGTTATAAGCGATTTAAAGTCTGAAAACCGCGAAAATACGCATTTTTGAGGCTTGAAAACACATATGTAAATTATTATTTTTGAGGTTACCAAGTGTCTAAATTGAAGTTTAAACATTTAGCTTCAAGATTGTGAAGAGTAATCGGGGCTTATTTTAATTTAGACCGTTGTTTTTTAATTGTTAAATATGCGCGTACACTCGATTTTTCAGCCGTCGCGGCGCGGCGCGCTAGAGTGCGCTTCTATCGTACTTATGCATAGTTTACATATACACTTACGCAAAATTTTAAATGTCTTTTTCCCTACCTCTTCTTAAATGAAAACTTACCGAAGAAAATTTAGTTTGTATTTTTTGTAATAACATCAACAATATTAAGTTAGTGCAAAAACCTAAAGTAGATTTTTACATAACAATACAAAATGCTGCTCTTTGACGAAAAGACAGTGTGACTTAAAAATTTCATTTAATCTAGCCAATATACTTTGTACCTCTGACGCACTTTACCAACACTTGTTAAGAGCTTTCGCTAAAACATATATTTGGCGAAATGCCATATATTCCCGCTATCAAACTCTCGATTTTACACAATATGGATATTTTATGTCTGATAGTGGTGGGTTGGGAAACCGTGCAAATGCAAAAAGACTTGCAAAACTAATGCTTGCAACTGCAAGAAAAATCATGTCAACTGTGTACCATTATGTGGATGTGATTTAGATTTTTGTGAAAACAAAGATACTTTTACTGAGTGATATTAGTGTGTTATTTAACAATCTTTTGTACAATTATTTTATGTAACTATTATTAGACTTTAGACGAAATTTATATTATAACTCAATTGATATAAATAAATATATACTCAATAAATAATAATTATTTGTAAGTATATGTAAACTATGCATAAGTACGATAGAGGCGCACGGTAGCGCGCGGCGCCGCGGCGGCTGAAAAATCGAGTATATGCGCATACTTAACAATTTAAAAACAACGGTCTAAATTAAAATAAGCCCCGATTACTCTTTACAATCTTGAAGTTAAATGTTTAAACTTTAATTTAGACACTTGGTAACCTCAAAAATAATAATTTACATATGTGTTTTCAAGCCTCAAAAATGCGTATATAAAAACTATCAACTTTAGAGATGAGACAAGAGACTTTTTTTGTTTAAAGTGGCCCAAAAAACCTAAAAAAACGTTTTCCAGATTAAAAAAAAATTATTTTTGGACTTTGTTTAAAAAAATTGTTTAAACAATTTCTACCCAAAAATTTCGCCCGGCACCCTTCAGATTTGTTTAAAGAGGACATTTTTGAACCGGAATCCGCGAAGAAACCGAATCAGAAACATTTTCCCAACCGGAGCAGCCTCACAGCCTGGACTAAAGTTCTTTGCCAATTTTTTAAGTTTCATGTGAAAAATTACTTGATTGAATTATAAAAAATAATTCATATTTAGGTAAGTCAAAAACATATTTGGATCTTTAGCTAGTATTGCAAAACTTATTGCAAAATTAATTATAAGAGTACAATTCAATTGTACAGAAAAATTAGTTATTTATACTAAATGATTTTCCAATTCTAAAGCACTTTTAGTTTTTATTGAAAATATCTAGCAAGAGAAATGTAAAGTATTTCTTAACAAACTTTAAAGAACAGTATTGAAATACATTTGTGTTTAGATTTAAACTTCTAAATATGCAGGGTGTTTTACTCTACCAACGTTCACGAAACGTGGAAATTTTGTCAAGTAAGAAAAATAGTGAAGTTCTCTAGAATTAAGTGGTCGATCACCAAAAATTATTTTCGGCTATACGAGATGTTGCATGTGGCAAGATTTAGGTAGTTTTTAATAGAACAACATATTCAATATTACACAGATTCACACTTATTATTATTACCTTACTTTTCTGAAATGGATAATGCATAAGTAACATACATTATACATACTTTGGTTTGTATCTAACAAATTTGTAAATATTAATTTTCTTATTCTTATTGCAATTGTCCACAAAAGCAATTCGATTTTAGAGTCTTTCGCAATTGAAATTTGAAATTATTGATATCTGTGGTTTTTCGTCCGCATTGGCTCAAAACGTAGTGAGCAGCTCACTATCTATCTTAAAGGAACAAGACGTATAGCTTTAGGTAGCTATCAATAGAATTTTGTGGAATTTCCAAATAAAGACATATAAATTACATTTGCATTTAATAAATCTATTTTAAATTTATTCTGTCAAATTATCAAATCCTAATTACTAAGGTACAGAGTAAAGACCATGCATCGAACAGATATGCAGTTGATGATGAAGATGAAATCTTAGATATCTTAGAATATATATGTACGAGTATGTAATACCACAATAATGCGTAAGGGTGCGTTCATTACGGACACCATCGCATCGCATCCTCGCCTAGAGCATAGCACTGACAGTGAACGTTCGCATTTAAAACAATGCATTTATTTTACCTAAAATGACACACTTAGAGTAAATAAAGTTTTTAGTTATCTGGATCAATTATCAATCAATTGGTTGAGCTAGGGAATGATAGTGTAGTTTTTGGGAATTGGTTAATATACCAATCAAGAGCAATTAATAAGCACTAAAATATACCGCCAAGATGGGCCCTGTAACCCTTTTCATTGCCGATATATAGCTATGGCTATGTTAGCTTTAACGTAACGTTAGTATAATGATTACGTCTCGGAAACGGCTGCAGCAATAATTTGTTTCTTGGTGTAAAACGTTGGCAATAAATTAGCAATCAATTCCATGCGATTTACTTTCTGGCCGATATCCCGGTTTTTCAGTGGGTGTTTCGAGCTGGGGATGAAGGGATATCTTTTGAAGATTGGTTAATATACCAACAACAGTAATTAATTAGCAGTAAAATATGCCGCCAATATAAACTCTGTACACGTTTTCCTAGCCGAGATATAGCTATGACTTATTACTACCATAAAGTTAGCATAATCATTATCTCTGCGAAACAGCAATAAATTGTTTTTCAGCGCAAAACGTCTACATAAATTAGCAATCAATTCCATGCGATCCATGATATTGGCCTTTTTGGCCTTATACGGGCCTTGTACCGCTTTTTCTTACCGAAATCTAGCTCTGGCTATGCTAGCTTTACCGTAAAGTTGGCATACTCACTTATTTGTCAGCAACGGCTACAGCAATATTTTTTTTCCATAATAATTTAGCCTTATAAAATGGAAATGCTACTTTTGGAGACATCTAAAAGTCTTCCCTTTTGAAAATAAAATTGACCTGCCATTCCGATTTTTTCGGGACTTTTTTCCCGAGAAAGCAAACCTTGTACCTTTATTAGTAATCTTTTAGCAAAATTAATATAAAATATCCACACTAATTTTACTGCTATACTTTTTCCGCTCTTTTAAAAGATTTATCTAACACAATCTCAGTATGCTTCTCTGATAAACCAAAATATGCTATCTTTTATATTGGGCTGTTTTTAGCTTAGAGACAGTGGCTATGGTTAAATATTTATTGAGCGCACTGAGCGCTTACGGTTTGGTATTAATAAAGAAATTGCTGTCAGAAAAATGTATTAAAAACTAATCGTGCTTTAATAAAACTAGAGATAGATAGTATGGAAATTATTTATGGAAAGTTTCAAAGCAAGTCACACTTCTGTGTGGCAATTTGACAATACTGTTACAACGGCATTGTCATTTTATCTAATAGCTGTAAGCTTTCCGCTGGATGTGGAATGTGTCGTTATTTTCTCACACTTCTTGAAAGATCCTTTTGGAGGCAAATTCATCCATTTTACTATTCTATTTTCTCGCAACGTTCCAGTTCCTCCCAAGTCTTGTTTGGACAGTTATTCAAGTAAGGACAGAGAAGTGAATAAATTTTCAAAATATAATTTAGTTCCGCCAGGAACGTCGGCTTATTCAGAAAGTCCTAGTACTACATTTCCTCCATGTCCGAGTCCAATACCAGTAAGCTTTGTATGTGCACCGCAGTATGGTTCAGCGTGAGATACAAATCCATTCGGGTTTACTAAAACCCAAAATGGATGACGTCCATAATACAGGACTATGCTCTCATATATACCAACTGAATTTCCAACTGGTACTTGCTTTAATAAATTATTTAGATAATCAAGCAGAGAACGAACCTTGTACAACCTGTCAGTATTCATTTTCGAGTTATTATTTAGATCGAGATACCGTAATGTGTCTTAAAATCGACGGACGTTCCCGCATTGCTTCTGCAACTATAGCTACCTTACATTCAGGTTCATTTTGCCAATACATCAGCTTACTCAGCAGTTGGTGGTAACCAGATTTTACTATTTCTACTTTACAGAAGATTATTCCCAAGAAGATAGAAATTTCATCATAAATTACATTTAAGAGACGCATTCCTTTTTTACCGGCATAAAGATTAGTTTGTGTAATTATATGTTTAATTAGAGCATCGGTAACAAAGCATTTGAAAGTTTTAAGCGAAGAACTTACCGAGTTTTTTAAAAAATCTATAGTCGATGGACCAGAGAGTATAGTAATAGCAGCTAAATCCCAACTATTTTCTTTACGCTGAGACCAAACAATCTTTCTAATCAAACTACAGATTCAATTACTTTTTGATTTTTGTTACTAATAGGTTTTGAAGTATCTAACTGTGGCAAATCAATATTTTTGTTATCCAAATATATATTTTCTTTACCCTTTTAATAATTCTCAGCAATTTTCTCATCAAACTTAAGAATCGTTTGCGATCTGAAGATTCTACCTGGTAAATGATTTGGATATCCTTCAGTTTCGTCATTTGATAAATCTGAATCTTCGTCAATGTCAGCTTCTGCAGATTTGATAGAAAGAACTATTCGTACAAAACGGATTCTTCTAAAAAACTTAATCCGTAATTTTCTTCAAAAGCTTTCATAATCTCATCTACGCCGAACGTGTTATCTTCAGACCTAAATGAAAAAATAAATCATTCTAGTGCTCAGTAGCTGTCTAGAGATGAACAGTCTAAAGATGAACTTTTTAGAGCAGCCGTCTCAAAAGTCCGAATAGCTACCATGATTGCCGACCTCCTCCGCGGAGATGGCACTTGAAGAAGAAGAAGTGCTCAGTAGCAACTAGAGTTGCCATGTGAATTCAGTGTACCATAATTATGTTTAAATTCAATGAACAGTTAATTTTCTTAGATTAGAATATATAATAGCCCTTTAGTTTAAAATGAACTGAATATGAACAGAAAATATTATAAATTGACTAAAAAATACTTACATCGTTTAGGACTAAGTTTGATTGCTGCAAAACTCTGATATTGAAATAACTACTGGCGAGCCTCTGACAAGTTTGGATGCAAAGTTGTAAGCAAAATTATATACCACCTAAAAATAGGCAACACAAATTACACATGAGATTTTATGGGTGTTGAAAATCCGTGCTAATGGGTTAAGAACACTAATTTTAATAAAACCTATTATTATATTTGCTTTAAAGTTCATATGAGCTATGAATATGCCATGTTTAACTAGTTAACCCTACACGGTTCTAATTAAAAAACTGGTTTTAGAACTGTTATTTGTTCGAGTTTAATCAACTAAGCGGTTAAAGCAAGACATACAAAGGACTACGTCATAACGAATATGTAGATAAACAATTGATGGATTCGACCGTTACTTGATGGAAATTCATTTTATGTAACAATAAAACACTGAAAACTTTGTTTTCAAACTTCCACAAAATTTATTTTAACTCTTATCACTGCAGCAGTTTTGGCTGATTGCCTTTCTCAAGTGATCTATTTTTGGTATGTGTTTACACTTTATAGTCTCTAATGAAACAGGTTGAGGAGGGGAGAACTGTTTGTCTCAAGTTGGTCATTTAGAATTATATCTGTGTTTTTTAATTTGTTGATTTCCATAGATTCTAACATCTGGATCTGGAAAAAGTTTTCAGTGTTTTATTGTTACATGTAGATAAATAGTTAAATCAAAGATAAAATTAGGACCATTTTGTACTAATTACGTTATTAATGTTAATAACTTCTATATTATATTAACAGCTCATTTACGTCAAATTTGTGCTTACCTATGGCATGAAGTTTCTTTTAATAACGCTTCGCGAAATACTGTTTTAAACGTGTATTCCAAAGTGTAAAATCCTTTGTTTTGTAAAAAAGTATCAAATATATTATAAAATGTACTTCTAGGTATATTATTACTCGTACAATCATATGGATGAAGTCTAGACACGATTGTTACTCTCAACTACAAGTTACGGTAAACATTTATTCTCTTTCACCACATTTTCACATGTTTGCAATTCATTTACTAAATATATTAGTTCCAAAATTCGTTTTTGTAAAATAAACAGCCTCGTTACGTTTTTATAATTCCCTCAAACTAAAATATGGCTTAGTAGCATAGCATAAATAAAGCATAATAAACTACCATTAGAATACGTTCCTTATGATAATTTTTCAAATGAAAAACAAAATAAATTTTCCTTAAACTAATATATCAGACAGGTCTGCATGGTATGAAAAATTAAGGCACTTGATTTTACCTTAACTTAATGCATCGATTACATAATGATCACCAAAAGATACAAAACCGCAGTAAAAGCATGCGAGACATATCCCGGAGCTGACATCCCCACCGACCACAATCTTCTTCTTGCAACAATTAGGATAGCATTTAAAAGAACAAAAAGAAATAAGCAAATAATAGCTATTAACCCAGATAAGTTTAAAGAAGAATCCACTAGTAAGAAAATACGGGAAGAAATACATAGACACTTGAGTAACAGAACAGTACAATCGACACAAACTCCCGAGGAAGACTGGCACTATATTGAGAAAACACTTACAAGAGTAACAGAAGACTACCTCAAACAAGATAGACGAAAAAAGAACAAACCATGGATGACAGAAGAAATTCTAAACATGATGGACGAAAGAAGAAAATACAGAGGTAAAAATGAAACAACAAACAAGCAAATACACAAGAATATCAGAATAAAGATCCAACAAGCCAAAGAAACCTGGCTAAGTGAAAGATGCCAAGAAATTGAACAGTTGGAACAAAGAAATGATACTTTCAATCTACATAAAAAAGTAAAAGAAGCCGCTGGAATATTTAAACAAACTCCTACGTCTTCCATCGGGAACTGGGAATTCAAGATAAACATGGGAACCCGCTACTGAACATAGAAGATCAAATAGGTAGATGGAGAGAATATGTGGAAGAGATGTTTCAAGACCGAGAGAGGACGAACATTTACATGCAGGAGGCATCGACTAGACCTTATATCACAAAGCAAGAAATTATCAAAGCGGCAAATCAGATAAAGAACGGAAAAGCTGTTGGGGAAGATAATATCCCAATTGAAATAATAAAGATATTACTAGACGAACACATCGAAGTAATGGAAGATATATTTAACAAAATTTACGAAACAGGCATAATACCAAATGATTGGCTGACATCGGTGTTTATACCACTACCAAAGAAGAAAAACTCCAAGGAATGTAAAGACCATAGCATTATTAGCCTGATGAATCATATATTGAAACTTTTCCTACGAGTAATACACAATAGAGTATAATAAATAATAAAACAATAAACTAGACCAGTGATACTCAACCTGCGGCCCGCGGGCAGCATGCGGCCCTCGGGCGTTTTTTATGCGGCCCGAAGGCTAACTAAGAATTTTTTACTTTATCTACATATGTATTTATAAAATCTTACATTTTAAAAAATACTATTATATTAGATATTTTTGTAATTCATTATGACAATGTTTTGAGAGTAGCTTGTAGTAATTACGTACCCGATTTATCTAAAATTGTTGATAGTTTGCGTCAGTGTCAACCATCACATTAATTTTTATCTTAATTTTTATCTTAAATAAATGCTTTAATTTAACGAGGCCGTTGTTTTGTAGAATCCACACCATGTGATACCTCATTTAAACGCTTTGGAAATACATTTTTTTCGAATCATGAGAAAAATAATGAGTATTTTTAAAAAATTTAAACGCCGAATGAAAGATCACATTATTATATGTATTCAAAATGAAAAATCATACTAAATTTTCTCTTTGTTTTCACCCCTGCAGAGCCGTGCGATACGTCTTTTAATATGATGCAAGACTATGAAATGCCTCCTCTTATATGTGATTGAAATTTAACTTTCATTTTTATGCATTTTTTATCAAATCCTGAGAAAACTAATTAATATTTTTGAAAACTTTAAATGCAGAATGAAATACTTCATTATTACCCAGAGCATAAATTCCCTTAGAATAAATAAAAAGTTTCTTTTGAATGAAATATTTGAAATTAAAAATCACAATAAATTTTCTGTCCTTTCACCCGTGTAACTTATTAAAATAGACATAGAAATTTTCAGGAACTTTCTGCACTCGGTAATAATGTAATCTTTCACTCTGAAAATACTTATTAGTTTTCTCAGAATTCGAAAAAACCAATGCATTTTTATCCTGGCTCGCTTTTTTATCCTGGCTTGAATTTCATTTTCAGCTAGAAATGCAATACATATATTTATAAACTTTTCTGCAATTGCGTTAAATTTTCATTTGGTCATTAGCCATATTATCTGTAACTTTTCGTTTTGTCTGTAGTTTCTGACAACAATTTTACACAGCCTGACATTTTTTTTTTATTTTACTGATTATGCCGCCCCCCTTTTGATGCCGCCTGATGCGACTGCCTCGCCGTATCATAGTACGGCACGGCCCTGCACCCCTGTAACTTATTAAAATAAACTTACGGCCCTGCACCCCTGTAACTTATTATATTCTGCGTTTAAATTTTTCCAAAATTCTTATTAGTTTTCCAATAAATAAAAAAATTAATGCCTTTAAAAAGCATTTGACCGAAATTTTGCGAAAGTATTATACATTTTGGAAATCAGTATTTTGAAAATAATGTATATATATATATATATATATATATATATATATATATATATATATATATTCGTTCGGTGAGTTGGAGTCAATAAAAGGGGCTGTTCTAGAAGACTATTTTTTATATCTCAAGCTTTCAAACGTTATAGTTTATTCGTCTTCCGGGTTTGGACCGTGTCATTTGTGAGTGACCCAAAAGTGGGTTCATCTCGACGTTTCGCTACAATTGTATGTAGCTTCTTCGGGAGAATAAAGAAAAGAAAAAGAAGACAGGAAGATGGGTAGTTAGCAAAACTGTTACTCAACGCAACCAGAGGCGAATACTAACTACCAAGATGGGCATTTGGTCACAGTAACTCAACTACTCAACGCAGCCAGAGGTGAAAACCAAATGCCAGGACAGGGATTCACGTCCAACAGCTCAGAACACTAACACGTCGAGAGGCGGGAAGTGAATCCGATTCGATAGTCAAATGTGTCAATAGCTACTATGCGGCCCAGAGAAAAAAAAGGTTGAGTATCGCTGAGCTAGACGAACACACTGGTCAAACTCAGTTTGGTTTTAAGAATGGGTTCGAAACAAGAGAAGCACTTTTTTTAATAAGTGTGCTAGTTGAAAGATGTAGAAATGTCGATTCTGATGTATACCTGTGTTTTATAGACTTTCAGAAGGCGTTTGACCTGGTGAAACATGATAAACTAATAGATATTTCAAGGTCATGTAATATCGACGATAAAGACTTAAGGATCATTTCAAACCTCTACCAAGACCAAAAGGCTAAAATCAAAATAAAAAGCGAAACATCTGGAAAAATCAACATCGATAAGGAAGTAAGACAGGGATGTGTCCTATCACCTTTGCTGTTCAATGTTTAATCTGAGAAGATATTTCAGAAAGCTTTGGAAGGCACCTCGGATGGTATAATTATAAACGGGCAATGTATAAATAACCTGCGATATGCTGATGACACTGTCATTCTGGCAAATAATGTTGAAGCCCTGCAACGCTTAATGGACCGAGTAATGACGGCCTGTAGAGAATTTGGAATGAAATTGAATACAAAGAAGACAAAAACGATGGTCATCAGCAAGCACCAAAACAGAAGGGTGAAGGTCAATGTCGACGGAACAGATTTGGAAAAAGTAACAAGAACAACGTACCTTGGAAGTAATCTTGATGAAACTTGGGACCACTCACTAGAGATAAGAATACGCCTGGAAAAGGCACGTACAATGTTTTACAAAATGCAAAAAGTTCTATGTAACCGCCAGCTGGGCATCTCATTGAGAACTAGAATACTTAAGTGCTATGTTTTCTCCACCTTGCTCGATGGTGTTGAAGCCTGGACAATGACAGAAGCAACACAAAAAAGAATCCAAGCATTCGAACTCTAGTGTTACCGTAAAATGCTCAGAATATCCTACATAAGCCATACGACAAATGCGAAAGTCTTGCGGAGGATGAATAAGGAAAGAGAGCTTATGCTTATAATAAAAGAACGGAAAACACAATATTTTGGTCACATCATAAGAAATCAAAAGTATGAACTGCTCCAACTTAGAACTATTCAGGGCTGCTACAAATAAGATTAAATGGGCAAATGTAATGGCCAACATCCTTAAGGATAAGGCACCGTAAGAAGAAGAATGCATCTATACAAGAAAACTAAAATTGTCTTAGATGAAATGAAATCTGCTGTATCAAGATTAAATTCAATATACTTAAGTTAGGCCTATGGAACAAATAATATCATAAAGCGATTTTAAAAGAAAACATGGTTTGTATTAGAGAAGCTGGTTTTTAAGACAAATTTCTGATCACCTAGGAACAGATGGTTTGAAGAAAAAAAATCGTAGTAAAAAAATTAACACTGGTAAAAACAGTATAAATTTTAGCTTTAAAGAAGATTACAATAGAGTCAATTGGATCTGAAGGGATATGAAGTAATACACAGTTTTAGGCTTACTCTAAAAAATTTTAGGTGCTGCTTTTCAAAACTGTGGATAAGTATCGCTCCATTTGCCTTCTCCCTTGTATCGGGCAATTGCATGAGAGGACGGCTCGACGACAGTATTAAAAAA
This sequence comes from Diabrotica balteata, assembly GCA_918026665.1. Lineage (NCBI taxonomy): Eukaryota > Metazoa > Arthropoda > Insecta > Coleoptera > Chrysomelidae > Diabrotica > Diabrotica balteata. Next base: position 110,874,195 of record OU898279.1, on the reverse strand, counting down.
TCAAGAGGCATATCCCCGAGACCGTTCAGATGCTGCAAGGGTAAGAGCACAATTTATGCAATTTTGAGTGTGCTCTAAGCATTGCACAACATTGGGGACGAAAAACATTGGGTGTCTTTGCTGCTTGTCGATGTTAGAAATGCATTCTAAAAACACTCTACAGTGAAAAGACGTGACGCTTAACATTGGGGATCCAAATCCGAATGTGCAGTCAGTCATCTAGTAAAATGCATTAGTCTGAAGTAGAACGTTAGAGATACAGACCTGCAAGGGGTTTATGATACTAGTGGATAGAACGAGTTTGTTGCGAGTAGCATGCGCCTACAGGACTGAATCTGCGGCTGCCTTGTGGACTATCACGGGTTGTGTTCCCCTGCTAGCAGTAGAAAGGAAACTCGTATCTCTATGAGATAAGAGACCATTTAACCAAAGCCAAAAGAAAAGAAGAAAACGAAAAATCAATCAATCTAAAGATGACAGAAAGAGTGGAACAACACAGAAAATGTTGTTCAGTGGACTAAAATGTTGATCCCAAGCCTAAGGGACTGAGTGGACTATGGTCACAAGCGACTAGATTACTTCCTGACGCAACTGCTCACAGAACACGGATGTTTTAGGACCTGTCTTCGTATGTTTGTTCGAGTGGAGAGAAACAAAATATATACAGAAATAAGTATGACGCAAAATAAGAAGGGACAAAATGGTGTACACAATTACATCCAAAAAGTTATTAGGAAGAGAGTAGAAATGCAGCCAGGCCAATGCTAGGGATAAGATCTGGATAAGAGAAAAGAGTGCTTCAAAGTGTCGTCAGCCTTACAGCGGTTATTCCACTTGCGGACCCACTGCATTAGTTTGCAGGATTTTAGGGAGAAATAGTCTCGGATGTAGTCCTCTATCCCGAATCCAAGCTCTTTACTCTAAACAAGCCAGCCATCCCTAGGGATAATCCAAACTGGTACGGTTTTTAGAAAATTTCCACACTCAAAGGAAAAAAATAGTAGTAGTATTGGCGTGAAAACGTTAAAGGAATAATTGAGGAACAAATTTTACGAAAACTAAATAATACCATTGATAAAAATGTTGGATTTGACAAAGGTTCTTCAAGTCGCACATATTTTCTGGAGATAATTTTCAGAAAAAACCAATGTGGGCCAAGGACACAGCCAACTTAAAATATGCTTTTATGAAAGAAGTTTTTCTGGTTCTAAGTATGTATACTCTGTTAGAAAACATAAATTTTTTTCAGAAAAATTTGAGAAACATTGAATTCTTCTCTACTGTTTATATGAGAAATCTGAAGTATATAAAGTAAAATTGTTTTAAGTTTTGGTTTTATATATTTAATATAAGAAGTATACTTTCAAATTTATAATGTATTTTGCTGAATATTATGTTGAATTTTTTCTGCATAATATTGACAAAAATCAATTTTGTTTTACTCATTATTGATAAAAGTCGTGCATATTTGTGTGCACGTACTTAACGTTTGAATATTCATGTTTGCGTAAGCCCGACAATGACAAATAACGCATCTACTCCCAAATTTTTTGTTACTACTCCATTCTTACGAATAGCCTCAACTTACTTAATTTAAATGAGAGTTCCTGTACATTTTTGTAAATTTTAAAAAAATTTTGTAATTTGTTCGAAGTTTGATAGAAAAAATATACTGTTAAAATGATAAATAAATCATTTTACACTCAAAAAAGGCAAATTTATTTACTAAGATCAATGATAAGATTTTTTATGATTTGAATCCTGAAAGAAATCCAATACAACATTCAATTTATTACTTAAATATTGCAACCTTTTAATGCAAACAGAATTGTCAAGGAGTCCGGCCCCGATATCTAGTAGATCATACAGCTTAATATCGGTTCTGACAAATTTGTTAATTATTAGTAGTTAAAATTAAAAATCTAAATTAATTTTTATATTGTTAGCAACTTGAAGTTAAATGTGACAGTCCACTAAAAATCGTAGAATTCTGTAAATATCTTATAGACAACATGTCTTATAGACAACAACTTTTATCACTAAATTACGTTGCCAGAATTTCAGCAAATAACAGCAACGTAACCTACTCAACAATACTTTGCAGAACAAATATATCGTCCGATCTTTACAGAAACATTACAATAAAAAAACTACAATTTCTTGAACGAAGAAAACGTATTGGTCTTAATTTAGAACTGTTCAGTGTTGGTATGCCTATTCATGTAAAGGTTTCTCCTTGGATGATCAAACCTCGAAAAATAGACACGTCTCTAAAAGAACTTCCAAAAAATTCCACACATCCTTTCCTTATACAGCAAGCCTATAAAAATGTAATATCCAAATAGCCAACAACCCATCAAATCTTCACTGATGGTCACAAACTTGATGAAGGACATGCTGCAGCCTACATTTACGAAAACTTAAAGTCTACCATACGAATCCCAACAAATGGTTGTATATATATATATATATATATATATATATATATATATATATATATATATATATATATATATATATTTACGGCATAAAGTGGACTCCGCCCATGTTAAAATTCAGGTTCAGGTGAGCTCCGTGGTCAAGTGGACACCGATATACGGAGCTCACTTGACCATTCCATAATATTGGCTCTGTCGATTCGTCAACATGTATAGTTTCATAATTTTTAAAAAAATTTTGGAGCCCATAATTATCCCTGTATCATAAATGTATATCGCTTAGTTCACGTGTATATATTATAGGGGTCGTTCAGATCTTTTTCACTGTATATTGGAACCATATGTATATCGGTTTAAGTAAGCTCTGATAGTTTGGCAACTCTGCTATAAGATGTATAATTCTCGCGTAAAGTCTGGACGGTTTATATGGACTCCTTAGTTTTGTTATCATTCATACGCATTACAGTGTGTAACAATGTATACTATTAACTACCTGTTTTTGGTAGGTACGAGTTCTCTAAAAATAGCTTTATAGATACAAAAGGATTTCATTACCAAATTGGATTTTGTTTCATATGCGGAAATTTCCTAATGTATTTTGTTAACGTGAATATGTCTTCATAAGTTTTATTTAAGAATTCGATTAATAAGAACTTCTTTTATTTCATCCATTGTTTTATGATATCTTGTATACAGCTTTTTTATTATTTTATTTCTGGTTTTATCTATGTACTACATATAAGTTTGGATAAAAGGTTATCTCAAAATAAATATTTAAGTGCTAAAATAGATATTTTTGTGTAAAAATGGGTAGTAGTGCACAAAAAAAGAAAGAATTTATCTAACAAGCATTATACCACTTCTCCAATATTACATACTTCTGAATGTTTTATTTTCTATTTAGGGGTAATATGTTATCAATATAAGTGGAGTTAGTTTCAAATTTGCAACGATCTGTATAAGTAAAAGCTTACTGGCTATACTTAACATGTTTCTATCTATACAGCCCTTAAAATCCATCCTTGGATATAGGCCTCCTCCTCCTTCTTCCATGCCTCTCTATCTTGGGCAATTTGCATCCATTTTGACCCTGCGTGTTTCTTCAGGTCATCTGACCATCGCATTTGTGGCCTTCCCCTTTTACGTTTGTGATTCCATGGTCTCCAATGTATAATTGTTTTAGTCCATCTTTCATCTTTCTGCCTTAGGGTGTGTCCGGCGAACTTCCATTTAAGCTTTGCTACTTGGGTTGAGACATCTTTCACTTTTGTTTTATTACGGATTCATTCGTTTCTTATTTTGTCTGATAGTTTAATGTTCAGCATTTGTCTTTCCATGGATCTTTCTGTCTTTGCTATTTTTTCCATATTTTCCTTTGTAAACGTCCATGTCTGAGAGTCATATGTGAGGACAGGGAGTATACATTGATTGAAGACTCTCGTTTTTAAGTATTGGGGGTATTTTGAATTCTTTAGAATATAAGACAGTTTTCCGAATGATGCCCAGGCCAATCTTATTCTTCTCTTTATTTCTTCGGTGTGATTTTCTTTATTTAATTTAGTGATTTGGCCTAGATATATATACTCTTTTACTTGTTCTATTTTTGTTTGTGCCACTGTAATCATAAGTTCTTCTGGTTGATTAGTCATGGTTTTTGTTTTACTATAATTCATCTTGAGTCCAATTTTTGTCGATTCTCTATCTAGTTCTTCCATCATTCTTTGTAATTCTTCACTTTTTTCTGTTATTAATACAATATAATCAGCATATCGTAAATGATTCAGATTTTGCCCGTTTATATTAATTCCCAAGTCATCCCAGTGTAGTCGTTTAAAAACATCTTCTAGCGCTTGGTTAAATAACTTGGGCGATATGGTATCTCCTTGTTTTACTCCTTGGTTTATTTTAATAGGCTCCGTTTGTTTCATTAGCTTAATAGTTGTTGTTGCCTTGTTGTATATATTTGTAATTAAGTCGGTATATCGGTAGTCTATTCTGCTGTTTTGTAGGGAATTCTGTACTGCCCAGTGTTCCACACTATCAAATGCCTTCTCAAAGTCAATAAATGCCATGTATAGCGGGATATGATATTCGTTAGTTTTTTCGATTAAAATCTTCATCGTTAAAAGGTGGTCACTTGTACTGAAGCTCTTTCTAAATCCGGCTTGTTCTCTTGCCTGGTATCCATCTAATTTAGTTGTTTATCTATTTGTTAATATTTTAGTTAATAGTTTGTACATCATATTTAATAAAGTTATGGGTCTGTAATTCTTTAGATCCTTTTTATCTCCTTTCTTAAATAGTAACAGTGTTATTGCTTCGTTCCAACTGTTGGGTATTTGTTTTGTCAATAAAATTTTATTCATAAGTATGTACAAAACTTCTCTAGTTGTTTTCCCACCATGTTTTAGCATTTCTACAGTCACCCCGTCTTTTCCTGGCAATTTATTGTTCTTCATTTCTTTGAGTGCTCTTCTTATCTCGTTCTTACTGATCTCTGGTTGTAAGGTGAATTAACATTTTTTATTTTTATTTGTAGTTGCTTAAGGATTTCTTGGGTTGGTTTCTTTTTTGTATTGTAGAGGTTTTTGTAATATTCTTGTGTTATCTGTATAATTTCTTCTACACTATTGGTCTCTGTACCTTCTTTGTTCTTTATACTATTAATTTGTATGGTTCCAAGCTGTGGTTTTAAGCACTTCATGTTTTTATTTTGTTCAATTGATTTTTCTATTTTTTCTTCCTGTACTCTCCTTTTATAATCCTTGATATTCCTTCTGCTAGCTTTGTTTACCTCTTTGTAATCTACTGTGTTTCTCTTATCTTGTTCCAGTAATGTTTTTCTTTTACTCATAAGATTTTTTGTTTCCTGGGATACATAGTTTTCCTTTTTTATTCTTGTTTGTGCTATCTCTTTTCCCGCCTTTGCTAATGTATCGGTTAATAGCTGATTTATTTCATCGATATTTTTGTTTTCCAAATCTCTAGTGACCGGTATACCTTCTTTTATTTTTTGTTTATATTCGTCTTTTGATTGCTTAAGTTTTTCCATATCTAGTTTCGATACATTTTCTATTTTCTTTTTTGTTTCGAATTGGCTATTAATCCTGAGTTTGGCTCTGATAAGTCTATGATCGCTACCGGTTGAGAAGCGGTTCAGTACTGTAACATCTTTGATGATGGTTTTTTCTGTTGTAAGGATGTAATCTATTTCGTTTTTTGTATTACCGTTGGGACTTATCCATGTCCATTTTCTTTGTGGTTTTTTTGTTAAAAAACGAGTTCATAGCAAAAAGTTGTCTCTCGTCCAAGTAGTCCATTAATGTGTGTCCTCTATTATTTCTATCCATACTTTCAAATTCTATGTTCTTCTCCATCTATTCTTCCCCCTAATTTGGCATTGAAGTCTCCAATTATTAGCGTCAATTTAGTTTTCTTTTCTTCCATAGTGAGTGTTAGTTCTTCGTAGAAGTTTTCAATATCTTCATCTGTATATGAACTTGTTGGCGCGTATACCTGTATAATTTTCAAAGACGTTCTTTTTAATTTAAGCATAATGTAGGCTACTCTGTCTGATATACCCTTGGTGGATTGTATGTATCTGACGACTTTCTTGTTTATTATAAAACCAACTCCGTTGTTAGAGTTATCTTCATTGCCTTTATAGTACAGCATTTTTTTTGAGTTTAATAGTATTTTTTGTTCACCTTTTCTTCTTATCTCTGACAGACCAATGACATCCCATTGTACATTATTTAGTTCTTCTTCTAATTCGTGAAGTTTAGTATCATCATTCATGGATCTGATGTTATATGTTCCTATGTTTAGTTTAGTCGAATATTTGCCTCCCCCAGAATCCTTGAGGCAGACCGGTTTGTCGGTGTGGGACTTCGAGATGTTATCTCTACTCACCTGGGGTAATTTTCCGTTTGTTTTGTGATTCGACATGTTTGTTGAAGAGGGTTTTTTGACATTTAAACGCCACGCTTGTCAGGCGGGTTGGCGAGTGAGGAAACTTAGGAGTGTGTGAATGGGGAAAGGCGCAAGCTACGCAGTTTGTGTGTAGGGTGCGCGGCATGTATATGCCACACACACCCCCCGCGTAAAATGGGCCTCTTCCACTCAAACACGGTTAAGAGGACTCATCCAACACTCGGGGTGTGGGTGAGATAGGTTCTAGGAAAATAGATGGGTAAAGAACGAGATGGATTGCTTAATGTTTAGTTCAAATAAATAAACCTTGTCCCTTCAGAAAAGAGCGATTTGAATGGAAAAGTCAACTAAGAAAGTGTGATGAATTTTATACCACCCCACATTCACACAGGTTAACCGGTGTTTGCAGGCAAGAGTCCTCCAGGCAAATTTAAGGAAGATAACAACCATAAGGAAGTTCCTTTCGAGGGTTCAGATGGCGAGGAGCAGCTTATATTTTTTTTGTATATCTTGCAGATGTGATGATCTGATGACTGACTAATTTATAGCTAAATATACTTACGTGTTAAGTATGTGTTTTTCTCACCCATACTAGCAAGGTATATTCGGCAGCACAAGCATAGAGTTTAAGTCCACGTTTTAAGGGTGGAAGAATGTGCTTCCTATTTTGAGCTGACAAGTTTGCGGAGAATATTATTTTTCTGGTTCTAGGTTGCCATTTGGTTTTAAACAAAGTTCTGTGATAGAAACTATCTTCAAGGTATTTATAGCAAGTCCAGAGTTTAAGGATTTCATGACACTATTGGTTCAGGTATATCTTCAGATTTGTGAAAGCGTCTCTATTAGGGACATTTCCGGGGTTTGGCATAAAATTGATTTATAATCTATTTTTATTATTTCTAATCCTATTCCTATTACTACTTAAAACTAAACATTTGTCATCATTGTCCGGTTTATTTAGTAATTCTTCTTTCTCTACTCGTTGCTTGGCCTCTCCTTGGTTCTTTTTATGTTGCTCTGGTAGTTTTTTGAACACGCTATTTCCAACACCTTTTCTTCTTTATAGCACCATCTCCATTCCTTGCCGTCCACTGTGATTTTATTGTATCCTATTTTGACCATTTTTCCATTTTCCCTCATTTCTCTTGCTTTATCTCTTAAAGCTTCCATTTTCTCTTTCTCTCTCCTTTTGTGAGATCCTCTGTAATCCATATTTTTTCGATCTTCACATTCTTAAGTTTGTATTTGTTTCTTAAGATTGTTGTTTTTTCTTCTTCGCTTTCAAGTTCAATTAAGCATGTTTTTGTTCCTATTTTTTGTGCTCTTTTAATATTGGTTTTGACTCCAAGATGATTTTCTAATATAGTAGTCATTCCCTCTTTCAATGTTTTTGGGTCTTCAGAGTCTATTTTTGATCCACTGATGATTATATTCTTTTTTCTTTGTCTAACCTTTCTAATGAGCGTTTTAGATCATTTAATTCTTCCGTTATCTTTTTGTTATCGATTTTGGTTAGTTCGTTTTCTCTTTTCAGTTCTTCTTTTTTTTTGTCCATTCTTCCTTCACCCTTTCTATTTCCAGTTTTAGGCTTTTTATTTCTTCGTTATTTTGTTTTATCTCTTCTTTAACTTCATTTATATATTTTTATTTCCGTTTTAATCTCCTTATTTATTTCTTCTAGTAGTTTCTTTAGTTCTTCCATTTCGCGATTTTTTATGTTATCCTTTGGAGATGTCCTTAACGTGGCTTTGCTTCTTTTGAAGGCTTCCTAGCCCTAGACAAATAACTAGAGAAACGAAACCTAATTTTTAAACATACATATCATATTATTATATTTTGCGTAGTGTTTATTCGATACATTTTTTGGTTAAGCCATGTACACCATCGTGAAAACAACCTAGGACTGAAGTTGGACCGCTAGTTGGATAGAAAGTCGGAGCGTGAGTGGAGACTAACATCCAACTAGTAGTCCTACTAAGTGGGACCAAAAGTCGGAACGTGAATGGCCTGTCTAAGCAGGTCGACCCTTCGAACATTCGCCAAAACCACTTTTTTAATCTTTCACTCAATTATTCATTTACTTAAGACTTGTTAAAATTATTAAAATATTTCTATCTTACTTGTCTGATGGTATTTTCTTTATTAATTACTATCACCTGTATGCACTTAACTTTTGATACTTATTTTTGAACTCGGTTGAATTTTCTAACTTGTAATTCCCGAATAATTTTAAGTTTATTACGAAGCGAAATTAAATGAACCTCCTGTTGTCACTTGCAGGACCGTTTCAAATAGTCAAAAAATTAATAAACAGCCTACTGAAATAGAAATATCGCCTATTTAAGACGTAATCCATTACCGGCCCAAGGTACAAAGCACTCCTGCTAATGATAAAGATCTCATAAGAAACTCTCTCGTCCGCAAACATCTTCAATAAAGTGAAGAGAGCACGAAAAGTTTTTCACTTAAAATCAACGAAATGAAAACCAGATACAAGCGAATCAACAAAAGAGACCAATTCAATAAATCTAGATAAAATATTAAAGTTAACAATCACAATTTCCAAAATATGGAACACTTTAAATATCTTATAAGATAAATTATCACGGTTAATAATAATGCCACTAAAAAATACAGAGAATAATTCAAACTTTAGACCTATTTTAATACATGGATGCGAATCATGGACAATGAGTAAAACAAGTAAGGAAGAATTACGAATATTTGAAAGAAAAATAATAAACATTTTTTAACCTCATTATCATATCGCTACAAATCTGCATAGAATAAGAACACATACTAAATAAAGAAAGCTCTTATAACGATATTGTTCCGGAAAATAAATCCCTTAAGGTAGATCGGACACATGCATAGACGCCAAGATGTCAAACTTATAAAACTGGTATGGAAGGAAGTTAGCACAGAAAATGCCATATCTAAAAAAAAATAACATTTCAGTTGATTACAGATTCGTGGAAAATCGATCAACTTGGAGAAAATTTGTAGTTAGCGAAGACCCACCCAGTGTTGTAGCGCTACGTTATGATAATGATAAAGACAAAGGAGAAACAGTGACAAAAAGCAACAAACATGGACTAATGGAGTGAAGCTGCTTTAAAATCTTGATTGGAGAGGATTAAAATGAAAGTATAAGAAATACAATGTACTTTCTTAGCAGTGTACTTTTACCTCTTTCAATAAAGTATGTTTATATGGACTTCTTATTTTTGTTATCATTCATACGCATTACAGTGTGTAACAGATATGTATACTAATAACTACCTGTTTTTGGTAGGTACGTGCTTCTCTAAAAATAGCTTTATAGATACAAAAGGATTTCATTACCAAATTGGATTTTGTTTCATATGCGGAAATTTCCTAATGTATTTTGTTAACGTGAGTATGTCTTTATACGTTTTATTTAAGAACCCTCTTAATTTTCTTCTTCTTCTTTTATTTCATCTCTTGTTTTATGATATCTTGTATACGGCTTTTTTATTATTTTATTTCTAGTTGTATCTGTGTATTACATATAATTCTGGATAGACGGTTATCTCGAAATATAGTGCTAAAATAGATATTTTTGTGTAAAAATGGGTAGTGTTGCACTAAAAAGGGAAGAATGCTTAATTTATCTAACAAGAATTATATCACTTCACGATCATTACATATTTCTGAATATTTTATCTAGTATTTAGGGGTAATATGTAATCAATATAAGTGGAGGTAGTGTCAAATTTGCAATGATCTTTACTTTATAAGTAATAGCTTACTGACTGTACTTTACATGTTTAGTTCAAATAAATTAACCTTTTCCTTCAGAAAAGACCGATTTGGATGATAAAGTCAACTAAAAAAGTGTGATGAATCTTGTACCACCCCACATTCACATAGGTTAACCGGAGTCCTCCTGGCAGATTTAAGGAAGATAACTACCATCAGGAAGTTTCTTTCGATGGTTCAGATGTCGAGGAGTAGCTTACTTTTTTTTGTATATCCTGCAGATGTGTTGATCTGGCCAGTTTTTTCTTCGATTCTAGTCATAAAATGGGCTGGTATGCGTGGAGTTGATGTTACGAATCTAAACTTTGTTTCTTTCGTTCTCTAGCTACTTATCTTCTGATATTAGGTGGATTGATAGCTACGATATTGTAGAGCTTATGTATGGATGTGAGTCTTAATATAGGTACTCTGAATTTGACTGACTAATTTATAGCTAAATCTACGTATTAAGTATGTGTTGATGTCACCCCTACTAGCAAGGTATATTCGACAGAAGCATAGAGTTCAAGTCTACGTTTTAAGGGTGGAAGAATTTGCTCCCTATTTTTAGCTGACAAGTTTGCGGAGAATATTATTTTTTTGGTTCTAATTTCATTTTTATAGTAGTATTAGGTTTTCATTTAGTTTTAAACAAAGTTCTGTGAATAATAAAGTGTGATAGAAACTATCTTCAAGGTATTTATAGCAAGTGCAGAGTTTAAGGATTTCTTGACACTATTGGTTCAGGTATATGTTCAGGTTTGTGAAAGCGTCTTTGTTAGGAACATTGAAGGAGCATACCTAACTTTTTCCGGGGTGTGGCTTAAAATTGATTCAGATTATATTTTTAATTTGTTTAAGGTATTATTTAGATTTTTCTCTACTTTAGCAACATAAGTTTTTGGTTATGCAACAATAGATGTATCGTCTACATAATAAAAGTCCTACTATTTACCGGTATGGGTTGTGTAAATGTTATACAGCGTAGGTGCGATTACGGTACCCCAAAGAAGACCGTTCTTCTACGTTCTCCATCTGCTATTCTTACCTTTGAGTGATACGAAAAATCTTATGTTTTGTAGGCATACACGGATAATACAAGTGAGTTTATTACCTAAGGGGATATCACATAGATTTTAAAAAAATGCTCTCTAATTTAAGGTGTCGTAAGCGGCATTGAGATTGACAAATACGACTCCTCATACCTGATATTTTTCATACCCGTCTTCGCTGTGTTGGGCAAGATTTAGTATTTGTGATTTACACGATCTTCCCTGTCATATATAGCCACTTTTGTCTTTTAATTTGAGTTCTTCTTCTATTATCGGTTTATATTAAGGATCATGTGCAGATTTATTTTGTATAGCTGACAAAATAAATAGATATATTGGCCGATAGCTTTTGTGGTCGTTGGAGTTTTTGCCAGGTTAAAGCATAGTGATAACTTTGTCTTTGCTTTGCTTGTCTACAGACTTTAGACATTAGCCATTGTAGTATTTTTGGTCAAAATTTTATAATTAGTTTTGTGCTCAGATCCTCAATCGGGAGCCGTAATATTGTTTATTTTATACGTGGATAGTGGATCCAAGCTCAACATAGTTAAATGGTTCCCGCAGTGACTAGTTTGAGTCCTCTCTCATTTTAAGTTTTTCTTTGCTTCTTTGCCGGCACTTATTATGTAATCTTCTGCGATCAGTTTTATACCAAATACCCTAGGTTTGGCCCTCTATGTGCTTACTGCACTAGAAATACGTCACATTTGTGTTAAGCGTTTATGTCTGATAAGATTAAGTAAAGTAGAGCGTGTGTATAATACCCAGTTAAGTGACAATCATATTATTCATGTTAATGTAAAGTTAATATACTTTTTGCTTATATAATTACTCAATATAGTATTTGCTTTATTTATTACACCTTCCATCAGGCTTATAAATTGTCTTTATCTCTAGATATAGTTTACTTGATCTCTATAGAATAGTTGGTCCTAAAAAGGACCGATTTGACAAAACTCATATTGGACGAGTGATTGAAGAATTAACCAATTAATTAATTATTCATTACCCAAGGTACGCCCGATTGCGGTGGTCTTATTAGTACTTAAATTTTCGTGAAGGCTTCTACGTTGAACTCCATAAAAAATGACAAAGTATTTACTTTATATAAACTGTTTGTAAAAAGTAAATGAGTTTGTAACATCGGTCACAACTCATATATGGATAATAAGGAAACAAACAGGTTAAAATAGGTGTACAAAATTTTAACTACATATATATCGGCGCCATTGTTCAGGCCCCAATGAGTTTATCCCAGAGATCAAAGATTACATTCTTTTACATGGATATTCTAGGTTCTATTTACTTATTTTCATTACTAAAAAGTATATTTATAATAAAGGCCTTAAGCTGTCTTTAGATTCTATGAATTTTTTTTGGCATAGACTTTTAGTCATTCAGCCAGACTCAACATGGTACAAATAGTTGTTTGAGTTTATATTAATAAATATACAAAACAAAAGACAGGTAAACAGGGTCACTCTCTTCTCGCCTAGGGGCCCATCAAGGCATTTTTTAAAAAGACGTACAACACTAGGCCACGGTAAGAAAGGAATTTGACAATTGGGTTAGAAACAAAGGTTACGTTATTAACTAATGCATAATTATTTAGATGGTTATTTTACTATCCTTTAAAAACATAACTAAGAAATCATACACTGCTCTCGAGTCCAGTGATATCCATGAAAATTTAAACCTATGGAAATTGGCAAATTACAAAATACAGACATAATTCTGAATACCAACTTGGGACAAACAGTTTTCTCCTCCTCAACTTATTCAGTTACAATCTATAACGTGTAAACGCATACTTGTTTTATTGTTAGATACAATGAATTTCCATCAAGTAACTTTCAGCAATGTGACAACAAATTGCTATATAACAGTACGAGGCAATATCATCATATTTGCGTTACATTAATATTTATGTGGCAATCAGCTGTAAAAGTCATTGCCGTTTTTCCGATCGTATCATATTTTAGCATAGTCACATAAGAATTCTTTTTAAGCAATATACTGTGTCATATTCTTCTGATTTATTTTGTTGACAATTTATTTATGCTTATTTGTTCACCTTTTGTAAAGCAGTCTGTTTAAATATTAGGGATTTATATAATCTTTTTGTTTATATAATTTGTTTATCGATTTTACTATTTTAGATAGAGTTTCATAATTATAGTTTTTTTTAAATTTTTTCTATGGTAATACATATACATACCCAATTCGAAAGGGAGAAAACCAACGAGTTCTAAATTGAACATAGACATTATTCTCCATTTCTTCCTATATGTTATATAGAGATCATCGTCATCGTATAGTCGGAACGCAACAAGATTTTATTACCATTTCTTCGTTTTTGTCTCCTCGTTCCTATTGCAAACTCAGCCACATAAATGGCGTTTTAAAAATATATGTCAATATTGCCGAAGTGCCTTTCCTAGGATACTTTTTTTAAGCCTAATTCGTTTGATTACATGTAATTGATTTGATAGTCCTCAACAGATATGTATTGATTGTAGGTAGGATAGCAGGTGTTGATAAATATGATGAGTCGGTAAGTAGTCTCATTATTCCTAAATCTGCGCCCTTCATCCGTGGACATCCTAAGGGCATTTTTTCTCTCGGGGCATCCTACCAATTTAACTTGGGAATGCAGTTAATGAGAGAGCCTTTGGATAAAGCCAGCGCAACTTTGGAGTTGAGATTTAGGTTCTTGTACCTCGTTGCTATCTTTATATATGTGTTTGACCTTGGCATTAGTTTCGTTCGGTATTGGTTAGTACTCGGACCTTTGTAAGTCGGGAAATACCTCTGATGGCTTTTCTAGCAATCCTGATCTAATTTATACGTTCTCGTTACATATCCACACATTAGCACTGGTTCACTGTTTTATATATCCTGATTTTAGAGATTTATATTAGGCTTCTGGATTTAAAAGTGTTATAAGGGTTCTATATACATCAGTTAGCTACCTGAATTTTCCCTTTTATTTCTTATGTGACAACGTTATCTACGATATCTAAAACGCTGCAATCTTTCAAAATTATATAGCTTTATTGTCACGTTATGCCTTACTCTACATCCTTTCTTTTGTATGTTAAAAAGCATTTATTTGATTTGCTCATTAGTGACTATTATACCGTTTTTGCTGCTAGTAGCATTATTTTATAGCATTCTAATATTTAATTTATGGATTATATTCGGATAGCAAATAAATATTCTTTACTTTCTCGGAGAAATAATATTCTAACACACAAAATCCTATTAAATTGCCAAAAACCTCCTTTTTGGATAATAGGAAACATGAGTTTAGCAGTTTTAATGTTTTCGGGACTGCTACTTGGTATCGGGGAGCAGAAATATCATACCAAGGTATTGCATATAGGAATTGTTGCTTGAACTTTATTGTTATTAAACAACACTATATTTCCTAGTAAAATCATTATGACTTTACAGTAAGACAAATTTTCGATGTTGGTTATGAAAACATCATGTACATACCACCGGGTTCCCTATGTCGATCTCCAGAAAAATCTTTGTAATAATGATACGGGAAACAAAAAACCAAGAATGAAAATATGCGCCAAGAAACTCTGTGATATAACAGTCGAATAAAATACAGATTGTCGATTCAAATAGTCAAAAAATTAATGAACAGCTTACTAAAATGGAAATATCGCCTATTTAAGATGTAATTCATTAAAGGCCCAAGGTACAAAGCACTCCTAGCATATGCTAATGACATAGATCTCATAAGAAACTCTCCCGTCTGCAAACATTTTCAATAAAGTAAAGAGAGCACGAAAAATCAACGAAATGAAAACCAAATACAAGCGAATCAACAGAAAAGACCAATTTAATAAATCTAGATAAAATATTAAAGTTAACAACTACAATTGCAAAAATATGGAACACTTTAAATATCTTAGATAAATAATCACTGTTAATAATAATGTCAATAACTAAATACTTTTAGCATAATTTAAATTTTAGACTGACTTTAGACATTGACATTGACTAAAAAAAAAATAAGGAAGAAGTACGAATATTTGAAATTAAAATAATTAGAAAAATGTTTTAACCTCATTATCATATCGGTACAAATCCGTATAGAATAAGAACCCATACTGAATAAAGAAAGCTTTTATAACCATATTGTTCAGAAAAATAAATCGCTTAAGGTAGATCGGACACATGCATAGACGCCAATATATCAAACTTGTAAAACTGGTCTGGAAGGAAGTTAGCACAGAAGAAAGAATGCCGCTTAGGCGTCTCAGTAAGCAATGGAGAGAAAACATCCAATTATATCTCAAAATATTACCATTTCATTTGATTACAGATTCGTGGAAAATCGATCAACTTGGAGAAAATTTGTAGTTAGCGAAGACCCACCCAGTGTTGTAGCGCCACGTAATGATGATAATAATGAAAAAGGAGAAATAGTGACAAAAAGTAATAAAAATGGACTAATGGAGCAAACCTGCTTTAAAATCTTGATTGGAGAGGATTAAAATGAAAGTATAAGAAATACAATGAATGATTGATGGATTCGAGAAACTTGAGACTTGAGAAAAGCACACTGACGTGTGTATCCATATTAAATTCCTTAGATTTTTATACTTTTTTTTAGACTTTTATACTAATAGCTTTAAAATTGAATGTTTGGTGAAAATAGCTACGCGACTTTAATGCATCAAATATTTTGTTAATTAAAAATCAACATATTGAAATTAGACAGCAAAATATTATAATATTAAAGATTAATTTATAAATTATTATAGTCTAATTTTAACTACTTCATGAAATAAATATTACACGCCATAAACTGCAGTAATTGAAAAATTATAAAGATCTTACAGAAGAGTTTCTTAAACTGTTAGACGATTACGCTACTCGATGTTCATATCAATAGGTTTCAAAATGTACCACCTATAAAATTTAAAAATCTACTACTAATACAATTATTGGCAACATCGCAGGAGTTAAGAAGTGTACGGGAAAAGTTATATACGGATCCCAAAAATGTTTAATCCTATTACGGAGTCCACTTGATCCGACGTATTGGTCGGAGTCTACATAAAGCGCTACTCAGATAATAATATACACGGCGTATATTCTCCTGGAGTTAGTATAATACCGTTTTAGTACGGAGCCCATATTAACCGCTAGAAGTATATATATATATATATATATATATATATATACTTCTAGCGGTTAATGTAGGCTCCGTACTAAAACGGTATTATACTAACTCCAGTAGAATATACACCGTGTATATTATTATCTGAGTAGCGCTTTATGTAGACTCCGACCAACATGTAGGAGTAAGTGGACTCCACAGCAGAATAAACCATTTTTGGGATCCGTATTTACCATTTTGCGTACACTTCTTAACTCCTGCGATGTTGCCAAGAATTGTATTAGTAGTAGATTTTCAAATTTTACAGCAGCTACATTTTGGAACTTGAAATATATTTAAATATCGATCAATTTAGTCATGGAGAAATTTCATGAATATTTGGCTAATGTAGTTAAACATAAATTATTAACCGACATTATATATCATTATATATTCATCATTTGTTGTGTTGGCAATGATATAGTTCCAGGAATAAAACAGCGATATAACGAAAATATCAGAAATTAAAACGGAAACCTTCTGACGGACCTCAGCAGCATAAACGAGATACATATTAATAATAAATTTTTCCTTCAAAAAGAACAATACAAATACACTTTTGAAAACAGTAGAGGACAAAGATCTATGGTGGGCTATATTCGGTCGAATAGAGAATTATTGACCTCATAAATCTTGAATGTAAGAGCACTAATATCAGCTGAAATAGGAAGCGATCAGAAATTGGTATTGTACAAAATCCGAATGAAAACACATATATGTGATTGATTGAACAAAATACCAGAATACACTACAAAGATAAAAGTCGAAAGCTTTTAGGATGACTCCACAAGATACCTATTCCAAAAAAGAATAACCAAAAAAAAAGCAGAAACACATGTATCACAGAAAGTGATGGAGTCGAAGAAAGCTGGGCAAAAATGAGGTCTAATATCTTAGCCTCGGCCAAAAAAGTTCTTGGTGAAAGAAATATAAATAAAAATAAATCTTTGCCAAGGCGAAGAACTCCATGGTTTTGTACAGAGAAGTGAAGGAAAAATGTAAAGAAAATAAAAAAGCTTACCTGAAATACACGTCAACCAAAATACAAGAGGCATACCATAATTACAAGATAATTAGAAACGAAACTCATGAACTTATCAGAAAAATAAAAAATGATCACTAGGAACGTTTTCCGAAAGAAATAAAACATATTTTTACGGTCTACAAAAGGAAATAGGGCGCTTCATAAGAGGTCAAAGAATGGAGGTAAAGAAACTAAAAGAACTTAAACACAAACAAAGGATACGTGGATTGACTACCTAAAAAGGCTATATGCAGGAGAAGATCAAACGACGCTGAAACGGGAAACACCAGATATTACCACAAATAAAGAACCTAATATAAATGTACAGGAAGTTCGGAAAATACTTGAAAATCTGAAAAATAGAAAAGCAGAAGGTAAAGACGAGATACCAAACGAGTACTGAAATATTTTGGAGCAGCAATGACAGAACAATTACCAACATTACGTAATAAAATTATAAAACAAAATAAAATACCGGAAGAATGGAGAACGAGCGAACTAATTCTACTAGTCAAAAAAGAAGATAAAAACAAACCGAAAACTACAGTGGTATAAACTTGTTAAATACTTCACTAAAACTTACAACTAAAATTTTACAAGTGCTAATAAATCAGAATATAAGTTTAGCAGATAAACAACTGGATTTTTTTTAGTGGAAGATCATGTACAGATGCAATATTCGCTATAGAGCAAATTGCTCAGAAATCACTAGAGTATAATAGATCAGCATTTCTGTGTCTGATTGACCTACAGACACCGTTTGACAGAGTAAGACTGAAATATGTAATCCATATTATGTATAATAGAGTAGCTCCCCTAAATATTATAAAAATTATCGAAAACATCTATCAAAAGTACAAAATGAAAGTCAGAATAGATGGACAACTTACAAAACTTATAAAAATTGGCAGCGGAACGAGACAAGGGGATGATATCATGAAAAGTATTAACAAACGAAGAGGATACAAAATGGAAAACAAAGAAATCAAAATACTCTGTTATGCATTAATAGCCCAAGATGAAGATAGTTTGCAAAGACTGGTTCACGGATTTAATATAAGAGCAAAAGAATTTAATATGACAATCTCATCTCAAAAAACTAAAACAATAGTAGTCAGCAAAGAACCAACCAGATGTAAAATAGAAATTGATGGCATCAGCAGAAACAAGACCCGACACAGCCACAACGCAAAGAATAATGGAAACGGCAGAGATGAAAGTACTGAGAAGAATTACAGGAAATACGCTGAGAAATCGAAAGAGAAGTGAAAACATTAAAAGAAAATTTACCGTACAGTGTATAAATATATGGACACAAAATAGAAGTAAAAAATGGAATAACTACATAAGCAAAATGGAGGAGACTCGTGTCGTCAAAATAGCAAGAGATAAGTCACCAATCGGCAAAAGAAGTATCGGACGACCGCGCAAAAGATGGAGTGACAACCTTCCATAAAGGTATTAATCCGCCAATGAACAAGCAGAATTGCTTATTGTGAAAAAGAAAAAGAAGTAACATATCTCAAATAAATAAGCGGAACAACAGAAACAGAGTATTAACGTGAAATTCCCGAAATAACAATAAAAAAATTACTGCAAATCGTACGAACTGAAATAAGTGTTGCTTTCTGTACATATACATATATGTAATATAGGTGGCCATCATCAGAAACGAGACATGTATAATTTATGTTTAATCTAAAATTCGTCTCGCTGGTTTCTCCCTTTCGACTTGGGTATTACGAATAAAAATAAATAAGCAATAAGAACTATATTTAAACCAAGTGACAAAAAAAATATTCATTTACTTTTAAATGATTAACGTCTATATAATTAAAATAAGCTTGAAAACGAAAAATACAGAAAGGCAAGATAATGATAGCTTATACAAGCGACAAAGTATATAAAACAATAAGACCGAACATAATACCATAACTGTAAAACATAATGAACCCATAAAGAAATATATATGTTTAGTGATTATGAAACCGCTTGTCGTCTGCCATGAATTTTATTACAGAATCAAGTTACCATAAGACTTAAATATTTTGTCTGAATAATGACTCACTACGATAAAAAGAAATAGAATACTTGTATAATACACAACGGTATAAAGCTCAAACTATGAAAAAAGATTATAATTTTTAAACGAAAGTAAAACAAAGTTCAATTAAAAGGTTCAAACCGCGACACAATATGAAATAATTAAATAGCAAGTAAAAGTACTTGATGTATAGACTATGCATACAACAAAATAAATATGGTGTATAATAAATATACTACCATGTAGGATGGATGCAGCAAAACACTAGCACGTAACTAAAGACATTAGAACTCGAACACAGGTCTGTGTGGTTTGGCAAGTGGAACAGCTCTCCTTAAAAAAATGGGGTTTTATAGAATTTATTTTGCCAAGTGGACGCTACTTGTGGGCGATAATTACCCCGCGATCTGCACTTTTGAAGAAAGCCACTCTTTTTTCTATGGACAAGACTCACTCACACTCACTCTTTGTTAAAATACAATGTATGAATAAAAGGTCTTTTGGAATATATATAATATATTTGGAATATATATTTTTTCCCTATGGAAAAAATATAGTAGACTATGACTACATTTGTGCTTTAGCACTATAGTAAGAACAAGGTAAAAATCTAAATACCTACATAATTATATTATTACCTACATAATAAATAACAAGAAGTTATTAAAACTCCTGTTCGTTATCAGTAAAAGAAAGCGCATTTCAGAATATATTATGAAAAATGTTGTAAATATTACAATATCAGGTACATTTGTAGAATGATAAGAATACAAAAATAAAAAAAATAACTTACTTTTTCAAAACAACAATCAATCACTTCAGTTTATCACAAAAAATTAAAAAATTGTAAAGTAATTGAATCCAGTTTGTGAAACTTGTTAACCCCTCAAAATTACAATCGGGTGTAACAATTGATTGGAGCGAGGTGTATTAATTCCAGTGTAGACAGGAACTATTCCACCGCGCTCGAATGTTCTTCATGTGGGAGTCCTGGGTAATAGAACTCCAACATGGTTCTCCTGTAAATGGTAAAACTTATTCTTAGATTCAAACGACAACCTTCTTAGTATTTAGGTACAGGATACCGTCCACAATTATGTGATTATGTATACTTGCCAATATTCTTTTAAAAGAGATTAATAAAATTCGCGGGGTAGACACCGCGACATCGCACGGTATATTTCGTAGCGATAAATTTACCATTACATTATACTAAGCATTCAAAAATGAAATTTTCTTTTCATACAAACATCGATAGTTTTTAGCTTTGGAATTATTTGAGTCACACCGAGCTGTAGCAGATTTACCCTAAAAAGTTTTATTTTACGCACAATTAGCACACTGGCTCTGGAAATGACGAATAAATATATATATTGTTAAAAATTATGTAGATTTATAAATTGAAAACCTCTTTGTCTTCTTCGGATTCTTCATTTCCATTCGTTCCTATTATTGCACATGTTATCAAAAACGCACTTCTCTCATTTTTTATTCACTACCCTTTTGCTGCTGCCTGGGGTAGGGTGAGGAACGAGTGGATTTAGTAGCTCGGAAATCATCTTACTGCAGCCGGTCTCAAGCCCGGATAAAATAGGAGGGTTGAGCGGAGGGTTAACTACCCATCCTCGGAAAAAGAAACTAGTTATGAAAACTGCAACTTTGCCTCGGAACCGGACACATAAACACAAAAACCGACAAATGCAATGTAAAAGGACTATAAATATTGGAACTTGGAATGCCCAGAGTTGGTACAGATCTGGAGCTGCTATAAATATTATGGAACAACTGGAAAACATAGGAATGGATATAACAGCTGTCCAAGAAATAAGATGGCCAGACGATGGAAATATAAAAATAAGTAAATCCACCATCTTTTTCAGCGGTAACAAAAACGGAAGACATGAATTTGGAACGGGCTTTGTGATTAGAGACAATCTAGTACAGAACATACTAAATTTTAAACCTATAAATGAATGGATATGCTACATACGAATAAAGGGAGAACGATACAACATTTCGATTATCTCAGCGCATGCACCAACGGAGGAGAAGGATGAAGATATAAAGGATGACTTCTACGATGCCCTAGAAAGAGAGATAGATACGATGCCCAAACATGATATGCGCATACTCTGCGGAGACTTTAATGCTAAATAGGCAAAGAGCCTAGCCTATATCCCACAATAGGTAAACACAGCCTACACAATGTATCCAAGGACAATGGCTTAAGAATCACAGAAACTGCAGCAGCTAATATTATGCTAATAAAGTCAACCATGTTTCCGCATAAAGACATTCATAAGCAAACCTGGTAACAATATTATAGACGTAAGAAGCCTGAGAGGAACAGACGGAGACACAGATCATTATCATTACTTAATCAGAGCAAAAGTCAAATCCAGAATATCTAGCCACAAATACAATAAAACAACAATAAACCCACAATGGAACATGGACGAAATACACAATGCAGAGAAACAACAACAACAAAACTATAGAGAACAACTTGAACAAACCTTGAACTCTGAAAGAGAATACAATGATATAGAACAGCTATGGAAAGCGACTGCCGAAATAATAACCCAGACACGGACAAGATATTTGGAAGGAGTAGGCAGAATAGGGCAAAAACATGATATGACGAGGAATGTCGGAAACAGCTGGAAAAAGACAAACAGTAAGGAAGACTTAGATACAACTGCAAACAGACCAAAGTAAAAAGGAATATGACGACTGCCGAAAAGAACCAAGAAAAAATAATATGCACAAAGAAAAGAAACTATGAACAACAAAAATATGAAGCTATGGAGAGAGACCAGCCCAAACCAGGCTCCAGAGAATTCTATAAAAGAATTTTCCATGAGAAAAGAAGACAAAGAACCAAGGCCGTATGATAATCGACGGTAAAGAAGTAACAGAAGAATGGAAAAAGTATTTTAGGGACCTTCTAAACATCATACAGGAAGAACAGCATAACTAAGAGATCTATATCACAGCGGCATGCCCGTCAAAAAACCCAAAAGGCCTTAAATAAGCTGAAAAATCACAAAGCGCCGGGTACGGACTAGATACCAGCAGAACTTCTGAAATATCTAAAGTACGCGTACGTGTAAATAATAAACTGTCTGGCAGCTTTGAAATCAACAGTGAACTTAAACAGGGTAATGTGTTATCTCCACTACTTTTTAACCTTGTATTAGAGAAAGCCATGAGGTCGGCCGAAATAAAAAGAGAATTGCTATCGGTTCAAGGTCCCAAGCTGTTCCTCGCACATGAAGATGACATAGATCTCGTTGGAGACTCCATCCTATCCACGAAAGACATTTTCAACAAGGTGGAAGGAGCAACAAGTGAAGTAAGGCTGAAGATTAATGAAGATAAGACGAAATATATAATATATGTGTATAAATAGAACGACATGAAGGAACAGAATAGGACAAAATAAGACGGTCAACAAATTCAATTTCGAAAGAGTACAACGTTTTAAGTATCTGGGGGCCGTAATCACAGCTTACAACGATGTTACTGAAGAAATAAAAGACAGAATCCAATCTGCAAACTGCTATCTATTTGCACTGGATAAGCTCATAAAATCAAAAAATCTCACAAGAAAATCAAAGATCAAAATCTATAAATCTATCGTCAGACCTGTATTAACATACGAATGCGAAACGTGGACCATGACCAAAGCAAACGAAGAAAAGCTCAGACGCTTTGAACGAAAAATACTTAGAAACATTTTTGAACTTCACCATGACATCACCACAAACCAGTATAAGATCAGAACTAATATCGAATTAAAAGCTCTCTACAATATAGTCAAAGAAATTATATCATAGCGACTAAGATTGGCAGGGCACGTGCACAGATTGCATAACGAAAGACTTGTAAAATTTGTGTGGGAGGAGATTCCCACAGGCAAAAGACTACTCGGACGTCCCAGAATGCGATGGAGAGATAACATCCAAGCAGATCTCTGCAAAATGAACATTCTATTTGACCCTATGTTGATGGAAGACCGAACAAATTGGAAAAAAGTTGTACAGTCAGTCAAAATGCCGCTGAAGTTTTAAGTCTTTTTTGGTCTTAAAATGGGTCTAAAGTTTATATTATGCTCTTTATTCCTCCAGTGGCAGTATTATTAACTGTGGTTATTGATCCAATATATTTAAAGTCTTCTATACTTTTGAAATTGTAGTTGTTGACTTTTTATCTAGTTGTTTTATCTAGGTTTATTTAATTGGTCTCTTCTGTGTATTTGCTTGTATTTGGTTTTCACTTCGTCTATGTTTTAGTTTCTTATCAAATCTATATCATCAGCATTATGCTAGGAGCTGCTTTGTACCTTGGACCGTTACATGTTACATGTTAAATGGACGTTATATCTGTTTGGGTAGGCTGTTGGTTAATTTTTTAACTATTGGAATCAAGAATCTGTATTTTATTAGATATCTGGTTTATTTATTTTATATCTCTGGAGTTTTGTTTCCTGTATCGTTATTACAAGGATTTTGTTGGATACCAACATAGGGAACCTGGTGGTACTTACATGATGTTTTGATTACCAACATTGGAAAATTTGTCTTGCTGTAAAATCATGATGATTTTACTAGAAAATATAATGTTGGTTAATAATAATAAAGTTGTCTCACTTTGCCTTCTCCATCGAGGCTGCAGTGAGACTGCTAGCGTTATACCTTCTGGTATTTAATATTTTGCCGGTAAAGGAACAATTACTATAGTCATTACCTTGGTTCTGATATATCTGCTCCCCGATTTCAGCAAGCAGGCATCAAACCATGAAAACTGCTACATGCATGCTTCTATTATCCAACGATTAGCCAATCCAGGACTATACGCATTATTATGGTACTGATACAATGGTATACTGGTACAATTTAATAGGATTTTTGTGAGTTAGAATATAATTTCTCCGAGAAAGTAAAGAATATCTATCCACTATCCAGATTTAATGTATACATTAAATATTAGTATACTATACAATAATGCTATTAGCAGCAAAAAAACTGTATAATAGTCAGTAACGAGAAAACCAACTAAATATTCATTAACAGACAAAAGACACGATATAACGTAACAAGAGTAACGTAACGTAACAGGAGTAACGTATAATTTTGAAAGATAGGAGTGTTTTAGATATCGCGATATCGTTGTCAAATAAGAGATAAAAGGAAAAATTCAGGTAGCAAACTAATATAACTCATATATAACTCTCATAACACTTTTAAATCCAGAAGTCTAATATGAACTACTAAAATCAGAATGCAAGTAAAACTCAGGTATTAATTAGATCAGGATTGCTAGAAAATCCCCCAGAAGTGTTTTACGACCGGGAACTAATGCTAAGGTCAAAGATAAAGATTGCAACGTCGTACAAGAAACTAAATCTCAACGCCAAAGTTAATGTTTGTAATCTTATTCATAACAGATTCATATATTTCTCTAAGAATTCTTCTTTCTGCGACGCTCAATCGGCTCTTATTTTATTTTTCATTGCCCGTGTTTCACTTACATACGTAGATTCTTATTTTTGGTATTGCGGGATGTATTTTGGATTTAATTTTTTTGCTTAAAACGTAGGAACTGCCAGCTTGTGTTCTGTTGTTATCCTATTCTGTAGTGTTTTTGTTCAAAGTGCTCTTAAATATTAAATATTTAGACCGATGAACCATTTCAAAGTTGTACTAGTCTAATGAAATATTATGTCCTATTCTGTTTTGTAGTTCTCTTATGATGCCATATATTTTTTATCATCGTTGATTTGGAAGACCCTTTTTGCGCTTTTTTCTATTGAATGTATTAATGTTTTTTGTTAATAATGATTATACTCCCTACTATATTAAACTCATCGTCGAAAGTTCGTATAATGTGAGGACCTTGATATTAGACTTTGAGATTTTCGGTATTAGAGTTTCCGGGCGATGCTCTCCAAAACAATGGTAAACACGATTGGAGACATGGCA
This sequence comes from Diabrotica balteata, assembly GCA_918026665.1. NCBI lineage: Eukaryota > Metazoa > Arthropoda > Insecta > Coleoptera > Chrysomelidae > Diabrotica > Diabrotica balteata. The sequence goes on along the minus strand of OU898279.1, from coordinate 110,848,776 downwards.
TCTTCTTGTTTGAGGCTACTGTACATTTAAAAGTAAGTTAGCAGTTAATTTCCTTAGGTATGCCTAGTTCTTCCATAACATTTTATTCACAATCTTATAATTATATCATATTTAAATGTTTGTTTAAAATTTATAAATAACTAGCTTAATGTTTTTTTTATTCCCAACATTTTTCATTAAGTATATAAGAGTGAATATTTGATCAACGGTTAATTGAGTTTTCCTAATTTAACATTAATCTTTCGTAATTTCACATGTGGTTGCTGTATGTCAAAGAAGATACCAATTTCCATAGCGGATGCTATGATTTCAATGGGGTAAAGTACAACCTACATATTTGTTGATAAAATTAATTTGCTGCTGTATCGGGTACCGTGTACTGATATATCAATTTTGTTACGAATTTATCTTGTGTGTTGAACTCTACTAAGTCTTTTACCGCGAATTGAAAAGCATGTTTTAACCTTTATTTGAAACATTTATCGTTAACGTTCAGTGGAACATTTTACGTTTATCTAAATAAGTATTTACTATATTGTATAATAGTTGTAGTTTTATTTTACTATTTGTATCTATATAGTTATAATTTATAATATATTATTAGTCTTATGTACAAAATCATCTATTTGCATTACATTGCCATTTATGTAGCAATTAGCTGTAAAGTCATTAGTCTTTTCTGTGGTATCATTATTTCCTGATATTTTTCGTATCCAAGCGGTTTAGATTGTGTAATATAATATCCCCAATTCGTCTCATATTGTTTAGTTTTTAAAACAGCTGTTACGCTAATTCGTTCGCCTTTTTAAAAGCACTTTGTCCAGTTTTCGACCTTCACCCTTGTTAAATTAATTAATTTCTTAGGTAAGCCTTGTTCTGCCATGGTATTTCATAGTTTTATTCTTATAATTATATCATGTGTTTGTTTAAAATCTATAAATAACTGGTTTAATGTTTTTTCTGTATTCCCAACATTTCTCATTAACTGCCTAATAGAGAATATTTGATCAACGATTTTTTAAGTTTTTTTAATTCTACACTAATAGTCTCCTGTTTGATAGTTCACCTATTTACTCAATCGTTCCAGGTGTATTAGAAAAAATACTGTATATCCTAATTATTAATATATAGCTTATATGTAACTCATACCACTACAGTTTGTGCAGTACATTTTATCATCCCTTTTGTGTATGGGTGTGCTTTTTAGCAAGTTGGTACTTGTTCTTACTTCTAAATTGACAGATTAGCTGTTTAACCGGCTCTGTACTGAACTTCCCTCTCCATTTTGCAAATATATATAAGAATTTAAAAAAAAATCACTGTGAAATACCGTTGATTGAAATATTTTATACTCTATAATATTCAATCAAGGGTTTTGTCATAATTGACACTGGAATTACTAACAGGAGATTGCTCTCACTTCCATGTGTTGAAATTGATATATAGTACCAACAGATGCTAATCATGTACCATCAGTACTAATAAAATGGAAACTATAAAATTAATGTAAATTTGGCTAGTATTTAAGTATTTTATTCCAGTTTAATATGAAAGCATTAGATTTAAGATATAAAAATTTCATCATAGGTCCAAATTTGAGATTAAAACCAAATGATATGAGCATATAGTGAAATCTAAATATCTTAGAATAGCTATATCGAGAGAGGATGAGGTTATTGATGAGAAAAAAAAAGACCAATCGCTGAGGAAGTAAGAAAGCAATTGGCAAAAGCAAAGAGTAATTACATTAAATAAAATAACAACCTATCATGGTACACATATATTCCTACTGCAGAAACAAGACAATTAATAAAGAACATTAAAATAGCTGCAAGAAAGAGAAAATAATAGATTTAAAAAAATAAAAGCATAAACATGTCTTTTCATGTTGAAAATATGTAAATGAAACCTTGAATTAAAATGTAACCTTTGATATCTGTGATAAACCCATCACTTAAACAATGGCACCGGTGTATGTAGTTGGAATTTTTTACACTTCTTTTAGCTGTTTATTTTCTTATTATCTATACTTACTTATTATCTATCTGTACATGTATGAGTTGCAACCGATATCACAAACTTATTTATTTTGTCAAATTTGTTCTTTTTACTACCAACTATTCTAATAACATATTCCTATATATGTTAAGGATATATCTAGAGATAAAGAAACTTTACTTGACTTAAACTTATCAGACATATGCGCTAAACATGAATCTGGCGTATTTCTAGTGCAGGAAACACATATAGGGCCTAACCTAGGATATTTGGTGTTAAGCTGATCGCTGAAAACCTTATTATAGATATAGATCTGCTATCTCTGTCGCAAAAGAAGCAAAGAAAAACTTCAAATAAGAAAGGACAAAAACAGTCAGCTTGATTGGATCCACCATCTACATATTAAATGAAAAATAATACAACTACCGGCATTGAGGATCTGAACACACAGTTAATTACGAAATCTGGACCAAAACACTACAATGGCTTATCCGGATGATGAGCAACTGTATTCAAATTATGCAGATACGCAAAGTCTAGAGACGAGCCAAAGTTGTTACCTTGCTTAAAACTGGCTAAAACTCCAACGACCACAAAAACTATTCGCCAATATCTTTGTTTTGTCAGCTATTTAAAATACTTTTGCACAAGAGACGATGATATGATTTCACCGATATTAGAAAAAAACTCAAATTATAAGACGAAAGTGGCTATAGATAGGGAAGATCGCGTACTTTACAAATACTAAATCTTACTCAAGACAGCAAAGACGGGTACGAAAAATATCGGGTATCAGGGGTGGCATTTTTCAATATAAATTCCGCTTACGACACCTTAAATTACAGGATATTTCTTCAAAAACTATATGATATCCCCGTAGATAACAAACGATAAAATTATCTGTGTATGCCTACACAATAGAATATTTTTCATATCACTCGATGGTAAGAATAGCAGATGAAGAACGGTCTCGCTTGGGATAGCATAAAGACACTTACATTGTATAAACAAACGATTAACCCATACCTATAGATACTAGGACTTCTAATATACAGACGATACACCTATTATTGCCCAATAAAAATAAACTATGAATCAATTTTCAGCCAAAACGCCTGAAAAACTCATATGTGCTCCTTCAATTTCTCTAACACAAACGCTTTCACAAAACTAAACCTCCAATAATGTCATGAAATCGTTGAACTGTAGACTATCTATAAATTCCTTGAAAGTAGCTTGTATTGCACGTGATTATTCACAGATCATTGTTTAAAACTAAAAGGTAAATTGAACTAATAAACATTGAACTAATAAAACTATATTAAGTAAAAAAATAACATTTTTAAAAATGCAGAGAAAATAAAATTTTCTCTGCAAGTGACCATTCCATTAAATAAAAAGCCCAAGTCCTTTTGTATCTATATACCTGTTTTTTAAATAACCTGTACCTTGTACCTATTAGCACGTAGTAATACCCGGTAATAAGATACCCTTGATTACACAGTGTAATGCGTATGGCATTACACGGCCTACAAAAAGTAGATAAAAATAAGGAGCTCATATAAACCGTTCAGGGTAAACTTTGAAAATATACGCTATAATCGCACGGTTGCCAAACTCTCAGAGCTTACTTTAACCGATAAACTAATTGTTCAAATATACAGTGAAAAAGACCTGAACGACCCCTATAATATATACACGTGAACTACACGATATACATTTATGATACAGGGGTATTTATGGGCTCCAAAATTTTTTTAAAAATTATGAACCTCTGTATGTTAACGAATCGACAGAACCAATATTAGGGAATGGTCAAGTGAGCTCCGTATATCGGTGTCCACTTGACCACGGAGCTCACTTAAACCTGAATTTTAACATGGGCGGACTCCACTTTATGCCGTAAATATATATATATGTATATATATATATATATGTATATATATATATATATATATATATATATATATATATATATATATATATATATATATATATATATATCGGAGAACTTACGGCAATTCACCAGACCATGAAAAAATGTGGTTCTATCAATAAAAGTAAATTTGTTATCATCACCCATTCAATGAGTGCATTACTTGGAATAAAACAGCTATATACAACTCATGTCATACTTCTCAAGATCAAAAAAGAGTTATCTACATACTCAACAAAAAGATATTTCCTTCATCTGGGTACCCTCCCATATGGGAATAAGTGGTAATGAGGAAGTGGACTCTCTGGCAAGCAATGCAACCACCGACCAAAATATTGCTATCATAAATCAAATGCCTTGGACTGATCACAAAGTAAATATCAAAGCCCACATGTACAGAGCGTGGCAAACTACTTGGGATCACGCAGCCAACAAACTCAAAGAATGTCGTAAGTCAAGTAGGAACCAAACTCATCTTACCAAATAATAAAAAAGACCGGTCATCATCATCCGACTCCGAATAGGACATACTTTCCTTACCTACAAGCACATCTTTAACCAGGAGGCTGCTCCAATGTGTACCAAGTGCAACACTCAGTTGTCAGTGAAACATATTGTTGAGTGTCCAGTGTACCAGAACGAAAGAATCGCGTGTGCCCTTAGTGACAATTTAAAAAGTGTCTAACGTCAAATTTACAGTATTTACCAAGTTATCATAAAATGACTATATACCAGATTGTAAAAAATATTTTATTTATGTAACAATATGTATCTTACTGTTTGTGTATTTCCCTTAGTGGTTGATGCGGGTATATTTGTTTAAATAAAAAAAGAAGAATCATCAAAATTTTGCAATTGATTTAGAAGAAAGACCTCAAACTTTCACAAGAAATTTGGCAATAAACGCGTTATTTGAAGTGTAATTGTTTATTTGTAAACATCTACATTTTAAATATCCTCCCTATTTTTAAAATAATCCTTTTTGAAAACGATTTTTGGAGTGAAAATCGAAACATCAAAAACAAACATAAAATGTAATTTTTCCAGGTAAATACAATATTTAACTTAACCATGCCACAATAAAACAGTTTTAGAACCTCTATAAATTTTTTACCTAGTGTTCACTTAAACGGACTCTAAATAGCCAAGAAAAACTCGAGAACTTTTTCTAGCTGTACTTAAAACTTTGCACAACATCATGTTCCGTAAACGATTTCCTAGCTAACTAATAAAACTTTTCCCCTGCATTTCTCATATTTTAACGAGATTTGTTTCAAAACCCGTTACCGAAGTGGTTGGCAAGCAAAAAAGACTCACGTTGCCGCTGCACTGTGTTCACATACACACAACTTGTTCCCTTGGATGCAAAGCAAAATTTATATAAAGTGGGTTTATTACCTCACTAAATATAACTCTGCACCAGAATAGACTCTTCGTAATATAAAAATGAATAAGTGCGGGGTTTATTGCTCTTTTGAGATAAGTGTTTCGGTTGAGCTTCCTACAGGCTTTCGAGTTTGGCGAAATACCGCTACGGCTATGTTTACTTATTTTTCGTATCCTATCACGAGTCTCTAAGTGGATTTGGGTAAGTGTTTTTACAAAATGTTTTCGTCGAACTTGATTCATTTATACGGCAGTTAAAAATATAATCTCTGTAAAAATACCTGTAAATAAATAAATACAATATTACCGTGATTCAAATATTAGTTTTAATACAGATCTTTCAAAAAAATAAAGATCAAACTTAAAGCGCTCAACAAACGGAGAGGGAGACAGAGGATATAACTAAGAATAAAGGACGACCTTTTCCAATAAATGCAAAGAAGTTTTCCTTCTATTGGTGAGGGTACTTAACAAGAAGTAAGAGAGACTATTAAACATTGTGTAACACCACCCATTAATCGCCTAAAGGTAAATAATTTTGTGAAAAAGAAATACTGTTTAACAGATGAACCCTTAAAATAATTAAGAATATAAGAAATCTTTGACAAAGTGGTGTACATAGTGAAAGGGGAAAAGGTAGTTTAAGAGACCTCAACAAAGAAATAAAACATAAATGCAAGGCTGATAAACAACAATACTTTCACAATATATCCAAAGAAATAAAAAACCACAATCAAAACAATCAGCCGAGAGACCTATTCAGAAAAATACGCTACATAACAAAAAACTTTAAAACTAGAACTTGGGCTGTTAAAGACCACACACGGAGAATACATTGCTGGGATCTATATAAAGATGATCAACGCCAAGAACATGTTCACCAAACCCTTGAAGAAATCGAAGAAGAAACTAATATACTCAAGAATAAAATATGACAGGCGATTAATAAACTCAAGTATAATGAAGCATCAGGTCCAGATGATAGCAGCAGAAATATTCAAAGCCACAGAAGAAACCGGAATAAAATTGCTTCACTTACTCTATTGGCATTCCAAGCAATGGACTGACGACTGGACAAAATCTACAATAATGACAATACATAAAAAAGGCAGCATTGATAGATGTGACAACTATATCTATATATGACAACTATATCTTATCTCACATAGCAAAATAAGGCTTTTTCTTTATGTTTTGAGTCACTTTTGAGATTGCAGCTCTGAACAAGTCGACGGAACTGCAGTTATACCACTTTCTCAGATTGTTGAGCCAGGAGATGCATCTTCTTCCAATAATTCGTTTTCCCTGTATTTTTCCCTGCATCATGGTTTGTAGCAACACATATTTATCCCCTCTTATAACGTGGCCAAGATATTGTAATTTTCTTATCTTAATTGTATTTATGATTTCCATTTCCTTTGTCATCTTTTTGAGGACCTCAACGTTTGTTATTCGGTCTACCTAACTTATTTTTAATATTCTTCGGTAGGTCCACATCTCAAATGCTTTAAGTCGATCGCTCACCTCTTTCTTTAAAGTCCAGGCCTCCACCCCATAGAGCAGCAGCGAAAACACATATGAACGTGATATTCTCATTTTGAGTTGCAAACTAAGGTCTCTACTTCATAATATTTTTCTCATCTTATTAAATGTTTCTCTAGCTTGGCCAATTCTCATTTTTATTTTTTCTGTATTCTCGTTATTTTAATTAATAATTGTACCAAGATATCTGTATTTTTTCACTTTTTCTATTGGAACTTCTTTTATGTTTAAAATGTCTCGTTGTTGTATTTTGAAAATTGTCATAAATTTTGTTTTATTAGCATTAAGCGTTAGTCCGCTTCCCTCACTAGCATTTACTACATTATCTAAAAGTGTCTGTAGATCTTGTATATTCCCTGCAATTAGTATAGTGTCACCGACATATATGATGTTGTTGATGGGTCTGCCGTTGACTTTTATTCCAATTGTTACATTTTCGAGTTATTTTTTAATTATTTCTTCCGAATATAGATTGAACAATAAGGGGGAGACTATGCAACCTTACGCCTCTTTTTATCTCTACTTCCTCCGAAAGTTCTTTGCCTACTCTGACTTTTGCTGTTTGGTTAAAGTAGAGATGAGGTATTATTCTTAATTCTTTTTTGTCAATATGTTTATCTTTAAGTAACTGTATAAGACGGTTGTGTCGGACCTTATCGAACGCCCTATTGTAATCATTAAAACAAACGTAAAGTGGTTGGTTTACATTTATACATCTTTGCATGAAGACGTTAAATCCAAATAGTGGCTCTCGTGTACCCATGGCATTCCTAAATCCAAATAGGGTTTTAGTGATGCCTTGTTTTACTTTTCTGAAAATTCTTAAATGGATAATTTTTAAGAATATGTTTAGTGTGTGACTCAGAATAATTATACGGTGGTCATAATATTTCCTTGCATTAGGTTTTTTTGGTAATGTAATAAATGTTGATTTGAGCCAATCTCTCGAAATAATACCCGTATTATATATAGTATTATATAAGTCTACTAACACATTGATCTGATCTTCTGATAGTAATTTAATTATGTCAGTTGGAATTGTGTCAGGCCCCGCAGTTTTATTAGAATATGGCAGATTTATTGCATGTATTATTTCATCCTTAGTTATATTTGGACCTATATCATGTTCCTCGCAATCGTTCATGCTATCTTGTTGTGTCCTGTCGTCGTCAGACAATTCTTGGACGTATTTTCTCCATCTGTTTAGTTTGCCTTTGATACCAGATATTATTTTACTATTCGTATCAATCACGGTGTTACTATTATTGGACCGTCTTATACCTGCTAATTATTTAATTTTTTATCTCTATCTCTAAACATTTGTCCTTGTATCAAGTCTCTTTAGCTGCCCGTATTTTTATGCTGATCTCCTTGTGTGTGGCTTTGTATTCGTTTACATTTTTATTTTTGTATGATCTTCTTTCGTCCATTAGTTGCCGGATCTCATCTGTCATCCATGGAGTCTTAGCTTCATCGATTTTGTGACTACTCAGCATATCTTTAATTGGTATCATTAATGTGTTCTTAAATGTTTCCCATTTTTCGTTGGAATCTTCATTATCATTGAATATTGTTTTGCTTAATTCCTCGTTAATTTTCAACGGTAGTTCTTCTTTTATATTCGGGTGTTTTAGCGGAGTGCTTATTTGTTATGCCTTTTGTTGATTTTTTATTTTCTTTAAGTGGATTTCGAATTTTACGATTACTGGTTTGTGGTCTGATAACACAGCTGCTTCTGGATATGTCTTTGCCGATTTAATGGAGTTGCGGTATCTCTTATTGATAAGGATATAATCTATCTGGTTTCTGATAATTTTTTTTTGCTATCCTTAGGTAAATTCTATGTATATAATCTACGTGGTGATAACTGAAATAATGTATTTGTCGTTTCTTATTCCTAGCCCGAATTCACCAATAATGTCTTGGAATTTACCTTTTTCTAATTTGGCATTAAAATCCCCCATTGTTATTATTATATCCCTATTATTGGTGCTGTCATTAACACTCTATCCGATATAGGAACAAAACAAATTACATCCTGGCAAAAACTGCGATCAACCACTATCGCAACGCCATTATAGTGGTGAATATCTTCATTTCCTGAGTAGTATATTTTGGCATCGTCGACTTCGATTTTGCCAGATCTAGGCCATCTGGTCTCGCTTAGTCCCATTATATTAACTTTAAGTCGCGTCATCTCATGTATTACATTGTGGATCTTCCCTGCTTCATATATATACTTTACATTCCAGGTACTTATCTGCAGTTCGTTGATATTTTTGTGCCTGACGCGGGATTCTAGCACGTTGGAGACCTGGGAGGCCCCGCGGTGTAACTGAGAATTGCCTCCACTGCCAAATCTTGGTATCCGATGTCCATGTTCTACATCCTTCTGCCGTTAACCACTTCTTTGGTTCATCCGCCTTTGGAGTCGATTTCTCAGATGTTGCCCATCTTCTACCATGTGGAGGTTGTAGATTTGGATTTTTCTTTCATTGGGATTAAAACCTTTGGGCATTTCTTAATCCCTCCAGAGCTTTAGAAGGCTACACATAATCAATGAGAGACTAAAAATTTTTCTACAAAGAGAAATCTTCACTATCTCGAAGTAGTGTGCTTGGTCTACTCTTATATTTATTATACACGGCCGGTAGGTCAGTGTTCATTTGCAACATTTACTGATTACATCGTCATCCTCTCGTCGCACAAAAGTTTGATCGAAGAAGCTAAAAGGTTACGAGTCCACTTAAATATCATTCAGCTGTGGTTAAGAAAGTGACGAATCAAATTTAATAAAAGAAATCAAACCATATAACTCTTACAATTAAACATTTGACATGTCGCCTGTACAACTAAACAATCAAGACATACCGCAATCCGATAGAGCAAAACACCTTGGTACTCATCTTGATAGACGATTTACTTGGAGAAACCGCATAAATGAAAACAACTTAGATTAAAATTAAGGACTACTCATACCGTCAACTGATAATCTCAACAAAAATAAGGGCTGTGACACGGAACTTCAAGAGATATTGGTTAAAACCTTTGACTGAAAAGGATATGGCCTTGGTAAACGCTCAGGTATAATACCATCGATTCTTCCCGTACTGAGCAGGATTGCTATCACAACGACGAGTCATCAGAAGGATAAAGCTTATCATCGAATCAGTTATCAGGAGTCATCAAAAAGATCGTCTTACGACATTCTAACTAAATTTAAAAAATATTACACAAAATTTATTATACTTCGTCTATCAAGTTCAACAACTACTCAACATTGATCTACAGTGCTGAAGGAAGTTTATTTTTTAATTATGCAAAAATTTATTAATTATTCGATTTCATGTCGTGTATTTATGTTATAAGTTTTCGTTACACAGTGATCGAATCTATAAACTAAATTAAAATCGTTTCAGTATAATAAGAAAACTCAATTTAGAGCATTTACCATTATACATTAAAAGCAATAATTACTATGTCGCTATAATTAAGAAATATAACGACTTCACTTGATTTATTTTTAGGGTAAAATTGTAAAGAAGACAGTCTGCCGCCATAAACGTCGGCGAGAGACATTAAAGCAGCGCTTCTCTGACAATTTTACGCTCACTAACCATAGGTCTAATTATGACCATAACTTAATGTATATTTTGGGTTTGTTCACTTCCGTAAATAGCAACTGACTTAAAAATATTTTCATAATATATCGAAGGGTTTTATGTTTAAATGTTTTAGGATTGCTCTCTAAAAATGTTTTTAATTTGGATATGGGCGACTTGATATATTTTATTTATATAGATTTATATTGAAACCATGAATGTGTTGCCTGTGTGAGTCCATTTCAAATAGGTAAAAGAAATAATAAATAAGACTTACTCACAATTAGTTTCATTTTACTACCAAGACGTAGTACTGAACGATGTACTCTTTTACTCTCTTTAGTACATTACTAAATAGTTTGATAGCAGCACTGGTTGCCGACAAGAATGTAGAGCGTAAAATAATTTTTAATAATTTTAAACTGTTTGTCCTTGGTTAAGTGTAGTGTTATGTACAATTTATATTCAATTTCATGTTTATTACATTCTGCGCTTGCTTAATATACTAATAATAACTCAAATTTGACGAAATGTCCCTGATGATGCTGTAGAAAGCGAAAGTACTTGGGCAAGATTAGATTATTAAATTTGTGCTTAATATTTGCCTTAATTTTTCAAAGTTCATTTATTCTAGCCTTCAACCTTATATCAATTATTCGGAATGAGTTCAACAAGCAAATATTGCTGAAGACCACAGATACTGTTAAAAATTTAATAATGAATCCGAAGTGGAACTCAAAAAAGAAAAAAATTTGGGTAAACAATTGGATTGGTAGGCAAGAAAATCTTGGAGCAATTTTTTATTTTGGCCTTTATCTCCTTTATAGTAATACTTTCACCCATTTTCTCTTGAATTTTTGGGTAAGCATTGATACGGAGAATCAGATAAGATAAGAAGAAGCATAGGCCGACGACGTGTATCCTGGCTAAACAATTTGAGGCAGTGGTACAATTGTAACTCTGTTGAGCTGTTTAGAGCAGCAGTGTCAAAGGTGAAGATAGCCGTGATGATAGCCAACCTTCTTAAAGGAGACGGCACTTAAAGAAGAAGAAGATTGATACGGACTATTTTATTTTTATATAGAGATGATTTAGAATTCAAAAGACCCTCCAATTCTCTATATATAGCAATAAATTTGATGGTTTTTTCATCACCCCAAAGAAACATTTTTTAAATTAACAACGTTAAAAATAAAACAATTAATTTTTTTCAGCAACACAACAAATCTGACAATTCTCTGTTAGCTACTGGCATGCCCGTATGCCCTTAGCGGTTTCTGTTGTTTTCTTGTTGAGTTTGTGGTTTTTTACTTCGTGGATTCGGTTCAGCGAAGGCATCTCTTATTGGAGGGGGGATATTATTTCAGATAGGTTTCGTTTAGAGTACTGGGATGAGGATGTATCTTGATTAAAGGTATCCATTTGAGTCTCATTAGGTAGGTCGCAGCTTATCGGAATATGCTTTGTTTGATTGAAATGTAATCTTTTTCTAAATGTTTTAGCCTCAGTAAAAGAGGATTATGTAAAGGAATTTATCTATAAAGTAGCTGATTTTTGTACTGTAGTTTCAGTCACAGTAGGAGAGGATTGTGTAGAAGAAATTGTCCAAGTTCCTGTGGAGAATTTAGATGAACATTGTTTTGGGTGTTGTCTGAAGGAGTCTGATTATTTTTATTGAGACACTGAGATGCAAAATGTCCTTGCTGCTTGCATAAGTAGCAAGATTGCTTTTCGATGAAAAAGAAAATTTGATAGTTGCTATCCTCATGGTTACTTAACATAGAATCAGGTAATTTGTTTAAGTTAGTTGGCGCTTTAAAAGTGTATCGTCGGAAACTCAAGATATGCTGGAATGCTGGATTTGAAGTCCCTATCCTGAGAAAGTCAATTGGAGTTATTAGATGTATACTTAAGTTTTTCAGTTGGTCTTCTATGATACCGTGCGGAATATTTGGACACATGCTGGAAATAATCAATCGTTTATTTGGAGTTATTAGTCTTTCAGCTTGAATACGTTCTTGATTAATTAATACAATTCCATTCTCGTTTGCTAAAAACTTATCGACTGTTTGTTCACTGGTAAAGAAGATACAAATACGATAATTTATAATTTTCGAGTAGAATGTATTTTTCTGTGATCCACTTTAGAAGTTACTGCATTAAGGTAAACTTCAATATTAGAGTTTGGGAGTAAGTGAAGTAGAATTGCTTGTTTTTTGTTTGTAAATTTATTTGTAGCTTGATTAAGAGCTATAGAATATAATTTTGATGGTTGGTTTACAAGTAGATTGCCAGAACTTTCCATGGTGAAAGTTTCCGCTGCTTAATCCATTTCCATGCTGGGGCTAAATAACCTGAATACGGCCCTAATGCTTATAATGTATCATTACCGGAAGGACTGGTAATTAACCTCACGCTAAATCGGCAAAATAGTTGTTAGACTTGATTTGTTAGAGGTGAAATAGGAAACTCAAACTTATAGTTTCAAGTCCAGAAGAAATAACACTTTTACACTGTATCTTTGTTTAAATTTTAAATATAAACAAAATTCTACATTTGAATAAAAAAATCCTTCTTCTTAAGCCTTCTGTCGTCCATGTTTGCACATAGGCCTCTCCCAACTCCTTCCATCGGTCTCTATCCTGAGCAACATATTTCCAATTTGTTCCGGCTATTCTTTTAATGTCATCAACCCATCTCATCTGTGGTCTTCCTCTTGGTCGTTTACTTTCGTAAGGTCTCCAATGTTGTATTGTAGTATTCCAACGTTGGTCTTTCTGTTTAGCAGTGTGGTCCGCGAAGCTCCGTTTAAGTTTGGCATTTTTTGTTGTTATGTCCTCGACTTTTGTTTTGGATCTTACCCAGTCGTTCCTAAAAAAAATCCTTATTTTGTCCAAACTAACAAGCTAATATTAAATATCAATCGGAGTTCGGATGTCCGATTGAGAATCCTACTTTCATACGTCTTATGCTGTACAGTAGAGTGGACCATTGGCTGTCGAGTGTCTAGCGATCTCAAAACAGTCGCAAAGTCGTGAAATATACTTTACTTCATTTACCGTATTCATCTGTACAGAAAATCGATTGTATTTATCTTAACATGGCATAAATACTATATATGAAGTCTTATTCATTTTCTCTTAATTAATAATGTATAATTAATGTGCCTTTCGTTCCAAACAAAGCTTTCTCATACTGATTTCTTTGTTTAATATTTCCCGCTCTATTATACTTCGCGTCGATACTTCTTCCCTAACAATCCATCAGACCAATTAATTAAGGTAAATATATAATTGGTATTTATTGTGTTACCGAGCAATTTATATATCCTTTCTCAATGAACACCAAAAATGAAGACAAATGTTGGCTTCTTGATGAGATTAAATTAAGAACTGAAATGTCGCATTATCTAATTCACTGTTAATGAATGATTACCGTAAAAATGATAAGAATTGGGACAGAGATGGATTCAGAGTGTAGATTCTTGCACTTAACTTTTTCTATGGGTTCGTTGCGTATTCCGTTTAAATCCAGTTTACTTATAGTTGTCCATTTGGTTTTATTTTTATTTAGTTTTGGTTGTAATTTTTATCCATGTCGTTTATTTTGATTAAAAATCTTGCAGGCCCTTTATGATATCTGCCAGTATTGCTTTATTATCGGCCAAATTTAGATTAGTTTTACTCATGGTGCTCGGTCCTTAAAGCTTGTTTGAAGATATTTTCAGAGTTCATATTAAAGAATATAGGTGTACATTCTTAAGGAACAATTGTTGTTGTTTGTATTACGTTGGTTGATATGTAGGTGGAACTATAGTATCTGAAGCATTAAAGTTTGTAAGAAACTTCAGAAAATATTACAAAGGAATAGGGAGAGTAAAACTCATAAGTATGTCAGATTGGAAAGAATATTTGGTATTCACTGGGTGATAAGTAACACTAATGGACGTCTGGCGGGGATAACTCATCTAGCGATAATTGATCACTTATCTACCAAGGTTAAAATTATTACATTACTAATATGGCCATCAAATCATAGGAAATAGTGATAAAAGGGTAAACATTAAGGGTTGTATTGGCTACTGCCACATCTTCTTCTTCAAGTGCCATCTCCGCGGAGGAGGTCGGCATAGAGATGTGCTTATTAGTTCTTTTAGACGAACTAGTTCAACAGAACTATTTCACAAAAATGAACTAGTTCAGTGAACTAGTTCGCGAAAGAACTATTTGTAGGACCGACGTCGAAATCCAACCCTAACAGAACTGATTGCCAAATGTCTCGTCTCAATCATCACACAAGCTCGGCGCTGGCCGCCCGTTTACTTCGGTTTTCAGTCAGTCTTTCACTAGTTTACTACCATACAAGTAGTTCGGAACTATTTCTTTCGATCGTATGTTTAGGTTTCAATGGTTTAAATTATTATATGATTAGTTAGTTTTTATTTGCAAAAAATTATTATTATTTGTTTTTTATTAACCGTTTTAAACATAAATATGGTTCAAGTATGATTTATTTTTATATTTACGTATATTTAAACTCATAGGTATTTATAATTAGGTTATTTCTAAAAGAACCTTTACAAAAAAAATCAGTGAATTTTCTAGGAACATTAAATGACACATTTTCATTCTCACTTTTACATAAAATTATATTTTATGTAAATGCCTCAATCACTTTAACCACAACTAAAATTTTTATTTCAAAATTACAATACAAGAAACAACACAGCATAGCAATATCCAAGCCAATACATGGGCATAAGATCCGAACCATTATGACATTAAGATAAGACTTTATGTTTTTGTCACAATTATAAGAATTATGAATCTGTTATCTGAGGCTAATCGGCATTTTTTTTAAACTGGTTAGTCCATCCATTCACAAAATAATAAATATATGTTCTAATTTATTCATTCATTATTTTCTTCTTTAGAAGTCCAGACATAATTTATAATGCAAATCGTTCGCAGTGAACTAGTTCTATGAAAATTAATGAACTAGTTCAATTAGTTCAGTTGAAAGAATCGTTCATTAGAACTATTTCGATGGTGAACTACAAATCCCTAAGTCGGCAATCATCATAGCTATTCGGACTTTTGAGACGGCTGCTCTGAAAAGTTCATTTTTGACATGACTTTTACGCCTCCATATGCTTCTCTTTCCTTGGATCTTTTCCTGCATAATCAGTTGAGCAAGGTGTATTTATCTCCACGTGTAATATGTCCAAGATATTCTAACATCTCTATAACTACCACATCACAGAAACAAATGAAATTTTTGTCCAAAAAAAATATGTTTGAGATGGATCACCCTCATCACTTAGGAATATGATACCACCGGTTCTTATACCTTCCAAATATATATATATATATATATATATATATATATATATATATATATATATATAAAATTTCATGAAAATCGGTCAAGCCGTTTCGGAGGAGTATGATAACTCACACTGCGACACTAACATGGCTATTAAAAAATAAGGGTCGGTGATAGAAAGGTGAAAATTAAGGGTTGTATGTATTGTTTAATAAAACAATATAAAAAAATAAAAAATGTTATCCAAAAAATTTACTAATATGAATATTTAAAAATAGGGGTTGGTGATAGAAGGGGTAAAAATTTAGAATTAAATATATTTTTTATTGCCATATGATAAACAAAATATAAAAAAATGTGGTAAAAAAGAACGAAAAAAATGTTTGGGTAAAAAAATGAAAAAAATGAAAAAATGTTAAAGTGGGGTGTTGTCAAAAAAATAAAAAAACGAACACATATATATCTGTATAGAAGGGTTATTGCACACAAACATATTGCATAAACCAACAAATCAAATACAACAGCCTTAGCTACGTATTCTCTGGAAAATAGGACTCTGACTTTGAAAATGTACAGATTTTGGAAAAAGAATAAAACTACAACAAAAATTCATATTGGAGATGATTCACATAAAAAGATTTAAATTCTATTAATAATAAAACTGACATCTTAGATTTTTCCAATATGTATCACAATTTAAAAAATTGAAATATTTTTTAAATTTACCATTGCAGCTATTTAAAATACGACCCTGTACGACTCCTATTTTAAAGTACCTGTCAGATGTATTTAGGGTCACTTTTTTAGTCCATCTTAAACATTTAAAAAGAGCAATCATAAAAAAATATAACTGTGTAATGAAATGTTTATAAAATAAAGTGCTTATTGAAATTGATAAATAGCCGAAACGTTTAGGTAATAATTAAGTGCAATAAGTAAGTGAAAATAAATTATCGTGTCTTCGTTTTAGTTCCTCTGCATCTAGGCACTTAGTTGACAATTATTATGTTTTTGCGGTCTTAATCTCCTTTTTATCTGCTTGTTTTCTGTTTTGTTTTGCTAAGTCTTTGTGCTTAATATTGCTTTTTCCCGTAACTTTCCTATTAAGTCGTGTATTCAGTTTTATTATTTATTTTTGTTTGATTTTGCTAATTGTTGTATTTACGAGATAAGTCACCAAATAGACGAAGAAGTATTGGCAGACCAAGAAAAAGATGGTGCGATAATTTAAACAATTTAGGAGGCTAATAATGAAAAAGAGACTTTAACATCCTTTAAAGCCTGTTTTTATACAAGAAGGAAGAAGAAGAAATATTTACGTTGACTCTTTTATTTTTATTATTTTTCATTTTTCTGTTTTATTGTCCTGCTTTTTGTTTACGTAGGATAATAATAACACTATTATTATTTAATTAGAAAAGAAATAAGTTTTTATTTACAAGTAAAAGTGTAACAGTGTAATGACAAGTGACAAGTAAGTCATAAGACATCAACAATGTAAAATGTGCTGCCAACATACATAAATATAATAATTATATTACTGAATTGTACAGCAACACCCCCTCTCAATTCTACAAAAGTACAAATGAATAAGTACAAACTGCAAACAAAATTACAATACACTAATAAACTGTAAAATTAAACAGTTTTAGAAACATTCAAAAAATTTCTCAATAATTCAAATTAAGTAACAGGCAATGCCTTGGTCATAATATCAACTAACTGTTTGTTTGTAGGAACATACTCAATAACAAAATTTCCTTTATTTACCATATCTTTTACAAAATGATGTTTTACATCAATATGTTTTGAGCGTTTGGTCTCATAAGTTTGAGCCATTTTTATACAACCTTGGTTGTCCTCAAAAATTTTAATAGGATATTGAAAATCAAACATTTCTTTTAAAAGTTGACCTAAAAACAAACACTCAGTCATACACGCAGACAGAGCCAAATATTCAGCTTCACTGCTACTAAGAGCAACTACAGATTGCTTTTTAGAACACCAGTTTACAACTTTATTATTACAAAGAATAACATATCCAGAAACACTCTTTCTGTCATTAGCATCACTAGCAAAATCTGAGTCAGCATATGCATGAACAGAAACTTGATCATTTTTAGTAAATTTATTGTATATTAATCCCAACTCATTAGTATAGCTCAAATAACGAATTACATTTTTAAGATGCTTCCAATGATTACTATTAAAATTATTTTGAAATCTTCCAAAAAATGAAACTGTAAAACACAAATCTGGCCTAGTGTCAAGCATCAAATACATTAAACTACCAAGTACCTCCTTATAAGGTACTTTAAAATCAATTTGAGTTTCCTTTTCTAAATTCAATTTAGGTTCCATTGGAATTTTACTCGTCTTGCAATTGACCATGTTAAAACGATTAACAATTTTTGTAATTAAAGTTTTCTGGCTAACAACTAAAGTCTTATCTTTCCTTTCAATCTCTAATCCTAAAAAGACAATTTTTGTTTCATTTGATAAATCACTTAATTCTAAAATTTTCTCTAAATTTGAGTTTAAAAATTTGACATCATCTTTAGAAATTGAAATAACAAAAATATCATCTACCCATATCAAAATATAGGTTTTTCCATTGAAATACAAGCAAGGATCAACCTTAGATCTTTTAAATCCTAAATTACATAAATGCCTATTAATAGTTGTATTCCAACATTTAGGGCTGTCTCGTAAACCATATAAAGCTTTTATCAACTTACATACTACACCAGATTTAACACAAAGACCATCCGGTGGCTTTATAAACACATCACTACAGACTGAACTTTTCAATAAGGCACTTTTCACATCAAGTTGATGAATATCCATATCACGATCAACAGCAATGGATAACAGTACTTTCAGGGTGGTTAATCTAGCTACTGGTGCATACACGTCTTCGTTGTCTAATACTGGCTGCTGATAGCCTCTGGCCACTAATCGAGCTCTTTTCACCAACTGACCATCAACATTTTTCTCAACAAAAACCTATCGTGAATCAATTATTACATCATCAGCCGTAGGTTCTACCAAAGTCCAGGTATTGTTGCTTTCTAACGCCAAAAGTTCTTTATCTATGGCCTCCTTCCATCCATTCCCCATCGAAACAGCTTCAGTATAGTTTTTAGGTAATTCAGAAGGTAGAAAGCCAGCAGATTAAGCCATCATCATACTCACTTCATAGTCATCAAGATAAGAAGGCATACGTCTATCTCTTGCACTTCTACGTATCTCATGCTCTTGATTACTATCAGGTGGTATTACTTCAGGTTCAATTTTAATAGGTTCAGTAATAAATTGCTCATCCACATCTCTGTGTCTCATCACATGAACTGGAGATTCATTTTCATAAGTTTCATCAAATCTAACTGAACTCACAGGAAATCTACAAGAGTGTCCCATCCGCTTGTGCCACAACTCAGGTGTATCTCGAACAATATTAACCACATCTGAATACAATTGCAATTCTATAAAATATAGGTTACCAATCAATTTTCCAGTAATAATTGCAGTATCACCCATCATGATTTTTACTTCCTTATTTTCAAAAATCACACTAAAACCTTTTTCTTCAATTTGTCTTACTGATAGTAAATTGTAAGAAAGATTGTCACAAACAAGAACATCATTCAAAACAACTGAAACTCCTTCTTTAGATATAGCTGAGAAACTACCTTGAATTTTTGCTGCTACAGTTTCACCAACTTTTGCTAGATTTATTTATCTATCTACTGCTATGGAATTAGTCAAAAATTGAATGTATTTTGACATAAACAGGTGATTTGTACAACCACTATCCACAACAAGATGTACAGTATTCATTACATTTGAATCACAGCTGACTGCAACTTCCTGTTTTGTGTGACTACCAAGAAATGCAATTTCTTTATTTTCAATATTACTCATATTAGCAGTTTCACGATTTTTTGACAATCTTTTTGGACATTTTGAGCGAATATGCCCCATTTCATGACAATGATAACAACGAACTTTAAAAGTATGTTTGCTCTTACCTTTGTATTTATCCTGACCAACAAAGGCATGTGAAGGAACAGGTACACTAGTAACTTCCTTTGTTTTTAAACGATCATCTTCTGTCATTAAACTGTTTTTCACAAAATCTACAGTAACTTTGCATGGATCAGAACGAAATAAAATATCAATAGATGTTACAACTGAACTAAATCTGTCAGGCATTGCAGATAAAAGTGTGGTTATCTTTTCACTATCATCTATTTTACCTCCTGCATTATTTAATTCCCCTAAGGTTTTATCAAAATCCACCAAAAACTCACCCAAATTGCCATCTTCTTTAAGAACTAAGTTGCGCAACTTTTTCTGGATTTGTACTTGAGACTGAAGTCCTGTCTTTTCATAAACAGCTTTAAGAGCTTCCATCATTCCCATTGAAGTATCTTGGGTTTTAATTATCTCCAAAACATTATCCCCAACTAACTGAACAATAATATCTTTTGCAGTCGAATCACTTTTAACAAAGTCTTTGTACTTATCGTCAGTCCTAGCAGGTTTGTCTTGAGAAATGACATCAAGAACACCATGTCGTTCCAATGTTCTTTCCAATCGAAATTTCCACGAATCAAAACCGGCTCCATTAAATTGTTTTACATTAGCCATAAAAAATTGATTGCTGGAGGAAGCCATAACTAAATGAAACACGTGCAAAAATTGTAAACACAACTTTTCTGCAAACTACACTCTTAAGCAGAACAAATTTTACTTTGATTAAAACACAAACTTAAAAAACACTTTTCTAAATTTCTGCAGCTGGGCACATAACCTGTTTACGCAGGATAATAATAACACTATTATTATTTAATTAGAAAAGAAATAAGTTTTTATTTATAAGTAAAAGTGTAACAGTGTAATGACAAGTGACAAGTAAGTCATAAGACATCAACAATGTAAAATGTGCTGCCAACATACATATAATAATTATATTACTGAATTGTACAGCAACACTTTTTTCTGGTTTATGTACCTACTTTGTCTAATTGTATTGTCGATAT
Organism: Diabrotica balteata; assembly: GCA_918026665.1. NCBI lineage: Eukaryota > Metazoa > Arthropoda > Insecta > Coleoptera > Chrysomelidae > Diabrotica > Diabrotica balteata. Next base: position 110,827,942 of record OU898279.1, on the reverse strand, counting down.
ACCCAACCAAACGAAGGAAACACAAACGAGGCGGCTATATATGGAGAATAGTGTGCACGAGGCGAAACCTTGCAAATCAAACTTTAATTCATAAATTTTGGCTATAACAATAACTTATTCTCACTATTATTTATAAATTGTAAGTTTCTGGAAGCTGTAGGAGTGGTGGACCAAAGAACAGTTGCTGTGAGATGCTTAGACACGACGTATCTACCTGTGAGAAGTATTGCTATTAATATGAGCCATAAAAAAATATAGTTAGAAAGTTGATCTCATATAAAGCGAAAAGCAAAAAAGGTATTAATTATCAATTTTATTTATTGAAAATTTAATCTTATACTGAATAATCTTCTTCTTTCAGTGCCTATTCGTTCCAAATATTGGCAATCATTCTGGCTATAATTATTTTATTAACTGATGCTTTAAATAGATTCGTTGTTGTTGCGGAGAACCATTTCCTCAGGTTCTTCAACCATGATATTCTCCTTCTCCCAATTCCTTGCTTTCCGAATACTTTACCCTGTAGGATTACGTTCAGTAATCTGTATTTAGTGCTGTTTCTCATTATATGTCCGAGATATTCCAACTTTCTCCTTTTAATGGTATACATCACCTCTCTTTCTTTGCCCACTCTTCGTAATACGGTCTCGTTGGTTATCTTGTCTGTCCATGATATCCTTAGAATTCGCCTGTATAGCCACATCTCGAAGGCTTCAAGTTTTTTCATATAATCATAGGAGCCTTACTTTTATCTCCAGATTAAGATTGTGGCTTTTAAAGAGTTTGGCCATGTTATTGAATGCACTCCTAGCCTTCTCTATTCTACATTTTATTTCCTGTGAGTGATCCCATTGTTCATTTACTGTTGTTCCAAGATAGTTATACTGTTTTAGCCGGTCCACTGGTGTAATATTGATAAGTAGTTGAGCGTCTCTAACTTTATTTTTGCTGATGATCATAAATTTAGTTTTTGTTATATTTACTTGAAGTCCAAATCTTTCACTTACTTCATTTACTTTGTTTATTAGTTGAATTATCAATTTTACTTATCAATACTGAATAATAACATACTGAATAATGATTCATTTTTCATTCATGATATTTATTCGAGTCTCACCTTTAAATGTACGTTTTATTCCGAAGTACATTAATATTGAAAGTAACATAAACTGACATATTTACCCTTCTTATTTGGTGGCCCTAAAATATGCAATAATCAGGAAATAAGATTACATCATCCGAGTCCTACAAACATTGCCTATAAATTTATTATCAAGTCGGTCTAATGAGAAATCAGTGATGCAGCTGGTAGTAATATTTTTGGAGTGCTTCCAACTACTGCCGTAAATATCTTGGACCGACAGAGTTTAATATTTGAAATCGACATCGCTGTTGAAGAAATTTAGTGTCCATTTTAATGTCAATTTATATACAACGCTAAAAATTTATGACCAATTTTTTCACGCTTTCAGATCACTTCTTTTTAACAAACGATTTATTGCATGATAGAGCTGGGACAGTTCGCGATTTTTTAGTAACGACTACTAAATGGAATAATTCTGTTTTCGCAGTGACAAATGAAAAATACTGATTGGTCTTCTGTTTTGGTTCACGTATTAGTTACTATAGCCAGTTTTAGTATCCATAGTATTCTTTGGTGTACCAAGGAACAATTGTTTTACAAAATGGCACACGCATAAATGAAGTGAAGTAACAATTAAACATAAAAAATAAAAATATATTAAAAGTTCTCCTCTATTTTACAGTAGCTTTATATGTAATAACTTTTACTATTAACCTGCTTTGGTTTAACAATTCTTTTTCTATTGTCTCGTGCAGTGTTCCATATTATATCCCTATGATAACCTCGTCCCTTCTCTTCGTGTTCTGTTTTTTGAGCTATTTAGAATTTAACATTCTCATCATGTATCCATATTGTAGCAATTGTTTTGTTGCCCTCCTGTCTACGCTAGAACGTATATGAGTGTCTTAACTTGCTTTATAGATTGTAATGTTTTTTGTCAGTCTATAGTATTTTTATTGTAGTAAACAGTTATGAGACAGAGGTACACTTTGTCGAAAGTCAGACGTTTTTATAAAACACTATCCTATCTGTAAACTTTTTCAAAAAGTCTCGTACTCTATCTAAAATTCTTTAACTTTTTTATGGAGAGCTTTAAGAATTTGCTTGACTATACATGTCTTCTCTTTTTTATGTGCCGTCTCCATCATTGGAGATTAGCGGTTATGATGACAAACATTTCTCACCCTTCAGCTGTATGCATAAGCTGTATTCCAATACCTCTTTGTTTCTTTATTTAACCTTTAATAATCAATAAAAAAATGTAACCCTTTTCGCTACGTAGTAAATTATGACCCAAATATCTGGTTTTTTTCTTTTAATCGTAATGAATAGTTGTTTTTTAAAATCTATTCGTTATCACATTTTAAATGCTTTTAACTTATTCAGAATCTTTAGTTTTAAGAATCCACGTTTTGACTTCATAGAGAACAACAGTCCAAACAAAACATTTTACAAGTTTCATTCTTAGTTTTATATCAATACAGGGTGTCCCGTAATTAATTGGACATTAGCTAATGGGTGATAGCTGACATCAATATAAACCGTTTAAGCTCAAATTGCTTAGGCAAAATGTTGCTAGTTTTCGTTCTACAGGGTGATTTATTAATATTGTTTTATATTATTTTTAGGGATATATTGAAAACTGTTCAACCAATTTAAGTGAAATTTGGTATCTTGTCATTATATAGTATGTTTAATATGAAAATGATATTAGTTTTAATATTGACACTAGGTGGTGCCACCTTCTATAACATTGGTTCATTAATGCGGCTATAATTTTTTGTCCGCCCTGTATAAACATTCTAGGAAAAAAACATGAAGTTACAGTTTTACACAAAAAAGGTATTCGTGTTTTAAATAAAAAAAGTACACAGTTTCCGAAATAAACGTATTTTTTAGAGACGTGCATAAAATGAAAAAAATTTACAAAATCTTATGTAAATTCAAATTCAAACATTATTCAAAAGGTCTTAAATACCAGTGAATATTAAATGTATCAGTAGTAGATCATTTTTGTAAACAAAATGCATATGATTGAAACAATTATTTTTATGAAACCTTTTACACAGTAACAAATTTTAAAATCAGAAATTAAATTAAACAATGAAGTGAATATAAAACAATTGAGGAAGTGAATAATTCAAAACGAAACGAAAACAAATTAAAATATGTGTTCAAAATGTTCACCATTAGATAAACTACATAATCTAAATCTTTTGTGTAAGTTTTGTCATATTTTAAATATTGAGTTTCTTTAGGCCCTAATTACGTTAACTTCCTCTACAATATTTTGCCATACCTCTTGGCGGTTATTTATTTTTTTTATAAACAAGTGACTTAAGGTAGCCCCACAAGTGAAAGTCTAGGGGATTTAGTTCGGGAATGCGTGCTGGCCATGCGTATACACTACCAATCCACCTTTGAGGTTAAATTTGATCTATATAATTTCTAACTTCTAGGCTTTAATGTGGTGGAGCACTACCATGCATATACTAAGAGTTACGTCCCTAATTTAGAGGTATGTCTTCTAAAAGAGGCAAATCTTCTCTCAAAAATTTAGATACGTTACTCCGTCAAGCCTTATTGGTAATTCGAATGGTTCCACAATACAATCTCCAAATATTCCCCACCAGATATTTATGGAAAACTCATGTTGAAAATGATGTTCTTGAAATGCATAAGGATTTTCTGCCGCATTGTTAAACATATCTCGTCTAGTAAATGTGGCTTCATCGGTAAATAAAATTTTATTATAAAACATTGGATTCTGTACTGGAGTAAAACAATACGGATACATATTTTCTGTCCGTATTATTCTTGACAAACACCAAAACATATAATGAGACAAACACCAGTAGGGAGAAGGTCAAAGGGAAGATTTTCCTGGGCATACAAACAGATCATATCGCGCATTTCTACATTAGAAAATTCACTATAACGTGGTATTTTATTTTTATCTTAAGTGGTTTATAAAGAAATTAATAGCACTTTGTGAAATATGACTTTGCCATTAATTTCACAACATACCTAGGTACCTGCTTGTTTTGCGAAAAATTAAATACAGACATGGGTATCACTAACAAAATGCGTTTATTTCGAAAACAGTGTACTTTTTTTATTTGAAAGGAAAATACCTTTTTTCTATAGAATTGAATGTTCTTCATGTTTTTTTCCTAGAATGTTAATACAGGCGAACAAAAAAATTATGGCCACATTAATGAATCAATGTTCTGGTATGTGGCGCCACGTAGTGTCAATGGTAAAATTAATATCAGTTTCATATTAAGCATACTAAATAATAGCAAGATACAAAATTTCACTTAAATCGGTTGAGTAGTTTTCAATATATATCCCTAAAAATAATATAAAAAAATATTAATGAATCACCCTGTAGAACGAAAACTAACAACATTTTGTCTAAGCAATTTGAGCTCAAACGCTTTATTTTGATGTCAGCTATCACCCATTAGCTAATGTCCAATTAATTTTGGGACACCCTGTATGTGCATCTTACAGTAGACCACGCATTTTAAAGAAACTCTCTTGCTTGACCAACTCTAGCTTTAATTTCATATTATGAGTCAAGCTTATAGTTAATCCAGTAACCAAGGTATTTGTAATAATTTCTTGTTCTAAAATATCTTTCCATTTATGATTGTAGGTAAAGGGCCACTATAATGCCTCTTTTGTATTACAATTATCATTTGTTCTAATGTTTTCTGAAAAAGGACGGAGGTGAGGAGCATTATTTGGGTCGGCGGTCCATTTTAACTCATCAAGAACGACAAGTAATACCTTGTCTTCACGATCACTGTCATGCGCACCGTCGTCATTGTCTGGAACATCGTTTTGTTCACCTAAAATAGCTGACTTCAAAGTCACTTCAAAGTGATATTTTCATCCTCGTTCTCATCAAATATCGATATCTGTGAGTAAAGCGTAATCGTTACTTGTTATTTTACTCAAATCAAGACATCTTTCAATTTTGCATTTCTGTAACAAAATATACATATTAGTTACTGATTGGTTTATAAATATAACATTCCTTACCACTTATATCATTACTTGTAATGGTATGTTTAAAGAAGTCGTTGATTGATCTTTGATTAAAGGGGCCTTTTCCATGTTTACTGCTAAAATCCATTTATACAGTAAGAATGTATTTTGTACTTTTCAGTTAAAATATTTGCACATTATGATGACTCTTTTCCCATTATTGTTGATAGTTGGATCCTCATATCGTCCAACTACTTTATCATTATCTCGAATACCCACTTTTCCATTTAGATCACCTGCGACAATAAGTGTTTGTTTAATTTTTATTGCATCTTACTGTTGCTCTAATATTTAATAGATGTCTTCTTTTTTTATGATCAGGGCGTCTTCTGTTGGCGCGTAAATAGAAAGGAGAACGAGTCAAGGTCAGTAGTTGGACCTCAGCGGTTCAACAGTACAGACGTGCAGCGAAGAGCGTAGCGACGAGCAGCGAAGCGTGCTTTGGTGGGGGCAATCGACCTGAACGCAACGGAGCTTGTTAGCTCCGGGTGAGTAAGACACCCAGTTTGCACAGGCCTTTGTCCTTCAACAAAGTGAAAAGCGGATGCGGGGCTATTTTTAAGTTAAACCGCCGAGGGGTTGCCTTTATAGGCTCCTCACGGAGGTTTTTAATAGCTTCGTGTCAGCGAAAAATACGGGTTCATCTCAGTGGGTCGACAGGTATGACACTGTAAGGCCTAGTTTTGAAATCTAGGTCGGACAGAAACGGCCCCTGCCTCTGAGGTGAGAGAAACTTGAAGAGGATCCCTCCCTGAGAAATCAGGGAGAGAACTACCGAGAGGTTGCTGGGACGACACCCAGGAAAACCGTCAAGCAGCGGCCAGGCGGAAAGACAAAAACAGAGTCTTCAGAGTAGCAAACTCAATATAGTCTTTTGAACACTTATGTTCACTGCCTTACGGCATTATGAGTGATCCCTCTCCCCAAAAAAGTGATGTCACGCAGGTGACATCACAAGAAAAAGATGATGATGACAATTCCAAGTCACCCACCCCGTCAGTTACATCTGCAATTAAATTATATAATGAATTTACTTCAAATTTAAAACCCGAATCCGCGTTAATCGTAGAGACTTCAGACGACGAATCGTTCATCCCGGACGAAGAAGATGCCGAAGAAGACGAAAGCGAGGTGGAAACAGACGACAGCGTCTCGATCACCATGGAAGTTACCCTCGACGAAGAGCTGAGCCCGGCCACCGAGTCGATTGTAGCCCCGCCCCAACAAACGATGAAATAGCCCCCATAGTGGACATCATCTCCACCGCAACTAATGCCGAGCCGGAGGTAGGTAGGAAGAAAAAACGGCAAAGGCCAACCGCAGACTCCTCAGAAGACGAGGAAGAAAGAAAAAGAACAAAGGAAAAAGACGAAAATGAGCTCTATAAGTCGGTAGATCTACTGACCGAACAGATCAGACTGCTCAAAGAAGAGAGCCGTCAAAGGGAAAAACAAGCAAATGCCCAAATACAAGACCTCCTAACTCAGATGACTGAGTTACGGAAAGAAAACAAGGCAAAGGACGAAGAAATCAAGAAGCTGGTCGGCCATATAATGGCTCTGACCGAAAGAAATGAAAGGAAAGAGCTAGAAGAAAAGAGAAGAGACGAAGTCATCTGGGAAATAACCAGACCAGGAAGCCCACCCTGGATGGAAATCGCCGCCCCTTCTACGTCTGGTTGCGGAGGAAAGCCAAAAGAACAGAAGGTAATACAAGAAAAAGAAAAAAGCGAAGCAGGATGGACAAAAGTCCAAAAAAAGGAAAAAACAAAAGGCACCGCTACTGAGAAATCAGTCAACAGTAGCGAGAAACCGAAAAAAGCACTGAGTATTGTTGAGAAACAAACTCAGAAAATCAACGAAAGAAAAGATGAAGCGCTCACAAAAGCTGCTAAAGAAATACAAAAAAGAAGTGAGCAGAAAAAAGCCCAGAAAAACTTGGAGGTACCGAAAGAACCTCAAGTTGATAAAGAAAACGTCGTTGACCCTCAGATACCTGCAGAGGTTAACGTTAAGAGACCTAAACCTCCTGCGATCATCTTAAAGACGGTCGCAGAACATCAAGCGATCCTGCAAAAAGCAGCAAAGAAAGGTATCGTTTCTGACAATAAGTTTGCCAGATCTGGCAGATCTATTGTCATTAACACCAAAACTAGGGAAGATTACCTAGGAGTAGTCAAAATACTAGAAGAACACACCCCGAAGGTAGAGTACGTTGCCTACCCGATAGACAGCGACAAATTAAAGAGGGTAATCCTAAAAGGCCTAGCGGCGAGCACAAGCACCGAACTTATTTTTAATGAATTAAGAAATAAAGACGTCGACGTAACTAGAGTCAGTAACATGTACTCTAAAAAAGAGGGAAAACCAATACTGCCTTTCTTTATGATCACCCTCAAAGAGGATGACATACAAAAAATACGCAAAATAACAAACTTGTGCTACATGAAGATTCGTTTCGAAGACGAAATCAAGACCACAAAAGATACCCTACAGTGTTTTAACTGCCAGGGTTATTACCACAGTTCAAAGGCTTGCCACTGCGACTCCAGATGTGTAAGGTGTGGTGAAAACCATCTCAGCAATGAGTGCGGAAAAAGCAAAGAAACGGCTCCAAAATGCGCCAACTGCGAACAGGCGCATACGGCCAATTACAGAGGATGCTCAAAAGCTCCAAAAAAGAAGACCCCTGCCCCCGTAAAACCAACGGGCAGACCACTCAACCCAACAACAACAACCACGGGTTTCAGCTACGCACAAGCAGCCAAGAAAACCCCAGAACAAGCGGCCCCAACGATGCAAGACGCAGCCGCACTCATTGCCACATTCCAGACGGAATACAATAAGAAAATGATGGAGATGATGTCCGTGATGGGTAGGGCCACAAAAATGATGACTGCATTCGGTGAAATAAATCGACAATGTTAGCTAACCATACGGAAGATCTACGCATAGGGTCCTGGAATTCCGGTGGAATTTTCCAAAAACTCAACCTTTTGGACGAAATGATAAATAGATTAGAGCTCGATATCGTAGCCCTTCAAGAAACGAAACTAGTGGAAAGGAAGAAAACCAAATTTCCAGGCTACGATATCTATAGAACTGACCATAGAGCAAGATCAGGAGGAACAGCCATACTAGTTAAAAAAGGCATCGAACATGAACACATCCCAACACCAGGTGGACTGGTCACAATGGAAGCCACGCTAGTAAGACTAAAGGCCAACAACGAAACACTAAAAATAGTGTCAGCTTATGTCAGACCTAACGAACCGATATTCGATGAAGATTTGAGCCTAATCCTCGACACAGAAGAGCCCACGGTAATCATAGGAGACCTTAATGCGAGATCTCCCAACTGGTTCGATAGAGCGACCAACAATAACGGGAGACGACTTTGCGGCCATCTCGAAAATAGACCAAACACCTACGTGATCGGACCAACAGAACCGACCTGTTTTCACGGACAACTCCCTACACATCTAGACATTGCAATCCTACACAACGTGGGTTAACAATACGAGATACGCTCTCTAAACGAAGGCGATTCGACGCACAATCTAATCGTTTTGACCCTGGGCGCAATAGAACTAAACTATTCGCAGCCCCACAAAAGAAAGATAACAAGTTGGCCAAACTTTAGAAGAAATGTGAGCGAAAACATCGGTAACATTCCAACAATAAACAACATCACAGAACTAGAAGACAGCGTAACCAAACTAGAAGAAACTATAATTAATGCTATCGATGCCAGCTCCAAAACCGAAACAATCACAAGACAAAAAGGAAGATTCGGAGATATAAGTCAGGATCTACAAGACTTAATTAAAGAAAAAAACAGAAAAAGAAGAAGAGCCTATCGTACTAGAACATTAGAAGATAAAAGGATTGCAAATGAGCTAGACAGGGAAGTTAAAAGACAACTACGAAATCACAGAAATGAAAGCTGGGACAACTATATCCAAGAATTAGACCCTAACAAATCCGCCTTCTGGAAATTATCGAAAATCCTCCGACAGGACAAGAAACCCATACCTCCCTTACATGGAGTAAACGGGATTGTCCACACGGAAATAGACAAAGCTGAAGTCCTAAAGGACGAACTAGAAAGGGCATGTAGAAATAACGAAAATCCCAATGAAGACATAGACTTTGAAGAAGAGGTAGAAAGAACAGCCAGAAGACTAAAGAGAAGAAAGGGCAGAGTAGGAATAACACATACATCTCCCGAAGAAATAAAAGAGCTAATAAAACTAACAAACGCCAAAAAAGCCCCAGGACCTGACAACATCACAAACAGGGCACTAAAAAATCTACCCAACAAAGCTACTGTCTACATAACGAACATTGTAAACAACATGCTCAAACTAAGATATTTTCCAGATAGATGGAAGGAGGCACAAATTATCATGATTAAAAAACCAGGGAAGGATGGCATTTTTCCGCAAAATTACAGACCTATCAGCCTACTATCATCAATAAGCAAGATAGCGGAAAGAGTTATATTAAAAAGACTCAACGACGAATCGGAAGCACTAGGCATCATACCAGAAGCTCAATTTGGATTCAGAAGCGAACATTCATGCGAACTACAAGTTCTACGTTTTACTGAATTTACAACAAAAGGCTATAACGAAAAAATGTATACGGCAACAGCATTTCTGGACGTCAGTAAAGCATTTGACAGGGTCTGGCATGACGGACTCATTTACAAAATGAACTCCATGGGATACAGTGAGGCGATGACATGCCTCCTTGGATCATACCTAGCCAACAGAAGGTTCAGGGTTCGAACGGGGGCAACTCTGTCCGAAGTCGGGACCCTGGAAGCAGGTGTGCCTCAGGGAGCTGTTCTGTCGCCTTACCTGTATACCATCTATACGGCCGACACGCCAAAAGAACCAGGTTCCCTGTTGAGTCTTTACGCCGACGACACAGCAATAGCTGTTAGCTGGAGAAATCCAGATCATGCAGCTAATCATCTGCAGAGAGCACTTAATAGATTCGAAAGATGGTGCATCAAATGGAAAATAGCCTTAAACCCGGATAAAACACAGGCTGTAATGTTTAGTCACAGAAGAAGTGTACCGAACCGAGAACTAATGATTGGGAACACCCCAGTAGAATGGACAAACGAGGCCAAATACCTAGGAGTGTTACTAGACAAAAAACTCACATTTACGCAGCACATAAATCAGCAAACGTATAGAGCCAAAGCGCTGAAAAATCAGCTCTCAACGCTTATTGGTAGAAGAAGTAAGCTAAGGTTTAAAACCAAAATCAGGATTGCGAATAGTATTATCCTGCCAGTCCTTTCGTATGCCTCTGCTGCGTGGGGACACACCTGTAAAACAAACAGGAAAAAAATACAAACAGCACAAAATCAACTAATAAGAGATGCCCTGAACTTACCGAGATATGTACCTCTGAGAAATTTATACAGAGACTCAGGACAAACAAGGATCCTTCACACAATGGACAAAAAGGCATACGAACTATTCAACGGACTAAACAACCACCCAAGTAGCATGTTAAGAGAGCTGACTAACTACAACGCAAATACCAGGACGGTACACAGAAGACCTAAACAGCAAATAGCCGGATATAGGGTCCCCAACGAATAAATGAAGAATGAGATGGTCGCAATGACGTCAAATAAAAGAATGCAGTCATCAGAAAAACAACCACCAAAAAAATATCTATTTTTAGGACTCTGGCGAGAGGATACAGGTGCCAAGGCACTTAGTTAAGGACAATATACACCGGGGTGTGTGGAGGCCATATACACCCTGCAATGCACACCCCAACACACCCACACAAATTAGCATGTAAGAATAAAAGGGAAGAATTGTGCCGGTATTTTATAGTCCCAACGCCAAGGAAGACCCCCAAACCCAAAAAAAAAAAAAAAAAAAAAAATCGGTTGTTTTTCTTTTAAATTTAGAACTTCAAAAATCAATTTTAATTTATTAAACGTTTTAACGTAAAATTCATCCTATTTTTCTATATAGAAGGCCCGTCAGGCCTTCTATATACCGCTGATGCGGATAAGGCCCTTAAGGCGGATCAAATAAATGCTGATCCTTTTCGCGACACCCGAGCACTGAGGTCATGTGCGGCAAGCATGGGCTCGGTGGCCGGACACACTTCGGGCGCCCAGCCGGCGAGGAGAACAAAATTTACTTTTGCCAAATCGGCGGCTGAGTGACCGAGCACACACTTTTTTCCGGACATGAAGTCGACAGCCCAGGCTGTCGGCTTCATGGACGGAACACACGCTCTTTTTCTTTTTTTTTTTTAGGGACTTCAGTCCCGAAGTGAAGTTAGAGTAAAATCTATAGAGTCAGTAAAGTAAATAGGGAGAAAAGCCTAGATGTGGCTACCCCTACAGTCAGGTGGCATAACCACAGTAATTAAAAACAGGAGGTGTCTCATTACCCCCAGGGCACCTCAAGTAACTTTCAGATCATAAGCCTCCTCACGTAAGTCACACGATGAGGAGGGGTGGTGGAAAAGCCTGGGGGTCAGATAGGTACCACTTCAACTAGTGAAGTGTGACCGGTTTGATCTTCGGACATGTGGATCCCATACTTAGTTTGGTATACACATGTTCCTAGGGGTAGGGTTGATCGCTTAGCGTGATTGTGTGTGTGAGAAAGGAGAACCGTTTCTGTTTCAAATCTTTTTCTAACATATTTAATATCTACACACATCATTATTTACAAAAAACACAGTCCAATTAAGGGAAACCATAAAATCTGACTCAGGCTATTGAAGCCTACAATAGCATTTAAATTTTCTTAGATTGCGTTTGGTTAAGAGTGATATCTCAAATTTATAAATAACTAAAAAATTTATTAAAAATCGTTTATAAAAGGTATATATTTATATATTTAAATATATACCTTTTACAAAGGATTTTTAATAAATTTTTTTAATATATGGTATACAGCCAACTACAGGAACGTAGATACCTTGTGGATTTATAAATAACTGTTATTTTTCTCCATCAGTTTTTATTTTTGTCCTTCTCTATTTGTGTTCATTCAATTTTAGTGGAACGTTTAATTTTGGTTTTAAATTCTTTATATGATTGAAACGATAAAATACATCCCTGTAGAAGATTCCAGAACCAAATATAAAGAATAAACTGCCTGTCGGTCTAAACTGGAACACGAAGAAGAGAAATTAAAAGTGTCACAGACAATTAAGAAATATGATGATGAGTTACAGGCCATTCAACAGTTGTCGACTGTGTCAAGTAAATGATAAACGAGTCACTTTTCTGCATGATTTAGGATTCGTATCATAATAATTAGAGTATTTTCACCATCTGGTTGGAATGGCAGCCACTTATAAAATCGGGCGTAATTATATTTTTATGAAGCACAGTGCAAGCACAAGAGAAATTGATTGTATGAAAAAATAAATAACATTTAGCCATTTTATTCGCTTAATTTGAGTTTTATTTATACTTCTATAAAAGTAAATATAATTTAGTTAAAAGAAGATTTCTGTATCAAACGCTCAAGATAATTGAAATGCCGCATCAAAAATATCCATAAATTTTTTTATTTGTCTATGTTTATCTATGTGCCTACTTGATCGTATTATTTTACCCTTCTCTCTTATGATGCTTTTAATAATTATATTAGATAGATAGCGTATTGGTAAATATAATTCAAATAATGGAAATAGGAAAGTATTTTTGAAGTGTGTAAACATTTAATTCCCAGCTGAGTGTTTTCGGCTTACAAATCCGTCTTCATAGCTATGCTACAATAGAACAATAATATAAATAACTAATTTAAAGTTTACAAGGTTTCACTTACGTCAAGTATTTAAAGTATCACTACCTACTAAAGGAGATCTCATTTGGTAAAAAATTACAACCTTTCTTATTAAGCTGGCTGTATTACAAATTTTTTATTTGAAAAACACAAAAAAGACTGTACACTGGACTCCACAAAAAGCATATTAAAAAGTTTAGTTATGCTACCGGTATCTGAACTCGACCATTGGAGTTGAACCAGCAGATAGAATGAGGAAAATGGAAGGTCAGCATTTTAAGTTATTGTAATTTTAAATAAATAAATTGTAATTTTCAGTTTTTACTTCAAATTCGTACAAAATTTTTTAATCAAAATCCATGCTGACGCTATATTATACTCTATATTAACTATATATCTATATATCTATATTAACTCTACTCATTAGTTCTCCAAGCGTATGGATATGATCCAGGGTACTATAATGTTTTCATTAGTCCTAATTTATTGTCTTTATTATCTGGGAGGATCTGGCGTGAAGTAGACGGAAGTTGACCTGAATAGTCTCGAACTGGTTTTTTTATAGCGGCCTGTTTTCAGAAAGATCGAGTAGTAGTTGACCGCTTTCATATCGAAGGGGGACCCATAGTGTCAGGTAGGTTTTCTACCTGACATCTATCATCATCCTACCACCATTCTGCTTATGCGGTTATTCCATTCTTTTTTGTTCTTTTGTGTCCATTTATTTATACACTGTACGGTAAATTTTCTTTTAATGTCTTCACTTCTCTTTTGCTTTCTCAGCATATTTCCTGTAATTATTCTCAGTACTCTCATCTTTGCAGTTTCCAGTAGCCTTTGCGTTGTGGCTGTGTCGAGTCTTGTTTCTGAGGCATATGTCATTATTAGTCTTACACTAGCTTTATAAATTCTGGACTTTATCTCAGTGTTAATGTGTCTGTTTCGCCATATAGTGTCATTCAGACATCCTGCCGTATATTTCCGTTTTGTATTTGATCCCTCACTTCTTTGTCCAGGTCTCCATAGCTAGACAGTGTAATTCCTAGGTATTTTATTTTCATTACTTGTTCAATACTGATGCCATCAATTTCTACCTTTTGCACAAATAAGAATTATGTTTATAATTCAGATCAGTTTAGTTCATATATGCCTGTTAACATTTTCCAAGTTTTTTGCCAGCGTATTTAAGTAGTTCCACTGTTATGCCAACTATTTCAGCTGTTATTACAATTTTTATTTCTGTAATTGCCGATTTTCGTTCTTACGGAAAAACTTCTGGCACATCTTCTCGGTTACTGATTGCTACTTCAAGTATTTCAGGTCTGTAGAATTTATATTCTACATTTTGGAATATGTTTATTTAACAATTTTGATTTTTCTGCGCAGGGATATTTATTTAATTTAATAACACATCAATCAACATTACTAATTTTAAACTAATAGCCAAATTTTCATTACATGTAAAATAAAAGTTGCAATTTAGCAAAATCTGGTTCAAATTGAAGAGTCCATCGAGCTTTTGTCAAAAAGGCAATATCTATATCGTCAGATATGTGAGTGAGATCCATAGGTTTTATGGCCCCATCAATATTTATAAACCCATTATGAAGACTATTACCCTAAGTATTAAATTTAACTTAATTTTTATAAGATTATAAAAAAGATAAATTCTAAAAAAAATGCATGTTCAAAACTCTGAATTTATTCCATTAAAATGAACAATAAATTCGCCCGTAATAATAACAGGTTCATGCATGTCAATTTTTTTAATAGCTTCGATAGTAGCTTTTTTTTCGATAATACAAGATTTTTTTGAATGTCCTGGTTGGATCTTGGTTAAATAGTAACAATTGTTATTTGACACAAAAAAAATAATTTCTAGCAAAAAGTAGGTGTACTCATACGAGTACAAAGGGCTGATTAGGAGTCAAAAATATAAAATATTGTGTAAAAATAAAAATATAATATTTTAATAATAACTATGGTTAGCTTTTTAACCAGGAGGAGTAAACTAAAAAGACAGATTCCCACCCAAGAAAGTTACTAAATCATCAATCAAGTTAGAAGGTCGAACACCAATATTTTTAGGACGTCTTACTGTTATAAAGCTAAAACTAACTAGTTAGTTGCAGGAGAGCTGGCATACAATTCCGACACTGGCAAGCTGTTGTCGATCACAGAAAAAAAAAAGAAAAAGTAATGTTTCAAATTAATTCAGCTCCAATTACTTTGAGTTGTTTAGTAAATCCGAAGGAAATAGCTGACATAAAGACTCTTCTCACGAAATATTTTGGAAATAATTGGAAAGAGTTGGAACGTTTGTGTTGGAGCGTGTTTTTTTGTTCACTAACACCTGCTTTTATACATGTTAATTACTGTAATAGAAATAATACCCAGTAGAAGTTTTCCGATGTATTGTTCCGAATTTGAAGGTAGTCCTATTTATTAATTATATAGCTTCAAAATCGGACAACTCCAATTTTAAAATGGTCGACATTGGGTTTAAATACGGACAGCTCCAGAGCTTGGTTGCAAAATTAGCCAACTCCATTCGTCAAAAGTAGCCAACATTTTCGTTATTCAGAACTATTTAGAGACGCTATAAGTATATTCATAAAAAAAAACACAATTGGATGTAGAGGATATAAGGCGCTACAGTTTTCAGCTTTCCTGAAAAAAGTACAAAATGGAGTAGTCCGTCTTTAATACTCAGGTCCTCATAATATGTTTGAAAGTTTTTTTTGTTTTATTTTTTGTTGATTTTTTAGACACACTATTTAATTCTAATACGGTACGAAGTTCGCCGGGCAGCTAGTTTCAAACAGTTTTCCCATAGACAAAGTTAAATATTTTTTTAAAATCTATTAATAAAATATGTGTTTTTCTCAATTTAACTTAAAAAAGTTTAATTCTCATCGTTTTTTCAATGAATTGTTTAATAATTTAAACATTGTCGTTTTAGATCTGTCTTTTCGTATCGTTGCAATTGATATTACTACACATTTACATGTTTGTAATACCAATCGGCTAGCTACCGAGTTCGTATATTTGTGGGTGATTTCGAAAACATCAGCCATTTCATTTATTCGTATGTACAACAAGCCCGACACCACTAAATTCGAACCGTTTAAGTGCACTAGTTCTGACCACAAAGCTATGTAAAGCACTTAGAGTAGGATGTTTTAATAATTTATTTCAATAAAACAACAAATTTGTCGAGTGTTGATATAGCTGCAATATTTATGACAAATATTTTGGTAGGTTTAGCCTATAATCCAATAATTGCTATATGCTATAATTATGCAAAATATTATTTTGTGTTAATTTAAATATTTCAATAAAGGATCACAAAATATTCAACCAAATGTAAAAAGTTTTATGTAAAATGTTTTATGTAAAATTACCTTGATTTGATCTTTTTGATTATTGGCTTTCGTTGTATTTTTCCTGTATTTTTCCTTTATAACAGTCAATTTTTTCGTAGTTCAATATTTATTTTTTATTATCACCCTCAATTATGTCATTTGTATTTCGTATAATTTGCTCATGTGATTCTCATTTATAGTGGTCAAAGATTCTAATTCTAAGTCTTCCTTGCTTATGTGATTCTCATTTATAGTGGTCGAAGATTCTAATTCTAAGTCTTCTCTCTCTATAATGATATGCAAGTGACCGGGAATTTTCATCATTATAAGGAGAGATCGTTATACAGAGAGAGAGAGACAAAATTCGGTACTGTAATATTAATAATACTGTACTAAATGACCTATTTTAATTTAAAAAATCCATCAAAATGAATATAAATGAATCAACACGGTTGTACACCACATAGATTTATTAAAGAATAATATAATCAATACAAAACAAAAAAATGACTACAATTAAAACAGGTGTACTTTACAATAACAAAATAATATCAACTCTAAAATATATTTAGCCCACATTAAAAAAATGTCTGTCACCTTGGTCTGTTTTCTTTTCCCTTTCCACAGAACTGACCTGACCTTGTCATGAAGACGCATAGAATCTTCCACACCACCCATATTGTCTTCCTGGTGGATGAAGAAACGATGCAGTACTTTTGCCGCATCCAATGCCTGCTGAGGGTTCGGAGCTGGATCTGGCTCTGCTTTCACTTCCGAGTCACTGTTTTCTTCTTCTACTACACGAAATGCTTGAAGGATGTACTCATCAGAAAGTCCAGATGTTGTAGCTACATTTTTATCAACTTCTTCAAAACCTGTTAATTCTTCCGGTCCGTAGGTAATAGTAAGTTCAAAATGTCTGGCTCAAACATCTAATTGCAGGTCATCTTCTTCATCAGTCAATTCTTGATCTTCCAGCCATCTTGCGTGTTTGAAGGAATGTTTTATTGTATTGTTTGTCACCTCGTCCCAGGATTTACTAATCATTAGAATGGCGTCAAGAATGTTTAGTCCATCAAAAGTTTTGAAGGTCGCTTAGTAAAGGATAAGCAGGACAATTTTGTATACAAGCAGAAGAATGTATTCCCTTTAAACTCGACATTCCACTTTCTTATCGCTTATTTAAAAATTTCCGAAGTCATTCATGCACTCTTGTCTGCTTTATAGGTCACAGGTAGATTTTTTATATCTTTAAAGCACGTGGGCTTTTCGACTTCCCTATCACTAACAATTTGCGCTTTACCGAACCTATCATGTTAGCTGCCACTAAAACTGTAATGCGTTCCCTAGAGAGCTTCCCACCAATACAGTTTTCCGATTTAAATTTTAAAGTTCTGTTTTATGTCATTTTGTCTCATCAACATTTAAAATATCGTTGGCCGCATATCGTGCCTTCAGTCCAGGCCACACGCTTTCCAGCCAATCATCTGTTACGTTTTTGTTAACATCGCGAGCCTCTCCACTGATTTGACCGTAGTTAATCTTGTGCCGCAACTTCCACTTGCTCAGCTAACTTTCAGATACCTTGAAATTCTCAATTCCAAGCTCAGTTGCAAAAAACTCAGCTTTTGTCCTGACCACCGAAAATCACTGCTGCTGGAATCACTGAAGCATAGCGCGATCTAAATCTTTGTGCTGTGGTTACCGCAACTTCTTTCTGCTACCTCCCTCCATCTCCGCTTCAAGTCACTTTTTTATGTCCTTCCTTATCGTAGCCACAGTTAACTGAGACAGCACCGTACGGCGAGCGACATCCGATTGCTTTTCACCTTTCTCTATTGGTCGAGTTAATAATAACTTTTCCTTGTGACCTAATAGATGGCATCTGTATAATAATAGTTAGTCACGCCGCCCGAACAATAAAAGCGAGTCACTTAACCCTCTGATAAGAATGAGTAAAATGGGTAGCCGCAATCCTGAAGCGCAAAACAAAACCACCGATTGTCAATGACCTTGCCATTCCTGACTTAGCTAGGCTGAACTTTAACCACAATAACACATTTGTCATCGACTATTGAACGCTGAAAAGTCATCGCTATAAAGAGAGAATGATATCGGTATAGAGAAAGAATTAATACATTATCCTTATGACGAACTAACCAAAGTTTACTATTTTCATTGTTATAGAGGAATTATGGTTATATAGGGAATGGTTATAAGGAGAGACTACTGCATATGGAAGGCATTTTTACTTACTATTAAGTAGTCTATTATCAGTCTTTATCTTCGATAACTATTTATGAACGTTTTTACTAAAAAACGTGTTCGTGACTTCCAAGTTGTTCTCCATAGCGAATTATCTAAATTCATTTCTGCTATCAGTAATGTTCTATTTTCCGTTTGTTTTCACTACTTAAAAACTTTATTGGGTGGTAAATTTTCTAACGGGCCATAGGAAACTCATTGGGAAATTCTAATCTGTTGAATTTCTGATTCCCTAATTATTTTATAAAAAAAGTCATGAGATACTATTTTTATAAAGGACTAAAATCTGTATTTAAAAGAAAACTAAACACATTCCAATATTTTGTAAAAATATAAAACATTTGCCAGAGTATTTTTGTAAAAGTTAGGCCACACGTAGTTCAGAATGTATAGAACAGGTTGCGTTCGGCCGCAATGAAGTTAAATGTTAACCATATTTGAATTGTCAATATTTTTATTTTATGATTTTATTGTTTAAAAATTAATAAAGATAATGAAATTTACTCAGTTGAGGAAAAATCGGTAAAAATGTTTTATTGAGACAATAGTGCGAGCACTGCCATATCTTTATTTATCGTACGATATTATAATAGACTAATTCCAGGTTATAGAGATTAAAAATATTTAAAGAAAAACCTCTCTTCGTTACCGGCTTCTATTAGATATAGTATTTTATTGTTTTTAACGCAGCTGCATTTAATCTAGTAATTTCTAATTTTTTGCTTTATCTTGGGCTATTTAATTTATCTTTTTTAACTTCCCTTGTATCACGTCGATCGCGTAGATTTGTATATGTTTCTGATTTAGCTTTTATTACTGCTACTTTGGCTTCCTTTCTGGCGACTGTGTAGTTTTGAACATCTGGGTCCGGCTTATTCTCTTGCTATTATTTATATAACTTTTTTTCCATTATTTTTTCTTAAACTTCATTTGACTTAAAACAGATTTGTTTATTCTTAATTTTCTTTATTGCGGTTTTTTAAGTACTTCAATAGCAGTATTCCTAATAATATTGTCCATACTTTGACAAATTGTATTGTCATCACCATACTAGTTTTACAACCCTGTGTGGGCTTCAGATGTCTTCATCATCGATGGTATCAAGGATTCTTATTCTGGGTCTTCTTCTTCGTCTTCTCTGACAAATGGGGCGCAAAGTTTTTGTAGTTAAGTTATTTTGTTTCATCCGCATTTTAATCTTTTAACTGCCAAGCAAAAAAAATACTGCAATAATATGTAATATATTTTAGTTACTAGGGTAAAATAAACTTAAATATTCGAAAAAAAATTGTTTTACACTTTAATATTGACAGGTGTCACATTAAAAAAAATACACAATTTTATTTTCTGTGAAAAGTCTCAAAACCTTTAGAATGTAAATGAACCTGGCATTAAAAAAAACCTAAAAACACTATGATTAGAAGCATGCCTATACCTTCGTCTTGCATTTTCTGCAAGCTTTATTACTTAAATAATCTATCTTATCTTTTCAGATTTTATCTGGTAAGCTATTCTTCGACGGTCTATCCACGTTTACTGTCAACAGTACAGTTGACTTTTATCTTCTTTACTCCCATTATGTTCTGATTCTTCTTGTTGTTCATCTCCGATTTTATTAGACAAACAAAGGTCGAATTCCAAACGAAAATTGATTTGGGAAATTGAAATTTTATTTGCCACTCACTGAAGTTTCCAGAAATTTACAATGACTATCTATTACGTTTTTAAAAATTGCCTGTCACCAATTTTTTCCTACTACAGCAATCCTGTAATTCACTATACTGTTACAACTGAGTTGTCATTTCATCTAACTACAGCCACTTTAGCTTCTTTATTAAAAACGAAGTCAATCGACTCTTTTTCTATCTATCTATCTAATCTATCTTTTTTATATATATAATTTTGATGTTTCCAGTAAAAATGTTTTAATCCTGATTTCGCGCAATGTGCCAGTTGCATCAATTCCCTTTTCTTTCAATATTTTGAACAGTTTATAAGATGAAAAGAAAATGTCAATAAATGCGCTGTGGTTAGAAAGGAGTTTCTACAATACTTATAATTTAAATACTACATCAGTACCCAAGCCTAAATCTGATTTTGTTGTGCTAGCACCAGCGTAGGAGATAAACTTAAATAGATATCCATCAGATGAACATAGGCGCCATAACTTACACCTAAAAGGCATAGGTTTTCCCTTTATAAACATTTTTGCACAGTGCCTTCCAAATAGGGTACCATTTCTTCGTCTATAGATACGTGATATCGTTTATTCAATCAACGGTGATATGCAAAAATACTGAATTGCTGTAATTTGTCGAAAAAGGGGTGAAGTTTTGCAAATTTATAAGTTTTGTGTAACGCCGTATTATTACTTATGGTTAATATACTATTTAATACGGCGAAATTTATTTCTACTTATGCAGTTCCTAACGATTGTCATGTTTTTATCGTTGTTCTTGCTCCAGTACATATCTATTTGTGGCAAGATGTGATATCCTGTAAGAATAATGAGTATTCCCAAAAACCATTTCATTGATGCATTTGTTCAATGAAAGTCGTGAAAATTATTATCGTCAGCGTATTTTATGTTGTGGTAAAATTACTCATAAGGTTTGTAAACTTCATCTTCATTCATCCTTAATCATTCGTAAGGGGTTTTTCCGGTGACACGTGCTGATGAAAATGTCGGATCAGTTTTTGTAGATCATTTTGGAGTTGTCACACTACATACTTTACGTTTTTTATTTTAGTTGCTTGTTGTTGGTTTCACGTCGAGGGAAACATTAGTAGGACTCTCTACAAAATCGGCAACTTTAGATTTACTTGTGAAAGGTTCCAGAAGTTCGGTATCTTTAGCAGAAATCTCAAATGTACCGACAATATCTCGAATCACATTGTCACCAACAACGCCACGTACTGATTACCTATTACATCATTTGATGACTCAATTTTTTTTTATATTTTTATAAAAATTTAAATACAAATAGGTTAAAAAGATTAAGTTTGAATTTATTTGACCTCAAAAGTGTTTTAGCAAATAAAAAAAGGATAAAGGTGTCGAAGGATTGAAAATGTCGGATAATTAGAAAATATTTTTGTACAGAAAAAATGACTTTGGAAGTTAAAGTAAAGTTTAAAAGTTTTTTGTTTTTTCCCTTTAACCAGGGTTACAAAGCGTTTATTGAATGTCAATATTATTTGGGTAAATATTTATTTCTTAAACATATCGATTCTTAGTGACATTATGACTTTTCGTAAGTCAACATGGACTTGAGAGTCGTTGATGTGTATGGTATATTTGTATCCAAACGGTATAATTCTATTGAATCTCTGGCACATTTAATGTGTTCTTTCCAGCTATCATATTCACTACATGCTGGATTTAAGCTCTCAGAATTATGCTCTTTATTGTGTAGTTGGAATGCTTTACACAGTTTGCACTCTTCGTGGTCCAGACTTGTGAAATATATGTTTTTATTTTTAAGATGCTTTCGATAAACCTTATACGAGCATTGATTAGGAGGCTAGGTTGCTAAATAATCCTTGTGCATGACCTGTATGGTTAAATCATCTACGCAGGCATCTACGATACAGGGAGTATTCACGCCTGTAATAGGATATACTGGGATTAAAACTTTCTATATGCGTATCAAGGTTTAGAGTAGATATTTTGCTTTTACAAGCCACCTTTAAACGTCCATCTTTTTAGAGCAGATAGGAGTAGATGATTGAAACACATTTTGTCTGATAAATCCTTTCGCTAATCGCGCCAATTACATAGCAAAAATACCGAGATTATGTATTGCTTAGAATAAACACAGTATTTGCAGGCTCCGTCAAGTATATTCGGGATTTTACCTAAGTAATGTTGTAGTTGCGGGGTTCTTCCATAGTTCCAAACATGTTTTCGTAGATGTTAGATTTAGTATTTTTTTTTTAGAATATATAATTGAGATTGTAAATACTGTACTTTTCTTAAATAGTCATGTAATATAAACTCTCCAGATCTAATTTTCGTATCCAACTAATTTTTCATAATTTTTGCATATGCGGTGTTTTTTCTAAATAGGGGTAACAGTATAGCAAAAAAATAATATGACAAGTATGCTTCCAAAACAACAGGTGACGCTAGCATTCTTAGTTTATTAAAAGAATAGCGAGAAAAAATTAAGACAAAATAATGGAAAAATTGTATAACACATACGTAAGACCTAATCGTTCAGTGCTTACAAACTGGGTTGCGCCTCAGTCTTAACAAGTTGTGGATGAGGTGGAACCTCTAATTATTCGCATAGGTGATTTAGATATTAACAACTCTGACAGTCAAGTATGAGATACTGATTTCTGGCATTCTATTGGGTGTTTCACAGTAAATAATATGTTGTATATACACCAATGGGCGCGTTCAGCAGACGGAGCTGCTCCACAACTGTTGAGTAAAAGTCTGCAAAATGCAACCGCTACCGCGGCGCTACTTCCGGAGCGGTCTGTCAAATTTGGTAGCGTAAAAAAGTATCGCTACATCCATCCAACATGTTGAGAGGAGAAATGTCATTCTTGACATTTCGGTATTAAAATTGAGGGTTAGGTGTTTGTTTTGTTTTTATTTTACATTTTTTGGAAATTGGCGACATTTGTATTGTCTAAATAAGTTGTATGTTGTTATGATATAAAAGGTGAATTGTGCATGTAGACTCGTGTTTTTTGTTGTTGAAAGCTCTTTTGTGTTCTGGTATACATTTGTTGAAGGTTCTACCAGTTTAACAGAGGTATAAGTTTGTATGTTGGGTTTTTGATTAAGTTTGTTATACCCCACTATATAAATGTTTTTTATGTTGGGTCTGGTACTTAATATATTTGCTTAATTGTTTGTTCTGAAAGCTGGTGTTATTCCTCTGTTTGTGTTTTCTTAGTTCTGTTGATATCATGCCTGTATATGTAATTATTGTTTCAATTCATTGATGGTTATATTACTTATGTATCAGTCTTTCTTTCAGACACTATATAGCTTTTTTTATTTAGATGATAATTGTGTGTAATGTTAAATTTTATTGTCAACTATCTAATATGTTGTTTCCAAGTAAGTGAAACTTTATATTTAATGATGATTTAAAATGCTTTAAAATAAACAAATGCTGAAGTCTGCAGAAGGATATTGATCGTCTATCTAAGTGGAGCACACAAAATGGTATTTGGATGCATCAAAATGTCATAATTTTCATTTGCACCTTCCTCATCCCCCAATAATATTCAAATATAGTAAACACAATTTAACCCTATATTCTACTTTTGAAACCAAGGATCTAGGTGTGAACATTGACTCTAACCTTATATATAAATCACACATTTCCACAACAATACAGAAATCTATGAAGCTACTTGCTGCTATTTGATCCCCTTCTCCATGGTTAGATCCCTTTTTATTTACTGGTCCACAGTTTTGTCCCCCTATTACATTGCACCTAAACTGAAACTTAAGCCTGTCCAATTTTCTGTCATGCCATTGTATGGATGCATCTATACTGTGAATATGTTTCATTAGAATGTATACTGAACTTCTCTTGAGGTATGTAGAAATCAAAGAGACTTAATAGTTCTATTTATAATTATCAACAGTCTGTGCACCTGCTTCAAACTTCTCTCCAAAATATTTGTTTATTAGTATCCAATATTGCAACTAGGTATGTGCAGACTTTTTATGTTCTTTTCATAGATTCAATTACTCATATAACAACTTTACTCCCAGAACTCTTTTATTAGCTAACTCTTCAAAGAAGCTCCAAATTTTTAATCTATCAATTTTCCTCTTCAAAAGTGATAATTCTGATCCAACTTTGTAATACTTTAGACTTCAGCTTTTGTATTGTGTTTAGTGTTACATTACCTGTATGCATTAGATAACTTAATACCATTAGACCTTGTGACTTTTTCTGAATTGATTTGTTATCTTGATGTGACTGTATATGTTATTTTTTTGTTATTGTACTATTCATATATTCTTCTTCCAAATCAGTTTATTGTATTAACTACATTTATAGCATTGTAAATAAAACATGTAATAATGTAAATAAAATAATATATTTTTAGTAGCTTTTGTTTTATTAAAATTAATGATTTTACAGAGGACAGTGTTTATAAGCCAATAAGAAAAGTTTGTAAATATAACATAAATATTAATGAACCAAAATATTTACAAGTATCATCATTCTATTTGCCTTTTTGCCACTTTATTAGATGTTCCCTCATTTTGTTAATAGGAGCCACACCCAAACTTACTCTTAAATACTCATTCCTCACCTCATCTTTTTTAGTTACTCCACTCACCCAATCAAGCATGCTCATTTCAGCCATGTAATTTCTGTTTATTCCTATTTACTGTACAACATTCAGTACCATATATAATGGCTGGTCTCAAGACAGTATTATAGAGCCTGTCCTTTAGTTTTACTGGTACCTTCTTATCCTTATCACAACACTTCAGTCGCCTCCTTCCAAGATTTTCTGCAGCATTTAACAGTAGGTTGAATACCAAGCATGATAGTTCATCTCCCAAAGCAGTCCTCGGTTAGTTTTAAATGACTCTGAGACTTCTCTTTGTATCCGCACTTTACATACAACAATATATTTAATAATAAATAGGTCCTGTTGAGTTTACCTATTAGCTTTATTAGTATTTTTCCATCACTCCAAACTCCACTTATTTCATCCATACTGTTTTAATTCTATTACTTACATTTACATCCTAATAACTCTGTAATACTGATTCTAACTACCTAAAACTACCACTCTCTTTTATAATGTTTTATAACACTAGATTGAATGGCATCAAATATAAAATAGGGGTCTGTCATATTTTTCAATTAACAAGTAAAAATATTTATAAGGTAGTAACTGGGTCAAGAGTAGCTAATTTTCCAGCAGTTCCTCCCCAGTGATTGGAATACTTGCACCATACATAAAAAGGGAGATATATCTCAATACCCAAATCACAGAAGAACTACTCTCCTTCATACTCTGTGCTGTTGCATGGCACATAATGATAGTGAATAATAGGAAACTAAGGCTATCTAAATTTTGACAACTCATTTAAATATTGCATTTAGGTAAATATTACAGAAAACAAATACTGCATATATATATACCACACTTTTTGTACACTACAAGACTATACCTGGTTAATGCTTAATAGAATCTGTGCAAATCCTACCATATGCATATGGTAACTCTTTAAAAGTAAGTACATATAATACAATACATTAAATTAAAAGTTAATATGCTATTCATATGATTTGTGGCTAATGAACATAGGTTTGAAGCCAAATCTCTCTGCATACAGTCACACACAATTAACAATATCTTAATTATATTAACTTCATTAATTTTACATCTACTATTTATACATGAAAATATATACTAATCCATACAATAAAAGACTAATTATACCATCAGCATTCTAAGTTGATTAAGAGAGTATTTAAGAAATGGAAAATGCAAGAATGTCATTGGCAGTGCTACATATATAACCATTCTTAGATTTTCAAGGTGGTCTTGGTAGAGTAAGTACTCTTTATTGAGTCCCAACAAGCTGCACATATAAACCAAATTTTATTTATTTTTTAATATTATTTATATTACCTAAAGATGCAAACAAGTCAACTGTAGATAGACCTGGGCAAAAATAGTAAATTAAATCATCACCTCTAAAGAAGATGGAGAAAAGTTGTCAAGAAATGTATGGGATATAGTTTAATAATATACACACATCAATAATAATTAATAAAAATCAATAATATAGACATGGAATCACCCAGTATTTCCGATTTTGTAAAGTATTACTAAATTTTTTTTTAATTTATGAAAATGAACTACATTTTATACTAAACCAGCTAAATTACTATAAAAAAAAACAATCAAAAAATGTTACAAATGCTTTAAATTAACAAAAATACGAACAAATGAAAACATTGCAATGGTCGACTAAAGAAAGATACAGTCTTGTTGTTCATTTTAATAGTCAGTGTTACCACCTCTAGCTCTAATACAAGCTTCAATCTGATGGGAAATGCTTCTAATCAAAGCATCAACTTGTTCTTGAGGTAAGTTTGCCCATTCTTTGCGTTTCATCTTCAGTTTTCAGAAAGTCTGTGGATCAAAGTCTATAATTACCATTATTGCTTCATTGTGGTTATCTGGCCACATTATATATTGAGGCATTAAAAGAAGATTGCTGACACAATTTCTTTAAAAATACTATGGGCTGTACTCTTGGCTATATTGAACCTGTCGCCACAGGCTAAAAAAGATTCTGGTTTAGGTAAAACCCAGATGGTGAACAGCACCTTATTCATCTAAAGGAATTGTAGCTCCAATGGGTATAACCTATAACTCCTAAATTTCCTAGTTGCTGAGTAATTACCTAAAACATTTATATGTAGTTTTTAAAGAACTAATAATCTTTACTAAAACCTACTTCAGCACATTCCCTACTCATGCGAAAATGCTTTACAAAAAGATCTTCCATATATTGGGGAATGGTTTCCTCATAAAAATTTTGATTACGAGGCACTTGAGCTCTCTCAGCATTATTCAGCTCTAATTCTTCATTTTGTGCCAAAGCTGGATATTATTTTCCTTGTCCGCTAGTAATGTGACGTAAAGTTTAATAATATTATTAAAAGTCAAGCTAAATTCTAAATTGGCAATCTAAAACGTAAACAAAATATCTAATTTTAAAATGACAAATTATTTGACATTGACAGATAAGGTAGCGGTAGCGGAATCCAGCAGGTTTTGACTTATGACATTTGGTCCAGCGCAAACCGATGGATTCGGAAGTAGCGGAGCGGTAGCTGCTCCGTCTGCTGAACGCGCCCAATGTGTATAGTATAGTAAACTAAATGATTACTATATTTAAAACATCATTAATAAAATAAATTTTATTGTGTAATGAACTGTATATAATTAATATATTTATTTTATTTGCTTTTAATTGAACAAAATCCAACATTTTTACTAAATATAAAATATAGGAAATTAAATAATTTAAGGCAAACTGATTATCGCTTAATCCCAAACCGGCCATCTTATATGATTTTGACTAAAAATGTCATGAAGTTTTATCTTAAAAATACTACAAACAAAACTAAAATACTTTCAAAAACACTATAGTTTTACTCATTTATGTGTAATAGGAATATTTATATTTCTGGCGCACTTTTTATTTTATTTGGTCTAGTTTCGTATAGTATTGATTATTTCACTTGGTATTAAACATTTTACCAAACAATAAACCAAATAAATGACAGTGCGTTAAAAAGATGTGTTGAAGTCGTAAATAGAAAAAAATGAGCGATGACAAATAATGCAAAAAACATATCGCAGCCATTCCCGTTATCGGCATTTCAACGAAGTGCCGACATATTCATATAATTTCGCAGTCAATTTGTCAAATCCGCACAATTCTAAAAAAGTAATATTTCAAAAACGAACTACATCATCACAAAACACATTTTCGGTGATTTATTTTGAAGTACGTGTAACTGCCACATGTTATTCCAAATGATGATTTACGGCCGAGACCAACATCGGCTGGTTACAAAATAAGCCACTTTTAGTTCAGTTTTACATAAGTATTTATGAGACCTAAACACAAATCTCTCCATTATCTCACTCGTATATCCATTCGAATTTGATAGAGAGTAACAGCTCATTTCATTTGTAATATTTCAAAGAATTTTAAATAGATTATCAGGAATGGAATAATTTTAAGATACATAAATATGCTTAGGTTAGATTATGTAAGTGTATGTAAATTTTCCCGAGCTGGATAAATATATAGAGCTGTGGCCCGAGGGCATAAGGTAACTGAATAAATTTTATTTGTTCTGTAAACAAACTACCGGCTGAAATGTTGTTTATAACCCCAGAGAGGAGATTCTAAATAATAAAGACATACAATGTTACCAGATAATGACTGACTAAAAGCTCAGGATAAGTTAAATCAAAATTTATAACTCCCTCGGTCTAGTGATTTACGTTTACACCTTATCGTTTTTTACAGTAATCTAATAATCAGATCCACTTATTCATGTAATATTCGGTTATAGTTCATAACTTATTATAAAGCAATATATATTGCAACAGAAAACAAATACTGCTGAAAAATTAGTTAATCTAATTATAATAATAACTTAACTACCAATACTGACCACATTCAAATAAAAACGGAATTAACTGCCTCGTTTCTCGTCCAGAATTCATACAAAGGGTAAAATATTTACATCGCTTAAATATTAAAAATATACACAACAAAAATTTGTTTAAAACGCTAAATATGGTATATTTCATGCTTAGTTATTCATTTGCTGTTGTTTGACTAGTTTGGATTGGAAAAATAAGAACACATCTCACAAAGGTACATAAAATAAAATCTCTTTGAAGAAAGGAAAGTATTTAGATTGTTTGGAAAATTATTTGGTATTTACTTATAGTTACTGTAAACTGTTCAGATATCGTACAATTGACAAAAGGCAAGTGTTTATGGGGTCCCATCGTTTACAAAAGTGGCGTACTGAATATATAACTTCTGTAATAAAGTGCCGTACAGAAGATCGACCAATAATTTATCTGGACGAGACATGGTTTGACACTCAGGAAACACCATCCAAAGGATGGTCCGATTCTTCCAACAGGTGTCAAACACAAGCTCCATCAAACAAAGGGGAAAGAATAACAATTTTACATGCAGGATCAGAAAATGGTTGAGTCCCAAATGCCTTATGGCTTTCTGCAAAGAACATTAAAGACTCCTGCGTGGACTACCATGAGGATACAACGGCAGAGCTTTTTGAGCAATGGTTTAAGGATTGTCTTGTACCTAACTTCCCTCAAAATAGTGTGATAGTAATGAACAATGCAAGTTACCACAGTCGTCAATTACATAAGTCTCCAAGTGCAAATAACACGAAAATTGAAATTCAAAACTACCTGTTAGAAAACGATATATATTTAGAAGAAAGTTATTTAAAAAATGAACTGTTAGAAGTGTTTAAAATCTTTTTCTATTAAAAAATTATATGTTTGTAACGCATTGCCGAGGACATGCAGTGTTACGGCCTCTGCCCTACTATTGTTTATTTAATCCCATAGAGCATATGTGGCACCAACTAAAGTCAAATATTAGGTAACAAAATGTTTCTCCGACTTTAAGTGGAGTGTAGTCGAATTAATAAGAAAATGTGTTGATTATATCTCCTCAAAAGTTGTAAAAATTCAGTACGCCATGTAATGAACGTAGAAAATTCATGTTACTTTGAATCACATAATTAAACCAATTGTTATTAATCTTGAAGAGGATAGCAACAGCGAAACATAATTAGGTATTTAGGAATTCATTAATATATTTTGGTTATTATGGGTTTTTTTTTGTAAATATTAACTTGTATATATTTTTCTATATATTTTTTAATTCATCTATTTTTTGTACATTATGTATTCGTTTCTATGTATATACTGTAAATAGAACTATTTTTAATGTACATTTTTAACGATATCCGATTAGGAAGAGCAAAAACTTATAAAAACGTTAGTTTTTTGCTGAGAGTCCCAAGCCTGCAAAAAGTGTGAAGGAAAGTACCTTTCTAAATTTAGATCCATATACTACAATTATTCACGTAGAATAAAAAAACTACTTTCTCTATGTTAAAAATTGTTCAATTATTAAGTATATTCACTTGAACAACCTGAAAATACCATATGGAATAATTTAATAAATTTTTATAATGGTGTATTACACAGCTATCAATGAAATATATTAAATAACAAACTTTCTGAAGTGCGACCCAGTGTACTTCGGTAGTTTATTAAGAGACTCTTGTATACACAATAGGATTAACTCAGGTAACCATTAAGCACTGAACCATTTTTCGTGAAACAAACTTTACATATTTTGCTTTTTAATATATTTTGCCTACTACATAGGGTATTACTATGAGAGTTGAAAATTGGGGACAGAAAATACTGGGGTAGAGATAGGGCAAGCAAACTAAACGAAACTTGTGCGAACGGCACTTAAAGCTTAATTGGAGAGCTGGAGTCGTGGATAAGTGAATGGCAAGGGGGTTGTATTGGGGCAAATAAAAAAATTAAACAAAAGGGTTACTTACATAAGTCTCTTTGGTAAACGGACGAACAAAACACAGAAAGGACCTCTAGCAATTTAAAATGGACGCCGCTTTGAGGTTCCAAATTGTAATGATTACAGCAACTAGTTGTAACTATTTAAATAATTATTAAAAATAGAAAATACATCTTTTCAAATGAGACTCAAAAAAGGGGTTATAGATTTAGTCAAGATAAATAAACAAAATGGTTTAAAACAAATTAAACATTTATTGTGTCTCACCACAAACAGTTACAACATATAGACCATACAGAAATACTCAAAAATGAACAAACAAAAAATATATGTATAATATATACAATTTATAATGTATAATAGTTACAAAAGTAAATATAAAAATAAACATTTACTATTGTTACTGAGCTATAATTTATAACACACATAAAATATTACAAATAAAAAATATCTTTTTAAATGATAAAATGAAAGCAATTATTAATTAAAATGTTTATACATCTATAGTCTGGAACAACGACCAGGGACAAACAAAATGAAGTTGAAGTGGCACTGGAACACAAACTTTTTAGACTAGGCTTCTTAAAATAACAGGAAACTGGAACATGTGGATATCTTTCAAAATCTTACTTAAAACTATAACTGAACCATTAAGCTGCTACTTTACTTCACTACACACTAGATTTCCATGAAAAGGAATGAGAAAACAACACAAATTCGACGTAGAATTTTGGACAAATGCTAGAAGCAGTTGTCAACGATAACAACGCCTCAGCGAGACTGATGAAATTATCTTCAAAATTCATTTGCTTAACTTCACATAAACTAAACACTTACAACGGGAACGGAAATGTAAAATATCCTATTTCTTCGACGCACAAAAATCCCAAAGCGACTTCGAATAAAACATTAAAAGAAATAACGAGGAAGTACACATCTGAAATAATAAACAAACTATAAAATGTGTTTATATTAACTCGGCGACGTAAAAAGAACGAAATGCTATTTGAGTGTTAACTCGTACGATAAGATAACAGAGAAACATGGAAAACATTCTTCGTTTCTTTTATTTTAATGCATATATGAGGGGATTTTAATTTAATACACATACGAGGGGATTCAAATATATAAGTACCAAGGACAATGCAAATACTACAAATTATATATTCTAATTATTTATTAATATTAAAAAATTACAGTATATTCTTTTAAAGTCTTATTGTTAAACTCGCTGAACATATAGCCATCTGTTTCCAAGTTTAAAGGAATGCACTTGTTGTTAATTGCATCGAAAGCACAAAAATTGTTATAAAATATCAGGGAACTGTATTAAGAAAACGGATGTTAATCTGTTTGACATTGCAGATATCTGGACTGAATGAATCTTTTTGCACTTGCGAGGGGTTCAATAGTACTTAAATTATTTGTTGCAACTATGACTACAGAATTATCATTTCATCTAATTAACAACATACTTTGTTCAGTATCATAAGAAAAATCTTAAATTTTTGGTTTATTGATTTTTATTATATTTTTTACTTTTTCTATCTATATATATATATATATATATATATATATATATATATATATATATATATATATATAAAGAGTATTTCCGCGATTAGTACAATGAAACCTAGAGCTAAGATTAATACTATTACAAAAATTAATATTAAACTCATCAGTCTTCCGGGTTGAACCGCGTCGATATCCATTTTGCCGAGCTATCGACATCCTCTCTGATGTCTTTCTCAGGGCTTCCGAGGTCTCAGTCTCCCGAATCCCAGACACTAATACCTCTTTGCAACCATGTTCGTAATGTACGTAAACTACTGTAAAATGTATTGAAAAGTTCTGTGTATGATGTACTAAGCCGATTTCAGAAAATCTCTTTGTGCGTTCTTACATTTTTAAAAAGTAAAATGTTTTTATTTTTACAAGAACTGTTTTTATATATTAAACTACTATTTACATATTGAATAAAAGTTGTGCAGATATCAAATAATGACTTTCTTAGTAGAACTGTTGTATTTGTTTTTTTTCCAAATTTTCCAATATAATTAGTTATGAAAGATATTATGATATTAAAATCCTAACAAAAATTTTAACCAATAGATTGACAAAATTCGATGAATACCAAGAACAAGCTGGTTTTAGAAAAGGATTCATTAAAAGTGACCATTTACTTAGTATGAAAATACTTATAGAACGAGCAAATGAATACCACATTCCTCTATATATGGCGGTTATAGGTTTCAAAAAGCCTTTCGACAGTGTCGAACATTGGGCAGTGAAAAGTTCTTTGATTAACAGCAGAATTGACCACAGATATACGGAACTAATAGCCAATATATATAAGGAAGCCAAAACAACAATTAAAGTATATGAAGAAACAAAATTAATACAAATAAATAGAGGGGTGAGACAGGGTGACACAATATCACTGAAACTTTTCAATCAAGCTCTGGAAAATATTTTTAAAAGATTAGAATGGAAGGAATAAGTATAAAAATTTGTGGACAAGGCTTGAACCATCTAAAGTACGCTGATGATATCGTATTGATAACCGATAAAAAAGAAGAATTATTTGAAATTATGGAAGAACTGGACGTAGAAGATGGAAAGGTAGGCCTTAATATGATTTACAGCAAGACCAAAACTATAACAAATACAGATGAAGACATCACAATGAGAATCGGACAAGATGAAATAGAACAAGTTCAGGATTATATATCTGGGTCAAACTATAAAACTTAACAAACAAAAACCAAATAGCAGAGAAACATGGACAAAATCATAAAAACCCAAAGAGCAATGGAAAGACAAATGTTGCACATAAGACTAATGATTAAAAAAATGGAGAATTTCGCAAGTAGCGGCTTCAACCAAATGCATCTAAAACAGAAGTTAGTTGCTTTCACCTGAACAATAAACTTTCTGGAAAGGAACCCAACATACGGTTTGAAAATACCACAATTTACAACAAAACACAGAAGTACCTGGGCGTTACACTAGACAGAACGCCAGGTACCACCTGGAGAGAATCGGCTTCCACTCTCCGCTCTACTGCCTTAGCCCTTGTTTTTTCGACCGCTGAATATTGTGCCCCAGATTGACTACACAGTCTATACGTAGAAAAGGTCGACACTTAGCTGCACAGCACTATGACGATGGTAGCTGGTACAATTAAATCAACTCCCACCCAATGTCTTCTAGTATTAAGTCACATTCTACCTACACACTTACGCCGAGTTGACGCACTTACACGTGAATATAAAAAGATCATAAACAATATAAACCTGAAGCTCCACCAAGATACCGAGGATGAACGAAATACCCGTCTACGTTCTAGAAAACCACCAATGAAAACAGCAAGAATGATACATGAGGAGTTCAACATCACGAATGCATGGTCTAAAGAATGGAATGCATGGTCTCAAGAATGGAATACATGGCAAAATAACATGCCCTGCATTACCCATAAGCCACCAGGATTTGATCTTCCACGTAAAACATGGTCCACTCTAAACAGGATCTGAACCAGACATGGACGATGTGCATACATGCTACATAAGTGGGAAAAGAATATGTCTCCTCAATGTGACTGTGGGAAGAACCAAACGATCGACCACATTATTGAAGAGTGTCCCTCAAGATTCTACAATGGTATCCCTGAAGACTTCCTGTTTGCAACTTCAGAGTCAATTGATTATGTTAATACACTTGATTTGCTTTTAACTATTTAAAGTTTGTCATATACCTATATTACTAGTGTTTGTAATTTTGTTCTAAATGTGTTGTAATTGCCATACGATAAATAAAATAAATAATCGATTTCATTTGATAATCGATTTGATTCGACATTCGATTCGATACTTGATTCGATAATCGATTTGATAATCGATTTGGTAATCGATTCGATAATCAATTATCGTTTCGATTCGATCATTTTGATTTGATAATCTATTCGATTATATTCGATTTGATACGATTGAATTTGATTCGATTGTATTTTATTTTATTTTAGTATCATTTATTAAGAAATACGCATAAGACTACGTTTAAGACGTAATTTATGGTCGGGCGATATGCTGTTACATTGCGTTTTATTACCGTTCATTGCGTTTCATTGAGCTACGGTTTCATTGCGTTTTTTTTTGTTTTTATTTTTTCACTTCTCTGTGCGATCCAGTGACCGTAACGCGTGATCACAAAAAACTAATTTGTTTCATAATTTTACCGTTCAGTTTATATTATAAACATTACGTCGCCAGTCACTACGGGATGAATTTAAAATTTGTAAAAGTACCTACGTATTAATTAGAGGGTAACAAATATATTCGAGAATAAAATAATAAACCCTAATTTCAATACCCTAATTGGGGTAGTTACATTATAAATTTAATTATTAATATATATTAATTACGCACAACAGCCGGATTTACAATTGTAATTAATTTTGTTAATTTGGAGAGATGCAACCCTAATGGTCATTTAGTTAATTACAGTGATTTGGTATTACTATAAATAATTTTGTTTGATATGGGTATTGCTATTACAGTTTTAAGAGTTTAGAACATTATTTCACTATATCGGTAAATGGTGCAAACTTGCAAGGTTAAAAATATAATATCCATAGTTGTTCATCAAACCGAACAGATAATTTTTTTGTGGTACTCGTTAACGCTTATTCTGGCTTAAAAATCTGGCTTTACACTCTTATACTTATAACTACATGAATATTTGTTTAGTGGCTCAGTGCTTACTTTTAATTTGCTTTACATTTAAACCTAAAAAATTGTACTTATTATTTCCCATTACACGACCAAAAGTATGCCAGTTTTCTAAATTTAACAATGCAGACAATTTTTTGTTCTTAATCTCTTTTCTTGCATAACATATATTTTTTAGTGGTAGAGACAGTGGTAAAGATTTGAATTTAGTTTTACTAGGTAAGAAATCTTATGATTTCTCTTGTTGATATTAGGTGGCGTAGTTACGTCTGTAAATAATTATTTCGATAATAATTGTCCTACGACGGGACAGATTTTGTTTCGATTCAGAGCGGTGGCATATGGCGCTCTGATGATACCTAAAGAGGTTGAAATACGTATAAGCGGCTTGCCGCCACCCTGCATCAAAATAAAAATCTAATACCGTCATTATGTTTTATTTCTTTACTCTGTTTGGAGTATTATTTTAGATTCCCTTGCCGACCAATTCATTAAGTTGTGTGCTTTGCAAGTTGTAGAAGGCACAGTGGTAAAAATTTGAATTCAGTTTAGCCAGGTAGGAAATTGTATGATTTCTCTTGTTGTTATTAGATGGCACTGATATGTCTGTAAATAGTAATTTTGATAATTATTGTCCCAGGACGGGATAGATTTTGTTTCGATTCAATTCAGGGCAGTGTCATATACCGCTCTGATGAGACCTAAAGAAGTCGAAATTCGTATAAGCGGCTTACCTGTGCCCTGCATCGAAACAAAAATCTAATGCCGTCATTATATTTTATTTCTTTACTCTGTTTGGAGTATCAGAAACTAAATTTACTACGAATTTTGACCATGATGAACGACTTGTGGAATGCATATTTTAGATTCCCTTGTCGACCAGTTCATGAATTTGTTTGCTTTGCTTGTTGTAGAAAGCACAGTGGTAAAGATTTGAATTCAATTTCGCTATGTAAGAAATCGTATGATTTCTCTTGTTGATATATTTTTTCTTCTTTTTCTTTGGCATTTTCTAATTATGTGTTTACCGTGTTAACCCTCCGCAGTTTTCGATCCACCCAGTCAACTTGTCTGAGATCTTTCTCCATCATCGCATCTCATCTCCATCATCGGTTCTCATCTCATAGCTGGTCTTTCTCTCCGTTTTCTTTAACATTGTAATGGTATCTGGGATATTCTTGTACCCCAACCTTTTTGAAAGTTACACCAAGTCATATGCGCCTCGGTAGGTTCATCCTTCGTAACGGCAGTTTAGGTATGATATTGGTAAGGTGCTCCGAATTTTTAATAATTGAGATAAAACGTCCGGGGTATACCTACGTGTACCCCAGTGTAGCAGAATAAAATATGTTTTGCTCTGACACGTAAATTTTACTTTTCATTGAACTTTTGAAATTATTTAATTAATAAAATTATTTCCGTGGAAGTTGAAATCCCAATAAACTCATTTTAAAGTTAAATTGTGGTGTATGTCCAATTAAAATAGTAATTATTAAAATTATTATCATTATGAGTAATCTCGTATACCAAGTTGTTTTTCAATACATATTTTTTTAGAACACGCAAGAAATGACTTCTCACCACAAATATTTTAACCTGGCGAATTCCGATGAAGTTTATATCAGATTTTATGATGACAATCAAACAGATTCAGTCTCTACACCGATTTCTCCTCAGCCTCAAGATAATCTACAACTGGTCTCTAACGAATCGGAGGAGATGATATGCCTTTGGCACAGACGTAGCTTGCACACCAAAATAAGGTCAAAATTTTGAAAGTTCCCACCTCACTAAAAGCTAAATATAAATTCAAATGGTCTAGTACAAAAGGAATATCTGTTCTAAAATATCTGTCTCTAAAATTAGATCTATATGAAGACTTGGAAATAGTGAAAGAAATGCAAAGAAGCCCCAACACACTTCCAAATTTGCCCCACCTTCTTTGCTTCGACCTTCCTCTATCAACGTCCACACCTTTATTCCTATTCAATAAATGTGTTTCTTTTAACCACAACTTTCTTAACACTACTGTTACACACACCTCCCCCCCAATTTTTCCGACACTATTGTTAACTTCATAACCACCCACGTCGATCATACTTTACTATTTCATCATTTTCTCTACTCTTCATGTCTACATCATATTCCTGTCCATTTTCTTTTATTATTTCTCTGTCATTTTATATATCAACCATCTACTCATTAGTTTTAAACTCGGTAAACATTCAAACATAATCCAAAAATTTATCAGAATTCACTATTTCCCTTTCCCAAATTCCTTATTCAACCACTGCTCCCCTCTCTTAGTCAACAACTTAGTACAGCACACTCATCCATCAAATTTCAGGTTTTTATAAACCGAATTTAATACAACCAAAATAGATTTTGTTCAGGGTGCTAGATGCTTTTAGCATGAAGGACCTCTATTATCTCTAATTTGTTGATTAACTCACTTATTTTCCTCCTCCTCCCCCCACCCTCTTTAGTCATTTCCTCTACTTTGATTCTTTTCAAGTCTCTGAGAAGCTCAGTCTTCGCATTTTAAATTTAATCCCATAGGTGATGATAACTTTAATTTCTTCAGCCGGAAGATTTTTAACCCTTATTCAATTTATTAGACCCACTTATATTAACCTTTTTACCATACGAGCAGTCATAAACAATTTCATTTAAAAACGAGGTCTTATATTAGCTAAAAATATATACAATTCAATTTTACCTTGTCCTAGATGTGATCAACATAAAGGACCGTATCATATATCTAAGCTAATCAGTCATAAATTACACTTTTTAGACCATACTCCATACGACAAAGACTAAACATAGGCTGCCTAATGCATATGTCATTCTCTTAAACATGACCTTTAACTCCATCGGTAATTTTACATCTTTTATATCCAAAATTCAATAATAAAAAACTTTTTTAAATCCCAACACCTGGATTGCTGTTATCATTTTTAACATGACTAAAGTTTTTGAATCGTTTGGCTGCAGTAATATTATATATAACTAACACTGTTTTATCGTACATAGACATTTTGTTTTCGACACCGTTCATCAGTCAATCAGTTATCCGCTCAAGTCCGTTTGAAGAGGTTTACTCTCCGGACGCTGGAACTCACGTAAGTCATGGGCGTATGTTACCTGAAGTAAAATATAATAAAATATTAAACATCAATAATTTTTAACAACAATATATTTAATCTTTGGTAACCTTATTTACTTTAAAGGGTTTTTACCCTAATGTTTTGGTGGCTCAGGCATGTTAACCAGTAAGTATTACCATTTTGCTTTTTTAACTTTAGTCAAAAGTTCAATCACGTTTGCTTTAATTAAATAGTTCATACTTATTTTAGGCTTTTAACCTGATGATGGAATTATTATTCCAAAAACGTTTTTTAATTTTAATTTTTAAGGATTTTTTAAATATACCCACTTACAAAGATTTAACCTCTTTTTTGTGATACATGGTATACAGCCAGCTGCAGAAATTTATTTTCCTTGTGGATTTTGAATATCTGTTCATCGTGCACATAAAAAACCTCGTTTTATAATGATATACTCAGTGACATTAGAAGTGTTACACTCAGAAGGAATAATTTCTTAAACTTAATTTTTTGGCAACATGGTAGATTTACATCAAAAATGAAACGATAACGTAGTCTAGAATTTTTATTAACAAGTAATCAAAAAAAAATTAAGGTGTGTGGCGACTCCGTAGCTAAATACACTCCTGTATACGTCTAGGCAATGACAAATTGAGATAATTCATGTCTGATTGTAGCACCTAGTTCCTGAAGAATGGTGCAAAGTGAACAGTTTCCTTCCCATCATATCCCATATATGTTCGATAGGATTTAAATCCGGAGCACCAGGCGGCCCCGGCATAACTTTTGGCAAAACTTCCAGCTTCTTGGAGAAAGTCCATAGTTTGAGAAGAAGTCCATAGTGAGAAAAATATGGGGACACGCGTTGTGTTGCTGAAAAAGGACGTCTCGGTGGCCATCGAGATAAGGCAGTAAAGTGGTTTGTAAGATGTTATCAACATAAGACGAAGTTGTCATATTGCATCGAATAAATATAAGTGGTGATCGGCTACCATAGGCAATAGCCCTCTAAACCAATTCTTCAACTGTCCTATGTACATGCCTCTAAACAGAAAACATGCTACGTTACATCATTCTGCTACCCAATGCTACCGTTCGCTGCACCAATTCAAACATTGATGACAGTGGTCCGCAGTCAAAGGAAGCACTAGTTCTACGTGCAATGAAACCAGTCCAAAGCCACGAATGCGACGGTATAGTGTACGTATAACCGTCATTGCCGTACAATTAACGCGACTGCCAATTTCGCGATAAGACGAACTCATATCTTTATACCCAATAATTCTACCCCTGTCAAAATCGCTAACATGGTGGTAATTTTGGTGTCTTCGAAGTCGAGACATTTTCATGCACTGCATACAATTAGACTGAGGTATAATAACTAAAAATTTTTATACAAACCGGTTCTTCGCAAAATCGGTCTCTTCACAAAAAAATTTAAAGACAAAATCCACAAGGAAAACAATTCCTGTAGCTGGCTGTATACCACGTATCACAAAAAAGAGGTTAGTCTTCGTAAGTGGGTATATTTATTTATTTTAATTGAATACTGAACATTACGGTTTTTTAACAACAAGATGTATAATCGTTTACAACTATATGTAATTTAAAGGGTTTTGACCCATGTATTTTGGTGGCTCACGCATTTTAACCTAGTAAGTATAGCCATTTTTGCTTTTTAAACCATAGTCAAAATTTCATAACCACGTTTGTTTTAACTAAATGGTTTATACTTATTTTAGGCAATTTTAAAATTTAAACCTGATGATGGACTGTTTAGTCCGAAAACGTTTGTTTTGTTTTTTTTTTATGTAGCCCTTTTAAGGGTTTTTTAAATAAATATACCCACTTACGAAGACTAACCTCTTTTTTTTTTTTTTTTTTTTTTTAAAGACAAAACTTTATTTTTACAAAAAGTAAAAAAGAAGATAAAACATTGGTATTATTATCATAGCATGTTTCAAATATAGTCATTCTGTTGCCAAGAAAATTAAGTTCAAGAAATTATTCCTTCTGGGTATAACACTTCTAATGTCACTGAGAATATTTCACTAAAGCAAATTTGAATTTACTCCCGCATCCTACCAAACAAGAAATAAAAATTTAAAGATTAAAATATGGGAAAAAACATGACAGTAGTAACACATAAAATACAACAAGTAATGCCCTGCTTTCTACATCAAACACAGCAACAATGTAGAAATGCAGGGTCTGTTTGATTATTATGCTATAGTAATGAAGATGAATGGAGTATTTAAGAACTTTTTATAATGACACTGATATATCAATATTTTGGGGCGAAAAAGTCAGAAACACGATTTCGATTTTTAGTAAACTGCCTTCGATTCGACGATAAAGACACCAGAGCTTAAAAAACTGAGACAGACAGACTTACTGTATTCCGAGAAGTGTTTGAAACATCCATAAATAAAATGAAAACCCTATATGTGCCTTCAGAGTACACTACAAATGATGAACAGTTAGTTGGTTTCCACGGCCGATGTCCATTCAAAATGTACTTACTTTCAAACCCGACAAATATGGAATTAAACTTGTCATGTGCTGTAAAGCTAAAACATCTTCTGTACTTGACGCTGAGGTTTCTGTAAGCAAGGGCTTCACATGAGGTGATATTTCTGTAGTCCAGTATTATTGCGATAAACTTACCTCTTCGTTTGAAGGAACTAACAGGAACTTGACAATGGACAATTGGTTTAGATCTATAGACTTGCCGAAATACTTTTTAGACATAAAAATTTCCATTGTTGATACCACGAGACAAAACAAAAAAGAAATTCCTCAATTGTTTTTGGGGTTCAGGTACAGACAAATAAATTCTGTCATGTTTTGTTACAGTAAATAACTACACTACTAACTATCATATTGTCCACTAAAAACTAAACAAAACTATTATAACTCTTGTAAAACTGCACGAGAAAGATGACTAATCAAATACCACTGACCTGCAAGAGATTTTTCAATTAAGAATTGATAAAATCAAGAATTTTACAATCCCACCAAGGGAGGAGTCGACGCCTTGGACTAAGTATGTCACACGTATTCTACAAATAGAAAGACGCATCGTTGGCCATTATGTCTTTTTTATACCTTGCTAATTATTTTTATTTTTCTATTTAGATAGACATGACTGTTTTTTAATGTGCCTTCCGTTAGTTATCGTTCCATCGTTTTCGTGGTATTCCTACAGATCGTCTTCCTATTGAAAAACCGTCTCTTGCCGTCTTTACTACTCTATTTGTCGTCGTTCGTTTTATATGATCTTTTCATTCTTCTCTTTTATTTCCTACTGATGATGATGTTTTCCACCTTGCATATACGTCATATCTGTACTTCTATCTCTGTCCCATAATGTTTTACCATCATTTTTAAAAGTGTTTTCATCTCTGCTATTTCTAACATTCTTGTTGTTTTCTCTGTCAGGTCGTGTTTCTGCGGTGTATGTCATTATTGGTCTAATGACTATTTTGTAAATTCTGTCTTTCATTTTTTTTCCAATATATTTATTTCTTCATATTGTTTTATTCAGGCAGCTTGCGGCTCTGTTTGCTATATACACTTAGTCTTCCACTTTAGTTTCGAGCTGTCTCTAGCTAGATAATGTGATGCCTAGATATTTAAACTTCATCACTTGTTCTATTATCTGACCTTTCAGCTCCAATTTACATCTTAGTGAATTTTCTGTTGCAACCATGCATTTTGTCTTTTTTGAGGAAATTACCGTGCTGAATTTTCTGGCGGTTATATTGAATTGGTGCAGCATGCGTTGTAAATCGTCTTCACTTTGAGAGAGTAGTATTGCGTCGTCTGCATAGCAGATAATTTTAAGTCGTTTTTTCCCATTTGGTATTCTTTTTTAGTTTTTACTTTTTTATTAGTTCATACATAATCAGGTTAAACAATAGAGGACTAGAGAGATTACACTACACTTAGAAGGAGTCCTGTTTGTACTTTGCAACAGAGAGCAAATTATCTAGTATCTAAATTGCACAGAAAGAAGTTTATTGATTATAAAATAGCAATAGCGTGGAGTAACAGAATTATATATTTTGAGCAAGAGAGCTCAAAATATATAATTCTGTTACTCCACGGGTTTATACTCTACCTAAAATACATAAACCAACTTTATGAAACCAATAGTTTCATCTTTATGCCCTTCTAAGGGACCAATAAAACAACTCATCACTGACATCTTAACTAATGCTTATAATTTAAACAACAATATTTACATTAAAGATTCATTTGATTTTAGTTCTTTCATAAATAATTTTTAATTACCACAAAACTATGTTTTAGTTAGGTTTGATGTAACATCTCTATTTACCAATTTACCTTTAGATTTAATCATAAGTAGTGTTGAAACACATTGGAATGATATTTCGCAAAATACTAATCTTGACTTATTACATTTCAAAACACTTAGCAACTTTTATTGTTGATTTTTGGTTCTAATATTTTTATATTTAATGGTATCTTTTATAAACAAATTTTTGGTAGTCCTATGGGATCTAGTCTTTTACCCATTCTAAGTAGCTATGTCATGGATGATGTTATCAATGATTGTATCAACAATTGCACGTTTTTCATTTCATTTATTAAAAGGTATGTAGATGATTTGTTTTGGTACTTTTAAAACACAAAATTCATGGAACAATTAACATTTTCAACAATCATAATCAACATATACAGTTCACAGTTGAGGAAGAGGTGGAAATGT
This sequence comes from Diabrotica balteata, assembly GCA_918026665.1. Classification (NCBI taxonomy): domain Eukaryota; kingdom Metazoa; phylum Arthropoda; class Insecta; order Coleoptera; family Chrysomelidae; genus Diabrotica; species Diabrotica balteata. The sequence continues at coordinate 110,784,672 of OU898279.1, read as the reverse complement.
CTCTACCATTCCTTGACATGAGAATTGTAGAGCTACAGAATAATGAATTAAAAAGTAGTTGGTTCAGAAAACCCATGTGTAGTAATAGATTTATAACCTATTACTCACATCATCCAAACAGGATACAAATAAACCTTATGACACTATTAAAGGAACGTGTTTTAAGGCTTTCTTATGAAGATTATTTACAATTTATATAATTGTAATAATTTATAAAATTTATTGTTAACAACAACCTTAATTGAGATCATTTATCCTCCAAATTTGAAAGATGATAACTTGTGTTGAATACTAACGACAAATTAAAGAGATGGACAGAATACATCAATGAACTATTTAAAGACAATAGAACAGAACAGATGGAGATTGAAGTAGAACCGGATATGGTTTTAAAGATATTAAAAGAGGAAATTAAAACGGCATTAAAAAACAGCAAAAATGATAAAGCATTAGGTACAGACGAAATCCCTATAGAAATCTTAAAATGCATGAATGATGAAACCTTAGACATTATAGTAGACTTATTTAACTCAGTATACAAAATAGGACACATACCGAAACAATGGTTACTCTCCACCTTTTGTGCTATTCCTAAAAATACAAACTGTAAATATTGCAGTGAATACAGAACAATATCACTGATAACTCACATTCTCAAATTATTCCTGAAAATAATACATGGTCGTATAAATAAAAAACTGGAAGAAGGAATAGATGATAGTCAGTTTGGGTTCAGAATCAGACTAGGAACCAGCGAAGCGTTATTTGCTTTTAACGTGTTTTCTCAAAGATGCATGGATATGAATGTTGATGTGCATGTTTGTTACATTAATTTTGAAAAAGCATTTGACAAAGTAAGATATGAAAAATTAGTCCAAATTCTAAAGACAAAAAACATAGACCACAGGGACTTACGAATAATAACAAACCAATACTGGAATCAAAGAGCACAAATCGTAATAGATAACGAACCCAGTCCAGAAATTGAAATCAGGAGAGGAGTTAGGCAAGGATGTATTATGTCCCTATTACTATTTAATGTATATAGTGAAGCCATTTTTTAAGAAGCATTACTATCTCAAAGTACTCAAAGATCTATTAACAACATAAGATCTGCAGATGATACCGTGATTATGGTAAGCTGAACAACTCCAATTACTGCTAAACAAAAACAAACAGTTTCTGTGAAAAATTTGAACTAAAAATAAATACAAAAAAGACCAAGTACATGATAATAACAAAGAAAAAAATATACCAACAAACATACATTTGGGAAATGTACCGATAGAAAGGGTTGATAAATGCAAATACCTAGGAATCTGGATTTCAGACAATAATGATCAAACAACGGAAATAAGAGCTAGGATAGAAATAGAAAGAAATGCGTTTGTAAAAATGAAAACAATTCTCTGCAACAAAGATCTTAGATTAGAACTGAGAGTAAGAGCACTGAGATGTTACGTGTTTTCGATACTGCAATATGGACTTGAAAGCTGGACATTGAAGCAAGAACTCATAAATAAGTTACAGGCCTTTGAAATGTGGTGTTACAGGAGGATGCTTAGAATAGCATGGACACAAAGGAAAACTAACACGGAATTATTGCGAGAAATGGGCAAATAATGCAAAATAATAAACACAATAAAAATAAGAAAGTTACAATATCTGGGACATGTGATGAGGGGACAGCGATATGAACTACTAAGGCTGATAATACCAAAAAAGATAAGAGGAGGAAGGAGTATAGGAAGAAAGAGAGTGTCATGGTAGAAGAATTTAAGGGAATCGTTTAAATGCAGTTCCATAGAACTTTTTAGAGCAGCAGTAGATAAAGTAAAGATAGTGATGATGATATCCAACCTTCGATTGGGAGACGGCACTTAAGGAAGAAGATCTTTTAAATATGCTACATAGGATGGTTTTTTCTAATACTGGTTGTATAAATAACTTAACACCATTTTTGCTAAATCTCAGAACATTGTATCCAACAATCAGAACATCTATTATTATTCACTATCTTATATACCATCATTAACACCTAAATTAATACAAATACTAAAGGTTATTGACAATATAAAAATAGCAACAAAGAACATCAAAACTATTTCATCTTTATCTTCTAAAACCAAATATTCTATAGATGAATTAGATAAAACAAATGTAGTATTATACAGCATTGGTTGTACTCATTGTGAAGCAGTGTATGTTGATGAAACCGGAAGAAATCTGTCAAATCGTATTATTTCTCACAGTGATTGTAGAATAAAAAAATCTTCTTGTGCTTTAGCAAAGCATCTTGTGGTTCCACTACAAACTATTAATTTGTTAATTAAACTGTTAATTTGTGCTAAATGACCATAAAAACTAAAAAATATTTTTATATTTTTTCTAACCATGTTCTATTTTTTTTTAATGAAATTGTGAACATATTAAAACTTTATTATCATCAGACTGATAAAATTAACGACTATAGAAATTGTGTGCCTGACAAATATTCGCGTTAAAGTTCGAGCTTTAAAATCACGAAGCTGTAATATTTCCGCGATATGTAAAACTATATCAGTACTGATAAAACTACTATAAATGCGAAAAGTTAGCAGAAAATAATGGGATAATGTTTATAATGCCAAAGTTCTGCAATTCAGCATGTCCCTGGAGCAAATATTAACTGAGTCGTAAAAATATATAAACACAAAAATTCACACAGGAAAATACTTACTCGTGTTCTTTTATAACTAAAAAAGCATATTCTTATTAATAGAATAATAAAGAAATATATACTAACAATAATATATACATATATATTGTTATGATATGTAAAATCGAGAAAAATATTGGTTTGCTTAAAATATTTCATAGTTCAAAAAATTAAAATAATTCAGAGAAGTCGAATAAATAAACTACAAACATTTCGAAGAATGAAAGTCTTTTATTTTTGGATTACCGATATTAAACAGAACGTAAGATATGCATAAATTATTTTCTTTGTAAAATATATTTTAGTGACGTGAATGGGCTTAAGTGAAATCCTAGACAATGGATGCGGGTTTTCCAAATAAATTTGTGCAGTAATTAGGACAATAGAATAGATTTTAGAAAGATATGTTTTTGTTAGTTCATAAAAATTTGTAGAAAAAGATTATTTTGTAAATAAATTTTAGGAAATTTTATAATTGTAAGTAAAAATTTGTTTGTGTTATCGAAATGAAGAAATGGAAGATGTATGACGCGTTTTGATTGGATGAGAGAAAAAAAAGGTGGGATGGTTGGTTTGAGAATGAGACTTTAGTAAGTTTTGAAAAAAAAGGAATTGGTCAGTTGGTTTCCAAGGGTGCAAGGCGAACGGCCGTTGTTCTCGGGTAGTTTCCCAGAGGTAGGAAGCAGAAGCAGTGAAAGTTTGTGAGTTTTTGTGTAGTTAGTGTATCTGACAGAAACTGATCCAGTAAAAGATTGTAAGTCATATTTTTGTTATATTCCAAGAGTCACTGTTCAGGCCAACGAGAGATTCAGTTTATCGTAAAAAAGAAGATATTCCAAGAGTCATTTTTCACTCAAGCCAACGAGACATTCAGTTTATCGAAGGAGAAGAGGCTAGCACAATTTGAACGATTCGTGCATTTGAAGGAAATCATTAAGGACAATAAACTTGCAACAATTTGTTGTAAGATTGCTGATTACCTAGGGAGCTGCTAAGAATAGATAGTATAGGCTACAAGGAACAAGGATTTAGACCACTCATCATAAGAGAGATAGTTTTGTTTTTCTGCAGTTTTTCTTTTATTGATAATACAATTTTTACAATTACTTTAGAAAAGATAAAAATATATATATTAGGAGATTTAGAACAATAATTGGGATTTTAAGATTTTAACTAATATTGTTTGTACCATTAATTTTATAGGTTCACGTACGTAGAAAAAAATTTTGAGAATCATTATGTGAGATTTTGTTTATTGAGAACATTTGAGTGTGAATTTTATTTCATTATTTTTATTTCAATATATAGTGTTATATCATATATGTTGTTTTTTTATTATTCCGGTATTCTTTGGACCTTACCTTTCACAAGTAAAGCATAGATATTGAAGCACGAATATAACCCTGAGATAAGAGAATTAAAAAGTGTGATAGAATCATAATCATATCATTTGAATAATTTTTAATTAATTAATTAACTAATTAGCTAATTAATTGCTTGGAGCACTAAGATTTTGAATATCACAATAATATATATATATATATATATATATATATATATATATATATATATATATATATATATATATATATATATATATATGGAAAAGGACAATTCGAGTGAATAATAAAAGTAAAAAGTCTCGCAAATGGCATGTCTCGCAAAACAAAAAAGAGGTTCAAATTACCAATTTGGTCAAGACAAATCAGGTTTTGTACCAAATTAATCAATTGTTATTATACCAAATTGATACATTCATTATAAAAGGTAAATTTGTTTCGAATATACTATTGTTATCTCAACAATAACTGAAACTATAAAAATAATCAGAGTTGCAATAAAAAAATCAAAGACACGCAACACTTTTTAAAAATGTGCCCCGCTTCATAAAATCCAGTACTGTACGGCTAGAGCGTGACTAATCCATTTTTATTTGGTATTAATTGTTCACGCTTCCAGCTAAATCTTTAACCCCCCGATTAACCGTCCCATTTGTTACAATTAATGTCTCGATAAAACCACACATATTATTAAATGTATTATAGGGGATATTATAGCAGCATGCGGTAGATGTATATCAAATTAGAAAATAAAACTTACTTAACACACCTGGATAATTTGAAGGGATATTGATGCTAATATATGACTAATTATATTTTTATTGGTAGAAACACTAGATACCGAGGTGTAGAACTGTTTTGGTTTGTCAGTGGTGTATGATAAAAATACATAGAGAAGCACCATTACCTATAAATTCTTAAGAAAGATGAAAATTGCTGATTCTGGTAGGCAAAATTTTTTTTTACATAATTAATAGATTATCTTTGAATTTATCCTTTAAAAGCTGTCTTAAAAAGTCTGTCAAACTCGATTTTGCGCGTTTGTTGCCTGTTTCGGCATGGACATATCGTTCAATCTTTTTTAATAAGGCATCTTTTCTTCTTTATTTCAGTTAAGTGAGTCGATTTTTATCCATGCTGTTACATATATATTGTTGTTTATATTATTGTATTTTTTTATTGATGGAATGGATATTTAGTTATAATTAAAAATAAAATAAAATAAAAGAAAAAAAAAAAGAAAATAAATCAGTTATCTTCCATATAGTATTGGGGTTCCCTATAATAACTAAAGTTAATGCTTTTGGAAATAATTGTGGTTTAATGTTAAATATAAGATATTTATTGTTGTCCACAAGGAAAATGAATTTTCTGTAGTCGGCTGTATACGATAAATCACAAAAAGTTTAATTAAAAAAGTATACATAGCGTACCAATTTTTAATTTGCTTATAGAGGCCTGAAAGGGAGGATTGAACAATTACTGGGCTTAGAGAAAGGGTAAGCAAATAAATTAAATTGTTTGAGAACGGCTACTCTTGTTTTGGTTGGATAGTTGAGTCGTGGGATTCTTTTATTTGGGGGCTGGGAGAAACTAGCTACGAAAAAGAAATCAAAGAAATACTTACATAGATGTCATGAGCAACACTATACAAGAAGATTCCTAAACTCTTTAAAATAGAACGCGATTTAAAAGAATTCTCTTGTTGGTTAAAAAGAAAGGCTTTTCTAAATTTATTTTTAAAAGAAATATATTTTAAAATTTCTGGTTTAAAGAAAAATATTACATCTTTATTTTTATTTTACATAAATAGTTATTACAAATAAGAATATCTAAACAAACCTTACATTGTGTTGAACCTTCTAACCAAACAGAATCTAACAAGACAGACTTTAAAATTTTGGTTATGTACCAAATGACAGAAGAGGATATGCTGACTGTCATAAATATGTCGAAATGAAATACCAAACTTATTCTGTTTGAATAATCTGAATTATTAATTAATTATCATCTTTTTAATTAATTAAGTTATTTTTTTTACAAAACTAAAATATGACAATTAGCCGATTTATAAGATTTATATTTATTTATAAAATTTTTAATTTGTCATAAAAGCAAATCTAATTAACGAAAAATGTTTATTTAGCAAAATTTAACAAAACGTTTTTTTCGATGGCTAATTATTTTCTTTTAAATTATTAAAAAAGTTTGTTATCTTGGATGTGCATACAAAACACATTGTCCCATACAAACTTTAAATGATCTGGACCCGTCCCATGGGAGATACAAATTGGAGGCTGATAAACACCAAAACTAGGTCTCAGAATATCCTGCATCCTAACTATATGATTTTCAAAACTTGGCTGCTTATTTTTTACTTAAAACGATTTAGGCCACTTGGCCGCTCGAAACGCTGTTTTCAAATCCCGTGACACGGAATACAGCAATAAACTGGTGATTATCTCACTTCACAAATACTGCCACATAGCATTTGAGCCTAATCCCCACTTTTTAACCAAAACTCATTCGAATTAAGCCAAAATTTTCGGATTTTTGAAACTATCGCCGAAAAGGATCTTTACTCATTCAGACCCCAATTCATTGTCTTTGACTGCTCGCTAATGAATTTTAGATAACAAAAAAACTCCGTACTTAAACAATGAAATCGACTGCTCTGACAGGCAATTCATCGAGTAGTAATCTCATCCACCAAAAATCATGCTCTTGGCAGCATACACGTTCCCACCAACCAAGTGAAAAGATTCATACTTATTTTCAGCGCAAATATCTAGGCGGAATAAAGATCAAAAGAAAAAGCAACTTGTGTTATAATAAACAGACTCAAAATATTTATATTATTAATCCAGAGACGCAAAAAGATTAAGAATATTTTTCTGTGTTTTCTTATATACGGGCTGAAATAAAATTACTGCAATGGCAACAGCACTGATGATGGAATAGACATTCCGTCATAACGAAAACGTTGTGATGTAACCCGAAAAGGTTTATTTAAATAAATTTACCTTTTAATAAAGAATTTGTAAATTAAAATTAATTGTTTTATTTTAGCAGGCCGGGTATGTATTAGGGACATGCGGTGCATGGATGCATTGCATCCCATTAAATCTAAAATTTATTATCAGTAGTTAAAACTACATACTCATATTTCAAATTAATTTCTCATAATTCAAATATTTAAAGATAAAATATGTTTTTCAAAAAATCATTAAATTACTTTACGAATGACAATTACTGGCAACAGCGCACGGAGACTGATATCTTTGGATGCATTTTTTTGAAACCATTCTGCTCGCGCTAGGATCGCTTCAATTCGGCAGCACACGTGTCGACTCTCGCTCCCAATTTGTATAGGTTTGGATCGGCATTTTTAAGAATATTGTATGCAATATTAGATTTGCTTATTATAGGCAAGGCGATTGTAGTAGTTCGCATAATCATATTGTAATCCAGCGCGTTTGCCGTGTGTTAAATTTATATTAACTCGAATAGTTTTCACTGTGTTTCACGTTTATATATACGTATATATATATATATATATATATATATATATATATATATATATATATATATATATATATATAAAATTAATTAATATATGAGCAGTTTTTCCGAAATGAATTCAGATTTACCCCATCCGTGTGTATACAAGTTCTCAATCCTGCCAGAAAAACAGTAATGGACAGAGCTGTATTGTGTGCGATTTATTAAAATGTGGATTTTCAAAATTTAACTTTCAAGAAAACTGTAATATTATATCTGTAGGCAGGCCAAAACCATTACTGAAAATTCAAACAAAGTCGACGAAATGTAGAAGTTGTTTTGTTTTCCGTGTATATTATTTAATATAAGTGAGAAAAACGTGTGGAATAGTACGGGCTATTTAGATTTAAATAATTTGCAAAAATCTATAAAACGACACATTTTAAAACGCATTTAAAAGCAGTTATAAAAAAAATATTTTTGGGAAAACACGAATTGATCACGCTCTAGATAATCAGCTTAAAGTTAGTCACCGCATGCATATTGAGCAAGTAAAAAAATCGTGAAATATTAAAAAGACTGATTCACATTACATGTTTCCTTGGAGAACATGAACTTAGTTTCCGAGGGCGTAATGAAAATTATGAATCTGTAAATAGGGGACATTTTGTGGATTTATCAATTTTTTATCTGAATATGACGAACTATCTAAAAGTCATTTAGATCAATCTACTGTATTTCGAAATACCTTGAATAGGATACAAAACGATTTCATCAAGTCTGTGGCAAATATTGTACTGCAAAAAATGAAAGAAGAAATAAAAGAGACACAATTTGGTTCCATTGTTCTAGATGAAACTACAGATATCGTCAATTTGCGTCATTTGTAGGTTGTTCTGCGTTACATCAAAAATAATGGTGAAATGCAAGAACGATTTTGGGGATTTTTGGATATAACTGCAGATAGATCGGCAGAAGGTATATATAGATATGTTTGTAATACAGTTGAGGAACTGGACTGTGGTTCCAAACTTGCCGCTTAAAGTTATGATGGAGCTGCCGTAATGGCTGGGCAACTGGGAGAACTTCAAACCGAAGTTGTTAGGGAGAGGTTTCAAAATGCGATTTTTGTGCACTGCTTTGCATACAGCCTAAATTTAGTTCTAGCGCAATTAGTCGTACTCAATAAGATTTGCAAAGTATTTTTCCAAACCTTGAGCGGAATGGCTGCTTTTTTTTCTAAATCGTCCAAAAGGATACATGCTTTAGATGTAATTCTTCAGAAAAGGTTCCCTCGAGCAGTTTCCACCCGATGGAACTACAATGGGAGGTTAGTATTTGAAAGCATTCTGGAGCATAAAGACCATTGATATCCTGAAACTGTGAATTCCTCAAGAGGCTATTTGGAATTAGTCAAACGATATTTTGATTTTAATTTTTTGCTTCAAGTATTTTCTGAAATATTTCCTTATACAGGCATTTTAGTTAATGTATTGCAGACTAAATCGAATGATATTGAATTTTTTATTAATAAAATTAACGAATTCGAAGTCCAAATCAACAACAACAATTGTGGCAAAAAACTTGCGACCTCGAAGAGATGAAACCCAAGGAAATCGAATTAGAATTGACGATGTAGGCGACACAAAAATATTTTATAGTCGGCTTTTTTGTGCAATAATAGATAATATTTCCCAGCAACTTAAATAAATATTTAAAATCACTTTGTGAGTTAAAATTTGTGGAGTTATGCAACTTCAATAAATATGCCAACTGCAGTTTCCTGGAAGAGGCTTTTAATTGTCTAAACAAATATTATGCAGACTGTTTTGACATTCATTCTCTGCATTCCCAATTATGCGTTTTGTATGCTTCTCAACACTGTACAAACTGATACTAGTTCTAAAATACTGATATTTCTTAAACAAACTGAACTGAATGAAGCATATAGTAAGGTTTCAAAATTCTGTGACTTAATGATGACAATACCTGCTACAAGTGCGTCTGTACAACGAAGTTTTTTCGTACTAAAGCGGGTTAAAAACTTTGTCAGAAATTCCACATGTAATGAGAGGCTAGCTAACTTAGCGATTTTATCAAGTGATAAAGAACTTATTAAAGAAATGTCTGAAAATACCAGTTGTTATGAGTCTGTCATAAACGAGTTTGCCAAGGATGAAGAAGAGAGCTGCACTACAAGTAAAGAGATTAGTAAGTCTATTAAATATTTAGGCCAGTTACGTCTGTAGCAAAGAATGAGTCGACATCTTCGTGATTCTATTTAAATATTGATGAATATAACAGCAATCCTAAGAAAGCTCTAAACTCAACTGTGTTTACATTAGTTAATTCTGACCTGTTATCATTTGCATACTTACTTCTTAGAGTAGATAATTTCTAATTGGTCGACTCTAGTTTTATAGTAGCTATATCTTTCAAATATGAATCTATTTTTACCATAAAAATATTTTTATCGTTATTACCTTCATCCTCGATTTTAGGTGTAGTACTTGTTTCTTCAGAAGGTAACAAAACTTTACTGATCTCGTTATCGCCTTTTTGCTCACTATCTGTTTCGTGCTCACTAGGTATAAAAGTTTCATCCAATACGCTCTCGTCAGCATTATCAAAGTCACTGTCACATTCATTATACCATTGTAATGCAATATTACTAACATCTGCATCACTCACTTTTATTTTCTTGCGTGAACTGGTCATTCTTATATTGCACAATTTAGTGAAATAGTTGCGTGTAGTATGTAAACTTGTGTACTGAATCGGCATGACTCATAGCTCTTGTTAAAATATATTATCTCTAAATGGAGACCCCTAATTAACGCGTAGTTGCGATACGTCATTTTGACGGCACGTTACCAGTTAAGGGTTAAGCTTTTATTTAAATAATTCAATTTTACTTGAATATTTCTGTGTAAGATATTTCATAACTTTATGCTTGATCAACTTGTGAGATTTGTCTAGTTTAACAAGCATTTAACTTTCTGAAAGAACATAGTACCAACATGAAAAAGCAGATAGGTACCAACTGAGCTCTGAAATTTACCCGTATGTGACTTAAAACTAAATTTTTTGAAAGGTCTAAGAATACAACTTATACCAACTAAATATATCAATTACATAAAGATAATCGTCATACTTTGTTCAAACTAATAGGTCTATAATAAAAGATTGATATACGACATGAATTGTTGGTCGTAAACAAAAATATGACACGAGAACTCGAAAACTTCTCTTAACCAAAATTATGTACTCTCAGGTTACAAACAACTATTTTTAATAAACACTTTAATTTGAATCTTAGTGTTGTTTAAAGCCTTATTGACAAATTTTATTAGTTTTCCAGATTTAATCAGGTCGTCCGTCTTTTTTCTAATTATTGTAACATAAGTCTTTTTAAAGTACAAAAGTATTAGAACGGAAAACCTACAAGTGAAGTAGATAAATATAAATACCAAGCTAGACATAGAATTGAAACATAAATTGCACAGAGAAATAATAAAACTCGACAAGCGAAATTTTCTATAAAATGTGTAGAGCACACGACACACGATCCACCCTCTGTTTATGTTTATGGGCCTATACAAAGTCTCCATGCTGAATATTGCACAACCGCATAATGTTATTGTATTGTCGTACGTCTTGCGAGAAAATCGGGCGGGTTTCGCTATATTCATTCGATAAATTACATACACCCCCGAACTATTCGTCGTAATTTTACCCCAGATATATTTTAGTGTCGCATGCCTAGGCTAACCGCACGCCTATTGCTAAAACTGTTGGAGCACAAACCTCGAACACAAATCAGGAAACAATTTCGGAAAATAAAAAACACTGATATGAACGTTGATGATACATGTTTCAAAAAGTCATCGATAGCAATATGAGTCTGGTCAGTTAATTTGTCGTTTTTAAAAATAGCTTTTATGACATTTGCAGTGTACTAATTGGATAAAAAAAGATGTGCGACAATATTTGTTAACATTTTTTTTATTATCTTTTAAACACTTGTACAATAAGCATTTGTTAGTATATATATATATATATATATATATATATATATATATATATATATATATATATATATATATATATATACAAATAAAACAGTTTATTAGGGTTGCAGTCAGAATATTGGCCGGGATGTTAAAAAAAAAACACTCTTTTGACTTTTTTGTCGAGCTTTCGGAATGGTTTTATTCCTTTTTCAAGACACTGCAATAAGACAAAAATGTAAATATTTAAAAAATATCACAATTCTTCAGTGTAACTTACTAGTCGTTGAGATTATTTATATAAGCATTTACACTCAACATTTATAACACACATTAAAACATTAAAATATACAATTATGGACACAATACATTATAAAATTTTTAAAATTTATTGTAAAAATAGTAGGTAAAACTTAGTTGATAGCATGTTTTACTTGTGTATATTAACTCATGCAGAGAATGGAAAGTAAACACTGTAATTAATATGTAATTAGGTGTAATTGATGTTATCTTTCTTTTTAGGTAACCCTAATAAACTGTTTTATTTGTTTATATCGACAGTCAATAATATCCAGTATTTCTTGTATATATATATATTGTTATGATATGTAAAATTGAAAATAATATTGGTTTGCTTTTAATACATGTCAAAGTACAAAAATAAAAGATATTTCGATGAAATGAAAGTCTATTATCCTGGATTACCTGTAGTAAACAAAATTTAAAGATATGCATAAATTATTTTCTTTGTAAAATATATTCGAGCGACGTGAGTGAGCTTAGTGAAATCGTGAACAATGCGAGCGGGTTTTCCAAATAGACTTGTACGTCGATATACAGTAAATAAGACAATAGAATAGATACATTTAGAAAACATAATTCTCCGTTAGTTCTTAAGAATTTGTAGAAACCGATTAGCATGTTAATAGTTTTTAGGAAATTTATAATTGTAGCTAAAATTGTTGTTTGTTATCCAAATGGTAGATGGGGAAAAGTGAGACGAACTTTTATTGGAGGAGACTGAAAGAAGTGGGATAGCTAAGTAGGAATGAGAGTTTAGCTAGATTTTTGAGGGAGAAAAGATAATCAGTTGTTTTTTCAAGGGTGCAAGGCGAACAGTCGTTCTCTGGTGGTTCCCCAGAGGTAGTAAGCAGTAGGAGTGAATGTTTGTGAGTTTTCGTGGATTTGACAGAAGCTGATCCAGTAAAATATTGTAAGTTATATTTTTCTACTTATATTCCAAGAGTCACTGTTCAGGCCAGAAAGAGAGATTCAGTTTATTGAGGGGAGAAGAGGCTAGCATCATTTGAACGATTCGTGCATTTGAAGGAGATCATTAAAGACGATAGGCTCCTCGCAACAATTTGTTGTAAGAATGTTGATTAGCTAGCGTTAGTTCCTTTCATACTCAGGATTAAGAAGAAAAGGATTAGAAACCTTTCGTACTCCGAGAAGTCGGTACATTCAATAAAATTTTGAAGATGGTAAACCAATCATGAGCGTATCATCCACAGGGGTAAAGGAAATTAAAAATAATTTAATATATTAATTATAAAAAAAATGTAACAAGGTTTTACATCTAGAGGTGGAATGCTTCTGGTTTCTATAGCTTTCTGACTCGAGACTGTCAAGGAATCTACTTCTTTATTACCAGCAATTTCGATATGTGAAGGAATTCATACCAAGTTGAGATTTTTGTTCATAGTTGGTTGGTTTAATGTTGATTTAATAAGTAGTAGAATTGAATGGCGAGAATAAGTTATTTAAGGCAGTTAGAGAACTTGAAAATCCGTAATATTGGCAAGGTTTTATTACTATTTTCTACCATAAGATTTATTACATTTAGGATATCGGTTAACTCAGCTGTGTAAATGGATGTTAGTTTAGTGAGTTTAATTAATATTTTAATTTTATTTAACATTAATGCTGCTAGTACTTCCTCTTTAATTTTAGAGGCATCAGTATACGTAATAATATGGTTACTGTATGTCTTGTTACTTCTAGTGCTTGGAGAACATATTCTTGGAAGAAATATTCGATGCCGCTGCTCTGACCAGTTCTACAGACCTGCAGTTAAACCACATACTTAACCAGGAAACTTAAAGTTAGATAGTGTTACCAACTGGTTAGCAACATCTTGGAAACTTTGCACTAAGAGGGAGACGTGAGCGGCGTATTGTAGTTATTTGTATGCCTCTAATTTAAAAAGAACGGAGTTTATAGCTATATTAAAAAAATAAGAAGAAAGCATTCATCCCTGTCTCACTACACGAGGAATATCAAATCCGTGAAGTATAAGGACGTACTGATGTAGTATGCAAAAAAATTCTGGTCTTAAGCTTGCTTGATTGTTAATCTGTGCAGTATGATAGTCCTGAGAATTTTATTTATAATGACAACAATAATTATTTGTCATTAACCGTAAACGTAAACCATATTTATTATCAAACTAGAACATTCAAAAACTTAACTATATCTGAAAGATGTTCTTTTTCTTCTTTTTATATAGACATGACTCTGTCTGTTTTTCAATGTGCCTTCAGTAACTTGTAATTTCATCGTTTTCGTGGTCTTCCTACTAACCGTCTTCCTATTGGAGAGCCGTCTCTTTCCGTCTTCACTACTCTATTTGTTGTCATTCGGCTTATATGATCGTTCCATTCTACTCTTCTATTTCTACCCAGTTTTTATTTTTCTCCATCTTGCATCTATGTCGTATATCTGTACTTCTAGCTCTGTCTCATAGTGTCTTACCATCAATTTTTTTAAGTGTTTTTATCTCTGCTCTTTCTAACATCCTTTTTGTCCTCTATGTGTCAAATTTTATTTCTGCCGCGTATGTCATTATTGGTCTGATGACTGTTTTGTAAATTCTGCCTTTCGTTTCTTTTCCGATAATTTTATTTCTCCATATTGTTTCAATTAGGCAACCTGCTTCTCTCTTTGCTCTATTCATTTGATCTTCCACTTCGGTTTCGAGCTTTCCGTATCTGAAAGGTAAACAAGCTATTTACGAAATCAGAATTCGATTAAAATAAGAAAATATATATAACACTGTAAATCGTAAACTTTTGATTAGGGTAACAATTGTAGTGAGTGGAGGAAAAATAAGTCCATAACAAATAGCAAACACTTTCGGTGTGTCTTTTTGTTAATATTTGTTACATCTGTTCTTTGATCAATCGATTGAAAACGTCTAAACATGTAACGCACTGCTGTTTTTATATTAAATATAAACTTTAGTACCATACCCATTTTTACATTTATAAAATAATTCCCAAGCTCTACCATCGATGAAGTTATGTAATCATCGTCTCTGTTGATTTGAAAAGGTCTGATGAATCTAATTAGTACAGGCATATTTGAGTTCATATTTAAAATATTATAGATAATTATTAAATTTAAAAATCGTACCACTACGACTCTATCTTAATTTGTGCTATATATTTTGTTATTTGGTCTACACGAAAATGTTTTTTGTTTTCCAGGAAATACAAATCTCGGGACACAAACTGTTGTTTATAAATCGATGACGTAGTAGAAGACGAACTAATTTAAATAAGTATGAAAATGAAATATCTAAACAAGCTGTACAATTGTTCTGAAGCTATTTTCTTGTGGCATTGTAAATTAATTACTATTTATAACTGGAAATAAGCCACAATTAAAGATAAAAAATACGTTTATTGACGTTTCAATTTCCAATTCGGAAATCGTTCTCAAAATACAAACAGTAAATTAAACAAATTTTGTTTTTTGTTACATAGTGAAAAAATTCTTCTAATAATTTAATTTTATCTGACTCATTTATATTGACAATTCAGACATACATTATGCATTTTAAAGTAGACGACTTTAAAATGATATTGCCAATATTGTTGAGTTGCGCTCCTGGGACGACTTTACTTATAAGATAGTTCATTCGATTACATGAAATCAACTTTAACTTGAGAATATCCGTCAGAAAAAAATCATAGCATGTAATTCGTCTTTAAAAAGACAAACACATGACATGATGACAGTAAAAATTCTCCTGTTAGTGATTCCATAGTAAATTATGAGGGAAAAACCAGGAAAAAAACCTCATAATACTATCCCGACATTGTAAGTATTTGTTCGTGAATTTAGTTTACCTTCAACAAACATCAAAATTCTGATTTTATATGTTACGTAATTTAAAAAACATAAATGATGTATCCTCTATATGTTACTGACTTACTAATACTGGTATTTTCTTATTAATAACTTCCTCTTTCAATATTGGTAACCACATCCTACTACATTCTGCCGAGGAATTTGCGACACAATTGGCCTCATTTAGCATAATTAGAGCCGCTTCTTTGATTTTTCTTTTTTTACCATCCGTTTCTTTTAGGACTATATTTGAATTATTCCATTGAACCCTATGTTCATTATCCCATGCGTGTTTACATATTTGAGATCTATCAAATTCTCTATTTTTAATATAAGATTGATGTTCACTTATTCTAACATTTAATGGCCTAGATGATTCACCTAAATAAAACTGATCGCATTCACAAGGTATTTTATAAATGCAATTCTTTGTCCTTTCTTGTTCATTGTTAGGTTTGGTTTTGGACAAAATAGATCTCAACGTGTTTGTTGTTTTGAATGTTGTTGAAATGTTGAATTTATTTCCTATCCTTTTAAGTTTTTCTGATAATCCTTTTATGTACGGTATTGTTATTTTCCTCACATTATTCCTTGTGTATGCTGTAGGATCTCGTTCTAAGTTGTTCTGTTCTATTCGATCGATTGTTGAAAATTCCTTATTTATAAACGATAAAGGATAATCATTTTTTAATAAAACAGATGTTAACAAATGTTTCTCCTCCAAGAACGAATTTTCGTTAGAGCAAGTAATTTTGGCTCTATCGTATAAGGATTTAATTATTCCCTTTTTTACATTAATATTATGATTTGATTTGAAATTTAAATATCTATTGGTGTGTGTTGGTTTTCTATACACCTGAGTCTCATATCCATACACAAGGAATAATGTGAGGAAAATAACAATACCGTACATAAAAGGATTATCAGAAAAACTTAAAAGGATAGGAAATAAATTCAACATTTCAACAACATTCAAAACAACAAACACGTTGAGATCTATTTTGTCCAAAACCAAACCTAACAATGAACAAGAAAGGACAAAGAATTGCATTTATAAAATACCTTGTGAATGCGATCAGTTTTATTTAGGTGAATCATCAAGGCCATTAAATGTTAGAATAAGTGAACATCAATCTTATATTAAAAATAGAGAATTTGATAGATCTCAAATATGTAAACACGCATGGGATAATGAACATAGGGTTCAATGGAATAATTCAAATATAGTCTAAAAGAAACGGATGGTAAAAAAAGAAAAATCAAAGAAGCGGCTCTAATTATGCTAAATGAGGCCAATTGTGTCGCAAATTCCTCGGCAGAATGTAGTAGGATCTGGTTACCAATATTGAAAGAGGAAGTTATTAATAAGAAAATACCAGTATTAGTAAGTCAGTAACATATAGAGGATACATCATTTATGTTTTTTAAATAACGTAACATATAAAATCAGAATTTTGATGTTTGTTGAAGGTAAACTAAATTCACGAACAAATACTTACAATGTCGGGATAGTATCTATTATGAGGTTTTTTTCCTGGTTTTTCCCTCATAATTTACTATGGAATCACTAACAGGAGAATTTTTACTGTCATCATGTCATGTGTTTGTCTTTTTAAAGACGAATTACATGCTATGATTTTTTTCTGACGGATATTCTCAAGTTAAAGTTGATTTAATCGAATGAACTATCTTATAAGTAAAGTCGTCCCAGGAGCGCAACTCAACAATATTGGCAATATCATTTTAAAGTCGTCTACTTTAAAATGCATAATGTATGTCTGAATTGTCAATATAAATGAGTCAGATAAAATTAAATTATTAGAAGAATTGTTTCACTATGTAACAAAAAACAAAATTTGTTTAATTTACTGTTTGTATTTTGAGAACGATTTCCGAATTGGAAATTGAAACGTCAATAAACGTATTTTTTATCTTTAATTGTGGCTTATTCCCAGTTATAAATAGTAATTAAGCTGTACAATGTAATCATAAAGTGAAAGGGAAAAATAGACCAAGACAAGCCAAATAAAACGTATAAATCGGACTCTTTAATAAAGAAGGTTATTTTTGGAATTCTAGGCAAGAGGTTTGTCTTTTTAGTTTTGACAATAGCCGCTTAGAGGGAGCCACTAATAAAACCTTTCAACACAATTGTAACCTTAATTTTTTTGTTGATATAAATCGAAAGTTTCATTGCGATACAAGGCGTGTAAATACAGTGAATTTTTGAAATTAACTAGTCAGTCGAAACCAAAAACATTTTCGAAAAATAAATTTTTTTTTAATTTTCGGAGAGGATTATCCCAACAGCAATGCCTCGCTGAAATTGTTTCTCTATTTGGAAATGAAGCTTCACACCAGTCAACTATTTCCCGCTGGTATTGCGAATTTCAACGTGATTGCTCTAGTCTTAGCGACGAATCCAGGCCATGTTCTCCCAAAACAGCAGTGACACAGCAAAACATTGATCCGGTTCGTAAGCTAATTAAAAATGGCCACTGTGTAAAATACCGGGAGATGGATGCATGTTTGGTCATTTTAAAGACCTTAATTCAAAAGATCCTACTTAAAGAACTGGGTGTTACGAAGTTGGTTTCCCGTTGGATCTCTCCTTTGCTCACAGAACAGCAAAAAAACGCGGTTTGCGTAAATTTGTGTTGAAAAACATTGAAACGAAAAAACAAAGAACGCTCAAAAATCGATTACAGTATTGGTAGCGGCGATAAATCTTATCCTACAAACCAAAAAATAAACGCCACTCCGCTGTGTAGTTGTTTCAATAAGAGAAAAACCAACAAAAGTGATTCGTTCTGTGATTCGTTCTCGAAGTGTGTCAAAGTTTTGTATCAAAATCTGTTTATGTGGCAAAAATTGCTTTAGAAGTTCGAAGAAAAGTTACTTCTAATGGGTATATAACCGTTTGTTTACCAGAAGTTATCGCGAAACTTCGACAAAGCCACACACAACAGCGAAGAGCGAATGATCCTACATCAGTACAATGCAAGTGCTTACACTGACCAAAAGGTATACTCCATTCGCTTAGCTCGGGCATATTTTGACAGATTCATTGACGAAAACCTACAACACAACAATTCCTACTTCTCAGTATTAATAGCTCAAGTACAAGTTATATACTATTATTGCAGACCTCTTTCTTTGAAAAAAGAAGAATTATTCTAAATAGTGGAAGTATATACTAAACCCATCAAATTTTATGTATTATATATTTAAAAAATGTATTTTTGGTGGTTATAATTTAACATAACTATTTATTATATGGTGCAGATATTTATTGTCGGTAATTCGCAAAAAGTTCTATTTTATTTACTATTTAGGTTGTTTACTATTTTCCAGCCACTTTGTCTGTCAAAAAGTAACTAACTTCACAAAAAAATAATTACTAAATTCACTAGACAGTTCGGACTGGAAATAGCGAGAAGTCCCAACGACTTCTTTCCGTTCCCAAAGATCAATACAATTCAATGCGTACAATACATTGTAGGCAGCGATTTTAGTTGCCAGAAAAAGTCATCGATACATTTTAAAATAGCTGTTCTGCATGTGTCAACTGAAGACTTGAATAACTGTTTTATCTGCTGGATTGAACGTATTTAAAAGTGTATCCATCTTGGTGGGATATTTTGAAAAGCAGTAAATTACTTTAAGTCTATATATTTTCTTTATGGCTATATGTAAAAGTAAAAAGTCAACGCTCGTATATTGTGATAGAAATAAGCTGCAAAAAGAGTAAGTAACAGAAAGAATTCAGATCTTTGTAAATTTTTTTAAGAGACAATTTCATTGAAATATAAACCAACAACAAAAGATAATAAAATTGATTTATTGTTTGTGCGCATAAAGTAATGAACTTTTGCTTAACCATTTTGTTTGTTTTATTTTACAAATTTATTGCATTAACGTCTAGTATTATTAGCGACATATATTATATACAAACTAATTTACATAAAAATATCAAATCTAAGTTAAAATATTGCTGTCGTTAAAGTACTTTGTTCATTGTTTGAGATTTTACTTATTTACGACTGTAACAACGAGAGATTGTGAATAATTTAGTACTGTAGTAATTTAGAGAATTACTACATTAAGAGAAGGTAATTTAGTCCAAAAATTTTTAATTTTTGAGTTTGTAATGTAGTACTTATTAATTTAAAATATAGGTATTTATTAACAGAAATCTCAACATGTTCAAGAAGAAAAAGAAATGTCTCCAGTATAATTATCCTTCGTTATTTAGAGTTTAGCTGTATTCCATCAGTGTCGAAACGACAGCTGCCCATGTGCCTTTTGTGCAGTAATGATGCTATAAAACTTTAGGATCACCTAAGAAGGTGCGCCCTTAATAAAATAAGTATAGATTTGTTGTATTTTAAAAATCTGAAAGAAAATCGAGAAATTAAGTGCGGCGGACAACATGTTTGCTTTAATTTCACAAAATAGACAATTATAAATAACTAGTATTTTGTAACATCTTGCTACTCTCATGGTAAAACCTCATCATATCGGAGAACTACTGATTTTGACTGATGTTAAAGAGATGTTAAACCCACAGACATATAATGCAGTATAGACTGACTGCTGCAATACAATTGTGTTCCTTTAGTGTGACAGACAAAACTGACCCAAAGCAGTCCTTGCCTCTCTGTTTGATGGGCCAGGTTTATCGACTACATAACTTTCTCATTGGGTCACAGATTACGTGATCGATAAACCTGGCAAATTATAGAGATATGCGGGGACTGCTTTATGATAGTTTTTGCTGTCGTACTGGAGGAACGCTACTGTATTGCAACGATCAGTCTATCTGGTATTATATGTCTATGATTAAACCTGTTCTGCACTAGCCTGTAAATGATGTACTCAAAAGCATTCCTTTAAGCAGCAACACATTTCAAGTACGTATTAATGAAGTGAGCCATGGTGTTAAAGATTTTTTGTCTACTTATTTGCACACGAACCATTCTTTAATTCAGTTGGCTGAGTTAACTATACCTGGTAATGAAGCACTTTTGTTGGCATATGTTTCTTTTGTTATGGACCAAAAAATACAAAAAGAACTTCTCTTTGCAAGAATTTTTATTAAAAAAACGACCCCTTTATCAAATTTGTTACATAATACAATATATAATCTTCTTCTCCTATTTCCCATTGTTGTACCCCAATTCTAGATAAATTGGCTTAAATATCGTCCTTCCATCATTTTCTCGATCGGCCTACTGATCTTCTACCATCTGGTCTTTCAAAAAATACTATCTTTAACACTCTGTCATACTCTGATCGTACCACGTGACCTGCCCTTCTTAATTAATTTGGTTTGCCTTGATATATCTAACTATGTTTTCAGTTCCATACAGAGTGACCAATTCAGCATTAAGGCGTCTTCTCCAATTCCCTGTGAATTTATCTCTTTGAGGGCCAAATATTACTGAGAATCTTTCTTTTTTAATACTAAAAGCTTATTGTTTTCCCGCTGGTTGAGGGTCCATGTTTTACTGCCATATGTAATAATTGGGCGAATAATCGACTTGTACCGTAGTAATTTAGATTTTATTTTTAGCGGCTTCGATCTGAATAATGTTGAAAGGAGGAAATGCTCTATTTCCCGCAGCTATCCTTGCTGAGACCTCTTTTTCTATGTGGTTATCAGCTGTGATTATCGCCCCCAGTATATTATATTGCCCCCTAATATATAATATAATATAATATAATATAATATAATATAATATATATAATATAATATAATATAATATAATATAATATAATATAATATAATATAATATAATATAATATAATATAATATAATATAATATAATATAATATAATATAATATAATATATTATATTATATTTTTAGCGGCTTCGATCTGAATAATGCTGAAAGGAGGAAATGCTCTATTTCCCGCAGCTATCCTTGCTGAGACCTCTTTTTCTATGTGGTTGTCAGCTGTGATTATCGCCCACAGTATATTATATTGCCCCCTAATATATAATATAATATAATATAATATAATATAATATAATATAATATAATATAATATAATATAATATAATATAATATAATATAATATAATATAATATAATATAATATAATATAATATAATATAATATAATATAATATAATATAATATAATATAATATAATATAATATAATATATAATATATAATATAATATAATATAATATATCGGTAGCAGCAGACGGAGCACCAGCCATGTTTGGATGTTATTGAAATAAAATGTAGTTGGCATTTTTGCAATTCTTGATGAAGACCTAAAAATCTGAATTTCAGATTTCACAGATTACATGAACCTCTTCAATTGGTCAATAATGTCTTTTCCTCTAGTGCCTATCCGTTTTTGATGTTGGCAACCATCATGGCAATCTGTACTTTGCAAACTGCATGTTGTCATCATTAATGTATAAGCAAAATTTGGAGCAACGCATTGAGTTCTAGAATATTTGCGAGGTTGTACCAAGAAAAATACGAGAAATTTCATAGATGAATACTTTTTTACACTAAGGTTCTCAAAAGGATTATATTTCGCAAGATTTTATTTACTTTGTGGCAATATTTTAGAGTTTTTGAATACTAAATGTCTCTATTTAAAAGAAAACTTATTCGATGTTTAACTTAATTGTTAACCAAATTTAATATATTAACTTGCAGTTACAAAGTGACAGTCTAAATTAAATAAAACAAAAGTCTATCATTGCAGCTTTTGTGGGCAGAATTAATCTAATGTAGCAAAAAATTGAGGACACGAATTTTGCAAGCTTGCCAACTTAATTTTTATACGTCCACGATGATGACGTGTTAGTATACGTTTAACATCTAAATATCTTCCACATATATTTTACTTTCAGATGTTTTTGGACAAGGGAAATAACCACAGTGGATTATCAACCCAAATTATGACATTTTAGAAATAGATGTCATAATAGCAGAAGAACTAATCGCAATTGTTGTAATAGTTCAATAATATTAATCAAAAAAGCATGAACAACTCAAAACATACTAAAAAATACTTATAGTTTTATGTTCCATAATGACCAAGTAATTTTGTAAAAATATGTAAAGGAGAAAATGACTGGAGCTTGTTTAATCATATTTTTCTGTTAATATTTTTCCGTATTGGACTTGACAATTATTGAATTATCAAGATAGCCGTGCATTATATCCGACTATCAGTACATGGGTTGGAATGTGTGTGACATTTAAATAGTTTATCATAATATTAATCAAATCAAATTAAAATAAAATTGTGTGGCATATTAATACAGTCTTAAGAGACGAAACTGCCACTAAACCGCTAAAAATCACATGAGCAAGCTAAATTTTGCAGACGATTTCAATTTTGGGACCTCAATAAATACGCAAAAAAGTAGGCCACTCCTACCCCGGGCTTCTCCTTAAAACTCTCTCTTAGTGGAGGAAAAACGGAAAATATGGATTTACCAGAAACGCTTCATTTCAAAATAAAACAAGTATTTCAAACAAGAAATATTATAGCTGAGATAAGTTAGACACAAACTTTTATTAGTACCTTTTTTGTACAATTAAGCGTTCTCTCAGAAACAACGCTTGAAGCTTCTGGTGATTTTAAATGTCAGGGAGCGTGAAATCACTTTTTTATATAAAATTTTGTATTAAGTCCACGGTTAAAATTTGACATCTTTTTATCACAGTGTTCTATCGACAAAAATCTTTGTCAAAAATAAATAAACGTTGGGCATATTTTGCCATGTTTTACGATTCTCATGAAATCAATAAAATTTACCTCTTCCATTCACCAACCATTGTGAATTTGTCATTGTTAGAACCTAGTTTTAATAATAACTGTATTGCTTTTTGCCACTCATCCATCTAAACATTCTCATTTCCACCACCAGTATTCGTTATTACTCTTCCTTACTTTGTAATATTGATCCTAAGTACTTAAATCTATTTATCACTTTCGCAATTATTTTACAATCCAAAATTTTTTTTTTATTTATAATATCTTCTTTTTATAGTGAACATGGCAAATACTTTATTTTTTTCTAGTAAGTTTTAAAACTTTATTCTCAAAAGCTGGTCTCAACTGTTACAGTTTTTATTCTAAATATCTTTCAGTATTTCGTACTAACGTTTATAACCTTGTAGTTTTTATACTGCTGTATATTTCTCTTGTTTTGTGGCCGTAGAACGGCCACAAGTGCGTCATAGGCGGAAGATGGTTTTTGATAACTGGTCGTCATGAGATACCCAAGATTCACTTAAAGCTCCATGTGCCACACCCTGGATAACTGCATTGGTCTGTAGGCCAAACTAGGTGAGGGTTGCTAGATATGGTGAAATCAGCGAACAACCATCGGTATAAATAGTCCGCTTTAAATCTACCAACAGCTTTACTAAATAGATGGAAGAGTGGTCTAAATTAAGGGTACTCTGTTGCACTTAAGCAGAGAAATCAACTCCAAAGGCGAAAGAAATGCAGAAAGCAGGAAGAAACTGCTGCATTAGAGACTCTTTAGGGATATCTTAAAAAAATGACTCATCATGGCAGGTAAACAGTAACAAAATAAGGTGATATGTAAAAATAATAATAATAAAAAGTTTAATAATATATAGCTGAATGCTCAAATATATCAGCTTTACAAATAAAAGGCAGATATCGAGCACAATATTTTTTAATAAATCTTTCATAAGTACTTTCAAACTCAGAACATCTTCAGATGCATCAGGAATAAGCCAAGAAACGCTTTTTTGATGGTTGAAAAGAAATTTTATTTTATATAACGTTTTAGACTTACGTTAGACTATATACCTTGGTTATAAATGGTGTATATATTTTTACTATTATCAGGCAGTGGTCCATTTTAACACCTCCCACTGTTGGTTAGTTGGTCTTGAGTAATGCCACAAAATAATAAACAATCAGAATGCCCACTCTCCATGGAAAATTAAGTACGCGCATCTCGTTCGCGCAGACGTTCCGTCATGTTTTAGAGGGAACCAGTGTTGTTTATGTGGTGTGCATAGAAAAATTAACCCGGTTTAATTGACTCACGGCAATCATAGACATACTATACAATTATATTAACATTGTTAAATATAATAACATAAATAATAATATAATTAAACATAAATATAAACAATTAGATAACCTCACAAATCATATGTCTGTGTTATGTGTTTCCTTCTAAAACATGGCGCGCGTGCTGAAAAACTTCAAAGGCGGCATCTGATAGTGGGCATTCTGATTGTTTATTATTCTGTGGTAATGCTTTGACATTTTCAATTTTGTAGTTTGCCGATTGACTTGAAGTTTTTTTAATTTCATATTTCATTTCTTTTTTTCTGTACTATTGGTAGTGCTTGGTAGATCTTCTAAGTGTAGTTAACCAATTACTCTCTAGCGGATTGTTTAATCTAGTTCTTCACTCTGTATCACTACATTTACTCTTAAACTGTTAACTAACTAACTAAAACTAACACCTTAGTTATTATTAACATGTTAGAGTGTGAGATCTGGATTATAAAGTCTACATACACTAGTTAATATAATTTTATATTTCTTCTTAGTTGTCATTTGTCAGATGTCACTTTAACATTTCCGGTAAATATAAACGACTAGGAGCCATTTTGTCTGCTGCCGTTGCCCACAATGTAGCAATCAAACATTTTTTAAGCTGTTTGCCCTTTGTCTAGTATTAGTTTTTTCTGCTGATGTATTTAAATGTTTCAAAAATTTTTGACGAAGTAAGTCTAAAACGTTATAAAAAATAAAAAATTTTATCAACCATGAACTTGAGTTTTTTTCTCTTACTTAAAAACGTTTCTTTGCTTATTTTAGAGGCTCTCGAAGATGCTCTAGAGCGAAAATACGTAGGCAAGATTTAATCAAAATAACTGTGCTGGATATCTGCCTTTTATTTGTAAAGCCTGACTTTTTTAAGTGTAAAAAAATAAATATTTGAGTATGTACTAAATACTTTTCGAAACACTTTTAGAAGACATTCCTCCACATTATTCTGAATATTATAGGAACATGAAAACTAAAATAGGATATAAAAAAGTAAAGCCAATAAGAATAAACTGGCAAACTAACTGCGAAGTAACTACTGGCTAACAATAGTGATATTTCTTTAAAATTAATACATATTTTTATGTACACAAGATCTTTATGACAGAAAAAACTACTTTTTTAGTTTTTTTTACATTTCCGTTTGATTGATACTGCTTTACTATTAAAATTGATCAATTATTAAGGTAATAATGAATTTTAAGTATCCATCATAGCTAATTTTAAGAAGAATAATAGCTGTATTTTAGTTTTGTCAATTGTTTGACCTAAAATTCTTACAGGAATAATAAAATATATGATACAAAATAACTGCAATATCTAGTGTATCTAGTCCTAACAATTTATTTTCTGTATTTGACTGTACTATTCGTAAAGCATGTACATGTCTAAAGGATAGAGCGGACGTGTTGTATGTGTCGATTACCGCTTCAGCATTAATTATCTGTGTGAAAGTTGCATCTGAGATCTTCAAGATAGAGGAGATGAGTTTATGGTTTTTTAAATAAGTAATTATTTTCGAATGCACACGGCTTTATTGTTTTAGGTTTACGTTTTAAGCTTACCTGTAACTTTACAGAAACATATTAAAATTGTTTATTATTAATTTCCGGTCTACTACTTTATTTATACTGTGTATCCCAAGTAAATAAATTTAAGAAAGTTGAAATGTTGTAAGAGACCTAAAAAGAAGTGTTTTATGTGTGAAGAATATTAAAAAACCGTTCTTATATAAAGTAAAAAATAAAATAAATATATCTAAATATGTATTTATATAATTTTTTTCTTATATGATTTATAGCATACTTACTAAAGACAAATTTTTTTATAATGTATAGTGTTAAGATACTATTGAATATGTAGCAATAAAAAACTACATAAAAGCCTCATCATGCATGTTACATACCTAAATAAAACCATCAAACTTCTCAAGTTCTGTTCACCGTCTATAGTCTTTTTAGTGACAACCTTTGACAGTGTGTGAAACCAATTTTCTTAGCATTCTTTTTCACCTCTTTTTTCCGCAAATTCAATGTCGTTTCTCTATGTCAAGAGTGAAAATCAGTGTTTTCAAAGGTGAACTAAAATGCATGTCAGAATAAAAGGTTATTCCTAGTATCGTTCAAAAGCCTCTTGTAAGAGGCTTTTAATTTGCAGATCACGTATTTTCATATCGAAAAGAGGTCTTTCAATTTCTTGTTGCTTTGTATAGATATCGCTGCTAGTGAACCAGACATGATCTCACGGCATGATTTTGAAATTAAGATGGCAAACATTGGCGATGGCGAACAACCTGGCAAAATTAAGTTTTGGTGTTACGGAACTATTACATTTATTATGGTGTTACGCTTAAAGACAAATTCAGACGGAAGAAAATAATCAAGAAACTTGTTATTGTTTTTGACGTTTCAATCTTCATTTTAGAAGTTGTTTTCTATAAAATAGTCTCTTAAATGCTTACTAGATATTACTTTTTAAAATACTTATATAAAAGAGATAAGGTGCAGAAAATGTGAAACAGTAGAGGTGACTGTCGAACACATCCTATTCAGGTAGGTCCGTGATGGACAGGAATTCATAATGAAAAAAAAAGAGGGTATGGTACAAAGTTTTAAATGAAATGTTTTATTATTGGGATTGTAAAAATAATATTTTATATAATGTAAGTAAGGCATGCATATTATAAAATAATCTTGCATAATTTTATTAAACAAAGAAAGAATATATCTTTTGTGTAAATAGAGTTAATCAAAATAATTCTTTATAAGATCTTTATACATCGTCTAAATCAAAGAAAGGAAAATGCAATACTTGGGTCATGTGTTGAGAGGCGATAAATATGAATTACCTTATATTGGAAGGTAAAGCACAGGGCCAAAGATCAGTAGAAAGACTCCAGAACTCATGGTTGAAAAACCTAAGGAGATGGTTCGACCGCTCATCCGCAAAAATCTTTCGCGCAGCAGATTCCAAAACCACAATTGCCATTTGGATCATCAACCTTCGAAAGGAGACGACGCCATGAGAAGAAGATACAGCGTCTTTTATTATCAGAAGTTAATCTATTATCCAACACGACATTCATATTTGGTGTATGAATATAATTTACAAAACGAATTGCTCTTGATGCATTGGTGGATAATTTTCATTTGCATTTTGTCGAGCTATATTGTCGAAAACAGCGGTGATCACTATTATAGGCTGAACACTTTACAATTATACCGTGAATTATATTTTTTTACTAATAAAGTCATTTTCAAACGTAGAGGCGTTTATACCTGCAGAAATTGTCACATTTGGGATAACGAAAATGCACAAGCACCCTGTCAACTTGAACTGAAAATAAATTTGTTGTAAAATTTTTCGAGATAATTTAATTGGTCTCATTGAATTACCTGCAAATTTTAACGGCTATACGCATTTAAAAGTTCTTGAAAATACCATTTTTAATGAACTGGAAGTGTTAATTAAATACCACTAAATCAGAAAAGAGTGGCTTATCCAAGATGACACCTCACCACATTTTCCCTGGCTGGTACGAAATTATTTGAAAAATCCGTTTCCTCATAGATGGATAAGGCAATAAAGTGAGTTTAGATAGCCTGCTCGGAGTACTGATTTAAATCTATTAGATTTTTATTTTTGGCGGCACTTGAAGACACTTGTGTATGCTTAAAAAATTGATACCCGAGAAGAATTATGGCAACGAATAGAGAATGCCGAAAATTTTATTAGAAATCAACCGAACATATTTCTGAAGGTTAGAAGAAATCTGTCTAATATATCATTTAAAAATGCATTGAAATGATCAGAGGCGACTTTGAAATTTTATTAAATTGATTTATTGTTATAGTAGTCTAAATAAATATATTTTATAAGTTGTTTTGTCTTAAGTAACCATCATTTAATCAACAAGCTTGATCCGAAAACTTACCAAGACACATTGTTTTAGTATAATAAAATTCATAGTTCTGATTTTTTATGAACTAACAAATTATTATGAAAAATTCATTTAAAATATAATTTACTGAATCTACTAAATTGTTTAACTTTATTAGTAAGATAGTTATGTCTTGTGTGAAATGGATGTTAGCAATAAAATAACATTATGCATTTTAAACATTACCTTTAAATGCGAATGACTTAAAAACTATTAACTCTATTGCATTGAGACAAAAGAAAATATTTACGTAAAAGAAAAGGAAAAAGAATCAAAAAAACATATTGACATGAATATTATGACAGTGGCGTAGATTATAAGGAAGAAAAAGGAAGTATCTATCTCTACAGCACGTCTCTGGCAACAGAGTCTAAGTTTAGACAAAAAATATTGGAAGATGTTAAAACAATGGGCTAAGATCATCTTAAAACACTATAAATAAAACACTTTGGAGGTAGGTAAGGAGGTATATTTGATTGAAGTGTTTTAGGTTAAATCTTCGTATTTTATGCTACGGCATCCCCAGTGACTATATGGACAATTCTTAAAGAAACACCTGTATTATACTAACAACGATTGGAAAAATACTTATACGAAAAAAAGAAACGATTTGTACGGCTATGGTCAGGTACTTTTCCACGATACATTGAATCGAAAACCATTATACGAAACTGTTTGGCTCCAGTCTTTCAAGTTGTGGTATTTTACAGTCATCATTTTGCATATATTCCGTAAAACGCAGGAGTAATTGATACCCTCCACATAATACGAAACACCTTCATACAGTTCTCTTTACAAATCCTCACTTGCAAGTTCGTAACTGGAAACTTCATTCTGCAATAGCTAATTAGCTAATTTACAAGTAACTGCACTCTAGTCTCAAGCGATGCCAGTAAATTCAAAGCCATCAGATAGTTAGGGACTTAATACATACTTTAGGTGGTCTCATTTATCATCAACTTTACTCCGATAGGTATAAAGGGCGGACAATAAAACTTTATATGCTTTACGTGGTAAGTTTAAACTTTTGATTTGTTGGATAGAAAAAAAAACGATTAATTCATAAATAAAACTAAAGAATAAGCAATTCTGAGGTTTACAATATTCTCGCAATTTTTTAAAAGAAAAGTTCAGAGCAATGCCTTATTAATTTAAATAAATTTTGACTTCTTCTTCTTAGTCGTTAACCTGATGCAGGTAACGTGATATCATGAAGCTATAAGCTAAATTTCCCAATGTTCGTCCACGTTTTTCTATCTTCTGCCATTCTAGCACATTCTGAGAATGGGGCGCCAATGATAGCAACAATATGGTCCGTGTATCGTGTGGGAGATCTACCTCTATTTCTTTTGCCTTCTACTTTTCCCTGGATGGTAAGTTTTTCAAGACCATTTCTTCAAAACACATGTCCAAAGTAGCTTATTATTTGTTCTGATACTTGTGTTCTTAGTCTTTTCTTTATGTTTAGCTGGTCCAGTATGGATTCATTTGTTCTTTGGGCCACCCATGGTATTCTCAGCATTCGTCTATAGTAGTACATCTCAAATACATTTATGTTCTTTTTGTCTTTCTCAGTAAGGGTCCAGCATTCCGATGCATAAGTAAAAACTGGAAAAACTAGACTTCTTACTAGTCTCATTTTTGTATCGGTAGTTATTTCATGACTTCTCCAAATTTTTGTTAATTTTGCCATAGCGCTTTTTGCGATTGCTGACCGCCGCTTTATTTCTTCAGTACAGCCTCCTTTGTTGGTTATTAATAAGCTAAGATACACAAATTTATCTACAACAGCGATATTGTTTATCATGACCAGATGATTTTGATTGTTGTTAGCTCTGTCAATTATCGTGATTCTCGTTTTATCTCTGTTTATTTTAAGACCCATCGTTAAGCTTACGGTTTCTATCCGTTGTAGTAGGTGAATCAATTCAGCTTCAGAACTAGCGAGGATAGTAGTATCATCTGCATATCTCAAATTGCAAATCTTCTTCCCGCCAATGGTGATGCCACCGTTCCAGTCCTCAGTAGCTTTTCGCATTATCCGCTAATTTTGACTATTTATCTGTTAAATTAATATTAACATATTTAATTAAAAAAACCTTTTTTCTCTACTTTTTCATACCCAGTCGATCTTCATTTTAGACTTTCTCTAAATATCTACCTCTTATTCTTCTCGATTAATGCTTTCTTTTTAACTAAGACGGGGAGTTCTTCCATACTTGTTATTTAATACTAATGTATTCTGCTACGTACCTCTTAGTGTATCCTTAGTTAATTCTGTTGTTTGCTGCTTCCTTCACACTCGATTTTCTTGTTGAAAGTTTGCAGAAATACATTTCCGCTCTCTTAACCCTTTGTGGAAGGACTTTTTTGTCTATATTAAATAGTGAATAATATGTTTTTGGGACATATTAGGACAAAATAAAGTTTTTTTAATTTTTTTTTTTGTAATTAGTAAAAATTTTACCCTGTGGAACCAGTAGGCCACAACGAAATAATTATTTAGCGTGAAATGAAATGAAACAATTTTTTAGAGATAAGTATACGATGGGAAGTTGCCTTGGTTCTACAGTATGTACAACGTACTTGGGCTTCATGCAGTGGCTTATGCGCTGCTTTTTCAGTTCTTATTTCTAGAGGAACTTGTTTTTTTGAACCTGTTACTGGTGCTTGGTTTGTCTATGGTTCTTCTTCCAAATTTAGGCATTTAAGGGTCTGCTCCAATCGAACCGATGGCTACAGCAAGTTTAAAATGTTTCAAAAACATTACCGTATCAGCTATTAAGAGTAAAAAATTATATATAAGTTTAGTAATGTTAGGTCAACAAAATGGAAAAAATTTCTTTGCCGCAACTTTTCTATTTTCTATCCAATTCGTAGCAAGACTTATCTACAAAGTCCATATACTTGTTTATACTTGTTCTTCATCATCCAGCCTCAAGAGTCCACTGCTGAACATAGGCCTCTTTCTCATGTTTCCAACCCCGTCTATCTTGCGCCGCTCTTATCCAGTTTTTATTGAGTCTTCTTACTTGTTCTTATCTTATACTAATTGTTTGTAATTAATTTTTACTGATGTCCTATGCTTTTCTTTTCTCTTTACAATGACAATTTCTTCAGGTTTCTAAAAATTTTTTAGTTTTTTATCCATCCATTGCAAAGCTAGCCATCTTTACTCATTCTTCAGTTTGAGTCGCCCCTTTATTTTTATTTATTTTAAGTTTATTTGAAAAACGTTTACAATCTTTTTAAGCTATTCCACATGCGTAGATCTTGTCTTTTAACGTTGCGTTTAAAGTTGCGTTGTAATACAGCAGAATTAAACTGGTTATCGAAATAAAATTCATTATTTTTTTAAACTAAATCTCTTGTAAGATTTTATATTACTTTTGCCCCGATGTGTTGCTCCCTTGGATCTTTTGCTTTTCCAGTGTATATTTGGAATTGTAAAACATATCCTGACTGATCAGCACGTACCCATACCTTATAACCCCTTTTTATGGGCTTGATTGACGTAAACTACTTTGTCCCTTGAACCGTATTATCGATTCGTCTATTGATATTGATTGTTTCCTGCTGGAATAAAATGAACTTATGTACGTGGTTAAAAGTTCCTCTAGCAATGACCGCACTTTGTAGAGTTTATCATAATCGCAATTAGATTTCTTAGGTAAAGTAAACTAATGAATTATCATTTATGTGAAGATGAGTAAGCGATAATCCAAACCTGTCACGCGATATACATAAAAAAATAAGCTGATTCCTGAGAGCAAAATTGACAGACCAGAAATCTCTATAACTAGGCCTTTCTATAACTTTCTTACTCGCCTCCAAATGTTTACCCCCAAAACTCTACGTATGAATTCGTTTAAAAAACAAGTGTATTCAACAGGTTCAAACTAAACAAGTGAACGAAGAAATCAAGAGGAGTATCAAAAACATTTGGTCCAACGTTTTCTGGGAAAGACGGAGTTGAGATCAAGAATAACAACTGATACTTCGTCTTTACCATCACAGCCACTATCATGCACAACATCTTTATTGTCTGAAATATCGTTTTGTTCATCTTAAGCAACACCTGGTAAAGACATGTCGATATCTTCATCCTCGTTGTCATCAGAATCGGATACGTGAGATCCCTCTAATGGGATACCTCTTAGTAAATATAAGCGGTATGACTTGTTATTCTTAAATCAAAACGTCTTTTTATTTTAAAACTCTGT
This sequence comes from Diabrotica balteata, assembly GCA_918026665.1. Taxonomy (NCBI): domain Eukaryota; kingdom Metazoa; phylum Arthropoda; class Insecta; order Coleoptera; family Chrysomelidae; genus Diabrotica; species Diabrotica balteata. The sequence continues at coordinate 110,751,745 of OU898279.1, read as the reverse complement.
AACAAAACATTTGTGCCAGTGATTAGTATGATACCATGTTTAATGTTCTTATTTCGTGTAATATTTCATTTATTTTTAGCTTTGCTTTTAAGTTCTAAACTCCAAAATTAATAATTAGTGTTTTTCATAGCCTATATTATCGTATCTTGGTAAATCTATTTTAAAACGTTTGCTTGAATTGTTTATCAGTTTAACCTCGCCAACTTAAGCTAGTAAAGGCAAGAGGTTACTTTAATTACAAATTTTTAAGCGATGTGCAAGATAGAATTAATTTTTGTATTTGTCTTTTCGCCTATGTTATTTTCCATTTTTGATAATTACATACCTTTTTTGTTAGATCCAATCAGTTTAATAAAAGAATGCCCTCAGGTTCTTGCGCGATAGTGGCTCTCTATTAGCAAAGTGCTTGTCGTATGTAAGTTCTGGGTACAAGAACATTAAAATGATATCCTAACCCGATCAGCACATGCAGAAGCCGTTTTTTTTTTAATTTTTTTAAGGCATTTTAAAAATAAAACATCGATTAGCAAACTATATCAGTGCTATGGGATATCTTTTGTTGATAGAGCTATAAACTTATCTAGTCTTTATGTAAACAAAAATGCCGTGACTAAAGAACAGATGTATTTGCATGTTTCGTGGACTTAAAAAGGCATTCGATAAAGTACAGCATGTAAAATGAATACAAATAACAAAAAATATCGGAATAGATGACAAGGATATTCGTGTCATTAAAATTTGTACTGAAATCAAAGTGCTATCGTTGGCTATCAAAATTGGCGATAACTACACCGATGAAATCTCTATACAAAGAGGAGTGGGACAACTTTGCATTTTATCGCAAACATTGTTCAATGTTTACTCGGACCGGTTATTTAAAAAGGCACTTGAGAGACAACCATATAGAAGAAAAATCATATTCGAGAGGTAGAAGAGAAAATGGGCATTAAAATAAACTCAAACCAAACAAAATTTTTAGTGTTTAGTCGTGACCCACATCCCGATGCAAAGCTTCAATTACACGGAGTCCAAGTTGAGAAAGTTCACAAAATGACATATTTGGAACTGTGATAACGGACCAACTAGATCCAGACATAGAAATAAAACGTAGAATAGCAATGACTAAAACTACTTTTACGAAAATGAAGTCATTTCTTACCAATAACCATCTCAGCTTAGAAGAATGGTTAAGTGCTATGTTTGGTCCGAATTTTTGTATATTGCAGAAGTGTGGACGCTAAAAGTATCGATCATAAACCAAATTGAAGCATTGGAAATGTGGGTTCATAGACGAATGCTGAAGATACCTTTGACAGCAAGTAAAACTAATGAAGAAGTACTAAGAAGCATCAACAAAGATAAAGAACTGCTAAAGATTGTTAAACATCGAAAAATGTCTTATTTGGGATATATAGCAAGGGAAACTCGATATAAAATATTACAACTGATCCTTAAAGGCAGAATAGAGGGCCGTAGAGGTGAAGGAAGAAAACATGTTTCTTGGTTAAAAAACATTCGTGAATGGACTCAGATACCAAATGCAGGATAATTATTCCATATTGCAGAAGATCGAGAAGCTTTCGTGATGGTGATCGCCAACTTCGGATAATTCTGATATGGCACGCGAAGAAGAAGAAGTCTTTATGTATTGGCCAGAATTATGCTGCTTAGTTTTTTGTGCTTCTATCGATGGAACTCATCAAAACTTATTATCTCTTGCATTGTTGGGCTTAAGAGGTTCTTTAGCTCAGCAAACTTAGTTCAAGCTTTTTTTATCATTGTGTCTATCACCCTTACTAGTTGCAGTTATCTTAACAGGAAGCGGTCAGCTATATATAGGGGAAAAAGTTTAACATGAAAAGAATATATAGAAGGCCTTTAAAATAAAAGACTCGGTACAAAAATATTAGAAGCCAACAGCGGACCAATATTACCAGATATAATATCAGACAGCAGACCAATGATAACAAATAAAGAGGTATTACACGCGCTCAAGAGTATGAAAAACGTAAGGGTCTTGGTCTGGAAGAGATACCTGTTGAACTACTTAAGGTGTTAAATGAATACAGTATACATGTACTTACCGAACTTTTTAATAAGGCCAATGAAACCGGATGGAGAAACACTGAATTATTGCCAGACTTTATTATAATTCCTAAAAAAAAAACAACGCTTAAATATGTAAATGTCATAGAGCAATAGTTAAATGATACAATGAATTAGTAACACACAGTTCGGATTTCGCAATAGAATGGAAAAAAGAGAAGCTATAGAGGAAAGTAGCCTAATTTCAGATAGTGTCTTAATTTCGGATAGCGGTGTATCTAAAAAAGTTTCTTTATTTGCGAACAGAAACCTATACGTATGTCACGCTGAATACCACAGAGAACATTATCTTAAATTGTTTAGGTAGTAGAGCTGCTCCCCGTTAGATGGCAGTGCCGAAACCACCAAACGTTATTGTGCAGTTTTTTTTCGGTCGTATTTCAAAGCCTCTTTTTTCGTGTTTTTATTCCTGTTTGAAGTTTGATCTTTTGGCAGAGGTAAGCTAGAAACCTGGTTTATTTGATTTTGCTACTAATTTAAAGCAGATTTTAATCACATATAAATTAGAGAGCCCTAACCTTAAAAATAAAAAATTCCTAATTTCGGATAGTACAAGTCCCATAATTTCGGATATCCGAAATTAGGAACCTTAAATTGATGATCATGTTAGCATAAAAACTTTTGTTTCTTTTCAGAAGAAAATGCCAAAAACAAGTAAAAAACATAAACAATGGGATCCAGACCGAATGATACGTGCTATCCGTGCCGTCAGGGGAAAGGAAATGGGGTATCTTAAAGCCTCGAAGTTATTTGCTGTTCCGAAATCAACTCTGGAAGATTATGTTAAGCAAGAAAATAAAACTCCGGAGCAGTTGGTTGCTGTTAAAATTGGAAGAAGACCAGTACTTTCTGCAGAAATGGAAGCTGATTTAGTCTCGTATTGCCTAGAAATGGACCGGCGATTTTACGGAATTGGGACCGCTGATATCAAGAGACTTGCATATCAAATAGCTTTACGAAATGGTCTTCGTCATCCATTTGCCCATGCCGAATCTGCCGGTAAAAAATGGTTAAGGGGATTTATGAGGCGAAACGCAGTTTTGTCCCTTAGAAAACCACAAGGAATCTCGAAAGCCCGAATTAAGGGATTTACCCTAGAAAATGTCAGCAGATTCTATGATCTTTTAGAAACGTCAATGGAAAAAGTTAACTTCAACCCCGCAAGAGTTTATAACGTTGATGAAAGCGGCATAACAACGGTTCAGTCCAAGAATACTCGTGTTATAACATTAAAAGGAAAAAAACAGGTTGGATCTGTTACCGCGACTGAAAGAGGCGCATTAGTTACTGTTGTATTTTGTATGAATGCTGCTGGTGGGTTTGTCCCTCCATTATTCGTGTTTCCAAGAAAGAACATGAAAGTGGAATTATTAGATGGATCGCCGCCTGGCTCTATTGCAGCTTGCCATCCATCAGGTTGGATTCAGCAGCACATTTTTTCCCAATGGCTACAGCATTTCGTAGCTCACGTGAAACCATCCCGTGAAGACCCAGTGCCGCTTATTCTTGATGGTCACTACAGCCACACAAGAAATATAGATGTGATAGAAGCAGGACGTGCAAATTTCGTTACAATTTTGTGTATCCCGCCGCACAGTTCACACAAACTACAACCTCTAGATTTGTCTTTTATGTCACCATTTAAAACATATTATTTCGCAACAAATTGAGATGTGGTTAAGGCAAAATCCTGGACGCACCATAAACTCGTATCAAATTTGTAAGCTTATGTGCCCGGCATATTTGAAAAGTGCTACTGCAGAAATTTCCGCGAATGGTTTTCGCAAATCTGGAATATATCCTTTTAATAAAAATAACTTTTCTGATCACGATTTTATAATGGAGAGACAAAGAGAAAGAACACCACCACCCATAAATCAAAATCATGGGGAAGTATTACCAACAAGAGGTCAGTCAAGACCAGAACCACAAAGCATTATCGAAAGAACACCTCCAAAACATAACTTAACAAATAAATCATCCAATGGAAATGCAACTGAAACTACGGCAACTATGATAAGAGCTGAGGATATTAGTCCACTGCCTTCTTGCAGTTATACCTCACAAACAAACAAACAAAAAAATCCTCGAAAAGGTTCTAGTTGGATAATAACTAGTACACCTTATAAAGATGAACTTGAACGAAGTGTAGCCGATCAAGAAAGAAAAAAGTCTTTGAAAGAAAAGAAACCAAAAATAAGCAACGAATTAAATCAAGTCAACAGAAAAAAAACTCCACGCCAAAAAAAGCAAAAGAAAAAAATTTAATCGAGTAGTAGCGACACTTCACATGCTGGTGATGACCTTATTTTGGATGATGATTCTGATATGGATGTAGACGATGAAGATGGAGACACAGAATGTATGTTTTGTGACAGTTTATATTCCGAAGATACACACGGTGAGAAGTGGATAAGGTATATAAAGTGCTTCAAGTGGTGTCATGAGATGTGCGCCAATGCTGATAAGAAGAAAACCTATATTTGCGACTTTTGTCAAGATGTGTAACTATTCTTATGATGAACAAAATGGTGTCTTAATTTCGGATAGGGTATCCGAAATTAGGAGCCCTAAAATTTTTGACATACAAAAGCACTAATTTTATTGAACAATATTTTTTGTAAAAAAGATTTTCAATAAATTGTCTATGATAATAAAATTAGTTTCTATATTACTCTGCAAGTACTCTTGAGTAGATAAAAGTTTAAAATGTGTTATTAGGTGAAAAATATGACACTAATTGTAAATGGTATCCGAAATTAGGCTACTTTCCCTTATTCTATTTAAACTTATTAACACAACGATGTTCGGAGTCAATAAAGATGTGCATGCCTGCTTTCTAGATTATGAAAAAGTATTTACCAAAAAAAGGTCTGGCCAAATGATGACAAATTTTGAAACAAAAGCTATTAGACAAGCGAGGAAGTTTTCAAGATGTGATTTAACAAAAAAATTCTAAGAATATCTTACTTAGACAAACTCACGAATGAAGAAGTCTTGTGAATGCTTTTAAAACAAACAAAACTTAATCCTTGGCCAAGTAATGAGAGGAACAAAATGCCAGATTTCGCAGAATATCATTTAGTGAGATACTTTAGGAAAAGTGTACCATTCGAAGGCGAATTTGATGGTTGCGCAATCTCAGACAGTGGTTAAATTTCTCTTTTAACTAGCTTTTTAGAGCTGTAGTGAACAGAGTTCAAATAATCAGGATGTCGCTAATCTTCAAAAGAAGAGGCAACTTAAGAAAAAGTGTATCTGTAATACCTTCTTTAAGGCCCACAACTCAAAGACTTCTCCATATAGAAATGTATAGAATATTATTATTATTATTATTATTATTATTATATAACAAATAAGGGCAGAGGAGCGAGCTCCTATTATGCCCAAAAAGCAAAAATAAACAAAAATAAAATAGATCCTTATAAAACTAATACTAATTATAAAGTTAAGTAGTTAAACAATTAACGAAAATTGAATTGTGACACAATAAATAAATAAATAATGCTGTCCGAGAAAAAATATCCTATCCTATAAAAAAAATAAAGTGCTGTCAAGTTTATTTTTAAAGATGTTAACACTAGCTGCCGATATGGTGTTTTGATCCAAATTGTTCCATATATTAAAGATTCTGTTTGGCAAGAAGTTCGCCCTGGACCTTGCAGTAGTTTGTTCCCTCTTTAATTTGTATTGATGGCCTCTTAATCTATCGTCTTCATTCAAAGTAAATATGTTGTTTAGGTTCCCAAAATTATGTTTTAAAATACGGAAGGACATAATTAGGTCACCTCGAAGACGTCGCTGCTCGAATGTCGTAAGATGAGCCATGAATAGTCTATCTTCATAGTTAGGTCTTACACGGCCGTATGCCAGTCTTGTGGCTTTACGCTGAACATTTTCAAGTAGGATTTTATCGCGACTAAGATCTGGATTCCACACTGGTCCGGCAAACTCAAGAATAGGTCTAACGTATATTGAGTAAAGTTTACTAACAGAGGTTAGAGATATGCGTGCAAAACACTTACGAATCAAAAACAGTTTCGAGTTAGCACGTTTACACACCGACACTATGTGATCAGACCAATTTAAGTCACTATTAATTATCACTCCGAGATCGTTGTGTGAGGTTACAGAGTTTAAAGGATGTCCATTAATAAAGTACGGAAGTGATGGGTTATTTTTGCCGATATGTAAAACAACGCATTTTTCAATGTTAAGCGGAAGTAACCATTCTGAGGACCATTTGAATATTGCGTCAAGATCTTGTTGAAGAATATGTTGGTTAATAGTTGGATTCACATATAACTTAGTGTCATCAGCGTAAATGGAAACCTTACTGGATACAATGAGCGGAAGATCACTAGTGTAGACACAAAAAAGTAGCGGTCCAAGTACTGATCCTTGTGGAACTCCACTCTTGACTGGCTTATCTAATGAGTGGTCTTCCCCAACACGAACCCTGAAGTATCTGTCGGATAGAAAATCTTGTATCCAAATGTTTAATTTTCCGCTGATACCATAGTGATCCAATTTAGCTAGTAATCGACGTTTTGGAACACGATCGAAAGCTTTGGAGAAGTCTAAGTAAACTACATCGACAGGATTCCGATTGTTTAAAGATAATGACCAATCATTTACACAATGAAGTAAGTTTGTGATCGTTGAACGACCTTTGATAAATCCATGCTGTTGGTGAGGGATGACATTTTCTTGAAGAAGGAACTCGGACATAGCTTCCGAAATAATCGATTCCATGACCTTGCTGACAATAGGAACTAGGCTGATTGGACGATAATTATTGCAATCAAGTTTATTACCTTTCTTGAATACAGGAATAACTGAAGCCAATTTCCAGGACGAGGGGAGGGAACCTTGATTAAAAGAAGCAGTCATTATGAGAGATATAGGGATGGCTACAGAATCTGCACATTGTTTGAGGAAAAAAGAGGTGAGTCCGTCTAATCCAGGTGATGAATTATTTCGCAGTTTCCTTAAATGATATTTAATTTCATCCGGTATGAAAGATATATTGTCAAGAGTTTTAGACAAACGAGGGCACATTATTTGAGGAATGGTATCATTAGATTCATCTGTAAAAACTTGAGAAAAGAATAACGATAAACATAAACAGCAAAATTATAACCTACATCTACACTTAAGTGCAACATTCGACTCAAAAGCGATAATTGATATTGCACCTTCTGTTCCAATGTAAGAAGTATGAAAATAAAAAATGATTTATGCAAACAACTTTATTATTGGACGTACAAAAACTGTTATTGCATTATTTGGAAGACGCTTTATAAAAACAATATACAATATACAGTTTCCTTAATATTCATCATTTAAACTAATGCAAGAAAGACGCTGCGAAAAGAGAAATCAATAAATTAGAAAATGAGTTTTTTTATTTTTCAGCATTTGATATTACCACTCCTACTCCTAATTATGTGCCTATGTGTCTTAAAAGAAAAATCCTTAATCAGTGCGTGTTGCCAGTACTTACATATTGTGCAGAGACATTAACACTAACCAGGAAAGTGAGAAATAAAATTTGTGTTACCCAAAGAGCCATGGAACGATCGATGATAGGCTGGATTTCTCGTAGAACAGGTGTGACCGAGACAAGAAGCACATCGAAGTAGAGGTCGTCCACCAACAAGATGGTCTGATGACATAAACGAATCGACAAAAATTGGATGCAAACAGCACAAAACAGAAATATATGGAAAATACTGAGGGTGACCTATATCCAGCAGTGGATAGATCCGGGTTAAATGATAATGATGATGACTCCTAATTATACTCTCCAATCGATTTCGCATGGATCGTATGACTTTTCTTATAAATTCTTGATTGCTTTCCATTCATCATAAGTACAGCTCTCAATTCCATTGTGCTTGGTGCATGATTTCTGTCCCGGACCCTTCGTTTAAGTTCATCCCAAACATGCTTTATTGGATTTATGTCCAAGCTCAACGAAGGCTAATTTATTGTATACCGATCTCAGTCAGATAGGTGATAGTGACTTGTGCGGTACGACATCGCGCATTATCGTGCATTAAAATAAAGGCATCACCAATAAATCTCTCGTATGGAACTACAAGTTCCTCCAAAATGTCTTTGATGTAACGATCCACCGTTAAATGTCGTCCACGTCCTCCATGAGACACGAAAACCAACTGGGTTTTCCTATCCATGGAAATTGCTACCCAAAACATACAAGAACCGCCTCTATATGACACAATTTCTCGTATACAACATTAAACAAATCCCTCTCCTGGCCTTCTATAGACTCGACGCTTCTTGTCGTTACCATGTAGGCAGATCCTACTTTCGTCGAAGAATAATACCTGAATCCATTGATAGTCGTTCCGATCCAGATGTTAGCGAGCAAATTCTAATCGTCTTTGTTTCTGAGCTGAAGTTAGCTTGGGACGCGTAGCTGCCCCTTTTGGTGTCAGGTTGGCTGCATTCAGTCTCCTTCTGGAGTGCTGCTAACCACACCTCGGACCTCTCTAAGCTCTACTTTGAGATTAGCACCAGTCAAATGTCGATTTCTCAGAGATTTTGATACAAGAAATCGATCATCTGTATTCTTTGTTATTCATTGAGCTGCTTTAACGGATGTGGTATCCATTTGCAATGCAGTTGCGAACTTAAGTGATGTATTAGTGGGTTGTTATGGAAATTATTGCGTAAGATGCTTAACAAACGCGTTAAGTTGGTGCTTGTCGAATTTATTGAGTCAAATTCTGACCCCGTTTCTACGTGTTGCATTATTTAATTGTAATACGCCAACCGACCAAAAAACAAAACTTTTTTAAAACTCAATAATGAGGTTAACGATTGTACACTAATTAGTTTTAGATTTACACTTTTTAGATTAAAACAGGAGACGTACTTTCGCAAAATAATTTTGAGTTGATTATTTTGCACTCAAGCGTAGTTTTAGTGGATCATTTTAATGAATAAAATAGTTTTTACATAATAAACACAGCTCTTTGTTTACTTGTATTATACCCATGTTTCATTTCTGCCATCTCAGCAATTTTTAATAACGATTTTAAGATTTTAACGACAACATTAACTATTTATTTTAAGATACAAACAAAGCACACAGAGGGTACAAATGTCACTTTTAGAGTTCATAAAACGTTCATTATTTATTGTGTGTCACTGGAAGACAACTTAGACAGAGGTTAAATTTTATAGTGCATGTTCCAAGTATTTTATACAAATACATTCCGTAGTTTATTTAAATATTTACAAGTATAGAAGAGAAACAAAAATTATTCAGATATTGAAAAATTTCAAAAGTTTTTGATCGGCAATAAATCGTTTTGTAATTTATTGGTATAGTTTTAGATGTAGGGAAATGTTATATTATAGTTTACTCAAATATTTCGCTGAATAAATCATAAATCTTCCGATTTTGATCGTAAATACGTGGGCAGTTAAGCTGTTTATATTAATAGATTGATAATCCCTAATCGATGATTTATTATGATTAAAGGTTTCATAACATTGTGAATATATAAAATATAAAAGAGGATAGTAAAGACAACTGAATTAAATCTACAGCTAAAATGTATATATCTTTAGACAAAAGATGTATGGGAATTGGCATTAAGCATAAAATAGAACATAAACTTTTACAGCTGCAACCTAAAAAAACATTTGTTTATACTTGCTTATGAGAACTTCTTCGTTTGTGAAAATTTCTGGTGTTTGTGGTTCAAACGTCATTTGTTGTTCCTCTGTATATAACTTCTATAAATAGTCAATCTCTTTATCCTCTTCGCCGTGTTTTGGGTTTATTATTTTCTTCATGTTCGCTATTTGACCATCCATACAGCGCCATATTTCTTTTTGTAATTCATAAAAATTATGCTCCAGTTATTTTGAAAAGTATTTCCATTGCTGATTTTTAATTTTTCTCACAGGTACATGTGTTTTATTTCTTATTCTCTCGTAATCTTCGTACGCTTATTTGACATAAACTTCAAAAAATAATGGAGCTCTGTGACCATGCACAAACTATAGGGACATAAAACAACGTTATAATTCTGTGAAAATACGAGAATAATTGATAGACCAATACTTAGTGTAACCGAAAATGGGTTTAGGTTTATACAAAGAAGATCAATAATAGTAGATGAAATTTGTCATATAGTATTTACTGATCTTAAAATAGTCTATGAAAGCGCTCCTGAAGGGATTTCGTGGTGGCTGCTCTATACGAAACAAGTCCATGTTAAGTATGTGAAGATTGTGAGTGATGTATAAAAGAGTAGCATATTGTTTAAAGACAGGTATGAAAGATGACAAATTTCGTGTAAATTAAAATCCTTCAAAATTGCCCTTACACCGGCTATGATGTACTGAACTGAATTTTGGACAACTTATAAAGAAACAGGTACAATGAATGCATGTGGCAAAAGTAGAATGCTAAGATGGATGAGTGAAAAGACAGAAAAGCATAAAAATAAAATAAAAAAATTTGTGTATATAGGTGGCACCAATTGACGCCAAAATGGAGGAGCACAGGTAAAGATGTAAAGAGCATGTTTAGCGTCAAAATTATAATCATTTAATTCTAAGAACTACTAAGACGCAAGTGCCTAAAAGAAGTAGTTGATTATGACTCAAGACAGAAACTTTCAGAAAATGTGATATAAACAATTTAAAAACGGTATACTCCAGTATGCCACTTAACCTCTAAAAATCTTACGAACAAGCTGAATTTTGCCAAGAATATTAACTTTGGGACCCCAAAAAAGATGCAACAAAGTTTACAACTTTTACACCTGGGTCCAATTTTCCCCTAAAACCCCTTCGTAGGGGGTTAAAAACGCAAAAAAACTGATTTACCAAGAAGCCGTACGCGGTAGAAAAAAATATTTGAAATAAAAAATGGGTGAGATAATTTTGAACAAAAATGTTTATTACTACTATTTCTGTAGAATGAACTGTTCTCTCAGAAACAACCGTTAAAGCGACCGTCGATTTTGAATGTTAGTCACGTGCCCGAAATCAATGCCCAATAAAAATTTTATCAGCTCGACGGTAAAAATTCGATATCTTTTGATCCAAGTATCCTACCGACAAAAATTGAGATGTGGTTTAAGGAGAAAGAGTGCAGCTTTCGTATATGGTTTTTGTATTTTGAGGCATATAAACTCAGTATTTATAAAAGTGTTAAATTAATAAAACGTAGCGTGATTTTTGCAATTTTTTATGATTTTTATGAGATTAATAAAATTCATTATTTTTTAAACTGGCGACTGCTGTTTTTACAATAAATATGAGGTATTTGAAATATGCTTAAAAAACGTTGTATATAAAATTTCACAAAACAAACAGTGTAATAGGTTTAAAACTTTTTTTTTAATTCAATTAGTCCCTTTTACAAAAGAACTAAACTTCTGCTATAAACTACATCTAAACCGTCTTCTTAGAGGCATTTCCCGTGACGTGGGTTAGTTTGAAATAAAAAACATTAAATTCTGTGTTTTTTATTCATATTTTAAATAACTCAACTTTGCTGCTTCAATGCAAGATTAAAATGTCATGTCATATGCTTTAAAAATTGATCTCTGATAATGAAAATTTGACTACGACTGGTCAATGAAAGTAATCAATTTTATTGATCTCACGAGAATCATAAAAAGTGACCAAAATCACCCCACTTTTATTTATTTAACACTTTTAATAAAAACTGAGTTTATTTGCATCCAAATATAAAAGTTCATACGAAATCTGTACTTCGTACCTTTAAAACGCATCTTGATTTTTGTCGATAGGATACTTGGAAAAAAGATATCGAATTTTTACCGTCGAGCTGATACAAAGTTTATAGCCTAGTCTGGTTATGCAAAAATCATTGATTTCATGGCAAAATTTTTCGCAGCTATCTGAAACTTTTAAGACATAGGTGGGGATTACTAGCTGAAGAATAGATAAAAAAGTAATCGTATTTTTACCTTGCGTTTTTTATAACAATAATTTATGGTCACAGTTTTATTTTTTGTCTATAAGTGTTTTCCCTTATAGTTTACATAAACAATACTTATATCATTTTTTATATCAAGAGTATCTTTATTTTCTCGTTTTTTAAATTAAAATTGATAAATAATTTAATTAAATGTTTGCAATACAGCAGTTTTTTTGCACCAATTTATAAATTTTATTAATTTTTTTATTAACAAAATAAAATATTATAAACATTTGACCATCGAGGAATTACCGTCTTTTAAATTTGTTCGAAATTTCCCCCTATCGGTCAAATAGTTTAAAAGTTATTTAATTTATTTATCCCTGCGGCTAAATATTTAAACTATTGAACTTGCTATATTAATGATGCTAGACATATTTAGCCAATTTCATAAAATTCTTTAAGATTTAAACTATCTCAGAAGTTAAATGCATATTGCGTTTTCATCGAAATTATTTACCAAATAAACGTTTGAAAGAGGGGTATATTTTTTACTCATACACAACTGTAATAACTTCAATATTTTTTAAGGTACATACGTGCACGTACAACCATTGGACAGCTGGTAAAAAAAAACTCACATTTAAAAAAATCTTCCATGACCAATAGGAACGAAGTTAGGGACTATTTTTAAAAAAATCATATCTTCATTGTTTATAAACTTTAAGAAGTAAGATTTACACAAATTTTGAATGACAATTTAAACTTTATATTAAAATTTACAGCTATAAAATTCATCCATTTTTCTTCGAAAGCCCTTCAACTTACAGCCCTTTGAAACGGAGGTACTATCGAAAAATCGGCATAGGAAAGTGGAGGAGATAAATGTTTCAGCTTTGTTTGTTTTTTCGCGATCGGAACTTCAAATTGAAACACGTCGGAAAAATTTACATTATCTCGGTTTCCATTGCAGATAGAAGCCTCTTTTTTTAATCTGGGGTAGCTTGTCGAAATATGAATAACTACATAGTTTTCACTGGCCGTGAAATATGGGACACTTCGAAAAATTAAGTCCATTTGAAATTGTCTGTAAAAACTTACTTTTTTAATTTGGTTGGACTGCTCTGTCACAATATTAATAATAATAACAGAATTTTCACCCCTCCTTTCCCCAGAAATCTTGGAAAATCCGGGAAAATCAACACAATTATAATTAATATAAAGAATATAATAATATAATGTGTAAAAATTTACCTCAAATTTAATTTATAAAATATATAATTTATTGTAATATATTACATCATTGATATAAAATGAAAAAAAATATACGTTGATTTTCCGGGATATTCCCAGATTTCTGGGGATAGGAGGGAATTATGTCATCATTATTAATACTGCAACAGACTATTCTAGCCAAATTAAAAAAAGTAAGTTTTTACAATAAATTTCAAATGAACTCAATTTCCAATATTTCCCGTCCTGTGAAAACTATATAGATATTAATACTTCGACAAGCTACCCCAAAAGAGGCTTGTATCTGCACTGGAAGTCAAGATAATGCAAATTTTTCCTACGTGTTTTAATTTGAAGTTCGGATCTCGAAGAAAAAACGGAGCTGAAACTGTTATCCCCTCCACTTTCCTATGTCGATCTTTCGAAAGTACCTTCGTTTCGAATGGCTGTAAGTTTCGGAAAATTGGATGAAAATTATAGCTATAAGTTTCAATATAGAGTTTAGATTATTATTCAAAATTTGTGCAAATTTAACTTGGAGATATGTCAAACAATGGAGATATGATTTTTTAAAACATAGTCCCTAACTTCGTTCCTATCGGTCATAGAAGGTTTCTTTTACTGTAAGTTTTTTACCAGCTATCCAATGGTACAAGTCTGTAGCTTGAAAAATATAGAAGTTATTACAATTGTTTATAAGTAACAACCATACTTCTTTTTCAAACGTTTATTTTGTAAATAATTTCAATGGAAACGCAATATGCATTTAACTTCTGAGATAGTTTAAGTCTTAAAAAATCCTATGAAATTTGCTAAATGTGTTTAGCATCATTAATAGAGCAAGTGCAATAGTTTAAATATTTAGACTCAGGGATCAATAAATTAAATAATTTTTAAACTATTTCACCGATCGAGTAGAAATTTGGCACAAATTTAACAGACGGTATTTTAACATTTTAACGTTACGTGACGGTTTTAACATTTTATTTTGTTAATAAAAAATTAATCAAATTTATAAATTAGTGCAAAAGCAGCTTTTTTGTAAATATCTCCGTCAATTATTTATCATTTGTAATTGAAAAAACTGAAAAATAAAGACACTCTTGATATAAAAAATGATATTAGTATTGTTTATGTAAAATTTAAGGGAAAAAACTTATAGACAAAAAATTAAATTGTGACTATAAATTATTGTTTAAAAAAACCGCAAGTTAAAAATACAAGTACTTTTGCATCTATTCGTCATGTAGTAACCCCCACCTATATCTTAAAAGCTTCAGATATCTGCGAAAAATTTTTTGAATTTTTTTTTTTTTAACCAGACTGGGCTATTATTGAACATTGATTTCGTGCACGTGACTGACATTCAAAATCCACGATTGTTTCAAGCGTCGTTTCTGTGAGATTGGTTGATTTTATACAAAAAGTGCTAATAAACATGTTAATTTCAATTACCTTAGCTACATTTTTTATTTGAAACATTTTTTTTCTACGGCATACTGATTATTGGTACCTAAATCGATTTTTTTTTTTGTTTTTACCCAGGAAACTCAGAGGTAAACTTCCCAGGGGAAAGTATCTTTTTTGATCTTTAATTAATTAATATTCTTGGAAAAATTAATATTCTTGTCCCAAACTTAATATTCTTGGAACAATTCAGCTTGTTCATAAGATTTTTAGGGGACAATTCTCTGACTACTGGACTAGTACGGAAAACAAATATATGATAAATATTAATATCTGAAGTAATGTGTGTCAATATTATCTGAGTTTATTAATTACTTTGGGCTTTTAAAAAACCCAAAGCATAAAGAAAAAATGTGACTCCAACGAAGCGACTTGTTAACTGTTAATTATCTACAGACTTAAGAGGAATTGCAGCTGTGCAATACTAAATTAAATTACAGGTTACATTTCAATAGTTTGTTTATCTCAATGACAGGTTTGTTAATAGAAATCCTTTTGTTTTAATTTAAATATTAATTAGATGTAAGCGAGACTGACAATACGCTTACACCAAGCGTTTAAAGTTTAATATATAAATTATTCATTTTTCAAATGCAGCCGAATCACGCATCTTTGATAAAGATAATTATTTAATCAGGTTTTCAATTGGGAAAATTCGTAATTTAGATTGACTTATAAAACAAGTCCCATTATAATCATGTGAATTATGTATTTGACTTCTATTTACAGTGAAAAGGGAATTTTTCTTAATTGAAAATTATTGATAGAACAAATTTTATTATCCGTGAAATAAATTCCAATATAACAACATAAAACACTGACAAATATTTCTAAGACTAAAATTCAATATTCAGCATTATTCTGAAAATGTTTTGATTTTACTTTTTTTTTAAGCATACCAATTTATTTCAATTCTTGTGTTAAATTTTGTAGTCATCAACAAAAGATATAAGTATGTAATACTTATATCTTTTAATATATTATTATATTAGAAGAATTTTTCACTATGTAACAAAAAACAAAATTTGTTTAATTTACTGTTTGTATTTTGACAACGATTTCCGAAGTGGAAATTGAAACGTCAATAAACGTATTTTTATCTTTATTTGTAGCTTATTCCCAGTTAAATAATTAGTTAATTAATAAGTAATTAATTTAAAATGCCACAAGAAAATAGCTTCAGAACAATATATGTAATACAGGTACAAAATATTTGCACTTTCCAAAAAGGAGAGGGTCAATTTATAAGTCCTCAATAGTTAGGTTGTTATATTCCATTCACATATTGTTGAGAGCACGAAATGTGCCTCAAAGTCATAAAACGGTCGTAAAATTTGTATCATCATAGGCGTTCCTGAGGCGTTTATTCATTAAAATTAATGCGTTTTACATTTATTTTCCAAATATATATATATATATTTTTTTTAACAATATTAATGTTTTAATACTAATATATTTAGCAAAAAACAATTAGAACTTTCACGGCTAATGTTGGCTATTATATTATATTAAAAAAATAAGAATTTAACCATCAACAATTTTGTAAATAAGACTACTTTATCTCTTTGGATATTTCAATACTAATCTTCGCGTTTAATCACTTTACTAGAAAACCTGGAATTCATATCCGAAGGTACTATTCGTTGCAAGTTTTTATTCGAAAGTTAACTTTATACCACTGCGAAGTAAATCCAATTGAACTCATTTGGGCACAAATGAAAAGTTATGTGGGTAGAAAAAATACGTCATATAAAATACAAGCTGTACGTGAATTGTTATACGAGTTTTTACATATTACAGAACATATTACAGAACAAAACTGAAAAGATGCAGTAAGACATGTAATAGAAGAAAAACAAAAAATGTGGGATCTTGATAACATAATTGATGCGACCGTAGAGGCATAACCGCTAATTATTACCCCCCAAGAAGGCTCGGATTCCGAAGTTGATCCTATTTATTTTAAATTTGAATAGTTTTCTAATCGTAATTATATAAGGTAAGTAATAGTAGGGTAGTAAGCAATCGTAGGGTATTAAAGAGGAAAGGCGCAAAATGTCGCCTGTCAAAATGTTCAATGTGTTTTAAATGTATCCATTTTTTTTTTCAAATCCTGAGAAAACTAAAAATCATTTTTGAAAAATTTAAAGGCAGAATGAAATACTTATTTGAATAAATAAAAAGTTTCTTTTGCATGCAATATTTTCAATTAATAATTATACTATATTTTTTCTTTTATTTTCAACCCTGTTACATAACATAATAAAATAAACATTGTAGAAAGCTTCAGGAACTTTCTGCCCTCAGTAATAATGTAATCTTTTATTCTGCGTTTAAATTTTTCAAAAATATTTATTAGTTTTCTCCGCATTCGAAAATAATGGATACATTTAAAACACATTGAAAATTTTGACAGGCGACATTTGGCGCCTTTCCCCTTAATTAAATAAATGTATCTTTTACAAATGGCAAGAAACTAATTTTTAAATAAAATAAAGAAATTTTATTAAAACAAAAATACAATTTACATAAGTACAATTTAAAAAATATATTTATTAAATCAAATAAATGTTTCAATCATATACTCTACGACACTGGTCGGTCATCTGTAACCAAAATACATTCGTAATCGGATTATAAGGTTGAGTTCTGTATTGTATTTCCTCAGGTATAAGGTGGGTTAGTCGAAATCATCTTAAAACGTCAGTTTCAGGTTGTTTTTACTATTATATCCTATTACCTATTCTCTCTGTATTTTAGTTCTCTAATTAGGGTTAAACTTATACTGAGCTATCTACAAATTGTGAACCGATTATAGTTAGTTAAGATTAACAGGTTGTGTTTGTAAAGTCCTGGGATTATAACACGCAATATTGTTAGTTCTTTAATAAAAAGCGGTATTATAGGTTTATATGACGTTAGTACCCGAAATATATTTAATATTAAATTGTATGGAAATATTGACAATTTAGTTTTTCAATATTAAAGTAATAAAATTACTTTCTCTGCCACTGAGGTGTTCACTTATTGCTTAATCCCTAACGGTTTGCTCATTTGCATTTTATGCTGTATTATATTTGAGGTTTGTCCGGGTGTTCCTGTTAAAATCAAGTGAAAATTCAGAAAAGAAGGTATCAACTATTACGTTATTTCTGCATTGACCAACCCTGCATTTAGACCTTTTTGCTATCAAATTTGGTTTATCAACTATTTTAAAATATACTGTAGTGTCAAAATATGTCCAGGTGTTAACACTGAAGAATAATTTGGATCATTACTAAGGGGATATAATAGACGACTATTTAAGACAGCCTGTATTTATATAAATAATGTATTAAATTCTTTAAAGTTTAAAACTTGTTCGCCATGACTCTAGAATAAAAAAAGGTATTTTTATGCTTTTTTTACACCAGCTTGAAATAATCTAATAGAATAGGAAGCTGCAGGAGAATTTATATGCCTTGTAATGTCGTTTGTATCAAAATGTAACTTAATGTCCTCTAGATAGTATTTTGTGCCTACAAAAATTGTTCCGCAATCAAAATAGACAACAGAGCAACGTCCTGGACGTAAGCTTATTTATTATTCTAAATGGGACTAAAAAGTATTAGTCTGTATTAAGTTAAGATACCAATTATAACTGCAAAGCCTTAGTAACAAAGCATGGGAATGCTTTAAAGCCATTAGAATTTTAGCTTGTCAACGAGTTCTTTGAAAATTAAGACATGTTTTTAAACTTAATATGTAAAATAAATACTTATTTATTTATTCCTTCTGACCTAAATGTGTACATGTTACATTACGCTTCAGTTAAATATGTTAGTCTAGGTGCCAGGCGACATACTGTATCACTCATACATAGCAGGCCAAGTTTCAGGATAGCTTCATAAGACCTCGACCCCCAAATGTCTCTTGAGATACTGTACCGGTTACTTTTTCTCTCCAGATTATCCAAAAGTGGTCATTTTGAAGTGGTTTTGATGATTTTTGGATAAGCTGGAGAGAAAAAGCACCCGGTACAGTAAGTATGTAAAAACCAATCATAGAATTCTTACACTACGTTAAAATCAAGTATAATAGTGTTAGTTCAGTGTGTATAGAAAAACATTTTCTGTGAGTACATATTTTTATATTAATAAGTAATTCATAACCAAAAATTTTTATAAAACCGTCAGTAAATAACACCAGTCATTAATCGACACCAGGTTTTTATCGTTAAAGACAATTACCAAAACCCGAAGCGGAACAGGTCCGTACTTAGGAAAATTAAATGGTGTTGAGAAATGGAGTTTGACGTCACTAATCATAGCGATGACTTATTATCGCAATCTACAACACAAAAACCTTTATCTTACTCGGCTGCAGCCGGCAATCGACAAGAACCGATCCATCCATTTAAGCTACAAGCAGTAGTTTTTAATTCTCTCAGTGATGTTAAATTAGAATAATACTTGTGAGCGGTAGGATCTCTAGTTAGTCCAAAACACATTCTTTTTTCATCAAGAATCACGAACAATCGCATCTGTATTTATTTCTTAACCAAACAAGTAGTAGATGATTTTCTTTCAAACAGCAGAGGTTTTATCACTGTAAAAAATACATAAATTCAAGTCCGTAGACTAATCACTTCAAGTGAAAGACTCCTAATATAGAATGTTTTTCCCACTATCCCGCATAAGGTAATAGAAAACGAACTACTCATGTTAAGTCTAAAACCAACTTCATCAGTGTCATTTTTGCGAATAGGAACCAACAATCCTGAATACACACATGTACTCAGTTTCCGTCACGACTGCAATTACACCTTCAACAACATGCACCTCCACAAATATACCAAATAATTCAACGTCAATAACAAAAATATTATCTACAACCAACCTAACATCTCTTGACACATCAACTACAGATAATATAATGCCATTGATATCCAAACCAAATTTACTCACCTCGTCAACCCTATCATCTCACATAATTATAACTAACCAGCAATCACCTTATAGTCTAAACAATAATTCTTTGTCGGTTAATGAAAATAAAGAGAAATCAGCACCAAAAGAATTTAGCATATCTAAGGAGGAAACTACATCTAAATTGTCCTCCAAACGAACTGTATCTGAAGCAATATCACCCCCGATTAAGACATCAGCTAGTGACGATGGATTTTCAAAGCCAACTCAGAAACAAAAAAGAATAAAAACAAAAGTACCAACAATACCTTTAGAAACGCTAATGCATTCAATTAAAGAATTATTTAACTCCGAAAAGCAAATATTAACTTTTGAGGAAACAGTTGATTTATTTGAAAACACTCATGGAATAATGCCTAATCCATGTTTATAAAACCCTAATTAGATCCAAAATAGATTACGGTTCCATAGTATATGCATCTGCTAAAGAATTTCTATTACACCACCTTGACGTAATTCAAAATAAGGCATTAAGAATAGCTACAGGAGCATTTCGGACCAGCCCAATAGAAAGTTTACGAGCAGAAACTGGAGAGATATCACTTAAATATGGAAGGATGCACTTATCTCTCACATACGCATTTGCTGCTAATTCTAATCCAAACAACCCATCTAGAAGTAACATATTTACTGATCGTATTAAAAACCTATATACTGAAAATAATAACATAAATCCGCCATTTTACGAAAGAGTTATACAAACCCTTAGAACTTTACAAATACCGATACCAAATACCTATTCCAACTCCATAGAAATTCCCCCTCCTTGGACATTAAGCATTCCTCAATCCGATACATACTTAAATATCTTCAGAAAGAACGATACTCCACACTCATTAATAAAAAATACTTTCATCAACAAATTAACAAAATTTTCTAAATCCTATCATATATACACAGACGCTTCCAAAACATCTACTGGAGGTGGGGCAGCTGTAACTACTCCAAATATTACACTTGAGTATAAACTACCATCTTTAAGCTGTATACATACTAGCGAGCTATACGCCATCTATCAAGCTCTCGTTCATATTAACTCCAGTAATATATCCAATGCTCTTATAATTACCGATTCCCTCAGTTCCATCAATACCATTAACCAACTGTACACGAAGCATCCAATTCCTCTCCTAATAAAAAAGAACTAGCTACCATTCCAAACAATAAATATACTGTACAATTTCTATGGGTTCCTTCATACATTGGCCTTCAAGGAAATGAAGAAGCGGATCGTACAGCCCAACAAGCCAGGAACAGTGAAACCGCGAGTGAAGTGGAAGATGTAGTTCTTAACGATTTAAAATTATTTATTAAAGTAAAAGTCGAAAATATGTGGCAAAACCAGTGGGACAGTTCAACTTCAAAACTTCGCGAAGTGAAAACGTTTGTAAAACCGTGGAAATCTCAAATTTTCAACAGAACCTAAGAAATATACAGGGTGACCTATTAAACTGATGGTTTACCACATAGTTAATAATTATAACCTGTAGAATTCGGCATAATATTTAAGTTTGGACAACATTGAGACGTTTTTCTTTTTCCCTCATTTGTTTGTGTAAATAGAAATGAAATTAACATGTCGGTTTTAAAAGTCATCTGCAAATAAAACTAGTTTTTAATATATATTTATGTTTTAGATTAAAAAATACAACCCCACACAGGCGTTTGTTTAACTTACATTTAAAACAAATATGATAACAACGTAACTAAATAATGAAGGGATTTAAATTGTCGCCATTATAAATATTCGCCATTATTTACCTTAACTATAAATTTGGTTGAATCGAGTGGAAAATAAATAGAGGCTTCCCATATACGTGATAACATAGAGTTTTTACTGGTACAAACCAAAAATTCACAATAATGTTTTTTTTACTGTTTTTATAAAAAATATACCATTTTTTTAAAAAGTGGATATAGTATTATTAAAAAATTCCAAAGAGATATATATATAATATAGAAATAGATGAAAAACAATAATAAAAACTTACATTAACAAAACATGGCAAGTAAAATGGAACCAAACAGAAGCAAAATTAAAATTTATCAAACCAGATGTTACTTCTGCTGTATTACCGCTCCCAGCTCAAAGACATAACCAAGTAATTATTAACAGACTGCGGCTAGGCCATACAAAATTTACACATGAATACATCATCTCCAAGGAGCCTCATCCGATTTGCCACACCTCTCAAACACCATTTTCAGTGCAACACATAATGATAGACTGTCCAGTGTACTCAACAGCAAGATGAACAGCAAAAATAAAACACAACTTAAAAGAAATTCTAAAAGAAGATATCAGTAATACAATAAAATTTATCAAAAATTATCAACTGTATAACAAACTGTAACATAACATAATTTTGTATTTATTTTTGTAGTTTTCAAAACTGTTATGCAAATTTTAATAACATACTAATGAAACTTTTCAAAAATAAAGATATACTACCCCGCTAATAACTCTAGGGGTTGATGCGGTAAAAAAAATCGAACAAATGTCTGACTGGATTCGATCCTATTCATTAATATAATCTTCTTTTACATCGATTAGTTAAATCGACATTTTACATCGTTAAAAGTTTTGTTTTTTGTTTTTAAATACGAGCAGTTTGGAATGAAATTTGATTCAAATCTTTTTTTCTTGAAAGCATTTTGATGTTTGCAAGTATACATTAGTTGCTGGGGACCAGATCTATAGAACATGGTGGCGGCAGAGTCATTTCGAAGTGTAACTCATATATTTCGTTACGATGGGCTTAAACATTTCGTTGTTTTGAAGAAAGAGTATAATATTTTCTTTATTTACGGTGATTTTTTTGCAATTTTTTTCTTCATACGCAGTAACTAATATACAATATTCGCAATTTTAAGACCTTCCTTTCTTAAAGTAATCGATAAACAAAATACTTTTGGGGTGTAACTTTTTTTTGTGTATAATGAAGATTTTCTATGAAGAAATTCTCTTTGATTATCTGCAATATTTTCACTTTATTCTGTTTGCCAGATCTGTTTAGCTTGCTTTATTTCTTGTTTAATACATTTATTGTCTTTGTATAAGCAGTTCTACTTATTAATCTACGGATTATTACTTCTACGGATGGTTGTTACTAAGTCGATACGTAAGACAGACACACACAGTGAGAGGAAGAGAGACAGGAGAGAAAGAGAGAGAGAGGGAGCGAGAGAGAGAAAGAAAGAGAGATCTACGACCAGGAGACTGAAAATGAAGTCTGGGAACTAGAAGGCACAGAATTCACTATAGCACGCAAGCTAAAACCCCTTAGGCACGCCCATCAGGCAAAGACCCTTCAGGCAACCGCCCTTCAGGACCAAACTGCCCTAGAGGCAACCGCGAAACCTGAGCATCGAGGCCGTGTGCGACAAATACGGGCTCGATGGCCAGACCTATCGATCACTCAACCGGCAAGGAGACCAAAACTTGTTTTGCCAATTTGGCGACTGTCTGATCGAGCACACAACTTCCGAACAGAAGGCCGGCAGCCTGCTGCCGACCCCCTGATCGGACACACATCTTCAGGGACACAGAGCCCAAGTCATGCAATAATTAAACTCAGTAAAGTTAATAGGGAGAAAAGCTACATTAAGCAACCCCTACAGTCAGGTGGCCTAACCACAAGTCAAGGAAAACGGAGGGTGTTTTCTTTTCCCAAAATCGCCCGACGTAATAGTTCATAGCCTCCTCTGCGTATGTGAGACGTAGTGGAAGGGTGGTGGAAAAACCTGGGGGTCAGATAGGTACTGAGCCAAAATGACTTGTTCTTTTGGAACGAGATCGGTCTGATCTTCGGACATGGGGGTCCCACTGACTAGCAGTGGTACACTCATGTTCCTAGGGGTTGGGATGAACCTATGTGTGTGTAGAAGGCACAGAACGCTATAAACCAAACATTAATATATAAGTCGACCCTTAGTACGTTGACTGAGAGTAGTATCAAGCGGATAGTATACTTATTTCGCACCATTTTATTTGTATCGTTATTTAAGTATGCACTCGTATACTTGCAATACACTCGTACCATCTAAATATACTCAATATAATATAGGTACTTATCGACATTTTTAATAATAATTTTGCAAAAAAACTTATTCTTTACCAAAAGTTTTGTTAAATGCAATGATCAGATATCAAATTTTATTAGTCGTATACAAGGTTTGTCAAAATATGTATGTTTGTTCAAGTGTAAAATGTTTTTTTATTTGACAATAATAAAAATTATTGTTCTACAAAAATGTATTCAGAATTAAAAATACCTTTTAAATATTTAACTTTGTTTATTTACGTTAAAAACCTATTTTTCCGCAAATCGCCAGGAAATTTTGTCATTCCTGTCAAAATTTCTTGAAGAAAAAGTCAGGACTTCCTTACTGTAAGGAAATGTCATTTCCTTACTGTAAGGAAATGATATTTCCGTACAGTTGTTAGTGTTCTACATAAATGATAGAAAACACATTGCTTATAAGGAATTAATTTATATTTTGAAAACATCAAGTCATTGCTGAATACATTTTTAAGATCAATTTGTTATATTTACAGTAATTTGACAGTTAGTACAATTATTGAACATTGGAGGAACACTCTTAGAACTATGAGAAACATTTTTGACAACATGCAGGGTGGAAGTGTCATTTTGTTGAATATTTTGTACTGTGAAAATTTTATTTGCCACCTCAACCTTATTGTTAAGCGATATATCCTTCATATATCCTTCAGCAACGTTTGATGACTTCCATCCGCCATGCCTCTTTAAACTAGTTATGTCGGCACCAGAGTCAACCAATATTGTTGCAGAAGACCGACGAAAGCAGTGACCAGTATATTCTGTCGGATTTACCAAGTTCAAATAAGTAGCAATTATTTTGGGCATTTTTCTAAATTGATGAATTCCTACCACTTGTCTACAACCCTTTCCGCTTTGATATTTAGAGAAAAATCGGTCACTGTTCATATTTTCTGGTCTTAACGAAACATACTTTCGATAAACATTCAAGTACTGATTAATTACAAATGATCTTGGTTTGTTGCTTTTCGAATCAGGTATGCTGATTAAAAGCTTAGATTCTAAGTCTTCTGTATCTTGTACAATCATTCGGACTAACTCATCCATTCTACAGGCCCCAGAAATACCAAATATTACAGCCACCTAAAAAATAAATAAAGCTATAATCTAAATAGAAATTAAAACCTTGTAAATTACCTTAATCATTAAATTTTCTTTATCTGGAGCTTCCTGGATAAATTTTTCAATTTCTTCCTTCGTTAAAATCTTAGATTTCTTTGCCCTATAACCTTGAGCTTGCTGTTTCAATAAAGAACGAAGTTTTGAGTATGTAGATATATCTACATTGTGTTTAAGTGCAAGGGTTGACTTCAGCATTGAATAATTGGCCCATAATGTTGAAGATTTCATCTTTAAACAAAGGTCTAGGAAGTATGCCATTACAACATTTTCTGAGAAAGAAGTCTTTTTTTTACTCATGCAATAATCCATAAAACGTCTGTATGCCTTTTCGTACTTTTCTCTTGATTTCTTTGGCAATAATTTTAATGAAGCAGTATTCACTGCCTCAACCAGCTCTGGAGGAGTCCCAGGAATGGAAATTTCATCATCACTTATCATTTTACTTTCGAGAACACCAGCAATTAAATTTATAAGCGTCAAGTTTGACAATTCAACCTCAATACGTTTCCATAGTAACCCAAGTAATTTTATTAGGAATTTCAAAGCACCATTTATTTGGGAATAAAATTATCGCGTTTTTTTTTTTAAATCAATCAATATCTGTCGAATTTTAAACGGTTTGCGGAAAAATAGTATGTTTACCTCGTAGGAAAAGCCACATTCCTGGACTCTGTGTTGCTAAGTCTCGGCTTGAGCCTCGACCTAACTTAAGCTTTTCCAACCCGGAAAAAAATGTACTATTATTCAACATTTTCTGAGTTACAAGAAATGACACTACATGAATTCACTTTCTTAGGACCAAATTGACAGAAAAATACTGATCCGGCGTACGAGTTTGTCTACTTAATATAAAAGGCGTGAATATAGCAAAATACCAAATGCTGCATATATTATTAACAGAAAACCATATTGAGCCGGTTGCAATACAAGTAACACATACAGAAAACTAAGTATAACTTTAAGAGGAATAATCCCAGGCTATGATTTACTGGATGCTACAAACATAGAATACATACACAACCTTGATTTTCAATTCTTCTTTTTCACGTGCCATATCAGAGTTATTCTACGTTAGTGGTCACCATTGCAAAGGCTTCTCGATCTTTTACCACATAGTATAATTGACCTGCATTTGATATCTGAGCCAATTTACGAATGTTTTTTAATTAAGGAACCTGTTATCTTCCTACACTTTTACGGCCTTCTATATTGCTTTAAAGTATCAGTTGTTATGTTTTATATAAATTTTCATCACTATATGTCCCAGATAAGAAATATTCCTATGTTTAACAGTCTTTATTAATTCTCTTTGTTGACTTCCATTAGTACTTCCTGGTTAGTGTTTTTCGCTGTCCAAGGTATCTTTAGCATCCGTCTATGAATCCACATTTCTAATTATGTTTATACTTGATACCTTTAGTATCTACACTTCTGCTCCATAGAAAAGTAGAGACCAAATACAGCATTTAACTATTCTTTGTCTTAATTCTAAACTGTGATGATTATTGCACATAAATGTCTTCATTTTTATAAAAGTATTTTTAATAATTGCTAGTCTTCATTTTATTTTTAGGTCTGAATCTAGTTGGTACGTTATGACAGTTGCCAAATATGTAATTTTGTGAACTTTATCAACTTGGACCCCATTTGTAGGTTACGACTAAATACTAAAAATTTGGTTTTTTTTTGAGTTTATTTTAATACCTATTTCCTCTTCTACTTCGTGAAAACGAACAAGCAGAATTTGGACACCTTCAATATTTTCTGACAGAAATACTGTATCGTTGCATATCTAATTACATTAGTAGTTCCCCGTTGATTTTATTTCTATATAGCTGTCTCTTAAGTCCCTTTTACGATAACAGTTTGATTCCAGTTTAGAGTTTTAATGACACGAATATCTGTCTTATCTATTCCAATATTTTTTAGCATCTCAGTTGTTACATTTTCCTTATAGTCAGTACCACCCTATTCTAACCAGAATTAATCCATCAAGTAGAATACAGCTTCAAGTTACCCAGTTGATATTAGCCTTGTGAAACAATTAATCAAAAATTGTAATCATTTATCAACTGAAGAATTAAACAAAATTATTAAATTTATTAACTAGAACTACGACATTTGTGTTACGACAATTCTGTGAGATTTACTTCATATAGAAAAAGTCCCTTGACGAAAAAGAAGAAGTAATGAAGTCTAGAATTTTCGTTATATCATTAAAAATTTTTGAAATGTCTAGTGATTGTTAAACTTTAATTTATCTTTTGCTCTTAGCATATATAAGTTCCAAACATGAATTAACTAGTTATTCTCCATCGATGACGATCACTGAAAAAAAAAATTAATCTTCCTCAAAATCTTATTTTTGAAAGATTGCCTTCATGTGAAGAAAAATATTCGTCCCTGACGTAAATTCAAATTTGAAAGAAAAATTGAAAACAGTCTACGAACTTTCGCGTAAAATTTTTAAGCTTCAAAGTGATAAACTCAAGACCAGGCTCGATATATACGCTAGTGGTACAACTTTTGAAAGAGGTAACCTAGATTGGTTATACAATCCCACATGTAAGAAACGACTTTGTCCGAAACTTCAAGGCAACTGGAGAGCCTCGTACACCGTCCTGTAGAGAATAATCGATTTAATCTACCGCACCCAGTTTTCAGCTAGAAGTAAACCCAAGGTAGCACTATATCATGTAACTGATCGACCCTGTTGGCTTCAATCCATCCCTGATAGTCCAGTTATTCCAAGCGAATAACTATAAAGCAGGGAGCAATGTTTCGACAATTTCTATAAGATTTACTTCATATAGAAAAAGTCCCTTGACGAAAAAGATAAAATAATGAAGTCAATTCCTGAAATGTCTAGTGAAGTGTGGAACGTCAGAAAAAATATGTAAATAGATGTTGACAGGTTAAACAGTTGCAATTCGCTGTGAGTTTCGCCGGTAGCGCTCTCTTGCGGTTTGAAACTTATATTTTTCTTGTAAAATCGCTGTAAGATAAATATGACAAAACGAGAAAAATAGATATTTATCTATAAATACAAAATTATAAACTCAAATATTATTGTAAACTGATTACTGAACGAATACACAGAGTTAATAGTAAAAGTAATTACGAATTTTTATTTTATTCATTTTAATTATAATATTTAAGATATAAGTTCCTTCGACTGGATGACTACTTACGCAAGAGGCCATTGACAAAAAAAAAGAAGTTTATGGGAAAATAATTAATGGATAAAGGCATCGAGTTAAAATCTAGATAAAGGTTACCTATACCACAGAATAATAAACAATCAGAATGCCCACTCTCAGATGCCGCCTTTGAAGTTTTTCAGCACGCGCGCCATGTTTTAGAAGGAAACACATAACACAGACGTATGATTTGTGAGGTTATATAATTGTTTATATTTATGTTTAATTATATTTAACAATGTTAATATAATTGTATAGTATGTCTATGATTGCCGTAAGTCAATTAAACCGGGTTAATTTTTCTATGCACACCACATAAACAACACTGGTTCCCTTTAAAACATGGCGGAACGTCTGCGCGTACGAGATGCGCGTACTTAATTTTTCATGGAGAGTGGGCATTCTGATTGTTTATTATTCTGTGCCTTTACCTCTGTAACGTTGTAATTCTTGTTTTCATTTTGCATTTTCATTCTGTTTTTACCTATAGCTATTTCAACCAGCTACACCAAAAAAGAGGAAAGATTTAGTTGATGCAGGGCATGTACGCAATGTTTCGGGATATAATAGCTTTCTTATTTTACACCATAGAAATATCAGAAATATCATGTTTGTATTATAGGTTATTTACTTATTTTTCTTATTGATAGCAATAATCCATTTTGCCGTTTGAAATGAATAAAATTTACAATCACTGTTATACCCAGTATTTTTACATGTATTACATCTTTTTCTTTTTGAAAAATCCATATTCGCCATTATTTGAACGTTTACAAGTTAAATGCACAAAACTGCCACTAACAGCGTTGGTGAAAACTGTCAAATCCCCTCTACTCATCGGCTCACAGCGAATAGTTGTAATTAAGATTTTGAAGTTTATAGTTGCCATTAAGTTATTGTAAACAAGTAGTATTGTAATATTTTTAATGTTGAATAAAAGTTATTGTAAATGTGTGTATGTCTCTGTGTGTGGGTTTAGATTATTTCATAATATAGATAAATCATCATCATATAACGGAGGTCCTACGGCGATTGCCGCTTCCCGCATTTCAGCCTCCATCTTTTCCTATCTCTCCAATCTCCCTCTTCTAAGCCTCTAGATTGCATTGTTTTTGTAATTTCTCTTCTCCAGGAATTTGGTGGTATTCCCCTTTTCCTTCTTTCTGGCGGAACATACATTAAGGCTTTCTTTGGCCACCGCTCCTCCTCCATTCTCATCACGTGACCATACCATTGTAATTGCCTTCCTTGTATTCTATCTGAAAGAGTATCTCTAATTCCTGTACGGTTTCGTATTTCCTCATTCCTGATTCTTTCCATTCTCGATACTTGACATGACCTTCTAAGATAATCCATTTCCACAACGTCTACTTTATCTCGTTCATTCTTTATCATCGTCCAACATTCGGCACCATATGTGGTAATTGGTTCTACAATTGCTCTGTATACGCGAAGTTTGGTATGCATCTTTATTTTATTAGACCACAGTAATGAATTCAGTATTCGGATGCATTTTTTCCCTTGGGTTATTCGGTTT
This sequence comes from Diabrotica balteata, assembly GCA_918026665.1. Taxonomy (NCBI): domain Eukaryota; kingdom Metazoa; phylum Arthropoda; class Insecta; order Coleoptera; family Chrysomelidae; genus Diabrotica; species Diabrotica balteata. The sequence goes on along the minus strand of OU898279.1, from coordinate 110,722,094 downwards.
TGTACATCTATCTTAACTCTGCCATCTGCTGATATGATGCTTCCTAGATATTTATACTGGTTGCAGCCTTTTATGACTGCGTTTTCAAGCCTCAGATCTGTGGTATTTCCTCCAATTTTTAAATATTCTGTTTTGCTTATGTTTACAGTAAGCCCGCATTTGGCATATTCCTCAAATAGTTTTCGATTCATATAATTTATATCTTTCTCATCGGTTGCAACCACCACCTGATCATCTGCAAACAACAATGTATACAGAGTTTCTTGTCCCACTTCGATGCCCATAAATCTACATTTATTTCTCCAATTCCTCAATGCTTCTTGGACGTATATTTTAAAGAGTGTCGGTGAGAAACAGCATCCTTGCTTTAGGCCTTTAGTGACTTTAAATTCATTTGAGGTTCTGGTTCCAATTTTTACACAACTAACTGTATTTTCGTACAATTTATATATCGCTCGGATATACGTCGAATCCAATCCGGACCTTTTGAGGACCTCAAACATTTTCTTTAACGGGACACTATCATATGCTTTCTCAAGGTCTATAAATACCAAATGGGTCTCTCTACTTCTTTCGACACGCTTTTCAATTATTTGTCGTAGGATAAATATATTATCAAGGCAGGATCTCCCGTACGAAAGCCGCTTTGTTCTTCAATATCTTATATCTGTCTTTCAACACTCTTCTTTAATATTCTGCCGTACATAGATAAATACATCGGATAATTAAAATTATCCAATGTCTTTTATAAGATCAAGACATTCGTGTTTAATTTATATAATAATCTTCTAGTTCCAATGGTTCTGGTTCCAATTTGTACACAACTAACTGCATTTTCGTACAATTTATATATCGCTCGGATATACGTCGAATCCAATCCGGACCTTTTGAGGACCTCAAACATTTTCTTTAACGGGACACTATCATATGCTTTCTCAAGGTCTATAAATACCAAATGGGTCTCTCTACTTCTTTCGACACGCTTTTCAATTATTTGTCGTAGGATAAATATATTATCAAGGCAGGATCTCCCGGTACGAAAGCCGCTTTGTTCTTCAATATCTTGTATCTGTCTTTCAACACTCTTCTTTAATATTCTGCCGTACATAGATAAATACATCGGATAATTAAAATTATCCAATGTCTTTTATAAGATCAAGACATTCTTGTTTAATTTATACAATAATCTAGTGAGCAAGCCAATAATACCTTCTGAGTAAAATTATGTCAGTTAATTTTGTAATATGCAAATTTTTCCTGTTTACTATATTCATTAAATTGATGTTAATGAGAGTAATTGTCACCTACTCAAAAAGTTGTTATTCTTCACTTAACCCCTAAGTAGAATAGCACTAGGCTGGTCATATTGGTATAAACATGGCATTAATATTAGTCACAACTGTTATAGTAAAAATATGATCTTAGAATTTACATAATGTTTTGAATTATGTTCTATCTATATTTATAGGATATTATTCTTTCATATATTTCTTTATCATTTCGGTTTGTAATCTAGTATATGTTTAATTATTCACTTTTTTCATTTTGTATTATGTTGCTTCCATTTTTTGTTTGTTGTTGGTCTCTGTTATTTTTATTCTCTATTATTTTATATTTGCAATATCGATCTAACAAATATTTATTTTTTTGTCTTACTTCTTCACTTCGCACTATATCAAGCATTGTAATGCCTCTCATTCTTTTCAGAAATCCAATCTCGCTAGATTCGATCTTAAAGCGTCATTCTTAAATTATAATATTTGCGGTATTTTCCAGTTATACCATACATATAACAGAGTAGATTTGGCAATTTCCATATTTGTATCATCTCTTGTCCTGTCTTATTCTTTAATGTTCTGAAAGTTAGAAAATTTGTCAGTTGAGTATAACCTTGCCGGTTATAGAGTTTGCAGACACTTGTTCTTATCTTATGTTAATCTCTTGATGTTTTATACAAAAGATTAAGAAATACAGCCCGGTAAAAGATATAAACTCCATCAAATGAGGTCCAGTGATTTGGGATTTGGGAATCTGGCCATTAGAAGCTGCCAAGTAATAACCAGTTACCTGTTATCCCAAATATATTAAGTCCCTACAAACCTATGTAAAAAAGATTCAGTAATACATCGATTTTTAAGTAATCGTAATTAACTACCAAGATTTTCTTAGGAATAATATCTAATAAATCCATTCTTCTGCTCCATTTAATAAATGCCTTCTATTATATATAAACTGGGTTTTAAAACCTGTTTCACAAATGTCAATAGATATTGGAACACCAAAAACACACTTCAGTCCCTTGATGGAATTTTAAATAATAATAATAATAGTAATGTTTATTTAAGAAGCTTATATTATAATATCGATTACTTCTTCTCCTTTGTTTTTGTATGTAGGCTTTAAAGCATATTTCTTCTTCAATATTAACCTCCTAAATTGTTTAAGTTATCGCACCATCTTTTTCTTGGTCTGCCAATACTTTTTCGTCTATTTGGTGACTTTTCTAATTATTTATACTTTATACTTTATTATTTTTAAGCAACATACAGTAGGAAGGCTAAATATTGAGGGAAAACAAGTAGAAAGAGTGAATACCTACAAATATATTGGAACCTGGGTAAATCAAAACAATAACCAAGGTAGAGAAATAAGGACACGCATTGAAATTGCAAGATAAGCATTTATAAAAATAAAAACAATGTTTGTCAATCGAGACCTTCCTCTGAATCTGAGGATAAGAGCCTTAAGATGCTACGTATTCTCGACTTTGTTGTATGGAATCGAAAGCTGAACACTAAAAGCGTATAATATAAATAAGTTGGAATCATCTGAGATGTGGTGCTATAAGGATTTTAAAAATAACAAGGACCCTACAAGTTACAAATGCAGAAGTGTTAAGAAGGCTAAAAAAGGATTGCGATGTCATAAAGCACATCAAAATAAGATAGCTGGAATATTTAGGCCACATTACCAGAGGTGCGAAATATGAAATATTAAGGCTCATAATGCAAGGTAAAATCAGAGGTAAAAGATCCATAGGAAGACGAAGAATTTCTTGGCTGAGAAACCTAAGAGAGTGGTATAGTTGCAGCTCAGTAGATCTTTTTAGAGCAGCTGTCAATAAGGTACGGATAGCTGTGATGATAGCCAACCTCCAATAGGAGAAGGAACTACAAGAAGAAGAAGGTGACTTTTCTTGTACTATTTGTACTATCCTATCATCTGTCATTCTAATGATGTGTTCATTCCACTCCTGTTTCCGTTTTGTCACCCAGCCATTTATGTCTTCTATATTGCATGCTCTTCTTATGTTTTCGATTCTCTCCCTATCCAACAAACAAAAATCATTCTAAAATACTAAATAAACATAAAAACTCACTGAAGTAGAGCTATCCTAAAAGTAGCACCCCTTGTGTATGAGACTTAAAAATATATATTCAAACAAAGAAATATTTAATAAATGTATATATACAAATAGTATAAATACAAATAATTTACCTTTTTTACGCACAGGCTTCCTTCTAACGCAAGGGGGATTTGAATATCAGTTACGCGTGCGAAATTAATGGTTAATAAAATTTGTATCAACTTGACGGAAAAAATTCGACATCTTTTGATCAGACTATCCTATCGACAAAAATCGAAATGCATTAAGCTGAAGATTAAAGCTTTCGTAACCTATTTTCTCATTTTGTCGCAATTAAAGTTGTTTTCTATAAATATGTTAAATAAATAAACGTTGCGCTATTTTTGCCATTATGTACGATTCTCATGGGATCAATAACATTTATCACTTTCCCTGATTGGACGTAGTGGAATTTTCAATGTTGTTACAGCCTATAAAAACGCAGAATTTAAACTTTTACCAATTACAAGCTATCACACTCACGGGTGACACCTCCAGGAAGACGTTGTAGGGGGAAATTATGTAGATAAAGTTGTATACTTTCGGAAAAGGTCCTAGTGTAATTGAAAAAAAAGTTTTATATGTTTTAGATCGTTTGTAATGTAAAAGTTATAAGATATTGAAGATTGGGCTCTTTATAATAGAAACTCCCTAGTGACCGTTTAATAAAAGTGATCAATTTTATTAATCTCATGAAAGTCATAAGGAATGGTAAAAATCGCGCGACGTCTATTTATTTAATATCTTCCCCCAAAATACAAAAATTGCATACCAAAGCTGCACTCTTTACCTTTAAAACGCATTTTGATTTCTGTCGATAAGATATTGTAATCAGAAAATTGATATTTTTTCGTAAATTTGATGAAAATTTTATTTAACCCTAGAACCACAACGTGAGGGAACTGGAACATAAACCACAACGTGGTGTCGCCTTTGACCCTAATAAAAACTTACTCAAATATGACAAATAAAAAAATGTATTTGGTACTATTTCATTTTTAAATAGTATGACAGTTTAATGTTTCTAGAGTAAATACCGAAATAAGAGTATGATTAACAAATAAACAACAAAATAAAAATAACCATTTTTTAGTAGTAAAAATAACATGATAAACAAATCTGACCAATACAAAATATTTAAATCAAGATTAAGATTTACATATTTCACAAATGGTAAACTGATGTTTTTCACATATATTTTTTCCACAATAAATCCAAATATGGCATCCTTTACAGTCACGAGATCTTGGAAAAAAATCATAACGACGTGAACGCTTTTGTGGCTCTTGGGCTGGTAGTTCGTCAGGGTATCCAAGGTATTGTCCCAGAGATTCTCTTAGATTTCTTGGCAGTCGGTTATTTTCTACTTTTTGCTTCATATAATCTTTCACCAAAGAATCAGCTGAGTTTTTGAGACAAGTAGAACGGACGTTACAATTCGGCAATATTTGAAATTGATGTAACACAAAAGAATTGATTTCAGCAGCATCTAACATTCCATACAGAATCGTTAAAGGCCACCTTCTCGTCTTTTAAGCAACTGTCTTCGAATGACAGAGTTGATCAAACTTATCGACCCCACAGAACTTATAAGTAGAACGCATTTTTTCTTTCCTAAAACATGGAATACTAAAGTTACATCTTTTGTAAAAGCAAACGCTGATGAGGGGATTTCACTGCGTTTTACATCTAGAAATTGTACCGGTATTTCTCTTTTATTTTTGCGGAGATTTCCTACCATGGTAAGTTTATTTTCAAGAGGTTTTTTTAGCTAATTCGATCGATGAAAACCAGTTGTCTACTGTTGTATTACGATTTGTTCCTGCTATTGTTTTCGATAGTATCATAACATATTTCGTTGGAATAGAACCATCTTTAGGCCATCTGTTTGAATCTTTTCCTGTATAAGGAATGGCAGAACACATTTTACAATTATTAGTTTTGACGTCGCACGTCATAATAATTTTAATTCCATATTTGTCTGGTTTGCTAGGGTAAGTACATTTTGAATGGGCTAGGGGGCAGCGACCCCTAAAGTTTAATAGCTGCTCATCTATGGTTACATAATCATAAGGAGCATACAAGTTTTCGCAGTTTTATTTTAATAGATCCCATATTTCCCTTATTGGTATGAATTTATCGACAGTTTTTCTTTCTGCTCGAGTTGTTTTGTCATCAAAACGCAAGCAGTTTAAAAGAAATTCAAATCAGTTTTTGTCATTGTATTGCGAAATATTGCTAAGCCAAATTTTTCTGACCAGATGTCTTCGAGGGAAAGATGTGCTTGTTTTAGAAGTCCTGCAAAGTATAAAAGCCCAAACAAAGCCATAAGTTCTGCTTTGTGTGTTTCGTGTATGTATCGTTGTTCCAAAGTAAATTTTGATTTTTGAATTTCTATTTCTCTATTTGAGTTGGGCTTTTGGGATTTTAGTGTTTTTACATTTTTGTTTTGGGACAGGTAAATGTACAACTAAATTTTTTGCCGAGGTCCTCGTTCTCTTCGAAATTAATGGCTGCGAGTACCACTTAAAACCATTACGAGCAAAAAATCCAGTACGGTCATCTGTAGCATCTGTTTCTAGAGCTTCCTCTTTATTTTCTGTTTCCTCTTGTAACTCTCTAATAGTACATTCATCAGATGCAGAATCGTTGATTAAGACATCCTCGTCTTCGCTATCGTTTTCATCTAAGGACTCCACGTATGCCAGATCGTCATTCTTGTCTTTGTATAACTCTTTCCAAAGCTCTGTTTCAGTAAGAGGATACCGTCGTATATACTGCAGTTGGAATGCACTTCGTTTTAAATTTTTATCAGCAATTTTCCTACAATAAATCATTATTTAAACAACCAAAACAAAAAATAATAAATTTAGCTTAACGCAAAATATTATAACGTAAACCACAACGTGGGGTCAAAACCGCTTCAAATCCTTATTATCCGCGAAAACAAAAGTCAGGTCAAAAAATACATACACACACCAGAACTTACAAACGAGAACTGAAGCTACGTACTACGTGGAATTTCAGCTCAGTGTCTTAACTGCGCGCAAGCGTGTTTAAGAAAAATGAAACTGCAGGGTCACGGGCGACCCCATGTTGTGATACTTGAGTTAGATACTACAAAATCGCCAATCGCTTCGAGTGTTGTTTATTTATATTGAGAACGTCTGATTCTACACCAAAAAGGGTTAATAACATTTTTATTCAAAATTATCTTAGCTACATTTTTTATTTGAAGCATATTTTCTAGAACGTACAGATCCTTGGTATCGATGTTTTTCATTCCCCCTCGAGGGGAGTTTTAGGTGAAAGCACAGGGGCAAACAGTGATAACTTTTTTATTCTTTTTTGTGGTTTATAAATTGACATTTTTGGCAAAATTCAGCTTGTTCATATGATTTTTAGAGGTTCAGTAGCATTTTCGTCTCTGACAACTGGAATATAAGTACAGAAAACGACAAGAGATTCTTTGATTCAGCTCTGAATCTATAGTCATATTTTCAAAAAGAATAAACATTTAAATAATAAAAACATCACTACAGTTTCCATCCAGATAACTATTCCGAAACAATTGTATAGATTTATAAGACTATTACACACATTCTATGCTAACGTACTAACATGGATCTTTCAATTCCATATTTTAAAGCCATTTACTAGGTTGGAATAAATTATTTAAGCTTCAACTGCAAACTCAATCCCAAAAATCAAGTATGTTAAATCCTAGAGATATATTACAAAAGATTATACTCGTCTTGTTCCAATACATCGTTTTTATGTCTACTTTATACAATAAAAGTCTCGAAAGAGTTTCTAAAAGAGCTTTTTAAACGATTTCGAAACGACCGTCGGATACAAAAAGCAATACGGAAGCTATAGATCTCTAGTCACAATCCTGACCTGGTTTATTCACATTTATTTTTTGACAGCACGAATTTAGTCTACAAAAGAAAGTGTTTGGTGATGTATTATACAATTAAATACCGAAGTCCTTCCAGTCTGGAAAGCTTCCAATATAAATTTACTATTTTCGTATCGCTACGACCGACCAAAACAAACGATTCTAGTCTAGTTGACAACGAGGAAACGATATCGGAACTAGACTTGGAATATTTTCAGGACGGTCAAATATGTCATTATTCCTCATAAAAAAAATTAAAGGTGGTATCTGTTTGTTTTAATCAAAGCGTGCAAATTTCTGGTTTATAAATTACAATTAAATCGACGAATTATTCTTATTTTTTTGTTCATTTATTTTCTTCTTCTCCTTTTGGTTTGTAATTTAGTATTTTTTTTTAAGTTTAGTTTTTGAATATTCTGTGAATTTTTGCGTATATATAGAAACTACATGTCGTCAATTATTATATTAAAAACTTTATCACGCTTTCAGTGAAGAGCTAAAAAGAAAGTATAGGTTAAAATTTACAGACAAATCATTCGCAATAGCAGTTTTGTCGATATGTCCACTTTCAAGTCATACCTGCGAGCTCATGATTTTCTTCACAATACTGGTCATTGGATCTGCTTAGGTGCCTGCAGATAAAGTAGATTTGAAAATATGTATTGAGAATTCAACGAACCAATCTTATTAAGATGACAACACCTTTTTCTCTCATATTATACCTCTTTTTGTTTTTTCAATTAAAAGAATCACAAGCACACAAATCTTTTTAATCATAGTGAAATCATTCTTATAATAATTGTAGACATGCCCAATAAAATCCAATATAGTTAAGGGAACAAATCTCAAAATAGGACAAAACCTTGCAAAATTTTTGGAAAATATAAATTTGCATAAAAATGTGGGATTAAGTTCAACTTATCCTATACTTCAAAATCTAGGGTGTGCCGTCGAGCGTTTTAAAATTTTTAATGGTGAAAACTAGGTCCTATTGCATTATTGCCAAAATCTGTAAAAAACCTAAAAGAGAGTGAAATTTGGTTCAGATGAATTAAGTAATGATTATGTAATACTCTAACCATATAATTGTTGACTATTTTAACCCTTTAAATTTATTTGTTAAAGGTGAAACCTACCAATTATTCCGAACTTAACAAAACAGTTTATAAACACTGACATTTTGGTAAGATGAACTGAATAATACATTTATGGTGCTCTAAGTATAATTTTTAAATATTTGAACCCTTTTCAAACCCATTTTGAAAAGTTATTTTTAAGCGTTAAAAGTAGCCGCACATTGCCAAAATTTATAATAAATCTTTAGATAACAATATATGCCGGAAGTTGTCTACGTAATGATAATCTACATATAAAATTTATGCATATATTTAAACACTTGATGTATATATTTACAATCGTAATAATACAATTTTACATACAAATATTTCTAAATGTTATAATATTTTATAAATTAAATCTCAGATATTTTGTAGCAAAGAAAACTCTCAGAAACAAAAGAAAAACGAAAAAAAAAAAATTAGGGGGATGAAAGCTTCTAAAGCTAAATCAGAAACATGAGGTAAACAACGCAAAGAAATAAAAAAAATTGCCAAATAGTAGCAAATTTGTTTTTTTTTTTTATGAGAAACAAAGAAACCTTAAAACCAAACACCTATATAAACAAATACAAATAACAATAATTAAAATACATATATAGATCAACAAATGGTATTTATCATACTTCCCTCGTATGCTAGCTTAGCAAACATGTAATCAAATATTTATTCTAGGTCAAAGACAACAAAAAATTGTGAGCGAAATGAAAAACAATATTAAATTGTAAAGTACAAATCATATTTATTGTTAATCGAAAACATAAAAAAATTGGGCATATTAATGTATGTTTTACAAATACTAAGGCCAGCACAAATCAATACCATTGTACATCGTTATATAAAGTTTAATAAAAATTTCTCTCAATGAATTCTTAAACCTGGCAACTTTCTGTTAAATAAAGCCTTTTTTAAATTTTAATTGTTTTATAACAAGAATCTTAATCTGTACATTTTTGGCATTTATAGATCACCTGATTCGAATACAATATACACCAATATATTTGTATCGTATGGTTTCATAATGCACGTTAATTCTCCTACAAAAATTACTAAGACAACATCTACTATAATAATTGAATATATTGTCTCAGATTTCTTACCCCTTGATGTACGCTCCACAATTAATAATGCAGAACTATTTAATCATGAAGCAGTATAATATATAAAGTTTAACACTCTTAACAAACCATCCTCGAAAACTAAACGTTTAGGTAGGATTTTTTCCGCTAAGAACGTAAATTCCAAAATTTGAGCTGCGTGGCACTTTCCCTCTGTGGACTTGGACTATAATTTGTGATTTTTTGTCTGTATTTTCAATAAGAAATTTCCTTTATTTACAATTAAGTCAAAACCAGCGGCGGCTCGTGACTTAAAAAAGTGGTGAAGATGAGGAAAGCTTGCCGGAGCCAAAAGCAGTTTTGGTACGTCGCTCCCAAATCTCATTAAAAATTCGTTAAAAAAATGTATAGTTATATAAAAACCAAACTAATAAATTCTATACTATACACAATACTATATAAAAATGTCTATGTAATAGACTAAATAGACTAAATAGAACTGCACTAGGTATTTTTCTCAACTATCACTAGCGAGAGGCTGACGTCACGTTGTCATGGCAACCGTGAACGCTTGTGCAGATGGATATCGCATTTCAAAAATGATATTCACCTATTCCTGAATCTGAATCATACACAGCAAGTGACACAGGTCAGGACTTGACCGTCAAGTACCTACCGCACCGCTAATAAAACTAGCTGTCTTTTTTTAATTTTTAGATTAATTAAAATAGAATAAATCATTGATTTTATTTAGATATAATAATGCTGCTTTTATTTTTTATTTATTTGTCTCAATTTAATTATATTTTTTTGGTGAACTCAACCTTCACCTACTTCACCTGGCCGGACGCCGCTGGTCAAAACATCTCAAACCCTGGACTACCACAGGTCACGAAATATATCTCTAAGTACAGAGGAACCTATCTAAAACTTTATTTCAACCTATCCAACAGCTGAAAAATGTAATGTATCAAAATCGTCTGGAAAGCTCTAAAAATGTTGTACAAAAATTGGTCCATAATAAAACATCTTCGAAATACAACTAACACAGCTCAAACATTTTCTCTTCCAAACCCTGAAAATCTAAATGAATACTTCATTAATGTGAGTAAAAATATACTATCAATTATTTTGCCACAAGAAGATTGTTTTCCTGTTTTCCCAATTCAAATAAGGTTTCGAATTCATTCTCTAAAAGACCAGCTAATAAATCTTAACTGATCCAAACAATAATTAGTATCAAAAGTAAATCTTTCTATAGTACTGATATTAAAACCATATTAATTTTCTTAAATCTCTCAAAAAATGTGTTGAAAGTCCTGGCCTCACTAATTAATGATTCCTTTGAAAAAGGTGCATAAAGACAGCTTTAATTATTTGATCTTGGAGGTATCACCTGGAGGACTTCTAATATTGCAACTCTTTATGCAACTTCTGATTTGCTTAAAAAAATCTGGTTCGACTCTAATTTACTCTCTTTTACCATGGATAAGACAGTTACATTATCCAATAAAGTAGCTCTTCAACACTTGCAATAATCCTGATTGGAATCAGTTAAATATTTTCAAATAATATAAAATTGTTAGTAGTTTGTGTTAATTATTCATTTCTTGTTTCAGATTAGACGTAATATTACTAATCGTGTTACCACTACTTGGGCATGTGGTTAGTGATGATCCCTTCTCCTTACCACCATCCTTCACAGATGGAGCAGACAGTGCTTCAGATTTCGAAGGTAAGGTTATACAAATTTATAGTTTCTTTAATAATAAACTTACAAAGGAATACAATTTATAATCGTAATAGCTGAACCTAAGTAACTAACTCATCAATTGTATGTACAAGACTACAAATACCTACATCTAATGAAACAGTGTATCAATGTGTAACCTTTTTTTGATATTGCTAGAAAGGTCACCAATGGATATACTGCGAATGACAGCTAGGTGGTTGGTGGAGAGTGAGTCGTTCGGTTTGAAATTGGGTTTTGGAATTGGTGATTGGTTTAATAGAACAAATTATCAGAGATAAGATCGGATAAGATAAATATGATAAAAGCAGGTAATATAGATAAAAATGAAAATATACAAAAAAGCCGCCACTTAACTTTTTGGAAAGAAACCAAGAAAGTTAAGAAACCTTAGATCTCGAAGGAAGTTAAAAAACAACAAACTGTGTTCTGAAAACCAAAATATAAAAGATATGGAAGTTAGTATTGTTTATTAGTTATTTTGACACATTCTATAAGTAAATAATAAATATTTTCGGTGGAAATAGTCCACACACTTATCTAAGACTGATAATGTCTGATATTTCTTTCTGGTTAAAGTACAGCTATTATATGGTTTAAATTTAATATTTATTCAGGGAGTTTGTTGATAGTAGAATAAAGAATGTTTTTAAAGACAAAAACAATTTATACCAACAGATAATTGAAATATATGTACATAAAAACAAAGAATCACTATAGTTCAACAGTTGACTGAGTATAAAAAATAAACAATAAACCATTACCTTCAATGAATGTTTGAATACAGAAAAATATAACTAATATATATATATATAACTAATATATATATATATATATATATATATATATATATATATATATATATATATATAATGTAAATACTTGGGTGTGGTAGTCAATACAAAATAGAGCTTTGCTAAGGCGTACTATTTATTCTGAGATCCGAGCTTTCGGTAGTTGTTTGCCACCTTTATCAAGATCTACAATGAAAATTACTGTGTTATAAACTTAGGCTGATGTAATATAAAAGTTATAAAAACTTACCAGAAAGTAAGATTCATAGCATATAAAACACAACGTTAAATAACATAATGTGATCTGAATTACTGAAGGCATTAAAACTTAAAAATTTTAAAATAACTTAAAAATTTAAGAACATATTACAAAGTTTAAAATGTAAAACATAAGACGACATGTTTGACAAAAAACAGTCGTCTTCGCAGGTTTGAATTCAGTCACATCTCACGAACAGAAAGAGGCAGTAGGAGGAACTATTGTTGTTTAAATAGTTCGATGTAACTACAAAAAACAAACTTTCAAACTGATGTCTAACAAAATACCGTTTGTGATTTTAACTACTACCAACCATGTTACCAACTTTAAATTGAGAGGAAAATTTAAAAAAAGTTCATTATGTCAAACAATAAAAAGAAAATAGGATTTAGTAAGTAGGTTTAGAAAAAACAAACAACCAAAAACAAAATGAACCATCTGAATAAAAACTGAAGTTAATCATAATAATTATAGCAATTAATAATGGAATTTAAGAAACAAGACATGAAACACTCTGAGATGCAGAAGACCCTAGTCAAAAGTCAAAATAAAATTGTAAATTTTGCTAAGATTCTGGATCTCAGATCTTTTATTCAGATTGTTGTTATCACTCCTGCTGATATGTACCATTTCTAAGAATGTTCTATTAAATCTATTTTTCTCTCTGGCTAATATTTTTACATTGTTGAAATCTATCTTATGATCTAGATCGATAGTGTGTTCTGCCAAAGCACAAGTGGCTTTATTTAGTCTACAGTGACTCTTATGAGAAATGATACGACTAGACAGATTTCCTTTAGTTTCACCAATGTACGTGGATGGACATTCAGTACATTGAATGCAATAAACAACATCTTTTGACTCTAAAGTAGTTAGGGGTTGTTTTATTTTGCTATACAGCTGACGTATGGTTTTGATGTTCTTGTTAGCTATTTTGATGTTCTTAAATTCTTTGAAAATTTTAATAAGTTCTACGGTTAGTTTTGGAATATACGGAAGGGCATAAAAATACACACTTGTTTGAGAAGAATTGTTTTGTGCTGAGGGCACTGATTGAGAAATAGTGAGAATGTTATTTCTGTTAACAAATGGAACATTAAAAATTAATTTATTAATCAGTCTTAGAGGATATGAATTTTCAACAAAAATATTCCGTAAGAGGTTAAGATCATGTTGGAGATAATCTGGATGTGATAACCTTTTGACACGTTCTTTCATTGCTAGGACTAGGTTGGTTTTCATTCTAGTAGGATGATGGGAATGGTAGCTTATGAATCTATTGCTACATATAGGTTTTCTATACCATTGTGTTTTCACAACATTATCCTCACATCTATGCAAACGCATGTCAAGGAAGGGCAAAGATCCCTCCCGCTCTTCCTCGCATGTGAATTGCAAGTGTGGGTTTTGTTGGTTGAAAACATTTAACGTAAATTGTATAGAGTCTGCTGGTAGTGCCAAGATTAAGTCATCCACGTATCTCTTTATAAAACGTATTTCAAAATTGATTTGTTGCAAACAATCTTTAATCAAGTCGTCTAAGACATAATTACAAAGAATTGGTGAAATGGTGGAACCCATTGGAGTACCAAAGACTTGTCTGTAGTAACAGTCATTAAAAATAAAAACATTAAAGTCAATAACAAAAGAAATGAGTTTTTTGATATTAGATAAGTTAAGAGTTGTGTGCATTGATATGTCGTCCCAGTGTTTCTCAACACTAACCAAAATTGTGTGTAAAGGTAAATTAGTAAACAAAGACACTACATCAAAACTAACGAGCTTATAATTGATAGGTAATTTTAAGTTGTTAATAAAAGAACTGAAATATATATATATATATATATATATATATATATATATATATATATATATATTTCTATAATTAATATATACATAATATACTCCAACATACAATCTGCAAAATAGGTCATCTGTAAAGAGAGATATTATTATGAGGTTAATTAAAAATGCAATGAAATTAAAAATAAAAAAAATCGTATCTTTATTGGATCGGGACTTTACTGGAGTAAAGGAAATCCTAATTATTAATTTAACTCAATATAATTTAATAATAATTTATAATATTGTGACAATAACTCGAAAATAGCAAAAGTAAAAAACTCTTTGTACACGTAGTAAAACGAGAAATCAAATCGGCACTGTCGTAAGTTTATCGAATTAAACTGGCACTGTGTTTATTAAACTAAATTACGGAACTGAAGTTATTACAATGCAATGACTCTGGTACAGTGGAATAACGTTCGTGTAAACTTCTTTGATAATTATGGTATTTAATAGTAATTCAACAGGTCGACAAGGATATGATCTTTGTAAAAGATCGCAGTTAATCTCAAAGTTTTTCAGAGATAAAATAAATAACGTACAATACGTTGTTGTTTGTACGCTTCTTAAAAACTCACCGACTCTGCACTTTTAACAAATCTCGGCAGATTTATTGTATAACTTAAAAATGAATCTGTATTTCGCTTTAATAACGATATAATAATATCATCATCGTCATCAATTAGCCTATATTTGTCCATTGCTGAACGTATGCCTCCCGAAAAATTTTCCACCTATTTCTGTCTTGAGCTTCTTGTATCCAGTTTTTGGTGATGCGCTTGATATCATCCGTTCATCTAGTCGGTGGTCGTCCTCTGCTTCGATATGCATCTTACCTTGATCGCCATTCCAGAATCTTTTTGGTCCATCTATCATCCGTTAATCTGGCAACATGTCCGGCCCAAGTCCATTTAGCCCTGGCTATTTTTTAACTGCATCTGTGACTCCTGTTCTTCTTCTTATTTCTAGGTTTGGTACTTTCTTCCTGATGGTAATATTGATCTTTCCATAGCGCGTTGTGTAACTCTTATTTTATCTATTGTTCTTTTTGTCAGAGTCAGTGTTTCTGCACCATATGTAAGAACCGGTAAAACGCACTGGTTAAAAACCTCTCTTCTTAAACAAACTGGGATACTAGACTTGAAAATGTTATGAAAGGCAGCCCTTGTGAGACCTATCCTTTTTTGTACTTCAGTTGTCTGATTATCTCGGCCTAAGCGAATCTTATGCCCTAGATATTTGTAGATAGATATTGATAAGTTATTACTTGGTCGATGCTATGGCTCTCAATCAGAATTTTACCGCTGACTACAAGGTTGGTCATAAATTTTGTCTTCGAGGTGTTAATTTTAAGACCAATTGTTTTTGACACTTTATAGACCGTGTGCATCATTTTTGTAGCTCTATCAACTCTAAAATGATGTCATTGGCAAATCTTAGGTGGTTCAGATCTTCTTCATTTATATTAATTCCCATATTATCCTCTCGTTCCATTTGCTTATATTCAAGAACAGCTGTAAACAATTTAGGGGAGATAGTATCACCCTGTCTAATTTCACGTTCTATTCGAAACTTTTTGGTATCTTCCTGAAGGCGGACACAAGCTGCACCAGTTTCGTAAATACTTTTAATCAAGGCAATATATCAACATATAGTCAATGTGGCAGTCAGTCAATGCTCGAAGCATTTTATGATGATTTATAGTATCGAACGCCTTTTCATAATCTACGAATATAAGAAAGATAGAAAGATATAATAGTATACGATAATATATTTTATAATAAAAATATTTTAGGATTATTGCACATAAAAAAGCGTATGCCTCGAGATCAAGCTACGTCTGTACCCTTTCAGTACCAGGCCAGAAGCGATTTCCCTTTCTTCGGGAAATTCACAGCTTGCCTAAAAAATACCAATGTCATATTACCAAAACTTTCTCCAATTCCTAAAATTAGTGGCTATCTACCAAAAAAACTTTCTCCTCCTTGAGATATCTGATTTAGCCAAAGGGTTTTTAAAAGTATAGTGTGGCCAATTTAGGGTCACAAGTTAAAAAATTTAGTGGTTTAACTTTTATAGAATTGCAATTTCTTAAGATGTGACCAAGTAACGGTCTTTCAAATTAGCGACAAGCAGATTAAAAATTGCTTTAACGCAGAGGCTCATGCATGGCCAGTTATATGACCTGATTTTAATTATGTTGACTATTCCATATTCTATATGTGTTTAAAAGGAAGGCAAATCAAACTCGGATAATTACTGATGAATTAGTTTAATAAACATAACACTAAAGTTAACAACCAAAATGGTAACAAATAAATTTAATGAAATTGCAACACTAGCAAAAGAACAACAGCAAGGATTTAAATCGGTAAGATCATACACTGATGCTTTATTTATAATAGGGCAAGTGCAACAGCAATGATTAGAATACAACAAACCGGCATATTTGTGTTTCGTGGACCTTAAAATGGCATTTGACAGGGTCAAATAAAAGACAGTTATACACTTATTTTACGCAAGAGAATCGTGTGTAAAGTATATAGGGGCGGCTACATTTACTAGTAGATGCAGCAAAATATTTTGTGAAAAATCTGAGTACACAGTACATACCAAAGATGCATTAAATAGAGACCTATTAGTATATCACAACATTTACTGAAAATCTACACTGCGAATGAGATTCGTGAATCTTATGAGAATTTTCGTCTGCCCAAAGTTGAGAGTGGTGAAAGTTATTTATTCGATCCCTCATAAATTGCATTCGTAAATTCATTGTACCATAAATACCTGACTTATTTTTGTTATAATTTCATATCGTTTTCGTGTTTTTTTTTTTTCATAACAAAAAGTTTATTAAAATACTTTTTGCCCAATTTGTGGGACGATACATTTCTTATTTTTTGGCCATAGTAACTGCAAAAATGTTAAATAAATAATGCTATAGAGATCAACATTGATTTTGGGCATTAATAAAGTTATAGATATAAACGTCTCGTCTTTTTTGTACAGTTTTTGTTTTACTTTATAATATTTATAACTAATTAATAATTAAGGTAACACCTTGACTTTGTTTTATTTTTAAGTCACTGAAAAACGATGACCCAGATACTAAAATATGTATAAGATAATTGATTACCTTTGTTTTCTAATTTAAGATATAAATGTAAATTAAGACTAACGTTTAGATTAATTATTAAATATATTAATTTTTATTCCAATAATATGTTTACCAAGAAACCTTGGCTCTGTGTTACGCATAGTTTAAATAATTTATTGCAGTATTCAAAAATGCATAACGAGCTATTTTTCTTTAATATTTATTGAATGTAGAAGATAATGCTTAATCACAGAATTGAATGAGGTAATCGGAATCACCAATGAAAATAATTACTTGCATATTACATAAATTTGTTTGCGATTTAAAGATTAACAAAACATAAAAAAAATATAAAAACTCTCAAAGTTTTGACGCAGTACATAAGCAAGTTTGAAATTGAGAAATGTGCTATTTTTTACTAAAGACAATGATGTTGTTTATAACTGTTGTTTTATAGCCTATGGCATTAAACAATGATGAACACATTTATAGAAATTATACTTAATAAAATATCTTCAGGTTATTCAAAATCAATATTGGAGTGAATCGGCAAATCTACAAATTAAACACTAATTGCCAAATCAAAAATTTTTAACAAAAGAGTCTTTTATCTGCTTTACTATTTAATATATAGGTATGTTGTAACAAAATAAACAAAAAAAAGATAATAAAAAGCTGATCGTTCACCAAGACTCAACGAAGACCACGTTGTTTAGTTTAGGAGCTTCATTTGGGAAAGATAAGGATATAAATGATAAAAAAGTACATACTTTGTATGTACTTAAAAATGTACTTAAAAATGTATGTAAAAGTACATACTTAAAGACAAATAGAAAAACGATAGATAATAATTAAATCACAGTTTGACAAAAGAAGAACAAGAAACACTGTATACATCTAAAATGTAAAACAAATTTCTTGACCTGAAACTAATGAAAGAAGCCAAGATTAAAAATAAACTAAATATTGCTCTTAACCTTTCAGTGCTAACGTGAATTATTTTGACATAAGTGCTAACGTCCGTCTCTGGGACCGTATGTTTATATATGCCTTAGTACTGTAAATTTTACAAATTTAGTTATTTCAAGGGTCTTATTGAATACTTTTTTATTTAAAATAAATGCAGTTTTATTTAAAAATTATATTTATAAACATTTTTTTTGACAAAAATAATTCCTTAACAAAAACAAGCAACTATTCTAAAAAGTGAGAAAAAAACTCTAAAATCGGAATATAAACAAAAAATTTGCTGAGTTATTTTTAAACTAAAAACGAAATTATCCACACTTAAGCAACTCTAATAATACGAAGTAATTTTAAACTTAAAAAAAGTCAATCTTTTTCTGAACATTCCACACATATACCCTTTATGTGTTCTAAGCACATAAATTTATTGCATGAGTAACAACTGTACTTTGTTATTCGACTTTTCTTGCTTCCACAGTAAAAACAACGACCATTAGATTTTTCAATATTTTGTACATTCAATGTGATATCAAACATTTCTCTGAGTCGCATACTTATCACCCTTGGCAGGTTTGTTGCAATTGCTCTACGTCTTGCATGTGGTTCAAGCAATTGAATACCCATTGTCTCTAAAAATGTTCTTCTGTTGTAGTATGCGTTGGTCTGTCCGAGCAGAATTACACTTGTATATTGTAAATGAATTTATGCCGGCGATATTAAATATTGCATAAAATATCACCATGGACCAGCGAGTAATCGATCTTGCACAATTGTAGCTTTCACACATCTTATCAATAGTGTCGACTCCTCCTTTGGTTTCGTTGTAATCAATTATTATGTTAGGCTTACCAGTCTTTGGATCCAACGTATCATCTTTATAATGCATTGTTGACATCAGGAGCACATTTTTTTTCGGTTTTGTAATATACGAAACAATAGTGCATTTATCTTGATATGCAAACATACTTATAGAAGTAGGCCTATTTATAGGCGCCGTAAATTCCAAAGGCAGTTCTTCGAAGAGTTCCAATTATAGTTAGCTGATGATTGGCCAGTAATGTGTCAGCAAGCTGCTTACTGGTAAAAAAATTATCAAGAGTAACATTTCTATTTGTACCCCAGATAGGTCTGCACAAACGTACTACTAAACCCAAAGTCTTTGTGGTTTGCTGGTAGGGTCCCTCTGGTTGCTCACCAACATAAATTTCTAAATTTGAGGTATAAGCTAATTTAGCATCAGTCAAGGCATATAATACCGTACCTATTTGGTTTTTTTGGTATATAAACTTTGAACCCACAGCGGCCCCTAAAGGCTTCTAATTTTTCATCAACTGTACAATAGTTTGACATGGCGTAGTGTTTTGGCAAATTGGTGTTGAAGTCTTCAAAAAAGCTTCTGATAGGAGCTAATTTATCAATTTTTTATCTCTCTGCACGAGTTTGTTTATTATCAAAGCGAATAAATGCCAATATAAATTTGAATCGCTCGTATGACATTGTAAGGCGAAATATTTCTAAGGATGTACCGTTTGTTCAAGTCGCGAGCATTGAGATCCTCGAAGATTTTTATCAACAGGTCCTCGAAGACACTTCGTCTCAGGATCATTTTACCTGTGTAGGGTCATACGTCGCCATGTTACCAATTCCAACGGTAACTTAAACATCATAATTTTTAACCACATATAATGTAAAACAACTGTAAACTTATATCATTTAAAGGGTTTTGATCCATATATTTTGGGTCTCTCATAGCATGTATATCTTGTTTACACTGATGATGGATTTAACAATCCGAAAACGTTTTGTAATACATTTGTGATAGCCCGTTTAGGCATTTTATTATATACCTTTTACAAAGGATTTAAAATAAATTTTTGGTGATATATGGTATACAGCCAGCTACAGGAACTTAGTTTCGTAGTGGATTTTTATTTCTAGGAACTTCCAAATAAGGTCGACACAGTAAGAAAAGTATTTAGCCTGAGAATCTGTAATGATACATATAAAAATAAAACGAAGTTAGTGGTTATTAGCAGATAGCAATACAACCCAAATACTAGCAAAGAGTAAACCGTTGAAAGACTCATTGAGACACCCTGAATGCACTTTCAATTACACACTATGTTAAATTGATTAAATTACAAAAATACTTATATGGAAGGGAGATGTCTTTAGACTTAAGACTCTTCCTACTCCTATGTACCATCTCTTTTAGGGTTGACGGTGAGTATGTCCAAGTCTTGTCTGTTGTGGTCGTGGTGTATAAGAGCGTTTCATTCAGTTCTGGCCCAGTATCTTATATTCCTGAGCCAAGATTTCTTCTGTCTTGGTATAATACGTTTTTCTTTTATTTTTCCCTCAATAAATAGTTGCAGTTGTTCGTATTTCTTCTGGTGCATTATATGTACGGGATAATTATGATATGTTTTTTAACTTGGCAACGTTTGACAGATGTGGGCGAGTATTTTTCTTTCTAAGTTAAACTGTTTCGCAACATTTTTCTGTACAGCTTCATTTCAGAAATGGGATTAACTTATTAATGTTGCCCCGTTAAGTGTGAATATTCTGCAGTCATACAGAAGAATGTTTGTCATGTTCATGAATCCTGCTCTGGCGTTTTAAATTCTTCTCTGAATGTCCTTTGAGTGGTAGCTAGTCGATAATTAATTTCTGTACTTAAGTAGATTTATTACTTTTACATCAAGATTGTGATGAACTTGTAAGTCTTGGCCGAAAACTAACGTTTCTTTTCTTGGTATTCAAACCATATTAATTATGGTTGATGCTTTTTGGGTAGTAGTATATAATATGTAGCTGTGAGACAGTCTTGAAGTAGTGTCCTAGTTTCATACATACGATTAAAGAAATGTGCCAGATATTTGGTTGAAGCAGAATTTAAGTAGCCAACCACCGCTGCATCTTCACTAGGTGCCTTCTGTGCGTTTATTTCACTTATGGCCAGTTTTGCCTGGGAGGAGAATTGCGAGGTCGTAAATAAACTTGGAACTTTGTTTGGGTCTGTCGTTTCTAAATCATTTTTTAAGGTATCGTTTCCAAATTTGTTTCTCTTGACAGATGTTTAAGTTACCATAAGTCAAAGACTTCCTTACTTCTTGTAGTAGTAGAAGCACTCTAATTGTGGGTATTAAGTAAATTCCTGCGTATGTCGTGGATTAATCATGCTACAGATGAGAAAAATGCGAGTAACCAAAACTGTTAGAATCTTTAAAATGGCGAAAAGATTCCTAGCAACCTTCATGCAGGTAAAAACCAATATTCGTAGCTTCGAGTATAATTTTTGTGCTATAGTAATTTAACTATCGTGCAGCAGGTAGGACGAGAGGTAGGGATCTTCTTATTTTCCTCGTTGATAAACTTAACACATTGTGTTCTACATGATAATTTTACCCTAGTTACTTTTACAGTACAATATTATTCCGATTGTATGATCTATTATGTAGATCATTGTTATACAAATATTTTCTGTGTAGTTATTATGTTTAAGGGTCTTATAAAAACGTCTATAAACAGCGTGTCGAGCGTGTGTAAAATAACTAAACTAAACGTATTATTTTTATGACAAAGGAGTTGTTTAACCCTTGCGCAGGATCAACCTTTTAATTAAAAACAGCAAGGACCAATGGTGACTAATAAATTTCCATTTAAAATTGTTTATTTATTAAAAATAATTTAAAAATAACGCTTTTACAATTAAAAAAGTATTCCTAGATGTTAACGGAACAGTTTAAACGATAAGAATTTATAATTTATTTGGAGTCTTCGGCTTCAGTTAAATTGGTCATCGCAGAATACACAAACATTTGATTTCTTGCTGTGCTTACCGCATACCTACTTCTGACATTTTGAAAAAACTATGTAGTTGTTTTTGCCAACTTATTGATCTTTTATCTTCTAGATTTTGATAATTTGCAACATGAATGGCATCATTCCTTTGTATGTTGGAATACTGTTGAAGGTACAACTTGGAAAAATTTGCGTTAAAGTATCTTTTCCATGGCATGCACTACAAAATGATGAAATCCATTTAAATTTGCAGCTCTTCTTTTAATCAGAGGTAGCGTTAAGGCAAGTCCTAATCCTTGTAGAAATAAATGACGACGATAGCTTTTATTTTCGTTCCAATTTGAAAAAATGAGAATAAATAGAGGGTACTCATTGATGGCTGCAATATTCAACAAAGTGAAAAACACTGAGAGTGGCCATCTTCGTGTCGATCCTTTCGACTTATATGTTTGCGCCATCTGGTCTTAAGTATCAACACCTCCCTTGGTCTCATTATAAAAAATATTGATATCTGATTTATTTTTGTAGTCGTCGCTTACAACCTGATTAGAATGCTAGGTTGATAGAAAGAGAAATACATTTCTAGGCTTCTGATGTGTTACATAAGAAAGAAGAATAACTGGTGCGTTTTTGGAATTGAGGATCTGAAAATGCAAACATTTTTGAATACCATTGTTTTCCTTCCGTTTTCTTAAGTACTTCCGGTATAGTCCTGCGATTTTGTTGAAGAGGGCCAACTAAAGTTAGACCGAAGTGTTTGTAAAGAACTTCTGCAAGATCTACGGAAGTGTAATATCTGTCCTTCGTTACGTTACGTGTACAGTGTAGAATCAGAGACAGCAATCTTTTTACTATTCCACGTGGACTACGTGACTACGAATCTACAAGTATTTGTATAAGAACACTAAATTTGCCAGGATTTTTCTTCATGACACCTTTGGACAGACATCTGCCTCAAAATAAAGATAACATTTCGTCAATTACGACGTTCATACCTGGTGTAAAATATTTCAAAAATGTATCGTTCAGCAAATCAAACATTTTACATAAGGTGCAAACCTATCTGCCGGTTTGCTCTCAGCTCTGGTAGTTTTATCGTCAAATATTAAAATTTTTGTCACTTCTCGGAATCTGTTTCGACTAATCGGGTAAACATACTCTAATCTGTCAAATTTTCAGAGCACAAATTGTAATAATCTAAGTTGGTGTCATCATTAACTTTCATTAAAATGAAAATACCTTCTTCTTCCTCAAGTGCCATCTCCGCGGCAGAGATCGGCAATCATCACAGCTATTCGGATTTTTAAGGACAGCTGCTCTAAAAAGTCCATTTGATGTATACTTTATCTAATTTAGATAACTACTTACGTCATTTTTTACGTCAGAGATCGAAGTTGACATAGTTGCCAAAGTATAAAAAAATCCTGACTCCATTTTAAATCAAATAGATTACATAATTATTGCAAAAGTATAACCATCTCTTTACAACGACTATTTAAATTCTTATGTAACATTTTTGAAATAAAACACACTAATTTTGTTCTAAAAAGAACAGATTTTATTAAATATTAAAAAATATAAAACAAGAGATATTCACTTTAAAATTCAAAATAATGAAGTACAAAAAGTGTCAACACCGCAACTGTCAAATAAGTGTTACCAATTTATGCCAAAATTTTACCTTCGTTCGATTACAGTTACAGTGTGTTCCGAACAAATGTTCTTGATAAAAACGCTTTATAATGCATTTATACAATTAATTACTATTAAACTGGGAATAAGCCACAATTAAAGATAAAAATACGTTTATTGACGTTTTAATTTCCACTTCGGAAATCGTTCTCAAAATACAAACAGTAAATTGTAATTTACAGTAATTTACTGTGTGTATTTTGAGAACGATTTCCGAAGTGGAAATTGAAACGTCAATAAACGTATTTTTATCTTTAATTGTGGCTTATTCCCAGTTTAATAGTAATTAATTACTATTAAACTGGGAATATTAAACAATGCCACAAGAAAATAGCTTCAGAACAATATTAAGAAAGCATTTATACAAATTAAATGAAACATATTATTGTGTATTTCTATATGTTAACATTAATAGAAATTTTTAAATATTATTTCTACGCGTATATAATAAAATATGTCTAGTGGCTGTAATGCCAGTGTACTCGGTAAAGTGATTCTAAAAAAGAACACACCTACACCCTAAATATTTTGTGTTGGTATCATGTGACGTCACAGGCTATGACGCCGATGACGTGCATCGTTATATAAATTAGATGAAGTGTACATCCGTACCACTATCTCAGGTTTCTACGCCTCCCTATGCTTCTCTTTCCTTGGATTTTTTCCTGCATAATCAGTTGGAGCAAGGTGTATTTCTCTCCATGTGTAATATGTCCGAGATATTCTAATTTTATTGTTTTAATTGTATATTTCTTTATTCATCCTTCTCAGAACCTCTTTGTTTGTGACGTGTTCTGTCCAAGATAGTTTCAGAATTTTTCTATATACCCGCAGCTCGAATGATTCCAGTTTTTTCGTTGATGTTGCATTCTAGGTCCAAGATTCCATTTCATAAAATAAAGTCGAAAAAACATAGCACTTCGCCAACCTTACTCTTAGTTCCAGTTTTAAATCCCTGGTACATAGCACTCTTCTTATTTTGTTGAAATTTGCTCTAGCTTTTTTATTCTGATTTTGATTTCCTGGCTGTAATTATTTGTGAAGTTAATCATTGTTCCCAGATATGCATATTTTTTCACTTGTTCAACGTTGGTTCCGTTTATTAAAAGATTCTCGTTATTTCTTTGAGTTTTCGATATTCTCATAAATATCGTCTTCTTGACATCCATTGTTAGATCATACTCTTTTCCATACTCTGCGATTCTAGACACCAGTCTCTGAAGATCTTCAATGTTTTCAGTTAAGAACACAGTGTCGTCCGTATATCTAATGTTGTTAATGGGAACTATATTTAACTTTATTCCAACTGTTTCACCCTCATGAACGTTTTTCAGGATCTTTTCGGAGTCGACATTAAAAAAATTGGGAGACAATACGCATCCCTGTCTCACTCCACATATAATCTTCTGACAGATGTTCGTTAACACGCACTTTTGCTCGATGTTTATAGTATAAATTTGATATGATCCTGAGGCTGTTGTATCTTCTTTGTTTTCAGGATATTCATTAATTGTTTATGCCGTACTTTACCGAATGCTTTATTATAGTCAATAAAACATGCGTATATATCTTGTTTGACGTCCAGGCATCTTTTTATTAGTATATTAAGTGAAAAAAGAGTTTCTCGCGTTCCTAGGGTTTTGTAAAAACCAAATTGTGTATCCAAATTAAACCAAATTAGAGAGAGAGGCAAAAAATACCGGTCTAAGGGTCAATGAAGAGAAAACCAAATATATGTGCATTAACAGACAAAAGAGACGAGATAGAATAGGACAAAATGTAACAATAGACCCCTATAACTTTGACAGAGGGGAGAGTTTTAAATATCTCGGAGCGATTATCACCACAGATGACGATATCACGGAAGAGATAAAAGGGAGAATTCAGGCAGCAAACAGATGTATGTATAGCCACAACACTATTAAATTCAAGAGCCTAACACGAACATCAAAAATCGGGATATATAAAACAGTAATTAGACCGGTGCTCATGTATGGGTGTGAGACGTGGACGCTGACAAAACCAATGGAAAGTAAACTCAGATGCTTTGAGAGAAAAATCCTCAGAAAGATCTTCGGTTCCTATCACGATCCGAATACTAACCAATATCGAATGAGAACAAATGCCGAGGTCAAACACATGTATATTGCTAGCGACGTAGTCCAAGAGATTAAATCCCAACGCCTAAGATGGGCTGGCCATGTTCATAGACTCCCTAATAACCGCCTTACCAAGTTAATCTGGGAAGAAGTCCCGACAGGGAGAAGGCCCTTAGGACGTCCACGAATGCGATGGACAGATAAAATATGGTCAGATTTGAGAACAATGGGGCTACCCACTGACTTAAACATCATGGACGACCGTTCGAGATGGAAGTAGGTTGTGCAGTCAGCCAAGACCCACCCCGGGTTGTAGTGCTACCAGAAGAAGAAGAAGAAATTGTGTATCATTTATGTCTATGTCCAGTTTGTGATATATTCGGTTATGAATGACTTTAAGTAGTAATTTTAGCACATGAGACATCAAGCTAATGGTGCAGTAATCGCTGCATTCTCTTGCGTTTTTCTTTTTAGGGAGACAAATAAAAATCGATGTTAACCATCTTTGGAAAATATGCCTGAACTATAAATTTGGTTCAAGAGAGTCACTAAAACATCAATGTGGTTCTCATCTAGCATTTTTAGGATTTCTATAGAAAGCATGTCAGGTATAAAAAAGGGCTTGTCCCACTCTTCATTGTTTTTAATGCGTGTAATATTTCTTCTTTTCTAATATATGGACCTATTTCTTCTGACGTACGTTCTATGTGTTCCAGATCTCTTTTTTCATCGTCAAACAATTCGTCGATATATTCTGCCCATCTTTGTACTTTCTCGTCTGTATGTATTATAGTAGTCCCTATCTATCCAGAATTGCATGAGTGGGATTTTGTTTTCTAATAATAACCAAGTAAAAATACCAAGTAAAAAATACCAAGTAAAACTAAGATCTCGGTATCATCTGTTTTTTAGCACGTTTTTACGTTCATGTTCTTTATTGGTTCAACAGCTTAACAAAACAGACACGCGAAACAACAACCAACACGGCAGAGGCAGTTGAAATACTAAAAAACATAATGGACCAAGAGGGGTAATTATTCCACCGTATAGTTTTTATAAACATAAGAAGAAATAAATTAAATTATAAAAATGCTAATTATGGCATCTAATAGTGCAGTAGTTTGCCGAAAACTATTAATTATTTGAGATTTTTAGAAACAAAGGAATTTAGAAAATCGTATGTAATGCAATGTTGTGGATACTTTTTACCCACCCGTGGTCCTTCTAGGGTTAAAGGAGAAGAAGAAAAAACTCAAAAATATTACTACAGAAAACATATTCTGAATATTATTATATTTATACCATAAACGGACATTTTGCGAACTTTCATGCATTGTCTACTTGTATACTAGAAAGAAAGGCAAAATTGTATAGAAACAGAAATTGTTACAGATTTATACCTCAAACAATAAATTTTAACTCTCAGGTAAACGCAAAAACCGTTTAAAACAGATTTCAGCACATACAAAGGTTTAAAACTTCAGTAAATACATATAAAATTAATCTGATTAACAGACTGAATTATTTACAGCTAACGGATAAGGCTTTTGAAGTAACGCCGAACGACATTGAAATTGCCCAATGTACGAGTCTGTGTTAAATTAAAAACCTGGATTCAATAAAATTAGCCGACTAGAATAAGCCGCAAAGTAATAAAATCATCGCATTCTCTTTGATCATTTCGGTGAGGATTTCGGACGTGCAATCGGGAAGAGTATAGAAAGTAAATTAATTTTTTGTTTATATGAAAATATCTGCTTGTGACGTTTAATCATAGAGTTCCTTACCGCTACAAAATTGAAAAACAATTTAGAATTAAAAAAATTCAAATAATACATAGTAATAGACAACATCATATTAAAATTATAACGCATAGTCTTTTTTCAATAAAAATATTACATATTTTGTTGCACTCCACTGTAAGTTCCAGTCATCTTATTCAAAGTGGTTCTGCATATGTTTTCTTGTGGTATGTCGAAGTATAATATTAGTTTAAATGGTTTTCTGTAGATTTTGGTTGCATATCCTATACGTAGCTTCATTTTTGTTTGTTTTGTTTGTTGTTTTTAGTATAGTGAACCCATCATCTACATATCTACACAATACTGTGGGTTTTTTGATATGTATATATATTACAGGATCCAACTTGTAAATACAATACATTGTGGAGACGGCTATCGCCGTACTTCCGTTCTGCTCCGCTAAATCTCCCGGTCCAAGGCATGCTCCTCTTCCAAACCTATCGATTCCATCGCTCTTCTAATTCCTTCATTTCATGAGCGTCGAGGTGTACCTCTTTTTCTTCTTCCAAGGGACTGCTCCATCTGTGAAGTCTTTGGAACCAACGTTCGTCAGGCATTCTCAATATACGTTTAAGCCATTTTAAACCTCTTCTTTCTATTTTGTTAATGACCGTTTTTGTAGCATTCGTGTTATTTCTTATAGATTCGTGGACCTTTCGATTTCCAGCCTTGACGTTCTAGCACTTCTTCTCAAATAATCCATTTCAACTGCCAACAATCTTCTCTTCGGGTCTGCACTAATTGTCCATACTTTAGAGCCATAACAAAGAACTGATTCAACCATGGTTTGCCCTATTCTTTTTTTGGTCCTTTTGGAAATGTTGCGATCCCATCATAAGGAGTTCAGACATCCTAAAATTTTACGTCCCTGATTAATTCGGTATTTAATTTCGGTTTCTCCCAAGCCGTTGTTATCAAGGAGTGTACCTAAATATTAAAATTTTTCCACTTGTTTGATTTCCACGTCCTCGTCTATTAACACTTCAAATCTGGCATCTGAATTGGTAACTAAACATTCTGTTTTTTTTTTTCATGCTAACTTGTAACTCCCATTTTACATACTCCCGAGTTTTTCTTTTGTACTTCCCGCTTTAATTAAATATTTAAGAAGAATATTGTGCCCAAAACAGAACCAGCTGTTCACAATGTAAATACTGCGGTTTATCTCTGCTGTAGTGTTATGTTCAGTGTTGACGGGCCACTTCTAATTATACAAATTAGTTAACTGCTTCTATTACGTCGTTTTCTATAAAAAGTAGCAATATAATGTGTGATTGCGTGCTTATTTTCATGTACTTTGTTTTATTGGTTTTATTATTAAACCCCTTTTTGTAGTTAAAATTTTTAGTTTTACATACGCCTTTCGTATAGCGTTTGCCGTTCTCTTAACACTATTGATATCATCAGCATAAGCAAGGATTTGCACTTATTTGTTACAAATTGATTCAGTAGTTGTGATTTGTGTCATTGATACTGGTTTACTGACCTAGATTGAACAGTATAAAGGATAGAATAGGATTCAGACAGTTCCACCTGGATTTGTACTCTATATTCAAATTTTTTCAGAGTTAGTTTTATTAAATTTACCAACTGATTTTATACTCTTTGGTTGCTTTGAATATTTTTCTTCTATTTACAGAATCGTAGGCTTCCTTGTAGTCAATAAATATGTGAAGAGTATCTATTTCACAATCTAGTGTTTTTTCAACAATTTGTCTTAGAGCTGTAATCTGATAATTTCTGGATTTACCACTTCTAAATCCAGTATGGTCTTCTTTTTCTTCAGGTGCCATTTCCGCTACGGAGGTTGGCAATCATCATAGCTATCTTAATTTTTGAGGCAGTAGCTCTAAATAATTGTTTTGAGCTGCATCCAAACCATTCTCTCAGGTTCTTCAGCCATGAAATTCGTCTTCTTCCGATGCTTCTTCTGCCATCTATTTTTCCTTGCATTATGAGTCGCAGGATGCCATACTTATCGCCCCTCATCACATGTCCGAGATACTGTAGCTTTCTTTCTTTAATTGTAAGTTCAATTTCCTTCTCTTTGCCTATTCTTCTCAGTATTTCATTGTTTGTAACTCTATCTACCCAGGAAACCCTCATAATTCTTCTATAGGTCCACATTTCAAAGGCGTTAAGTCGTCTCATGGTATCTAGATTTAACGTCCATGATTCCACTCCATAATATAGTACACTGTATACGTAATATTTTGTTAGGCGTACTTTAAGAGCTAATGTTAGATCTTTGCCACATAGGACCTTTTTCATTTTTATAAAACTAGAACGTGCTTTTTCGATTCTGACTTTGATTTCTGCCGTGTAGTCACTATTTTCTGTTATAAGTGTTCCTAGGTAAGTGTACTTTTTTACTCTCTCGATCTGCTGGCCCTCTACTATCAAGATTTCGTTAGTATTATAGTTGTTTTTACAAATTTTTATAAACTTCGTCTTTTTGACATTAAGAGAGAGTCCGTACTCCCTACTACACATGACTATTTTGTTCATGAGTCTTTCCAGGTCTTGTAAACTATCGGCTATTATTACTGTATCATCTGCATATCTGATGTTGTTAATTAAGACTCCATTTACTCTTATGCCGACTGTTTCATCTTCCAGAGTTTCTCGAATTACCTCTTGAGAATAGGCGTTAAATAATAGAGGTGATAGAATGCAGCCTTGCCTGACTCCTCTCTTTATTTCCATTTCTTCAGATGTTTCTTTTTCGATTCTTACTATTGCTCGCTGATTGTAATAGATGTGTGTTATTAGCCTTAAATCTCTTTCATCTAGGTTTTTATTTTTTAGAATTTCCAGGAGTCGATCATGTTTTACTTTATCAAACGCTTTATTGTAGTCTATAAAACAGACGTAAAGAGGACGGTTAACATCCAAACATCTCTGTGTCAGCACATTGAAGGAGAATAATGCCTCTCTGGTACCCATACCATTGCGGAACCCATATTGAGTGTCACTAATATCCAGCTCCAGTTTTTCAAGAGAATTTTCAAGGTCACTAATTTTCAAGAGAATTTTCAAGGTTTGTGACATTAAGCTTATGGTTCAATAGTCACTACACTCTTTGGCATTCACTTTCTTTGGCAAACACACAAATGCTGATGTCAACATTTCTCTAGGAATGAATCCCGTAGTATAGATAGCGTTGAACAGTTCTACTATTATGTCCAGGTTTTTCTCGTTGACCAACTTTAGTAGCTCGCTTGGTAATTCATCTGGACCAGCAGATTTATTGGTTTTCATTAAGTTTAATGCCTGACTAACCTCTAACCAGTATGGTATTTTCCTACTATTCGTCTTTCATTGTTTCTCTAATTTCACTTGGTGTTTTCCTGGTGTGGTATCTTGATGCTTGAGGATATCACGTTGTAGCGTTTAAATATTTTTTTGCGATAATTTTCTTTCTTTTGGTTTTGCTTTTATTATGATTAAAAATTAAACTCATTAGTAACAAATAATAGGGGTGTTAGTTAGTTAGCGTGATTGCCTCTATAACGTAGAGGAGAATAGTAACAGTGGAACATCTGGTGATTTGGTAAAACAGTCTAAAGATGAAACAGATCAAACTTTAACAACAATATGACAATCTAACAACATTCGGATGTCCCTATTGGAATATTGAATTTATATTGCAAGAATACGTTTTCTTCTGGTTTGTAAGAAGGGATTTCTTTTGTTTTTTTTTGTGAAAAAGTAGATATCAGTTATCCATTTTGTCAACTTCGAGAAATTCAAGTTTTCTCTTGATATTCAAAATGTCATCATCATTATTAACCTGGATGCATCCGCTGTGGGACATAGATCTTCTTCAGCCTTTTCATATGTCTCTGTCTTGTGCGGTTTACATCCAGTTATTGCTAACACGCTTCAAATCGTCAGTCCATTTAGTTGGTGGACGTCCTCTGCTCTCTCTTCTTGTCTTGTTTTTTATTCACTCGACAATATGTTTTGTCGATTGGTTGTCTGACAATCTGGCGACGCGACGTGTCCTACGCATTTCCATTTTAGCATCGAGATTTTTTTTATGGCGTTTGTTGTTTTTGTAAAATTCAATTTAAAATGTAATAAAATACAAATCTGCTACTACCCTAGTGCGCTACAGACCAGTATAATCGACAAAGGCTATACTTTACTCTTCTTTATATACTTATACTATAGAGCAACCCCTATAATTACCTTTTTAAAAAATATTTTTTCGTCTTAAAATTAGTCACAATATCTCATATATATTCGTCATGGAACAGAGTTCATCGATAATCCTTTTTTTTAATAGAGTCTGCTTAAAAAATACCCATGCATACCTCTAGAGAGTTCACTCGGCCTACTTGATATGCAGCTCAATCTAAAATAATGGAAAGCATGGAAAGGAAAAGAATGATCTGATACTGTTGTCTAATTCCATATTCCGTACACACTTTTAATCCAAATTAATTAATATCCCTGTTGTCGCTGCTGCTCTTAACACGGGCGTAGTGAATGGGGTACGCATAAATGGATAATGTAAATTGGGTAACTTTGTTGATTGGACAAGGTTCCCCTTTTCTCCGGGAAATAATTAAACTGATAGAGAATATAAACTTTATTTAGACATTTCTGAAAAATATTGTTAAACCGAAAAATAAAGATCTAACCGTGTAGGAAACTTTTAAGTAAATTTTGCGGTAGTCAAAATTTTTCGTTTGTTTTTTTACTTAATTTTATTTATTCTTCATTGTAATTTAATCATTATCCCCATTTGTGTAAAACGAACTGCATATGACCTTTACTATTTTCTTGTACTTACTTTTACGCAAGTACAGACGTGTCGGTCAAATATTTACTTTTTGTTCTATAGCTCTATTATTTTTTATTATTAAGAGTCGTGGTATCTAGCTAACAAACACATGTTTTTGTCTTCTACTCCTCACTTCATTTTTCTATGGAAGCATATGGTGAAGTCATGATGTTTAAAAGACTATAGTTAACATATTAACCCTGTTCCAGAAATGAACATATTGTTTTAAAATATAAAATAAAAATATAATTCTTTGACTTTTCTTAGTGTCTAATAACTAGAACACACTTTATCAAGTTGAACGTGACACTCTGGCGTTTGATGTCTGACCCTGTTAAATATTTTTCACACCTAAATAAAATAGGGGTAATCTTCCCATTTTACGCATTATGTAGTTTTTTTATCAGTTCAGTAAGAGTAGTTCAAGTTGACACATGGCCATGGAGCCATCACAGCTAGTAGTTAAGAACTCGCAATTTAAGTGTTAAATATAATATTCTCTCTCCGCCGAATTAGGGCATTTTCTCATGTTTATATTCTCGTGTTTATTTTACGTGTTATAGAGAAAGAGTACATTTGATATTGTATAGTATGTTACGTTACAATAAATGGTAACGTGATAAAACAAGTAAAAAAATATCAGTATTTGGGAACTTTGACCAATGACACCAATGATCATACTGTAGAAATAAACAGACGAATAGAGATTGCCAGATCAGCATTTATACGAATGAAGCCACACCTAACGTGCAAAAATCTAAATTTGGAGATCAGACTACGTACCATTCGCTATTATATATTTTCAATATTATTATATGGAGCTGAGACTTGGACATTAAAAAAATGTAATTTAAAAAGAATCGAGGCCTTCGAACTCTGGTTATATCGCAGATTATTGAAAATATCATGGACTGATAGAATTACAAATAAAGAAGTACTGGACAGGGTTGGTAAAGAAACAGAACTAATCACCACTATACAAACCAGAAAACTGGAATACCTAGGCCACGTGATGAGGGGACCAAAATATGAAATTTTAAGACTGATAATACAGGTAAAGATTCAAGGAAGAAGATCTGTTGGCCGAAGGCAGAACTCATGGTTAAAGAATCTACGTGATTGGTACCAATGCAGATCGATTGATTTGTTTAGAGCAGCAAGTTCTAAAATAAAAATTGCCATTATGATTGCCAACCTCCGTAGGGAGACGGCATTCTAAGAAGAAGAAGTATGTTACGGCCGTGTTGGGCCTCTCTACTCTTAAAAGATTTAATTATAAATCGATAAACTTAGAAGTGATTTTATTTCTCTGGAGCTATATTTGCTCACAGTAAAAATCCTTATCCTTCAACGGTCACTGAAGATCCAAACCTAT
Organism: Diabrotica balteata; assembly: GCA_918026665.1. Taxonomy (NCBI): domain Eukaryota; kingdom Metazoa; phylum Arthropoda; class Insecta; order Coleoptera; family Chrysomelidae; genus Diabrotica; species Diabrotica balteata. Next base: position 110,688,336 of record OU898279.1, on the reverse strand, counting down.
GGAGATGCATCCATTCACAAGTTCTTTGAAGTAAGGCTTGTAATCAAAAGATTTCCAACTCTCATGATGTAGGTAGTCAGTTACAAGGCTCCCTCAAACCCCATTTTGAGCTTTGTGAGATACTTCCGGAAGTAGAGTGCAGTGAGGTTTTTAATTTAATTTGATCTGTGAGGAGATTTGCCTCTACCTTTAACAGTCAGTCTTTCCATGCTTTTCCTTCTAGTGATCTGACCAAAATACTAATTGATTGCTAAAAGTTAAACGAGAAAAATCGAAGAACCCTGAAAGGAAAAAGAAATAAATATCAAGGTGAAGAAAGAAATAAAAACGATAGAAATCTTACAGACAGAGTTCAGACAGACATTGTGAGTAATATGGACTGCCCTAAAAACGATGTTAACAAAATTCCTAGAAATTTAACAAGTAAAGAAGAGAAACGACATCTTTAAGGTCCATAAAAAAGTGAAAGAAATGACAAGTAAAACACAGAAAAAAACAAAAAACTTTATTAATAAATAATAATAACGAAATAATTATAGATACAGTAGCTAAACTGAAGATATGGAAAGAATTTATTCAGACATTTTTGACGACGATAGACCTTGTTCTCTACCATCCACAGATGAACGAATAAATAAAAAAGGTCCAGAAATAACCAAAGAAGTTATTTAAGCAGTAAAATCTTAAGGAAAACCAAAAAGCCACCGGTCCAGACAATATCGATGTCGAACTACTTAAATTAATTGCTCATAACGAAGTAAAACCCGGATATGTGGAAGGTGGCATTCTGATTGAAGAAGTTGTGTGATAACTTTAGTAATATTAATTGACTTATCATTTCGCTTAAATAGGTCGAGTATACTAATAAAAAAATTAAAATATTTAAAAATTACATAAAACATAGTTTGTATAGTTTGTTTGTCTGTAACTTTAAAACGATTTGGAAAAAATTCGTAATGAAATAAATTAACGGTAATTAAATTTTGTATAAGATACATCTGGTTAAAAGGTTTTAATTTGTATGAATAATAAAAGAGGCAAAACAATCTTACTGTCAGGAAAAAGGTAAAAAGATAGAAGATCTTCAGAACAAATACGACCTATTCAAACAACATAAAAAGGTTAAAGTAATGGCAGGGATGCAAAAAAGAATACACCACACAGCTGTTTAAGATAAAAATGGAAATACTATAATAATGACTGACGAAAAGCTAAAACGATGGAAAGAATATATGGAAGAGCTCTTCAACAACGAAAGAGAAAACCTACAAGACATATCTTTCAAGGACAGAGAAACGTATAGAAATTACAAAGGAAGAAATATTGTATGCACTAAAGAATATTAAAGACGGAAAAATCACGGGCCCAGATCAACTTCCTATTGATACCCTTAAAATCATAGAAAACCAGTACATGGATATCCTCTTAAAGCTCTTTTAAGAAATTTATCAGTCGGGTGAAATACCCAATGAATGGTTGACCTCAATATTTATTTGTCTTCCAAAAAAGAAAAATGTTAAAGAATGCATCGACCACCGCAGCATAAGCCTGATATTTCACAAATACTTTTGAAGATAATCAATTCACTACCAATTTGGATTCTGTAGAGGCGTAGTTGTATGTAAACTAAGATATTTACGTCTGTTTCATATATTACAACAAGGCATTCAATAAAGTCCGCCACAAAGAGATAATGGACGTCCTCAAAGCAAAACAATTACAATACAATGACCTTCGAATTATAACAAATCTATATTAAAAACAGCAGGCACTTATACGCATTAATAAACACACATCAGAAGAGTTCGAAATTAACAGTGCAAAAGAGGTGTGTATTGTCTCCACTTATATTAAATGCATACTCTGAAGAAATTATAAAAAGAGCTGTTGAGAGAGAAACGGCAGGAATAAAGGTCAATGAAACACCAATTAACAATATTAGATATACAGACGATACTATCATAATAGCAAAAACCTCCTCCAAGACCTCCAAAAGCTAATGAACATCCACAAAAATTAAAACTAAACTTATGAGGATACAAAAAAGCCAAAATAATGATGAAAGCCTGACAATTAACGGTAAAACTTTAGAACAAGTTGAAAACTACAATTATCTTAGTAGAATAATTAATCACACAAACGATTACTTCAAAGAAATCAAAGTTCGAATAGAAAAAGTACGAACAAACTTCAATAAAATGAGAAAGGTACTTTGTGCAAGAGAACTAAAATTAGACTTAAGAGTAAGGCTGGCAAGGTGTTATATTTTCTGGACTCTTATTTACGGGATAGAAGTATGGACACTTAACGCGTCGACTACTAAAAAGTTTTAAGCATGTGAACTGTGGGTGTATAGAAGAATCCTGAAGATATCATGAACCAGGCATGCAATAAACAACGAAGTTATGAGAAGAGCCAACAAAGGAATGTAAATATTGAAAACCATCAAGACACGAAAGCTGCAATATCTGGGGCATGTTATGCGTAATGAAAGATACAACATACCTTAATTAATTATACAATAGAAAATCTAGGGCAAGAGAAGTGCAGGAAGCTTGAATAACTTGAGGGAATGGTACAGATGCACACCAATCGAACTATTCAGAGCGGCAGCATCTAAAATCAGAATAGCCGTGATAATTGTCAACAACCGTCGAGGAGATGGCACGTAAAGAAGAAGAAGAATCTATAAACGTTGCTGCAGAATACCAATAAATACAATAAAGGGGAAAATATCGTCGTTGTGCGGATCAAATCTGCTATGTACATTTTTTGGTGAAATTGAGTTGTGAGCACAGAAAATCTAAAAATTTAATTCTTGGTATAATCTGCTAACACAATGGTATCATCTGCTATAGGCTATGAATAGAATTAACTAAGTTATAAACATTTGGTTAAAATCTGCTATGTGTTCAAGTGAAGTAAAATCTGCTATGTGCTAAAATTGCCTATACCATAACCACAATTGCAACAAAAATCATAACCACTTCTGCCCAAGTACACTTGCGTCCAAATTCTGCTTTTATATAAATGGGGGAAACAACTTCGGTCAATTAGCCCCCAGATACACCAGCTGTCGAGAAGCCTGAGAATACAACTGCAGTCTATCAGTCCCAGGACACGACTGCTGTCAATCAACCTAAACACACGATTATGGTAAACCAACCTCTAGACACACCTGTGGTCTAACAGCCCCAGGACACACCTACGGTCCACCAACCCCAAGACATAGCTGCGGTTGACCAAACTGAGGAATCCATTACTAGGTTATCCATTAGCTTATAAGAGACGGCCAGCTAAAAAGAATCGATTTATGGGAAAAATATACATTGGCTTCGAGAAAAATGAAGAAGGAAAGATAACTTAGTAGAAAGGCAGGAGAGAGGTGTACTGTCCAGATGTAAATATGAAGATGTCCAACAGAAAATAAAAATAACTCATTTATGTGCCCAAATAACAGACCACGCGACGAAAGAAAACAGATTAACATTATGTTCTGGAATTTAACAAGTTGGGAGGCAAAAAGAGTTTTCGTACAAAGTAATGTTGACATATACTCTCGGAACAAAGAAAAAGCTGTAATTAAAACAATGTGTTGAACCGAAGAAAGCCTGTTCACGTGATTGCCATTTAAATTCACATTTGTCATGCAATCGAATTTTTGTGTGCCGAACGTGTTTTCTAAACACACTTAATCATAGTCGTGATACATATATATATATATATATATATATATATATATATATATATATATATATATATATATATATATATATATTATTGTGATATTTAAGTCTTAGTGCTTCAATCAATTAATTAGCTAATTAATTAATTAATTAATTAAAATTATTTAAATGATATGACTATGATTCTATCACACTTTATAATTCTCTTATCTCATGGTTCTATTCGTGCTTCAATATCTATGCTATTACATGTGAAAGGTAAGGTCCAAAGAATACCGGAATAATAAAAAAAACATATAGGATCTAACATTATATATTGAAATAAAATAATGAAAGAAAATTCACACTCCAAAATTTTCAATAAACAAAATCTCATATAATGATTCTCAAAATTTGTTCTACGTACGTGAATCTTTAAAATTACTGGTACAAACAATATTAGTTGAAATCTCAAAATCCAAATATTATTCTAAATCTCCTAATTAAAATATTTATATCCTTTCTAAATTAAGTGTAAAAATTGTGTTAGCAATAAAAGAAAAACTGCAGAAAACAAAACTATCTCTCTCTGATGATGAGTGGTTCAAATCCTTGTTCCTTGTAGACTATATTATCTACTCTCAGCCGCTCCCTAGGTAATCAGCAACCTTACAACAAATTATTGCAAGTTTACCGTCCTTAATGATCTCCTTCAAATGCACAAATCGTTAAAATTATGCTAGCTACTTCTTCTCTCAATAAACTGAATCTCTCGTTGGCCTGAGTGAAAAATGACTCCTGGAATATCTTTTCTTTACGATAAACTGAATCTCTCGTTAGCCTGAACAGTGACTCTTGGAATATAAGTAGAAAATATAACTTACAATCTTTTACTGGATCAGCTTCTGTTAGATACACTAACTATACGAAAACTCACAAACTTTCACTGCTACTGCTTCCTACCTCTGGGAAACTACCCGAGAACAACGGCCGTTCGCCTTCTACCCTTGGAAACTATTTGACTAGCTTTTTATTTCAAAAACTAACTAACGTCTCATTCTCAAACCAAACCTCTCACCTTTTCCAATCTCATCCAATCAAAACGCGTCATACATCTCCCATTTCTTCATTTCGATAACACACAAATTTTTACCTGCAATTATAAAATTTCCGAACATTATTTAAAAATTAATCTTTTTCTACCAATTCTTAAAAACTAACAAAAACCTATCTTTCTAAAATCTATTCTATTGTCCTAATTACTGCACAACATTTATTTGGGAAAACCGCTTAAATTGTCTAAAAATTCACTTCAGCTTATTCACGTCATACAAATATATTTTAACAAAGAAAATAATTTGTGCATATCTTACGTTTTGTTAAATACAGGTAATCCAAAATTAAAAGACTTTCATTCTTCGAAATGTTTGTAGTTTATTGTTTGACTTATCTGAATTATTTTAATGTCTTTGAACTTTGAAATTTTTTAAGCAAACCAATATGTTTCTTGATTTTACATATCATTACAAATCCCCGCCATTTGATCTGCCGAAAACTCTTTGTTAAATTTTAAAAATGACAAAAGTTTTCCAGGATCAAATTATTTCACTATGTTATTAAAATCTACTCATGATACTGATAGATGTCGTGAATATTAAAACCTGTCTATTGCCTGTCTTTATACGGGATTGGATATGTTTTCGATTTAAATTTTCCCAAGTTTTTAACTTTAAAAATATGTTTATCATTTTTCCCCACTTGGCTTTCTTCAGATATTCCCATTTCTCGTGATATTTTCCATTCTGTAGCTCTTGGTTTATTTTCCTCTGTTTATTTTTTAACCATAAATAGTTAAAAAATTTATTTTCGAAATCTGTCCAAATTTTAAACTCATCTTCTTTGCTTTCATACCATAATGCTGCTCCTTCTTTCAGATGGTTTCTAATAGTTTCTTTGCAATCGTCAACATATCTCACATGTTGCAATTTGGTTTTCAAATTTTTAACAAACAGTACTGGGTGTGTTTTTCTAATATCCCCGCCAAATTGTATTTTCGCCTTGCTTGTTCCATAGGGAAACATTTCCCTTTTTTCCCCGGAATTTTGTTCCTTCTTGATTTCCTCCATTTTTCTTTCTATTTCTTGCATGTCTTCTTGTAACGCGTTTTCAAATTTTGTTTCTAATTTTTTTAATTCCTTTTTCTGGACAGTCATTAGACAGTCATCAGACAGTAATATTTTTCATTTTAGTTTCTATTTCTTCTCTCTGCATCTCTAGTTTTCTCTCTGTTTCTTCTCTAACTTTTGTAACAAAAATGGATTTGCTGGAGTGCCAATATAACAAGAATGTGTAGTGTAGCAATAGGGTAAACTCTAAAATGTACCTTGATACACCAACGAACTAATATGTGGAATAACAGAAGATGAAAGGGATTAGACAGAAATAAATTATGTGAAAGAAATAAATAAAGGTTAAATATGAATTTTTAAAATATAATAAAATTAATGCTGGCTAGCGACTATGCAGGAGAAAGACCACTTGACAATCAAAGAGGGATTCGGCCAATTTGCATGCCCTACAGAGACCGTAAGATGTAAGAATTAATGACTAGAAACTACCAAGAAATAAACAGAAGAAAGATAAAGTTGCTCTAATGAATATTTGGGCGCCAGGAAGTTAAATGGTTTCTTCCGAGATATCTTGTATTGCTGAAATATTAAAGGATAGGTACCAAGTGAAATATTGAATTGTTTTAACCCAACTTTAATAAACACCAATTTTATGTACAGACTATTTTAAATACTTATCTATGACCCACCACCTCTTATGTACAATTAACTAATCTATATTTACAATGAAAACCCCTGAATGCAATGATAAAACAGTTTCCCCTTTCCCAAATGTACCTATTTATGTGAAATGTTGACTAAGGTTATGCAATAGTTATATAAATATAATATAAAATGAAATATATAATAATATAAATGTTACAATTATCGAATAAATGAAATAAAACCTCTCCGGATATGTGTGCACACTATAACCTGTTAACGAGAGATTCCAGGGGAGTTACAATCTCAACCCTTAATGAATAATAAATGTTTTAATAAATTTACACTGACTATTATTTAAAAAAATGAATATGATTATTATTAATAAAAAGTTAAAGCCTTGAAGAGGAAGTTAAAAGGTATTATTACAAATTACACTGATTATTATTTAAAAAAAATGAATATGATTATTAGTAATAAAAGTTAAAGCCTTGAAGAGGAAGTTAAAAGGTATTATTACAAATATTAAATGAAAACAACAAAAAAAAAACAAAACTAGTTCTTCCTGTCGGTTTCTTTCTCCGTGGACCTGGGAGGTGGTCAGGATGAAGAACTAGATGCAGGTGGGTAGAGGTCCAAAACTGGACTCCAATAAAAGGTACTGAGACTTTTGACTCTTTAAACTAAAACCATAGAATTCTTCCCTGTGTTTAAATCCCCATAAATTTAAATTAAAAGTGTTTCTTCCCTCCCCGACTTGTCCTGGAATCCGTAACTAGGCTAAAAAAACACAGTTGTGTTACTACAAGGTCCTTTGTTTATACAAGAACGTAAAGAAAAACCAAAAAATATCAACACGTTGCTTCAAATTGAAGCAAAAACTATAATGTGTTTCTTTAAAAAAAATAACCTTGGGACTGTATGAAAATGTTTGGATATATTAACTAGGTAATTTTAAGGAACGCCTGGTATATAGATTATAGAATCGAAAAAAAGTATTAGCCGGCTTAAACGGTATGGAATTATAATTTATAATTGTTGGTTTTCATACTCGTAAAGAAATAAAATTATAAAAATATATTACTTGTAATCTGTTGAGGTATTTAGGAAATAAATGGAATAGTTAAATAGACCAGAATGTATTTTGAAAGAGGATTAAAGAAATAGATTTAAATTTCACCAACAAGGCGGATGATGTGACATGTTTTATATATAATTTATTTATAATTTAAAACTCACCGGCTGTGGTCCAAACTTAAAGTGTTTTCCCAAAACAACAAAATAACAAAAAGGCTTCTTCCAACACAACTGATTTTCCAAAAAAATAAAAAATTAAACCAAACTCATGGAATAAAGATGGCCCCCACAGCCGCCTCTGAACACGTCTGCTCACTTCACGATTCCAAGACCAAGTAAGTAGCACACGATGTTACGGCCGAAACGAAGTAGAATTTTTACATAGAGGGCGCAACTTGCTGCCAACTTTTAGGCATAAAATTTACTGAAGTTATTTGAATTTTAAGCATATTTCAAAATGAATTTAATTTATAATTAAGTTAAAGGATTCCAGTGACAGGACAGTAAGTGGGTATTTAAGTAACGGACTCGTTACATTCCCCTCTTACTTGGAGAAAAAAAATTTTTAAAGTGAAAAATTTTTTTTTTCTTTCACTTGACTGATTGGATAGATGTAGGTTAACCAATACTTCAACCATATGTGGAGCAATCAAGAATCGAGAAAAAAAAATATATAAACATATATAAAAATTATAGCCATGGCACCAATTGCCAAATACAGCTATTATATTAACTCACTATAATATAACTCACTATAATTACTTCCAAAACAATCTACATCGATTCACACGATTATAATTAACCACTGATTGTGAGTGATGTAGGAATAAAAAAAAATGGTTTCATCTAAAGATACCCATACTACACATACTATTTAGAGTAAAATTAAAGTAAAGTAAGACTCTAACATAGCATAGTATAGACTAGTAATACAAATGCTCAATACAAATAATCCAAAATAATGTGAAATCGGACCCTGGTTCCAAAATTGACTCATCAATGGACAACAGATTTATAGGAGAGCATATCCAAGGAATAATCAATCAGGCAAATAGGTGGACCGATACACAATAATAAGTAACAATAAGAAATACCAAACGTATATAAAACAATATACGTAACAATAAAAATACTAAACGTATATAAAACAATATAAGTGTCGAATTGGATGGTAATCCAAAATTGACCATACAGTGGACAACAGATTTATAAAGTAGCATATCCAAAGATAATCAATCAGGCAAATAATGACCCAATTCACACTATAACCAAACAAACCAAAAAGGGTAGGTCCACATATACCCACATCCGGTAATATGTGCCTAACCTAAAAATTCACCAAATAAATTATTGGATCAAAATGTGGGACTAACGGCCTGAACAAAAGGACAGCCATAAAATCGATTCCATCCTGATGATCTGCCATCAGTACATTTGGGATCCAAAATAGAGACCAAAAATAAAAACTAGGAGGTGTTATAAACTTAGTCAACCTAGCAAATGCAAAGTTGAACAACTTGAACTCGAAAAGGTAGAGTACCAAAGCATGTGAACTGCTGTGGTAACTTCTTACAACAAAATTAACTTATGCTGATACTCGATAACTATAGCATGTAGCTACAACAAATTTATAAGAATATCTAGCATAAGAGCACTAAAAAAGAGTTTAATGTGCCCGTAAACTCTAACAACCATAGCTAAATAGTAAGAGTAAGGTGGAAGTAATAACAAACAGAGCATCAAGAACGAGTAGACCAATTTCTGAAGAAACTGCAAATTTATAGGTCGTTCTGATACTAATAAAAGAGAACAGGATAATTCCTTGTTCAATATACCAAAATATAGATAAGTGGCTAAGGAAAGAAGTGAAATAACTATAAATGGTCATTTGTTGTCAAAATATGAAATACTATCCATAACTGTAATCTAAACATGCTAGCTGTAAAGGGAATATGTCATGGATTGCTCCCTCCAATAAACTATATAAATAAAATTAATAAATCAGCTAAGGAACAATTCAGTTATTAGACCAAAGTCTGAAAATATTAAGGATTAACGTTAAATATTCAAATCCTAATTAACATTAACAATAATTTACTATCTATGGAAGACATTCTACTGCCTAGATAACTGTACAGCTTGTCATGAAAATGGTGAATTCCGAAATTCATAGAACAACTGAGGCCTCTAATTGAACTAAAACTTCGAACCCACATATTCATTCACCTATACACAGGCAGAATCGTCTATATAATATAGGAATGTAATAAAATTATGCATACTGATTTTCCATATAAATTCCTAATGACTGACTTTGAAAAAAAAACATCCCACATAGCAAATCGAGATACACGTTATTATAAACTAGTCATGACCAATAAACTTAATCCAAATACATAAAAATTACAACATTCTTTCCAAACTGGCAAAACAAGTAAACAAGTAAAATGGGAAGAAAGTGATACAACACATAAACATATAGCACAGTACAGTAGCATTACAATATTTAGTTCCATACCAGTGCAACACCTAATATAAGTAAAAATCTCTAATGGCTTTAATAAATTTAACTTATTATAAATAAATACTAATCAAATTATAAGCTGTAGATATTCCAAATCTGGTGATTAATAACAAAAATCTAAGAAAATACCCAAATCGTAACCAAACCGAGCCAAAACAATAACAATCATAGGAATAAGTTAACTTAATAGACATTAAGTTAATCTTCCTCTGAAGATGAAGATGCTGCCTCATCTGTTGTATTATCAGGGAGTAAATCCTTTATATGAAATTGACCAATTCGTCTATTTGTCGAATTGTCTTTTAATTCATATACTAAAGGAGATATTACCCTAACGACAGTACAGGGAACATATTTCTGACAAAACTTAGCAGAAATGGCATCACCTTTATTTGATTTTACAAAATTCCGTTTCAAAACTCGATCGCCAACAAAAAATCGCAAATCTCGTTTCCTCAAATTATACTGATGCTGATTTCTAAGGTAAGAAGCTTTTAACTTCTTCCTAATATCAGCGAATATTGGAGGTAAGTTTTGAAGATCTTCCATGCGGTGAAGTTTCTCAGAAATTTGAGGAAGAGTTGTTGAATTTTCAGAAATTAAACCAAAATAATCACCTGACAGTGGAACATGCCTACCAAAATTAACATAAGCTGGAGAACACTGAGTGATTTCATGAACAGAAGTTCGGATGGCTTGAGCAACTGAATGGATGTACTTATCCCAAGCTCTATGATCACTGTAAGTGTAAGATCGAAGAGCAGTAACAATGCTACGATTTACACGTTCAGTGTGGTTAGCTTGCGGATGATAAGCTGCATTGTAGAATATCTTTTGGACCTTATATTTACTTAATAGATCTTTAAAAGCTTTAGAAACAAATTGTGGACCATTATCACAAGATACTATTTGGGGAATACCAAATAGTAAGAACACTTGTTCCTCTAAGAACTTCAAAATGGCTGGAGTTGTAGCCTTACGCAGAGGACAAACTAAAGGAAATTTGGTGAAGTAATCTACAACTACCAAACAATATGTGTTACCTAAATAACTACGTGGATACGGTCCAATAAGGTCTAAAGAGATCATTTGCCACGGGAAATTAATGTTCCTAAACGAACCCATTAATCCAGCTTGAGGTAGGTTACTCGGCTTGCATGTTGCACAAACTCTACATCTAGAGATGTATTTCTTGACTGAGTTGCGCAAACCAAGCCAGTAATATAACTCAGCTATTTTACTAAAAGTTTTATAAAAGCCAAAGTGACCTGATGTCACATCATCATGAAAAGTTCTTAAGACTTCATCCCTATTTGCTGTTGGGACTACTATCTTCCAATCAGACATATTTGATAAAGATTCAACTGGACTGATAACATGTTTATAGAGGATATTATTCTCCACCTTGAAATCAGGATACCTAGTAGGTTCTTGGGTGACATTATGAATCATCTTTCGATACCAATTATCTGGAGATAAAGTGGACAGATCTAAAAGATTGATATCGAATGTACGTGACAACGCGTCTGCAACCACAACACCATTGGCTTTGCGATGAACAATATTATAATCAAAAACAGAAAGCCTACAAATCCAACGGGACAAACGTTGTGACGGATTTTTCATGGAATGTAACCATAATAAAGAACTATGATCTGTGATGATAGTAAACTTACGACCCTCAAGATAGTACCGAAAGGCATCAAGACCATGGATAATTGCAAGAAGTTCTCTCTCTGTGGTGGAATAATTTTTCTGTGCTTTATTGAGCTTTTTGCTGGTATAAGCTATTGGATGTTCCGAACCATCCTTCATTTGAAATAGTACACCACCTGACGCAGTGTTGGAACAATCTGTCATGAGATAGAAATGCTCTTTAAAATTCGGAGATGTCATGACAGGTGCACTAGTAAGAGCGTCTTTTATACGCCGGAAAGCATCATCGGCTTCTGAAGTCCATGTAATAGTTTGGCCTTTTTTCCTATTTTTAAGGAGATCTGTAAGTGGGGCTAACAAAGTAGAGTAAGACGGCACAAAGCGACGATAATATCCACACATACCTAATATCCTACGGACTTGAGTAGTAGTCTTAGGAATGGGAAAATCCTTGATAGCACTAACTTTATCAGGATCAGTCCTTAAACCTTTACTATCGACTACATATCCTAAAAATTTAAGACTAGGACGACAAAACTGACATGTATCTAAATTAATAGTTAAATTAGCCTCTTTGAGACGTGAAAACAACTTATCCAAAATTTCCATATGAAGAGAAAAATCAGGAGTGACAACCAAAATGTCATCCAAATAATAAAAAACATAGGGCTCTAACTGAGGACCAATGACTAAGTCCATCAGACGACACATGGTCTGAGGAGCTGAAACAAGACCAAAAGGCATAGTGACAAACTGAAATAATCCTTTTCCACTAACAGCAAAAGCTGTATACTTTTTACTTTCCTCACTCAAAGGAATCTGTAAAAAAGCTTTAGATAGATCGATAGAAGAAATATACCTAGCATTCTGAAGTTTACTGAGAATGACGTCTATTCGGGGAATAGGATAAGCATCCCGATTTGTAGTAATATTATTCAACTTTCGACCATCGAAGCAAACCCTAAAAGATCCATCCTTTTTCTTGGTTAACCACAAAGGACTACAGTAAGAAGACGTGGAAGGTTCAATGATATTCAACTCTAACATGGAATCAATTTCCTTTTCCAAGTCAACTTGCCAAGCCTGAGGAATAGGATATTGATATTGTCTAAAAGGTGTGGTATCTCCCACTTCGATAGTGTGAGATATTAAGGATGTACGACCTAACTTGTCTTTCGACGAAAGAGTTGTAAATTTAGAGATCATATTCTCTAATTGCCTTTGTTCGGAACTAGATAAACTAGTAAAATCCTGAATAGCACTAAGTAAGGACAGATTAAATTGAGAAATAGAAAAGGAAAAATTAGAACAATTCAGTGTGCTATTAAAAGCATTTAAGAAATCCATACCTAAAATTATAGAATTCTGAACTGAAGGAATAATATAGAATGTAATTTGTTTACATAAATCTGCTACTGTGATTTCAGTTTCAAATTTGCCTGTAATAGACTGAACTGTACCATCTGCAGTAGACACTTGCAGAGAAGAAATGGGCATAATAGAAATCTCAGCATTTTTCAGTAAAGCTAATGAATGTGAACCTATCACAGAAATGTTCGAGCCACTATCTAAAAGAGCTAAACAAAATTGTCCTAAAATCTTAATAGGAAGATAAGGTCTATTATCATTATGTTTCTTCACTAATAATGAATTTAAATCAAAACAATCATTATCTGATTGGTCAAAAATTTTAAAAGGTGCTAAACTAAACTTATTGTCTCTACCTACACAATCAGAGGATGCAACAGGCAAACAAGAAGAATCAGAAATAAAAGAATCCTCCTGAATTGTGGTAGACTCTGGTATAGATATTGGAACTACTACACTGCTACTATTATGTCTATTATTAAAATTTGGGAAGATATTTGGGGAAGATAATCTATGTGAATCAAATGTATTATATTGAGAAGTTACTTCTTGGAATGACTTGGTGTGGTGTGTGTTGGTTTTTTGGAGACAACCCCTTTCCCTTTCCGACTGGAAGATGGGTTTGGGTGACTTGACGTGGTTGGACCAGTGACTTCGTTTGATGTAACGGTTTGATTCCCTGATGGGGGTGTGGACGGAGAAACGCTCAGGGGACGGACCTCCGATCGTTCGTTTCCCGAACACCTAAAACAATTGCGTTTGAGGGTATTTTCTTTACCACAACCGTGGCAGAAAATACGGGTACGAGGGATGCCGCAATCATAAAAAGTATGGCCAGACTCACGACAATTCCAGCACACTACAGAACTAATAACTGATATATTACGTTCAGAGCCCTTAGGTTGCCAAGAACGGTGTCTAAAAGAATTTTGATGACCGAAAGAGTCAGAAGAGTGTTTAGAAGTGGTTGGAGGTTGAGAAGACCAAGATAAAGTTTCCTCCAAACGTTTACACTTCTCGGTTATGTCTGCTATACTGGTGATGTCTACTAAAGCTAATTGCTGATGATAAAATGGCAGTAGACATTTGAGGATGATCTTAATTTTTGCAGAATCTGTCAGAGGTGTTTCAAGGCGACTACACATACCTAAAATGTTATTTATAAACATCGTAACAGACTCGTTTGGCTTCTGTTTACGATTTTTGATTTGGTCTAGAAGGTCATCTTGAAATGAATATGGAAGAAAATCAGATTTAAGTTTCTGAGCCAAATCAGACCAGTTAGAAAAGTTAGTGCGGTTATTCATAAACCACGTAAAAGCTGTGCCTGTAAACAACTCAGCAGAAGCTGCAAAAAGATCATCTTCACTCACTCCTCTTGATATGCGAAGACATTCTACCCTATCCAAAAAAGAAATTACTTGGTCATAATGACCTTCACCAGAAAATGTAATCCCCCATTTATGAACCTGAACGGGTTTGGGGTGTAGAAATGAGTTAGCTGCTTGGACAGAAGAAATAGGAGTTGATGTAGCAATGGGATTTACTCGTGAATCAAGTTCACCCTCTAGGCTAAGAATTCGGATTGAAATTGAGCGCTTATAAGTTTGCTGCTCCTCATTCGAACAAGACAATAAATGAATACGGCCTGAGACATGAGCTAGACGTGATATCAGCCTGGAGTATAGGCTATCTTGGACAGTCCCTCTAAAATCGGATATCCTTTTAGCCAAATCATCCATAGTCTCATCAATCTCATCTTGTTGTTCCAAAAAGGGAATACTGGTGGCAGAAATTTGTCGAAAGCTCCTATTTCCTTCTTCTTGCCTTAGAGCTCCACGCAATATCTTGCGTTTTAAATCCACATTGGAAGACGCATCAATGGGGATGTCCCTAATTCTCAACTCATAATCTAATTCTTTAACTAATAAATGTTCTACCTTGAATGCAGACATTGTGAAAGAAAAACAAATAGATGAATATGTAGAATAGACAAGGAGATAATATACTCACACTCCACAAAACCAATCGAATAGTAATATAAAGTTTTCAAAAAAAAAAAAAATATGTAAGTAAATATGTACCAACACACCACAAAATCAATCCAAAAATAATTTCAAGTTATTCACAAAAATCTCAAAATGGTTAAGTAAGTTAAGTAAATATAAACACAATCCTTGAAGCAACACACAATGGTTTCAACAAGTATATGGTTAACAAATACTTGAATATAAAAAATTCACCAATATTGGCTAATATATATACATATATATATATATATATATATATATATATATATATATATATATATATATATATATATATATACATATATATACACACATACATATGTATAAAAAATAGTAATGTCTAAATTATTAAATTCTTAAAGTTCAATAATAGTAGAATAGATAGTTAACTGTACACAATGAGATTAAAAGGTGAGGGTTTAAATATGAATATAAGTAAACTACAGCAATACAAGTATATCTATAAATGTAACTCTAATAAGGAAAAACAATAAATAAATAAAGGAGTTCAAAACAATATGAACAAAGAGCAACTGGAACAAATTAGAAATAATAAAGAATATTTGCAAAGAGAAATATTCTAAGAACGTACGGTCTGAACTGCGCAAAGGCCCCACGTTGGGCGCCAATGTAACAAAAATGGATTTGCTGGAGTGCCAATATAACAAGAATGTGTAGTGTAGCAATAGGGTAAACTCTAAAATGTACCTTGATACACCAACGAACTAATATGTGGAATAACAGAAGATGAAAGGGATTAGACAGAAATAAATTATGTGAAAGAAATAAATAAAGGTTAAATATGAATTTTTAAAATATAATAAAATTAATGCTGGCTAGCGACTATGCAGGAGAAAGACCACTTGACAATCAAAGAGGGATTCGGCCAATTTGCATGCCCTACAGAGACCGTAAGATGTAAGAATTAATGACTAGAAACTACCAAGAAATAAACAGAAGAAAGATAAAGTTGCTCTAATGAATATTTGGGCGCCAGGAAGTTAAATGGTTTCTTCCGAGATATCTTGTATTGCTGAAATATTAAAGGATAGGTACCAAGTGAAATATTGAATTGTTTTAACCCAACTTTAATAAACACCAATTTTATGTACAGACTATTTTAAATACTTATCTATGACCCACCACCTCTTATGTACAATTAACTAATCTATATTTACAATGAAAACCCCTGAATGCAATGATAAAACAGTTTCCCCTTTCCCAAAAGTACCTATTTATGTGAAATGTTGACTAAGGTTATGCAATAGTTATATAAATATAATATAAAATGAAATATATAATAATATAAATGTTACAATTATCGAATAAATGAAATAAAACCTCTCCGGATATGTGTGCACACTATAACCTGTTAACGAGAGATTCCAGGGGAGTTACAATCTCAACCCTTAATGAATAATAAATGTTTTAATAAATTTACACTGACTATTATTTAAAAAAATGAATATGATTATTATTAATAAAAAGTTAAAGCCTTGAAGAGGAAGTTAAAAGGTATTATTACAAATTACACTGATTATTATTTAAAAAAAATGAATATGATTATTAGTAATAAAAGTTAAAGCCTTGAAGAGGAAGTTAAAAGGTATTATTACAAATATTAAATGAAAACAACAAAAAAAAACAAAACTAGTTCTTCCTGTCGGTTTCTTTCTCCGTGGACCTGGGAGGTGGTCAGGATGAAGAACTAGATGCAGGTGGGTAGAGGTCCAAAACTGGACTCCAATAAAAGGTACTGAGACTTTTGACTCTTTAAACTAAAACCATAGAATTCTTCCCTGTGTTTAAATCCCCATAAATTTAAATTAAAAGTGTTTCTTCCCTCCCCGACTTGTCCTGGAATCCGTAACTAGGCTAAAAAAACACAGTTGTGTTACTACAAGGTCCTTTGTTTATACAAGAACGTAAAGAAAAACCAAAAAATATCAACACGTTGCTTCAAATTGAAGCAAAAACTATAATGTGTTTCTTTAAAAAAAATAACCTTGGGACTGTATGAAAATGTTTGGATATATTAACTAGGTAATTTTAAGGAACGCCTGGTATATAGATTATAGAATCGAAAAAAAGTATTAGCCGGCTTAAACGGTATGGAATTATAATTTATAATTGTTGGTTTTCATACTCGTAAAGAAATAAAATTATAAAAATATATTACTTGTAATCTGTTGAGGTATTTAGGAAATAAATGGAATAGTTAAATAGACCAGAATGTATTTTGAAAGAGGATTAAAGAAATAGATTTAAATTTCACCAACAAGGCGGATGATGTGACATGTTTTATATATAATTTATTTATAATTTAAAACTCACCGGCTGTGGTCCAAACTTAAAGTGTTTTCCCAAAACAACAAAATAACAAAAAGGCTTCTTCCAACACAACTGATTTTCCAAAAAAATAAAAAATTAAACCAAACTCATGGAATAAAGATGGCCCCCACAGCCGCCTCTGAACACGTCTGCTCACTTCACGATTCCAAGACCAAGTAAGTAGCACACGATGTTACGGCCGAAACGAAGTAGAATTTTTACATAGAGGGCGCAACTTGCTGCCAACTTTTAGGCATAAAATTTACTGAAGTTATTTGAATTTTAAGCATATTTCAAAATGAATTTAATTTATAATTAAGTTAAAGGATTCCAGTGACAGGACAGTAAGTGGGTATTTAAGTAACGGACTCGTTACACTTTTTCTTCATTTTCATATTTGTCCAAACGATTTTCCATTTTCCTATAATTTTCTTCTAATTTCTGTTCTATTGCTTGTCTTGTTTCCCGTTGGTTTTCTTCCATTTTTAGTGATGTTTCTTTTTGGTTTTTCGCTGCTGTTTCATTCATTGTTTGTTTTGTCTTTTCTTGGTTTCTATCCATTTTCTTTGATGTTTCATTTATTGTTTGTGAAAATTCATCCATTTTTCGTAACGTTTCTTTGTGGATTTTATCCATTTTCTCGTAATGGAGTTGCATTAGTTGTAATATTTTATCTATTTCTGATGATTCATTTCTCTCCTTAATTATTGTAACATTTCCTTCGTTATCCGATCCTTCTTCAACAATTGTTTCCTCTTCTCTGTTATCCTCTTTCCTTTCTTGCATTTTGCTTTGACTCCGTGTGGTCGACATGTTTATTTTTGTTACTGTTTTTATCCCCGCCAAATGTGTAATTTTACAACACTCTATATGTTGCAGAACACGACAAATATTTCTCTCCAATTGTAATAAATTTTCACGACAAATATCAATTATGCAATCAGTAAAATTCAAATAATTCAAAATAAATATCAAATTTACGATTGGTAAAGAAAATAAAATGAAATATTTCAATAGCAGTAAATATCAAGTAACTACGATCAATCAATAAATCAAATTTTTATCCACAGGAAAAAATTGTCAAGATACTTTCAAATTCAAATTCCCTCAATGTTATATGTTTTTATCTCTGGATCACCTGTACTTATTCCAGATTTCTTTCCCTTCCTTCAAATGTAAAGCTGCGATATTTTCAAGCTCCACGTTTTGGAAGCCAGTTATTGTGATATTTAAAGTCTTAGTGCTTCAATCAATTAATTAGCTAATTAATTAATTAATTAATTAAAATTATTTATATGATATGACTATGATTCTATCACACTTTATAATTCTCTTATCTTAGGGTTCTATTCGTGCTTCAATATCTATGCTATTACATGTGAAAGGCAAGGTCCAAAGAATACCGGAATAATAAAAAAACATATAGGATCTAACATTATATATTGAAATAAAATAATGAAAGAAAATTCACACTCCAAAATTTTCAATAAACAAAATCTCGTATAATGATTCTCAAAATTTGTTCTACGTACGTGAACCTTCAAAATTACTGGTACAAACAATATTAGTTGAAATCTCAAAATCCAAATATTATTCTAAATCTTCTAATCAAAATATTTATATCCTTTCTAAATTAAGTGTAAAAATTGTGATTTCAATTAAAGAAAAACTGCAGAAAACAAAACTATCTCTCTCTGATGATGAGTGGTCCAAATCCTTGTTCCTTGTAGACTATATTATCTACTCTCAGCCGATCCCTAGTTAATCAGCAATCTTACAAATTATTGCAAGTTTATCGTCCTTATTGATCTCCTTCAAATGCACGAATCGTTCAAATTATGCTAGCTTCTTCTTCTCTCAATAAACTAAATCTCTCGTTGGCCTGAGTGAAAGATGACTCTTGGAATATCTTTTCTTTACGATAAACTGAATCTCTCGTTGGCCTGAACAGTGACTCTTAGAATATAAGTAGAAAATATAACTTACAATCTTTTACTGGATCAGCTTCTGTCAGATACACTAACTACACGAAAACTCACAAACTTTCACTGCTCCTGCTTCCTACCTCTGGGAAACTACCCGAGAACAACGGCCGTTCGCCTTCTACCCTTGGAAACCAACTGACTATCTTTTTATTTCAAAAACTAACTAACGTCTCATTCTCAAACCAAACCTCCCACCTTTTCCAATCTCATCCAATCAAAACGCGTAATGCATCTCCCATTTCTTTATTTCGATAACACACAAATTTTTACCTGCAATTATAAAATTTCCGAACATTATTTAAAAATTAATCTTTTTCTACCAATTCTTAAAAACTAACAAAAACCTATCTTTCTAAAATCTATTCTATTGTCCTAATTACTGCACAACATTTATTTGGAAAAACCGCTTCAATTGTTTAGAAATTCACTTCAGCTTATTCACGTCATACAAATATATTTTAACAAAGATAATAATTTATGCATATCTTACGTTTTGTTAAATACAGGTAATCCAAAATTAAAAGACTTTCATTCTTCGAAATGTCTGTAGTTTATTGTTTGACTTATCTGAATTATTTTAATGTCTTTGAACTTTGAAATATTTTAAGCAAACCAATATTTTTCTTGATTTTACATATCATAACAATATATATATATATATATATATATATATATATATATATATATATATATATATATATATACCTATATATACAATAAATACTGGATATTAGTGACTGTCAATATAAAAAACAACACAGTTATTTAGGGCTGCTCAGAATTTTGGCCGGGACGTTGACTTTTTGTCTAGCTTTCGGAATTGCTTTATTCCTTTTTGAAGAAAAATAATATATAAATATTCACAAAATATCGCAATTCAGCAGTGCAACTTACTAGTCGTTGAGATTATTTATAAAAAGCTCTGACACTTAACATTAATAACACACATATACTTCATCTAATTTAGATAACGACTTACGTCATTATCTACGTCAGATATCGAAAAAGACATAGTTGCCAAAGTATAAAAAAATCCTGACTCCATTTTAAATCAAATAGATTACATAATTATTGCAAAAGTATTACCATCTCTTTACAACGACTATTTAAATTCTTACGTGACATTTTTAAAATAAAACACACTAATTTTGTTCTAAAAAGTACAGATTTTATTAAATAGTTAAAAATATAAAAAAAGAGATATTCACTTTAAAATTCAAAATAATGAAGTACAAAAAGTGTCAACACCGCAACTATCAAATAAGTATTATCAATTTATGCCAAAATTTTACCTTCGTTCGGTTACAGTTACAGTGTGATCCGAACAAATGTTCTTGATAAAAACGCTTTATAATGAATTTATACAAATTAAATGAAATATATTATTGTGTATTTCTTTAAGTTAATATTAATAGAAATTTTTAAATATTATTTCTACGAGGATATAATAGAATATGCCTAGTCGCTGTAATGCCAGTGTACACGGTAAAGTGATTCTAAAAAAGAACACACCTACACCCTAAATATTTTGTGTTGGTATCATGTGACGTCACAGGCTATGACGCCGATGACGTGCATCGTTATATAAATTAGATGAAGTGTATAAAATATAAAATATAAAATAATGGACAAAATACATTCCAAAATTTTTAAAATTTAGGTAAAGATAGTAAAACTTTGTTTATGACATCTTTTAATGGTGTGTTTTAACTCTGATACATAGAGAACATAAAGAAAAATCAATATGATTAAAATGTAATTAGGTAGTAATCTTGGGTAATTTTACTTTTTAGTTGTTTTTTTTTGCAATATTTACAAAAAATAAGTTTTCGCCTTCAATCTATCTAAACCAACTCTGTAGCAATTTTTACAAACTACGTCCTATATTGGATGCTGTTTATAATTGAAAAACAATTTTCACAAATTTTATTTTTTTAATGAATTCATGTTTGTCAAACAATTCTGAAAACTTTATTTAATTTACATACATAAATACAAATTATTTACTTGTATATATATTTTTTTATTTTATATATGCAATAATTCGACCCTGAGTTCAAAAACATAATATTTTTTTGATATTGGTTTTTCGACTATTTCATTCTACATTTTACGACGACTATGTTCAGGTTTATCCGTGTCGCGGCAGTTAAATAAAACATGAGAATGCCAACAGCTACATATACTGCTCATTTCGTTAGTTCGACGCTAATTAAATTTTTTTATTTCATTTTCGAAATTAGGTTGATGCTTTCGGCTTTGGCTGTGTGATATCGTATTTAATATTTGACGTCAAACAACCCTGTTTTTTTATTTTAATCTTATATTTTAGATTATTAAATTATTTTAGTAAGTTTTTCTTTTACCTTAAGTAAAATTTTTGTGATCAAATTTGGCTATCTCATAATTTTGTACGTTTACAAGTTCTTAAAATGTTTCTTTACCTGGATAGCTGGGAGCTAGGTTTTCATCAAGAGCCGTTTACTGATTTTGATACATAGATTTTTATGTATTAGTTTTTGGAAAAGTTCGAATAAAGTTAGTATTTTTAAACAGAGCGTCACTGACGGTCGGCTCTAGTATATGTATAAAGAAATATAAAATAACATTAAATATGGATGTTTAAAATAAAACTAAGGTTTAAATGCCGGATATTTAACAGCAATCCAGATAGAATCAAGGGGTATCGGGACAAGTTTTGCATTCGTAAAATGTATCTTTACGGATATTTCGTTCGCTGCAAGTTTTACAGCGTTTTTTCATAAACGAAATTCGTTTTATACCAATATTTTTTCTGGAATACGTGTTGTATAGCATATGGGCATTTATAATTGAATCACGTATTATTTCAGAAAATCCAAAAATCACAAATTTATGAAATTACAGTTTTCTGTAGTTTTTGGTAGTATATAGGTATAGGCACTTAACAGTAAACAGAAACCCCAAAACTCACTAAATTTACATACATTTGTTGCCAGTTGAAAATTTCATGTATTGCAGAAACACGAAAATTCCAGGAATTTTGGTGTTTCTAAAATATAATATTTGAACACACTGATTTTTGAAATGACAGAAGGTTTGAGTTTTTTAGGTTATGCACATTATTTGTGATTTTTTCATATTGTTAGTTATTATTACAGTAACAATTAATAATAATTTAAGTATTGGAAATTGAAAATGAGTCTTCAACGCACAAAAAAAGCGTGGAATACGTAATATCAGTTATTATAAAAGAGAAGTTATCAAAAACTCTAGAGTTAAAGGGTCTGCATGTAAAAGCTGGAGTGGTGCCTTGGCGCCTGAAGTGAACCAAGAACCAGACTGCAAGTAAGCCTTAAAGCTTTAAAATATTACCAACTAGCTAAAAAATACCTAATATTTTATTATCGTAATTTTAATGATACTTTTAGATTTTGCCAAAAATGCTTTTTACGAATTTTTGAAGAAACACGCATTTAATTATTCGAAAAACTCAGGAGCCTTAACACCAAGAACTAACAAGATTGTTTTTTTGCTTTCAATTGCTTATTTCAGTCCATGAAGTTGCACGTTAAAAGCGCATAAAACCAGCTGATATTTATTGCAAGCCTGATAGACTAGCTTCTTTTGAATATACAATTCTGGGACCAATGGGTACAAATAAAATCTGTAGAAAAGCATTTATTGCCATTTTTGGCATTACTAATAATGGGTTGCGTCGCAATAACGACGTTAAGACGAGAGGAGCAAGTTCCTATAGATAAACGAGGTAAAAATCAATCTGGCAATGCGAAGACATGACTTGTTATAGATTCAATCATTCAACAAATTGCTTCATTTCTGGTCCAAACTGTCCAATAAAGAGGTTGACCTAGAACAAAACGTTAAATATTCATATTATAAAAATATTTTTAAAGAACAATTTTCATTATTATTCGGTCGCCCACGATAAGACTTCGGAAGAGATAGAAACTAAAATAAAAAGTAAATTCTTAAATAAAATAGCAAAACGAGTGGCACTGGCAGAAAAAACTCTTCATAAGAAATGAGCAAACAAATTTTATAACAAACTTAAAACCATTTCAGAACTTTGTAAAGTAGATGATAATGTAGGTGGTATTTGAATTGAATATATGCAAAACCTGCAACTACCGCTTATTCCTGTCCAGCAAACATTCGATTTAAGACTTAATGAAGTTGTATCATTTTTATTACATTTTCTTGACAACAATCCAGAGTTTAAAAATATTAACCATTTTCACTTCTTCTCGGATGCATGTGCCGCCCAGAACAAGAGCCATACAATAGTTAGACTTTTTTCTGCATTAGTTTCAACCAATAGATTCAAAAAGATTGAACAATATTATCCCACACGGGGACATTTATTTCTACCGTGTGATCGGGATTTTTTCGTTCTTAAAAGGGAAATTAAAAAATTAGGTAGGATTTACACGTTAAAAGAGTATGTAGAGCTTATCATAATATCTAACAAGAATT
Organism: Diabrotica balteata; assembly: GCA_918026665.1. NCBI lineage: Eukaryota > Metazoa > Arthropoda > Insecta > Coleoptera > Chrysomelidae > Diabrotica > Diabrotica balteata. The sequence continues at coordinate 110,664,453 of OU898279.1, read as the reverse complement.
TAAACCGATTTACTGTGGTTTTGCCGAATTCTGATAATATACAGTGGAACCTCGATTTTCCGTCTCTCTATTAACCGTCACCTCTGTTAACCGTCAGGGTCCATACATAAGTTATATTGACAACATAAGTAAAAATTTAGTCATCAATTCATTTTGTTTGCAAAAATATTTCCACCAACGACGATTCTCATTTTGGACAATGCACCTGCCCATCCTAAAGCCGGTATGCTGCGGAATGACGATAAAAATATCACGTACTCTTTTATGCCTGCGAATACATCATTGTTACAACTAATGGATCATTCGGTCATTAACACATTCAAAAGAAGATACAGGAAAAAAATTATTCAAAACCTAGTTATGGAAGAGTAATATTTTTTTCAGAATGTTGGAAAGCATACAATTTAAAACACGCAGTCGACAATGCTGTGGATGCTTGGATGATTCATGATGATCTTTCGGAAATAACGCTGAAAAGAGCCTGAAATAAATTAGGGATTGAATCAACTTAAGATGAAAATGCTCCCCTTAAATGAAGTTATGGCTGAATCAACTGTTTTGTTTTTGTTGCCTAAAGATGACATAAACGAATGGTTAATTTGTGATGAGGACGCAAAGGCTATCAATTGCTAATAGACGATGAAATCGTTGAAATAGCAACAGAGGCGGACGAAACTGATTCAGAAGTCGACTTTGATGATAGCGATGTTGATGATGCTATTGCAACTCACAAAGATTTGCGTAAAGAAGCTAGAGTAGTTGCATCGCACATACAACAATTCATCATGTGGTATTCTCGACAAGAAGAAGTAAATAAGGTAGATTTAATGATTTTACGTCGATTAAGAAATTCAACCGTTGCAAAATGTGAAGTAACAATAAAACAAACAAAGATTTCGGAATAATTTAAATCAAATTGATTCGACTGTACTAACATAAATCCCACTTATATTGTCAAATAAAACATAAAAATCAAATTTGAGAGTTACACTATAAATTGTTTTTAATGTTCTGTTAACCGTCTTTTCGATTATCCGTCATACCCTTACTCCGGTGCCCTGACGGATAATCATGGTTCCACTGTATGGAACTTTAAAAGATGGCCTCTCCAATGAATCTTTGGACAGAAATATTCCAAGAGATCGAAAAATTGATTTTAAAATATCCAACTTTCGACACTTTATTCCTTCGAGTGATCACGATGGAATTGTTATTACAAAAGAGTACATAGATGGCTTGATAGATCATTCTTTCTGTTGCGAAACAGCAACAAAAACGTTATTAGTTTCCCTACAAGAAAAGCATACACCGAAGAACATATTCCTATGAATATCAAAAAGATACAAGACTTAAGAAAACTGGAAAAGTATCTACCAGATAATAAAGAAGTCTAGGACTTTTAGGGAGAAATTTTTAATTTGCCAACATGCGATGGAGATTCAAATAAATAATACAACCAGATGAGTGAATACTACTAATATATTCTTCTGTATGCCCACATTTTTGAATAAAAACAATTTGTATAAAACATTTTTTCCCGTTTGTATATCCGTGAAAAATGTGTATATTTTAAAAACCTCAAAAATCCACAAAAGTAAAAAAGAAAAAAAAACATATATAAAGCTAAAATTCACAACTTTTTTATGCAAACTGATTAAAACACATTATTCTCATGATTTTATTACAAAAGCACAACAGGTTTTTTAAAATATTTCATGAAATAAGGTTTTTCCTAATTTCCTAACATTTTATAAAAATGGAATTATGGGGTTTCTGAAGTATGTAATTCAATTATGATCTGCCTAATATGTAAAAATATTTTTGTTGTCCATCGTACAGTTTTTTTCGTTGACACGGAAAATAGGTAAGCATCTGGTCTTGTTAGTCAATACTAGACATATTTTTATTATATGTTATAATAGGCTCTGGTTTCATACTGATCTCTTCTTGTTGTAACTTGTTATAAGGAGTTTTGACATTCTGTTGTTATATAGTAAACGTCTCTCTTATCCTTTCATTTGTCAACTAATACCTCTTTTCGGCCACGGGCAATTGTTGCATCTTTAGCAAGTTTTTATTGTTTTACTTCCCACATGACCCACATGACCCACATTTAGTTATTCTTCTATTAGGTGAAAACCACTTTATTGGCATGTTTCTTTACACCTACATCGTCAAAGATTTCTGAATAATATAAAAATTTTAAAATTAGACCATTTGATTCAGTAAACATAGATATATCCAACTTGCTTCCATATTTATGCTTTTTGTTTTTAAGTCATCGTCTGTGTAATACCATTGGCTCATCTGAACATAAATTACGATCAGGGTAATAAACTTGTTCCGTTCTCTTATTAAAGAAGTTTATCATCGATGTAACTTTATACATTTTGTACATTTACAGCTACTTGTTCTCCCTATTCTCCCTCTTCTGGATTTTTACTAAAATGCAAACAACGCAATATGACCATAAATCTGTTCCGGCCCATAAAAGTAAAACAATTGCATTAGCAAAAAGAGTATCTTTCTTTTTTTAATAATCCTCAATTCTAGCCAATGAAATGTGACCCATATATAAAACCAATTCTAAAAAGACTAGCAGTTCTTCGGGAGTCAAAATTTTCCAATCGAAAATTCTAAAATATGTCGCCCCTGCATTAAACAAGGAAACGTACTCGGCTTACCTGTTAGTTAATTACTATTTAACTGGGAATAAGCCACAATATACAAGGAATAATACGAGGAAAATATCAATACCGTACATACGAGGATTATCAGAAAAACTTAAAAGGATGGGAAATAAATTCAACATTTCAACAACATTCAAAACAACAAACACGTTGAGATATATTTTGTCCAAAACCAAACCTAACAATGAACAAGAAAGGACAAAGAATTGCATTTATAAAATACCTTGTGAATGCGATCAGTTTTATTTAGGTGGAACATCAAGGCCATTAAATGTTAGAATAAGTGAACATCAATCTTATATTAAAAGTAGAGAATTTGATAAATCTCAAATATGTAAACACGCATGGGATAATGAACATAGGGTTCAATGGAACAATTCAAATGTAGTCGTAAAAGGAACGGATAGTAAAAAAAGAAAAATCAAAGAAGCGGCTCTAATTAAGCTAAATGAGGCCAATTGTGTCGCAAATTCCTCGGCAGAATGTAGTAGGATCTGGTTACTAATATTGAAAGAGGAAGATATTAATAAGAAAATAGCAGTATTAGTAAGTCAGTAACATATAGAGGATACATCATTTATGTTTTTTAAATAATGAAACATATAAAATCAAAATTTTGGTTTTTATTGAAGGTAAACTAAATACACGAACAAATACTTACCATATCGGGATAGTATTATGAGGTTTTTTTCCTGGTTTTTCCCTCATAATTTACTATGGAATCACTAACAGGAGAATTTTACTGTCATCCTGTCATGTGTTTGTCTTTTTAAAGACGAATTACATGCTATGATTTTTTTGTGACGGATATTCTCAAGTTAAAGTTGATTTCATGTAATCGAATGAACTATCTTATAAGTCAAGTCGTCCCAGGAGCGCAACTCAACAATATTGGCAATATCATTTTAAAGTCGTGTACTTTAAAATGCATAATGTATGTCTGAATTGTCAATATAAATAAGTCAGATAAAATTAAATTAGTAGAAGAATTTTTCACTATGTAACAAAAAACAAAATTTGTTTAATTTACTGTTTGTATTTTGAGAACGATTTCCGAAGTGGAAATTGAAACGTCAATAAACGTATTTTTATCTTTAATTGTGGCTTATTCCCAGTTAAATAGTAATGAATTTAAAATGCCACAAGAAAATAGCTTTAGAACAATATTACCTGTTAGTCTCATTACATATTTGCTTCAAACATTCCTCTGTAAATAGAATTCGAAAAAAGTAAACTGAATTATTATCGGAAACTTGTATTAGTAACTCTTGCTGTTTTAAAAAAGGGAAATTTTTCATACCATCACAATTTTAACGAGCAGCTTAGTCTATAATTAAATATATTTTTAATAAAGAATTTATATTTGCACTTAATTTGATAACATACATATCTTCGGTATCCTCAATACGTGCTGCAGGTAATTTATTTTCAATTTCATCCTCAGATTTTGGTAAATACTTACTGTCTGAATCAAAAAAATCATTAAATTCTTCATCGCTTGTTTCTAATAATCTCAACAGTTTTTCATCGGGTATTTTTCAAAGAAGAGCCTAAAAATGTTATAGCAAGATAAAGTCGATTCTAGAGTTATGCTAAACAGATACCACGGTAGAAGAAATTTGCATGGACTACACGCAAAATCTTGCCTTTCGTTTTAATATCCACAACTTCCTCTTTCTCATTCGTTAAGCCCTTATCAGGGCGTGGTGATACTCTAAATTAGCTTACTCCATTCGCTGCGATCCTATGGCATATGGGTGGTTTCATTTAGGAATTTTTTCATCAAAGTCTCTATTTAATCTGCCCATTGTGTTGAAAATCTTCCTCTTGGTCTCCGGCTTTCTACCTTTCCTTGTACTACTAACTGTTCCATGGTACCCGTTCTTCTAGCTATGTGGCCGAAGTAAATTAGGTATGTTTAGTTTATTTTTTTTAATATGTTGGTTCTATGTTCTCTCAAGGATATGTGCAGAATTCTTCTATAGACCCACATTTCGAAGGCTTTGATCTTACTCCTATCGATTTTTTTTGGGAATCCATGTTTTAGTTGCCTATGGAGCAATTGGAAAAATAAGCGATTGACCAACCTAAGCTTAGTATTCCTTGTTATTGTTTGGTCTTTTCATATTTTAAACGATTTATCTGTAGTGCGGTTCGACCTTTGCTAGTCTACACTTGATTTCTGAGAAGCAATCGCTATTGTTGATTATCAGGAAGCCTAAGTATACAAATCTATTTACCACTTCGAAATTCGCCACTTGGTATATGTGTGCTAGATTATTATTTGTTCTGTCTACGAATATTATTTTTGTTTATCCGGAGTTCATCTGAAGTTCGAATTTTTCGCTTATCCACCTTAGCCGTTCAGTGATGGTATTAATTTATATTTTATTGGATGCTAGTATAAGTGGGACATCTGCGCATCGCAGGTTGCTGATTTTTCTCCTTGCTATAGTGATTACTCCATCTCATTTGTCCAATACTTTTCTCATTATATTCGGAATATATGTTATGTAATAATGGTGATAATATGCAGCCCTGTGTAGTTCCCGTCTTTGTTTTGAATGCATCCGAATATACTCCGTTTGTTTCATGTGTTTAACATATATATTTTTTTATTAGGTTAACAAGGTGGTCAGGTACTTCCATATTTTGCATTATACTCCAGAGGAGATCCCATTTAGCTGCATCGATAGCCTTTGGTACGAAATGTACGAAACAATAGTTCTCTAATTGTTGCATAGGGTTAATGATCTTACAACTTAAAATAATGTGCTATGCAGCTGACTCAATACTGTTCTCTTAAAGTGAACACGATTTACCACGTATGCTGTATCAATTTAATACAACCGCCAGAAAATTTAATATGTTAATTTCACCAAAAAAAGACAAAATGCATGACTAAAACAGCAAATTTACTAAGATGTAAATTGGAGCTGGAAGGTTATATGATAGAACAAGTGATGGAGTTCAAATATCTAGCATCACATTATCTAGCTACAGAAAACTCGAAACTGAAGTGGAACATCAAGTGAATAGACAGAACTGCAGGCTGCCTAAATGAAACAATACAAAGAAATTAAAATATCGGGAAAGAAATGAAAGGCATATGTTGCAGAAACACGACCTGACACAGAGAGGACAAAAAGGACGATAGAAACAGTAACGATGAAAACACTTACAAAAATGAATGACAAGACACTATGGGACAGCGCTAGAAGCAGATATATGACGTAGGTGTAAGGTGAATAACATCAAGAACTGAGTAAGAAATAGAAAAGTTGAATAGAACGATTATATAAGCCCAATGACAACAAATAGAGTAGTAAAGACAGCAAGAAACGGTTTACCAATAGGAAGACGATCAATAGGATGACCACGAAAACGACGGAACGACAACTGGGACCATAATGCCAAGACACTAAGGGGCAGAGCTAGAACTACAGATATACGACGTAGGTGCAAAGTGGAGAACATCAAGAACTGGGTAAGAAATACGAAGAGTTGAATGGAACGATTATATAAGCCAAATCACGAAAACCACGAAGACGATGGAACGACAACTTACTGGAGGCACATTGAAAAACAGACAGTCATGTTTACATAAAAAGAAGAAGAAGAAGAAGAATAAGGTTAATAATCCTTTTTTATGGTTTGGGATAAAGGTTGATTCGCACCACTTATCAGGTCAGTCACCCATGTAGATTTTTTGTTTTTAGTTGGTTGAGAGCCTTCTTTACTTCAATTTGTAAGATTATTGATTCTGTCTCTCTGATTGCATGTTGACTGATGTATTTTTTAAAGTGTCTGAATAATTCTGAGCAGTAATTTTTCCATATCTCTCCAATGCTCTCTATATCGATTTTTACTTCTGAATTATAGTCTTGAATCGCTTGAACTTGTGGCTTGAACTCTCAGGCCAAATATTCAACTTCACGACCTAAGAAATGAAAGTATGGGCAAAAAAGGATCAAATAAGGTTTGCTTCTTTATTGAGGATTTTATAAACAGAGAAATTCCACCAAACATTAAACATTTCCGTATTATTTCTGATGGATGCGAATAAGAACCATACCGTTCTTAGAATGTGCTTAGCCCTTACAGATCTCGGACGATTTCAAAGTGTGAACCAGTATGTCTCCTAAAGGAGACATTTCTACATGCAATGGGACAGAGATTTTGCTATGGTGATGACAAAACTTAATAAAAACAACCGACTTTTTTTAGTAAAAGATTATGTTTCGTTGATTGTCAGTTCAAGCTACAAAAAATATAAATGTAGACACCCTGTCGGGATAAAAAGTCGTTTTTCGGAGAATCAAAAAACAAAATTAGAGAATTGATATCAATATTAATAACAAGATCATAACCAATAAAAGTATGAACTCGCGAGAGCGTCGTTCGCGTCTATCAGCGCGTTATCGGCAAGGAACGTGTTAAGCGCGAAAAGAAATAAATCATTGAAATATATCTCAAAAATAATTTCCTTATTTTTTTAGAATCATTTGTTTGTTTAATATTTCTTCGACCCATCTCGAAAGATTCCTTGATAAACTTATTTCCTGATAATCGTCACATACGTCATAAAATTCAATTTCAGTTAATTTAAAAGGGTATAAATCTAAATCAAGCAGATACAATTACGTCGACTTGTTTCATTAGCAAAACAATAAAATCGCCAGTTAAAACCCCGAACTGAATATTATCGCTCATATCTACAATTAATATATATTGCAAATACAATAAAACTGATGAAACATCATTAGGAAGTTTGGCAGTATTTACCCACCGTAGTTCGTTGGGGGCTTGTATAGAAATTGGGATTAGTAATTTGCAAATTAATTCTCCAGATCTAATTAAGGTGGAGTTCCACGTAGTAAGCCGTGGCTTTCTGCCGAAGAAGCTATTCGTTGTCGTTTACGCCAGCAGTTATAAGTGATTTTGAGATATGTTCGGTCATAAATTACAAAACATGGTTTCGAGGAAATAATACAGTGTTAAATTACGTATTACTTTTAAAACTTATGCAATATAGACTTGGATAGTATGTAACCATACATAAATTATTTACTTATTTACCAATTTTCCGCCAAATTATAACCAAATTAAAATTAACAGATATCGTAGAACTATAAGAACATAATTTATCATTATTATTACTTTTTTAAATTTACTAATTAATCAGTTTATTAAACACAACACTAAAATTAACAACCAAAGTGATAACAAATAAATTGAATGAAATCGTAACACTAGCAGAAGAACTACAGGGTTTTAGGTCGGAAAGATCATGCAGCGACGCTATATTTATAATGAGGCAGGTGCAAGAGAAATCACTGGAATACAACTAACTGGCACATCTATCTTTAATAAACTTAAACAAGGCATTTGACCGGGTAAAATTAAAGGGCGTTATCCACATTATGCGCAAGAGACCTTTAGGAATAATCAAAACGGTCGAAAATATTTACCAAAGCAACACAAAAAATGAGAAAAATTACTTAAAATAATCTGCTATGCAAACAATGACATTTATCCCCCCGTAACCTCGAATATATGACCCGTAAACTAATCAAAGAATACGAACTATGGGAGCTAAAAGTAAATATAACCAACGATGCGATGGCTAATTAGGCAAAGAAATTAAACATAAAAATAATCAGGTAAGACAAGCCATTAGGCAATTAAACAGTGTACTGTGGGATAAAACAATCTTCAAAGAAAACAAACACAAAATCTATAAAAGCATTGTTACATATCGTCGCCTCAAAGCAACAGTAGGATTATGTAAAAAACTGACTTTTGTGATATTCGTGTCAAACGATTCGAAATAAACCCTTCTGTTGAGTGTAACACTAGGATAATTAAAAAGTGATATACTTTTTTCATAATATTACATATTCTTGTGTAGCTTAATTTTAGCCCAAATTTTATAATACAACACTAAGACAACATACATATCATACCATTATATTTTGTGGTTTATCCATATATCCAACTGGTGCCATGTACTTTTTGCTAAGTTGTGATTATGTCTTTGTTTATACTATGAAGCTTGAGGTCACAATTTTATCTTCAGTAATCTTAAACAATAGTTCTATTATATTGATGGTAAAAGGTGTATGTTAAAGAGTAAAAATGAATCATTCGGCCAATTTAAATTGTACAAATTTTTGGTATATAGAAGTCAGTATTTAGTGTATTTAACGAACAAAAATAACACTGATTCTGATTTGTTATCTGGAATTTATCAAGCACAGCAAAAAGGTAAGTTGAATTCATGATAAATTCCCCTTTAGACATATTGGGCTGATTAAAATGCAATAAATTTGTACTTTTAGAACTTTCAGTATCCGCTATTACCATTACCGATTCTGATGATTTTTTCATTTTATTTTGTTATTATCTTGTCAAATTTTTAAATTTTTGGAAAATAAGTATGTTTATTCTATTATTTATGTAATAACATTTTTAAACAACAAAATTGTTTTGTTTTTTGTATTGAAATGTGTAAAAGTTTAAACAAAACTTTAGTGCAATATAAGTTTATATAACAGAAATGTACGGATTTAAATTTAAATAACGAAACATATAAAATCAGAATTTTGGTGTTTATTGAAGGTAAACTAAATGTACGAACAAATACTTACCATGTCGGGAGAGTATTATGAGGTGTTTTTCCTGGTTTTTCCTCATAATTTACTATGGAATCACTAACAGGAGAATTTTACTGTGAGTAGGTCATGTGTTTGTCTTCTTAAAGACGAATTATATGCTATGATTTTTTCTGACGGATATTCTCAAGTTAAAGTTGATTTCATGTAATCGAATGAACTATCTTAGAAGTAAAGTCGTCCCAGGAGGGCAACTCAACAATATTGGCAATATCATTTTAAAGTCGTCTACTTTAAAATGCATAATGTATGTCTGAAGAGTCAATATAAATGAGTCACATAAAATTAAATTATTAGAAGAATTTTTCACTATGTGACAAAAAACAAATTTTTTTTAATTTACTGTTTGTATTTTGAGAACAATTTCCGAAGTGAAAATTGAAACGTCAATAAACGTATTTTTAGCTTTAATTGTGGCTTATTCCCAGTTAAATAGTAATTAATTTAAAATGCCACAAGAAAATAGCTTCAGAACAATATTAAGAAATTTACGGATATCGTTAAAAACAGATGATCTTTGAGGGCAACAGTAGGACAACTAACTTTTTTTTTCAATTGTTTTTCACTTTTTTATTAATTAATATAAATTGTTACTTGACACATGTAAAGTTAGGTACTCAAACAAAATTCCACGTAAATCCATTCAAATATAAAAAGTTATTAATTATTGAAGTTTCGTAAAATTTTCAAATGCGTTTTGAAAAGAGCACTGAAAGAAAAAAACTTAAAAGGATTAGTAGCAACAGAAATGGATTTCTGGACTAGAGCGGCTCGAAAATCAAGATTAGACAAAGTTACAAACGAAAGAGTACGAGAAATTATGGGCGTAAAGTGCAATATAACAGTAACAGTATCAGAATAAATCAAGTAAGATGGTATGTACACGCCCAAAGTATGGAAGAACACAGAATACCAAAGAAAGTATTGAAATGGAGACCCAGTGGAAGAAGAAAGCAAGATAGACCGACATTAAGTTAGAGAGAAGAAATCGTAAAGACTTAAGGAAGAGGGGAGTTGAAGAAAATATTTGGAAAGACCGAGATAAATGGAGACTGGAAATCAGAAGACGGCGTAGAACGTTATAAACTGATTAATTGATTTATACAATTCCATAATTCTCTCTCTCTCTCTCCTCTCTCTCTCTCTCTCTCTCTCTCTCTCTCTCTCTCTCTCTCTCTCTCTCTCTCTCTCTCTCTCAAAATGAAGATGATTGACAAGGTACCCTGCACTAATTTAATTTCACAGCCAGAAAAGTTAACATATTAGTTTCTACAAAAGGCAAAATGCATGCTTATAACAGCAAATATACTAACATGTAAATTGGAACTGAAAGGTCAGACAATAGAACAAGTGATAGAGTAAATATCTTGGCCTCATATTATCTAGCTACGAAAAGCTCGAACCAGAAGTGGAATATCAAGTAAATATAGCAAACAGAGCCGCAGGTTGCCTCTACGAAACAATATCAAGAAATATAAATATTGCGAGAGAAATAAAAGACAAAATTTACAAAACAGTCATAAAACCAATAATGGTATACGCGGCAGAAACACGACCTGACACAGAGAGAACAAAAATGATATTAGAAACAGCAGAAATGAACACGCTAGAAAAATTGATGCTAAGACACTATGGAACAGATCTAGATGTACAGATATCGACGTATATTAAGAGTAAAATAGAAAGATCATATAAGCGGAACAAATAGAGTAGTAAAGACGGCAAGAGAAGTTTCCCAATAAGAAAACGATCAGTAGGAATGTCACGAAAATTATGGAATGACAACTTACTGGAGGCATATTTAAAAAAAGACTGGGTCCTGTCTGCATAAAAAAAGAAGAAAAGGACGGAGAAGAAATTTACTAACAGTGGTGTTGCAAAAGAAATCATACAACTTAATGTTTATAACATTTTGTGATTGTTGGATAGGCAAAAATTAAGGAAATGTCCGTGAAGATGCTCTAGGAAGCGAAAGTATTTGGGCAAGATTTAATTACTAAAACTGTGCTTGATATCTGCCTTTCATTTGATCAAAGTTCTTAAATTGTGTTTAATGAAATAGTATGTGTTAGTATTAAGCAACTTCAATTAATCGGTTTACTATTCTTTTCGAATTTTTTACATATTTATTATGTCCTTAACTTCTTATTTTGAATATTTTGAATAGTCGCCTGCAGTTTTTTATAAAATTCTTTGTGTCAAATTTGTCGATCATCTGCAATATTGTTGTTAGCGAATAAACTTGAACGATGTTAAAGTACGGCGGTTTGTCATTTATTTTAAGAAGAATTATTCTATAGTTAACAGCTTGAAATTCAAGAACTGATTTTGATAATCTTGGTGAGATTAAAATGGATGTACGAAGTCGCAATAAGTAATTGAACATAAAATTTGTAAGTAATTGAACATAAAGTCTCAGATTCTGTTGCAGAAAATTTTTGCATATAAATGCATATCAAAACTATAAGTGTTGATATATTATTATAAAACTTATATTTGACAACACTGCTAGAAAATTTGTGACTTTCTCGAACTAGATCCATCGCTTTGTTTGTGCATCATCATTCTGTAATTTAACTCCCGAGTTGATTGTGCACGGATACCGTGTATGTTATCGTTGGCTGAATACGAGAACTTCGTCTATAGGAAACGTAGATGACTATACTTTAGAAACCTGCGACAAATGAGGATTTCGACAATCAGATCGCTATAGTCGTGTGTAAATTTCAAATCAAATATCGAGCCAACGTACTAGATTACATGCAGAACCGCAGGAATAATGTTCTTGGTAGGGATACTGTAGTACGATTGTTAGTAGGTTCAGTATATCGTCTTGATAACGGTCTTGTTTATATTTATAAATATCAAAAATTTTGAGGATAGAAGAAAAACCTTTTCATGTATATATTCTTATACGAGTGAACCAAAAGTCTAGAAACGATTAAATAAACGGATAATTCGAATTGTACAAGAACCGGAACACGACTTTTCTTTACTACAGAAATTTCAAATTTGATGCTTGCAATGTTGCCAAATTTATAATTTTTCTGTTATCATTGGTAACTTTTTTTATAAATACAACACTCTGTATATTATAATATTATGGGAGTCCTCACTTTTTATACGACTTTAACCATATGTAACACTTAGGTCTTAAATTTTGGGTTAACGTTTTAAGGTCTTGGAGTAATTTATTAAATATAGAATGCAATAAAGATGGTTTTTAACAAAAAAGGGCGAATTACGGTTTTATTAATGCTACGGTGATAGAAAACTTGTTTAACGGTACTTTCCCAAATTATTCTCCTATCCATACGGCGACGATACAAAAATGTGTAAAGAGCTTTCAGAAAACTGGACGAGTATAAGATGACATCCGAAAAGGTACAGAAACACAATCTAGTCAATTATTAATTATACTGTTTAAATTTAGTTGTAAATAGTTTGAACCAAAAAATTTATTTAGACGATTAGGCGTTTCCAAGCTTTTGTTTTGTCTTTTTTAGATAATATATATATATATATATATATATATATATATATATATATATATATATATATATATATATATATATATATATATAATTAATAAACCTTCTACCCTAAGGTGTTGGGTGTAAAGTCTCTTTTTAGGTTTCGTTTAAAAACTTCCTCCAATTTTTCTTGTTGCTTGCCAATTTCTTCGCTTGCTCTTTGGTGACTTCTCTCCTATCTAGGATGGCATCGTCCCAGGTCTTCATGTGTCTGCCCCTTGGTGTTTTCAAGATTCTTCTTGCTTCCTACGCTTGTTTCACTTGGCGTTCTTTATCCATCCTCACCATGTGGCCGTACCATCTCAGTTGGGCTTATTCGATTTTTTCTCTGTTGATAGGACTTTAAGGCGTTCTCTTATTTCATCGTTCCGTATCCTGTCCATTCTGTTAACCCCTAGTACTCTTCTTAGATACTACATTGCGGCACTTTGCAGTTTATTTTGTAGTCTAGTGGTGAGCGTCAAGCTTTCACATCCAAATGTTAAAATAGGTACAAAAACTGTGTTGTAGAATAGCTATCTTGGCTTTTTGGGAGACTTCTTTTTTCGATAGGTGCTCTTAATTGCGTGGTATATCCGGGAAGCGTTTGCTATTCAATTGTTTCTCTGCTTCTTGTGTACTCCTACTCTCTAGTTGCACTCTAAGGTATTTGAAGGTTTTATCTTATTCTAGAGTATTCTAGAAGATTCTAGAGTTTGTATGTTGGTTTGTTTTTCCACATACTATGACCTTTGTTTTACTTTTATTAATTCTCGGATTACGTTTTTTAAGTTTATCTCTCCATATTTGGAGGTTTCTCTTAAGCGCGTCCTCGTTTCTTTCAAATACGACAAGGTTATCTGCAAATGCGCACTCCGCTGTCTGTATCATCTACAGGTTTCTATCTCCAACAAATATTCTTGATGTTTCTTCTCTAGTTTTCTTCATTACATCATATAGTACAATATTGAATAGGATGGGGCCTAGTACACCTCCTTGTCGTAAGCTATCATTGTCTCTAAACTCGTCTGAGTTCATATTATCTGTTCTTACTCTGTTTCTTGTGTTTTTGTATAGGCTCATAATAGCTTCTCTGAGTTTGCTGTTTACTTCTTTGTTTCTTAGGCTTTTGTCTATTTCGGTTCGCGGGGTTCTATCAAATGCTTTTTCGAGGTCTATGAATGCTTGGTAGTTTCGTGCTTGTATATCGTGCATTTTGTATTAGCTGCTTGAGTGTAAAAATATGGTCATGGATGCTTCTTTCCTTCCTGAAACCGCTCTGTGACTGCTCCAGCCTATGGTCTACTTTCTGTAGTAGTCTTTTATTGGCACAATTTATTTGTGCCAATCTTTACGTCGTTACCTTTATCCCTCTTTTCTCGTCATTCTTATAGTTTTTTGTATTTCTCTTTCTTTCATTGTGGTGTGGTTGTTGATATATATTTCTCCTTCTTTTTGGTTTTTTAGCTTGTACTAGTTCTTCTTCTTCTTCTTCTTCTTCTAGTTCGATCAGACAGGTTTTTGTTCCCAACTTGTATACATCTTTGAGTTTGAACTCAATTCCTATATATGTTTTGAATATATTCAGCATAGCCTCTTTTATTATTTTATTATTATTATATATTATTATTATACTATTTAACGAAGAATAGAAACCTAGTAGAAGACGTATCAGTATTAAATCAGTTTGACCTAGGAAGCGATCATAGACTAATAAGAACAAAACTAGTAATTAACAAAAAACTAGAAAGAAAAAGAATACATGAAAAAAGATACACATGGACATCTGAAGAAATCAAAAATAGTGAATTTAATAAAAAGATAGTGCATGCATTAAATCAAGTTAGCATGCAGCAGATAAACTCCAATGATATTGATGATTTGAATAACCTTATTACCGAAACAGTGAATAAAAGCCTTCTGCAACTGAAAAAACCGAAAACAACATACAATGAATTAGACAAAGAAATATTACAACAAATAGAAAGAAGGAAGATCTTAAATAAATCTAACAAAAGGGGAACCGACGAATATAGAGAAGTTAATAGGCAGATTAGAAAAGGAATCAGACAACAAAAAAGAAAAGAAAACGAAAAATTAATAACAACAACTATTGAAAAAAATAAGAGTATGAAATGTCTCAGACCGACACTAGGACGACGTCAGATGATATCATTAATAGGAAAAGACGAAAATGAAATCACAAGTAGAGAAAACATACTGACACGAATAGAAGAATTTTACACAGAACTTTACAGATCACATCAACAAGATGATGAGATGAGACCAGCACGGAAATTAATAAAAAATGTTGGATCAGAAATAATGCCAAAAGTAACAATTTCAGAGGTAACTACAGCACTGGAAAACATGAAGAGAAATAAAGCTGCAGGAGAAGATAGTATTACCACAGATATGATATTAGAAGGAGGTCAGGAACTAATTGCAATTGTAACTAAGCTTGTGGACAGTTGTTTACATCAGGGCAAAGTCCCTAAGAGCTGGAACAACTCTAAAGTAATCTTATTGCACAAGAAAGGTGATAGTCGAAAATTGGAAAACTACAGACCCATCAGCCTATTGTCACACCTGTTTAAAATACTCACCAAAGTCATAACTACTCGACTAACAAGGAAATTAGACGAATACCAACCATATGAACAGGCAGGTTTTAGAAAAGGCTATTCAACTTCCGATCACCTGTTAACCACAAAAATATTAATAGAAAAATGTAACGAATACAAGTTTCCAGTTTTCCTTGCATTTGTAGACTATGAAAAAGCTTTCGATACCATAGAACACACGGCCGTAATAAACGCAATGCAAAATTGTAGAATAGACAGCAGATATATTAACTTAATAAAAGAAACTATGAACCAAGCTACAGCTACATACTACCTAAATGAAAATGAACACACGAACCCTGTACCACTAAACAGGGGAGTCAAACAGGGAGATACTTTATCACCCAAACTGTTCACCTTAGTTTTGGAGGACGTTTTTAAAAACCTAAATTGGAAATATAAGGGAATAAACATCAATGGCCGCTACCTCAGTAATCTACGATTTGCAGATGACATAATCCTGATAGCTACTGACCTACAAGAAATGCAAACCATGCTTGTAGAACTTCATACCGAATCTTCTAAAATAGGACTGAAAATGAATTTAAACAAAACAAAAGTCATGCACTCCGAAGACACCGTGACAATAATAAACGATAAAGTTATAGAAAAAGTTGAAGAATATATATACTTGGGACAAAAAATAATCCTAAATAGGGAAATTCAGACTGAAGAAATAAAAAGAAGAAGAAAGTTAGCTTGGGCAGCATTCGGTAAACTGAACTATATACTCAGAAATCAACAAATTCAATTACATCTTAGATCTAAAGTTTTTGATGCATGCATTATCCCGATATTAACTTATGCGGCACAAACATGGACAATCACAAAAAAGAATATGAATATACTTAGAGTCACTCAACACGCGATGGAAAGAGCAATGCTAGGTATATCACTTAAGGACAAGAAAACAAACACATGGATAAGACAGAAAACCAAAGTCACCGATGTGGTGCAAAAAGCATTAAAGCTGAAATGGGAATACGCTGGACATGTAGCTAGGAGCGATCTAAACAAATGGCACAGATCAATTTTAACCTGGAGACCATACCAACACAAAAGACCCAGAGGCAGACCTCCTATGAGATGGACAGATGATCTGAAAAGGACTGCCGGGAAAAATTGGCTACAAGTAGCGTACAATAAAAAACAATGGAAAGGAAGACTTGAAGAGGCTTATGTTCAGATGTGGACGTGAATGGCTAGACGAAGAAGAAGAAGAAGCCTCTTTTATTACTCTTTGATCATAGGTAGCTATTACTATACTATTCAACACTACATTGTTTTTCCATAAATTTAATATTCTCCTTGATTTCTTTTAATTCCTCCTTGATTTCTTTGTTTTCTTGTTTTAGGTCTGTGTTTTTCTTCTTTAAGATTTTATTATCTTCGATAAGCTGTTCTATTGCTTTTTCACTGCTCTTTTGGTCGTTCTTTATCTCTGTGACATCTTTTGCCAACTTGTTCTTGATTTCAATTATGGTATCTAGTTTTGATTCATGCTTATTCTGTGGTGAGTTTGTTGAGAGCTTTCTGTTCTTCGTATGCTCTGGTCTTTCCTCATCTTCGATGTCCTCCTCTCTCATTTTTCTTTTTATTACATCGTCCGTTGCTGAGCTATCGCTCTCCTAATCTTTTCCTTTTTCCAAAAACCGCTCCTTTTTAGATAATACGGCTACATAAAATCGAAAGTATTGTTATAGTTGAATTGGTATTGAAGATTTCAATAAAGGTACAATACACAGTGTGTTGTATTTAAAAAACCAAAGTGTATAATCTGACCATTTAAGAGATAATTAGTCGTTTCTAGACTTTTGGTCAACTCCGTATATATATATATATATATATATATATCTTTTTTCTTACTCTTATATATATATATATATATATATATATATATATATATATATATATATATATATATGGTTCAACCTTTTGCAAGCGACGCAGTGGAAGAAAACAACTTGATTTTTATATACGATCTATTGCATTTTTATATGGACCGATGACTGATGATGGTAAAGTATAGATCACTCAACATATCTTGACCTCTTTGAATTTATTTAACGCATTGTCTACTATCCTTTTCCCGATCCTTTCCACTATCCTCTCTCCGGTCCTGAATCTTTTCTCTCCAGTTTGCAATTTCCATCTTAGATATATCCTCTAGTAGTTTGTCTTTTTATTTTATTTTTGGTCTTCGTTTTGGCATGTTTATTAATAGTTTACAGTTTGTTATCTTTTTAATCAGCGCGTCTTCTTCTCTTTTTGTGTGTGTCCAAACCGTCTTTGTGATTTAATAAATTTTACTATGTCTTCCCTTTCCGATATAATTCCTATTTTATGGTTCATTAGTCTTTTATATTTTCCTTGTTCTGTCTTTACTACATCCTTTCTTCATCTTTTTTCGTAAAACACATTACTTCCGCTCCGTACGCTTTGTCTTTGTGATTTTGCTCAGCTTTTTGTCTTTAAATAGTCTGTGATCTTGTGATACACAACGTTCTCTGCTGTGATTCTTTTGCTTATTTCTGCACTTCTTTTATTTTTGCTGGCCCCTAACAACCCCAAGTATTTAAAGTAATTCACCCCATTGGTCCAGTCGCTAGAGAGTTGACCCTCTAAAAATCATACGAACAAGCTGAATTTTGTAGAGCATATTAAATATTAAATGTGGGACCTCAAGAAAGATGCATAAAAGTTTACCACTTCTACCCACAGGCTTCTCTCTTAAAACCCCCTTACATGGGGGTAAAAACGTGAAAAAATCGATTTACCAAGAATCTGTACATTGTAGAAAAAAATGTTTACAAATAAAAAATGTAGCTGAAATAACTTTATACAAAAATATTTATACGCATTTTTTATGTAGAATGAACCGTTCTCTTAGGAATAACGCTTGAAGCGACCTTCGATTTTGCATGTCAGTTACGCGCAAAATTAATGTTCAATAAAATATGTATCAGCTGGACGGTAAAAATGAGATATCTTTTGATCCAAATAGCGAAGAATTTTTTGATCCAGATAGCAAAAGCGAAGAATACAGCTTTCGTATGCAGTTTTCGTATTTTGCCGAAAATAAACTTAATTTATATGAATTGATACATTACCTATGCAAGCTCCTCAAAGCCAGTTTAGCATGGGGGGTAGTACCGGAAATATGGCAAAAAGTCAAAGTCATATACTTGCCTAAGGTAGGTAAAGTATCAGACCTAACACCAAAGTCATATGGACCGATAAGCCTATCTTCTTTTCTATTAAAAACGCTGGAAAGGCTTCTTGATAGGTACATCAGAGACGAAGTGCTAAAGGAAAATCCTCTAAGCAATCGTCAATATGCATCCCAACCTGGTAAATCTACGGACTCTGCGTTGGATGATCTAAATAGGCTTATCTCAAAGTCAATGGAAGACAAAGAGATAGCAATGGCCGCCTTCTTAGATATAGAAGGGGCATTTAATAATGTTACCACCGGCTCTTTGATAGGAGCTATGAGTAGACGAGGCGCACCTGCGGTAATATGCAGATGGATAAGGGCATCCCTAGAGAATAGGATAGTAATGTCCACTCTGGGTAAAGCAACCATCAAAGCAAAAGTAGGTGGAGGCTGTCCACAAGGAGGAGTTCTGTCCCCTCTACTTTGGGCAAGCTTGGTAGATGATCTCCTCAGAAATTTGTCAACAGAAGGCTTTTATTGTCTAGGATATGCTGACGATATAGCAATTGTCGTCAGGGGCAGGTTTGCTCAGGTGGTGTCTGGGAGAATGCAAGCAGCCCTAAATATAGTTGACGACTGGTGTAAAGAAGAGAGACTGATAGTCAATGCTCAGAAAACACAAATCGTCAACTTTACCAAGAAAACAGCACTACAAGGCCCAAAACCAAGGTGCTGGGAAGAACAGAGATTTTATTTGCCAAAGAAACAAAATACCTTGGGGTATATTTTGATCATAGACTTACATGGAATACTCACATTATAAAAACCACACAGAAAGCTACTATGTCCCTGGGCAGATGTAGAAGAATGTGCGGTAAGAATTGGGGGCTAAACCCCAAAATGACTTTATGGTTATACACAAGGGTTATTAGACCCATGATAACCTATGGCTCGGTGACATGGTGGACAAAGACGAAGCAAGTGGGAGCAATAAGGCTGCTAGGTAGTACACAAAGGCTAGCATGCCTGTGTATTACGGGGGCCATAAAAACAACTCCTACTGCATCGTTGGAAGTCCTGTTGAATTTACCAACACTTCATATCTTTATACAGGGCGAAGCCAGATCAGTGATGCACAGATTAATCCATAGTCAGCGACATATAAGCCAAACGCAGGGTACTGACAACAGAAAGCTAATCGAGGAGCTAAAAGCCGATATTGTGATCGGGAAACCTATCGATGCAACAGCTACTAGATATAGCTTTAACAATAAATTCACAATTAAGATACCGGGCAGGGAAGAGTGGAATAAAGGGGTACCCATAAAAGCTGCTGCTACCTGGTACACGGATGGCTCAAAAACATCGGAGGGTGTTGGAGCCGGCATAGTAGGGACAAATCAAGGGATACATTTCCCGGTAAGTCTATCTAAGGATGTGACAGTTTTACAGGCGGAAATAACTGCAATCCATCACTGTGTGGAAGAAATAGAAAGGCAGGAAAGAACGTTCTGTTCAGTTGCCATCTTCACAGATAGTCAGGCAGCGCTTAAGGCACTCAATTCTGTAGAGGTAAATTCTAAGCTAGTATGGGATTGCGTGTGTGCCCTAAATAAACTAGGAGACCGTAGCAAGGTTACGGTGGCCTGGGTACCAGGGCACGAGGGTCATAAGGGCAATGAAAAAGCAGATGAAATGGCCAAACAAGGTTCATCAATGCCATTCATTGGACCGGAACCCTTCTGCGGCGTTGCAAAGTCAGTAACAAGAACGGCTACAAAGGAGTGGGTAGCTCACAAATCTCTGGAATGATGGAGGAATTCACCAGGACAAAGACAGGCGAAACAGTTCATTAGAGAACATTCGCCAAAATTTACGGCAGACCTAATTAGCAAAGATAGGAAAACAGTCAAAGCCATAGTAGGTCTTCTAACAGGGCACTGTAAGCTGAATAGGCACTTGAAGCTAATGGGATTATCAGATGATGACCTGTGCAGATTCTGTCACCTCGAAGAAGAAACGGCAGAGCACATTTTATGTCAGTGTGACAGTCTGGCAAATGTGCGGTTTTTTGCATTAGGAGAAGAAAATCCACCGGCAAACAGCTACATGGAAGGTACAGTCTCGAAGCTACTAGACTTTATAAAGAGGGTCAGGCTAGAGAATGTTGTCTAGGACTAGAGGGCCACAATAGATTTGAAAAGGTCGCAGTGGAATAGGCCGAAAGACCACCTCTCTTAATCTAATCTAATCTAATCTAGTTTATATGAAGGTTTTAATAAATTAAGGTGGCACAATTTACTATTTTTTACGATTCTCGTAAGATTAATAAAATTGATCACTTTCGTTGACCAATTGTAGTAAACGTTTCATTTTGAAAGATCAATCTTTAAAACCTAAGACATATACTTTCAATTTTGAGTTATGGTAACAAATATGAGGCATTTTAAATATGAATAAAAAACGCAGAATTTACTGTTTTACATTAAAAACGATCACACTTCACGGAAAATCCATTTAAGAAGACTGTGTTGGGTGTAGATTATTGCAGTAGTTTTGTTCTTTTAAAAAACGTACTAGGGTAATTAAAAGAAAAGTTTTAAATTTTTTTTATCGTTGTTGTGTAAAAGTTTAAATCCAACGTTTTTTAAACATATTTCAAATGCCTCGCATTTGTTGTTAAAACGCAAAACTAAAATTTTGCCAAATTTTTTGCTAAAATGCTCGGGTTCGTTCGGAAAAATATTCCGATAAAGTTTTTTTACATAATCACTTTCATGCGATACCCAAAATAAGGTTGAAGAGTTCGGCCAGGCGAAAAATTTTTTTAAACAAATTCTAACAATTTTTTCGGTGTGCAATTTTTTTTTTTTTTTTGGACCATTTTGAACAAAATAGGTCCCTAGTAATTTTTATGTAAACATTTTCGAGTTATAAACAATTTTATAGTGAAAAAACTCACCATGGGCCTAAATTCAAGTTCAAACCTTGTTCTATCATTTTTCATTAAGTATTCTAGGCTAATGTAATGTTAAAGCATTCTTTTTTAATCGTTAATGAAGCGCTTATGACATGACGGGCGCTCGGGCTCAGGCGTGTATAAGAAAGAGAAACAAGACTTATGGCATACATTTGGGCAGGTTTGCATTATCATTGTACAAATGAGCGTCCACCCTGCCATGCACGGTTCATTAGATTCATTTTTTTAGGTTTTATTAGATCATTTTGATCAAAAAAGATCTGTTGTTAGGTTTCTCCAAAGTTGATCGTTTTTGAGTTATTTAAAAGTCATTTAAAACAAAAAAAAAACGCAAAATTATGATTTTCAAGACTCAAAATCACAAGTAAAAAATATAATATTATTTTTGAAATCCATAAATGCCTAATATGTATGATATAAACATATAACATATTTTTTTATACAAATAGAACTACATTTTTAGATTTTGCTTAAGAAGTTTAACTATTGCTTAAATCTGCTTATACAAAACAGGAAACTTTGTTTAATATTACGAATAAACAATATACATGGTGTTCCATGGTAAAACTATTTCTTAGTATTCGCGGACAATTACAAAATGGAAGAGTTCAAAAAAATCTTAAAATATAGCTTTTCAAACTATAATAATGTAATCATTTTTTTTTTAAATCTTTTACCCTTGTAATCCGCCGTCACCATATTGGTGATCACCCTGTATATATATATATATATATATATATATATATATATATATATATATATACAGATTGAACGAAATAAATTCGGAACATAGGAATATAATGTATTTCGGCTCAATTCTGCTGTAGCTAGTTGGCCAACAAAAGATTGTCAAATAATTATATTATAAAAAATCCCATAATTCAGCGGGCTGCTGGATTCTGAACTCATAAAAATTGAAAGCTACACATAAATCTACGATTATGCTGTCAAACCAGTTATAGTCCAGGAAATGTAGCATTTCACCTCGCAATTTTTGCGTGCGGCGTTGATTGACTTGAAATTTAAGAGAAGGTAGGTAATAGCCTAAGGATCAAAATCTATATCGAACCAAAGTGCGCCAAAGCCTAGGGGGTGGTTGCCACCCCATCTCCGGGGTGAAATTTTTTTTTTACGTTTTAACTACAGGTTTCGATTAGAAAAGTGATTCTAAACAAAAAATGTGCTATACATTTTTTTTATAAAATGATATTTTTCAAGTTATTCGCGATTGAAAGTAACAACTTTTAGACGAAAAAATCCACGTTTTTAATCGATTTTTCGCGAATAACTCGAAAATGGTGCATTTTATCAAAAAAATTGTAGAGAACAAATTTGTAGCTTTTAAAAAGACAAATACAATTACAAATACAATATCAATGTTCAGCGGTTTTCTTCAAATGCCAAATTTGAAAGATTCAAAGTCAAATATCGGGAAAATGATGCATTTTTGGAAGAAAACTCACAAAACCTTTTTTAAAGAGCATAAATAGACCTATCATAAAAAAATAAGGTCAATACCTCATTTTTTACGAAAAAATCGAGGAAAACAACACCCTAACTACCCCCATAATTAAAATCGATCTTCATCCTTCTGCAATTCCCTTTGTAGATGTATTGTTAATACGTCCAAGAAGTTTGACCCATTTAAAATGCTTAGTTTTAGAAAAAGTACAGCTTAAAGCGAGAAACGATTTACAATTTCATATTTTTTACCCTTCTTTTTTTAAATATGCCCGAAAATACTGAATATATGAAAAAAATAAAAATTACCAAATTGTAGCTTTTTTAATGACTAAAATTATGCTTTATTTAGATTTGTTGTACAATGAATATTTGGCGAGATATAGCCGTTTAAAGCATCGATTTACGATCAAGCACCATCTTTTTCGAGCCCTTTAAACTCACCCCATTTAAAAACCACGGGTTCCAAAAAGATTTAATTCACAGATCCTTGTAGCTATTAAAAACCTCTACAAATCGTTTTTGAAGAAACATCTATCGTTAAAAATTAAAGGAAATACGTTAAAAAACCAGTTAATTAGTATAACCATTAGTATAGTACAGTACATTTCGGAGCATAATAATCTACAAAACCGGTATATTAGCTAGTGGGGCGTTATACATTCGAAATTTTAAGCGTTCTTATTTTGAAATCCCATACAACAGAATAAAACATCTGCTCATATGTCTATGGCTTGGCAATGAAAATATCAGAGCAACAGATTGGGGATGGTTTTCCAAAGATGGTTTGTTATTACCCGTACGCATGAACAAACAACCTGTACCCGATAAATTTTTGAAAATTATTTTTTGCCAATGCAAAAAAGGATGCGGCGTTTCATATGGGTGCAGAAAAGTTGGTTTATACTGTAACTCTACTTGTTCTGGGTGCTCAGGTGAAGGGTGCAATAACAGTCCACCAATAATTGAGGAAGATGATGATGACATAGATCACGATGAAGATGTAATTGATGACGAATAAAATTAATATTATAATTGTTTTACCTATAAATGTAAATATTTTCAACTATTTATGTAAATGTATAAGAATATATGGTTCCTTTTTATGTTGATAAATTTTTGTATTTAATTCTACTTTTTTCAATTTATATCTTATAAATTAGTTTATAAAAACTTCAATGTTGTAAAGGGTGATTTTCAAAAGTTGAAAAGTTATATGAATTTGTATTTTAAAGTATAAAAAACTCACTATTTAACTAATCCAAACCAAATTTCACTCATTTTAGGATTTTTAATATTATTTTACAATTTTTGAAAATTAGGGGTAGTTTTCACCCCTAAGAACAATCAGGGTTCATAAGCATGACATAAACTATAAAGCAGAGGGTGAGTTGAGCTTAATTCCAAATTTTTATGCAAGTCGTTTCAAGGTGAAATCATTTTCTTTGCATTACTAATTTTTTTATATTAATCTCTAATGAGGGTCGCTTTTTAAGGGTTGAAATATGATGGAACTTGATTAAAAATCACGAAACTATCAATATTTAATTAATTCAAACCAAATTTTACCCACATTCAGGTTTAATATGTTATTTTATTTTATAATTTTTGACAATTAGGGGTAGTTTTCACCCCTAAGAACAATCAGGGTTCGTCGACATGACATAAACTATAAAGCATCGGGTGAATTGAGCTTAAATCCAAATTTTTATCCAAATCGATACAAGGCGAAATCATTTTTTTAGAATTAGTAATTTTTTACATTAATCTTTAACAAGGGTTGCTTTTTAAGGGTTGAACTATGATGGAACTCTATTCAAAAGTATAAAATAATCATTATTTAATTAATTTACATCAAATCTTACCCATATTCAGGTTTAATATGTTATTTTATAATTTTTGACAATTAGGGGTAGTTTTCACCCCTAAAACTCTTCAGCGCACTTCGGTTTGATATAGATTTTGATCCTTGGGCTATTACCTATCTTCTGCTAAAATTTCAGCTGGATACATGCAGGTCGAAAAAATTGCGAGGTTTTAACCTTTTTCGAGCTTCAATTCCTGAACTATTATCACCTCCTTAGACAAACCCGTCTTACGCAAACAACTTTGTTGCGAGACAGATAGTTGAACGATATTTTATTCAATGTGTATACCCAGGTATGGATTTATTTTTGTCCAAGTTTTATATTGGTCCACTATTTTAAATGCAGTTCAAACAGACATGTATTAAATTGTATGTTCCGTTTTAATTTGGTTCAATCTGTATATATATATATATATATATATATATATATATATATATATATATATATATATATATATATATATATATATATATAGTACAATCTTATTTCATCGTTGGTTTATTTTTATTTGATATTATTGTTTTGCCCGAATTTTAGTCAATATTTGTATTTATGGGCATATTATTTCGTTCTTTCTGTTCTTTCTGTTCTTTCTAAATTAAAATTTGGAAGCCCAATATGCGTTTGTAAATTAAGTTCCCTTTATATTTCGATAATATGGTTTTTAATGAAAAGAATTCTGTTAGCGAAAAACTAGTTTTTGTGTTTAATATAAATCATGTAGGTATATACCTTGTTATTATAATGTTAATTTAAACACTGTACATTTCCATAAAAGTTAAATTAATCTGTAGGATATGGCTTTGCAATAGGGAACCGTCAAATTCTAATAAGAGACTTAACATGCTCCCGAGGGAGTGTACCGTCAGCAAGTACGCAGAGAAGAGTATTAGTGAAACACAAACTTATATTGTATGAACAATTTGCAATTCATTGGATATGGTGGCAAGTAGCATAATCAAATCGGCTTATACCTAAGTAAGTTTGCGACTAATAATTTAGTTTTAGTTCCCCCTTCTGGAAACTTATTGATAAGTCGGTTGAAAGTTTACGGTATCACAATACGACGAACGACGCTTTTGTTTTCTACGATTCACTAGAGTAAGTCATGAGCCACCGAAACGTGCTTTAAATGGATAATGCGGGTTACCTGACAAGTTTCAAACTTCATACTGAGATGTTTGCGTGATATAACTATCGATTTGAATTCAAATACTACATAACTCTTTCCTAAAGTAGTAAAGTAGTTTCCAATAATAAGAAAAAGTGGTAACCGTCAAATAAGAACATATTAAATGATTACTATAACTAAGAGATAAGCCTTAATAATATTAATATTAATAATAAGTATTATTAATATCGACAATATCTGTATACCGAATTTTGTAGGTACACGGGTTACGTGATAACACGGTAAGCGAAATGGCACGTGCCGTACAAGAGTTTAATGTAGGGATGGCGGTTTTTGACAAAACACCGGTTTTCGGTTATACCGGTTTTTTTTGCTTACGGTTTAACCTGGCAGTTATAACCGGCCAAAAAACCGGTTTTTGCAAAAACCGGTTTTCGGATTTTTTAATCAAATAGATTAAAAAGTTACATTTACAATGCACTTTAGTTTGCGATACTACATTCGCAACACAATTTTTTGTGTTTTGTGAGAAAAAATTCCCCAGACTCTTTCAAATGGGATTTAAAGAAAATAATATCAACATAAATATTTTACTTAAAAATAAATTGGATAATGCAATTCATCTTTTATTTTTACTACCATCAAAAAAAAAATTATCATGTATTACTTTTAACTCATTTACGACTTCCTGTATGGGTATAAATCGTTTTGAAAACGTAGGGAAATCCTTGTAGATTCGTATTCGTAATCAGTAATTCGATATTCATAGTCATTATTTTTGGTAATCAGAAAAAACCATTCACCCACTTTCAGTGTCAAGAGTCAAATAACCATAATAAATACTAGATCACTTATGTAA
Source organism: Diabrotica balteata (assembly GCA_918026665.1). NCBI lineage: Eukaryota > Metazoa > Arthropoda > Insecta > Coleoptera > Chrysomelidae > Diabrotica > Diabrotica balteata. The sequence goes on along the minus strand of OU898279.1, from coordinate 110,637,496 downwards.
AAATATTATGATTACAAATACTTTTTCAACGAAATACTATAATAAAATTTAATTGTTTCTGGCTAATGTGAGCTTTTGCTTCTGCATTAAATAAAATAAAAATTGAATTTTAGTTTTGTTTGGAATAATTACTTGAGAATAATAATTATGATTGGGTGGGATCCAAAATAATACCTAACCTAATCCTAATCACTGTAAAAACCTAATAACCGGTTTTTACTTTAAAAATAAAAAACCGGTTATAACCGGGACAAAAAAACAACCGATAAAACCGGTTATTTCGAAGTAAAAAAACCGGTTTTCGGTTAAAACCGGTAGGTTTTTCCCATCCCTAGTTTAATGGAACAAACTCACACAACAGACCACCGTTACAAAAATTAAAGTCATCTAAAAAACTAGGTGCGCTGTTACAAATTGTGATTACTGAAGTTTTACGTAATTATGTGAGAAGGTAACAAGCAAATAGGCTTAAGTCACACAAAAATCAAAGTTGGTTTAGATGTGCCATTGCATTGTTCTGTTGTAGCCAAAGGGGTTTATTTTATGTAATTCATCCGAAAAAAAATATTATCCATGGTAAAAGTGTGTCAAAAATTACCTTTACATGCAAAAACAACTTATTTCCGCTATACTGGTCCATGCTAACCACCTTATTTCCAAACAACCAATAGGAGCTCTTCAATTGCAACTCAGCTGTCCCAGTGAGACTTACAAATTTAAGGCTATGTGAGGGTTTATTGTCAAAATATTTAAAAATAATTAGTAATTAAAATTATGAATGTGTTGCTTGTGTGAGTCCATTTCAAATAGGTAAAAGAAATAATAACTAAGACTCACTCACTATCAGTTTAATTTAACTATCTAGACAGTCGGTTTCGCTTTCTACAATTTGCAAAGCATCTTCAGGTCTGTCAATACAAAGTTAATTAAATGCTGAAATAATAAAACCCATATTAGGGTGTTGTCTTATAAAGATAAATAATATAAATTACAGTAATTATGCCAATATTACATGGCTTTGTTTTTTTTTTTAAATGAATAAACTGTTTTAGCAGACAAATTAAGACCCACAAATTGGTATAAAAATAGTCTATTGAATTGTAATAAATTAGTAAATATACAAAACATTACTTAGAAAATTGGTATAATGTGATTGTTTGTTAAATGAAAGTGATGTTTTGTATTATTTAATTCTTTAAAAGGTATTTATATTTATTCAAAAGATATATTTACGAAATGTGTATTATTTATTTAAATTTTATTAAAGTGACAGCTGTATGACAATGAATGAAATTAGATGTACAATTGTGTGGGTGTGCAAATTCCTTTAACTTGCAATTATCAAATTTCTTTGATAAAGTTCAATCTGCCAAATAACAGTAAGCTAATTGAACTTTATCAAAAAAATTTGATAATTACAAGTTGCACACTCACACAATTGTACATCTAATTTTATTCATTGTCATACAACTATCACCTTAAAAAAATTTCAATAAATTAACACACACTTCGAAAATGTACCTCTTGAATAAATATAAATAATTTTTAAAGAATTAAATAATACACGTCATTTTCACTTAACAAACAATCACTTTACACCTTTTTTCTACTTCATTGGATAAAATCTATCTTCTCAAGAAACTTCCCCGTTGATTATCAAATAATTACAATAGTAAAAACTGAAGATCCCCATTTAGCAATTCAAGGATAGTTTGAACCACAGTATATAGAGGAACCTCTATATACTGTGGTTTGAACTATGTTCTCCCAACCATTAATTAATAGTGTACCGGCGTGTAAGTAATATTTTGTTTATTTACTAATTTATTACAATTCAATAGACTATTTTTATACCAAAATACAAGTGTGAAGTGTTTTAACTTCCGTATGTTTTTTTTATTTTTATACCAATTTGTCTGCTTAAACAGTTTATTTATTTTTAAAAAAAACCACGTTACCGTGTAATATTGGCATAATTACTGTAATTTATATTACTTATCTTTTGTTTATCTTTATAAGACAACACCCTAATATGGGTTTTATTATTTCAGCATTTAATTAACTTTGTATCAACAGACCTGAAGATGCTTTGCAATTTGTAGAAAGCGAAACCGGTCATCTAGATAGTTAAATTAAACTGATTGTGAGAAATTCTTATTTATTATTTCTTTTACTAATGAGTATTTACTTTATTATTTAATGATTAATGGATGAAAGACAGAAGTGTAAGTATTTGTAAAGGAAATGATGAAACTAGAACGAGAAGGGTTATAGGATGAACAAGTCAACAAATTACCAAGTATGTAGCTCCTAAAAGAGCCCTTGTTTTTATACCTTTTAAGGTCAACAATAAATGTTTAACGTGCGTACAAACAAAGCCTATTTACATCAGCGCTTTCAAAGAAGAGCTTAATAAAGTTCCAGACACAAAAATACAAGACAATATAATTGCCAGTCTGATTCATACAACACAAATCAAAAGACATAGGCATAGGTCGGTAAACAAAAACAAAAAGAAACAACCTGGACCTGAGCGAAAGTACTTAATAAATAGTATATTACATAACGAGAGTTGTAAGAAGCTTATTACATGCGAGTAAACAAGTTGCGCGCGAGCCGCGTAGCGGCGAGCTCAGTAATTTTACAAGCATTTAATAAGCTTACAACTCAAGTTGTGTACTATACTTTTTCTACCATTATTTTCGTTTATAAAAATAAAAATTAAATTACCACTAGATTTACACTGACAGATTAATAATTTTTATTCTGTCAAAATAACTGTTAAATCTGTTAATTCGTTTCCATGGTAACTCGACCAACTGACTTACGAGGCTTATGTGATATTACATATTTTTATAAAACTGAAGCGTAATTTTTTTTATTACGTGCTACTCATTACGTGTCAGTATCTGTTATGATGCATTTACTTAATATCCAAATAGTAGGTAATATACAATTTACTAGTAAGAGAGTAGAAAAATACTTTTTTCCAACTGTTTCTGGTGCTAAAACTTTTGTATATTTAACTTTTATTGATATTGAAGAAACTACAACAAAAAAATTGCCAAATAAGTGAATTTGGGGTTTGCTGTTGAAGGGAAAAGAGGAGTTGACTAAGATTATATCTGAATAGGGAGTTAAGTATGAGTAAACTAAGTAAAGTATTAACATAGGTTTTAAGTCACTTGCCTTCGATACTTACAGTATGTGCTGCTTTTTCAAAAAATACATTAAAAGTGCACTATTACAGTCTTTTGAAAGGCGCAGCTAATAGTTAAAAAGCGGAATTATTCAAGAAGAGCAAAGGCGGTTGGTACATGAAAATTGATGTTTCTTATTCTGTTAATACTTTGATCTTCAACAAATTTAGCCGCAACCGAAAAGTCCAGTTTAAGAAGCTAATTACCCAAGATAACTTTGGTTGTATACCTTTTGTATTACTGGTCTGAAAACTTAAAACCACATGTTCTACAGATATAAAGAGAAACAGACAGAAAAAGAGAGTGTGGAAATAGCATCGGCTCTCTTCAGCCATTTGAAAGAAGCTAATTTTTAGGGCTGTTTTGTACTAAGGTTGTTTAGCTATGGTTGCTTTTCTTAATATAAAAATAATTTTGTTCTGAGAACCCTCATTCATTTTTTGGAAACACACAAAATATCAATCCAAAGAATTTTATTGTATTTTGCTGTATGCGGACACAGTTTTTTACCTACCGACCGTGTTTTTAGAAGAGCAAAAAAGCAATTGCGAAAACAACCCATAATTCAACAGGAAGACCAGAACATCTATAGTGGTATAGGCAAGATAAAAGCACTAGGAGAAGATTGACCACTTCTTGATACTAAAAAGCTAAGTAAATACTATAAGGACATCTAATCAATAAGTGAACTGAAGTGAATTGAAATATGCTACCGGACATACGAAGAAATTGAACATCTCCGAAAAAAGGAAAAATGAAAGTCTTACAAAAATATTGTGTTAGTAAGAGGCTTGAGTCTGAGTTTATATCTCTGAGAAAGTAAGGAAAAAAAAATTGTAAACAAGTAAAATTAGAAGAGCTCCCACTTCCTCATGTGTTAACCAAAGAAAAGACAAAGATGTTTACAAACTTTTGAAAAAAATTCCTGCTTTGGCGGCCGTGGTGGCACCTTTGTAAGCTTACTACATTGTAGTGAAGTTTTGAGAGACATTTGTTAGACTTTCCGAGTTTGAATTTGTATCAGCCCAAATGTCTGATGAGGTTAGGATAGGCCGAAATGATCATAACACTTTATTGATACCGATTCTAGCACGGGAAGTTTGTCCTCCTAGGCCATATATTTGGCCAGATATATATATATATATATATATATATATATAATATATATATATATATATATATATATATATATAAATATATATATATATATATATAAATATATATATATATATATATATATATATATATATATATATGTATATATATATATATATATATATATATATATATATATATATATATATGTAAAGAATTAAATCTTTTAGCGAAAGCCGCTATCGCTTTATATATTAAATGGCCAACTATATTTCCTAGGAGACAAATTCGTTAAACTTCCCGTGCTCGAATTGGTATCACTAAAGTGTTATGATCATTTCGGCCTATCCCAGCCATCGTCAGACACTTGGGCTGATACAAATTCAAACTCGGAAAGTAAAACGAATGTCTCCCAAATCTTTACTACCGTGTAGTTAGCTTATAAAGGCGCCCCCTACTTTGAAGGCCGTGAACGAAACGATACGAATAATCGTTTTCTGTATCCTTTATGCTATGCGAAATGTGTAAAGTAAAAAAAATGTGTCTTTACACATTTCGTATAGCATAAAGGATACAGAAAACGATTATTCATATCGTTTCGTTCACGGCCTTCAAAGTAGGGGGCGCCTTTCTAAGCTAACTACACGGTAGTAAAGATTTGGGAGACATTCGTTTTACTTTCCGAGTTTGAATTTGTATCAGCCCAAGTGTCTGACGATGGCTGGGATAGGCCGAAATGATCATAACACTTTAGTGATACCAATTCGAGCACGGGAAGTTTAACGAATTTGTCTCCTAGACCATATAGTTGGCCATTTAATATATATATATATATATATATATATATATATATATATATATATATATACATATACATATATATATATATATATATATATATATATATATATATATATATATAAAATAAGGATCACTCAGACGAGAGGTGGGTACAAATATTGGTCTACTAGGTGGAGAAATAAAAGACAAAGTTGATACTACTTCATCGTTTCGTTTCGCTATCGAATTCTGATAGCATCATCAGTTCATCTAAAAATTTTTTTACATTATGAGAACCACACATTCATGAAGAAGATGTTAAATAGTTACCTTTAAAAGATATGCTCTGAGATAACATTTCCATCGCTATCTTTTATGCTGTTGGGTGACTTATTGAATTTCCTCTTGTTTGTCATCGATTTCATTTTTTTGTGCATATTGTAACTATCGTATTTTCGTTCGTATTGTCCTATTTCCCTGCATTCGTTAGAAAACCATTTTTCTTTGGCTTCTCGAATTTTCGTTCTTATGGTTTTGTGGATCTGCTGGTATTTTTCTGCATTTTTATTCTTGAATTTACGTCTTTCATCCATCATATCCATTATCTCATCAGACATCTATTCTTTCTTTTTCCGTCGGTCACGCTTTAATAGAGTCGCGCAGGTTGTTTGGATTGCTTCCCTCGATTTATCCCATCTCTCTATTATGTCCGACGTGTTCTCGTTAATGTCCTTTATTTTCTTTCCTAGTTGTTTTTGTACTTTTATTTCGGTTTCTGGGTTAGTGAGTTTTTTAATATCGATTGTTTTTAAATTAGATCTTTTCTCGAGCCGTTTTACTCTCATGACCATTCTGCATACCAACAAATTGTGGTCCGTAGGAACATCGGCACCTGGATAATAAAACTAGCAGGTTTAAAGGCGATTCCACTTAGCGAACACGATGCTATATTTTTTTAAAATTCGTAAGCTGACAAATAATTCTAGAAAGCTTATATATATATATATATATATATATATATATATATATATATATATATATATATAATATATATATATATATATATAAATATATAATATATAATATATAATATATATATATATATATATATATATATATATATATATATATATAAATATAACATCAATTAGTTTATGCAGGTTTTAATAGTCTCTAATAAAAAATAGAAACATCACAAGAAAATAGTTTCAGAACAGCATAATTTCGATTAAAAAGCAGATTATGAGAAAGAGCCATCTCTCTCTAGTTCTAAATTAATTTATAACTCTAAAACTTTCACAGTTATCGCGAAAGCTTTCTTAACTAACTGCAGCAAAAACTCCTGACTCGCAGGAACAAAAAAAGGTTGACTTAAAATATTTTCCTCGCTTATAATGAAATAAGTCGAAAACCGCTCTTTTTATAGTTCATAAAAAATATGGCACCCCTCCTTTTTACAACTTTCCTAAAAAACGCCCTCAAGCGCAGCATTAGAAGAGATCCATCTTCAGCGCATAATTTGTGTTTATCTTTTGCTTGCATGGTCAGGACCGGCTTATGATATTATCATTAAATTCTTGGACTGCATCCTTGTGGCTGTTACTTGTGTATATCTCAGTTTGGAATTAGAAATGCTAAAGACACCCTACAATAGTAATCAACCACGTTATAAATTCTTCGTCAAATATAGTAGGACTTTTGATATTAATAGCGTTTCTTAGAAACTATTTAGAGATTACTTTGTTTACAATTTTGTAATATTTTGTTTTCTAGCACTAAATATTTTCAATTTTTTAGTTTTTAAGAAGTTTTATATTACATTTTTTAATAATCGTACATCAGGACTAACAAACTCACCCTCTTTTAGGTTGGCAACAAATAAGCAATATTCTTGAACCTAGCCTGTGAGACTTACACATCTCTAAGAATGACATTTGGCTGCTACAATTTATTGGGGAGGGTGGCTTAGCTCGCTTGATTAGAAATCACTTCAATGCCGGTCCTCTCCAATGTCCCATATGATTATACCGAGAACTATGCAGGATAGCGTAAGACGTTTTAGTTCTTCTATTTCTAGTGACCTCTATCATCGAACTGTTATGCTTGTTCGGGCGCTGAGTGCCCGCTCCGGGATAAACCCAGTTCCTTGACTCGGCGCTTGTCGGTTTGGACCCCTCATGTCCTTTTTTGGATTTTGTTAGTATTTTGGTGGCTTGCGCCTTTTGTTAATGTTTTATTAATTTTTTGTATTATTTTGTGGGGCTGTCTGAAAGTCAACATTAGTAAATAGGTGCACTGCGATGCCAAAGGTGAGCGCGTTGTCTTCTTTCGATAGTGCTACGATAATCTGAAGTTTGTTATCATTTGTTTGCTAATATTTAATGTTTTTGTCTCCTTTGCTTCCATTTATAGTACACATTATACTTTAGTATCTCTCGCAAGAGCCCTAGCTCAGCTAATTTTGTTCTGACTTTTTCTTCCATCATATTCAGTACCTTTACTTTTTTTAGGTCTGTGAATAGGAAACGATAGTGCCGTATCTGTTGCGTTGTTTGTATCTTCTTTTTGTTACTATGATCTAGTTAGTATGATGCTGTTTATCAGTATTACTTGTGTATAAATTAGTATAAATATATGTGCTAAATATAAATAGCTAATTTGCTTTTTCTTCCTGAGTGTTCTTTTTATTGCGGCTCTAGTCATTCCTGTTTTTTATACTGTCACGTTAGCATGTAGTGTAAATATTAGATCTTGGTCCAATAGGACTCCTAGGTATTTAGCGTCATTTTGTCATTTAATGGATCTATTTTGCACTGTTAGCTGTTGTTCGGGATTACTCCTTTTCTTTTTCAAGATAACTACTTGGTTCTTCTCTTGATATATTGCTATTTTCCGTTAGATACTCCATTCTTTTAATGTATCCGGAGCCGTCTGTGTCTGTCTCTATCAGCTGTATCTTTTTTTTTTCATATATTATGAGATGTGTGGAAAATCTTTGTAAGATACCAGGTCTTAAGTCTAATATGTGGGATTCCCTCACATACACGACCCATACACATACCCTCACATTCCCTCACGACAGCTATCTCAGAGCCTGACGGCTCTGAGATAGCTGTCGAGCCCACCACATGTGACACGCTCAACCGAAATCTCGCTGGGACAAGAAACCTACCCAATAAAACCTCGGTCACCTCAAACCGCGCTTGTGATTCGCGAGTGTAGTCCGGGATTTGCCCCTCCAGCTCTATCTAGGTTCCTGTGTTTTAAATTTTTTATAAGCTATGACTAGTTAAAAATGATTAAATTTTGTTTCGTTGCTACAAAATAGCCATAAATACAATACAGGGCGGAAAATAAGCCGTTTCAATGTTTACATTGCAGGTAGAACCTTGATTATTGGCCTAGAAAATATTTTTAATGTAATAAAGCAGTTCATCAAATTTCATTAAAATTAAATCAAAATATTTCCCATAACAATTTTATAATCTAAATTTAAAAAAAAACTGAAATTCTTTAAAATCTTGCAGAATTAAAACTAAAGGATATAGTGTAACGGAATAATTTGCCTACTACATTGAGCAATTACTGGGCTGGAGATAGGGTAAGCAAACAAACCGAAACGTCTGCAAATGACCACTCGTGGTTTAGTTGTAGAGCTGGGTCGTAATTAAGCGAATAACAGAGGGACTGATTGGGGTAACTAAAAATAAATAAATTAAAAAAAACTTACATGGATTTCCTGGGCAATACACAGAAGATGGTTCCTAAACTATTTGAAAGAGACGCCATGTAAAAGAATCCTCTTGCTCAAGGGAAAGAATGGCTTTTCTTTCCTAAAAAACATTAAAGGGTGAAAATCGTTTTAAAAGAAATAATTCTACAAATCCTGATTTAGAGAGAAAATTAGATATTCATTACTACTTCACATCAATGGTTATTACAAATAATATTAACATAATTTATTAACAAAATTTACAATGGCACTATTTGTAAAAATATACAACAAGGTTCAGACGTTGGGGACATTTACAGGAATTTAAATTATTATTTAAACGAAAATATCTAGATTTTCAACGGAGCTTACATTGAAGTTAACCTTTAAACAAAACGGCAAAACTTTAACGGCAATCATCATAGCAATTCGGACATTTGAGACGGCTGTTCTGAAACGTTCATTTAATGTACATCCGTACCACTCTCTCAGGTTGTGCAGCCATGGAATTCTACGCCTCCCTATACTTCTCTTTCCTTGGATCTTTCCCTGCATAATCAGTTGGAGCAAGATGTATTTCTCTTCACGTGTAATATGTCCGAGATATTCCAATTTTCTTGTTTTAACTGTATTTAAAATTTCTAGTTGTTCATCCTCGATATTTTTAGAATTCTTCTATACAAGCATAGCTCTAATGATTCCAGTTTTTCACTGATATCACATTCAAAGTCCAAGATTACCATTCCATAAAACAATGTCGAAAAAATATAGCACCTCGCGAAAATAACTCCTAGTTCCAATTTTAAATCCCTTGTACTAGCACTCTTCTCATTTTTTTGAAATTTTTTCTAGCCTTTTCTGTTCTGATTTTGATCTCATGAATGTAATCATTTGTGGAGGTAATTATTGTTCCCAGATATGCATATTTGTCCACTTGTTCCACGTTGGTTCCGTTTATTAGAAGAATTTCGTTATTTCTTTGAGTTTTCGATATTCTCATGAATTTCGTCTTCTTGGCGTTCATTGTTAGACCGTACTCTTTTCCACGCTTCGCTATTCTGGTCACCAGCCTTTTAAGATCTTCAATATCTTCGGCTAAGGTCACAGTGACGTCCGCATATCTAATATTAGTCAGAACGTCATTTACCTTTATTCCAGCTGTTTCACCCTTAAGAGCGTTTTTCAGGATCTCTTCGCATCCCTCTCTCTCTCTCTCTCTCTCCACGTCTAATTTCAATTTCTTCTGACAGCTGTTCGTTAACACGTACTTTTGCTCGCTGTTTATAGTATAAATTTGATATAATCCCAAGGTTGTTGTAGTCAATCTTCTTTGATTTTAGGACATTTATTAATTGTGTATGTCGTGCTTTATCGAATTCCTTTTTATAGTCAATAAAACATGCGTATATATCTTGATTGACATCCAGGCATCTTTATATCAGTATATTAACTGAAAAAAGAGCTTCCCGCGTTTCTAGGCCTGTGCGAAAACCAAATTGTTTATCATTAACGTTTATGGATGACTTTTAGTAGTAACTTTAGCACATGAGATATCAAGCTAATGGTGCGGTAATCGCTGGATTTACACCTATAAATATATATATATTTTATTGATATTTTAGTGACACTCTTGATCCAAATTTATAGTTCAGGTGTATATATATATATATATATATATATATATATATATATATATATATATATATATATATATATATATATATATATACCTGAACTATAAATTTGGATCAAGAGTGTCACTAAAATATCAATGTGTTTCTCATCTACAATTTTTAGGATTTCTTTAGGAAGCATGTTAGGTCCAGGGGTTTTCCCACTCTTTATTGTTTTTATTGCGCGTAATATTTTTTCTTTTTTTAATATATTGACTTATTTCTTCTGATGTGAATTATATGTGCTCCAGATCTCCTCTTTCATCATGGTTAGGTACCAATTGTCAAAAAAAGGTTAATACTGACTGTTGTATGTCGAAATGAAATATTAAACGTTTTTGGAATATTAATTAAATTTTAAAATTATTTGAACTGATATGAATATTAGCTAATCCATAAAACTTAAATTTCATTTATTTACAATTTTTTAGTTTGTCTTGAAAGCAAAGTTTTTATTATTGAAAATGTCTATTTTTACTTAGAAAATTTTTACCAAAAAGTACCTTTTATCACCCTGGCTGATCTATTTTCTTTAAGGAAGTTTTTGGAATCAAAAACACTGTCCCACTCAAACTTTAAATGCTCTGAAACGACCATGGAGCATAAAAATTGACAGATCTTAGGAAGTTGGACTATTGATTTGGCCTTCGGATTATCCTGGGTGAAAAACTACAATTTTCAAAACTCGGCCACTCAATTCCTTCTTAAAACCATGTGGACCTCTCAAATGGTTGGAAACGCTGTCTAATAGATCTCAGATCCTCAGATAAAGCTCAGCACAAATAAATTGGCGATTATCTCAATAAAAACTGCCAGATCACATTATGAGTACAAATTCACCTTTTGAATAAAAAAATTTTTGCTTGCTTTGAAGACTACACCTGGAAACTATCTCTTTCCAATCTCCATTTTTCGCTACTATTATAGAATTATTTAGGAGTGCTGAGCTTTAAACATGTTATCTACGTAGTTAAAATTTCTCTTAGATGTGTCGCAGAATCACTTGTATAAACAAACTTCATAACATAGCAGCCAGAGGCGTATAAGGAAATTATTTATGCTACAATAGAAGTTTCCAAATTTTTTTGCATTAAAAATGCACTCTACCTATCCAACGTACTTTATATAATTGAAATAGAATATCACGGTAACTAGTTTAAATTAAATTTCACAGGCCACAGCTTAATAAAGCACGTCTATAGCATTTTCACATAAAATGCTTGCATGTCATTCAAGATTTACGACATTAGAACCACACAGCGTTGCAAAAACATCAAAATAGTTAGTAAGTGAGGAATTTTTAAAATGTCAACTATTTGTCAAACTATTATATTAACAGTAAATACACTTAGTTTTTAGACTACTGCAACACACTAAAATACATAAGAAAACATTTTATTACAAAATTATATATTCTAAATTTTAAACTTACCTCTTTTAGGGCTGTAATGGTAAAAATGTCCTGCCATTATTTCTTGTTCAAAATAATCTTGTTTATAATATGAAAACTTATCAGCTTTCTATAGACTACTTATTTGTTTTGACATATCACAATCACAATGATTGTGATCAAATTGTGCAATAAATCAAAACATAAACAAAATTCTTACTCTAAAAAAGCGGCAACACTTTTTACACTTTTGCCGCACGCTGTACTGTCAATACAATTGGAAGTATTCCGGTATCAGTTGCGTACAATTATCTAATCTATTTAATTAAAATTATTATTTTGTGAAATATCGGACTTGAAGAGTTATTTCATAAAATTTATATTATTAATAATAACAAAAGTTTTTGGTTATTTAATCAATATAATTCTAAAATTTTCAATATAATGATGATTATATTTTTCTGTTTATTACACCATTTTAACGGCTATGAAAGATGATCGAGCAGTTCCGTATGGGTTTCGTATTATTAGCTGTGTTAGGAACATTTGAACTCTAGGTTGACGTTCTGGAAATTTTAAATACAATTGACGTCACTTTGTATAAATCGTGACGTGGAAGTGTTTTACTTTGAAAAATGGTATAGAAAATAATTATCCGAGAATTTTTTTTTTATTGAGTTAATGCCTCGACAACTATGATCATTGGCATGGTACAGTCAGGTACCTAGTGTAGTGTGTGTGTATGTGTAGAGTAATTGTCTTGATACTTAGCAAAGTCGACGTCATTGTCTTTGCTAAGAGACGCTAATTGTATCCGAACGTCTACGGTCCCTCCGGTGAGTACCGATCGCACGTGGATAAAAATTATTTTCATTCATTAATTTTTTAATAAACAAAAATTTCTCTACCCAGATGGGATTCGAACTCACGACCTTTAGGTTTAAAGGTAGGAGCTCTTACCACTGAGCCACAGAGGGGGTATATCCGAGAATTAAATAAAAAGATACTTTGTATCTGAAATAAATAATAGTTTTTAATTTAATTCTATAGATTAAATATAATAACATAAAATTTCATTATTGTAAAGTTCTTGTTTAACATTCTATCATACAATAAGTATTAAAAAAATATATTAATTTGTTTAAAGAAAGATTGTGCAGCTTTTAAGTAAGAAAATTTATATTCAAAGCTTTAATAGGTATACGTTTGTTAAGTTGTTTGAAAAAGTCTATAAAATAGAAAAAATATATAGCTTTGTTTTATTATAAATAAAATAATTTATTTACAACAAAATTAAAGCAGTTTTACGATTTGATAATGCAATATTTATGTTCTTCTATTCGAGATAGCTTGGATTAAAAAAAAAGACGAAAATTGCCCCATTAATAGCCAAACAATACATTATATTTACGTATCTATATCAATTTTAAACTTTGAAATGTAATCAGATTAGTACAATTAAACCTAAAGCTACACTATTAACACCATCTTCCTACAGGTCATAAAATTTGTTTTAAAAACTGCATAACCACAGCGCCCAACCGTTTCTATAAACCAAGAATTATCCCAAAAACCATAGAAATTGAAAAACGGACAAATTGTCTCAACAAAAGAGATGACTGCACCTGTTTACCTTCGCCATAGAGACCTTTCATAAAGAAAATATTGTCTGCTCGACTCTCAGTTATTCAGAGTTGGAGGTTAAAAGATAAGTAGAGGCTTGAATACGGCGGTGAGATTACGAAATTACCCTCTGGAGACCCTTGCAGTCTTTGTGAATTGTATTACTGGCTGGTGCGAAATACTTTCCAGTACCAGTCTGAGCCTTTCTGCACCGCTTTAGTTATCAAATTAGCGGTATAAATAAACTTTTCCGCGACTGTTTTAAAATATACTCATTTTTCATTCTTTTTTTTTAATTAAAATATTATATCGTATTGTTTTGTGTCAAACGTGAGGTCACTGCTTAAATGAATTAGAATAGTAACGAAGAAAAATGTAAGATTTCGATTGTGAATAAATTAGCAATTAATTTAAATATCTTGAAAAATAGCTGGCTTAATGCATTGCTGTTATCTGTACAAAGAAAAATACACTTACCATTTAAATATGGTATATTAATTTTGTAGCAAGCGGGAGTAGTATGTGCGCGCCGCGACGCCAGAGCCGAAGCACGAAAAGGGACGTGACCGATAAACTTAAGATGTTTTCAGTACGCTGGCTCGATTTGACTTTGTTATTTTGGCAAGGCAAATCACAGAAAACGTTACACAATATCAAATTTCTGTGAACCATTTAGTTAAATTAATTATTGTCTTTCAGAAGTGCATACAATAGCTCTGATTTATGAGGGTTTGCTTCCGTTGACCACCCTTTAGAATTTGTAGGTGCAGATTTTTGTCCTTACAAATGCTAACTTTTTGATTTTAAATCGAGCCAGCGTACTGAAAACATCCTAAGTTTATCGGTCACGTCCCTTTTCGTTCTTCGGCTCTGGCGTCGCGGCGCACACATACTACTCCCGCTTGCTACAAAATTAATATACCATATTTGAATGGTAAGTGTATTTTTCTTTGTACAGATAACAGCAATGAATTAAGCCAGCTATTTTTCAAGATATTTAAATTAATTGCTAATTTATTCACAATCGAAATCTTGAATTTTTCTTCGTTACTATTCAAATTCATTTAAGCAGCGACGTCACGTTTGACACAAAACAATAAGATATAATATTTTAATTTAAAAAAATGAAAGAAAAATGAGTATATTTTAAAACAGTAGCGGACAAAGTTTATTTATACCGCTAATTTGATAACAAAAGCGGTGCAGAAAGGCTCAGAGTGGATCTGTATTTCGCACCAGCCAGTAATACAATTCACAAAGACTGCAAGGGTCTCCAGAGGGTAATTTCGTAATCTCACCGCCGTATTCAAGCCTCTACTTATCTTTTAACCTCCAACTCTGAATTACTTCTTAAATATGCTTTTTAGATCTCAATTGCATTAACACTTTGAGACTACTTCATTTGAATCTCTTTTATATCTTTTATTCGACACTTTTAACGTATTTCTTTTATCTCAAAAACGTAGGAAATCTATCTAAGGGCCGAGGAAAATTTAAATTAAGATGCGAAGAATGTTTTGTTTGTTAAAAGTCGACCAAAGTTTTTCTATGCTTTCAACTTGGAATTATTTAAAACAGCACTTTGTCGACGCTCTTGTAATTATGTCAGATTAGATTCTATTTTAAGAATTCTCTTTGGAAACAAGTTGTATTTGTTTAAAATGTTGTAAAAATTATAATTACATTAAAGGTTTTACTTACTGTTAAACTAATGCAAAAATCTGGCAAGTCTCTTCAACAACATAAGGTAGAAATAAAATTGTTAGTATTTATATTTTTTATCACAAGTTCGTTGCTCCGTTCGAAAATTCTTATAGCAAGTGACGAAGAATTCATTGGCTTATGGGGCAGATCTTACAACAGGGATTCTGGCCTAGAAAAAAAGAGGGTGTGAGGTAATAATGCACTTTGATTGCATTTGTAGTGTGTTGGTTAAATCGTGCAGGATGCAATGCTGATAGAAACGGTATTAAGGCATCAAACGACCAAAAATCTTTTTGGGTCTTATTGATGACAAGACTTTTCCCAATATAATTAAAATTATACTGAAATAGTGAATTCTTCTTCTTAGGGTGCCTGTCCGTTCCAAACGTTGGCGATCATTCTGGCTATGATGATTTTGTTGGTTGCTATACGAAATAGCTGTGTTGAGGTCTTTCTATACCATGCTCTCAGGTTAGCAAGCGAGGATATTCTTCTTTGTCCTGAGGCTCTTTTTCCTTCAATTTTACCCTGCAAAATGCATTGGAGTAGCTCGTATCTGCCTTGATTTCTCATTATATGTCCCAAGTACTCCAGCTTACGGCTCTTCGCAATGTTGACCAAATCCGCGGTTGTGTTCATCCTCCGCAGTACTTCTTCATTGGTGATTTTGTCTGTCCATGGTATCTTTAGGATTCTTTTGTATAACCATAATTCAAAAGCTTAAAGTTTTGATAGAGTTTCCGCCTTTAATGTCTACGTTTCTACTCCATACAGAAGCACGGAGTACACGTAACATTTAGAAGCCTTATTTTTGTTTTCACGGTTAGGTCATGGCTTTTGAACACAGAGCTCATAGTCAAGAATGCACTTTTGGCCTTTCCGATGCGACATTTAATCTCTTGGGTATTGTCCCGTGACTCATTGAATATAGTTCCCAAGTAATTGTATTGTGAGACACGTTCAATTCTCATTTGGTTCACATAAAGATTTGCTTCAGTTATGTTTTGCTTGCTGATGATCATTAGCTTGGTTTTGCTGGTGTTTATATCCAGTCCATATGTTCTACTTGTTACCGTTAATCTGTTCATTAAGTTTTGCAGCCCTTCTATGGTATTGGAAAACACTATTGTATCCTCTGCATACCGCAGGTTATTGAGCTTGACTCCATTTATTGAGATGCCTTCATTAATATATTTTAGGGCCTCTTCAAAAATGTGGTCCGAGTACAGATTGAATATCAGTGGTGAAATTATGCACCCCTGTCGCACCCCCTTAAGATTTTGACCTGATCTGTATATTCTCCATCTATTCGGAGTACCGCTGATTGACTCCAATACAGATTAGGTATAATTTTTAAGTCTCTTCCATCAATCCCTGTCCTCTTTAACACTTCCATCATTTGTTCATGCCTGACTCTATCGAAAGCCTTCTTGTAGTCAATCAGGCATGTAAAAACATAACAATTGACATATCTATATTTCTGAAACAAGATCTGCACGCTAAATAAAGCTCCCTCGTACCAACGGCGTTCACAAATCCGAACTGATTGGGCGCAATTTGTTCCTCGCATTTCCGATAAATTATTTTATGGATAACCTTTAAAAACAGCTTCAGCAGATGGCTCATTAGGCTTATTATCCTATAATCTTCCCAAACTTTTGCTCCTGGTTTTTTGGGCAACGGTACGAACTCCGATTTAAGCCACTCTACTGGTATTTTTCCTGCCTTGTATATTTCCTTAAATATATCAGTTATTATTTTTATTTGTTCTGTATCTAATAGCTTCAGCAGTTTTGCAGGAATGTCATCAAGTCGAGGTGTCGTTCCATCCTTCATTTGTCTGATGGCTGCCGTTATTTCTTGTCGTAGGATTTCGGGACCGGCGTTTGAGGCTGGAAGCAAACTAAGCTTCTCTTTGGATTTCCAAAAAGGGAGTATGTCAAGGTGAACATCATGCAGTATTGAAAAATTAGAATGCGGTCTTGCAGTCTGGGAAGTCTTACATATAAGTTTGTGGATTTAATAGATTAGCTTCAAAGAAGAAAAATACAAATTGCTTAAATTCAATAGACTAGGTGGAAAAGGCAAAGGGCGAAAGATCTAGGTGAAGGATATGGTACGTAGGAAAAAGTAATAGTAGGAATGAAGTTGGTATAAGTGCTGATAGTTAAATGAAAAACATCGTAGCCGAAGTTGTAAGAACGAGTAATAGAATAGTCAATGAAATTTGTGCTTGATAAAAAAGTATTATTTGTTTTGTCTCCTTAACTCTTCAAACAGTCTGATAAGTTTGGGTGAGAATGAAAGAAAAAATGTCTATGATCAACTAGGAGACGTACTGCGGACTATTCTATCATAAGAAAAATTTAGAATTGGGAATGTTTTTAACCCTCATTTAATAGCACCTATTTTAGGAACGTGTCAACTCGAGTGGTGTCTGCAGCATCCCCTTATTTTATCTTACTTTTTGTTTAAAGTAATAAAACCTAAACTTTTTTTTATATTTCAAATACATTTAACGTTAAAAAATTGTCACAAAATAAAACTAATTATTTCAATACTTATTACCTACATATTTATGTAGTCGTTGAATTTTATAAATATAGATTTTAGGAATAAGTTTAGGAATGAGCACAAGTGAGAAAGAAATAAAAAAAAATTAAATAAAGTAAAAAAGGTAAAACCAAATAATTAAATAATTTTTATTATATATAAAGAACAATAAACAAAACAAACCTAAAATAAATTCACTGGCCTCGGTAGCATACACCATATATTGTGTTCATATGGCTCAGGCACATATTTTATGGCAATTTTTCCCACAACTCTTTCATTTAATGTCTTTTGCTCATGGACATATAGAGCATCGAGCCTTTTTTATAGGCATATTATCACTGGTTGGTGCAGCATTACATAGGAATTTTTTCAGAGAGTTTGGAAGAGATTGTACTTGTGATCTAACTTCCATCTGTGGTCACACCACAGTAAATCCAATCACTTCTAGAAACTTCGATCTGGGAATTTTTTAGTAGGAATATTAGAGAAATAAACGATATGGGAATTAATTGCAGCTGTATTAGGAAAATGATAAAATATCCTCAAGGGTCAACGACGACAAGTTCTTGACACATTATACGTCTGACATATATAAGGAAAGTATTTATTTCCTGGCAGGGTTCACAAAAGCGCAACTAAATGTTTTTGAAATTGTGTTCTAAAAAAAGAAGCTTAATAACGATTTTCCTTTTTCTGGAGTTGTTCCAAATGTTTTATCGTTTGGGGTTTGTTATGCAATAATTAATTTTTTTAATCCATTTTTATCTATTTTCCCTAAGTGATCTGTTTTTGGTATCCCTTTTTCTGTTCTTGGTACCAGATGGGAAGTCATACGGAAGCTTACTTGGTTTCATTTGATTGTATAAACCACGATTCAGCTATATTAATATTATTATTATTTATACCACTACCTAGTTATTGAGAGACAAATTAATTAGCTAAAAAATAATTAGGCTGTTAAAGAAGTCAAAAATATGACTTATTTTAGGAAATCAAAAGCTTTCGAGGCATTGAGGCTTTCGAGATGTGGCTGATTGTAGAATGTTATCGTAGACAAACAACTTAACGAATTAAGCAATTTTACAACGAGTAAATAAATAAAGACAGGCATGAAGAGAAATTAGTTTAGGTAAACAGAAAAATAAAACGCAATCGTAAATGACGGGGAACGTCGTCTCTTAATTTTATACGCGTCGTATGAAATCAGCACCAAAACAACATTTATGTCTGCTTCGGACAAATTGAATATCATGTGATTGCTTGCGAATGTTTTTGGAGGCCATGAAGTAAAAAAATCAGAAAGTATAAACTTTCTTCTTCTTCTTTTTCTTTATTGTATGTAGGCTTTAAAACTTATTTCTTCTTCAATAGTCTACCAATACTTCTTCGTCCATTTGGTGACTTATCTCGTGCTATTCGTACTATCCTATCCTCTGCCATTCTACTAATCTGTTCGTTCCACTCCTGTTTCCGTTTTGCCAGCCATCTATTTATGTCTTCTATATTGCATGCTCTTCCTATGTGTTCGCTTTTCTCCCTATCCAATAGACTTTTCCCTGATATTCGTTAGAGTATTTTCATCTCTGCTGTTTCTAGTAGTCGTCTTGTTTTAGATGTGTCAGGTCTTGTCTTCGCAGTGTATGTTAATATAGGTTTAATTCCTGCTTTATGAATTTTTAATTTTGTGTCTTGTCTTAAGTGTTTGTTGTTTTATATTATGTTATTAAGAAATCAAATCCCGCCGCTTTACTTGCTTTTAAGCTTTGTTGCTGTACTTCTTTAACATCTCCGTAACTAGTTAAATCATTGCCAGATATCTAAACCTAGCTTCCTGCTGTATTATTTTTCCAGTTATTTCGTTTGTAAATGATAGTGGATATTTTATATGATGTAATAAATATGGTTTTTTCTACTGATATTATCATGTTGTACTTCTTGTCTGTTGTATTTAAGATATGTGTTAATCTTTGGAGCTCGTATTCTATCTCGGCGATTAATTCGGCAATATCTGCATAACATAATATTTAGATTTCTTTGTTCTTCATTCTGTTAGTATGAACTTTATGTACTGCTTGTATTATTTCGTCCATTATTATAATAAAGAGAAGTGCGCTTAACGAGTCACCCTATCTGACTCCGCTTTGTGCTGGTATACACTGTGTTAGTTTTCCATTTTTATCTTTTCGTGTATTCGATTATGTAAGTAGATGTTTTCGATGGTTTGTATAATATTGATTGGTATGTTTCTTTTATACAGTAGGTATAAGACGTCTTCGACTTGGATGCGATCGAAAGCCTTTGACAGGTCTATATAACATAGATATGCCTTTTTTTTATACTCGATGGCCTTTTTTGTTAGTTGTCTTAATACAAATGCGGCGTCTACGCAGGACCTTTCAGAACTGAATCCTTGTTGTTCATCTGATAAGGTTCTTAGTTTATTGATTTTGTTGGTTAGGACTTCTGTGGTAAGCTTAAGTGCGGTGTCCGGTAGACTTATACCTCTATAATTGTTGTGGTCTTCTTTATATCCTTTCTTGAATATTGGTATCAATATGCTGTTTCTTCATGCGTCTGGTATCTTGCAGTACAAAATCAGTTTTTGTATAAGTTTTATCATCTCTAGCGTTCTTTTTTCTTCGTGTTTTTGAAGCTCGTTGGTTATTCCGTTTGGTCCTGGTGACTTTCTAATTTTGAGTGAATTTATGTCTATCCGTACATCCTGAAAACTGATTTCGTGTAAGTGTCTTAATTCAGGTACGTTATTGTGTTGATTATTATTTTATCATTTTTTAAACAGTTCCGTCAGGTATCTTTCCCATTGGTTTGCAGGTATGGTATTGTATTCCTTCAATTCTGCCATTTCTTTTCGTTGGTTTCTTATGAATATTCATATTTGTTTTTCTGTACCGTAGAACTCGCTTTATATCCTTTTGTTAACTGTTCCCGGTGTTAATTTTTTTTCTTCTTACCAACTGCCTTGTTTCATTTTGTATTCTTCCATAAGTGTTTCGGGTTTCCGGAGTATTTGATGTTTTGTACTTTATGTATTTCTTTCGTTTCTCTTTACTTTTCTTTTTTATTTCTTTTCTGAATCATGGTGTATTGTTGTTGTTTCATGTATGTTCAGTATGACTTTACGTGTTTATAGGGCTTCTGTTGCTATTTCTTCAATGTTGTTTTTAATTTTCTCCAATCTCGTGTTTATACCGTCGATGTCGTCTATTTGTTTCACTTGTATCTTCTTTCTTTGCTAGCCTCATTTGGTACATTTCTCCTGTAGAGTTGTCTTACAGTCATTCTACATTGAATTTTTTCTCGGTGATTTCCCGTGGAAAATGTTTTGGTGTTATTTTCATTTTTATTTTTACTACTACTAGTTTGTGTTCACTCCCTGTATCTGCTGAGTTTAAAGTTTGGATATCTAGCATCTGCTCTGGGTGAATTTTTCTATTAGTGACTAAAAACTCAATCATAGATTTGTGCCCCATGGAGTTTTTAAATGTATATTTATACTGGAGCTTATGGTCGAAAAATTTATTACTGATTCTCAGTTCGTTAGAAGCACAGTGATTAGTCATGAGTTCTACATTTGCGTTGGTTAATTAACGGTTAATTAACGGTTCTTCAGGAGGTATTTTATCTGGAATAGTTTGCAATTGTTCGTAAAATGCCTCTCGTTCCTCTTTTGATTTAAAGTCCTCGGGACTATAGATAGATACGATATTTAATTTTTGGTAGTCCATTGTGATATTCATATGTATGATTCTTTTGGAAATATAACGGTAGTTATTTATGTTGCCTTTAATTTTTTTATGGACAAGTATACCTATACCTGCTCGTGCTCGTTTTTCTTTCTTCATTCAACTGTATACTAGAAAATACTGGTCATAGTCTCTTTGGCCTTTACCTTTCTTCTTGGTTTCTTGGATTGCACAAATGTCTATGTTTTTATTTCTATCAGTTTTTCTATTATCTCTTGGTCTTTGTTGTTGAAACAAATAATGTTCCATGTTGCTAATCTGTCTGTGGGCATATTTTTTCTTCTTTGCTTGGTTCGTCATCTAAGGTTCCGTCTGGTTACGAGGCTTTATATCGGTTCTTTGAGTCTTGTTTTCTTTTACGATGCGTAGAATGCTAACCTGGCTCATTATTCCTCCTCTTTTATCCGGGCCTGATACCAGCTAAGGGCATAAACTTGACTTCTGAGCTACTCAATCCACCCAGTCATCTCACTCATAACCGCCAGGCAGAGTTTTAGACCCTAAATTAGATAATGCACTATAGAAAATAATTAAAATAAAGTCTAAAATATTAACCATTTAAATATAAATATCCAATCAGGAGCAAAATAAAAAACAAAATATAAGAAATATTATAGTTACATAATTAGAAGGTATCAATTTAATAGGCAATCAAAACGCTAAAAATAAAAAGCATCCGACAACTGTAAAGACAAGATTTTTATTGTATTTAAAGTTAAGATGAGTTGAATGCAACACTAATTATTTTAGCTTAACTATAATCATTAGTCTTGGTCAGTTGACCTCTGGTGGCATTAGCATCTCTAAGAACATTTATTATTGTGTACCAGATGTGGTTTCTACTACCAGGTGTCTAGTTATGTTTCAAACGCCGGAAGTTTCAATTAATCAGTACAAACGTAAGCACTTAGATGTTATAAAATATTTGGTTAAATGAATACTCTATTGTATGAATAGGTATGCGAATTTCTCAAGTAATAGTTCTGTAAAAAATGGTTACAATTAAAAACAGATGATTTGTCTGGAATAAAAAAGTCATATTAAAGCATTAAACATTTAAAATATTTAAATTAAAAAAAAAAACTACAAAGAAGTAAAAACTTCTGGTCCAGTCTGATTATCATCAAGAAACCTAAAAGTATATTTCCACTTTAAAATGACACTAAAATATGTCAAATTTTGACGGTTAAATTTAAAAAAATGTAGAAAATTCTTACAATTTTCAAAAGCTGTTTAAACTAGTTATTGAAGTAAGTTTAAAATCCTTTAAATTAGATGACAATCAGGGTAATATTTACTAAATTAAACACAGGGTCAATATTATGAGATTTCACCTAAAAGAAGGAGATACTTTTTCCTTTGTCAAAAAGGGGACTATTTTGCCTACCGGGTAAATCAACCCAACTAAATAAAGGGGCAGATGCGGCGATGGGAATGACTGGAAAGTATACGAGGAGCTAATTAAATGGAGAATAAGCATAATGGAGGGTCAATCACCGACGGTGGAAAGCCTGGAGAGAGTAATTAAAGAAGCGATGGAAGGAAGCAAGATTGGTCGCCAAGATGTCAACAGGATGCCATATTGGTGGAATGCGGACATCGAGGCACTAAGAAACGTATGTATAGCAATGAGAAGAAGGTTAACAAGAGCAAGAGGCAGAGCAGGAATCAATCCTGAGGTCATCGAGGAGATCGAGGAAGAGTACCGCGCAAGGAAGAGGGAACTGTACAGGAAAATTCGCACAGAAAAAAGAAGGCACTGGAAAGAGCTGTGTGAAAAACTGGATGAGGACATATGGGGTCAGGGATACAAGATCGTTATGAAGAAGTTCCATGCGTATCCTCCTTATGAAATGCCTATGGACAAGAAGCTTGAGGTAACAAGAGAGCTCTTTCCGGACGGCAGATGTCATGGTGTATGGAGGGATGAAGGAGCTGAGCGGGCTGTACCCTTTACAATGGATGAACTTGTCGAGGCATTGGGTTCACTAAAGACTCGTGGGTCCCCCGGACTGGATCAGATACCACCTGAGGCGGTAAAGGGTCTAGGACGGGTGGAGCCTGCATAGCTTCTGGAACACATGAATGCATTGCTGGAAGCACAAACCTTTCCTGAGCCTTGGAGGACATCGAGGTTAATACTGCTTCCCAAAGCTAGGGAAAAGTATCGCCCCATCTGTCTTCTTCCATGCATCAGTAAGCTCTATGAAAGGATGCTGCGAGTACGCATAGACGACATAATTGAGAGGTCAGATGGTTTATCTCGGAGGCAATTTGGTTTTTGTAAAGGGAAAAGCACGATTGGTGCAATCATGAGTGTACTCTAAACATTGCACAACAGAGGGAATGAACATCGCTGGGCGGCCCTGCTGTTGTTTGATGTTAAGAATGCATTCAATACGCTGCAGTGGAACGAGGTAATGAAGGCAATGGAGGAGAGAGAATGTCCTGGTTACCTGATGAATGTTATGGCGGAGTATCTGTCCGAGAGAAGGATTATGGTGGAAAAGGGCACGATCGTGGACGTGACGGCCGGGGTACCCCAGGGATCTGTCTTGGGCCCGACGCTATGGAATCTGGCATATGACGGGGTTACGCACTGTGAATACGGAGAGGGTACAACCCCCTTCGCATTCGCGGATGACCTCGCTGTACTGATAGTAGCCCGGGATGAGTCAGATCTCAAATACCGGGTTCGGAACGCAGGTGGCGTCGTAAAGAAATGGATGACGCAGCACGGATTAAAACTTGCGACAGAGAAAACCGAAGCCATTATTCTGAAGGGGACAAGGAACAGGCAAGGTGTTGAATTAAAATGTGCGGGAGTATGTCTAACACCCAAGACACAAGTAAAGTATCTAGGAGTGACATTGCACCAGAATGAAAAATGGGGGGAACACGTTCGGGAGGTGGTCCGGAAGGCTGCGAATAGTGCGGCTGCGTTGGGGAGAGTGATGCCGAACATTGGAGGACCCAAATCCGAAAGGAGGAGGGCCTTACACGGTGTTGTACAGTCAATCGTTCTCTACGCAGCACCAGTCTGGAGCGAGGCGGTAGAGATAACGGCCTATAGGAGTCTTATGAAACGAGTAGACAGAACAAGTTTGTTGCGAGTGGCATGCGCCTACAGGACTGTGTCTGCGGCAGCCTTATGGACTATCACTGGATGTGTTCCGTTGCATGTTTTGGCGGTGGAACGAAAAGAGCTGTATGAGAGAAGAGGCCCAAACCTTACTGTGGCTGAGAGAAGACAGGTAAGGGAAAGGTCAGTTGAAAGATGGCAAGAAGAATGGAACAATACGGAGGATGTGGCACAGTGGACGAAAATGCTGATCCCTAACATAAGATTTTGGGTGGACTGTGACCACAGGCGATTGGATTATTTCCTGACGCAGGTGCTCACAGGACACGGGTGTTTTAGGGCCTACTTTTATAGGATCGGTAAGGCTGATACAGATGAATGTCTATATTGTGGATACTCGGACACTGTGACACATACGATGTTAGATTGCAGCAGATGGATAGTGGAAAGGAACAGAATGGAGAGAGAGACAGGTGTGAATTTTGTTACAGTGAGAGAAATGATTGAGAGAATGATTGAAAATAAATTAGGTTGGATTAACATACACAGTTATATCCGTGCAGTGATCAAAAAAAAGGAAGAGGAAGAAAGACAGCTGGACCAACGGCAAAGGTAGAGTGAATGATGCTGAAAGGTGAAGTTAAAACAATGGGTCACACTTTTTGAGTTAGAATGCGTGAGTTTGACTGTGGGGAAGGAGGAAATGCCCTTCTGAGAAGGATGCCGAACTAGGAGTGTGGATGTGTATGAATGGAGAATGAATGAATAAAGGTAGTGCTTCGGAAGTGATGCCGGCCTTACAGCGGCCATTCCGCTTCCGGATCGCTGGATGACAGAGGAGGGTCTGGTTTAGCAGGTAGGCGTTCAGCGTAGACTCGGTGACGAGAGGGCATTTTAAAGTACCTCGGGAACTATCGCCGGGAGTACGAAGAACGAATCCTGCACTAAGATGTCTTTTGAAGATTCCAGACCCCCCCTCTATAAAGACGAAAAAAAAAAGTAAAGAAGGAAGTAAAATTAATTGAAAATTGGCAGTTCCTCAAGTCTGTGAATAATGGATTTTTGCCAAAAACTGAAAAAATCACCATACAAGTATTGTGAATAAAAATATTATATTATGGAACTAAAATTATTAAAGTAATAAGGTAAATTAAATTAGTTTATTGTGAAATACATATTATTAGTTAATACTCCAGTCGTCAGAGATTAAAATGCCACTGAACCTCTAAAAATCATACCAACAAGTTGAATTTTGCTAAGAATGTCAAGTTTGGGACCCCAAAAAGGAAACAAAAAGGTTTACTACTTTTACGTCCCGGTTTCTCTCCTAAATCCCCTCAAAACCGTTTTACCAAAAATCTGTACGCCGCCGAAAAAAATATTTCAAACAAAAAATGTCTATTAGCTTTTTCTTCTATATAATGAATTGTTCTCTTAAAACGCTTAAAGCAAGGTGGTCTTCAATGTCAGGTACGCGCGAGAAATCAATTTTAAGTAAAATTTATATTAACTAAACTCTAAAAATGATGAAAGTGTCCTATCAACAAAAATCAAAATGCGTTTTAAATGTGAAGAGAGCAGCTTTTTTATTTAATGTTTGGCTTTTGCCACAATTAAACAATTTTCTAATAAAGTGTTAAATAAATAAACGTTTACCGATTTTTACCATTTTTTATAACTCTTATGAGATCAATAATAAAGGGTGATTCATTTAGAGGTAATGTTTTTGGTGGGGATTTGCTTGGAGAGCAAAGATTTGCTTGGAGAGATGCATGCTTTGGATTAGCATGCATACTATCAAACTGAGATTTCACTTTTGTTCAGTATTGTTTGACGATATTGTGTGATATTGAGTGATATTGATTTTATGATGGAAAGACTTGGCCCCGCAAAGCGTCTAGAAATTATTAAGTTGTATTTTAAAAATGGGAGTTCTGTGAGGAATGTATTTCGTGCTCTCAGAGCAATTTATGGTCCACATAATCGGTCTACCGAACGGACAATTTGCTTTACGATTTAGAAGTATAAAACAAGGTTTTTGTGTTTACAATCCAACCAAATAGACCACATTCAGCACGTAGTGAAGAAAATATAATGGTGCTAACGGATAGTGTACTCGAAAATAATGAAGAATCGATTCGTCGCCGTTCTCACCAGCTTGGCTTCTCATATTCAACAACTAGGCGTATTTTACGTAAAGATTTTGGTTTAAATATACAAAATTTAATTAGTGCAAGAGCTAAAGCCGACCGACTTTCCGAGTTGTCACTGTTTCAGTCGATGGGCTCTTGATAATCTTTCAAAAGATCCACTGTTTTCAAGAAAAATTTTGTTTTCAGATGAGGCCCATTTTTGGCTTAACGGGTACGTTAATAAACAAAATGCCTTTATTTAAGGTGATAAACAACCCAAAGAGGTTTAAGAGTTGTCATTATACCCTGAAAAAACAACTATTTGGTGTGGTTTATGAGCTGGTGGAATCGCTGGTCCATATTTCTTTAAAAAGAGGTCTGCCAGAATATTACTGTGAATGGAGACTGTTATCGAACATGATAAAGGACCATTTGGTACCTTAAATTTAAGCTCGTGGTCTCGGCGTTATTTCGTTTTAACAATATGGCGCCACTTGCCATACAGTCCGTAAAAGCATGGCTTTACTGCGAGAAGGATATGGTGAACAAATTATTTAACGCTTTGGACCAGTGAATAGGCCGCCTATATTCTGTGATATCTTCTCTAGACTCTTTTTTTTAGAATTACCTAAAGTCCAAAGTCTACATGAATAAACCAGATACGATTGAGGCATTGGAGGCCAATATTACTCGAGTTATTGGTGAAATACCAATCGAAATGTTGAAACGAGTCATCGAGAATTGGAACTTTAGACTTAACCAACTTAATCGTAGTCATGGCCAACATTTAAAAGAAATTATCCTTAAGAAGTAAAGAATGGTTCTTTTGTATGATAATACATATTTTCAAATAAAATTTATTTTTTTCATTCTTTTTTTTTTTTGTTGAAAAAAGTACCTTTAAATTAATCACCCTTTATTTAACACTTTCATTGACCGATTAATATGAAATTTTCATTATTAGATGCAAATGAAGAGCATATTGCAACGTAATGGTAAGCCACAATGTTACAGAATACTATTTTATGGCATTATGTATACAAAGGAATCTGTATTCACTCACAGAAAAATTATTGAGTGATTATTGCAGTAGATGGAGGAATTATTGCTGATTCTTGTTATTCCATTCACCCGTTTCTGTTCACTTTTTCGCGTAAAACGTGGTAAGCCACATGAAAATGACATCGACTTTATATACACGTGCTGAATTAAGTGCAGTTTTAAAGCAAAAATATCAGTTTAAATGTAAGTTTTATTGACGATAGTGATGATAGTGTAGCAGACAAAGACTATATGCCCAGTAGCGATGATTTTTTCGTCTGAATCTAGTAAGGTGGGCATTTTTTCATATTTTTTTGTCTTTGCATGTTTTTGTAAAAATATATTTTATTTATATTATACGGAAAAATATGGTATGCCATGTGGCTTATCGAGGCTTATTCTATAGTCTAATACAGTCATATTTTTTGTATTATAGGATGAATTTCAGGAACCCATACCTATGGTTTCTGGAGGTAATGAGATAAATCCAGGGAAGAAAAAACCATCGAGATGGAGACAAAGAAATAAGGAAAACTATTATCGAAATAAAAGAAACAGAAGCCGTAATTGGAGACAAGCGTATGCTTCGAAAAAAACAAACACGATTTTTAGTTTACGCGATATCGGCTTGCAGTATAATTGTAAAAATAAATGTATGGAGAAACTGCAAGGCAATCATAAACATTTATTTAACAAATTTTGGGAGTTGAGCTCATTCGATCTTCAAAACCGTTATCTCTTTGGGAATATCGGGGTAAAAAATAAGAAGAGATCGTACAAAAAAATCAGAAAAGTAACATTTCTAGAAGAAAATATACTACTGATTATGTGGTTAATGTAGGAGATAAGGAGATTAAATTATACAAGATCTAATTCCTAAGTGTTCATGGTCTTTAAAAATCTCGTGGAAGAATTAAGAATATTTTTAAAATAAAATCAAACGGGGCTAAGGTTCCTATTCCTGATATGAGGGGTAAGCACAAAAACATACCTTATAAGAAGAGCCAAAAATATGAAGAAGGAATAACTGAACGGCAATATGACAATTCAGGATTGTATACAGTTTTTATGTGCCCTGGTGTAGAGAACTGAGTATTACGCCAGTCAAAGAAAAATATTTTGTACAGAATATAACATAGAGTTTAAACTACCTCAATCTGATACTTGCATAGAGACTTGTGATCTGAGACTTGTGATGAGACGATCAATAAAATAAAGACAGCCAAAGACGCTAATAATACAGATTAAGAAAAATAATTAACTACTTTATTGATTTTACACATAGCTTTTGATGATCCAATGCAAACTTTGCTAAAAACTGAAAACAATGAATGTATTACAAACAAGTTAAAATTAGTAATCCCGTTTGACTTATGTATTTTTGTTTGAATTATGCCTCTGCCAAAATTAACCTCGGGTCCTGTATTTTACTATAGGAAACTTTGGCTTTATAATTTAGGGATTCAGGACTGTACCAACGACAAAAGATACATGTACTGATGGAACGAAGATTAAGGGTGCGTTCATAACGGAGACCATGGCATCGTATCCTCGCCTAGAGCATAGCACTGACGGTGAACGCTCGCATTTAAAGTAATGCATTTATTTGACCGAAAATCGATAACATGATACTATTCCATGATCCGAGCGAGGGTTAGCGCCTCATTATGAATGCACGCTAAGCTAAGCGAGGAGCGGATGACGTTATTTCTGTTGTGATGAAATTTTTAGAGAATAGGTCATGTTATAAAGAGCTTGTTGTTTGTACCGATAACTGTCCAGGTCAGAACAAGAACTGGCAATTAGGCTAGTGATCATTCTATTATGCCATCAGACCGGAATTTTGCTCAAATTGAGAAACACCAGAGACACCGTGCACCAGTTATTTATTATTCAGAAGGTTGGGCAGATATTATTATAAAAGAAAATAAAAAGAATCTTTTTTTTTCCACTCAGATGATACAAAATGATTTTACCATTTTTAAACCTCTCCTAAATAATGTTAATAAAAACGCACGTTTTCCTGAAAAGCAGTGCGTATATTTTGCTATAACATACAGCTTTCGATTTAAATCACAAAATGTTGGGTCATTTTTTGTCAAAAACATAGTCAATGGAAAATATTAAGAAGTTAATGTCATAAGAAAAGGCAGACCTGTAACATTAGAGATGTCAAATATTAAATAAAATACAAGGAACCTCTAAATATTGCAAAAAATAAAATAAATAATATAAAAAGCTTATTACCTTGTATTCCGCCAGTCTACCTTTTATTGGCAAAACATTTTTTTTCCTTTTTGTAATTTTTTAAAAAACAAATACAGCTGTATGTTTTCAGGAATTTTTTATCAGCTATCTCCCGTATATCTTCTAGTCTAGAACCTTAAAAAAAATTTTTACAAAATTTTTTACTGGCGCCTTTTCCTACTCCCGGATTTTAGAAACATTGTAGAAAACTATTAGTTTCTTTCTGAGAAATAAAGTTTAAAAACAGATGTGCTGTTAAATAAACAGAGCATTCACAAACATTGAACAACATTTATTTGAATTCTCATAGAAGGTTACATTAAAAACAAAGGCCATTTTAAATTTAGTAGGTACTAATTTATTTAATACACAACTTTCCACTTTTACATATTTGTATTTATTTCTGTTATTTCACATGCT
This sequence comes from Diabrotica balteata, assembly GCA_918026665.1. Lineage (NCBI taxonomy): Eukaryota > Metazoa > Arthropoda > Insecta > Coleoptera > Chrysomelidae > Diabrotica > Diabrotica balteata. The sequence goes on along the minus strand of OU898279.1, from coordinate 110,607,077 downwards.
CCTTACATAAACAATAATGAAGTAATTTTTACAAACTCCAAATTTTAAACCAACACGAGCATAAACATTGGCCTTATTCTAATTTGAAACACAATATACATACGAGAGTAAAGTTAAGAGATTGTGCCATTACAATAATTGTAACCACAAACTTCTGGAATCGTTTACACGTTTAACGCTATCTCTAAAACTGTCCCAAACCAACAAAACACGTGCATAGCACACCAAGTATTCAACTTGGAGTTTAATTAACTATATCTTGTACTGGCTGGTAAATAGGAACAGTGTTGCAGAACGAGAAATAAACCGGAATGTTGTGGCATATTCATATGCCAGATGGACAGTGATTTACAGGAAATGGCTAATGGCCTAAAACAGCGAAACTAGGCTACGGTGCAAGTTTAGTTCTGAAGTAAATTCTTGGAGCAGAAGTCCGCGAGATATTTGGTTATCAAGGACAGGTTAGTTATTTTAAAGGATCGGTGAAAATGAAGTCTTAACTGTGAGATATATTGGATATATTAAGGAATATTGAAAATAGGAAGGAAATGAATAAATAGTTTTTGTCATTTTAATTAAAAATAAAAAAAATTCTTAAAGGTAATATTAATTGCCATTTAACATAACATGGTCATGCAAAAAAAAGTGGTGCAGTAGGTGGTACTGTATACTAGCGCGAATATTCATACTATGATTTCTGTATTTTTAAATTTTAAATATTTTTAAAGTTTATCTTTCTTTCTTCCTTTCTCCCCTTCCTTTTACCCTATCAGGGTATCGGATTTGGGCTAGCTATTTTAATTTCCATTTACACACCTCTTTTATTCTTTTCTGTTTCCTGACATTATTTTCAATTCCTCGAGTGATTTTTGTTTAAGTTTTCCCGCCTCTACTGTATCCATTTTTTTCTTTGTCTGCCTCTTTTTCTTTTTCCGATGTTTTTTGCTTCATAAACTTTTCTTCTTATTCTAGTGGATTGCATCCTCATCAGATGCCCATACCAGTTCATTTGTCTCTTTGCTATTTTGTTCATTATCGGTTCCTGGGCCATTCTCCTAATAGTTTCGTTGCTTAATCTATCCCATTTTGTCTTTTCAACTATCCTTCTTAGATGTCTCATCTCCATTGCGTTTATTCTGCTTGTATGTTTTTCCAGAATTGTCCAGTTTCCACTTGCATAGAGCACAGTCGGTCTCTATTGTGTTATATATTTTTATTCTTGTTTCTCGTGTAAGTTCTCTTTTTCCCATTATTAGGGCTATCGCATAGTATAACTTGTTTGATTTCTTTGCTCTATTTGTTATTTCCCAGTCTATTTTTCCGTCATAAGTTATTATACTTTCCAGGTATTCGTAAGTTGTTACTATTTCCAATTCTGAGTTTTTACATTTTAACTTTATTTGATTATCTTTCTGATCTCCTTTGCTGCTTATTATCATTATCTTACTTTTTTCTTCGTTTATCTCCATTTTTAGTTCTTCTATTTGTTCTACCCATATATCCATTAGTTTCTGCATTTTATTCTCGAAATCGGCTATTAGTACTATGTCGTCTGCATACATTAAAGACTCTATTGTTACCGGTTGTAATCTGTGGTAACCTATTATTGTCTGTAGTTGATTGCAGTTCGTTCATTACTATTATGAATAGCAAAGGGCTGAGACTCTCAGTCCTTTGCTATTCTGATATCTTGTATTTGACTCCATAGAACGTGCAATAGAGAGAGCTCTGAACAACTGCAGGATAGACTCCCGATGCAGAATGCTCATACATAATATTAACAACAAAGCTACAACGAAAATAGAAATAGATGCAAAAATCAAAGCTATACCAATCAACAGAGGAGTTCGCCAGGGAGATGTTATCTCACCAAAGCTCACACTTGGACTGGAAGACGTGTTCGAACACATTCACTGGGCAGATAAAGGAATAAATGGTAATGGAAGAAAATTGAGTCATTTGAGATACGCTGATGATATTTAATATTCGCTACAAGTTTTGAAGAACTACAGACCATGATGACGTAACTATTTCAAGCTTCGGAAAGAGAAGGTCTTAACATAAACTTGGAAAAACCAACAACAATGAGAAATACACCGAACATTGAACAAATAACGTTGAACGGCATAAATTTAGAAACAGTAAGCGAATACATCTACCTGGAATAGAAAATGAAAGTTAACAAAGAAAATTAAACTGCCGAAATTACCAGAAGAATAAGTTTAGCGTGAGCAGGATTTGAAAACTGAACACTGTATCCTCCCTATACTCACGTATGGTTGACAGACGTGGACACTCACCAAGTCTAATATAGATAAAATAGTAAAGGCACAAAGAGCGATGGAAAGATCAATGCTCGAGATGAGACTTATAGAAAAAAAAAAACAAACAAATGGATTAGAGTCATAACAAAGTAAAAGACGCAGGAGAACATGCTCCAAAATTAAACTGGAGCTTCGCAGAACACAATGCCCAACTAAAGGATGAACGATGGAATTGCGAAATACAACAATGGAGACTATTGAGGAGGAGGAGGAGGAAGAAGGACATTTGTAGAGCTATGTTCAAGGTTTTCAAAATTATTACTACCAATAGGTATCTTCTTTGGTAAAAAAATACAAAATTTTCATTGAAAAAAAAACATATTTTATTGAAAATATTTCAAATATTTCATTGAAAAAACATAAAAAAAGTCTGTACACTGGACTCCGCAAAAAAACACTTTAAAAAGTAGCAGATAGCTGCTGCTTCAACTCCAACAAATGGTTGGATTATCACACTCGTACCATAACCAAATTTTTTAATGTGTTTTTTTATGAAGTCTAGTGTATAGTATTTTTTATATTTTTTGCAATGAAATATTTTAACATAGAAATAGTTTAAGGAAAATTACTTTATTTTTCTAATAAACATTTCGAGTAGTGATACTTTTATTAACTTGACCGCAGCTCTGAAGATTGCTTTGTAAGGTTAAAGCATTCAGCTAGAAAATAAGGGTTTACATACTTCAAAATTACGTTTCTTTTCCATTCTTTAATTTTTTATTTTTAGTTAGTTTTTAATCCTGAAACACTCTCGTACGTAATAAAACGTTTAATACTCTTAACACGTAAAATTTACGTACATTGCATTAACAAATCTAAGAACAGTGGTAAATTAACAAAATATTTGTTGCAAATAGCAATAGACAAAAAAACTCTTACTAATGACACATTCAATAAAAAAATAATAACATATTTAATAACAGTTTTTACACTGCTTAATTTGGCGTTCTCCGCAAATAGGTTTTTTACATTTTGGGCAATAAGTTTTCGTCATTCATTTCATTGTTGTGGGATAGATTGAGCAATACTTCCTTGACCTCTTTGGTTTTCTGTTACGACTTCGGAAGTATCTTCTTTTTTCAAGACCTTTTTTAATGCGGCTCCATCATAAACTGCTGTCTTTGCAAGGTTTTCCATCTTGAGTAAAAACGTTATGCGAATAAATAACGTAGGCATTGATGCAAGCCATATTGATCATATTATAAAATATGCACATCGGCCATCTTTTGGTCTTGAGGTTCGCACACATACTTTGACACATTTGGTCAAACGTATCGACTGCTCCTTTCGTGGAATTATACGACATTATCATTTGAGGTTTTTTTGTATTTGTGTTAACTGTTCTCTTTTTATACATTGATGATAGTAGAGTCACTATTTTATTATTTTTAGGTTTATAGGACACCAAGGAGCAAGTTTTACTACAGGTATGCATACATAGACCGAGTTAGATCTGATAGAGATAGACTGAGTTGATCTGACGTTGCTTATTATTTTTCAATAATTCTGATGGAATGTGTGATTTATTCTTCCAGATCGTCCCAAGTATTGTCAAATTATAGGGCCTTTTTAGTAATTTCTCTGCCAAAGAAATATTCGTGAAACAGTTGTCCATGGCCAGCTTCCGGTTACTGCCGTGAATTGAAGTTGATAAAACAGTTACAAAGTGAACGGCTAAAGGAACTCATTTGTTTGGGTAGATTTTGCCTAAATACGGTTTAGCATTGACCAAGTTGTAGCAAAGTTGTAAAGTTGCAAAGTTGCAAATTTACAACTTTGCTAGAATACGCTTGTAAAACAATAGATTGGAACGAAAAGGGCATCAATGTAGATGGAAAATTTTTAAATAACCTTAAATTTTCAGATGATATCGTTCTTATTGCAGACAGCTTTGATGAGGCACAGATAATGCTCCAAGAACTCCATACTGCCACAAAAAGAGTTGGTCTTAAAATAAATTTTTTTAAAACACAATTTATGACAAATTTAGTCCACAGCAAAAACATCTCAGTAGAAGACAAAGATATTGAGCCAGTTGACTCCTATAAATGCTTAGGCCATGAGATCAGAATAAGTCGAGACAACCAAACAATCGAGCTGAAAAGAAGAATAAACCTCGCTTGGGCTGCATTTGGAAGGATCAAGGATATTTTTAGGTCTAAGATTCCAATGTTTTTGAAAAGAAAAGTATTTAATCAATGTATTTTGCCAGTGATGACCTACGGCGCAGAAACCCTAACGCTCACAAGAACAACAGTGAGTAAACTACAAGTTGCGGAAAGAGCAATGGAGGGATTTCTCTACGTGATAGAATACCCAATGCTACTATACGCAAAAGATCAGGAGTAGCAGACGTTATTGAAAAGATAACAACACTAAAGTGGAAATGGGCAGGTCATGTAGCAAGATCAGTTGATGACCGGTGGGCAAAAAGAATTTTGGAATGGAGACCCCGAATACAAGCTTACAGAAATAGAGGTCGACCCCCAACGAGATGGACAGATGACATAAAAAGAGTGACTACAAATTGGATTCAGATGGCGCAAAATCGGACTAAGTGGAAAGGCATGCGAGAGGCCTATGTTCAGCAGTGGACGTTAGAGGCTAGTTGATGATGATGATGATTGACCAAGTACTTGGTGGCGACATCGCATAACAAAACCAATTTTATCTCGTACTTACCACGTTTATTTGGTATGTGCATGCCACACATACATCAATTGTCAAATATGAACTGGACTTGTAATTTGTTTTACAATAATTTAAAAATTCCTCCCATATTTCTGATATGGGGACAAAAGCAGCAATTTCTATCCTTCCAGGTCTACTTGTCTTATCATCGAATCTAAGACAAGCAGTCAGAAATTAAAATAGAAATTTGCTCATGTATCTGGCACTGGAAAAAGATGTATCAAACATAATATTCGATGACAAGTGATTGTCCTTCAGTACTGCAGCGAGTATATAAAGTCCCAAGAGCGCCTTCAGTTCTTCTAGATTGGTTTCAGATGTTCTTTAGGCAGCGTGATGATAATTTTTGTTTTTTCGGTTTATTTCTTGATTTGTATATGTCACTATTTTAGTTAGCATCGAATCGGTGGAAAATATTTCGAATGTACGCAAAGATTCTAAAATGCCCCTGACTTCACCCTTAGGTTCAGGTCTTACATGGACAACGTTGAGTGCAGGTGTTTTACCGATTGCTTGTAGTGTAGTTTCTCAAAGATATCCATTTTTGCTCTTAAGAGTATCTCCATCTGGAACTATAATGTGTTCGAAATCAATAGCGGCACCCTAAAAATTATTGAGATTAGTTTAACAATTAGCACAAACCAAATTAAATAAATACCTCCAGAAAATTGGTACTGTAGGGTTCCCCTCTCTGTGCATGGTCTGGTTGGATCATTGTTTCAGTATCGACAGCAACATCCTATAAACTACAAAAATAAAATTAAGTGCAAGCTAGCCAATGAATTAGAAAATCAACCTACTCCTTCAAAACTCATAATAGTTGACGGTTCTTCTTGTGCACTAGGGACATTTGAAAGTAGTCTTCGCTTTTTTGTAGACATTGTAGTACTCTTTGTATTTTTGTATATACATTTTAGACTTTTTTCACGTCCTCCACCACATTTTCTTCATCGGGAACAAAATCGGGTTCAACATTGCTGTCATCAGAATCACTATTAATTCCAGCGCTATCCACTTCAATATCATCTTCTTCCTCACTCTCACTACTCTCGTAAATCAACTGTTCAATTTCGGTATATGTTAGCGCCTTTCTACTCATTTTATAATAAAATAATGGCCGGTAAAACTCTTGACAAGTCAAATTAACGTACGTTTATTTATCTATTAATGCTCTTTAAGCAAGATAAAATTTACGTGTTGACCCTTAAAAATCGCGACACACTAGTGGGAGAGTTGACGGGTTTGACAGTAATTAGCGAGTTTTCGCAATGATACGTAATTTTTACGTAAAAGAATGTTTTAGGGTTACTACGAAAATAAAAAGCTACAAAAAACGAAAAAAAAAAGTAGTCAAAAATATGTAATAATCTGTCCTTCGTATATAATTTCACCACATAATGGTGAAAGTACATTCGCAGAAAATTGGATGAATCCATGGACGTATAAACACAGATGGACTCAGTTATTTACATAAAATTAGGAAGTCAAAATTATTTGAATAGGTCACATTCTGAGCACCTTCAACTGTTGTCACGTTATGTTTTAAAATTTCTTATTCGCGAGTAGCTGAAAATATTACTCCGTATTTTATACTCTACAGGTGCTATCAAACCAAAATAATAATTTATTGGTTATATTAATATATTTAATTGTAATCAAAATATCAAGTGTGCACATAGCACATTATCATTTAATAATAGCGTATAATAGATATCAATCAATTATTTTATATGTAGAAGCACTGAAAACTATTTATAAATGGCAACGGTTGTTTACATTTCTCTGTCTTATGGATCTACGTCAAACTTCAAGTGCTGTTCCATGTTTGTTTACTTTTACAGTAAATGAGGAAAAAGTTATTTTTCAATATTATGGCTGTATTTTGAGTGATATTTGTGAAAAGTGAAATAAAATAAACGAAATATTTACATCCCGATCTCTCATTTCATTTGTAAGTACATACAATTTACATTATTTCAGATGAGGAAATGAGGAAGCGTGTTTGTTTACATTTTAATAGGCGTACCATTGGGTTAATTCATGTTCATTAATGTATTGAATAAGATATGAGTTCATGAAATTAGTAGACATTTATAAATTGTAAGTAGACATCATCTGATTAAAAAAGATCTGTTTAGTATCTTTTTAATTTAATATTTCTCATGGATACAAATAAATTAGTGAAATGAATAAAACTCATTTATTTTTCTATGTAGGTTTCCAAATATTATTGACGATCGAACTATTTGGGTAGCAAATTAAGGAGAAAACATAAAGATTTTTTATTGTAACATTATTTTGATACTATTAAAAAATTAACTTGAATTCAACTATATTTAATTGTATTAATTTTAAAGCAAATAAAATTGTATTTTAATTTTTCTATAAAGACGTGATTTGTTAATAGTTAAACTCTCGTTTTTTTTTTAATTCTTTAAACGTGTTTTTATACATTATTACTACTTCCAATTTTTAAAGTCTGAATAATTTTCCCCGCGAGTAAAAATTCAAGCACGTTTATGCTCATTGCGGAAGCATCACATTCTATCGAAGCTTTAAAACATTGTGTGTTAAAGGTATCTTATTGCTGTGTCCATCTATGTTTATACGTCCATGGATGGATCTAAAGATCACATTAATAATGTGTGAAAAAAAATTGTCGCGTAGTAGCATACCATTTTTTTAATTACTATGAGAAATTATCTCAGAAACCATGATTTGGCATGATATATTTAAAAATTATTGAAAACATAAAAAATGGAAAACATAAACATTGAATCAATTGTTGATAGTAAATATTTGCTTTATTTAATTCGTCAGCTTTTAAAGTTATTCGAAAGCGTCCTTCAATATCAATTTATTCTAAACATTATTCAACATCACGAATAATAATTGTTGTATATAGTTTTGCACGATTTAAACTCACTGAATTGCTCTTCCAACTTCCCAATACATTCACGACATAAATTTTATACCAGTCCACTATTAGAAAAGTTGAAAATCCATTGCTCCATAACTCGAAGGAATGTAAGCTTCCGAATATAAATGTCTGGAACTCGGCATTCTTCTCTTTCGTTAAGGCGAAGCTTCAACTAAATTTAAATGGACACTGATATTTGCTGAGTTAACGCAATTGTCTGCCGACTCCCAGACGTGACGTTACAAAAAGAAGAAGTGACTGATAAGTACGTTTAAGGGGGTTTTTAATGCGTGTTTCAAGAACATAATTGTTAGAGGCCTGACAGATTTTAAGAAAAGGGTTAGCTTAGAATAGATAATCAATATCAATTTGTGACAAGTAATTTATTTTCGGCTGTGTCATTAATTTAATTTTATTCAATATATAATTCCTAATTGAGGGCTGTTTAGTAGAAGAGAACTACTTAGTAATAGTTGCTTTTTTAGTCTGTTTTTTTAAGATTTAGTTTTGTAATTTTGTGGAATAAAATATACTATATATTAATAATTTATGCAATAATTGCATAGATTGCTACTTTTTTCCACGAATGACGAAGTTAACAGCACGAGCTATCTTATTCATACATTGCATATAATATCTTTTCTACGATTATATATATTTAATAAAAATAATATTTTTAATTTCAAATATTTTGAATCAGCGAACATAATATTACTTCCTAAGTCCATACAAGTCTTAATGTTTGCTAATAAGTATAAGCTATTCTTTTAATAACAGACTAGATGATATATATATATATATATATATATATATATATATATATATATATATATATATATATATATATATATTTTAATAGAAGTCTAATGCCAGATAATAAATAAGTATACAAATAATATTTATTGTATAACCTATATACTGAAAAATTTTGTAACTTTTTATGATATTAAGAAATGATTTTTTATGCTCCTATTACCAAAACTGCCACCGCTCTTTCACTACAACGAATATTAACAGCCTTATTATACATAAACTGCACCTTCTCCATCGCTGTTTAGAGACTCTTTTATGGCACATTAATAACCATCAATTTCTGTAAAGAATTCTTCTTCTGAGACGCTGCACCTCCAGAGACGTTTTAGAAGTACCAGGTGAAGCGTGTCATTGTAGCTGCTTCTATATTCATTTGAAAATAGTCACGCGTTAAATTAGTTTTTCCGACATTTCTTATAAGATCAAACGTTCACGCGTAATACGTTATTAGATCCGGCACATGTTTGCGATGGCGTCATTTTCGGTTAATGCGATTTTAATGAATAAAGATTAGTCCTGAATACGTCGCCTTTAAGGTACTCATAATGGGTTTTTGTAATAGAAGACTGGATAAATCTTTGATTAAACAATTGTATAATGTAAAATTGTCCAGTTAACATTTTCTATTTTTTTTAAACGACACAAACCGTTTTATCAAAAACGGTTTGTGTCGTTACGCTAAAGTTCACAAACCCACTCTTTCAATTACACCTATTGTCTCTTCCATTGATGCTTCCAATAGTAAACTTGCTAAACACCTTACAGATACCCTCACAATTTCCTACAACGAATCCAATGAATTCTATATTAGAGATTCTTTCACGTTTAGTAACTTCATTAATAATGTTAAAGTTCCGAATAATTAAATATTGATTAGTTTAGATGTTGTGTCACTGTTTACAGACCTACCACTACATGCTATTCTCAAGAGCATCAAAAATATTTGGAACAGCATCTCTCCAGATACCAAGATCATTTGATTTCATAAGAATTTTAATATTTATTTTTGACTGTTACATCTTTTTGTTCAATGGTAATTTTTTTAAACAAATCTTTGGCACTCCAGTGGGCAGCAAAATATCCCCCATACTATGTAACTTTGTTTTGGATGAACTTTTAAGAACGTGTAAAGAAAAGATACCTTTTCACATAGCATTTATTAAATGATATGTAGATGATTTGATTTTATCGGTCCCTGAAAACAAAGTAACTGCTGTTTTAAACACCTTTAACAACCAGTGTGAACACTTAAAATTTACGGTTGAGAGAGAGGCTAATATTATGATTTCTTTTTAGACATGCTTATAATGTATCGTAACCCCCTCTGTGGCTCAGTGGTAAGAGCGCCTACCTTTAAACCTAAAGGTCGTGAGTTCGAATCTCACCTGGGTGGAAATTTTCGTTTATTAAAAAAAAATTAATAAATGAAAATAATTTCTATCCTTGTTTCTATCGTTAATCTTTTAGTAACCGTTTCATAAACTTTTACTCTCAACATCCATCCAAGATGAAAACAAATGGTTTTGGCAATTAAAACTAGGGTTATCAACTTATCACACATCGAGTTCAGGGACAAGGGACTAAAAAAGTTGACATCTATACTACAAGAGAACTCCTATCCCATAAGGCTTTTAAACGAACTCATTTTTGGTCTTCGAAAACTGTATCGAAAAAACACGAAGACAAAGGATCCTTTCACAACGCAGGAGTCTTCGAATATTGTTTATTCCATACCGTGTGCCAATTGTAAAAACGTGTATATCGGAAAATCATCTCGTAATTTTCACAGTAGGGTGATCTCACATCGTAGCGACATAAAAACCAATAAAATAAATGCATGTGCGCTGATAGAATACGCATTAACGTTAAAACATAAATTTAATTTCGAGGATTCCTGTATTTTGGCAACGGAAAAAACCATTTAAAACGGGTTTTCTTGGAAATATGTTTCATAAATTCCAATACGTCTTGTATAAATAAAAAGTCAGACATAGATAAACTGAGCAACATTTATTGTTATTTACTTACAAAACATCAAAAATAAAATAAAGATTTACTTATACACACCATAATACACCTGCATGCGAAACATGTTGCCTACCAATAAAACAGGTTTAATATATTACTTTCATTAATAAAACACGAAGAATACCTAATTACATTTTAATCATACTATTCTTGTCTTTTCTTTCTGTTCTCTATGGATCAGTTAAAACACACATTAAAAGATATATATTAATATATATTAAGATTAGATATTGCACAGAAGTGGTGACGTCATTGGAGAGTTGCACGTTCGAAATGTCAGTTTTTTGTATGTATCAATAAATAATATTTAATAAATAGTTTGGGGATATCCTTATGTGTATGATTATGGTAATTATTAAACCTCTTAACTCATTTTCGTCTAATAATTTCATCACAGAATGCATACAAATCCCATTTAACTTTAACAAAAATTAAAATTCTACTCTCCAATGAGGGCATTCGCGAACACGACCGATTTTGTGCTACGGGAAGATCCTATCTTGTTAGTCATAGTATCATCTATATAATATATATTATATAGATGTATATATATATATATATATATATATATATATATATATATATATATTTATAATATAAAGTTTTATTTTGAGGTTGCATAATTTTATGTCTGTTGCATCTGCTATGGTGCAGGTATTTCTCTGGCATTTATGCAAAGCCCATATGTGTCAGTTGAGGTTTATGGGAATCCCCTATAGAAATCCAGTGAAGTACGTAATTATTTTAAAACGTTTCTTTTGTTTTAAAACAGTGTTTTTTTTTGTTTTAAAACAGTGTTTTTTTAGATGAAAAAAAAACTATTTTAAAACAAAAACATGGTTTTTAAATAAAAAAAACATGTTTTTTGTTGTTTTTTAAAAAAACATTTTTTTTGTCCAACCCTGGAACCACAGCTTTGTACAAAAAGGTATTTATTAATGAGAGAAGAAGGAGAAGAATTCTCAATGAAAATATTTCTAAGTAATTGAGGGATTCCCTTCGACTAACCGGATGTGTCAATCTATTCAACCAGTAGCTTAAATCTTTAATTAGGTTTAATTTATATTTGTAAGGATGACAGGAATGGTAGTTGAGGAACCTATTAGAGGCCATCGGTTTCCTATACCAACTTGTAGTTAAGGTGTTATCTTCCATTTAAATGACACGCATGTCTAGGAAGGGAATGCTATTTGTGAGGGGGCCCTCAAGTTCAACAGTGAACTGTAAATGGGGATCAAATTGGTTAAACAAGGACAAGGTGGTCTGTATCTTGTCTGGAGGTAAGACTAATAATAAATCATCCACATACCGGTTAATAAAAGGGATTTGGAAATCTAAAAGACCCAACCGGTCAAATACTAAATCATCTAGTACAAAATTAACTAGGATGGGAGATATAGAGGAACCCATAGGTGTGCCAAAAATTTAAAGATAATATTTGTCATTAAAGACCTGAAAATTAGTGTAAAATACTAATTGCAACAATTCTGCAAATACATCCCAGGAAACAGGTTAGGTTGGATGGAATTACAACGATTTCTTAATAAATTAGTGAAAAGGTATACCACATCAAAACTTACTAAAATATAATCTTGAGGAAGTTAGTGAACCTTTAGTGAATTTATTAATAACTTTAAACTTCCTTGAGGTAACACTAGTAGGTAAGTTTTTGATATTGTTCTTTTTAGATGAACTGATGATGCTATCAAATCGGACAGCGAAACGGTTTCAATAAATAGATGAAGTACCTAGCCATCATCTTTGTCTTTCTTTCTCCAACTTTTGACCGAAAAGCCCGCCACTCTTCGAGTGATCCTGAATTTATATATATATATATATATATATATATATATATATATATATATATATATATATATATATATATATATATATATGGAGCTAAAAAATTACTACTAGTATTTAAAGAAGTCGAGAACTGTACATCTACTTTTACTTCATTAGAACGAATAGTTTTATCGATTTATCTGTCAAGCCGTACAAAGTGAAGTGTCTCTTTAAAGTAAAAGACGATATAGCATCCAGTGAGCGGCTAATATTCAATTAAAAATAGCTTAGTAGAAGCAACTAATGTTGCTAATCCACTTAGAGGAAGCTTACAAACACTTTCCTTAACTTTACACTAATAATCCGCCCGGGCGGCTATGTCGTTTTACAGCCGCACAAACTACTTGATGAATATCGCAGATTACCGGAGCACCTTGTACCTCTTTTGGTTTTAGATGGCGGTAGGCATAGTAAATTATCTGGATAATTTATCAGTAAATTTCAATTAGAACTACTAACGGTCTTTATATAATTTAACTCTCGCAATCTATCTAACACAGTAACTAGAGTTACGTTCGTGACTACGAAAGAACGTGCGGTGAACAGGAAAAATATGCGCTAATTAAATTTAAATACTGAAGAAAACACTTGTGAACATACAAAAGTGTATTTTGAATAAGTGGTTAAATTGTTGTTTATACATTTTAGTGACCAAGTTTAACAAGTAAACAGGTGGATTGTATAGTAAACAATTATAATGAAAGTCAGAAATGTGCCCAAATTAACTGTGGAAAATTGCTAGATGAATTTTAGAATTCAAAACCGCATAATTACAAAAAAGAAAAATCAATATCAACATGGTTTCTGTACAGAATGTTGCATAAATCGTTTGCTATTTGGAGTATTGCTTCTTTCCCGATGTTACTGTAAATTTGGGGGATCCAATCAATTCAGTCATCTACAGTCAATAAATTTTTAAAATAATAAACTTTTTGCATATAATCCAAGTAAATATAAAGTATAAGCTGGTGCACTTTTGACCTGACATCATGACATCAGACGCCCTTTTCAGGGTAATAACGAGAGTGGACTTATGCTTTATATATAAAGAAAATAATATGTCTATTATCATCTATAGTGTCATGTGATAATATGCTATACGTTTAATAATAATGAAGACTATGTGTAGTGCCCTTTTGATAGTCTCGTTATTTGTTTTTTCTAAATATAGTCGTTATATTCTTTCCTTTTATTTGCTCTGTAATATGTTAGGATTCAATCAGTTATTTATTTTGTAGTCAGTCTGGGGCCTTCTGTAAGACAATAAATCAAAATTTGTCTCATGGTAAATCTATCTATGATATCTCCTATGTCGCTATAAATTTATTAATTATGAAGGTACTGTGTAGTGCCCTTTTAGTAGCTGCCTTGTTTGTTTTTTTTTGCCGTGTTATCATTCCATTAGTTGTCTATTTTGTATACAGTCAGAGGCCTTTTTAAGTCAATAAATCAAAATTTGTCTTATAGTAAATCTATTTTTATCTATAGTGTCCTATGATATCCCGTATATTGCTATACGTTCATTACTAATAAAGATACTGTGTAGTGCTCTTTTGGTAGTCGCCTTGTTTATTCTTTTTATCTGAATATATTTGTTAAATCCTCTCCTTTCATTTGCTATATCGCATGTTAGGATTCGATTAGTTGTTTATTTTGTATTCAGCCCGAGGTCTTCTTTAAGTAAAAAAATCAAAACTTGTCATAGTAAATCTATTTTTATGCATAGTGCCCTATGACATGTCGCATGTAACTATACGTTCATTAACAATGAAGACAATATGTAGTACCCTTTTGGTAGTCGCTGTGTTTGTTTTTTCCATCTTAATATATTCGTGTTATGCCTCTCTTCTATTAAACGTATCACACGCTCCAATCGGATCAAACACAACATATTCGCTACCGCCTCTCCTTTTCAATTATATATCATACGTCACAATCTGACGAACTATTCTATCCCCACCATAAAATGCTCAAAAAATTATTTAATTCTACATAATTCTGTTCAACAACTTAATTTAATTTTATTTAATTTTCTTTACCTTTACTTAATTTTATTTAATCCGTTTTAGTCATTTTATTTTATTTTGGTAAAGAGTTGAAGTTTGTTAAACGTTGTTTTATTTTTATAGAATGTGTATGTTTATCTTACCCAGTGACATTTAATAAATATATATTATATCTCATTGATCTTACCTTATAATTACAGTAATTTATATTTTTAGCATTTTCGAAAAAATAGTTAAGTCAGATTTCTTTAAATTATTGAAGTTATATTTCTATACGCGTGCTTGAGGTTGGAAATTTGTAAGAGAGTGAATCTGTAAGATATTCGCCGTTTAAAAATGTAATATGTGTTCACGTTTTGACCTTACTATTGAAATTTAAAATGAGTGCGCACATCGTTGATATCCATAATAACACTTTTTACATCAATTTACTACCAGTAATGTCAACACAAGAACAGAAATGAAGTAAACAATACACATAACCTAGTTTTTTGTCAAAATTTCAACATTGACCGATTAAAAAGAGCAATGTTGACATTGGTCGGATAATGATAAAAATGTTATCAAGAATTTAATATTATCATCAATGTCCAGTTTCTGTGAACAATAATGTTAATATCCAGTCATTGGATATATTGAAAAATAAAAAAAATGAATTTTTTAAAGGTGTTTATGCTTCAGCTATATCCTTAATTTTGTTCGTTTTGTCGTCCTATCTATTATTATAAAAAATAATAGGTGAATATGATTCCTCGGTATATGCTGTGCGCATTTAAAAACTTTTATGTATCCCTCCATTTAGCTTAACTATTTCTTTTACATTCCTATAAAAATATAATATTTCCAAAAACATTTAAACAGTAAGATACCTAGCTAGGAAAACTGCTGAAATGTAACTGAAAAATTATGCAAAACCTCAGGTTCAAGTTTTTGCGATCCGGCAGCAGGCTTCCTTTTACCAATTTTATTCTTAAAATTGAAATAATAAAAAGATAAGGACAGAACATTACGGAGTAGGGAATTCCGCGGAAAATAAAGACCTACACGCTTATTTCGAGCTATTTTGTTTTTATTGAAAGCCCGGGATCCAACCCATCTGGTGACTTTATTTGGATTTCATTATTTTCCTTATATAGAATAACAGGAGAGCATCTCTTGATAAAAAGATCGCTCGCAAAACAAGATAGTTTAACTTGTGTTTGACTTTTACTCATGCGAAAAATTTCATATGGAATGATAACAGCAAACAAGACACTTTGTTTATTCTGAGTTTGATTAATAGGATATATTTGTAGATATTAATATTTGGCTTATGCGTTTAATATGGAACAGAATCGGTTAGAAACTCGGTTAGACACTCGTTAAATCTGGATATTGTGGGTGGAAATTAATGTAGACGTGTCAATTATTGATAACTGCGCAAAATATTAGTTGATTTTCTATTACCTAAAGCCATTTCATGAGTTCCAAATGTACTTTTAAGTTTTTTTTTGCTCTTTAGCTAACTTTAATTTTGTAACGTTTGTAATTCATTTAGGATTGTTAATTTTTGTTATTTTTTTTTGTGTAGAATGTTACAGATGGGTAAATATCCTTAAGATAAAACGCTATAAAATAGTTTTTTATTGTATACTATTTGCATTGCTGTTAATAATTACTGTATAATATTTATTTTCATTTAAATAACTAGGTCAGTAAAAATAATCTATTAAAGTAAAAAAGAAGAATTAAAATATGTATAAATATTATAGGGATATAAAAGCCCAAGAAAAGCATCTTAGTTGTGAATAATATTGAGCAATTATCCATCTAATTGAAGACTCCATTAGATTATCAGGCTCTAAGTTAGGTTTTTTTAAAGATTCAGAACATACTTCTGCATAGGATGTCGTAATGTGTTTAAGTCAGTCTAAATAGTCCTTAGAAAATTGAAAGTGTAGCAAAGAAGTTAGTATCCATTGACAAACAAGTTGTAATGGAGGCAACAATACGTTAGCTAGGGCAATCCTTGGTTACATGTCTAATTAAAATATTGTTGTTATATGGTGTTGCTTTCTGTACATACTATGTCAACTATTTAACAATTCAGACCCTTTCGCTATGGACATATATATTACCATAAACAAATAAAAGCAAGTGGACTATAAATAAACTATATTTAGAGCAAGTAAACAGTTGAAATATATACCAATATAACAAAAGATTATACCATAAAAGTGCGCGTGATAATTGCTTTATCAAAAGTGAACGAATAAATGAATTAACATCAATACACAGCTGTTCAAAACTAAATATTATGATACGAACTTGCGATATCTGTATCACACAAACCGATATGCTAAAATAATAATATGATATGGCAGGAAATAAAACAATTACTATTAAACTGGGAATAAGCCACAATTAAAGATAAAAATACGTTTATTGACGTTTCAATTGCCACTTCGGAAATCGTTCTCAAAATACAAACAGTAAATTTAACAAATTTTGTTTTTTGTTACATAGTGAAAAATTCTTCTGATAATTTAATTTTATCTGACTCATTTATATTGACAATTTAGACATACATTATGCATTTTAAAGTAGACGACTTTATAATGATATTGCCAATATTGGTGAGTTGCGCTCCTCGGACGACTTTACTTATAAGATAGTTCATTTGATTACATGAAATCAACTTTAACTGGAGAATATCCGTCAGAAAAAAAAATCATAGCATGTAATTCGTCTTTAAAAAGACAAACACATGACATGATGACAGTAAAATTCTCCTGTTAGTGATTCCATAGTAAATTATGAGGGAAAAACCAGGAAAAAAACCTCATAATACTATCCCGACATTGTAAGTATTTGTTCGTGAATTTAGTTTACCTTTAACAAACATCAAAATTCTGATTTTATATGGAGCGCAACTCAACAATATTGGCAATATCATTTTAAAGTCGTCTACTTTAAAATGCATAATGTATGTCTGAATTGTCAATATAAATGAGTCAGATAAAATTAAATTATTAGAAGAATTTTTCACTATGTAACAAAAAACAAAATTTGTTTAATTTACTGTTTGTATTTTGAGAACGATTTCCGAAGTGGAAATTGAAACGTCAATAAACGTATTTTTATCTTTAATTGTGGCTTATTCCCAGTTTAATAGTAATTAATTTACAATGCCACAAGAAAATAGCTTCAGAACAATATTAGGAAATAATACAGTCTCAAGGCAATGAGTACGTTTGTATATAGATATAAATTTAACAACATTATTATAAGGAACATATTTATATAAATACCCATAGCTATCAAAAAATGGCGAAACAACTTGTAATTATATGTAACAGTAAATACGCTAAAATGAATGTTTATATAAACGTTAAATGTTCTTTTAGCGATTACGAAGCAGAGGAGCAAGCTGGTTTTAGAGCTGGGCGATCTACAGTAGACCACCTGTACTCTATTACGCAAGTTATTGAGAAAAAAACAGCCGTCAATAAAGAAGTTCACCTGGTATACGTAGACTTACAAAAAGCATATGACAGTATACCCCTAAGTCAACCCTACAACAAACCAACATTAAGCATGGTCTTATTAAAGCAGTCCAAAGTCTGTATAATGGAACGACTGTAAAAATTAAAACTGGATTAGGGATATCGGAAGGATTTAAGGTCGCGAAAGGAATAAAGCAGGGTTGCTGTATTTCGCCTACCCTTTTCAAAATTTATCTGGAACAAGCACTCAAGCTATGGAAAAGAAAATGTAATGGCATGGGAATCCCTCTCAATGAAAAGACTACACTGTACACCTTCTGTTTCGCTGGTGACCAAATACTGATTGCTCAGGATCATGACGACTTGAGTTACATGACTCGGAAGCTAATAGAAGAATATAACAAATGATGTCTCGAAGTCAACATTAAGAAAACTGAAGCAATGTGCATTGAAGGGACAAAACAGTCCATTATATTAGACGATGGGATAGAAATTAGAAACTGTGATGAATACAAGTACCTGGGTATGAAGATAACCCAAGATTGAACACTCGATGCTGCTATAAAAGACAGAAACATACAGAAGAGCCATATCCATTATGAACAGGATTCTGTGGGACCAAACAATATCTAAAGCGAACAAACAACTCATATACAACACCATACTTAAAAGTGTAATCACATATGGCAGTGAAGTTTGGCCAATGAAACAAAGAACAGAGAAACTATTACTAACAACAGAAATGGACTTCTGGAGAAGAGCAGCAGGAAAATCTAGAAGAGATCGGATACCAAATGAGAGAATACGAGAAATGATGGGAGTCAACCAGACAATAGTTGATGACATAAAAACAAAACAGTTAATATGACGGCCATGTACAGAGAATGTCAGATGACAGGATTCCAAAACAGATTTTGACGTGGACACCACAAGGGAGAAGGAAAAGAGGAAGGCCCAGAAAAAGCTGGAGAGAGGGAATTGAAAAAAAAACTAGAGGAAAGAGAAATCCCTCCAGGCCTATGGCTGAATAGAGAAGAATGGCGGTTAGGAGTCGGAAGGCATCGGAGAACTCTGTAAACCGATAGTAGTAGTAGTAGTAAATGTTCTGTTAAAAGTTTAAATCACGCAATATGACATATGTAGTTCATCACACAAAGTAAATTCATAAAAAAATGCATATACCATTAAACGGTACTCGATATAGCAGCAACGTAATTTTGGCAACAACAAATAGTTTAGGTTATACTTTACCCCAGTGAAATAATAGCACTTGCTATCAAAAACAATGTCTTCTTCGACATACAGCAACCACAAAAATATCGGCCATGGAGTAGCCGGCCGCTACTCCTACGACACGACTGTGTCGATTGGCAGAGGAACCTCGTCTCTCATCATGATTTTTAAATGTAATTTTTAAGTTTTTTTTTGCTCTTCAGGTATCTTCAATTTTGTAACTTTTGTAATCCATTTGTTTATGTGGTAAAATGCAGTTGATTTAGGAGTTATCTTTTACTACAAGTTGATGCACAGCGTGGGTGTATAATTACTCAAGCAATCTGAAACTTTAACGAAATACACTAATTTTCATATGCTTCATTGGTAATAACAATGTATGAAAACTCTTTTGTTTTGTTTTGAAAACCATCTTATCGATCGATAGTGTCTGTGTTTTTGTAAGCAAAGTCTTGGCTAACTATACCTGGAGAATGAAAACTAACAAAAAGTTGATATATTGTAGCAATGTTTACACACAATTTCGAAACTGCAATATATGGGATTAGGCCACAATTATTGGCTGTAAGAAAACTAACAAACTAATATTTGACTTTTCGACTTTCACTCCGGAAATAGATTTCAAAAAAAGATTGTGATAAAAAATTCTGCAAAAATGTATAAGTAAAGCATGTTATTACATATATTATAAATGTATATCCAAAGCATAAATGTATAAACCATATTATTAGGTCATGTCATTTTAAAATTGATATACTTGACCTCGTCTTGTAGGCAACAGCCTGTAAATTACTAAAATAATCTGGGGGTGATATTTTTTACCCATAAATATTAAATTCTGATGATTTGTATCTTTTTTGTAATATATGTTCAATTGTAATATATGAATGGGATAATGAACATATGGTTCAATGGAATGATTCAAATATAGTCCTAAAAGAAATGGATCGTAAAAATAGAAAAATCAAAGAAGCAGTTCTAATTATGCTAAATGAGACCAATTGTGTCTCAAATTCGTGGGCAGAGTGTAGTAGAATCTGGTTACCCATATTGAAAGACGAAGTTATTAAAAGAAAATACCAGTATTAGTTAGTCAGTAACATATGGAAAATACATCATTTATGTTTTTTAAATAACAAACATATAAAATTAGAATTTGGTTTTTAGTGAAAGTATTTTCATGTGGGGATAGTAGTATGAGGCTTTTTTCTGGTTTTCCTCATAATTTATTATGGAATCACTAACCGGAGAATTTTACTGTCATCATGGTATGCGCTTGTCTTTTAAAGGATGAATTACATACTATGATTTTTCTTAGGATTTCTTAGGATTTTTTTCTGACGGATATTCTCAAGTTAAAGTTAATTTCATGTAATCGAATGAACTATCATATAAGTAAAGTCGTTCTAGGAGCGCAACTCACCAATATTGGCGATATCATTTTAAAGTCGTCTACTTTAAAATTTATAATGTATGTCTAAATTGTCGATATAAATGATTCAAATAAAATTAAATTATTAGGATTAAGGATTAAGGATTTTGCACTAAGTAACAAAAAGAAAATTTGTTTAATTTACCAATGTTTGTATTTTGAGAACGATTTCCGAAGTGCCACAAAAAATAGCTTCATAATAATAATGAGAATATGTATTTTCCTCTGGAGGTGGTTCTCACCCCACTTTAGGGTTGGAAATATAGAAATTGGAAATATATAGTTTATAAAAAAGTTATGGTAGTCGCTAAAACAGTGAATTTTAAGACAGATTTTTTAAAGTTTTAGAGACAGAGTTTTATCAATATTCAATATAAAAGTCAATATTTTTTGAGTTATTCGTGCATGAATGTTTACAAATTAATTGCAAAAAAGCATGTTTTTAAACGGTTTTCGCGATAAAGTTGTTAAATTTAGATTTTATTGGGGAAACTATTTGGATTTAAAATAATATTGTTACCATAAACTTTATGTTAACAAAGCTTAAGTTAAATAAGCGGACAACGGTAAGTTTTTCACGGAAAACTTATAGAACTTTTTTTAAAGATGGGCAAAAAATCCTAAAAATGACCTTTAGTAGAAGTGATTTGCATGAAAATTAATGTACGTTTTAACTAACATAATCTTCGCTTATATTTTTGGTGCGCAGAAAGTAACAAAACCCCGCCAAAACCAGTCTGGTTGAGACTATTTGTTGTTAATTTGTTAATGTTGTTAACTATTTGTTTTACATCCTATTATAGATTATTTTAGAAACTATAGTGGGGTATATTAAATTTTATTTAAGTCCTTTGTTTTAAAAAAAGTTGCGCTGAAAGGGTTTAAAGATGGTGATAAACGCAGGCGACTACAACCTTTAAACAATCATATATATCGTTTAATTTTTATTTTATAGAAATAATCAAGAAATAAAACTATTTAGGTAAAAATAGTTGTAGCATTTGTTCAGAATATAATACATACTCAACAAGGGTGGTTTTCGTGAGGATGAGTTGGATACTTTTTGAGTTACTTCTTATTTTTATGCAGATCACTTTTACCAGTAAAATAATAGGTTTAATGCTTTTTAAGATCTTAAAAAAAATTATAAGTCTATTCTCTAACAGTCATAACTTTGTTTGGTATTAAGTTGACGGGAATAATAAAAAACAAATTTCTGATTTAAAAGATTTATTTTATATTCAAATAGTTTTCTCGAAAAACAATTTAAAAATAAACATTACTTAAAGTGTAATTTCTGATCTGTATTACAAATAACTTACAAACTAAAAAACTAACAAAATATTGCTTTTCGAAAATAATCTAAAACATTTTTTTGTCATAGAATTCACTGTTTTGCCGACAGTCATATTTTTTTTATAGACGTTTTTCACGATCTCCAGATAAAGAAACCCATATTGCTGTAGAATAGATTTTGATCTTTAATCTATTTCTTAACTAATGTCAAAAATGTTAACACATTGATTTATAAAAACATCTCATTTTTACCGTCATATCTACTACTTCTGGACTACAGTAGCAAACACGCTTTAGATTTAATATGTATTAATCGATCTACAGAAGAAAAAATATTGGCAAAAACAATATTTTTAATAGCAGCTCTAACACTCTATCGCCACCGACTCCGTATTCAAATTTCTTATCATTCAGGACTCTTGACCAAAATGCAGGACCATCTGTTCATCAATTCATAAATTGTATGCAGAAATTTTCCACTGCATGTTTCTTTCGATTATTATATTTATAAAATGTCCAATTTTGTCATATTTATCATTTTTATTTAGTTTGAATTGTCACAAATATGTAAATTTTGTTTGACTGTAAAACTTGTTCTGGCTCATACAGTTGTTTCATTATTTCTATATCCATATCTTCGTACTTGATCCAGTCAAGTTATGTTTGTTTTAACGCCTGGTATCTGACAAATAAAATAGTTCCAAAAAAGTTCAAAGGTTTTTTTTTAATAATTTGACAATATTGGTGATTATCATACTGAGCGTAATTTGTCTTTAAATTTAGAAATGAATAAATAACCTTTTTATCAAAAAAAAGAGTTCGACTGATGTTTTTCTTGTATAATCATGTAATGTTTGCTTATTTAGCATCATATTAAATAGGTAGATGAGTGTCTTCGATTGCTCCTTTTGTCTTTGTCTACTGTATCTCTCGTCTCCGACGTTACGAGTTGATTCTAGATTCAGATAATAGACGACGTCTTTTCGTTTTCAAATAGATCCTCTTAATCTAATGAGTTTTAATCAGTTAAATGAGTTTTATTTCTGTATACCTCCCACAGTATCCTGCCAAGTTCTGGTCTCTTCAAGATTAGTAATTCCGCCGACGTCCCTTTTATCGGCTATTTTGTCTACTGCAGTACTGATATATATACGACATAATTTACATTTACAAGAAAATGTATGTAAACATAAATATAAATATATACATATATATATATATATATATATATATATATATATATATGTCTTCATATCAAGGCGAGATCCGTTTGTATCATAAGCTATACAAAATGAGATCCGTTTTGCAAGGCGAGATCCGATTTTGGATCTCACCTTGTATTCACGTGTATATAGTGACATCTCGATGTAACAATGATGGGGGTACAAAGAAATCGATTTTTGTCTGGACCTCATTTTGCACCCCTTTTGGTGAATTTTATATTGCAGTAGTTCCACTAAATCCGCTGTAGAGGCAGTGCGAGCGATCCGTTGTGTATATGCAAAATATACATTTTGTAGACAACCCGAGATCCGGTAAATTTGGCAACATCGCAAATGAATTTTACAGTCAGACCTCTCACTCCCTTCGGCTTATTTCCGGTTTGAATAATATTATTTACATTATTAAAGAGCTCTGTCCAGAAAGGCGACTGTCAAATAACTCGAGAACTAGACGTCGTATCGAAAAAACTTAGGAATTCTTTTTCTTTTCTAATGGTTTTTCAAAATCTATATACTTATGCAATAGCAGGGTTCTTATTCTCCCTGCGAACGCGGTCGGTGTAGCAACTTTGAATTTTCAACTGGAACCCTTCATTTTTATTTAAATAAACATTTTAAAATTAGATTAGAACTATTATGGATATAGATATAAAACTAGAACAATTAATTAAATTAGAAATTTAGAGTTGAAAATACACAACTTTTGTGTGAATCTATAATAGCTTCTTTAACCAGTGGAAAGAGCTTCAAAATCGTCGTTTTGATGACATTTTTAGGAGTTAGATGATTTTAAGTAATTTTTTAGATAAAATTATATAGAACACGTTGGTAAGTACTCGAAGTCTAAAAAATTTCGGAGACGTTGTTTATTTGTAGTATTATTTTTTTACAATTTTTCTTCGCATATCTTCTCCACTGTTTGTTTAACAAAAAATGTCAAAAACTTATTTTAATCGCTTCTAAAAGACCTACAAAATATATCTAACCGCGATCAATTTGAATGAGAGTTACAAACACAAATCTGTTTTGCATATCATTTATAATTAAGGGACCAACTATGCTGTTCACGTACTATATTAAGATTCCACGGGAATATTTTTCAATATATGTAGTTCATTTATGCTAAACTTGGACACTGTACGTCAAATAGTTTACGAGCTATAGCTTTATAAACAAATTAACTTTATATTTCCTTTAAATTCGTTTACTGAAGAAAATCCAAATTTAGCTATACAGCTAGCACTCCCTTGTAGGGGAAAATTCACTTATCCCAGATACCCACGTTATCAAAAGGATTGCTCTGTGGGACTCTTTCTGTGTTCGATTTCTAGGTGACTTGGTACATCGGGGTTTGTCCCAAAAATGTTTATACATTATTATCTAGTATTATATAAAACTTATTAAGGACGTTGTAACGGCGTTAAAATTCAAAATCTTGTGATATATAAAACATCCAAAATTGCAACGGTTTTTCCCTGGCAGCAAATTTCACGTTCAAGAACAAAGGATAGTAATAAAAACAATTAAATCTATGTACCTATTTCTTAATTATTATCTTGTGTTAGTTATCTTACTCTATGTTAGACTCTTCATTGCTATAAAAAGAAGTAACACTCTCTATGGTTAAAATTGTTCGGGTTTATCACCTTTCTTGTAACATTTTACTTGGGCCATAATATATTTACAAGAACCAATGAATTTGATCTCGTTTCCGTTTACATGAGCATTGGAGCCCCTGTACAGTCTGACAATTAGAAAAAAAACCAATATAATAATTATTCGTCACAAAAAGGTAAAAATAAACTCATCTTTTACACCTATTAGGAGTATAGTATATGTATGTATGTTTCTTCAACTTGGATTCCGTGCTTAAATCTGGTACCAGCTCTACATTTTCTTTACTCCAGCCAGTTAGCAACAGATTCGGGAGTCAAAGTCTTGGTGTCACACTACATACTCATACCTTCGTTTGGATGAGTATGTACATGAATATTATATATGTTATACTGTCTGAAGTAGGAGAAAGTTTATATGGACCATTGCAAAGATTGTTAGTACTGGTCAAATACAAAACCAATCATTTTGGGGTTGTAGAGGTTCTTGAACACTATTGATTTTAAAATTCTTGCATAGTCGCCAAATGATTTGCAGTTGGAGGGTTTGCCAACGGCTTGGATTAAACTCATACCGTTAAAAATGTGACACTTTTGTTACTTTATAATGGTAATGGTAGATATTTAGACATAACTGTAAACTGTCCTATTATAGAACCTAAGGCAGATTTATTTGATGGTATCGATAAAACTCCTACAGGTACAAGTGACATTGGATATGCTGTAAATTCATGTTTGAAAATATTCTTATAATATTTATGTTACTTTCAATTGCCTTGGTTGTTAGTATTTTTTATAAAAGCTCTTGTTCAGCATGAATAGTTTTTTTCTTTTCAGAGACAGTTTTATAGTGTTGGAAATGTTGAAAGTACTTCTTGTATGCTGATAAAAATTGGGAGTTCTAACAGTAAGAAGAAATTTTGCTAGGCTCTTCTCCATTTTTTTTTGTATATTTAGTAAGGGTATTTGAACATTTGGCGATGCAATCTTATTAGCTGAAATTACGAGAAGACGATCTACGCTTTTGAAAAATACATTAAATCGTAAAAAACTGATCATGTAGTTTTTGTACAGAATATTCGTCAATTTTCATCCGTTTTTTTTCTATTGTCTACGTTTTGACTTGAGTGGTTGCTTAGGTCTCATGATGCACGCAGTTTAACAACCATTCGTCTAGTTTGGTGCTGGTTTTAATCAATCTCACGATTCCTCCTGCATCTTTTGAGTTTGTATTTATATGTTTCAAGCTGGATCTACAAATAGTTGGTTAAAGTTTCTGTTCAAACTTTTCACAACAAAATTTTTTCTCATAAAGTCTTCATGCAATTCTGGAGCCTTATCAGCAAGTATGTACATGTCCAACAAATGTAATGTTCCCCAAAAACAATAGTTCACATGGTCAAATGCAAAAAAGTAGGGGTACATTTTTCTAAAACTAGAACAAAAATGTATTCTCCAGTTTCCGCTTCTTTCAGCAAACGAAAATGGAAATGGACTTTACGGAAAGAAATATGCCGTAATCTGATTTTTGACTCAAGTTCAGTGCCATACATGCTGCTGTTCATTAAAATAATTTAAAACTTCTAATATTAAAAATCTCAGCTTAGTAGATTTCGTGCTATTAGTAAAAAATAATGCACAATGATGCACTTTCGTAATCGAATATACAACACAACAGAATTTCAATGTAAAATCGACCCTAACAACATCGCCATTACTAAAGTCGATTTGAGGTTGACTTCAGATTATGAATCTCGCCCTTCCTCGCATCTCTGCGTTTGCCACTGTGCGTCGTGACATGCCTTTCGGTTTATTTAATTTTTTCTTAAACTATTTATCCAATCGACATTCTAAACAAACCGACATGTTCTCTGATGTTTGGTCTATAACTTTTATAGAAAGCTATTTTTTGCTAGACCCAATATTTTTCGGGGAAGAGCGAGGAGAAACGATTTTAAAAATATGGGTTTTTAAACTCATTCTAAGTCATTTTGTATGAAGGCACTCCGCATACAACAATGGTTTGACGTATTTTTATAATAAAATAAAAATATTTTTAATGTCCGGATCGATATGCAAAGAAGAATGAATTTTCGTATATCGTAGATCCGAAAAAGGACGAAAAACAAATTAGCACTTTTTTCTAAGGCTCCCCACCACTCCCCTCACGCTACGATTTTTGTACGACCAAGTGATTTTGCATTGGAAAGATATTAGAAACGAATAAAAATAGGTTTTGCATTTTAACAACAAAGTGCCCACCAAAATCTATTCTAGAAGCCTTTGTCCAGTTTATTTACTCTTCAGTATGGAATTGTATTTACTCTTGTACAAAACTAATATTTTTATGTTAAAACACGATTAGAATGTTAAAATGATAGCTTTTGTTATACAGATAAACTGTTTAGTTTAAATAATTTTTCCTTTTTAATTTTGTACATAAATAATAAACAAAAAGAGCTTTGAGAATAGATTTCACAAATTCAATAAAACAGAGCATTTTAGTAATTCGGTTTATAAAGTTTATGTTGAATTATTTAATAATATACATAAAAATTATAATCATTACTTAGCTTCTGTTATCTTTGAATTTTGTTTTACTACTTCAAATGACCGCTGCCCTTGCAATATTTTTAAAATACAAAACACCATAACCGCAAATTACTTTACTGTTTGAGTAGGAAATATGCAATACAACACGAGCTCCGGTCGCTCGACTAATACTCTTTAGAGCTGGCAACAGTGTCTGATCTCGCGTTGATCTGTAAATATCTAAAATTTCGTATATAAGTCTTCCCCTTCCCCTTTCAGCTACGGATCTCATTTTGTTGTAAATTTATCAAAAAAATTTAAGTTCAAAAATCTTTTCCCCTCTAAGTGTGCCATGATTAATATGTTAATTATAAAGATAGTTATGAACAATATACTCCATTAAGTAATTTCCTATTGGTGGATCTCGGGTTGTCCTCGATTTAATCGGATCTCGCCTTGATATGAAGACGTATATATATATATATATATATATATATATATATATATATATATATATATATATGTATAGATATATATATATATATATATATATATATATATATATATAGATATATATATATATATATATATATATATATATATATATATATATGACAAATGATATACAAAATATACATATTTACTGTTCACATTGTTTTGAATTTCCTCGACAGCTTCTGCCAAAGTTGGTTTTAAATCATTTGAAAATAATAGTTTTCTATCTAGTTAAAACTAGATATAATACCTTAAGCTACCCTGCTTGTCAAATTGGTTGTAAAGTCCAAATTTACAAAAGGTCGGAATATTATCTGGAGAAGGGGTTTAAGTAAATTAAAGAAAATTGGTTAGGAAAATTTCCCAATAATATTGAGACGACTTATTTAGATAAACGCGAAGCAATATATTTTTTTTTATACCTTAACAAAAGGTTCGTCCTCGGTTCAATTGTAAATTCCACTAAATATCCTAAATTCTTAAACCACTTAAAAGAATTATAACTATATTTATACGTTTCCGAAAATGAAAGTTTACAGACCTCCGGTAAACCCGCATCAGGTATTTTACCATTTGGTGGTGCAAAATACACAAAATAATTGAAATATTAATGAGAGGAGCACTAATGATATTTAAAAAGCATTTTGTACCTATATACAATATGTTGTTATTTTAGATTATGACTGCTGCAAATTAGTAAAGAATTATATTTTCATTCTGCTGTATTTCGTATTGAAACAACCATGCAATTTTGACTTTCTTGGCCATAATTTTCAGTAAGTATTTTATGTTGAAAAACGGTAAATTTAATTAGGCTGAATTTTTTTGTTATGTACTTTTAGACGATAACAAGAAACCAAAACTTTAGTCAAATTTGGTATTTCAAAATATTGCTCTTAAAAAAAAATGTTTAGTAAGTGATTTAAAAAACGCACCTTTTTAAGAAATGTGCTAATTACAAATAATATTCTTGCGTTCGGTATTGGTGAATTTCGCAAGAAAATGTTGGAACAATGATAAAAAGCTGTAATAAATTATATTTCCCTCTTATTGTACGTCGCTGATATAACCGCAGCTGTTAAAAATAAAATAGAAAAATCTAAAACAAATGTTGTAATACACACTTCACTTTAAAATTATTCGCCTTCGGGGTGCCTTATACACCAGGATAAGGAAAACTTTATAATTGAGTTGAGACAATATTTATTTATGACAACCTTTTGATATAAGATTGGTTCCAAAGGGAATACACCCCTAAGTTATATCTTGAATGCCGAACATCAAGATTTTACGGAAAAATTTATGATTTCAAGTTTCCAACTTTTACACGGGACGTAACAATGAATGACAGTAAAGTTTCCGCCATGAAAATGACATAAGATAAAAGTTTTACCTGTCTCTTGAGAAAAATGACAACGTAAAATATTAGTTTATGTTGTAAATAAAATTACCCTGCATAATATAAGGCAGTTGCAATAATTTTTAAAGAAATAACTATTGATCTTCAGTGCAAAATTTGTTTTATGATATATACTTTTATTATTTATGAGGGGCCGGATTTTCACATTAAACATTTCCAGAAGTTTAATCTTGGTTTGTGCCAATAATAAAACCCTTCTAGACGTACCGTTTTGTAAATCTTTTTAGCCTTTTTTTAGTTCAATGTTTCCACATACCTAATATTAAATAATAATTAAGTAAGTGAAATAAATTACTCTCAAATTAAATAAATTAAGTTGGAATAAAATGGAATAATGGTATACGAATAAAATCGACGAACAAGAAAAAAAAACAAAATAAAATAAAATAATATAAAATAGAGTAAAATATTTTTTTTTATTGAAATTAACGTGTCTCGACATCTATGGCCATTGATACGGGTACAAAAACATCTGGAATATTACATTATACATGTAAGATGATTACATTACATAAGATAAATTCAGTATTTTTTTTTGAACGAACAATGTTACAATATTGTTATAAACGATAATATATTCTACAATCTTTTAAAAAGTCAATTAGAGCACTGTACATATTTAGCGACCTAAGTATCTGTTTCAGGTTACCGTGTATATTATGAGCTAATCTATATAGTCTATAATAACTGCACTCGACGAGTAAGGCACTGATAATCACAATTTTCACAAGCAGGTGGGTTTTCGGAAGTCATCAGGTATCCGTGAGGGATGCGTGTGTGTCCTATTCAAAGTCTTCGAATCATAAGTTTGTCCCTCCTAGTCATTGTACGCATCTTAAATGAGTAAACAGTAGGATTGATTAAAAGAAGTATTGATAAATACAGTTAAATAGAATAAATTCAAATAAAATAAAATTATAATTAAATAAAAAAAATTCGAACATTAAGCACATTTTTAAATCAATAAAAGTAAGCTGATTCGAAAAAAATATTCGATATTCTTTACGACTGACTATCGAAATATTGTGAAGACATAATAGGTAAATATCAGTGTGGGTTTCGTAAAGCTGGAAAGATCAACGACCGATCAAATATTCCTTCTAAAGTAAGTCGTGGAAAAAACATATGAGTATGGCATTGATACTCATCACCTAGTTGTTGATTTAAGAAGTGCCTATGATAGTGTTGAAAGAAACGCACTGTACAAGGCCATGATAGAATTCAGCATACCAGTACACTTGGTAAAATTGGTGAAAGCGACCCTCCCAAGAGTCGAGTGTAAAGTTAGAGTGCAGAACGGAGTTTCCAGAAAGTTTCAGTCTCAGATAGGACTTAGGCAGGGAGACAGCCTATCATGCCTTCTATTTAATGTTGCACTAGAGAAAGCGATAAGAGAATCTGGAATAACAACCAGAGGAACTATTATTAATCGCAGCGTACAATTACTAGCGTAAGCCGATGACATCGACATTATTGCAAGAAGAAAGGCGGACGTGCTCGAATCATTCAATGCGCTTGAAGCAGCATTAAAAAGAATGGAACTAGAGGTTAACACTAGTAAGACGAAGTATATGAAAGTATCAAATTATATACAAGCAGCACAACCCAAAGATCTAACGATCGGAACATATACTTTCGAAGAAGTAAGAGAGTGTATATACCTAGGCACACAAATTAACTAGAATAATGCAGTAAATACAGAAATTAACAGACGGATATATCTGGCTAATAGAGCCTATTATGGAGTGAAAAAATTTTTAACAACAAGCCTAGTTACAGAAAGAACGAAACTAGTGATATACAGAACTATTATCAAGCATATCCTCCCATACGCGTCGGAAACATGGACGATGGCAAAAAGCGATGAAGAACGTTTAGGATGCTTTGAGCGGATAATCCTCCGGCCTATCTATGAAGGAGTACAGGAGGGCGGATTATGGCGCAGACGCTATAATATCGAACTCTACCGCCTGTATGACAAACCTGATATTATTCTTCATCATCATCATCACACAGCCAAATTTGTCCACTGTCGAACATAGGCCTCCTCAAAATGTCTCCACTCTTCTCTGTCCTGTTGCAGCTGCGATCCAGTTTGTCACTGTTCTTTTAATGTCGTCCGTCCATCTGGTAGGTGGTCTTCCACGATTTCGCCTGTCTGCCCTTGGCCGCCATTCTAAAATCTTCTTTGTCCATCTGTTGTCTCTCTGTCTTGCGACGTGTCCTGCCCATTTACACTTCAACTTCGTAATCCGTTTTATGACGTCTTTCACTCCAGTTCTTCGCCGAATCTCATCATTTCGTATTCGGTCTTTCAAAGTTACGCCAAGCATAGATCTTTCCATTTTTCGTTGTGCTACTTGTAACTTTTTTATTGATGCTTTAGTCAATGTCAGTGTTTCAGCTCCATAAGTGAGCACCGGAAGTACGCACTGGTTAAATGCTTTTCTCTTTAGCTTTATTGGGATGTTTTCCTTAAACACGTCTTTTAGCTTGCCATAGGCTGCCCATCCTAAAGCTATTCTTCTAGATAATTCGCATGTTTGGTTGTCTCTACTTATTTGTATTTCGTTGCCCAGATATATGTATTTGTCAACCGTTTCAATATGCCAGTTTTCTAGTTTCAATGGTCCACTAGGTACTAAGTTGGTCATCATTTTAGTTTTCGCAAAGTTTATTTCCAGCCCTACTTTTTGGGAGACTCGTTGTAAATCTTGTAGCATTTCGTTGGCCTCCTTTAAGTCGTCGGTTATTAGAACTATGTCATCTGCAAATCGTACGTGGTTCAGCCTTTCGCCATCGACACTCAAACCTCTGTTTTCCAATTCTAACATCTGAAATGCATGCTGCATTACGGCATTGAATAGTTTTGGTGACATGTTGTCTCCTTGTCTAACTCCCCTTTTTAGTTTTATTTTTTGAGTAGGGGTGTGGAGGTTTATTGCTGTTGTGGCATTTGAATATATATGTTGAATAATGCTGGTATATCGGTAGTCGATTTTACAATCTCTCAAAGCTCTTAAGATAGCTACCACCTCGATAGTGTCAAAGGCTTTTTTATAGTCAACAAATACTAGAACTAGTGGCCGGTTGTACTCTATAGTTTTTTCAATTAGGGCCTTTAGACAAGTTAGATGGTCATTTGTACCATACCCAGGGCGGAAACCTGCCTGTTCTCTTGGTTGTCATGTTTCTAGTTTGTTCTCAATTCTGGCAGTGATAATTCGAGCAAATAATTTATACAGGTGACTTAGAAGACTGATTGGCCTATAGTTTTCGAGGTCTGTTTGATCTCCTTTCTTATGCATGACGAGCGTTATAGAATTATTCCATTCAGCTGGTATTGCTTGGTTTTCTAAGCATATATTGAAGAGCTGGAAAGGAAAAATCTAACTTAAAATTAATAGATCTGAAACAGTGGAAACAGCATTATGAGGTCTTATTGACAGAGGATAGACGTAAATTCCAAGATATCGAAATGGAAGAAATATCTGAACATACACAAATAATTGAGATAACAACCGGAGAGTTAAGCGATGCCCTCAAAAGATCGAAAAACGGTAAAGCAAAAATATTACACGAGATGATGGTTAAACTATTTAATAAATGCTTAAAAGGACAAAATATCCCTGATGATTGGAATGTTGGATACATCAGCTCAATATACAAAAAAGGGAATAAACGCAATTGCTCTAATTATAGAGGAATAACTGTTACTAGCTCAGTTGGGAGGTTGTACGGTCGAATAATAAAAAAAACGAATTGAATCAGAATATGAAGACATAGAGGAACAAAATGGATTTCGGGCAGGAAGATCGTGCATTTATAATATATTCGTTCTGCAGCAGGTAATCGAAAAACGGAAGGCAAGGAATCTATCTACCCACCTATTGTTTGTAGATTTAGAGAAGGCATATGATACGGTACCTTTGAAAGAACTATTTTATACATTGACGAAAGTGGGTCTCAGTAGAGAGTATGTGGATGCTATCGCAAATATATACAAAAATGCAAGAAGTGTCGTTAAAGAAGGAAACTTTATATCTGAACCATTTCCAATAACCAAGGGGCTTATACAAGGATGTTTGTCTCCGACCCTGTTTAAAATATATATTCAATCATCGCTAGAGCAGTGGAGAGAGAGAGAGAGAAAACAAGTATCCGGAATGGCAATAGACATAGGCGGTGGTGAATGTCTAACAGCTTTATTTTTCGCAGATGATCAGGTAGTCGTAGCGAATGACGAGGAAGACATGGACTACATGTTTAGAAAACTAAAGAAAGAATATGAAAAATGGGGCCTCAATATGAATATGACAAAGACAGAGTATCTTAAAATAGGAGATGGTGAAGAAGATCCAGAGTTAGAAATTAGAAACACAAAAACATGCAATGAATATAAATATCTCGGATCTATAATATCTAAAGAGGGCACTACCAAAAGAGACATCGAAAACAGAACACAGCAGGGAAAAAAAGTGGTAAACATTCTAAACTCTCTACTTTGGTCTAAAGATATTAGACAAGAAACGAAATTGACAATCTATCGAACCTTGGTAGAGCCTATTATGACTTATGGGGCAGAGGTTTGGCAGATAACGCAGAAGGATAAAAAAAGAATAGAAGTAGTAGAAATGGATTTTCTAAGGAGAGCGTGTGGTATATCCAAAAAAGATCACATCAGGAATGAAGATATTAGAAGGAGGACAAATACTGTATATTCCAGTGTAGATAGAATTGAAACGAGACAACTAGTGTGGTATGGTCACGTAAAACGAATGAATGAAGATAGATGGCCAAAGAAAGCTTTAAATTACATACCACAACAAAGAAGAAGAAGGGGAAGGCCTTCAGTTGCCTGGGAAGAAAATGTACGGCACATAATGAGAGATAGAGCCATCAGAGAAGACGAATGGATGGACAGAAAACAATGGCGGTCGAAATGCGAGAAACGGCAGAGGCTGTAGGAACCTCGCTTATATATATATATATATATATATATATATATATATATATATATATATATATATATATATATATATTGAAGAGCTGCTTGATTCTCCTGATGAGAGCAGAGCCTCAGATTTTTAACGCATCCGCCACTACTCCATCTTCTCCTGGTGCTTTGTTTCTTTTTTCATTTTAGAGAATGGTAAATTTCAGCCGTTGATATGTCGGGAATACCTTCTGAACCTTGATTCATAATTTTTGTTCTGTATGTTCTATCGGGTTTAAGTCCAATTTATTTGTGTATAGTGTTTTATAGAAGTCTTCTACTATCTCTAGCATTTCGTCTCTGTTGGATGTTAGTTTGCCATTCTTTCCCTTAAGTCTGATGATTTCTTTTTTGCTGTTTGTCAATTTCCTTCTTAATATCTTCATGCTCTTGTTATGCTCGATTGTCTGCGAGATTTTCTCATTTTTATATGCCCTTTTTAAGTG
The DNA here is from genome assembly GCA_918026665.1 of Diabrotica balteata. Classification (NCBI taxonomy): domain Eukaryota; kingdom Metazoa; phylum Arthropoda; class Insecta; order Coleoptera; family Chrysomelidae; genus Diabrotica; species Diabrotica balteata. The sequence goes on along the minus strand of OU898279.1, from coordinate 110,572,279 downwards.
CTTTTGAGACCTCTTTGTTGATTTTATTTATGCCTTGTGGTTCTATACTCTTGTCTTTTAGCATTTCTCTTCTTTCTTCCATTTTAAGTTTGATGTTAGCAGTGATTCTCTCCTCTCTCTTGTTACCTGTACAACATTTTCTTTGAGCTTCTGCTATGGTATTAGTAATTACTTTATTTAGCTGATTTATATCATTTGTGGGGGGCCCGTTTTGTAGACGTACCGTTATTTGATCTGTAAACTCTGTTTCATTTTTTGGTTGTGACCATGCTTTCAAATTTTTTCTTTCTTATTTGTTTATTTCTCTCTTTATCAATGTTAATTTCTATTCTAGCGCGAACCATTCTGTGATCACTTCCTGTTGTGAAGCTATTGAGTACAGTGACATCTTTAACTATAAATTTTTTATCTGTTATTATATAGTCAATTTCATTTTGCGTTCTCCCGTCCGGGCTTCTCCATGTCCACCTTCTATGCTGTTTTTTGTAAAAGTTGTATTCATTTGATATTATTAGGTCTATCAAAATAAACCGGCTGCGGTGGTTAGGTCACATAGGGAAAATGAATGAGATGGAGCCGCCAAAACATCTTTTTAATCAAAGAATAGATAGAGTGAGATAAAGAGGCAGACCCAGAGCACGATTTAAAGATCAGGTGGAGGAAGACTTGCGAATGTTGGCAGTATGAAACTGGAAAGTCAAGGCGAAGAATAGAAGAGAATGGAGACTTATCCTTGAGCAGGGCAAGACCGATCATGGGTTGTGGAGCCAATGATAATGATGATTCAAAAAAAATATAATATTGGAAATCTAAAGGAAGTAGTTTGAAAGATATGGGCTTAGAAAATTAAATTTTTATTAATTTCGAATATTAATAAATTATAAATAAATTAAAACATGAATTTATCTTAAATGTTTGAATTATAGCCTTTTTTGTATTTTACAGTAACCAAAACGTTGTACAAATTTGAAAAAACTTGTTTACGGTTTCTTGAAAAATGTTTTTATTTCTTTACGAATTCTTGTTTTTACGTCTTTAATAATTGCAGGTTTGGTTATATAAACAACATTCTTCATATGACCCCACATAAAATAATACATAGGATTAAGTTCTTGCGGCCTCGCTGGCCATTCAATACGCCCACGTCTTCCAATCCACCTGTTCGAAAAAATTTCGTTTAGGTACCTTCGAACATCCAAAGCCTAAAGCGGAGGCGCACCATCCTGTTGAAACCATAAACTTTCATCAAAACCTCCAGTAATATTTCTACTGGGAAATAAATTAACTAAAGTAGGTCCGAGATACCCCCTTCAAAACTGAAAGTATGCTGGCCTGTTTAAATTACCCATACGTTTACCTGCTGCGGGTATTGTGCGATATTCTCGCATCCAGTTAAGGTTTTTTTTGTCCAGTATTCACATTTAATGTGAATGTAGCCTCATCAGAAAAAATAATATTTTCAATCAAGAGCCATGAATCAAGAGCCATGAGAAAGCCATGATTCTATTGCCAGACTGTTCCTTAATTAATAATTATTCCCTAGTTAACTATTGCGGATGAAATAAACGCTTGCTTATCATCTAACTTGCTTTGGCATGTAAAAACGCTCCAATTAACAAATAATATGCGAGAGTTTTAGCAACAAGCTCATAGTTCCATCGTGTTTTAGAAGCAGTTATTAGATATTGGAAATGGATACTAATACTACGACCGCATTGATTTCATTACCCAGAGATTTCTGTTATTCAAAAAAAGAGCTTATTAAACTTTTATACAATATTTAATTCTAAGGCCGTACGAAGTTTGGCAGCCAGCTAGTTAATAAATAAATTCACCAAAAACACGTCCTGTTTTTATGACACCGTATTTTAAAAGTTTTAATGAACTACCCGTTTCTTTTTCAGTTTTTTATGTAAAATTTATTGGTTTTAATTTACTAACACAAATTCTATAAATTGCCACTAAAGAATAGCCTAATGATATACAATACTATACTGAAACCCATCCAGACCTACGATATAGAATTATGGGGATGAGCAAATCATTTATATACAAAAATCTTACAAATTTATTGATACAAAATACTGATAATAATAGCAAATACTTACTCGTGTATCTCCAATTAAACTCTCTATCTGAGTATCTCTCTCTCTCTCTCTCTCTCTCTCTCTCTCTCTCTCTCTCTATCTTAATAAGATCTGAGAACCAACGCTCTTATCAATGCCCTAGCAAGAATTAAAAGACTAAAGAGATGGTGACTGGAAGCATATCTTACGTAAATCATTGTAAATCGGCACAGGCCAAAAACACCCAAAGGCCATCATTACACACAAATGATCACAAACTTATTTAACACTTAGAATATACCTCAATAGTTTGATAAAACATACTAATGTCTTTAAAAACAATGGTAACCAATATGGACAGGATATTTCTTTCTTGTCTCACTGCCCTGTATTATTTTAGTGGTTGTCTTTTATACTTTCATCTAGATTCATTTGTATAGTTGCATTTTCTTAACTGTTTTTATTGATAATCATGTATTCTAAATCAATTTCTCTGTGTTTTAGTGATCATACACTATCCTGAACTCGATAGATTCAAATAGTCCATTCATAAAATTCATAAACATCAGTACTTCGAACATTATATTCGGTGTAATTTTCTCTATTAGCTTAGCATGCATATGGCGTACAAAAAATGGTCTAGACTGCTAAAACTATTCGACAAGTCAGGAGAAATCTATTTTTTTCGTTAGGTGGTTTGTAAAAATTTTAGTAAGTAATTTATTGAGGTGTGATAGTGAATTTGTGGTGTTCGTTTTATCTCGTTTCTTTAATCTTAGAAAGAGTTCGGAATTATACTATTGGTGAGTGATCTTTCTCTCATAGCTGTCACAGAAATTATATAAATATTTTTAAATAGATATATAAAAAATTGGTATATCAAAAAAGGGAATATAAGTTAAAGAATCCGTACAAAAAAGTAAGTTAAATAGCAAATACTTTACAGATCTGGTCCATTTATTATATTATACTAATGCTAAAATATCTTTAGTATATTTTTTTAACTTTGGCGGATTCGCCGAAATTGCAGTCGCCAAAGTTGTGCTTTTCAATTATTATAATTATATTGTTTAAAAAGTTTCTGGTACTGCTTTCTTTTAGCATGTTTAACGTATATATTATTTTATATGGGATTAAACCACAATTAATAATAACATAAATACAGTTTACGTTTGCTTCGACGTTCGATTTCCAATCCGGAAATCTTTTTCAAAAATTCTGAAGTAAAACCGTAAAATAGTTTCGAAACACTTCTGAAGTTTCACTTTATTCTGAAAAAAATTTATGAATGATCTTAACCTCTAAATGTTTATAATTGGTAATGGGTGATTACCTTTGAGTTAGAATCTATGGAGAGGGTATTACGTGACTAAAAACGACCTCACTTCGGCCATATTGTTAATACTATTGTTAATATTGTTTTGACACTTTTGACACATCGTATAAGTTTATTTACTTTTGTTGTTTTTCGAATATTTTAAGTTTTATAATACTTTTATAGAAACTGTAATAATATATTGTGATAGTGCATAATAATAGTTTCTTATTCTCAACGTAGTTGCAGTAGCAGAAGCAATGCTAATAAAAAATCTTCAGGAGTAACGTTGTACAGGTTAGTATACAAATATGTAAACAAAGTAATGGCCCGTACTTCAGAGAATAAATTAATAGTATTTGACTATATAATATATCGTGTTTTTAGTGTTTACCGCGAGATAAATAAATCATAGTTTATTAAAAATGTATTGCATTTTGCACTTTTTAGATTCTGATTAAATCTTCTAAATAACTAGCCATATTTTTATAGTAGTTTTAATATTATTGAGTCCGGCCATGATCCCACCGCCATATTGGTATTATCGTTAGCCACACTTACCTACGCCGTTTTTAATACACACATTAATATGCTCATAGCTTCTCCATAGATTCCAACTCGATGGTGATTATACAAATTTGACAGCTGACTTACTAGGCCTCGCTCTTGTTGATGTAAGTCATACGTTGACATAAATTCTACGGGACGTCGTATTCTCAGATTGATATCAAATTCTGATATATCTGAAACGAATATTGGTTTTAAAAAGGATACAGCCCAGTGTCTTGGTTATTTTAAATAATTGTGTTGTGATTTTGTAATTTTTAATTTATTTTTGGTAAGCCTTTTACTTATGGTATTTTAGTTCTCTAAATAGGCAATCGCAACAACTTAAACGAAATCTTCCTACATAAAGATATACACAAATACACACGGCACCAAGGTACGAAAGAGTAAAAGTCAATAAAACATTAGATTATAATATCACAAAAATCTAAATTCAAAGTTCAAGATACTAGAGTGAGTATTCAGAGGCACAGCATGTGGATCTCACCATTATCTGGTGAAATCCTGATCTGAAGTTCAATTATCATGTCAATGAAGCGAGTTACGCGGACGAATCATATTAACTTCACTGTGAGTGATCTAGTGGATCGATGGTTGAAATCCTGATGATAAAACCGAAATGCTAACGCTAATAATAGGTTACGCTGTTGAGAGAAAATGAGGATAAAGTCAACTATATGGGAGTTAAGAAGTTACTGTAGAGCAAACATAATATACTATACTACGAGAAATCTCCTAATTGGTTTTGGTTACCATAAATAAACAAAATGACTAACAATTATCATAAGTTCTCTACTGTACTACACTCGGCAAACCTTAACCCATTTTTAAGCTATTGTTGAAACTAATATTGAAGCATGGTATTACTACAGGACGCGATATATTTAATAGTGTTTTTTTTTCTGTGAAAATACAAGCTTCTTCTTCTTCGCGTGCCATATCAGAATTATCCGACGTTAACAATCACCATTGCGAAGGCTTCTCGATCTGCTGTAATATGGAATAATTGTCCTGCATTTGGTATCTGAGTCCATTCACGAATGTTTTTTAACCAAGAAACTTGTTTTCTTCCTACACCTCTACGGCCCTCTATTTTGCCTTTAAGGATCAGTTGTAATATTTTATATCGACTTTCCCTTACTATGTTCCAGATAGGACATTTTTCGATGTCAAAACAGTCTTTAGCAGTTCTCTATCTTTGTTGACGCTTCTTAGTACTTCTTCATTAGTTTTCCTTGCTGTCAAAAGTATCTTTAGCATTCGTCCATATACCCACATTTCCAATGCTTCAATTTTGTTCATGGTCGATACTTTTAGCGTCTACATTTCTGCACAATAAAAAAGTAAGGACCAAACATAGCACTTAACCATTCTTTGCCTTAGTTTTTGCTATGCTTTGACATTTGTATAAAAGTAATTCTAGTCATTGCTATTCTACGTTTTATTTCTATGTCTGGATCTAGTTGGTTATCACAGTTCCCAAATATGTCATTTTGTTAACTTTTTTAACTTGGACTCTGTTTAATTAAAGCTCTGCCTCAGGATGTAGGTTACGACTAAACACTAAAAATTTGGTTTTGTTTAAGGTTATTTTATTGACCATTTTTTCTTCTACCTCGTAAAAACGATCACGCAGAATTTGAAGATCTTCAATATTATCTGACAGAATTATTGTATTGTCTGCATATCTAATCACATTAAGTAGTTCCCCGTTGATTTTTATTCCATATGGTTGTCGCTCAAGTGCCTTTTTAAATAACTGGTCCGAGTAAACAGTGAACAATGTTGGCGACAATATTCAACCTTGCCTGACTCCTCGTTGTGTAGAGACTTTATCGGTGTAGTAATCTCCAACTTTACCATCCTTGCCATCTATTCCGATATATTTTAGTATTTGCATTAATTTTACATCCTGTACTTCATCTAATGCCTTTTCGAAGTCCACAAAACATGAAAATACATCTGTTCTTTGGTCACGGCATTTTTGTAATAGAATGTTAAGCACAAAAATTGCCTCTCTGGTTCCCATAGCATTTCTAAAACCAAATTGGGTATCTTTCGTTCTGTTGTGAAGTATTCTGAGGAAAATTTTAAGAGTGTGGCTCATTAGTCTAATTAATCGATATTCTGAGCATTTTCTCGCATTGTGTTTTTTAGATATTGTAACGACTATTTTGCTTACCACAGGGTAAGAATATGGGGGACAAGATTGAGCAAACAAAATAATCGAAACAAGTGCATACGGACACTCAGTTGGTTGTTGGAGAGCTGGGTCGTGGATAAGTTGAAGATATTGGGGGTTAGATTGGGGCAACTACAAAGAAAAGAAATAAAGGGGTACTTATACAAATCTCTTGGGACAAACAGAATGAAAATAAACGAAAACACCTCAAGAAATTTAATATAGGGCGCCACTTGAGGTGCCCAATTATACCTATTACAACCACTAGTTGTAACTAGGGAAATAATTGTATAACATCAAAAATATAGAAAAAAAATATCTTTTTCAAATAAAACTCAAAATAGATCAGAGAAACAAATTAATCATTTATTCTTGTCTCAAACAAAACAGATCAAAAATACATATTATAAAAGAAACATATCATATAACATAATACAAATAACAAAAACTTACATGTTCTTTGTTTACTATATTATGGCCAATTAGATTATCAAAAATTAAGGATCCCTTTTAATGAAAACATATAAATTTAACCTTATATATGAAATATCGTTTCTACATAATAATCAAATTAAAATTGTCATAAAAAAAAAACAAATTAAACTTGCTGTCAAGTATCACATTTAATTTTGATGACAAAGAATGAAAGCAATTATTACTTTAGCCAAAAAATATCTGTCTTTACTTTGAAAAATTAATATATTGAATTGTTACCTTAATGTTTTTTTTTTATACAAACACTTTGAAACTTTGCATCTCTGGGGAAGCTACTCGGACAAAACTTTCAAAACTGGAAGGCAGCAACCATCAGGAACTAGTTCTACACTCCAGGACAAAACGATAGGAACAGGAACTTGGTGGAAGAATCGAGCCGACTACGGGGACATCCTATATCATACTTCTTTAAATATTTAGTAGTTACCCTTTTCAAAACCTGTCTTATTACAGAGGGTAATTGTTCCTCTAACTAACAAAATTTGTCGACTTTTTTCTTCGAGAAGTTCTTCATCACTTCCTCTCAAATCTTTTACTCCATTCCCACATGTCTGCCCCGCTTGGAACTTAAATCTCGACTCCTTTTCAAATCAAATCTTGGTCTCAATTGTCCATGTCTGCCCCGTTTGGAACTCAAATGTCGACTCCTTATCTTCGTTACATTTTACAAGAAACTAGCCAAAAATTTCCCTTCCGTCTTGCAGCTAACCTGTTCCCACAAACTCAAGAACCAAAACAATATCCCCTCGCTCGTATCGACAAAAAAACCTTTTAAATATTCCTTTATTGCGTTTTTAGACGCCAGTATTGGTATCCTAAATAAACAAATATTCTTTTTGACTCTCATTCTAATAACGAAAAACAACTTTTTGTCAACTGGAATATTAGGGGGAATTCATGTAACATAACACCTCTTTGGCGACAAAAAACTGTTTGTTTTACCTAACATTGCAACACAGAGATAAAAACATATTTCCAACGTTAATACGCATTTAAAAATCTCGTCAAAAAAAACTTGAAATATTTACAACGTACCTACATTTAACTTTATTGATCGATTTCTTGGTAGAAACAACAGGGACGTACCATAGAAATATTTTATATGCACAATAAATAAAAAAACGCTACAATGCCCCTTCTTAAAAGAAAAAACTCGGATAATTCTTATCCAGTTTTTGATAAAGGCAAAACAACAAAAACCAAATCAGAAGATGACCTCTTAACCGAGTCGAAACTTCTTAATAATATCTTTTAGATGATGGCTAACATGGGATTAAACAACAAAAACAAAGTAAGTTACAAAGAATGGGCTAGCGTGCCATCGATCGCCAGACTCTTTAAAGTCGAGTAGACTGAAATTTGTGACTCTACTTGAACTGTAGGTGACATGAGTTTCTATGCCTTGGGGGAAGCTAACCTTATGCCCTGCAGTGAACCTCGCTGACATTCACAGCAGTAACACAAGTGATTTGTCGGGCAGGCATAGCCATGACACCTCGTTGCCTAAACCAAGTGCTATACACAAATCCAAAATAAATTGCTCTACACTTAATGTGTAGGCGTTACTATCTCCACTATACGCCTAGCGAGACAGGGAATTCGGCAACGGTTCCACAAAAAAATTAGGATATAGACCCTAAATCTATATACCTACATATGACAAAATGTGATTCTCACATGTGTCTCTCAATCAAAATAGATTACCTGAACTAAAATTATCAAAAGCGAAACAATATTCCAAAGGGATGAAATCAAATCAACATACAAACTCAAAAATATTGACATGGGATAGGATGAACTAATTACTTAAACATGACATATTGTCCTCATCTGATACAAAAGGCTTTAAATCCTTAATGTGCCACTTACCAAGATCTGAACCATTTAAATCTGACAAACGATAAACCACTGGTGACAATTTTTCCTTGATAGTTGCTTCAATATACTTCGGTGCTAGTTTGGACATAAACTTGTTGACAGCACAAGACAAAACCTTATTTCTTTTCCAAACTCTATCACCCACTTGAAATTGGACTTCTCTTCTACGTAAGTTGTAACTCCTAGCGTTACGTTCATATCCTTTTCGAAGATTAGCCTTAACCTTTTCAAAAACTTTATCTAAACCTTTGACTTCTGAAGCATACATGTTACGGTCACCTGGAATTATCTCGATATCTTGATTCTTTTGATCCTTATGATCAACACCATAATAGTTTCCACTTAAAGGAACATGACGGCCATAATTCAGGAAAGCTGGAGTATATCCAGTCACTTCATGCTTTGCAGTGTTAATAGCTTGTCTTATCTTTGCTAAATTCTTGTCCCAATCTACGTGGTCTTTAACATACGTACGTATTGCTGTACCAATGGTTCTATTGTTCCTCTCCACAAAATTACACTGAGGTGCATATACTGGACTAAACCATACTTTCTGAACGTTATACCTATTACAGAGCTCAATTAAGAGAGGATTGTTCAGATTTGAGGCATTATCACAAATCACATATTGAGGAACACCAAACATTAGGAAAACATCATTTTCCAAAAACTCAACAATATTCTTAGCCGTAGCCTTTCTCAAAGGTTGGACTAAAGTATATTTACTAAACCAATCAGCAACTACTAATAACCACGTATAACCTTTCTTTGAACGAACAAAGGGACCTATCAGATCTATTGCAACTATTTGCCAAGGAAACTTGGCCTCTCTCTGCTTACCCATTTTACCTAATGGAGCATAATTTGGTGTCTTCTGAGCACCACAAACTTTACATGACCTGACAAACTTAAGCACATCAACACGCATCTGGGGCCAATAATATCTTTCCTGAATACGGGACAAAGTTTTGGAAAATCCAAAGTGAGCACACGTAGGTGGCTCATGACAAGACTTCATAACTTCAAACCTTTGTGGTTTGGGCACAAGAATTTTCCACTCTACATCATTAGTCTTAAAAGAATTTCTGGTAGGGGCAAACTTATAAACAAAATCATTCTCCACCTTCCACTGTGGATAATCAATGGGGGATCGGACTATCTTTGATCTTAAATTATCGAACCAAGGGTCTATTCTATCTACCTTAACTTCTAAACAATTAACATGGGGACGACTATCAAAATCTTTCTTTTCAAAAATTGGGTTCACTGATGACCTGTAAGGTCTATTGGACTTAGACCTATTCGAAATACAGCACTTGGGACAAGAAGATATGATCACACCTTTGTGACCACAACGCCAACAAGATACTGACTTGCTTCTACAGTCACGGGAAATATGACCTGGTCTATTACAATTGAAACAAATAATCCTTTTCGGATTCCTGGGAGCTTGATAAGGGACTGACTGCATTAATAGAGGTGGGGACGAAAAAGATTGCATCATTGGGGGTGGGGACGAAAAAGACGGATTTCTGATTTCAGAATTCTCTGGCGGACTGGGTCTATTATTTTCATACTTAAATTTGGGATTGGGTCTCCTAGAAAAATTTTCTCTGTCCTGTCTGTCACCTACTCCACTTCTATCTTGCTTGGTTTGATTATTCACCACATGAACTTGTTCTTTGGGCTTTTCTGAATCATCAATCGAAATACCTGCAAGACCTTTAGTAGTCTGCAACAAAGGCAGGACATTCTGCTCTAAACGTTTTATAGTTGCTACTAACGTTTCTACTGTAGCAAAATCTTGAAGGGCTATCAGTGGAATGTAGTCCACTAAAATATTTTTCCTCATTATCTTCACTTTTTGGGCTTCATTAGGATATGTTTCCAAACGTTTAAAAAGGTTTTCCATCACTGCTGAATAAATGGTTATGGATTCATTCCTTTTTTGCTTTCTATTTTTAATTTCTTCGAAGAGATTATCATTATAGTCTGGGTGTAAAAAAGCAGATTTGAGTAGGGCTACCAACTCATCCCAACTATTAATTTTATCTCTAACACTCCTATACCAAATAGCAGCATTACCTTCAAATAACTCAATGGCTGACCGAAATAGGATGTCTTCGGAAATATTCCTAGACCTAGCAGAATCTCTAACTTTCTCTAAAAATGTGGGAAGAGCTTTACTCTCACCATTAAACTTAATATGTAGATCAGAAATAATGACAGGAGTTGAAACCTGTATTATTGGGGTTGGGACTGTACAACTGGGAACTACAGGGACTGAAACTGGGCTACTAGTGGATGGTTTTACTATATCATCAAACATTTCCTCTTTTTCTAACACATTACCCTTCAACACTAACAAATCATCTTTACACTCTTCAACAAACTTTAATACATCTTCCTCAACATCATTCATAGGGAAATTTTCTAATCTGGTATCTAAATGTGTAGACCTTGTCTCAAATCTAGCAAAATCAGCTTTGTTTGATTCTGCATTCATTGATTGAGCAATACTATATAAATCTTTTATAATCAACATGATCTCATTCAACTCTTCTTTAGGATCTACTACATTATTAACCAAATCGACTAAACTTGAAGACAAAGTGGCCTCCTTGGCCAACAAAGCTCTTAACATCTTTCTCCTATCATCAACTGTCTTATTTGGGACATTTTTACCTCTTATGAAAAGCTCATAAGATAACTCTCCTGATTTCAAATAATTAACCTGGGTAGACTTCATTTTTCAAAAATTGGATGAAAGCAAACACACAAAATAACTGAAATCAACCTCAACAACAAGTAGAAAATATGACAATTTTAAGAAACAACCGTTTCCATTTATCACCTGATAGTAAGTCTCACTTGCACTCCCGCGTACTGAAATCCAAAACTCAATCAGTTTGCTGCAACTTCTGCTCTTGACCTAGTAATCAGTTGGTAAATAAAAATGAGGTCTATAACCTGTCTCCTAAAAGTTCACACTTCCACTAACAAGGACTAAAAAAAATGGTTTCAAATAACATGAGACAACATGGACACTAACAAACAACATAAACCGTACATACAAGGAAAGACAAAATACTAATAATATTGAAAACTTGACCTTTGAGTGAGCTACACTAAATAACACCAAAATAAACCAACTCTTGTTCCGAAAACTAAATGAGACTGCTTCTAGTCAAAACTAAAACAGCATCTCCTGATCACAAATATTACACCTGTGGTCATTCAGATACAAGAAAGGATACACAATAAACAGTCTACTACTGAGACTAAACTTGTCGAATCTTCTCTACGACTCACAATGACTACCCCTCGTACAACAACATTAATTAACCCTTGGCATTTAAATACACCTTCAGAGATGGTTAATTAGAAGACAAACTGCATAATACTACTTCTCAACTACATAGCTCAAAAGTCACTCAAACGAATACACACATTTACTCAAAATGACCGAACAAATAACAAATTACAAAAACCGATTATTCTGTAAATTTGTCGAATCAATAAAAAAAATAAATGTAACAGTAACTGTATAATTTGCTACTGTTTTTAATTTCTTTTCAATATCAATAGTTCAATCAAAAATTATATTTAAATATTCAACTCAAATATTTGCTTTCATTTACCATTACATATATGAAGAACAATACATATGTCACTATAAGTACATTACCTGAAAAAACAACAATACATAATGTTGGTACAAAATACATACATTGTAATACAAATAAATATGTTTGAGACAATTGGGGCACTTATTCAAAAGGAAAAAAAGTTTGGTATAAGTGGCTTGGGAAAAAGGAATCAAAATCTAAAAGAAATGGAAATATTCAAAAGCCCCTAGGTTGGGCACCAAAATTGTAACGACTATTTTGCTTACCACAGGGTAAGAATATGGGGGACAAGATTGAGCAAACAAAATAATCGAAACAAGTGCATACGGACACTCAGTTGGTTGTTGGAGAGCTGGGTCGTGGATAAGTTGAAGATATTGGGGGTTAGATTGGGGCAACTACAAAGAAAAGAAATAAAGGGGTACTTATACAAATCTCTTGGGACAAACAGAATGAAAATAAACGAAAACACCTCAAGAAATTTAATATAGGGCGCCACTTGAGGTGCCCAATTATACCTATTACAACCACTAGTGGTAACTAGGGAAATAATTGTATAACATCAAAAATATAGAAAAAAAATATCTTTTTCAAATAAAACTCAAAATAGATCAGAGAAACAAATTAATCATTTATTCTTGTCTCAAACAAAACAGATCAAAAATACATATTATAAAAGAAACATATCATATAACATAATACAAATAACAAAAACTTACATGTTCTTTGTTTACTATATTATGGCCAATTAGATTATCAAAAATTAAGGATCCCTTTTAATGAAAACATATAAATTTAACCTTATATATGAAATATCGTTTCTACATAATAATCAAATTAAAATTGTCATAAAAAAAAACAAATTAAACTTGCTGTCAAGTATCACATTTAATTTTGATGACAAAGAATGAAAGCAATTATTACTTTAGCCAAAAAATATCTGTCTTTACTTTGAAAAATTAATATATTGAATTGTTACCTTAATGTTTTTTTTTTTATACAAACACTTTGAAACTTTGCATCTCTGGGGAAGCTACTCGGACAAAACTTTCAAAACTGGAAGGCAGCAACCATCAGGAACTAGTTCTACACTCCAGGACAAAACGATAGGAACAGGAACTTGGTGGAAGAATCGAGCCGACTACGGGGACATCCTATATCATACTTCTTTAAATATTTAGTAGTTACCCTTTTCAAAACCTGTCTTATTACAGAGGGTAATTGTTCCTCTAACTAACAAAATTTGTCGACTTTTTTCTTCGAGAAGTTCTTCATCACTTCCTCTCAAATCTTTTACTCCATTCCCACATGTCTGCCCCGCTTGGAACTTAAATCTCGACTCCTTTTCAAATCAAATCTTGGTCTCAATTGTCCATGTCTGCCCCGTTTGGAACTCAAATGTCGACTCCTTATCTTCGTTACATTTTACAAGAAACTAGCCAAAAATTTCCCTTCCGTCTTGCAGCTAACCTGTTCCCACAAACTCAAGAACCAAAACAATATCCCCTCGCTCGTATCGACAAAAAAACCTTTTAAATATTCCTTTATTGCGTTTTTAGACGCCAGTATTGGTATCCTAAATAAACAAATTTTAATATTCTTTTTGACTCTCATTCTAATAACGAAAAACAACTTTTTGTCAACTGGAATATTAGGGGGAATTCATGTAACATAACACCTCTTTGGCGACAAAAAACTGTTTGTTTTACCTAACATTGCAACACAGAGATAAAAACATATTTCCAACGTTAATACGCATTTAAAAATCTCGTCAAAAAAAACTTGAAATATTTACAACGTACCTACATTTAACTTTATTGATCGATTTCTTGGTAGAAACAACAGGGACGTACCATAGAAATATTTTATATGCACAATAAATAAAAAAACGCTACAATATTGCGACAAAGATGGATTTGAGCCAATCTGCGGGAATCACTCCGGTGTTATATATTGAATTAAAAAGTCTTACTACTACTTTTATGTTATCATTCTCTATTAGTTTTAGCAACTCAGTTGGTGTGTCATCTGAACCTCAAGCTTTTTCAATTTTAGCATTATTTATAACGTGTTCTACCTCGCATTTCATAATTTCTGGGCCGTCAGTATAGTTTTGGTAGAATTCGGCAATATTTTTCCCGTCATCTTCAAACAACTCTCATATATACAGCTGCCATTTTTTCTTATTTCGTGCTCATTTACAAAACTTTTGTTATTATTGTCAACGAGTAAAACAAAGTCATGTTTAGATATAACATCCTCCATTTCGTTGCACCTTTCTCTCATCCATTTTCTTTGGCTAATTTGATCTCCTTTTTTATTCGTCTCTTCAAGTGAACCCCCTCTGTGGCGCAGTGGTAAGAGCGCCTACCTTTAAACCTAAAAGTTGGGAGTTCGAATCTCACCTAGGTGGAAATTTTCGTTTATTAAAAAAAAATAATTAATAAATGAAAATAATTTCTATCCTTGAGTGATCGGTATTCACCAGAGGGACCGCAGACGTTCGGATACAATTAGCGTCTCTTAGCAAAGACAATGACGTCGACTTTGCTAAGTATCAAGACAATTACTCTACACACACAAACACACACACACACACACACACACACTACATTAATAAACTTATCTTGATTGAGACAGGCTGAATGACAATTGTTCAAGCCAAAACACACACAAAAAAAAAGTCTCTTCAAGTGTCTATATCATGTTACAATATATTTTATCAGTCGACGTTGTTCAATTAATTTCAAGATGTCATTTCTCATCTATTTATTTTTTTTATTTAGTTTTTTCTATAATCATTCTTTGTGGAGATTTCGTTAACTTGTTTTTAAATTCACTCCATAGTTCTTCTGGATCTTCTAGTTGATCTCCGGTGTTTTTTATTCTATTGTTAGGTTCTTTTTTAATGTTATGTTTTATGTTTATATAGTCAAAGTTAAGTTCGTTGGTTTTTGGTTTTTGTCGCTGAATTCGTTTTAACCTTAATTTAATATCTGCTACAAGTGGTTGATGATCAGATCCAATATCTGCCCCAGGATACGTAGTGACTTTTTTGATGGCATTTCGGAAACGCTGCTTTACAAATATATATTCTATTTGATTTCTTGAAGACTTAGGGTTATTTCCATCATCAAATGGGGCTTTCCAATTGTATAGACGTCGCTTGGGTAGTTTATACCAAATATCGTTTCCTTTACAAAATTCATATCTCTATCCTCGATTGTTAGGTTGTCCTAAACCATCGGGACCTACAGTCTGCTAATATTGCTCACTTTGGGTTAATTTTAAAAGTAGTCTCGGGCAAGAAAAATTTTTCCCGTAATACTAGAGGTAGCAGCAGAGAATGGATTTGAAGTATCAGGACGTAAATAATAATTATTAGCATATTCTTCTATTTTTTCTTCACCGTTAGTCAATATATTCTGTCTTTGTCTTATCGTAATTTTTGGTCTTGTTATCCGAATGTTACGTTCGTCGAAAGCCTGTACAATGTCTTTGTTATATATCTTGTTCTGGATATGTAGGAGTCAATAAATATACACACCATTTTAGTGATGTTTTTTATCTTTATTGTTATTATCTAAATACTAATAAGTATCAAAATATCATTTCTCTAAATACACCGAAGTTAAAATGTCTTTTAGTATTTTAAAATATCGAAATAATATCTTCATTTGTACCAAGAATTAAATTAATGACGAAGATTCTGGAGCTACTATTTCGAAGCTTTTATATTTATCTAAATTTAACATAAAGCCGATTTAAATATAAATGATAAATTTCTAAGAGATACATTGCTGCTTATTTTTGTATGATTATAATGTCAAATAATAAACAAATCTTCTTATACAACAAAGAAAAGCACTTTAATTAAATACAATATCAACATAAAATTTTGAAGTGCATATTTATCGTTTGTTATTCTCTTCTGTTTCATTGTTTACCTAAGACGGAAATGGCAGAAACTCTAATTGGACAAAATTGAGAGCTTATTGAAAAACATACTCTCAATTATAATATTTTGCTCTGTTTGTAGCGGTATTTTAAGTCTTATGTTTTTAGTATTTATTTTTGTATTATTGCTCTAATTACAATTAGAATCAAATACTAGAAAGACTTAAAGAGTCAAATTATTTATATTTTGTTTGTAGAATTTAACCATAGTATAATCTACATATTGGTATATGTTTACATCTAGATACAGGGTGTTTTACGTAAACATTATATTAAACTCTGAAAATAATTGAGGAACAACTGTGGATGTTGGCAATTACGTTGGTCCATACAACTTTGTCGACAGCTGCTCTAAATAGATGTTTGGTAGTCATTCCTGCCCACTGTCTGATGTTTTTCAACCACAATGTCCTTGTGCGCCTTTGAGATCTTCTGCCTTCTATCTTGTCTTTTTAAATTAGTTAAATTAGTTGATACTTCTCATTAAGACTCCCCGTTTTATCCTAAATCCATGTGAGGTTTCGTAGTCTACTCGTACAGCCCTTTGCTGTAAGTATAAATTTTTAATTAGGCGTAAATTTTTGTTATCAATACTAGATTCCTTCAGTATCTGAAATAATTTTTGATGTTGCACTTTGTCAAATGCTTTTGTAATGTCAAAAATTGGCAAAAGATAAGTTTTTAAATTATCCGTTGAGTTTGCAATTTACCTCTCGAGCCATTTGTATCAATACTTGTATGGAAAATAGGGCCTCTCGCGTTTCCAGTCCGCTTCTACAAGCAAACTGAACACTGCTAATGTTTTCTTCAAGTTTTCAATATATGCGGGATTGAATAATAGAAATAAGGATTTGGCATGGCTATTAAGCTTATAATTCTGTAATCAGCTGTAGAAAATTCTACAGTTTCATAGATTTTGTTCAGTAGACTCGTTAGGAGTTTGAGTTGGTTGTTTTCAACAACAATAGTTTCAATATTTCAGCTTGTATGTTATCAGGTTCAGGTGCTTTGTTGGTTTTTAGTCTTTTTATTGCATATGTTATTTCATTGAATCTTCAGAAACACTGGCTTCTGTCTCTTGCTTGTCCTTGAATAACTCTTTCTTGTATTGCCTCCATCTCTCAAGTATTCTCTTATTTTCGTAGAGTAGATTGTTGTGCTCGTCTAGTATTGAGTTATGACTTCGTGATCCGTTTCCTCCCATTTTGATCTTTTCATGTAGATTAAAAGCTTCATGCTTCTATTCTATTGATTTTATTTGTATGCATTGATCTTGTAGCCATGATTCTTTTGCTACTGTTGAGTCTTTATTAATTCTAATTTACTGTTTTTATTATTTTAATTTACTAAAGGTAGACGAAAGTTGACCTGAATAGTCTCGAACTGGTTTTTTTATAGAGGTCTGTTTCCAGAAAGATCGACCGCTTTCATATTGGAGGGGAACACATCGTGTCAGGTAGGTTTTTACCTGGAATTTCTACCATTAGGTGAAATCTAGAATATATAATAATTAAACAACATGTTTACAGGTTTTTTTGTAAATATGACTAATTTTTACGTAACACGACTTTAATATTTTCTTAATAATTTTGTTTATTTCTTTGGACCTCTCCTCATTCTTATTTCTATGTTTTCTTCGTTCTTCCAATAGCTCTAATATTTCTTGTTTCATTCACGACTGTTTCTTTATATTGTTTTCTGGTTTAAGTTTATTATCTATCACTGAATTACAGATATTTTTGATTTTATTCCACATATCATCCAAACTTATGTTTTCTTGATTAATATCTGAGATTATCATGCTCTTTATTTTGTTGTTTATCTCCTTTTTGACTTCGTCTCTTGTGGTTTTATATTTTAACTTCTGAATTCCCGGACGTTTTTGAGCTTTTTTTATGGACTTTCTTCATGTGGAGTTTGAAACGTCGTAGTAAAAGTAAATTTTAAGGAATTCTAAAATCGTTTGTTAATGATGATATAGTCAATCTGATTTTAATTATTTTTTTTGGGCAGGCAGCTGGAGGGTGTGGAGTCTTCGAGATAGTTATTGGAAAAAGGTCTTAATTATTGCACTATCCGTTTCCTGGCAGAACTGAACAAGGCGGTATCCTCTATCATTTCGCGTTCCTAGTCCAAAGTGTCTCATAGTATTGCCAATACCTCCTTTGCCCAGTTTGGCATTGAAATCTCCTACCAGGAGGGTATTCACTTCTTGTTTTTGGTATGTTTTAGGGATTCTTTCAATTGTTCATAAAATATTTCCATTTTGTAGTTCATAGATACTACAAAAACCTATAAAATCTATAAAACTAAGTACACATTGGTTAACTTCTTTATTTACAATTATAGCCACTGCGTTTTTGTTTATTGTTGTAGTATCTTCACAGTAGTATATTGTGTGGTTTTATATTTTTAAATTAATTGGGCCATCTAACTTCACTGCATCCAAGTATGTCAGTGTTGAGTCTTCGCATTTTTTTAATTCTGTTATTCACTTTTCCGGCCTGGAATAAACTTCGTACATTCCATGTACCAATCTTCTTATCATGCTTAAATCTAAATATTTGTGGCAACCGGGGGGGTTTGAGCACCCTCTCCTCACTTAAAAGGTACCCTGGACTAAGGGCCGTTTCTATATTGGCTGGATCCATTGTGATTATACTAGGGAAAGTTAATTGGGGTGGTTTTCCGTTGCCTTCCCCAATGATGTTTTTTTCGTGTGAGGTTTACTTCTTGGGAATGGATATGTGAGAATATTTATTTATTTATACAAGAACATTAATAGAAACAGACATACTGACGTATATAGAACAAAAAACACTAAAGTGCTATGGACATGTAAGAGAATAACCGAATGGTCTCTTACTGCTGTTTGAGATCTACTTGTAGAAAGCGCTGAAGACCTGAAAAAGGAAATTTTGTGGTATAGAAATTCCTCTAAACGATACTATATTGTACACACTACATATGCTTTGCAGACTACTATAGTCTTGGCTTAGGACTACGAAGATCTAGAATATATGCCATGCAAACTTATTTAGGTATATTAGAAATAAGGCTTATAAGTAAATATTAAAAAATAAAATACATGTGTATAGCGGGAGAACAACAAAAACTCTAATTTTGGAAGAGCAACATCAAAAAATAAATCACTCTAAATTTTATAAATATCTGAGCATACACTTAACCAATGAGGGCAATTTAAATAAAAACATTAAACACAGAAATAACCAAGGAAGACAATCCATTCGGAAATTGGACAGCATACAGATCAATTGCATATACTGATAATGTATATGCAATATCATTGTCAAAAGCATCACTGTTATATATAAAAGCGAACTATGCTCACTGACGCAAAAAGCCATAAACACCGTGAAAGTAATAGAAGTGCAACATTTAAGCAAAGCGGTCAGTAAATCAAGATTAGACAGAGTAAGGAACGTAAAAATTCAAGAAAAAGAAAAAAAGATTAATAAAAACTAAGATTAATTAGAAGAAGTATTATGAAAAGAATGTAGTTACATTATAGTCAGAATAAGGAGAATATAGAAGACTGATTACCATGTAATAATAAATAAATCCAAATGGAAAGATATAGTAAAATTTATTAAGATACAAATACTGAGATGGCTTGGATACATACAAAGAAGAGAAGAAGGCATAAATATTTAGAGCTTCTGTAAATAAAGACACAATATGATAGTCAACATAATATACAAGTAGAGGCGTGAGACAGAGTGATACAATATCACCGAAACTTTTTAATCAGGCTCTTGAAGATACTTTTAAAAGATTAGAATGGGAAAAAAAAGGTATAAAAATTTGTGGACAACGCTTGTGGCAACAGAAGAATTATTTGAAATTCTGAAAGAACTGGACGTAGAAGCTGGAAAGATAGGCCTTAATATGAATTACAGCAAGACCAAAACTATAACAAATACAGATGAAGACATCACAATGAGAATCGGACGAGATGAAATAGAACAAGTTAAGGATTATATATATCTTAGTCAAACTATAAAACTTAACAAAGAGAACCAAACAGCAGAGATCAAGAGACGAGTTAGACTGGCATGGGCGGCATTTGGCAAACTAAGCTACATTCTTAAAAACAAAAGATATCCACAGCATCTTAAGACCAAAGTATATAATCAATGCGTACTCCCTGTTCTTACGTATGGCTCCCAAACGTGGACATTTACAAAAGCAAACATGGACAAAATCATAAAAACCCAAAGAGCAATGGAAAGACAAATGTTGCACATAAGACTAATGGATAAGAAGAGAAACGAGTGGATAAGAGAAAAAACAAAAGTGAGGGATGTTAGACAAGAAGTTGCAAAATTGAAATGGAGATTTGCCGGACACAATATAAGACAAAAAGAAGACCGATGGAACAAAATTCTTATAGGTTGGAGACGGTGGGAATATAAACGAAGCAGAGGAAGGCCCCAAATGAGATGGGCAGATGATATCAAGAAGCAAGAAGTGGGCTCTAGATGGATGACTGTAGCGAGAGACAGAGAAGAATGAAAAAGGATTGGGGAGGCCTATGTCCAAAGATGGACCGAGGAAGGCTAATTAGATAGATAGATAGATAATATACAATTGTCTATAATGGTCACGGAACTCAAAGAATAATTTTTCGATAACATTTTCTAACCATTTTTCTCTAAAATAGCTTATTTTTAAGATAGATAGTTTGTAAGACCCGCATTCACCCGTGAAATGAACTAAAACAATTAGAAAATATATCATCCTTTGATACATATTTTTTGTACAAAAAGTTACATGTTTTTTTAGTAATAAAATCTCAAAATGTGTTGTATTGAAAAAACAGTAGTTTGTACACCCTGTAAGTAACGTGTTGATAATATTCCCGAAAAAGAGATCCTATAATATTTATTACTCTAAACACCAGCCATATATCCGATCGGAATCAAACGTCTAGGCCTCTTATATATAAAAAATGAATATCTTGTAAATCCCTCTCGCTAAAGTTACATAAAATCCCTTTTACAATACTTTCGCATCCCTTTCGAAATTTTTCGATATAGGCGACGGCCGTAAGTCTGCCGAAAAATGATGAGAACCGACATATGTCGGTGATAATATTACACCTGCCGTTATTGGACGGCTGATCTCGTGTTCGTACAGAACAATATTGAATATGCTCTCGAAGGTATGTTATTCTTGATGCTGGAGAAACAATACCAACCAGATCTGTCTGCAAACTGTATTTATACTAACACCTATAATACTCGATGTGAAGAAAATTTCAAATTATAAGTTCGCAGTTGCAGGGAAAGGATATCCAGAGTTTTGGACGGACTGTTTGACTCCATTGTTTCGCTATACAAACGGTCACGTTCTGTTATTTCTCACAATAGCAGTCGATCTTCGGAACAGTTATAAACGTAGGGGAAGTATTTTATTAAGGATATTGTCCAATAATTAATCTTTATAACCAATTAACTACACAAAGCTTATCTATTTAATTAATAAATACAGCGTCCACGAATATTGTGCGAATATTATAACTTTTCGTCTTTTCTTTTTTGATATTTCATTATTTTCACAATATAAGCTTCTTCTACACAAAAAAAACAATTTATTTTGAAAACGATTTATTTTCCAAAGAAAGTGCGTGCTTTCTAGTGGCGGAATACTACTTTAAAAAAATAAAATGGATGAACTTTAAACATTGTTAACAATTTCGTCTATCAACGAAAAGTAAAGCATTTGAAGCTTTAACATTGCAATTTTTGAATGTTTATGCACTAATTTTTAGTTTCGAAAACTGTCAAAAAAATAATTGACTTACAATTATCTTTCAAATAGTATATAAGCGAGAAAGTTTTTCTATCAAAATAATTAAAAAAAAAAGGCAAAAAAAAACATTTACAATATTGCAAAAGTTAATTGCAAAAAGTTGCAATTTTCTGCTTATAAACAATTTGAATAGCTTTTTTGCTATTCTCACCACAAAAATTATTGTTTGTATTCGAAAAGCTTGCAAGTTGTCTCACGACAATTCCGAACGAAATTAGTCTCTTTTTCAAATCGGCGATGTTGAAAAATTAAATATGCACTTAAAATTCGAGCTATAAAATATTTCCGGTTCTTGTTGATGGATTTGGACATTTCTTTTTATAACTTCGATGTATTCATTGCGTACACTTAACATTACATAAATTTATTGTTGAATGAACATTACAAAAAGTTTAACCAATTTTCGGTAAAAAAATTTTACGA
This sequence comes from Diabrotica balteata, assembly GCA_918026665.1. Classification (NCBI taxonomy): domain Eukaryota; kingdom Metazoa; phylum Arthropoda; class Insecta; order Coleoptera; family Chrysomelidae; genus Diabrotica; species Diabrotica balteata. Next base: position 110,549,932 of record OU898279.1, on the reverse strand, counting down.
TATTTTTAGGACGATTTTTTTTTGACAAAACATAAGATTTAATAGATCATATACATTTATATTTATAATAACATAAATAAAACAAACATGTAATTTAATAAATATTGATAGTTGTTGGTAAATACGAGCACTAACGACTAAATGTTTGTTGGACTAACAAAAATGTATTAAAACGTTCATATTCACAATTTTGCCTATTAAAGCAAAGAACAAGACCAGCAATACATTAAACTCTATCATTAGTATTAAAATATTTAAATTACAAAGGAATTATAATTTGAGGCTGCATATTATCAGCGGGTAGTGATAATATGATATGAGGTGGTGGAAAGCACAATTCACGAGCAAAGTATCAAGAAATTTTTAAAAATAGTCTGGTACCAAATGCTCACCTCTACCAGACCTCTACCAGGACTTAAAATTTATATTCGATCAGGACGATGCTGTATGTAATACAGCTAAAACAACTAAAAAATAGTTTGGAGACAATAACATTAAAGTCCTCTCATGGCTTTCGAACAATCCAAACCTTAATGTTAATGATCCCTAGAAAACCGACGATGATTTGAAAACTAAATTAGGTGAATTATGGGATAGTTTCAACACTGACTTGTGTAAATCCTTAGCACAAATAATGCCAGACAGAATTACTGCGGTAGTAAAGACGTGGCGATGTAACCTCATAATAAAATAGTTAGTTCTTGAATTGTCCGAACATTTAGTTGTTACAATGTTATGCAATAGTTTCGTTTATTTTGCCACAAACGCTGCAATTTAAAGTTTCTAGAGACCTAGCCATTTTAATATTTTGTTATAATGTAATGTAATGTAATAATGATAAAGAATGCATTTTCATGTGTCCGAACATTTAGTTGTTAGGGCTCGTAATATCGTATCGAAATATTATGAAATGATATAAATAATCTGAATTTTATTACATATTACATTGTATTTACAACAATTTATGGTAAATTCGAGTGTAAGTTACCAATTGTATGTTTTCCAATTGTAGCATTTCTAAATTCCTTGGTATATATTAAAATCCCTTCGTAAATATTTAAAACATTGTATAATAATTTGAGTATATTTCAGTTTCTATCATACAAGATAAAAACACCCAAAAAGTGTTTTCAAAATCTTTTTACGTCGCTGGAGTTAATGTAAACCATTTTATAGTGGTGTATATTTCACAGATGCGTATTTTCTCGGTGTTATTTGATCCCTTTTAGTATATTTTGCGGTTCCATTCCCGTTGTAAGTGTTATGTTTATAAATGTTTACGTAAGTTAAGCGAATGAATTTTGAAGATGATTTTATGATTCTCGCTGAGGCGTTGTCAGCATTGACAGGTGCTTCTAGCGTTTGTCCAAATTTTTAATCGTATTTGTATTGTTTCCTCGTCCTTTGTCCTTTTTTTATGGGAAATGTGTAGCAGTGTAAAGTATAGTAGCAGATTAAATAATAGTTACAGTAAGAGTAGAATTAAAAATGTTGACACTGTGTTCAGTTGTACCTGTTCCAGTCCTTTAAGGAGACGAGTTTTCCAAGGTTTGTGTTCCAGTGCTAGTTTCCACCCTCATTTTCATATCCTTGGTCGTTGTCTCAGTCTATAGATACAGTTTTTTACGTGACAGTAAGGGTCCAGTTTTCAACTTTAGAAAATATGTTGAGTAAAGAAGTTTAGTGAAATTAAGGTAACTTTTTTTGTGTTTAAATTTGAAAGTAAAAATAGAAGTTTTTTAATATTAATAATTGCTTTTAATAAAATTTAAGAATTTGTAATAATATATATTTATTAGTGCGTGGCCACAGCTGTTATTTTAATTATTGTTCTGTTTTAAAATTTTGTGTTGACATAAGCCAGCTACCTTTATTATTTTTTGACATTAGTTTGCTTTGTTTTGTTTTTAAAGAAGGTTAACCTTCATGTAGTGATATTTGTAAGTTTTTGTAGTATCTCCAACTCCTAGAGTTCATAAAGGGCTAGGACATATGTAAGTTTTTTTTTCTGTTTTATTATTTTGGTATAAATACTTGTAAATATATATCGTAATTATTTTTGTATTATCTGTACCTATGTGGAACTGTTTGTGGTGAGACACAATTAATGTTTAATTTTTTTTAAACCATTTTGTTTATTTTTCTTAACTTAATCCCTAACCCTTTTTTTAGTTTAATGTAAAAAGATATATTTTTTATTTCTAATAATTATTTTAATAATTACAACTAGTTGTTGTTATCGTTATAATTTGGTACTTTAAAGGGGTGTTCATTTTAAATTGCTAGATGTCTTTCTTGTGTTTTGTTTTGTCCATTTGTCCAGGAGACTTAAGTAAGTACCCCTTTGCTTCATTTTTTTAGTTGCCCCAATCCAATCTGGTTATGCAAAAAAAAACTTTAAAATTTATTAACAAGAACCACAGATATAGTTTTTTAGCGCGAATTTTAAAGTACTTCTTCCACTACTTTAAGCTCAACGAATAAAAGCTCTACGGTTTGTAGACCACTCTGTTTAAAGGCAATCTTTGTAAATCTTTGTAGGTTTCTTCATTATTATAAACAACTAAGTTAAAATTTAAAAAAACTGACCAACTTCGTCTCTAATTGTCGTAGGACAATTTTCTTTTAATTTGTAAAAAATGCGTTTTTCAAAATATAATTTTTTTTACTAGGTAATAACAAAAAAGTTACTCTAAATGTATTAAAAAAATTGAAGTGTTTTTACAACGTGGAAAATAGTTTTTCTGATTTTCTTTTAAATTCTTCACATTTTCACTTGCTTGTATGTTCTACGTAGAATCAATTCAAGTTAATTTTCTTTATTTGTTATTGCAAAATACATGTTTGGGATAAACCAATTGAATAACTTTTTAACTAATTAATGAAACGCTTTTTAACACACATAAATTTTAACCACATTTATACATTATAAGACCCAACTTTAGAATACTAATATCATTTTTTATTATTAATTTTTAGATTAATAAACAGATTTTTATTATTAAAAATTAAAATCTGTTAAATTAAGTTCTTTTTTAAATAACTTCACTCATTTTATAAAGTTTTAAATGTGTTTTATCAAATAATTATCTCCAAATTGGTTAACAATGCTTTACATTCCACTGGAAGATAGAAGTTTTTAAAATTGTGCGTTTTTGGCCTTAAAGTTATTAATAATTTAAAAAGTCCAGCGAACCCATTGCAGGAAACATAGAGGCTTGGGTTATTGAGGTCCATCAAAAAAAATGTCAGATACCTGGTCCCTGTCGAAGTCATGGAAATATCCTATTTTTTAGATTATACGGGCAACAATACATTGGCTGACAGGGAAGTCGTTACATTAGTGATCCTGGCTTATACCGTAAGCTGAAAACTATTGCTGAGTAACACTCTACTTATATTGGGTCTACTCTACTTGGATCGAATGTCAGATTATGTGTTCAGGCCACAGATAGAGTTAATCCGGTGGATTTTATTTTATTTATCTGCGGCCTTTTCAGATCTATAATGTTGTTCTAATGTTCAGGCCAAAACTCTGAAAATATTTTGTCCAATATAATATAAAACATTATACTAAAATGATGGCATGGATTTTCTCAAATTTAAAATATTTCGGAATCAAACAGAGTCCGTTCCGTATTTTGGATTTCCAGGTGAAAACTATTTCACAGCTAATTCTATTAATTAGGTATCATGTGCAAAGTTTAACGTCAGCGATCAAATATTATTTTCGATTTTGTGATCGTAAGACGATCAGGGTCTCTTTTCGATCTCTCTAAATATAGTAGCGCCGTCTTATATTCTATACCACCCCTTTATATTTCTTATTTATGAATATTGATTTTAGCCAGGTCCTCGTTTTTTATAAAATTTCTCCTTTTAATATTAGCTTTGTTAACGAGTATCAGGTTCCTGAACACATGTCCCAGGGATGATAATGATCGATGTTTTATTTTATTCAAAAATTGTTTTTCTACGCCACCCCTTTCCAAAATTTCATCATTTTTAAGTTTTTATGGTGAGATCACACAGCAGCCAATAAACTCTCGAACGATTCGATCCTAATTAAAGTTTTTACTTTACGTGTTTAAGTATCGACTCTATCCAACCACACATACCATTTGCGAACACGTATTCTGGTACTCAATGGTAAATGCCACAAAGTATAAGATTCTAATATTAAAATATGTTGTTTTGGCACAACCTGTTTACCTTTTGACTTTTTTTATTACTATCCTATTTCTAATTTAATGAAGCTTTAAGTTAAGTAAATCCTGCAAGGCGTTTAATTAAATTCTCATCGTCACCGAGGGGTATATTGTGCTGCTGTCTACTAATCACCGTCAATTTTGTCTTAATAATATTAATACGTGCCCGAACTATTCACCGGATTCGTTAATTTTGTTCAAATTTGCCCAAAGGTCTTCAACGTTATGAGGTATTATTATGTAATAACGTTAGCTCGATGTAACAAATAGTATTTATTGATTCGCCATTAATATATTGATACTGAGTGTCACATTTCTTTAAATTAGTTGAAATATTTTATCAACCTAAATATTGAAGAGGAAATTGAGGAGATGAACATGAAGATGGCATTAAAATAGTTGGAAAGTTTACATACCTGGGAGTAGCATTATATGCCGACGGATCAGAAGATGGAGAAATACGGCATAGAATAACACAGGCAAACAGAGCTTATTTTGCCCTGTCACATTTATTGTTATTTAGGTGTAAAAATATATCCCGAAATACAAAGATGAGGATCTAATAAAACTTAATTGGACCAATAGCCTATGACAGTGAAACGTGGGTCCTGAAAAAAACATCCAAAAGCAAACTCGATACATTCAAAAGAAAAGTACTTGTTAGAATACTAGGACCTGTGGGGGAAAACGCAATCTTCAAAAATCGATACAACAACGAGCTGTATCAACTTTATAAGGAAGCACCACTGTCAGACATTGCAATGGACCGGAAATGTTATAAGAGTGGGAGAGAATAGGCTACCATAAAGAGCACTGAATCGCACAGGGAAAGAGACCGATTGTAAAGCCAAGAAAGCGCTGGGAAGACACGGTAAACAGCGATGCATAAGCCCTTTTAGGCGACCGTGTATAGAGAAGATTAACCACAGAGAAGTAAGGGTAGAGGCAAAAAATAAAGGAGGCCAAGGCTCAATTTGGGCTTTAATGCCGTAGAAGAAGAAGAAGAAGAAGATTCAGGAGATAGTATACATATTTTTTGGAGTATTTCTAAAGTGTCTGTTAAAATATCTTTTGATGTGGAGTTGTACTTCTCTTCTCACATAAGTGGAGAACCAAACTTTTATAATGGTTGATTATAACGACGTCATTTTGTTACTATATTTCACAAGGAAACTAAATTCGTATATCTGGCTATATACCACATATTACAAAAAATTTATTAAAAAATTCCTTTATAAAAGGTATATATTAAAACACCCTATCGGGCTATTTTACAAAACTTTTGGGAATTAATATTCCATCATCCTAATGTTCATGTTTTGAGCCACTAAATACTTTCGTAAAAACCCTTTAAATGTTGTTAAATTAAATTTGAGTCACATTAATTGATTTTATATACTAGAATGTTTAAGTTAAAATAAGAATATATAACATGGCATCGGAAGACTCCATTGGAGGTTGCTAATCCTGAGACAAAGTGTCTATGAGGACTTGTGCCTACAGCTCAATTATAACTTAAATTTTAAGTCAAATTTATATTTTTTAATGGAAAGGGTAGTGAGTGAAATAGACGTTTCATCATTAGTATTTTATCTTTGGTCTAGTGTTCCCAGGCTGGGAGGCTGTGTGGTTAATTTGCAGTCACCACTTTTTTTGTCTTCTCGGATGACCATAGTTTATAACTGGATCGACTGTAGTAAGTACAAGTGCCCTCTTTGCTACATAGTTTGGCAATCATCATTGCTTTTCGTATCTTTGAAACTGTTGCTTTAAATAATTGGTTGGATGTGCACTGGAACCAGTCTCTTATATTGCGCAGCCAAGATATACGTTGTCTCCCACGCTTCATTTGCCCTGAATCTTTCCTTGGATAATTAACTGGAGAAATCGGTACTTTTTTTTTCTCATTACATGACCAAGATATTCCAGCTTTCTTCTCTTGATGGTGATCAATAGCTCCCGTTATTTGTTCATTCTTTGAAGCACTATACTATTTGTTATTTTGTCTGTCCAAGGTATTTTTAAAATTCTTCTGTATATCCACATTTCGAAGGCCTCTTGTTTATCTATATTTCGCTTGTTTAAAGTACAAGTCTCTACTCCATACTGCAGTATCGAAAAGTAACAGATACGGAGAACAGCAATGTGAGTAACCAATGGTGTAAGTAACCAATAGTGACTGCCAATATGCGACGGACTGCCATTGTGCACTACTTAATTCTACTCCTGGAGTCTATTCATTTATAAATATATGACTGAATTCTTCTCCTTGTATGTTTATTTGATTACCTGAAATTTTAATTTTTTTGCAACTCTACGTTTTCGCACTATTTTAAAGGCGGGGGTTATGGGGGCTTTTAGCAATAGCCGTTTCTACTCCTTTGGTAGTTGTAAGTAAAGTGATATTTCTAGTCTGATCTATACATTTCGGGGACAGTTTCAGAAAGTTTGTAACCTCGGAAACCTTTTTTGGATTATGCTAGAAAGGTCACCAATGGAGACACTGCGAACGGCAACCAGATGTTTGGTGGAGAGCGAGTCGTGGGTTCGAAACTAGCTTTTGGAACCGTAAATGGGTCCAACCGACAAAATAAGTAAAGATAGGATGGGATATTAGAAAAGAAACAGAAATAAACAAAAAGTTAGATGGGTAAAATTACCAAAGATAAGATAAGAGGGAAAAAGTGCGCTACTTAACTTTTTGGGGTCAAAGAAGAAAATTAAGAAACCCTAGAAACGTAAAGAGATAAGAAAATATATGTAGGTTCTGAGACTAATTCCAAAGAAAGATATTGACAGCTAATTATTAAATAAATTTGGTCAACATACTACCTACACAAATAATAAGTATATTAGGTGGACGGAGTCCACTTACCTACCAACCTAATCAGCCAGATCTTTCTCTTGGTCGACAGTATAATACTAATTGAATGTAATAAGCAAATATTCAGAGGTAATGTTATATCAGGAAACTTGTTAGGAGTCAAGAAATCAAAATCTTACATAAAACAAAATAATATATTCAACAAAATAAGTATATAGGCAGCTGAAAGTACACACAAGTAATAAAATATGCACCATCAACTGATTATTGGTTGTATACATATAGAAATAAACAGTATTATGATTGAGAAATACCTTTACAAATACAATATTATAAAGTCATGCACAAATTAAGTTATCAGCGAAGATATTTATACCAGGAAACTTATTAGGAGTCGAGAAATAAAATTCATTAATGAAACAAAACAAAACATTCAACAACACGATTAAATTGGGTTAAATCTGATGATTTTAAATCTAAATATAAACAAAAGTAAAAGAAATGCACCATTAATTATTAAATGGTGTTATACAAATAAAAATAAATAGTATTATGAATAATAAATACCTTTACAAATATAATACAAGAAATCATGCACAAATTAAGTTATCAGCGAAAAAAGCCTGATAGTGATTAAAATATTAAACAAAAACTGATTTAATAAAGCTCTCTTTGCTGTTTATGGGCTTATCTCGAGATAACGGGTACCGTAAGTTTAAAAATGCATAACAATTATAGCAAATAACAAAATTGATTCAATTTAAATTCAATCGAATAACAAAATATTACTAGAATTCTGAATTAAAGAAATTAGACCAACCCGCACTTGGTTTTAAGCTAATTATCTGTCTCGTACTGTTGTTTAATGATTAATTGTTCTTACTGAGAATTAAATGTTCGTAATAGATATTTATTAGAAGTTCTTAATAGATGATTGATGATCTTTTAATTGAATACTACATCAGTAGTTAACCTTAACTACAGGTGAGGAAATGATCGACGAAGATTTGCCCAGATAATTGAAGGTAACAGGATTACATACCATACTATTCGCCCAGATAATTGAAGGTATTGTGATTACGATAACTTATAATAAATCTCAAATGACTGCTTCACTTTTTCACTGCGTCTACTATAATACTTTACTTGTATCAAGCACTGAAGTTAAAAAAAAATAAGATACTTTATAACCATATTTAATTTAATATGGTATTAGATCAAAAAACTCAAATATTTAAGTGTATACACACTTAAAGAACAAATTCACAGATACGGTAAGATAAGCAAACATTTCGACGCAAAGAGTGCCCTACCAGAAGTGACTTTCTCCTCCCAAAATTAACCAAACTACCAAAATAAAAGGTGGGATAACTCCCACTTAAAAGTGACTGGCCAGCCTGTATCCATTTCTAGAAAGATAAAGAGTTCGAAAGGTTCGACGTAAATAACGGTACTAGCAATTGGAAATGCGGGAAACATAACTTCGTTCTCGTTCTTCGTTACGTTCTCTCAGAAAAACACTATAACGTGATTTCGACGATGTTTATCAAATTGTACAGATTTATCAAAAAGAACCCTCCCGGCACAGGGAAGAATTGGCCAAGCCCCACAATAAAGTATACTACTTCAGCGTCTTTCATACATCGGTCTTTCCGTACCGTTGAGATAGTCGGTAGATTCCAACAAAATTACCTAATGGTAAACACGACCACCCGCGTATATATTATTTGCAAATACGGCCATCGACGTCTCAGAAACAGGAACAAAGGGATAAAAAACTATTCAATATTCCAATAAAAAAAAATGTTACAAGCTGACTCTTTTAATGATTCGCTCCGTTCTGGACCCATCATATATGGAAAATATATAAATACTGGTTGGTGTTAATATTAACCATAGGTTGATATTTACCATATTAACCATATTCCAGTAAGCATTTATATGTCAATTCAGACATAAATTATACATTTTAAAGTACATGACTTTTAAATAATATTGCCAATATTGTTGAGTTGTATTCCTGGGACAACTTTACTGGTAAGATAGTTTATTCGATTACCTGAAGTCATCTGTAACTTGAGAATATCCGTCAGTAAAAAATCATGGCATAGTTGTAAGTAAGGTGATGTTTCTAGTCTGATTTATACATTTTGGGGACATTTTCAGGAAACGGACTCTTTAAATTATTCGCTTCGTTCTGGACCCATCATATATGGGGAATATATGAATCGTGGTTGGTGTTATTATTAACCATAGATTGGGAGTGTCCATCTGATTTCAATAAGCTTGCTTCACTGTGTAGCTGATAACAGGACAAGTGCTCTTCTTTATTCTATCGTATAGTCATCTAGGTTACAATGATGTCTGGTATCCATGTTAATAATGGATGCTGAAAAGTACGCCATATAAGTACTTGATAATTTTATACATTGGATAAATAAATTAATGTTCTTCAAATAAGGCAATAAAATTTATTGTTTTGTTTAATATATGGTATTAAACACCCTTTGCTAAGTATTTTTTGTGATAAACTTTATTCCGATAATTTTTGAGTACATGCACTATTTTTTCTATGTGTCTAATACATAATTATTATCTGTATATCGATTATATATCTTAATTATTGGGGTTCTTTTAAATATTTGGAAAACTTTGGAAATTTTCAGTTTAATTCCAACAAAACATTTGGGAAAACATTAATTATATCGGTTTATGTTCAAGCCATAAACAATACTGGTACGGACTTGTATGCCTTTTGTACCCTTTGTTAAATTTATTCCAAACAGCAAAAGAGCTTTTATACCGATTGTATAAATTAACCAGCGAATTATGAAATGGTGCCTTTACGCAAAATGTTAATTAAGAAATCAGAAAGTCAAGTTGTAGCAATTAACAGAAATAAAATGAGCCAAAAAAAAAACGAACCTTACACAAGAAATCAAAAGAAGCCAATTTCCTATCCCCAGAATTTAATTTCTGAAAACATTTCTCTTCGAAACGTTGCAGTCTTTTTACTTATAGTCTAGTCAAAGAGGGATATAATCTTAGGGTAGAAGATAGTAAATTGTGAACTTCTGTAAATCTTTATCACGGCATTCAACAATTTTCCTAAAAATATTATAGAATGATGCTTCTGTTTAAGAAAATGTTAAAGGTCAAAGATGATGTCGATACCTCGATTTAATAGCGTAACAGGTCCAAAATTAGAATATTTGAGAAATCGAAGAAAAAGAAATATTCGTATTTTATTTTATAATTCTATATATTTTTTTCAAATTTAATTTTTTGTGAACGCACACACACACACACAATAACACACGAGGTGATCAACCCTACCCCCAGGAGCATGTGTATACCACCATATGGATGGGATCCACATGCTCGAAGATCAAACCGGTCTCACTTTACTAATTGAAGTGGTACCTATCTGACCCACAGGCGTTCCTCCACCCCTCCTCATCGTACGACTGACGTGTGGAGGCTTATGATCTTAGTTTTACTAAAGGTACCCTGGGTAATGAGATACCTTTCGTTATTTCTTGGTTGTGGTTATGCCACCTATCTGTAGGGGTAGCCTAAATGTTGGCTTTTCTCACGACAGCAATTAACTTAGGTTTAAAGGGTTATAAGACTATATATTATAATAATATAATTTTATTGCTTGCAAATATTTAGATATTTGTTTAAACTGACACAAATTTAACTTTAGTGACAACCAACGTCCTCGTTGTTTCCTTAGACAAGAGATTTATTTTCACGTTCATAGCGACTGTAAATTGCCGTTCTGAAGATTCCTATTAGGCTGAAATACGTATAAGCGGATACACAGACGCACTATACGTGAAATCAAATCTTAACTGTCTTTTCCTTTTTATTTCAATTTACTCTGTACGAGTACTAGAAACCAATTCGCCCAGGATTTTTGCTTAGTTGAGGAGATATGTTGTGGAGTGCAAATTTTATATTCCCTATATCTCTAATAACATCTTTATTAACGTCTGTTTTTCCTTGTAATTCTTAGAAGGCACAGATTATCAGGTTGGCTGCGTTCTTAAAATATGTCAACCAAAGAACAGTGCGTTACCGGTCCCTCGGGACCGGTGACTTGACGCGAACATGGTGCGTTACCGACCATCGGGGACCGGTAGTGACTTACATTTTTACAGTTTTATAATATAAATTATACGAGTGTTAAGATCAGTTATTAACAGTTCAAACATTTTAAAACTTACCATTGTCATTCGTTTCCTGTTAAGAATATTTTAAAGTATCATGACAGATTACTATTTTTTACAGATTTAGATTAAAAGATCAAAACTTCTTAATATTTTATTAGTGTAAATTATATTTGAAAACAAAAAAACATGTAAACTAAATAATGTTTATGCCCTTAATTATTAAACAAAAAAACATTGAGTCTCAGGAAAATAAAAGATTTTTCGTAGTTATTAAAAAAATACAATCAAGTTTCAGAAAAATAGATTATTTTTTATAAATGCTATTAAAGCAAGATAAACACATTCCTGGTTGTCCAGGACATTCATTGCAGTAACTTGTTACTTTTGTCACCATATTACTTGATTGTTTGCTTGAATGTGTTTCTCTTAATTTATGATACCATCCTTGGCATTGTCTTCTTCTTTTCTTTCCAGGTCCTGATGGTTTAACAAAAGTATGTGAAACTCTTTTGGGAGTAGTGGTGTTTTCGTGTGCAGCTGTAGTAACAAGTAACTCCTGCACCAATCTTCGTCTAAATTCCATTATAGATAATTTTTTGGAACAACTGATCTTGTTATAAACAATCCAGGCATTTACAATAGATGTTCCAAACAAAAATTTAAAGGCTAGTTTACGGAACCATTTTAAACTTTTTCTTAAAACGGAATGATAAGAACTTATCTGATCAATAAAGTCTACTCCTTTTTTTGCTTGATTGTAATTAATAATTGCCTTTCGTTTCAATACAAACTCACGTTGCCAGTTTCGCTTTCCTGTTAGTTCTAAAGTAGTTGTATGGGTTGGACTAATGCTTAACATCAGAATTGGCCGTTTGTCCATCCATTTTATAATACCTAAGGAGTACCCCAAATTTCTCTCTTTTTCATTTTGTAGGTACCGTTTTGGGAATACCTCTTCTGTTGGACCTCAGGGTTCCACAATAAATTATTTGTTTTTTAAATAATGATTTGGCTAAACGTAAACTCGAGTAATAATTATCAGCATACAAATAGCGATAGTAGCCATTTTCGAATTCAACATGATCAAGAAGATAATACACTATCTGCTCACTCTGAGCAGTATTTGCATTGGTAGTTGTAGTTTTACCACGATAAACGATTATCTTGTTAGTATAACCATCCGCTGCGCATAACATAACTTATAAAAATAATTACATACGGGTGTGTTTTATTTGGCAGATATTGCTTTATTTTCAGTCTTCCTTGATAAGGTACTATACTTTCGTGGACTACCAAAATCCGTCCTGGAGTTAGTGCAGCTTGAAAATGTTTATTCAGTACTTTTAAAACTTCCCCTAACTTATAGAGCCGATTATCTTTATTACACTGCTGATTATTACAAAAATGAATGCAACGCATCAGTAAAAGAAACCTGCCTCGTCTCGTGGTAATCGTAATAAACTCATTCCTGGACATGGGATCTTTCGACCAATATAAATTTATTGCGGGACCATCAACTAATCCCATAACTATACATATTGAAAAAAAAAACGTTTCAGTTCGGCTATATCGCAGTTAACCCAGTAACGTATACGTGATTTTGCTCGATGTATAATTAACAACATTTACCGAGCAAATCTATTTGTTTCAGTGATAATATTCTGTAAAAGATCATCGGTTGCAAATAAATTGTAAGCGTCTATAAGATTTTTTATTTCGTTAACGTTAAAATTTAATATAGGCATCTTTTGATATTGCTTCAACTCACCAGTTTCATTGTAACTCTCGCCTATATCATGCCACTCGTTTTCATTATAATTTTCAGATTCTGTCATTTTTTCGTTATCAATTTCTGTCTCATTATCATCGTCGAATAAATCACTCTCACTTACATCACTGTACGATTCATCGGAAGAAAGAACATAGTTTTTGACGATTACAGAATCATCCGAATCAAAAGGATCGTCCCGTTCATTTTCACTGTCACTATTTGGCAACTGTGCAAGCACATGGTCTGTTGAATGACTTTAGCGCGAATTTACAATACTTATTATCTTCGTCGTCTACGTATCTTAACTCAGGTTATCTTCGTCATATTTATTATTTTTAACTGTTTTTGTTTTTTTTTGTATCAGCTGTTTGAGCTAAAAACAAAATCTTTTTAACGCGAGATGACATTTTTAGACTAGTCCGTCCGGATGTTGTGGATTAATGGTTATTTTGGTAAAAATTGCTGTGACTCCATATAGTGCACGCGGCGCGCGATTGTAAAATTCTTATTAGTGTGCGTTTACACAGACCGGCATGGCGCGGTCAGTGATGCGATGTTTTGCTATGCTATGCGTAACATGGCAAGCTATTATCTGTGAGTGTTTTAATACAACGATATGCTTGTGAACTAGTCGCCACCGTAGTCTTTTCTGTGTCGGACGTGACGATGGAATGAAAATTGAAATATATGTTGGCGGAAAATTCATTGTTAAAGTACAATATTTTCAAAAAGTGATTAAATAGAAAACATAAATGGGTTAATAAAGTTAATAGAGAAAGGGCGACATTTGGAGAGTTTTATCATTTATTTGCTAAACTAATTATGCATCCTAATAAATTTCGTGAATATTTTCGGATATCTTACGTACAAAAAATGCACACAAACTGGGAGAAAATGCACACAAAACATACAGGGAGTTTCGTTCGCGCACGATCACACTTCAGTGTTAGAAAATTACTTAGAATTAATTAGATTTCATTGGAAAATATAAAAAGTGGGGTGACTATCCAATATCGTCATTCAATCGAGCAACTGTTTTAATGCGTATTTAAAAATACACAAGAATAATCACTTATAACTCCTCTGCAACCTCAAACCATAATTTCCATTTTCCCATAATACACCTTGTCCCTATTATGATAGTCTTTTCATCGTTAATCACTTAGAGCCAGATGAATTCTAACATTGTTTATTAATTTTTCCGCATCCACATGGCTACTGGCGACGAAATCAAACATTCTTGAAAACCAAACCGAAGCGCATACTAGTCGCTATTAGAATCTTATCGCATCACACTAAATCGAGCGCTATATGAAAAAGGCTCTTAAGATTCAAGTGGTTGATATCATCGGATAGCAAAGCAGCGCGTCGCTGATCACGCCATAGCAGTCTGTGTGAACGTACACTAAAGGTCGATTCAGACACATCAGTCACGTCATCGTCACGGCACCGAACCGGTCCTGTTTGGTCACAGAACTATCAACTATCTGACAGCTGGCAAACTGTTTGTCAACTGATGAGTGTGAATGCCGGCGTCATATTTGTATTAAAGAATATTTTGTATGACGGATTGTTCGGTTCGGTGCCATCACTGTGACGAGACGTGACTGATGTGTCTGAATCGACCTTTAATGTCGAGTTTCAGGCCATGAGTACCACAGATAGACACTGAAGGTCAAATAGTCTATTATCTTTCCATTAAGAAAGTCACGCGTGTTAGATGTTTCAGTTTGTTATTTACTTCCGAAGGTAGCGTATTGTCGACTTAGAGATAGAATTAGAAGCAGAAAAGTCTGCCATTGAGTTAGAGGAGTTAGAGAAAAATAAATATGAATGATAATTTTTCCAATTATTAGGATTCAGATTTGGATCCTATATATAATGTAGATGCTGAGTTGAAGAGTAAATCCGACAATAAAACTGTAACGAATTTTTTTTTTGGGAAAAGTTTTATTCAATAAAATTATTAATGAAATTTTAGTTTGTATATTCCGATTATTTTCATTAAAATGGCTCACACAAATAAATTTAAGGTCGTTCTACCTATTATAAATATATATTTTCAATTTTCACAAAACCATGATTTGCGCATAATACATACAATAAGCATTTTACGAAAATGGACTAGATATCGATATTCTTTTGTAGAAAATGTAAAACCCAATTATTCTCCAGGACCATCTCATGTTCAGTCATCTCGAGTGATGGAGAAAGACAGTTCTTTCACTTAAGGTGATGATTTTTTGGCAGATACTCTTAGGCCAGAACAAGATTCAAACCGGGGTTCTATTTTCGGATCTACCTACATGGTCGAAATTATGCTGTAAATAACACAAAACGATTAACATGCGTATGCAACAGATATGAAGGTAACATTTTTATGTGTTGCCAACAATATTTTCACAAAAAAAAAATAACTAAAACATGTTCAATAAAAGTGACTCTCAGTACTTAGTTTTCTAGTTACAAAATACTACGTACTAGATTATTTTTGATTATATATAGGCTGTACTGTGATAACAATAAAAAAAGTTAATATATAAGTAATTTTCATTTAATTATCCCTTATACTTTTGAAAATAAAAAAAAATCACAGGATATTTTTTATTGTTATACGCCAGAATTAATTATATATATATATATATATATATATATATATATACATATATATATATATATACATATATATATATATATATATATATATATATATATATATATATATATATATATATATATATATATATAATTGCTATACACCCCAGCGTGGGGTTAAACCGCAAATGCTTTCTAGATCCTATTTCTTAAATGGATCAGTCTTTTTTTGTTTATCTTATCTTCTTGACAATATCTCTCCATTTTTTCCTGTCTCTAGTTCTTCCTCTCCATTCACTGACTCCTGCCCTTTGGAGGTCTTCTTCAACTTCTTGCAGCCACTTTGATCTCGGTCTTCCCTTCTCTTTCTTCCTCATGAATTTCATTCTATCATTGCGTATGTCGCTGCCTCATCGCCTGCTCGCCAAATGTGACCTAACCGATGTCTTCCTTAAGTTCTTCCTTAATTTCTGCATTTGTTCTGCTTCTATATTCATTTTGCTCTGTTATGATTGGTCCTAGTATGGTTCTCATAATCTTTCTATCTGCTATTCTTAAGTCTTCTTCATCTTTTTTAACCATCGTCATTGTTTTCCCTGCATATAATAATATTGGTCTAATTATGGTGTTCTAAATGCTCATCTTGCTTTTTTAGTCAGTGTTTTGCTTTTGAGTACTCTTTTGTTTGTAAAATAAGCTTTATTCGCTGCTAATATTTTTTCTTTTATTTCGGATTTCCTTTCTCCGGATTTACTTATTGTAACTCCTAGGTATTTGAAGTATTCTACTTCTTCAAACTCAGAACTTCCTATTTTGATTTTTTTCTTCATTGATTTTTTACCTAATCTTAATATTTTTGTCTTTTCTTGATTTAATCTTAGCCCCATTACCTCCTCTTTCTCTCTTATTTCTTCAAGCATTTTTTTCATTATTTTTCTGTTCTTTGCAATAATAGCAATATCGTCTGCATATGCAATTATTTGACCACCTCTTGTTCTAAGATTTCCTTTATTTATATTTCGCAGTACATATTCTAATGCTAGATTAAATAGTGTTGTTGATAAGGCATCTCCTTTTTTCATCCCTTTATTTATACTGAATTCCTCTGTCTCTACTTTTTGTGTCTTTATGCTTATTTTTGTAGTTCTCATTGTTATTTCTATTAATTTTCTGAGTTTATGTGGAATTTTTAATTTTTTAAGTGCTGTCATTAATACATTTCTTTTAATTGAATCAAATGCCTGTTTCAAATCTATGAGTAACATTTCTAATTCTATTGCTCCAATTCGTTTGCTTTTTCCATTATTTGTTTTATTGTGTGTATTGCATCTATTGTAGATCTTCCTTCTGTGAATCCACATTGGTACTGTGCTACTGTCTTCTTTGTGATCTTTGATAATCTCCTTTTTATTATTGATGTCAATATTTTATATGTTGTATTTAGTAATGTTATTCCTCTATAATTTTTGTTGGTCTCCCTTTTTATGTACTGTTATAATCTGTCCTACCTCCCAGTCACCTGGCATTTTCTCTTCTTTCCATATATTTTTCAATAGTGCCAGTATTCCCTTCCCCCGTATTTTATTAGTTCCATATTAATTCCATTTTTACCAGGGGCTTTTCTATTTTTGCTTCTCTGTATTACTTCATCCAATTCCTCTAATGTTGGTTCTTTTGAAATTTCGATGTCTATTTCAGTTGCTTTTTATTCGTGTACTGTTTCCTCCTCGTTATGCATTTCTTCTTCTGTTGTTTCCTCAGTCAAGAGCTCTCTGTAGTAATCTCTCCATACTTTTTTGTATTCTTGGTCCTCTATTATCACTATTCCCTCTCTATTTTTTATTCCGATTGTTTTGCCCTTGTATTTTTTGTTTTGTTCTTTTTTCTTTTTGTAAAAACTTTTCGTATTTCTGTTTGTTCTTTCCTGCTCTATTTCCTGCATTTTTTTGTCTACCCATCTTCTTTTATTTTGCCTTATCACTTTCTTAGCATTCCTGCTTAATTTTTTATATTCTTCTCTGTCTTCCTCTTTATCTGTTCTTAGCCATTTATTTCTGGCTTGCACATTTTTTCCTGTTATTTCTCTACATTCTTGGTTATACCATTCGTTTTTTGTTTTAGCCTGACTTTTACCTATCTGCATATTTGCACCTTCTTCTATTGATTTTTTGATCATCTCCCATTCTGTGCTTATATCTTCTGCCTTATATATCTCTTTTATTTGAACTGTTACTGCCTCTTCATATTTTTTTCTTACTTCTTCATTACTTAATTTATTGACATTCCACTTTTTATGTTGGTTTTTTTGTTTTGTTTCAATTTTAACTTTTTGTCTTATAATGGCTGTGACCATGTAGTGGTCTGAATCTGCACACGCACCTCTGAACGTTCTTACATCTTTTATTGACGATTGTTTTCGTTTATTAATCATTATGTGATCAATTTGACTATATGTTTTCTGATCCGGTCACCTCCATGTTACCTTATGTATTTTAGGGTGTTCAAATTTTGTCGAGCTTATTAATAAATTTGTTCTTGTTGCTAGGTTACATAGTCTTTGCCCATTGTCATTCGGGTTTTCGTGTATTGTATGCTTTCCTGCAATTTTCTGTAAAGTGTCCTCTTTTCCAATCTGGGCGTTGAGGTCTTCCAGTACAAATACGACATCTTCTTTGGGTATTTTTTCTATCTCCTCTTCGACCTTATCGTAAAAGATTTCTTTCTCATCTGCATTGCTTGTTTCTGTGAGGGCGTATAAATTCAAGACTGATATATTAAATGGTTTGCTATTTACTCTAACATAGGCCATCCTTTCGCATATTGGCTTGAAATTTATAATTTTCTCTCTTAGGTGACTTGTATCATGAATCCCACGCCTTTTTGCCCTTGCTTCTTTCCTCCTGAATATAACATTGTAAAGTCTTGTTTATCAATCTGTCCCTGTCCCTTCCAGCGTAATTATTGCAGTGCTGCAATATCTATTTTATACTTTTTGAGTTCTTTTCCTATTTCTAGCATTTTTCCTGGAGCTAGCATAGTTCAGTATCAATTATATTATTTAAATACACGGTAAATATATACCAACACGAACACAGCCAAAATGCTGATAAAACCTGTGTCCAATATATGTACACAAGACAAAGGACTAAAATTGCCTGTATCCATATATGGTACTCGTAAATGTTAATGTGTTAATAAAGGGGGGAATTAATTCCCATCAACTAGAGTGCATTTGAGTGAGTTCTATTTACTTTTCGTAAATCTACATTTATACAAAATGTATAGACAATTATACAAAATTAATTTTCTATTGAAATGTCACCTTTTAAAGTAAAACAAGTTTATATTTAAAAATAAATGTGGTTTTGTGTTTGATTAAAAAGATGTATTAGAATCTAGGTGCTAGTATTGTATGTTTTCCCCTTTCTGTCTTCTTTGACTATACTATTAGCGTTCGAACTCCGGAGCAGAACAGAATTTCCAATATTTGAAGCTTAAAAAAGAAACAATAGTCTTAAACGCAATGAGAAAGTTAATGAATTGAAGAACAATACAAGATCCAAATAGTCAAAATTGTAATTATGGAGGTGCATTGAAGTTCATTCGAGTAAGTAATTAAAAACAATAGAATGGAGCTGTTCAAATTAATTAATAAAAAGTATACCGGAATTGTTAATTCAAAAATGGTAATTCTGTTTTATAATTTTTATTCCAGCTGTATTAATTATTTATATATTTTACTCTATTATTTAGCTCTTAATCTCAGTATATTAATAAGAAGAAAAGGACGATTCTAAAAACTATCAAGCTATGTATATGATAAATTTTCGAAGGACAGCAAAAACACGGAAAGAATGAATTAAAGAATAGTTATAATTAGCTCTAGATTCTTTTATAGGACAAGACGAAGCTGAAAGAATTTTTTTTAAATACCATTGTGTTGTTCTTTGTTCCCATAAACTTTATTTAGATTGTCATTATCTTCTATTTGACGAATTTAAAGATTTATCAGGCGAAGAGGATACCCATAAGACCGATATTGAAATGAAATTATACTTATGATAGAAGATTCACGCAAATGAAGATGTTTTAGAATTTTGGAAAAATTGCAGTGATTTACTTCTACTAAACGAATTAGATAGCTGAATTTTAAATGTACCTGCTGGCACTTTTAGGTTTGGGTTTGTAGTTTACAGTAGATAACACCTACATAAATGCCCAAAAACCACTTTTCGCGGACAATGAATAAAAGTCGGACAAAACTACTCAGAACTCAGAAGTTGATAGATGCCTTCGACAACGATGCTGCCTCTTACCAACCTTATTCAAACGTTATAGAAATGAATCACTAAAATACTGGAAAAAGAAGTGTTGGCATATGATAGTAAAAATTAAGGACAGCTTTTTTTCTCTCTATGATCAAATAATTTCAGCAGAAGATAGGGTTTGGAAATTAATTATTATAAAAGGCATTACTTGGTCCTACTCTTGTATAGACATTGGCAAAGGACAACAATATTGCTGAGAACTAAACTTTGTAATGGAAACCAAACCGAAGGAGAAAAAGAGAACGACCTAGATTACAGTGAAATGGACAACAATATATTACATAAATACAGTTAAAAAAAAATCAACTAAGAAATTTAAAGAAAAACTCCCCGACGTGGGTAGATTTTTATGTATACAGTCGCATTAAACTTATTTTTATGCAATATATGTCACATGCCTCGTATCGCTCATACAATATAACAGTCTACAATTTTCAGGATAGCTTCATAAGACCTCGACCTCGTGGGATACTTTGTGTACCGGTTGCTTTTTTTCTCCAGCTTATCCAAAAGTGGTCATTTTGAAGTGATGTATCAAATTTAATAATAACGTATTGCTATTTAATGAATACAAAAGTCGACTTCGTGAAATATCCGAAAAAAATCTTGTCAGACAAAAATTTTGGTTCCATAAGAGAGTCTACCAAACTAAACATGCCAAAAAAACAACTTCAAAAAACTTAGTAATAACAAGCTAATTTTCTCTGTATCGTTCAAAAATAACGTGAAAAATACTATTTTTACATTGTCCGACAAAATGTATTCACGATTTTTCCGTCCGACAGTGAAAATCGGCTTCTTCACGGGTCTGTGGAAATTTATTAATAACGTTTTTTTTGTTATGATTTTTAGTTTTTAAATGAAAAGTACAACTTAATAAATGAATTGTCCGAGAAAAAATAGGGCCTATTATGTAAAAATTAAAAAATATACAGTCGAGATTACTTTTTTGTAGAATGTATAAACATTAAAATTGTAGATACATCTTAGTTATGAATAACAAGCTAATTTTTTCAAAGCTGTTTTATAAAATCTCGTAGTATATAAATGTAGAATTGATGGACAAGAATCTTTTTCAGATTTTTCAGTTGGACACGTTTCGTCGTACCCTTTGCTGAAATTGTATATATACATGGTTTGGGATGTAATGGATTTCTTAAATTTACGTTCAGGAGATGACATCAATAAAGATTTTCGAAAATCATCAGTAATAAAATCTAAAAAAATCTAGATGATTTGTTATGTATAATCAACCAATATACTAATCCTTTCTCACATGACTTATCTGAAGATCATTTATGCAACATATCTTCTGGACAAACAGTTTCCAACGATATTAACAATTTCTTGTCATCCGTTGAAAGTATAGGCAATGAACAGCGTCTTAATTTTATTTTAGAAACATTACAAGCATCATGAACTTTGCTTTTAAAAATACGAAAAATGTCAAAATTAATGAGAAACTACAAGAAATAAAAATTGAAAAAATATATTTTTGGACGATTATTGTACGCAGCATTGCATAATAACATTGATTTAGAAAAAGCATTATGTTATCTTTTGACCCCTGTACCATTTTCTTTATATCATGTAAATGGCACAATTTGCAAAACTCTGAAGTTATTCTAAATGAATTGCATAATCACCAAAATGCAGTTATTGATCCTCCAGTGCCTGACATTACTATTTATGATGGATTTTACTTGCTACATACTTTAACAAGATTACCTCTAAAGTATGCAGCAATTTCGAAACACATTTTTAAATTTCATATTTTTGACAAATACAACTCATCAACTGTTAAAGACCACGAACATCAGTTGAGAGGAGAAGAGAGTAATATTCAATATAATGTCAGAAGAGAAAATATGCGCTCAATAGATTTTGGCAAATTATTATGAAATAGAGATTTTAAAGAAAAGTTTGTGGAATTTCTCATTAAAGACTAGTGCAACGACGAATTTGCTAAAATATGTGCAAGAAAAACATTAAAATTTAATTATGATAATTGTTACGTGTATTAAGTTTTCAGTAGTCGAATGAAGAGATGTCAAATTATAATTTATATTGTACACATGAAGCAGCAGATACAAAGATTGTACACCATATTTACCAGATGAACACGAACTACCGAGTGTTAGTTCGTCGTATCCATTCTGACATACCTATAATTATGTCATCCAATATGGAATTTTTAAAATCTAATGGGGAAGTAATTATAGATATGCCAACCAACAAAAAAAGGGATATTTTAATATCAATGATATTTTTCAAAATTATGAAAGCAAATGACACGAGCTCTAACAATATGTCATGTATTTACTGGCCATGATTATAACCCTGCATTTTATAGAAAAGGAAACAAGAGACCATTTGATATTTTAAAGAAAAACGAGAAATACCAGGTAGTCTTCCTGGATCTTTTAAGAATCCCTTCATCGGAAATGAATACTTCAAACGCAACATTTAAAGTAATTGAAGAATTTATTTGTAAAGTTTATTCCTTAAAAAGCAAAGACATCAACAAGGGGCGAGTTGAGCTCTTCGAGAAGGTTTTTGGAAACAAAAATTACGATGAAATGGTAATTAATAAAAGCTCAGTTAAGAGGTCTCGATGCATCAAGTATGCCTCCATCGAAAGAAGAGCTATTACAATCTTCATGCAATGCACATTTAAGATCACCAACGAATTTAAAACCTGAAAATGGTGGATGGACTCTAATAGAAGAAAAATATTACCACCATTTGTTTGATGGCCCTCAGTGTCCTACATTTGACGATAATATATCTTTAAATATATCAGGTAATAATATTTTATGCTTGTTATTTATATTTGAAATATAGTACTTATAAAAAATCATATTCTATTATTATTTCAGATACGGAAAGTCAAAATGAAGTGAACGATGAGGACATTATTAGTTCAAGTGATGAAGAGTTAAATAACAGTTCTGATGAAGAATGACAAAAAAGTTTAATTATTTAATTACTTTTTATTGTATACCTACTTAATACTTATACTAATACTTGTTATACGCATAATTCTCAATAACGCGATTTAATAAATGCGAATTTTTGCATTTCACGCAAAAAATAACTAATTTTTTCATGGGGCGATCCCGCACAATTTGATTTGTTCGCCAATAGTACTAAACAGTAAATAGTTATCTAAAAAATGAACTTTGTACTCAGTCCGACGGTTATGAATAAAATTTAAGCTTTGCGTAATATATGAAATTTATATAGATTAAATAAATAAAAAAATTGCCAATTTTTTCACTGCCGGACGGAAAAATCGGCGAGTACATTTTATCGGACAATATAAAAATACTATTTTTTATGTCATTTTTGAACAATACAGAGAAAATCAGCTTGTTATTACTAAATTTTTTGAAGTTGTTTTTTTTGGCATGTTCAGTTTGGTGGATTCCCTCATGGAACCAAAATTTTTTTCGAATATTTCACGAAGTCAACTTACACCAAAACGTTATTAATAAAGATACATCACTTCAAAATAACCACTTTTAGATAAGCTGCAGAGAAAAAGCACCCGGGACAGAAAGCATCCCAAGAGATATTTGGGGGTCGAGGTCTTATGAAGCTATCCTGAGAATTGTAACCTGAGTGATATAGTATGTCGCCTGGCACCTAGACTATAGTTTACATTCACTTCAAAATGAGGATTTATGAACAATTTTGGACTGCATTTAAAGAGGGATCTGTAATTTCTAAACCCATTTTAGTTACGAATGGACTTATATTGTACCGAAGCCGAAGGTATCTTCTTGTGGCATCATAATTGCATGAAGGGACTAAAATAGGCTTGCTGTTTTTCCTTAACTTTATTTAAGAATGCATATTAAGAACGCATTGGAAAAACGAGGAAATCACGTATTATGAATATAGATTGAAATAAAAGAAGAACAGGAAAATCAAGCTTAATACTTGTAAAAATTTTAAATTTTATTTATTTATCATCGGGTCTAGCCCACTTTAAAAACAATTATAAAAATTTACAACTTCGTTAGCAATACTGACTATACAATAATTTAAACATAACAAAATTAAATTAACTTAACTGTTAATCTGTTTAGCACAATAATGATGCAACTGATTACAAATACTCAAAATCTTAAGTAAATTTCATAGATACAAAATAAAATCTAAAATTTATGTTAGAGTACCTCACAATACTAAAAAACTCAGGCTGCATATAGTTCTAACAACTTCATCATCATCACCATCAACTAGCCACTAACGTCCACTGCTGAACAAAGGCCTCTCGCATGCTTTTCCACCTAGTCCGATTTTGCGCCATCTGAATCCAATTTGTAGTCACTCTTTTTATGTCATCTGTCCATCTCGTTAGGGGTCGACCTCTATTTTTGTTAGCTTGTATTCGGGGACTAAATTCCAAAATTTTTTTTGTCCACCGGTCATCAACTGATCTTGCTACATAACCTGCCCAGTTCCACTTTAGTGTTGTTATCCCTTCAATAACGTCTGCTACTTCTGATCTTTCGCATATGGTAGCATTGGGTATTCTATCACGTAGAGAAATCCCTAACATTATTCTCTCCATTGCCCTTTCCGCAACTTGAAGTTTACTCACTGTTGTTCTTGCGAGTGTTACGATTTTCTCGCCGTAGGTCATCACTGGCAAAATATACTGATTAAATACTTTTCTTTTCTCTCCGACTTATTCTGATCTCATGGCCCAAGTATTTATAGGAGACTATTGGCTCAATATCTTTGTCTTCTACTGATATGTTTTTGTTGTGGACTATATTTATCATAAATTGTGTTTTTGAAAAATTTATTTTAAGACCAACTGTTTTGTGGCAGTATGGAGTTCTTGGAGCATTATCATTTTGTGGCAGTATGGAGAATTAAAAATTTAAGATTATCTGTATAAATATTTGCAATTCGTGGTACCCTGGACATGTATAAATTAAAATCAATATTTATCTTCCTAAAGGGCTGACGAAAAATGATGTGATCTTGTGTTCCTAACTAGAACTTTCACCAACTTTTAAAATTAATGGAGGACAGTCAATCATACCATTAATAATTTAAAAATATTAATTAGGTCTCACTGGTCTCTTTGCACTGTTAACATTGGTAATGAGATTGTGTCTTGAAATGATGCAAAATTATAAGGATAATCAATAATTTTGAAATATATGCTAACATATGCCAGGTACCGCAGAAACCTTCTCTACACTTGCCAAATTATGGGAACATGACAGGTATAATATAGGCCTCAGAAAAAAGAACAATATTCTAATAGGGGTCTTATAAAACCCTTATAAATACAGTATAGTGCAAAAGAGTACCTATAATACTTTTAAAGTCTGATGTAGAATTCGAATAAATGTGCCTTGGGACAAATGTGAACGCTTTATTCTGTATTTAAAGTCAATTTTGTACAATTTCTTTGTAAATATTATGGAGCGAATAGGTAAAAAGAAACAAAATAAGACTTACTCACAATCCAGTTAATTATACCACCAACGACCGGTTTCGCATACTACAATTTGCTATGCATCTTCAGGTCCTACGGTACTTGTTGAATTAAATGCTGAAATTAGAAAAACTTAAATTGGGGTACTGTCTAGTAAAGCAAAATACAGCAATTATGTCAATATTATAGGTCTGTGATTATTAATACAGACATATAATATTAGCATAATTGCTGTATTTTTCTTTACTAGACAGCACCCTAATGTGGGTTTTTGAAATTTCAGCAGTAAATTTACCAGGTACCGTAAGACCTGAGCAAATTGCAGTATGCGAAACCGGTCATTTGTGGTATAATTAGATTGTGAGTAAATCTTACATTATTTCTGTTTACCTATTTAAAATGGAGTCACACAGGCAACACATTTATGATTATGGAACGACTTTTAGAAATGTTAAGATCCATATCAATTATATCTTACACTATTCGTCCAGTCTAGCTAGATCTGCCTAAAATTTAAGATAGTTCTCAGGAGATGATATTGACAGGTAAGACTTTAGATTATCTATCTCAAAACATAAAAATTAGCAAACTTAAAGCAATCTGTAGTACCGTTGATAAATAGTACAAATAGCAACGGTCTCAGGTGGGATATTAGACAAAACTCAGGGAGATTAGAATTTGTTTTAGATAGAAAATTATTTATGTTTATAGTTTGGAATCGTTCAGATAGATAACTAGCTAACTATTCTAATACCTTTCCCTAGATACTATCAATTTTTAGCTTGTGTAAGGTTGTAAGATCGTCAAAGGTTGGCAATCATTCTGGCTATGATGACTTTGTTGATTCCTGTACGAAATGCCCTGAACCCCAAATCCGCGGTTGTGTTCATCCTCCGCAGTACTTCTTCATTTGTGACTTTGTCTGTCCATGGTATCTTCAGGATCCTTGTGTATAACCATAGCTCAAAAGTCTGAAGTTTTGATAGAGTGTTGGTCTTCAATGCCCGCGTTTCTACTCCGTACAGAAACACTGAGTACACGCGAGTACACCTAACCTTTAAGAAGCCTTATCTTGTGTTTTTAGGGTGAGGTCATGGATCTTGAACACATAGCTCATGGTCAATAATGCACTTTTTGCCTTTTCGATGCGACATTTAATCTCTTGGGTATTGTCCCACGACTCATTGATTATAGTTTCCAAATAGTTGTATTGTGAGACACGTTTAATTCTCATTTGGTTCACATACAGATTTGCTCCAGTTATGTTTTCCTTGCTAATGATCATTAGCTTGATTTTGCTGGTGTTTATATTTAGTCCATATTTTCTACTTGTTTTTGTTATTTTGTTCTTTAAGTTTTGCAGCCCTTTTATGGTATTAGAAATCACTATTTTATCATCTGCATACCGCAGGTTATTGCCCTTGACTCCATTTATTGAGATGCCTTCATCAATATCTTTTAGAGCCTCTTCAAAAATGGTATTTAACATGAATACATTTTTCCTGTTCTTTTCTGTTTTTATCGATTATCTTAGTTTCTTATTTTTGGCTTTTTTTCTATGTTATACTATCACAGTTATCGGCACCTCTTTTAAGAGTATTTGTTTCTTTGATATATGTCACACAGTTATGCTTCCTTCTAATTATCATCAATGTCTTTCACACTCAGATAATATAACTCTACATTTAAAGTAAAACTCGAATATAAGTAGTAATTGCCTTACTTTTGTTCGTATCTAAAGCATTGTTAACGAGAAATTAAGTAGGACAGCGGTTGTTGTGTCTTGTATAAAGACCGTGATGAAACCGGTAAATCTAATTCTCAAACTTTCATATGCGGGCTTGAAAGCGAAAACTACTCGTCCTAAAAATTGAACGTTTGCTTTGTAACAGCACAACTGGTATTAGCTTTTGTGCCCGGTTCACTACTGTTTATTGCAAAGCCTATTAAAACTTAACAATACAACTACGAAACAAATAACATACGGTTTCTATGTTGGTACGAGAATAAAAGGCGTAGAGGTTTTAAAAAACTTTTTTGGAATAAATGATAAAAAATACATGGCTTGGTTTGTAATGTATTATACTCTTTTCTCAATTCTAAAATTTTTTTTTACCAGTGTACAGAGCATGAATATTAAAATATACAGTGGATGATCAAAATATTAGAGCCACTCCATAAAATTTTACTTTTTGTTTAATAATGGTATGAAATTGAGATATAAAACATATTTCTGTGTTTAATTCTATTATAGTGTAATTTAAAACCTTATAACGTTTACAAATAATAAAAAAGAAATGAGTAATTACATAAAAACACTTAAAATTATGCCTTAAGCCTAATACTTGGTAGTGTCACCCTTTACAGCAATGACTGCCTGGCACTTTCTTAGCATACTTTCTATACATTTCTAGCAATTTTGTTAAATTGTTTTATTTCTGTACCATACTGTTATTAAACGCTTGATTAATTGACGCTTAGTGGTCATAATTTCATTAGAAATTTCTTTCTGTACGAGCTTCAAAAGACTTTTTATTGGATTCAGATCTGGCGAATTACCAGGCCACTCGAGCACCTTTATCTGGTTCTAAGTGAGGAATTTTGTAACAGTTTCTGCCTTGTCACAAGGCGCCGAGTCATGCATAAACGTGATTCTCTTATTCCGGAACCACTCCTGGACCTGGGGAAGCATTTTTGTTTAAAGTACTCTTAAGTACTGGTCCTGCCGCATTGTTCCTTCGACAATGTAGGGTCTACCAGTTTATTGACTGCTTATGATAGACCACACCATGATGCTCAGGGGTGCTTGACCGTCCTTACAATACAATCCGCTTTGTATTTTTTGCTCTTTTCCTTACACATTCAGCTCTATCCATGAGGATCTGCACGGTAGATTCGTCCGAAAAATAAACCTGGAATATTATTTTAGAATCGTGGACAAATTAATCAACTGTAAACCAAATAAGATAAAAACAATGTCAAGTAATGTTATTTACCTAATTCCAATCATTATTGGTCCAATCTGTATGATCTTTAGTCCATTGAAGCCTTTTTTCTTTACAGCTAATGTGAGTAGGACTTTTTTACTATACTTTGAGGATTAACTCCAGGTGCATTCGATAATAAAACTACAGACTTTGAGTACCTCTACTTAACCGTTTTTTGTTCTTTGCAGCAAAATTGTTCACTTTGACCTCCTGAAGACGATTATTTGGAACAAAGTTAACATTGATTCGATTGTTCATTACGGTTCAAGTTCCATATATTTTAAGTTCACAAAGCTTATTTATTAAGCGAGGTGTAGTAAAATACCTGTCAAAGTGCAAAAACGATCCTTCTGGCAATTTAATGGCAAAGGCATTCTAACATTTAATGGCAAAGACCATTAAATGTTAGATTAAGTGAACATTAATCTTATCTTAAAAATAGAGAATTTGGTACATCTCAAATATGTAAACACGGGATAATGAATATATGGTTCAATGGAATTATTCAAGTATAGTCCTAAAAGCAACGGATTGTAAAAAAAATTAAGAAGCGGCCATAACTATGCTAAATGAGATCAATTCTGTGACAAATTCCTCGGCAGGATGTAGTAGAATCTGGTTGTTCATATTAAAAAAGGAAGTTATTAAAAGGAAAATACCAGTATTCGTAAGTCAGTAACGTGTCGAGCTACATTATTTATATTTTTTAAACAACAAATATATAGAATCAGAATTTGGTGTTTATTGAGAGTAAACTAAATGTAAGCCCAAATACTTACCATGTCGGGATAGTGTTATGAGTTTTTTTCTGGTCTTTACTGATGATTTACTATAGAATCACTACCAAGACAATTTTACTGTCATCATGGCATGTGGTTGTCTTTTTAAAGACGAATTATATGCTACGATTTTTTCTGCGGATATTCTCAAGCTACAGTTGATTTCATGTAATTGAATGAACTATCTCACAAGTAAAGTCGTCCAAGTAACGCAACTCAACAATATCGGCAATACCATTATTTTAAACTCGTCTACTTTAAAATGCATAATTTATTTTTGAATTGTCAATACAAATGAGTCAGATAAAATTAAATTATTAGAAGAATTTTTTCACAAAGTAACAAAAATACAAAATTTGTTTAATTTACTAATGTTTGTATTTTGAGAACGATTTCCGAAGTGAAAATTGAAACGTCAATAAACTTACTTTAACCTGTAATTGTGGCTTAATCTCATTTAAATAGTAATTAAACTTATATTGTGGTTTATTAACAACTAAAATATTAATTTGATTAAGATAGCCCAAAAAATAGCTTTAGAAGAGTATTAGGATTAAGGACTTTTTGCAAGTTAAAATAATTTACAGTTCTGAATTTGCAACTAAATTAAGGAAACAAAAATTAGGAAAGAGATTCGATACTTCAACAACATTTGGAACAGCAAACAAATTGATATCTTATAAAATATAAAGACGGTATTAGATTTTTGGTTCGATACAGGGCAGCGGCAAGCTGCTTATACGTATTCCGACCTCTTTAGATCTCGTCAGAGTGGTATAGCCACCTCTCTGGATCGAAACAAAATCTATTCCCGTCTTAAACAATATTGATATCTATTTTATCTAAAACTAAACCTTGCAATGAACAAGAAAGAACAAATAGTTGTAGTTTACAAAATACTTTGCCAATTCGAACATTCTTATTCAGGTAAAACCATGACCACTAAATAATCCTGAAATGACCATAAAAGTGAACATCAATCTTATATTAAAAATAGAGAATTTGATAAGTAGAGTCCAATACGGAACATATGCAGTAGCATGTGGTTATCCATATTAACAGAGGAAATTAATAGAAAGAAAATACCACTATTACTAAGTCAATAACATATCGAGAATGGTGATAATGTAGAGAGCAAACTAAATATAAGACCAAACACCTACCATGTCGGGATAGTATCATGGCATTTTTTCCTTGCTTTTTTCTAATGATTTATTAGGAAGTTTACTTTACATGTGGTTGTCTTTTTAAATGCGACTCAAATACTATGTTTTTTGACGGGTATTCTTAAGTTAAAGTTTATTTTATGTAATCGAAGGAACTATCTTCGAATTAAGTCGTTCCAGGAACGCAACTCAAAAATATTGACAAAGTTCTTATTTCAAAGTTGACTTATTGCAAAGTATTCTATTTAAAATGTATAATATATATCTAAATTATCAACTTAAATCATTAGATACAATTAAATTATTAAAAAAATTTTTTAACGAGTAACAGAATGGGACTGGATATAAACTCCTCAAAACAAAAATATTCTAGTTTTTGATGCTGTAAACTACAAGATACAGGAAGGTATACTTTTTATTTTGTTTTGGTTATCTTTTATATTAATTTTGTTTTACTTGTTTAATGTTTTATTTATTTATTTATTTATTTATTTATTTATTTATTTGTTTATTTTTTTCCATTTTTTTCCCTTTTTTCCTATTAAAAGGTTTATTACATGATTAGTGTGTTCGCAAATTGCTTACAAGTTTCATTATAATTCTATGGTTAGTACATTATATTGTTTAAAGTTTATATATACAATTTCTTATTAACTGATAAATACAATTAAAGATTTCTACGTTTCCAGAGAAAATTAATTCATTTGTGTGAACAGATATTTAGTTTTCGTAAGTTTTCATAAAAACGTGTAATATTTCCTTGTTGGTTTGTGTTAAATCTCGATATTTAGCACAAGTACAGTTTGGAGTATCTGATAGATTCATTTTGTACATTCTTGAAGGTGTTAGAGCATGATTTCACCTTAGCCTATTAATAGTTTTAATACAACTTCTGGTGGACTCTGAATAAATCCACTGTTTTTTTAAGAAGTGTGGGTTGCCAATATTTAAAGGATAACTGTCTTTCGGATTCCGTATAATTAGCTTGCCATTTTAATATGACTCGATGTTTACTACATACATCTATATCTGAGACCGTAGAATATTGTTGTCTATGGTCTCTCCGCTTGATAATGCTTCTTTTGCTAAAGCATCAGCTATTATATTACCCTTTATCCCAGAATGGCCTTTGATCTATGCGATAATACCCTCTCCTCCGAGCTCTGAAACCTCGTAGTATAATTTAAAAGTCTCTATATTAAGATGAGTCAATTGCATGGATTTATTTGTTACACATAATTTGTTTCTACTGCACTTTTACAGTCTGTAAATATTACACAGTTCTTCATTTTCTTTGTCAAAGCGTTTGAGCAAACCCAGCATTTTGGATGTATAGATGGTGGCTTCATGAGGTAACTTATATTTTTGCTGTTGTCCAGAATACTGTTGGTATACTACGCAAGCAGTGTTATTTCCTTTTTTGAACCATCAGTAAACACATAATAATAATTAGGCCATCTCTTCTGAATTTCTGCGTTAAACATGAAGCGTTGGATATTATTATGAAATTCTGTCTTATGATTTTTATTGAGAACAGCACATGAGGCTTTTTAGAATAAACTGGTGGAAGATGACCCTTATAGAGTATCTCTTTGAATTTAGACAGATTTCTGTAGCTTTTCGCCACGATTTTTTTCGTAAATCAATACCTTTTAGTCAAATCTAAAACATTTGATAGTATACAAGACAACTATCGAACACAGTGATTAATTAAATCTTGCCCAAGTACTTTCGATTAATAGATCATCTTCAGGGGCATTTCGTCAGTTGTGGCCTATTTGACTTGAGCAGAATGTCATAAATAATGACATAAATAATGAAATCTAAAACAGTCAGATTGTGTATATCTTTGAAAAATAATAATTGGTCTCTGCTAATGGTACGAGCTATATATTTGTCGGTAAGATACTACCTCCGTAAATTCAATGGCGGTTCAACAGCTTCAATTTCCATTACATTAATTGGTGTAGATTTCAGATACCCAAGGCACAAGCGTAGGTACTTATTTTTCTGTACCTCAAGTTTTGTTAAATGGGTGTTCGATGCCTTTCCATACAAGTGACAGCTATAATCGAAAACTGGTCTTATCACAGCTAGATAAAACAATAAACTAATGTTGAAATCTGCACCCCAGTTTGTTTTACAGAAAGCTCTTAGGATATGCATAGCTTTTTCAGTTTTTTAAATGATAATGTTGAATATGATCTTTTCACAAAAGTTTTCTGTCTAAATAAGTTTCCAGGTATCTGACACAGTCTTTAATTGGAAATTTGATTTGACCACAATTAATACCCTTCTTGAATACTATGTTTTCTAGAAAAAAAAAACAGATTTCTGTTTTGGATTCTGATAATGTTAATCCATTTGATTCATAACATGCATGCATTGATGAAATAGCTGTTGTTAAATTATTTTTAGAAACATCAATTGATTTGTTTGATGTAAAATAGTACTTTCTTTTCCAAAAAACTACTTTATCTATACATTTGGTACTGATAAACAACGTATTTATCTATACTAACGATACTTTAGTTGTGTCCATCTGCAGTAAGTGCTTTTATTTTTTAGTTTAAGTTACATATTCTGCATGGAATTTACGATTGACAGGTAAAGTGCCAAACGTATTAGTATTAAGTGTTAGTAGCTAAGTGGTTAAGCTTGTTGATGTGTACCTAACTACCAGTGTAAAGCGTGTGAGCATTAACTAACAGATTATGTACTAGATCCAAAACAATCTTGAATCGCAGTAATATTTGTTTATCTATGATTGTTATTTAGATTTAACGTATTATACGATGAAATTTAACGTGTAGCCCCATATTAGAAGAACGGTGAAAATGCTGATTCTAAATGTGTGAATATCTTTTAAAACTTGAGTTACCGTCAACACGACTTTAACCAATCAATCAATAATTTTAGAATCAATTAATGTTTCGCGAGTGCAAAAATTGTTGTGGTTATAATTGGATTTTTTATTTTGATGGTTTCAAATAGATGCTATTTGTTGTAATATGTCGTCTGACAATACTAGTGTCAAAAAATCAAAAATCTAAAGTAGAAGTTGCAACGAATATTTTTCAGTATACCTTAGATTAGAAATAAAACAGAAAAACTAATAGAAAATTTAGTAAAAGTTTAAAAGGAATGAAACGTTTAACGAAGAATCGTAATTAACTATCTTTTATTTATATTTTCATTTCTCCTCCATCTTTATTACTTTTTCTTTATTTAAATATATTAAAAATTTAAACCACTGCCCCAAATGTTCGTTTCGTTTAGTCAAGCTTTTGGTTTGTTTAACTACACACACTTTTGGTAACATGTTTAATTACCAAAGTAATAGTGTGAATAAATTTAGTCTAATATATAATAGAAAAAGCATATGAATTTAGTGTTGAAATTTATTTAAGTTTCGTGGATTACACTTAAGCATTGCTTTAAATAAGTGTGGAACATGAACCATTAATAAACTTTTATAAGAGCGACAAATTTTTTTAATAAACTTAATTAAGAAGACATTGTATATAAGACATGTAAAATAATACTTATTTTCTTTAATAAATACATTGGCCCTGAACTTTTTTTCATAACTGATCTGTTCGAACTGGTCACTTGGCACTGCACGCCATATTTTACTTTCTTGATCAACATTCCATTTTTTGTTAACTATTCTTAAATTAAAACAACTTTTTCTTATCCTTTTACAACAACATATTTACCTGGGTCTAAAGGGCGTTCGTTCATGTTGCTAATTCATACTCAGATTTGCCAGTTAAAACACAGTTTTATGATTTCAGCATAATAGGCATCCTGGGGATTTGTAAAATTTGTTTTATTAGAAGAAAAATTTTATAAATACGATTTTGATTATCATTTTTTTTCATACTTACTGTGAATATTATTTAAAAAATAAAAAACAAAGTACAGGCTTAGGCAAACGCAGTAATATAACTTAAGTAAACGAAAGAAATATAGAAATATGACGACAAATAATTAAATTTCGGATTTACTTGCATTCCTAATGGGGATGTAGAACTTCCTTAGTATGTTTTTTGTTATAAGTGTGCTTCTTAAAAAACTAAAAAGCCATTTGAAATCTACTTACAGTAATTTACAAGGTGAGCCAAAGGACTTTTTTGTTAGCGAATTACGAAAAATGAAGTAAAAATCCAAGATTTTGATTTAAAGAGTATTAGTTCCTAAGAAACCATTGCTCGCCTTCTACTTGGTAGCTCACTGTGTTTTGCCAAATGTAAAAAAACCACACACGATTGTTAAAGAAACTGATTTTACCTGCAGTGGGTGATATCATATAATGATTATACAATCGGCAGCCAAAGAAAGAAAAAATGTACCTCTGTCAAACATATTCAAA
The DNA here is from genome assembly GCA_918026665.1 of Diabrotica balteata. NCBI lineage: Eukaryota > Metazoa > Arthropoda > Insecta > Coleoptera > Chrysomelidae > Diabrotica > Diabrotica balteata. The sequence goes on along the minus strand of OU898279.1, from coordinate 110,515,257 downwards.
GCTTGGCAAAAAAAATAAGTAAGCAAATTGTGGAAAACGCTCAGGTTTACTTGCCAGTTGGATGAGGCGACAGACAGTTATGACTATGCATAATTGATATGCTACGTACGGGCACATATTTTGCACAAAATATATGAAAGTGGTAAAGCTGAAGTGGTCATACACAAAGAAGGTTTAGCAGCACAAATAACATTACATCTGAATTTAGTTTTGCCATGGATATCATTATTGATATGGTGAACTATATTAAAATAGGACCCATGAAATAAGGACTTTTCCATGAGCTTTCTGAAGAATTGGGTGCCAAGCGTATCTCTTTAACATTGTAACATTGTAACTCTCGTGGACTGTCCAAAGGTAATGTAACTTGCACGTGTATGCGAATTAAGCTACGAATTTTACACGTACCTAAACATATTTATATAATGATGCACAAAACTCTGTGACATATTAAAGAAATAATATAATTCTAAGTTTTTGCAATGAACCAACATTCATAACGTGCAATTTTAGTAAATAAAATTACTAAATTTCAGAAGAAGTTGTTATAAATGAAATTTACATTTGAAGATTAACTAATAGTATCTGGATAATCTGGAGCAATATGACTGGGGTGAAAACATTTTACAATTACCCACATCATCGACAATTTCAACTAAGGACCAACTGTTTGAATTGTGGAACTCAATTTCTCATGGAGTTTGTGCCATCAGATCTGTAGCATTAAAGGTTTTATTCCCATTTGCAACTTTGTACTTGTGCGAAACATGCTTTTCTGCAGTTGCAATAATAAACAACAAATTAGATAAAAAATAAATGTGAGAAAAAAATGAGAGAGGCAAATTCCAAACTGAAGCCCCATTTTAAAAGGTATACCTAAAGAAGCAAAGATATTCTGAGATCGTAGGCTTCCACGGCCAGAGTCAGAATTATAATTTATTCGTCTTCCGGGTTTGGACCGTGTCATTTGTGAGTGACCCAAAAGTGGGTTCATCTCGACGTTTCGCTACAATTGTATGTAGCTTCTTCAGGAGAACAAAAAAAAAGAAAAAGAAAACAAAAGACAGGAAGATGGGTAGTTAGCAACGATAACTCAGTTACTCAACGCAACCAGAGGCGAATACTAACTACCAAGATGGGCATTTGATCCAGGATTCACTCCCCGCCTCTCGACGCGTTAGTGTTCTGAGCTGTTGGACGTGAATCCCTGTCCTGGCATTTGGTTTTCACCTCTGGCTGCGTTGAGTAGTTGAGTTACTGTGACCAAATGCCCATCTTGGTAGTTAGTATTCGCCTCTGGTTGCGTTGAGTAACTGAGTTACCGTTGCTAACTACCCATCTTCCTGTCTTTTGTTTTCTTTTTCTTTTTCTTTGTTCTCCTGAAGAAGCTACATACAATTGTAGCGAAACGTCCAGATGAACCCACTTTTGGGTCACTCACAAATGACACGGTCCAAACCCGGAAGACGAATAAATTATAACAAAGATATTCTTTTTATTAGTAGTCTTTGTTTATTTGTATGCTTTGGTTTCGAATTTGTTTATATTTTCAAATAAAAATGTTGATTTTATTTAATATTATTTTTTAATAACCTTTTACTAGGCTAGTACTAAAATTGGTAAGTATTTTTGAGGGATAGCTTAAGGAGCATCGTAAAAAAAGATAAAATTCCGATGACGTCACAGTACAAGTAAGTTTGAGAAGTGTCCTACTATCTATAAAACTTAGTCACAATCGATAACTGAAAACATGTGCAGTAGCATTCATCACTTCGGTCTATTACAAAAATGTCTTCCTTTTATTTCTTAAAATATAAAATATTTATTATCAACCTTATTAGTATCACAACTCTGAATAAAATATGTTTCTAATATAACAAATTAAAAATGTCGTATCAATCGCAACTTGTTTAATGTTTGCAAACTTTATATGTTAAAAGTTTGACAGTGCATCTGGTGTCACCTAATCGAAAAAGTTTGATTAAAGTCTCAGATTTTAAAATTGTTCATACAAATTTCCAACTACAGTCATTTATCATGTTCGTTAAAGTTTATGTTTCTTCGAGTTTTAGCACAAAATTAAATATTTAGTATTATTACTTTGAAAACAGAAATGAACGGAGCGTCAAAACTAATTAAAAAAAGTTAATATAATATAATTATTCGTTTCTTAAATTTAAGTAATAAGCAAGACGAAAGTACAATATCGAAGAGGACCACAAAAATGTAATGGCGGTTGCTAGAATATAAAAAGGTTTATTAAAATATTTCTCCAGATATGAAATAGAAAAATAAAAATAGAAAAACTATGCAAAGAGTGGCAAATTTCTACGAGAATTTAAGAATATGTATTTAAAAAATAACTGACACAATAGTCACGGAATAGAAAACAACAAGCAGGAAAAGCCATAACAATGGAATCAACAATTAAAATGGAGTCACTAAAAATAAATTATAAGTAGTTACAAAATAAGCCAGAGAAAAACAATAGTGACAAATTGTGTAGTTTTACCTGACAAGTACCACGTGTTAAAAATTAAGCTGGGAGACATGTAGTTCCTAAAGTAATTAAACATGTATCCATTGTCATCGACCTAGAGTCACAACCTAATCAAAATGTAACATTTGGAATGCTATAAATTCATACATGGAGGTCTCACAAATAACTTTATTGTTAGCTACAAGTACACAAGGCACTGAGGATGATCTGTTCAGATCGAAAACGTTATACTAGAACTTAAATTTTGACGACACTTTTTATAAAGTTTTACCTATTTGTTTTTTATACCACAATATATGTGTAAAGTGTTTTAACTTCTGTGTTTTACGATGGTATACAGCCAACTACGAAGTTTTTCCTATTAATTTTACAGAAATTATGTAACATGCGTGTCGGTTATAAAAAACCCATTCGTTACACCGAAGCGCAACCTTGCAAGCTCAGCATTTTAATGTCAACAATAGTCGTCTAAGTAACGATTCGATTGATATGATATAAAAGTAGAAACTGTTTCTTTGAGCAGTGTTCGTTATATATCTACTAAAAAACACATTAAAAGTAAAAGTAGAAAAAGAACCAGCCGACCCTATTAAAGGTGGAAACGGAATAAGGCAGGGAGATTTTCTGAGTAACTTGATTATGAATAGAATAATAAAAAATGTAAAAACTAACAAAGAATACCAAATGAGAGAAAAACAACTTAAAATAATCTGCCATGCAGACAACGCAATACTACTCTCTCAAAGTGAAGATAATTTACAACGTATGCTGCACCAAATAAATATAACCATTAGGAAATTTAAAGTGTTAATTTCCCCAAAAAGATAAAATGCGTCGTTATAACAAAAAATTTGCTATGATGTAAATTGGAGCTGGAATTGGTTGGCTATTGGTCGGATAATAAAACAAGTGATGGAGTTTAAATATTTAGTTATTACTTTATCTAGCTACGGAAAGCTCGAAGTAAAAAATCAAGTGAATAGAGCTTGCACAACCGCAGGTTGCCTGAATGTAACAATATGGAGAAATAAAAATTTTGGGAAAGAAATGAAAGACAGAATTTACAAAACACCGATCAGACCAACAGTTACATACGCGAAAGAAACACGACCTGATACACAGAGGACAAAAAATATGTTGGAAACAGCAGAAAAATTGATGGTAAGACACTATGGGGTAGATCTAGAATTACAAATATACGACGTAGATGCAAGGTGGAGAAGATCAAGAACTAGATAAGAAATAAAATAGTATAATGAAACGATCATATCAGTCGAATGACAACCAATAGAGTAGTAAAGACGGCAAGAGAGCATTCCCCAATAGGAAAACGATCAGTAGGAAGAATACGAAAACGATGGAATGACAACGTACTGGAGGAACATTAAAAACAGCCAGAGTCTTGTCTACATAAAAAAAGAAGAAGAAGAATAAATAGAAATCTGGGTCATTTGGGTTATATTATTTTATACATTAGTTAATTTAATATTATTTTATACATTAAATCAAGAATAAATAGAAATCTGGGTCATTTGGGTTATATTATTTTATACATTAGTTCATTAGTCAATCGTTAACTGTAATTAAACAGATGTAATCCTAGTAACTCGGCAATAGTCACACCAGCAGAATACAAGTTAACCGCCTAATATTGTTAACTAAGTATGTTGTAAATCAATAAACTGGGAAGCTATAAATAGTGAGATGGAACAATAAAGATGTAAGAACTTATTTTATGACGTTCCACGAACAGTTGGTATATTATTAAATGGTGACCCTATATTATCATATGGCGACCCTACATTATCATAGAGAGAGCTAGAGATATAAAAAAGGAGGCACTGGAAAATAAAGATGAGAAGACTTATCAATAAAGAAAATCTTCAGTCCATAACACTACTATTTAACAAAATATATACCACTGGAATCTTCCCAGAAGACTGGCTTAGATCAACATTTATACATTTATACCAAGAAAAATAAAGCAAATAGATGCTCACAGCTCAGATTAGTTTGCCTAATGAACCACTTTCTGAAAATTTTACTTAAAATTGGACATCAACGTATATACAGAGAATGCGAAAGAAATCTGAGCGATAATCAATTTAGATTTCGTATGGGGCTTGGTATGAGGGAGGCATTATTTGGTCTTCAGATATTACTACAAAAATGTCGAGATCACCAAAAAGACGTATTTCTCTGTTTTATCAATTACGAAAAGGCGTTTGACCGAGTAAAATACACAGAACTCCTAGAAACCCTAACATAACATGGTATAGACCGTAAAACGGTGGCCCTTGTTACCAACCTATATTGAGATCAAATGGCGTCGATTAAAAAAGTCAATCATATGACAGCAGAAATGTTAAAAGAAGAATTAAAAAGAGGAGTTCGCCAGGACTGTGTACTTTCTCCACTATTTTTTAAAACATATTCCGAAAAGATTATCCAAAATGCCCTCGAAAATATTGAAGAAGAAATAAAAATCAACGAATAATATGTAAACAACTTAAGATACGCAGATGACACTGTCATTATTGCGGACAGTGCTGAGGGTTTGCAACGACTTTTCACTACCATAACCAGAGAGGGAGATAGCTTAATGCTGAATATAAACACAAATAAAACAACAGTAATGGCCGTTACACGTGCACCAAATCCCGAAATTAATATTCGTATCTACAACATACAGATAGAACCCGTAACAAAAATTCCAGAATCTTGGTTGCTGGATAACAACCGATCTTGACTACGAAGTTGAAATACGTGCTAATATAGAGTATGCTAGTTCAGCTTTTTAAAGAATGAAAAAATTCCTAATAAACTCTACCTTGTCGTTGGATATTCGATACCAATTTGTCAAAACATTCATTTATTCCATATTGCTATACGGAGTGGAAACGTGGACTCTCGGAATCATAAGCATTAGACACGTAGAAGTCTTTGAGCTGTGGGTTTTTCGAAGGATGCTGAAGATCTTTTGGACAGAGTACGTGACCAATAACGAGGTGCTGAGGAGAATGGTGACTGAGATAGAACTCCTAAATATTGTAAATTCCAGAAAAACGAGTTATCCAGGACATATTTACAGAGAAGAAAAATACAACTTCCTACGACTGATAATGAAAGGGAAAGTGGAAGAAAGAAGAGGTCCAGGAAGAAGAAAATGCTCCTGGCTGAAAAATGTAAGACACTGGACAGGTATGGACACACATGCTCGATACTAAGGACAGCTCAAGATAGAGAGCAATTTGCTGTAGTTATAGCCAACCTTCAGTAATTTAGAGGGCACTTTACGAAGAAGAAGGAGAGTGAAAAGTAACCAAACGTATTATTTCTTTTACTACTTAAATCATTTAGAAGAACCTTATATAAAACACAAAACAGCTAAGTCTTGTTGCTATATCACTCTCAACATCCAGATCGGCAGGAAAACTTTAGGAGACACCCTGACGTACCAAGTCCCTAGGGCTTGATAACACGGAAACTGTCCCACCAGTGCTCATTTCTTTTGATACAGAAATTATGTGAAAAGCGTAAATTTTCCCACTAAAGGAAGTGTGAGCTGTATGGTAAAATCTAAATAATATTACTAGGAACTAGGAATAAATTAAATTAAATCGAATTATTTGTACTGCTAAGAAATATATGAGGCGCATAGTGCAAGAGTGGCCTAACTAAAAACTGATTTTAAGAAAAAGACGACTTAAGTTTTATTTAATTTGAGCCCTTTGGTACAGTATTAATACCAAAAGACGTATTTACATTAGTTTTCAATTTCAACAACTTAAATTAAGTTAATTTAATTTTACATGTAATTTACATCACAAAAAGTAAGATTTTCAAAATCTTTTTGGAAAAAAAATTGTAAGCCACTCTTGCACTAACATTATATAAATAAAAAAGATAAAGTGGGTTTTGCATCAAACATATTTTTACCATACTTTTATACAAAAAGGGAACAAAAGCCAAAACAATACCCTTAAATAATTTATTTATAAACATTTAATCCATCATTTGTTTGGAATCTTCTTTAGCGTAAAACACATTAACTTCTCTATTATCATTATTTTGTATACGTTGATCTAAATTTTTAACATTTAGATTGTTATAGTTACATTAGTTATGTAAATAAGGTAAACTAACAAATCTTGTAAATTGCTTAATTTATCTGCTTCAATGTCTGCCTTTTGGGTATAAAAGTGGAAATTTTCCAATAAATGTAGATGTATTGCGCTACGTAATGTCTATATTTTTGAAACTAACCCCCGGATTATTCGATTCTTTATATTACAATTGTAGTGGTTGAGTTAAAGAGTATCGCAACCATCGCATTTTTAACCAGTTCACCGATTCACCCTCAACAGTCTTTTTACGATTAGTAATGGTTTTCTCTAATGGAACACTACTCATGAAATCGTTGCTGGTCAGTTCTACTACTGTGAATGGTTTTTGTTTTTTTGGCTGTCCTAATCACTCTGGTCCAATCTCCGGGTACACAAATATCATTAAAAATTTTCTTGTTCTCTATGATCCCAAAGTCATGGTCACAGGCTAAATATGAATGCCCCGACAGCAAAAATCTATGGTCAATTTGCTGCATTTTTGATATCTTGTTGGTCACTATACATAATTAATTTTGACGTGTTAACATTTGACCAGTTTTTAACATAATACTGTATATAAGATCCAATTTCTTGAGGTCATCTAGATGCTATGGCTTCATGCCAAACGTATATATTATGGGCCTGATTACTTGACAAGTTGTGGATATCTAAGCAGTATGTCCACAACTGCCTTTTGTAGTAACATACCCCAGTTGAAAGATGAGGTGTAAGTAATATAGACATGAGATCAAACGCTATTACAATGACATCGTTTTCAGCTATTTTACCCAATTCCGAATTAAATGCCATCCCAGCATGTGCGCTTTCTGCCTTTCGAAGATGCAATTCTTTTTCTTCTTACTTTAAACTTGCAAAAGTAACTTCAGAAAATTCTGTTTTTTTTTTTGTTTAAATTCGTCACATCTTCTACAACTGTCAGATACAGGCGCATGAAAAGTTGAATTTTTTTCTGGCGAAGCAGGATTATTTGCTTCTTGATTATATAAGGAATACATAGTTGATAGGTTTTAAAGTGGGAGCGAAATATTAAAGATTGGGATTTTTTTCTAGAATAATATGATTGATATTTTGGGAACCTCGAAATAAAATGAAAAATATTGTCAAGTTTCTCCTGACTTAACAATATTTGATGAATCTTCCATACGACTCATCAGTACTAGAGACATCACTGTCTTCAAAAGTGTTATTGTTTTTGCCTGAAAGAGATCCTCGTCTTCCTCAGTCCTAATCCCGTTTGGGATTTGTTGACAGCATCAGGCCTTCACATTTTTTTTACGATTTCCCTCCATCCTTCTCTGTCCTGGGCTAGTTGTTCGGCTTCATGTAACCCTTGGTTAATCAATATTTTTGTTTGATCTACCCAACGGCTTGAAGATCTTCCCCTAGGTCTCTTTCCTTCAACTCTACCCACGACTATCAGTTTTTCTATCGTGCATGTTCTTCTAGCAATGTGTCCAAAATACTGCAAATACCTCTGTTGTATTTATTAAGGCAAAGAGAATAGATAAGTTACAATATTTTATTCATGTATTAATATATACTTTTTAACACCTTATTTCAATTTATCTACATTTAATAATTACTTAAGAAAATTATATGAATAATATATTTACCTGATGTGGTTGGAATATCCATAATACAACTTCCAAATAAATAAACCCAAACAATCAAAGCGTACTCGAGCTGTTAAAAGTCAAATTATAATTTTAAGGTTAAGAGATAGGTCCCTAGTGCACACGAGAGACTGAAACACATCGACAGGCATGAACGTTGAGCTATTACTGCACGACCGTTTATCAACAAATCATAATTTACTACTACTGTACTTTATTTTACTAAATTTAAACCTGTTTTTAAAAACTTTATTGCAGCTTCACCTCGTAGTGGACCCAGCTTGGCTGTTTAGACTTCCTGCACTGAGTATACCCATTAAGAATCTATTAATTTCATGCTTTCTTCAGCATTACTATTGTATTCTTTAACAATTTACACAACTAGCTTGCTCAGGTTCAATTGATCCACAGTTGGAGTTAATTTCACTCTCCACACCTCTGCATAATCTACATATACCAATTCCAAAGTTTTATATTTCACTGCCACTGTTGGTCAGTTGGTCTTTAGTAACGCTATTAAATATTAGTTTCACAGTTCTCTCATTGGGTTGAGGTGTAACTGAACTACTTGAACTATACCCCATTTATACACTGCTTTCAATTTTGATTTAATTTTTAATATTTCAATTTCATAGACAATTTTCTTCTCGTTTTTACAGTATTGACAGTGCCTGGTAGACCATTTTATTGTAGTCAACCACCCACTGTCCAATAGATCGTTTGGTCTATTTCTTTCATTGACACTTTATGTACAGTTCATTTAGCCTTAAACCTAAAACCTTATTATTACAGACGAGTATGAGTGTGAGATCTGGATTATGTAATATAAATCTTTAAATCAAAATATTCTATGTCATATTTCATAAGCTGATTTTCTATAGTAGTTTTAGTTGGACCTTTGGCCAATGTCAACCTATACAGAATTTTAATATGTGCTGGTCACAGATCCATGACTGTGACTGCCTATCAAAGCTGTCATATGTCAGATGTCACCTTATCATTTCCGCTTAGATCATTCTCCCTCCTGATACTGACAAAGAATGTAGTGCGTAGAATCTTTTAAGTAATTTTAAACTGTTTGTCCTTGTTTTAGTGTAGTGTTTTTCACATTCTACGCTTGCTGAATAGCTCATAATTGACGAAGTAAGTCTAAAACGTTAATCACAAAAAACTTTTTTCATCCATTAACTTCGAGTTTGTTATCGAAGTTAACTAATTTCCTTCATCTAAAAAACGTTTTCTTGGCTTATTTCAGATGACTCTGAAGATGCTATTTTAAGCGAAAGTAATTGGGCAAGATTTAATGAAACTTGTGCTCGATAATAGCCTTATTTTTCAAAGTAAATCATAATACGCCAAAATGATTTCTTCTTTTCTTCATTTCATCTTGATCATTCCTCTACCGGCATTTTGATCAAATCGACGTGGGCCACCATTGCACACGATAGACTAATACAAATACTAACGCTTGGTGGTGTTATTAACTCAAATATCATTTTTTTTAGTTGGGCCAATCTTGCACTATGCGCCCCTATTAAAGTCACATTAATAATAATTATTTATATCGAATTATTACAGATCACTTGGTTTCAAAGACAAAGGTGACTATATATTTTATTTCAATAACGGTGAGGACTAATTGCACTAATCAGCTGAATTATGGAATGCGCGACGCGGAATGCGCGAAATAAAGTTAACGTTATGGCACTTTTTTTAACACTTTTTTTTTAACTTTTTCACTCTAATTTTATATAGATATTTTAAGTGCAGTCAATGTGTAAAATATAAGGTAAGCATAAAACTGTAAAAAGTGGGCGTACAGACTTTTTTATGGACTTTAAAGATAGATAAAATAACGGGAAATAATTTAAAAAAGATTCACAAAAAATATGAATTGACAATCCAACGCAGTCCGCATATAAATAAACATAAAATCTGAAAGCAGCCATCAAATTTGAATTTTCATGAATATTCTAAATTTATACTTTTCTCCATTGTAATACACGCCAACAAAACTGGGATGAATCGGCAGATGTAGCGAATCCAGAAACAGACATAGGTATATTTTATTGGACAGCCCCGATCAGATCCTGGAAAAATCCAATACGAGTATAAAACTAAGCACAAATCTCAGCCGAATTAAAGTGCCCTTGTGGCAGAATTTCAATATTGGTTTCTCGAATGCTAAAGCAATTTCCTGGTCTCAGTTATATTTATTTAAAGCCCTTTCGACAAATCGGGACTCTTTTTATTATTTGCGCAGAATTATATTAGAACGGATAAAAAACGTACGAAGTCAATAAAACTAAAAATGGAGAGTTTGGAAACAAATAAGTGAATAAACTCACGATATTATTACCTCGACTAGCTTATTGAAGTTAAGTTTATTTTGTTCGGAATATTAAAGCTTCTGGATATAAGTTTATTGGGTATGGAGATCCATTGGGCGACGTTTGCTACAAAATTGGAACAGGCAACACGTGCAAACTTAATACAATCTGTTAGTTTTTATCTCTATATAAAACATAATAATTTATACTTAAAATCCTTTTTTCATAAAAGGTTTTATGTTATTATTACGATACTTTTCAAGAAAAACGATTTGATACTAATTTTAAATAGCAAAATTTCTACAAAGGTGATATCTTTTATTGTATTTTCAAATAGCTTTGTTTGTTTAAAGGTGCCTTTGAAACTGCCAACATGAGCCTTTACATAAATAAACACATGATTTGTAAACAATTATCGGTAAATTTACGGTATCAAAAAGATTGAGCTCTGGTGGGACTCTTTCCGTGTTATCGAGCCCTAGGTGACTTGTTATGCAGGAAAGTATCTCCCAAAAGTTTTCGTCCTCATCTGGACGTCGCGAGAAGTAGGGCTTTCTGCATGACCTTATGAAGATGTTCATTTAGACCCAGATGTTTTATGTTTGCTAGGAGGTTTTTGGGAACAACACCAGTAGTAGATAGAATAACAGATACTGTCTGAGTACTTTTCATTCTCTAATGTGTTCTGATTTGTATTTCTAGATCTCTATACTTGGCGATCTTTTACGTTTTATTTAACACGAAAATTATTGCTGTTAAGTATCGCCACATCAATAACTGTTGTTTTATTAACTAGTATAATATCTGGTCTAATATGGACCACTGGTTGGTCTGTGAGCACAAGCGGTTTCAGTATAGCTTGTAGTTGTCATTGTTAAGTATTTTGTCAGGGTCGTATTGATAGTAAGGAATATGATCGGTTTGGAAAAGTTTAGTTAGTTTAGTTAGTTTTTTTTAGTTGGTTTTTCAGCTAGTTCTTGGTGGATAATCTTTTCTACTGAATCATGGCGTTTTTTATAATCAGTACCGACAAACGCTTGGAAGCCCCCGATAAGATGTTGGATGGTTTCTTGGGCTTGGAATCCATATTGGCATTTGTCATTTTGGACTTAAGGATCTTCAACAATATATTTTAGGTAATTTTTTGTTGAAATAACCTGATCTTGAATGCCAAGTAGGAAACCCCCAGTCTCGGGAAACATCCTTCATGATATCAACCAATAGTTCGACGCTGTATTGTTGACATATTCTTGGCTAATCTCATTAAGATGTCACCCATGCAGAGGTAAACATACCTAAGTGCGCATATTTTCTTGCTTAATTAAGTGGTTTATATGCATTTCTTGTTCCCTTAATTTAAGCGGCGTTGTATCGTCTACTGCGCAAATTGCTCCATGTGAAGCAGATGTCTCAGCCTGCACCTGAAAATAAGTTCTTAAATTGGCAATCTGTTTATCCAGTTGCTCATCTATGTCCATAAGTTCTCTTCTTCCTTGATATTTCGATAATGTTGTCCTCTCTCCTGCACTTCGTGGATAGTGGTTTTGTGCCTTTATGAGAAATATTCTTACTTTTCGCTGGAGACTTTCTATATCCATGTTTGACTACTTGATAATACCAAATGAGTAGCTAAGCGCGGAACAGGCGTACGTATTTTATGCCTTAAACAATTTTTTTCTATTATGATATCATCGATTTAGCTATCTTGCTCTTCGCACAAACTCAGAAGTAAGTTCGGTTTTCATTAGTTTATGGTCAATTTTTCGCGCTTGCTGTACTCCGAGATATTTGTACATATCATTTTCACACATTACCTCGATATTTTGGCCCTCTAGCATATCGAAACCTTTGGGCTGAACCTTTCCTCTGACTATATTTAGTATACGGAACTTGTCTAGTCCAAACTGCATTACTAATATCATTTGAGAAGGTTTCTACAGTTTTTAGCATCAGCTATCCATATACAACAGATAATTAAGCTTTGCCACAACAGTATTGTTATTTTTGGTGCTAAAACCTGAGTCAGCGGAGTTTAGTGGCTGAGATAGTGGGTTCATCGCTACAAAGAACCAAAGTAGTCTCAACGAGTCCCCCTGGAAAAAGTTGCACTTGATTGGGATATCTTCAGTTTCGATATTACTTTCACCAGGTATTTAAAGGTAAATTTTAGTCTTCCACTCCGTCAATAGATACTTTAAAAGGGTTACTATATTATTATCGATTTTATATATTTTTAATATCTATAAAGCCATTCATGAGGCACTGAATCAAAGGCTTTCTTGTAGTCAATGAAGGCAGTGAAAAGGTTCCTTTTTTCAGGAAGGATTTTTTAAAAGGTTAAAAATAATTACTATTAATAATATTATTATTAGTACAGTTTGCAATTTTAAACGGCGTAACGTAAATAGTTTAAATACAAAAATGAAATAACAATGTTAAAAATACATAAATATTTATAAAACCAAAATACTATTACACCAAAAATGTCCACTCATTCTGAAGTGGGTAATTCACAGTTACTAATTTACTTTAGTTGTGGTCATTGCAATATTTAAAAAAATTATCATCGGATGACATTTGTGACTGTTGTTGAATTTTTACAATCGTTATGAATCGAATCTATTTGTCACATATATTCTTTTTTTACTATAACTTTTTACTTGTCTTTTAATGTCTATAGTTTATTAGGTATTTTCTATGCAGTTGCACTAGAAATGAATTGATCGAGAGTAGTGAATCGATTTAAACAACCTTTACTTTGTGATGCTACCCATGATAACGCCATCTTCTTGCGCTAGTTTAGTTACACATGACGATGCCATCTTGTGGCGCTAGCTCCGTAATGCTGGCCTCAGCATTTTATTGTAGAAAACAAAATTATACAAAAAAAAATTTTGGTTAAAATCCTTTATAAAAGGTATATAATATATTTTTTTTATATACCTTTTATAAAGGATTTTAACCAAAATTTTTTTGTGATATATGGTATACAGCCAGCTACAGGAACTTAGTTTCCTCGTGGAAAATTATACAACGCCAGTATAGAAGCTTTGCTTCCAAAGAAAAAGTTTTTTTATTATTTTTTATCTGGAATAGATAGCAATTTCGTGGTATCTTGACACTTAAATAGTTCTACTTGCCTTATTTTAAATATGCGATATTATAATTGAATGGGTTTTACAGCTGGGAAATCATGTGTTGACCACATATATACTATACAACAGCTAATAAAGAAGAAGATGGCAAAGAACAGATCAGTCCATCTAGCCTTTATTGACCTAAAAAAGATAAATTGTAAAAGTAGAAGATAAACTGATCCATGTAGTGAAGTCCATGTACACCATGGACGTATATGTACACACATAATAATGTTACAGTTAAGGTAGGTAACAAGTTTGGAAAATCATTTAAAACCACGGAAGGTCTCCTACAGGCTGCTTGACTTCACCTAAACTATTTAAAATATTTCTTCAATACGCCTTAAAGCCATGGAAAAGCAAATGTGAGGAAATAGGAGTACCCATAAGGAACGACCATCTGTATACCCTTAGTTTCGCCGACGATCAGGTCATAATAGCATAAGACGAGGAAGATCTAAGTTATATGGTTCGAAAACTAGAAGAAGAATATAATATAAATGGTCTGGAAATAAACGTGAGTCAAATCAGAAACTCTATCTTCTTCTTATGGTGCCCTTTTAAATTAGTGGATGTTGGTGACAATTCTGGAATACTCCTCTCGATCGTGTGTGGCTCTAAAAAGTGCATGGGCATCGATATTTGTCCAATCCCTTATGTTTTTAAGCCATGAGTATTTCTTTCTTTCGATGCCTCGTTTTCCTTCTATCTCCCCTTCCATAATAAGCTTTAAGAACTGGTACTTGGAATTTCGAAATATATGACCCAGATAAGCAGGTTTTCTTCTTTTTATTATTAGCACAATTCTCGTTCTCTGCCCATTCTATTTAATACTTCGATATTTGTTGTTGCGTGATCTGTAATAGAAACTCTATAAGACAACTGAATCCAATCCTATGGGACAGACACATAACAAAAAATAACAAAAAAAGAATTTATAACACGATGATTTGCAGCATTCTAATATAAGGAGCAGAAAATTGAGTCTTAAACAAAAGTAGCCAGAACAAAAAAACGCCACAGAAATGGACTATTGGGGAAGAAGCTGCAGAGTTTCCAGAATGGTCAAAATAACTAACGATGAAATCAAAAGACGAACGGAGATAAAGAAAGACATCTTAAATTACACCGAAGAAAAAAGATTAACGTGGTACGGACATGTCAGACGAACAGACCCAAACCGATGGATAGCAAAAATAACAGTGTGGACTGACAAAAGAGATCAAGAAAAGAGATCAAGAAAAGAGAGACCAAGAAGATCTTTGGATATAGGTCGTTTTTCGTTACGCCACCATATTAATGCCTAAATTGATTGGCGATATTTCTTACTCGACTACATCTTGGACTTTTGGAGAGTTTATTGAATATATATTAAGTTGTGATCATTATATTTATTCACTACTATTTACAACGGGATAACTTATACTGGGTAAAATTACTTCTTTAATTAATTACTTGTTTACATCTTAAATTACCAATGCCGGCTACAAATGAACTACGATTATTAATTGACTTAATTCATTTTTGTTTACGTTTTTATAACATTAAGATTCTATTACACATCAACAGTCAATGATGTTGTAAAGCATGTTGCTCAATCTAAAAGGTTAAGTTAAAGTATAGCAAGTGTTTTGAAAGAATACTGTTATCTAAAACTTGTGCCCTATTTTGATTATAAATAGAACATTTTTGATACTTTTCGGATTATTGGATTTCTGTATTTATCTCAGTATTTTTAACATACGTTTTCTATGCTACTTTAATACAATACTTCTCAAAAATAAGGTTTAAGACAGTTATGGCCACCAATGTTAAAGAAGAAATCCTTGATTTTTTGTGCCTAACTTCGTATCGCCATGAGTGCCCTGTTTTTTTGGAAAATCAAAAACTTTTAATTACAAACAAGTATTTTAGTTTCAGATGAAAACCATTCGGTGGTTTACTAGGACGGCATGTGTAAAAATCTACCCTGCTTTCTCGCCTTGCCAGAATAGGCACATAATAATAAACAATCAGAATGCCCACTCTTCATGGAAAATTCAGTACGCGCATATCCTTCGCGCAGACGTTCCACCATGTTTTAGAGGGAACCAGTGTTGTTTATGTGGTGTGCATAGAAAAATTAACCCGGTTTAATTAACTTAGAACGGCAATCATAGACATACTATACAATTATATTAACATTGTAAAATATAATAACATAAATATAATATAATTAAACATAAATATAAACAATTACAAAACCTCACAAATCATATGTCTGTATTATGTGTTTCCTTCTAAAACATGGCGCGTGTGCTGAAAAACTTTAAAGGTGGCATCTGAGAGTGGACAGTCTGATTGTTTATTATTGTGTGGTATAGGCAAGCGAGCTACTGGCATATCAATTACTAGCAAATGTGTTTCGCTCTTGCCAGTTACTGGCCTATACCAGCAACTGACATGCCAGCTTCCCAATTTACTGGCATGTGTACCCGGCTTTAGAAATAAATAATGTCTGTGTTAAAGTTCAATACCTAAAAATTAACCGAAAACAAAAAAAAACACATTTTTTATGAAAAAAGTTTAATCAATTTAATACTTTCTGATGAACAATAGTTATTAACAATACGGTATTAACATTACAGTTACTAACAAAACGCGACGTACCAAAAACACGGAAACTCCTAAGTTAATTCCGCAATTCCAAGTTCCAACGATTGACATTACAATTTGTTTATCGTCATTGCAAACGCCAAATGCACGCGTAATTGTAGAAGCTTGAACTAAGTGGTAAGTCCGTTGAAATCATGGGTATACGCGGGATTATAGCAATACTCTTCTTTGTTACGAAAGATTTCCGCGGTAAATACAATAAAACTTAGAGCTAAGATTAATATTATTATCAGAATTAATATTAAACTCAATAGTCTACCGTGTTAAACGGCGTCGATTACCATTTCGCCGAACTTTCGACATCCTCTGTTATGTCTTCTTCAGGGCTTCATAGGTCTCCCGAGCTTCCAGATACCACTACACTGATCACCAACCAATGCAATACTGCCACTGAGAACAGAGGACGGTGAAATTGCGCAGGGTTTGGCGTATTTCTAACAGTAAGATTTTAATTCAGGTGGATATTTTTGGATGGAGCGGATGATATTTTCTTTATGAGAAAATTTAACTGTGACCCATCATTTCTTTTATTAAGACAATTTGGTCCTTTTTTAAATTTCTGTGGCTTCTCAGACAATTCCTTGTTAATAGAAGCATATAGAAGTTTATAAAATCCTAAGTAAACTATTTGGTCTGCAGTTAAACAAATCAAAGACAAAGATCATGATGTGAATAGACTATTAAAAATCATGCAAAATGGATAAATTTAAATGTAATTAGAATAATTTCGAATTATTTCTAATTTTCTATGTCGGATTCTTTTCTATCGATGATAAAATAAAATGTTGAAGTTGTGGAATTAAATATATTTTTATTGACAGCTACTGAATTTTTACACTATAGTTGTTGAGGTAAAAATTTATAATTTATAATTATTTATTTTGATACACACTTCGTCGCTTGTATATATTATTATATTTCATATTTTATGATATACTATGATATACCATCTATCCCCTAAATTTTATATAAGATTATTCCTTGAAATGAAAAGAAAATAATGCACTTTATTTCTAGAAGTAGCTGTAGACTAATCTGATTAGTACAGTTTTCAAAACCCCGTCCCTTCAAAATCTTCATTTATTTCTCTTTTGCAATTTAAATGCAGCGATGCGGTATTTTGCACATAATATTATTTGTTTCCCTAATTGTATTTATTAAAACACATAATACGTATTTACATCCAACAATTAATTTATTGACGTGACAACTTCAGCATTGAAATACATATTCCGTAATTTGTATGTACATTTGGTATAATATGTAATTTATAATATTGTTCCTCGAATTTTCATATTTAACGAATCAGTAGATACATTTTGGTATAAACTATAGCAAATTGGTTATATAATTATACTTTGTAGTATGTTTAGTAATACTGTTACGAGAAATAAAATATCCAAATTATTGTTACTAATAATCGAAACAATCGTAATCTAGGGACAAATACATTGTGGCTGAAGAATTGATATTAGCCTAAGTTTACTATTCCGACAAGTAGTAGATAAAGTGAAGATCATGAAAATATTTGTATTCTATATAGAAAGACAACATAGGAAATAAAAGTACCAACCCAACAAGATTATAAAATTAGTAAAAATTTCGTGTCGACGTAAAACACCCAAAAATTATTTTAGAGATAAGACATTGTTGTAGTTTGGTAATTGGTTCGGCTTCTTTTGAATGTTACTGTAATAACCAACCATGTGGAAGCATTTACAATAGACTCTATATTATCCTGATACAATTATAATAAATATCAGCTAACTTGAATTTAAGTTTCAAGCAGTCGGTTGACTTAGAAGATTTTTACGAAGATACGAAAGGGAGTGAAATATAATAGGAAAACAAATAGACTTTACATTCATACCTATGGAATATAGGAGCACCCATTTGGCGCGGCTGGACAGAGACGCTTGCAGGCCAAATTGTCTAAAAAAACACACTATAAGATATTATGCTCCTGTGCAGTCTCACCATAGCAGAAGCACTAAAAATATGAATTCTTTATCATCAGCAGCTATGTCATCCGTTGTCGGATATAAGCCTCCTTTAGGAGAGTCCAATCATTTCTTTTCTTTGTTTTTTGCATCTATTCGTGGCCAGTCATTTGCTGGATATTATCAGTCCACCTCGCTTTAGGTCTGCCTGTCTGCCAGTATGTTCTTATATTTAATCTTGGTTTTAATTTAACAATTCGTTTCGTCCAATGGTTGTCTTTCATCCTTCCTTTATGTTGTGCCCAATTCCATTTTAGCATGGCAATCTTTTGGATTACATTTGTTACTTTGCAATCGCTGAGCTTCTTTTTCTTCTTATAGTATCTACCCATTTTGAATATTCTGGTCCATCATGGCAATCTGTACTTTGCACACTGCTCTACTCTGAAAAGATTTGTGATTGTTATGTTAAACCACGCACGTTGATTTTTCAGCCAGAAAATCCTTTTCATCCACTTTTCCTTGTAGAATTAATTGCAGGAACCCATATCTTTCGCTATTTCTCACAATTTGACATAGGAATTCGATTTTGGCTATTTTTATTGTGGTTAACAGCTCTTTTTATTTTTGCATTTCTAATAAAATGGTCTAATTAGTAACGTGGCCGGTATAGGATATCTTTAGGACTCAACGATAAGGCGACATTTCATAAGCTTCAATTATTTTTTTTTGCAGGTAGCGTCTGTAGAGTCCATAATTCAACTCTGTTCAATAGTGTAGGAAAGATATAACATCGTAGTAACTTGATTTTTATGGGTTCTTATAAATCATGGTATTTGAATAGCTTAGTCATTTTTTGAAATGCAGATCTTGGTTTTTCTATTGTACATTTCATTTCTAGGGAATAGTCCAAATCTTGAATATGATTCGTAGTAGACTTTTGTTTTTGATGTCCTCTCTGATATCTTTCTTATAAATAATAATTATGTTTACTATATTTTAGTGGTTTGGTATGCATCTTTATCTTAGGCAGTTCGTAAATATTCCTGTTCAGAGTTTCCAGTTTTTCTAGTAATTATCGATTCTGCTTATTCCGGAAAGACTTTTGGAACATATCCTTGGTTACTGATGGCTTTTTCAGGTATTTTAGGGGCTTTGTATAGATCACTAGATCACTGTAGAATTTAGTCACAAGTTGTATTATTCCATTTCTGTCTGTATTCCTGGTGTTTTTGTTTGATAAAACAATCATTTGCTTCTTTCCAATGAATATTGCTTTTTTTGTTTTCTTATAGTTTTTTCTGTTTTCGATTTCATTTTCTAAAAGTGTTTTATTGTATTTTTTGCTTATGTCTTCCTAAATACTTTTCCTTATCGCCTTACAAAGTTCTGTGTATTTTATTCTTGTCTGTTGCTGCTTACATTTATTTCACTTTGTTTTTTAGCATTAGTTTGATTTTATAAGACAGTTTACTACATTCATTTTGTTGTTGTGGGCCTCCGATTTCTTTGGCACTATCACAAATGATTTCCATTAATTGAGAGCAGTTAATTTGGTCATATAATCTTTCATCAATTATTGTCCTTTGGTAGTAATCTGAGTTTTCTTTTAGATTTTTAGTATTTATAAAGACTACTGTTGGTTTTGTGACTAATTTTATTTTTTTTAGTTTAAAATTAAGAACACTTTTTATTCTACTTAGTCTATAGTCGCTGCCTGTTTGAAATTTATTTATCACGCTGACATCTTTTAATATAGCAATCTTGTTGGTTACAATGAAGTCGTTCTTAATGTTTATAGTTGGTATATATGTATATATATCTTTTTCTTTTTCTTCTTCTTTTTATGTAAACATGACTCTGTCTGTTTTGCAATGTGCCTTCAGTAAGTTTTCGTTCGATCGTTTAAGTGGTGTTCCTACTGGCGTCTTCCTATTGGAGAACCGTCTGTGGCCGTCTTTACTAGTCTATTTGATATATGTAAAGAAAAACTATTGTTTAGTTTTCCTTTAATAATATTTCTATTTATATTCTCATTTTGTTACGCCACTGTCAAAACATTAAGTTCTTCTTTTTGTTTTCATGTTAGATATACTTGTGACACAGAATAATAAACAATCAGAATGTCCACTCTCAGATGCCGCCTTTGAAGTTTTTCATCAAGCGCGCCATGTTTTAGAAGGAAACACATAACACAGACATATGATTTGTGAGGTTATGTAATTGTTTATATTTATGTTTAATTATATTATATTTATGTTATTATATTTAACAATGTTAATATAATTGTATAGTAAATCTATGATTGCCATAAGTCAATTAAACCGGGTTAATTTTATTTATACACACCACATAAACAACACTGGTTCCCTCTAAAACATGGAGAGTGGGAATTCTGATTGTTCATTATTCTGTGCTTGTGAGGTGTTTTGACAGTGACAATTCATTAATTTTATGAACATTATTCAATAATAATGTCAATAAAGTTATTTGATGCAATATTAAATGAAGATTTCAGACTAAAATTTTCTAAATGTACCTTTGCAGAACAATCAGTAAAATACTTAGGACACATAATAGAAAATAGTTCCATAAGACCTTTAAAAGACTACTTGATTGCTGTGAAACATTCCCCTGTTCCACAAACTAGAAAGAATGTACGTCAATTCTTAGGAAAAATCAATTATTATCATAAGTTTTTCCAAGATATTGCAATCATTTTAATCGCTCTGCACAACTTATTAAGAAAAGATGTTGATTTTATTTGGTCTAAGGAGTGTCGAGAATCTTTCGATAAAATAAACTTATTACTTTGTTCAGAACCAATATTAAGGATTTTCAACCCTGATTTACCAATTATATATATATATATATATATATATATATATATATATATATATATACAGATGCCAGCATAAAAGGAGTAGGAGCTATATTAAAACAAATTGATGAAAATGGATGTAGCAAGCTAGTAGCATATTTAAAAAAAAAATTAATGAAAAATCGAAAGAAAAAGAAGGCAATATTTTTAGAATGTCTAGCGATAAAAGAAGCTGTAAAATATTGGCAACATCTGCTCATTGGAAAAGAGTTTATACTATATTTAGATCACAAACCTTTAGAAAATTTAAACATTAAAGCTAAAACAGATGAAGTATTGGGAGACTTGACATTTTACTTATCTCAATATAATTTTTAATGAAAATATAACCAGGAAGCAGACTGTTCAGAAATCCAGTTTTAGAATCTCAAAAAAGTACAGATAAAGTATTAAAAATAGTAAACCTAAACAATCTGTAAGATATATAAATTGACCTCTCTCAAATATTGATCTGCAAAATAATAAAACTAAATACAGTTTCAAGAATGATATATATTATAAAAAGTCAAACAGAAAAGACCAAATTATTTTATTTGAGGCTTTAAGTAAAACATTGATAAAAAATGTACACAATACTTACTGTAACTTAGAAACAAACCAGACGTTAAATAAAATATCACAATTTTTTACAGCCAACAATAAGACTACCAACTTTAAGAAAATATGTGATAACTGTCATATCTGCATTAAAAATAAATCAAGAAAGAAACCTAACTATGGTTTAATGTCACAATTAGGACCAGCTACATATCCATTTGAAATTGTCTCCATTGACACCATTGGTGGTTTTGGAGGATCTCATTCAACAAAAAAATATGTTCATCTATTAGTAGACTATTTCTCAAGACATGCCTATTTTTTGACATCAAAAACACAAAACTCTGATGACTTCTACAGATCATTAAAATGGTAACACAAGATCACAAAATTAAAACTGTTATGACTGATCAAGATCCTGGCATCAACTCAAAAGAATTTAAAGATTTCCTACAGATCAATAATATCCAAATGATATTTACTACTATTGATGCACCATTTTCAAACGGTATTAATGAAAGATTAAATCAAACATTGGTTAATAAAATTAGGTGCAAAATAAATGAGGGTGGCAGGAAAACAGCATGGACAACAATTGCTCAAAAATGTGTAGAGAAATATAATAAAAATGAACATACCATCACAAAATTTGCACCAAAATATTTAATAGAAGGAGAAAATATAATCATCCTGCCACATGAATTATCATCTAAAGTCGCACATGCTGATCTCGAACTAGATAGAACAATTGCCTTAGAAAATACAAAAAAATCACATAATTATAATAAAAAGCAGTTTAATTTACATAGGAAGGAAATTGATTTAAACATTGGGAATTTAGTATATGTGAAGAACGGTAACCACCTAAATAGAAAGAAGTTCGATGAATTAAGAATTGGACCATACAAAATATTAAAGAAGATTTCCAATTCAATTTATGAAATTGATACTAGGCATAGGAAAACAGAATCAAACTTCTTTCATATCACTACGCTTACTCTAGTATTGAAAACAAATATTTAGAGAACGTTCAATTTTTGTTTTAAAATTTCTTCTCCAAGAGGGGGGAGATGTAAAGAAAAACTATTGTTTTGTTTTTCTTTAATAATATTTCTATTTATATTCTCATTTTGTTACGCCATTGCTAAAACATTAAGTTCTTCCTTTTGTTTTTATGTTAGACATACTTGTGAGGTGTTTTGATAGTGACAATTCATTAATTTTACCATTGTCAATTGTCTGGCTATTATTACTATTGCCTGTAATTTGTAAAATTTGAATATAAGCTTTAATGTTGTTTCGTTTTTACAGGTAATGTATTTTTTAATAATTAATATTGCACAGAAAATAATAAAGTTTACTTTTTTACAGAGAAACGCAGTGGATTTTAAAGTTTGCTGATATACATATATATATATATATATATATATATATATATATATATATATATATATATAAATATATATATATATATATACATATATATATATATATATATATATATATATATATATATATATATATATATTATATATATATATATATACTAGTGGCCAAAATTCTGGAAACTTTTCAACATTATTCTTTTAGACTAAAGACTTTTTTATTGGTTTTATTTATAAGATTATTTATAATTATATTGCATCATTTTATGCTTTTACTTAATATTTAACATATTTTTAAGAGGAAAACCCTGTAAAATTTTAAAAATAAATAAAACAACAGCCGTCAGCTGTTGGTAGATATATTAAAAAAAAATAGTACAATGGTTATTATCAAGAAAATTAGTATTTGGTGAGATAACCTTTGTTTTTAGGACAGACTCGATTGTGCAAGGCATACAGTTCAAGAGACGTGCCAAAACTTCTGGTGTTATAACTCTAAACCAATTTTGTACAATGGCTTCTATCAGTTCTTTCTCGTTCCTTTGGTTTGGGCCTGATACTAACACTTTCAGCTTTGACCATTATATATATATATATATATATATATATATATATATATATATATAATCATAAATGAAATTTTATCAAAAGTATTAAGAAAAAAATAATAAAAAGTAGGAAAAATAAGTTAAAAAAATCAACAATTGTTAAAGAAAATATAAAATCGAATAATGACGAATACATCAGAAATAATACACGACAGAGCCAGAACACAAATGCTATTGTAAACTGTAGAAATTAGGATACTAGGAAAAGTTAAAGAAAATACTAAGAGGAATTAGTGAGGAATGCTAACTTTTTTGCTATATAGTTGTTATTGTATATTATTCCAATATAGAGTCGAATTGCACCTAGCCCCTGTAGCGTAACTTTTTTATTCCCTCTTGTTATGAAAACAAAATTTGGAATTTGCATTAAAAATTGTTTGATCATACGTATACATAAAAGAAAAAATTGAAATTCTGTGTGTGAGTGACGTTAGATTTATTTGGGTTCGTTACAATGCTAGAAATAACAAATCGAGCAATTGGAATTCACCTTTTATTTGTATATTCCTACCTACACAGATACTCCGACGGATTCGTACTTTGTTTGTACATCGTGTTAGTTCAGCGGCTGCTGCTTATTCGCTTTTTTAGATAAACACGATGACGATATGTACTGCAGATGCAGGAATTTAAAAATTATGAGATATTCTCAATGTAAAATCGTTCTTTCAGTTAAAGAACGAATGGTAGTAGCAGAATTCTTTTTTTTATTGTTTACAAACATTGTCGCATCAACCTATGAGGTTATTAGCACATATTTATACAAGAGATAATTGACTTATAAATAATAAATTTTGTTAAGTATATTAATGTCTTTTAGAAATTTTACCAATTGTTCAATTTGACATTTTCCTCCTAAGATTTCACTTGTTAATCCAATGATATGGTTGATGTGTATTTGCAACTGGTATCTTGAAACCTGTACAAGAACATGCTTAACGCTGAGTGAAACATTACAATTGTCACATAAAGTAGGATTTAAGTGACTTAAGGACTATAGGCCCGTGGCTATCGGGAAGTATCAGAAATAGTAGACGAAATAGTAGAGATATTAAATTTGGATCATATTTTTTTTTAATAGTACTGCTGTTAAATATTGTATAAATGGAATAAATCATAAAAAACTGCAATAAAATTTACATTATTTATTTTGCTTTGTGATATAATTTAATGATAAAAATTTATTTTTTTTTATCAAAATCTATCAAATTACTGGATATTTCTAGATTATTTATTGATGTATTAACTACACATTTTTATAAGGGATTGGAAGAAGACAACAATACCGCGTGTAGGAGGTTTATCAGAAAAAATAAAACGGATAGAGCTTAATATAACAAAACAACATTCAAAATAGCGACACACTTGGATCTATGTTTTTTTTTTAAATCAAACTCAGCAACACATAGGAAAGATGTATAAATGCAACAATTTTTATCTGAGAGAAACTTCGAGACCACTAAGTGTTAGAATATATGACAATGAATCAGACATTAAAAACAGAGACTTTGAAAATTGCATCGGTTTTTTTTTAAAGGGCGTACGTAACATTTTTTGACGTACCTATCGACTTTTTGTGTGATTTCGTTTTCTGGACGATAGTTGCATCAATTTCTTTTAAAAAGGCGTTAGTAACAACATTCTATCTATGTTAAAAAGGAGGAAGAATATTTTGATATCATTTAAAAAGGACCAACGCCCTTTTAAAAAAATTCATGTGAACGCGCTCTCTTCTTTTTCATCAGCTGTTTGTGTTACGCGAAATGATGCCAAGCGGCATAGAACGTAGTTTACAGTATACAGACCACATTGTGACTGTTGTTGTTGGCACAAACGTATTATCTGTAAAGATATTTTGAAGTTTTTGTTTGTATTTAATTTTATTAGGTATTTTAGTTTATAAAAGAGGAAAGGACATAACCCCACAACTTACAAATGTTTTAAAATTAAGCAAGGGTCACCGTCAGATTAACAGGTCAAGCTTATATTAACTACAGTGAAAAGGAAATCGTTCCTAAACGTCCTCAGTGTTCATGCAGGTAAGTTTTGTTTAGAAAGAGAAATTAACATTGATAAAAATAGCTTCTTCTTTTTGTTTTTGTAATAAAAAAACGTGTTCTGAAACATTTTAAACAATAAACCAACTTTAAACCTAAGATTTACGTTGTGTAACCTAACTTTTCTTAACCCACTTAACTTAACCTAATTTAGCTTTTGGAACGTGCTGCTTTTTTATTGTCACATATTATTTGGCTAATTCAAATGTTTTCATTTCAGTTGCTAGAGCCGCTGTCTAGATAAACTTAAAGAAGATAATTGTGTAGACATATTTACCAAGTTTTACAATATAAATAGCAAGAATGAACAAGACATTTACCTACAAAGCCTCATAGATGTAAACCACATTCAAAGAAGACGCCGTAATCAAAAAGGCAATAACAGTCCAAGAGTTTTACATACTTCTACCTATTATGTTATATTAGGTATAAAAAGAATACAAGCATGTTTAAAAGCACTAATGTGAGTTCTCAATGTCAGTGAAAAAAGACTTCGTAGAGTAAAAGAGTTGAAAATAGTAGGGCAGACGCCAGAAGATAAAAGAGGAAAAAGTATAAGTAGGTCCCTTCCTCAAAACATCGATGATATTTTGAGTAACCACATAAGGTCCTTTTGAGTTAAGGAGTCACACTACTCGGGTAAAAGGGTGTACTACCTCAGACTTGAACTTAAAAAAATGTGGACTTTGTTATGCGAACAGTACTTAGATGTTAAAATAAGCCAAACAGTATATTGGAGACACTTTAAAAACAATTTCAACTATCGTTTTGGGCGTCCTCACGTTGGACACCTGTTGTAAATGCGAGGAACTAAATTTGAAAATTAAATCACATCCCATCTAAAAAAAGAGTCGCAGTAGCTGAGTTACTTG
The DNA here is from genome assembly GCA_918026665.1 of Diabrotica balteata. NCBI lineage: Eukaryota > Metazoa > Arthropoda > Insecta > Coleoptera > Chrysomelidae > Diabrotica > Diabrotica balteata. The sequence continues at coordinate 110,488,615 of OU898279.1, read as the reverse complement.
TTCATAAGAGATGGAGCCAAAAGTTTTACAAGGCTCTTAAGTACCAGCAATCTGAAGAAGGGAAACAGGAAGAAAACGTGTTATCAATAGCATTGATTACATGAAAACTATTAGCTTACCTAAAATACCAGTACAGCAACTGTATTACTTAAGACAGGTTTCTGTTCATGTCTTTTGTATCTACAATTATTTGAAGACTGGTTAAAGTAACATTTACCTGTATCACGAAGGCTTAGGCCATAAAGGTTCCAATGAAGTATGTAGTTTTTTGAGCAGCTTCTTAACAAACATTCCAACAACTAAAACCACGTTTTGTTTATCTGCAGACAACTGTGGCGGGCAAAATAAGAATCAAGCCCTTTCTAGATTTTGCCTGTATTTGATAGACAGTGGCAGATTTAACAAAGTTGAACAGTTTTTCCCTATAAGTGGCCACAGCTTTCTTCCGTGTGATAGAGACTTTGACACGATTGCCAAAGTTTTGCGTCAGCACGACCGGATTTTTACATTACACCAAGTTATTGAGCTTATAATACAAAGTTCAAAAACTAATAAATTGACTGTAATGAAAGTAAACCCATCAGATATACTAAATTTTAAAAGTTGGCACTCAGATCACTACAAAAAATCATATATTTCCTCTGAAACTAAAGGAAAGCATATCCCAAAAGAGAGAAAATCATATTTCAGCATAAGTAGTTTGTTCCATTTTGTTTATGAAAAAAAAAAGAAAAAGGGTATATTAAAGCTAACAACACAATACAAAACAATGGCAAAACACTCAAACCATTTAACTCTAACCAACCAACTGGCATACCAAACTGTTAAGATCCCAATAAAGAAGGCCAAGATCGAAGAGCTCAAGAAACTGAGTACACATGTATAATATAAATGTAGTCCACATGAATACTATGAAGCTTTATTTGATTGGCCAACAACAAAGGAAGCCTTTAATAAAAGTGATTTCAGTGAAGATGAAGGCAATAAAGGATACATTTTAAGGACATGCTCCTGGAGGGAAAAATTTGTTGAGAACTTAAAAAAAAAATATTATTTTTCATTGTTGTAATTCTGTTTTATAAAATGACAATTTGTATAAAACAATAAAACCATATCTTTGAAATTTTTTTTTTGTTACTTATTACCATTAAAATTTTAATTGTTTTGAACAGGGCGTATGTGAGCAAAGTATTTTAATTATTAACTATAAACAAAAACTATTATTGATTGTTTTAAAAGTGTATTCTAATCGTGTTAGTTATATATTCGAGAAAATACAGTTAAAATTTGAATAAAAAAATTATTTCAGTCTAAAAGTAGTTTTTTTTAGTTTCGCAAAAGTTTGGATTTTGTCACTTACGCCCTTAAGAAAAAACGATTCAATTTTTATAAAGAAAATACATAGCAAAAGAGGAAAAATAAATAAGTAGCTTCTATCTTACTGCGAAGATCAAAAGTGTGTTGCAAGTACATCAATAAAATGTAGTACGATGTAGTTTTCAAGGTGCCTTAAGTGTAGTTTCTGATGTTAAGGATTAATATGTCAAAACCTTTTGTATCTTGAACCATTCTAAATCATTTGTTCTGCTCTACGTATGCCGAGATTTTTAGAACTTTTCTTTTATTCTTTAAGTTTTTTCGTCATAATTATTTTGATAATACTACTAACAATCAATACGCATATTATTCGATGAGAAAATAGCCCTTCATTAACCAATAGCAGAACAAACTGGGCTAGCTTTAAATAGGAGTTAAGTGACAGAATTAATCTAAATGTACCTACTGTAGACGAATGTAAGACTAATTTTGAGCTAGATACGGTTCTTCAAAGTTTTGCTTATTTTTGTTTCTACAAAAATGATTTTTGCTATTTACGGCCATCTGCAAAAATTGCGTACGTAAGCTGCACTCTTTAACTTTAAAACCCATTTTAATTTTTGTGGATAAGACTGTGATCAAAATCTATCAAATTTTTACCGTTGAGTTAATACAAATTTTATTTAAAAAATTTATTTCGCTAGCGTAACACATTTAAAATCGCCGGTCGTTTCAAGCGTTGGTTCTGGGAGAATGGTTCATTCTACAGAAAAATTTCTAATAAACATTTTTATTCAACGTTATCTTAGCTTCATTTCTCGTTAAAAATATTTTTTTCTAGGGCGTACAGTTTATTGGTAAATCGATGCTTTCGTAGCTAGAAGCGTATAACGAAGATCTACAAACAATCGGAATAACAAATTGGAGAACTGCGGCCATGGACAGAAGAAAATGGAAGAAAACAGTATAAAAAATCAAAGCCATGGATCTGTAGGGCCTGATGAAGTATATATGCATATAACGTTTGTCTGTAGAATGTTGAATTATTTTATCATAACTGTTGGTAGTATTCATTTATGATGTCATTGAGTAGTGTTATTTATTTGGTTGTAACTTCTGGACTAATACAAATTCATTATGAGGCGATACATTCAACACATACAAGTTTTAATCAAATATGTATACTGAAATCAATACGGTGAAAGCCGACCTATAGATTGCTATACGACATATGCATCTAAACTAGTGAAAATATTAGAAAAGCAAATTAAGCTTGCTCCGAGTTTCGAGCTCATAAAAATTCAGGCCACCTCGGCACAACTTGTATTTGCTGTGCAGTTTTTATAATTAAATAATACATTTTGCTGTACATACATACTTATGTTATTTTTCTATAATATATCTATATATATATATATATATATATATATATATATATATATATATATATATATATTATATATATATATATATATATATATATATATATATATATACAACAAAACCTGAAAAAGAAAATAATGAATGTAAACTCTGAAATATTACCCCCATAACCGGAGAAGAAATAGTAAAAGCAATTAGAGATATGAAAAGAAATAAGGCTCCGGGAGACGATGAAATTCTAATTGAAATGTTAAAAGAAGGAGGGGAACAGATAAAAGACTAGCTAAAGATACTTTTTTTAGTAAATGTTCGTTTGAAGGACAAATATCTCAAGAGTGGAATAAGTCAAATACAATTCTGATATATAAAAAAGGAAATAGTTCAAAATTAGCTAACTATAGACAAACATCTTTCTTGTCACAAATCTATAAAACTTTCACTAAGGTGATCACGACTAGACTAAACAACAGATTTGATGCATACCAACCAGTTGAGCAGGCAGGATTTAGAAAGGGGTACCTAACAACCAACTGCTCCTAACAATTTACTATTCAAAGTAGAATCAGTTGTAATTATGATGCGTAAATCAAAAAAGAGGACCGTGGGAAAGGAGGACCGCGGAAACGACGCACGTCCTGGTTGAAAAATTTAAAGCAGCGGAATTGAAAAACAAGGATAGAACTTTTCAGAACTGGTGCAGACAGACTAAAATGGACCGTGATGATCACCAATGTCCTGTAAGGCTAGGGCACACAAAAAGAAAACCAATATTCAACCTAGACTAAAAAATGGATCGATATTAATTGTGAAAAAGCTAATTAGCAATGTCATTAGGGCAACAACCATTAAGAGAAAATACAAATAAGAGGATGTCTTGTTCCCGATTAGATCGATGATTCCAAGAGATTACCATTTGATTTTAAGCATCTACAATGCCCCATGTGTTTGACTTGTGCCGTAATGGTAAACAAGTGCAAGGCCAGTTGTTATAAGTTTACGGAATCACCTTGATTTTATGTTTCGCGTATGGACAATTACATGTCACGTCTATATGTCGCTCGTCGGAAAACTGTCATCGTTTTATATTTACAAACCGCAAAAAGATCCAGATATTCTCTATCAGAAAGAATTGAATAAACTTTTTTTTTCAGAATGTTTTTCAGTATTTATTTATTTGTATGGTTTTCCGTTAATTTTTAGTTTTAGATTAATATAATCATATGCCTAAATAAACTCGTACTTACTGTTCTATACAGCAAATAACTTAGTTGAGTTAAAAATTTTATCATAATTTGGTGGAATTATGGTAAAATAGAAAAATATAACAATATAATTTATTGTTTACAATGTAATATTTATTGTTCAGTAGTAATAGTAGTATTTAGTAAAATTTATTGTTATAATTTAATCACAAAATAAAAATATTGACAATTTAAATATGGTCAAACATCTTACATCAATATGATCAACCGCAACACGTCATACATATTCTTGCAATACGTGTGGCCTGACTTTTAGAAGTGCCTAAAAAAGTATTATATTTTTGCAAAATTTTGGAGTACGTCTAATTCGTAGAACAATTTTATCATGTGTTTTCGATACAGATTTCAGTCCTCTACAAATAGTTTTCATGAATTTTGGTGTAAAATGATTAGGGAAGCAGGAATTTAACAATTTATAATTTCCCATTGAGTTTCCTACAGCAGGTTTGACGATTCACCTCCCGGTATACATACATACTTACATATACATATACACGTACACATACACATACATAATACACATAAGTATAGGGTTTTTATCGCGGTTCTCAAAGAATTAGTTTGTAAGTACTTTTTTAAATTATCTTTATTATAACTATTATGAAACATACATATATATCTAATATAAACAATATAAATTTAAAACAACCTATCTAAAATTTAAAATTCTTACAATTATTAAATTATAAAAATTTGGTACCTTTCTATCATTGAATGCCTAAAGTTTTCCAAAATCAAAGTTATAATCACCACTTAATATCTTCTTAATCAGCTTTGGTTATCCTTGTATTAGTAAAATTGCTTTTTTTCCAAATATACCAAAATATTTTAATTATCGGCTCCCAACAATTTTAAATATGTTTCTTCTTAATAATCTCCACTCACCATATGGATATTATTATTTAAAATTATTGTAATCTCCATATAATATATTTCCAAATATACTGTACTATGTTCTTGTACTATTGACTGCTTACTTCTTAATAAATTAACTCCATACTGTCACTGTATTACTGTATTATTAACTGTACTAATAATTAACTATCACTGTATTGAACTATCTATATTGAATTAATTTACTCTCAAACTCTCCAACTTAATCGTAACTGACTGACTCACTTAATAAATTCTTCTAACTTAATCCTTTCTTCTAACTTAATTTAATTATAACTGTCTTGAACTAACTTTCTTGATGAATCTAATTTATTGTCACTAACTTAATGAATTGTAACTGACTTAATGACTTAATCGTAACTTAATGCCCTCCTGCTCCAAATTACCTCGTATTTATATCCTTTTATCGTTCCAGACTGTTCTAGCAATAAATCATGTTCGAATTGTTTCTATTTCATCCATATATGAAAGTTCTGGAATAATCGACTATGAAAATAAGGTTAACTGCCTTCTATATTGACGTTTTCCAAAAAATTCTAGTGAGAATCTTATGGACATTTAGGCTTTTGAAGATCAGAATACACTATTATATATAAACCAAATATCTTAACTAATACATTATTACTACTTTACATCCGTAATCATATTTAAATTAACATCCCAAACTAATAAATAACCCCATTTTAAATCTGTCAAAATTTAGTTCAAAAATACGCATCGTCATGTCATAGACAGTGTATATTTTGTTGCCTATGCACATGTCTCATTTAAATATATTTATTAATAAAATAAAATAAAAACTTTTTAAACTTATTACTATGCTAAATTCTTAAAAATACCCTCATATAATTATTTTTTAATAATATTCGCTAGTATTTAACTTCTAAATTATTTCTTTAATCATTATTTAAGTTTATTAATTATTAAAAATCATAATATTATAATGCTAATTTCTTGTATATCTATTATTATTACAAGCCTCTTGCTAGAGGCTTTTAACGACGCTAGAAGTATCCTTTTACTTCGACATGCATCTACGATTCACCTTTGAAAATTACCATAAAACATCTTTCTCTACGTAGATTACCACATTTTTCTTTCATTTTTTGGTTTATACAAACAGGTTGTCGACCAAATTTATCATATTTTTCAAATAAACCGCTCTACTGTATTAGAGTAGGTATTAATACGCCTTGTTGATCTGTCACGCGTTGACCTCAAGGCATCTGTCTTTTAACGTTTGTGGCGTTATAACACCTGTTTGCCTTTCATTTCTACGGCAGCACTCGAGAAGCTCAGACTGGTTACTTCATTATATTTTTAAATTACTAAAAATTTTTAATGAATCATTACAATAATGCTACCTTAAGTCAAAATAAAATCTTAATTATTGATTTACTGTTGGAAGTGCATATTTGATCTCTTAGTTCTTTTGCACAGTAATTGTGTGATTTGTTCTTTTTTATATAAAATTTTTTTACATGATTGTAAATTGTTAACTATATTTACTTCAATTTATTGTTTATACAACATAATTATACAATGTCCATTGTCGTAAGCTTCTTTACAAGTTTTATATCATTGACTGCTACATATCTTTTTGAGGTAACACACTTAATAACTTTTCATTGGATGTTAGGTTTTTCATATTCTTCTTTTCAGATAAACTGATGATGCTATCAAATTGGATAGCGAAACGTTTTCAGTAAATAGATGAAGTAGCCATCATCTTTATCTTTTTTTCTCCAACTTTTGACCGAAAAAACCCGCCACTCTTCGAGTGATCCTTAATTTATATATATATATATATATATATATATATATATATATATATATATATATATATATATATATAAATATATATATTATATATATATGTATATATATATATATATATATATATATATATTATTATGAAAACAGAAATACAATAAATTAACTTTATAAGAAATATATACAACCAGATATGCAGTTTTAATTAGTAGATTTATTTAAATAGTGGTAAGAGACATAATTTGTAAGTTATATATTAGATAATATTATTAAAAAATAATTATATGAGGGTATTTTTAAGAATTTAGCATAAGAATTAAATTTAAGAAGTTTTTTTTATTTTATTTAATATTAGATATATTTCGAGTCAGCATATGCAACCAAACATACACTGTAGTGTCAAAGTCAAAAAAGTTATTTATTTTTGGAATGTTAATTTAGAATATAATTGTGGATGTAAAATAGTAAAAATATATTTAATATAAATGTTTAAGTTACATATAATAGTGTAGTTCTGATCTGGAGAGCCTAAAGTCAAGTAAAGTATAGATAGAAAACTCTAGAAATGTCAATGGGACTATTTACATAACACATCACAGGCAGGAAATCATTCCAGATTGTTCGTATAGAAAAAATAGAAGGTTTCGAACATTATTTATTGCTAGAATATTCTGGAAATAATGAAAGGATATAAAAAGCCATGTAATTAGAGTCAGTCAGTTAGTTATGAGTTAACAATCAGTCAGTCAATCAGTTATGAGTTAGAGTTTAGTCAGTCAGTTATGAGTTCAGTTCAGTTACCAGTTCATTTATCAGTTAGTAAAGTTATAATTCAAGAATTTAGTTACAAGAAGATTATTAATTGAGTTAAGATTATTAAGTGAGTTATTTATGAGGTTATGAAGAGATTCTTAGCTAGCAGAAGGCATTGATTAAGTTACATGAATTGTTAAGTTAAATACAGTTGGAGATTAATTATTACTACAGTAATATAGTGACAGTTTGAAGTTAATTCATTGAAATAAGCATTCAATAATACAACCACGATCCAGTATATTTTAAAGTACATTAAGTATATGGAAATTACAAGGAGTTAAATATATATTTATATGGTGAGTGGAGATAATGAATAAGGAACATATTAAAATAGTTGGATAACCAAGGCTTAGTAAGAAGATATAGAGTGGTGATACTAACTTTAATTTTGGAAAAACTTTAGGCGTTCAGTGAAAGAAGGTACCAAATTTTGTTAATAATTTAATAATTGTAAGAATTTCAAATTTTAGATAGATTGTGTTAAATTGATATTACTTATATTAGATAGATAGGTTTGTTTCATAATATTTATAATAAAGATAATTTAAAAAAGTACTTACAAACTAATTCTTTGAGAACCGCGATAAAAACCCTATACTTACAAATATCATTCAAATTTACTCATTGCTCATATAACAACAACACATCATAATATATATATATATATATATATATATATATATATATATATATATATATATACATATATATATATACAGTGTTTAAAAGCCAAATGGAATAAATTCATTATTTAGGTTACTGTACATATTAATAAAAAATTCGAAACACTTTAAATTTAAATTATAACTTGACATTCTTTAACGTGAAAATGCAACCCCTACCTTCAACCCCCTTAGAATGACAGGTACAACCCCCCATTTTTAAAATAGGAAGTATAGGCTTGTGATATATTGTTTAAAAGGTCTTTTCATTCTCCATTAAAAAATGTTGTCGCTTTCAAGTTTATTAAGATTAATTACGATAAAATAAATTAAAATCATGTGGTTACCGAAATTCGCTAAAATATACTCAAAACTTATTTCTCGTTTAGGTCTTGATAATGAGAAAGTCAACAAAAACCATAGCAATGTGGCTTTAAGATGGTAACCATTAAAAAACTTTAAAGAATTTCAGTAGCTACGTTATTTTAACACACATTAGTAAATTGTTTTATTTAAGTTGTCAGTATTTTAATTTAAGTAAAAAGTTCATTCAACTCAATTCTAAAAAATGGTTAGATTAACGAAAATGCATAAAATAACAGTTTCACAAATGATTGGTTACGGAGATAACACCCGAACACAACAGGAAGTAACTCGCCTATTTCATGAGAAATTTCCTAATTTACCGCTCTTATCCCAAGGAACAATAAGTAAAATAAAGAAGCAGTTTCGCGAGTTTTGGTCATGTAAGACAGATAAAAAAGCAGCTACCAATGCACTGAGTGATAAACTCAAATTAGATCTGTTGCTTTAGTTTCAGGAAAATCCACATACATCGAGTAGACAGGAATCTACTACATTCAATGTTAGCCATACATCGATAGTAAACATATTAAAAGAAAATAAATTGCATCCCTATAAGATGATACCTACTCAGGAGCTCATGGAAGACGATTTTGATAGGAGAACTTTTTTTTGTCAGCAAATGATGGACATGTTGGATAACAATATTATCCAATTAGAAGACGTTATGTTTTCTGATGAGTGTACTTTTTCACTTAACGGTCATGCTAAGCGGCAGAATTGCTGCTACTGGGCCATGGAAAATCCTCACTGGATGAAAGAAGAACACGCTTAATACCCTAAAAAGGTTAATGTTTGGGCAGGGATTGTAGAAAACAATATCATTGGTTCCTTTTTCATTGAGGGCAACTTGAATGGCAACAATTATTTATAATAAATTTATATCCTGATCCAGGAAACCCTTAAGTTCCAGCGAATACGATATGGTTTCAGCAGGATAGAGCACCACCACATTACCAACTTAATGTCCGGCAGTACCTCAAAACAATATTTTCCAATTGGTGGATAGGGAGGCGAGGATCGATTGAATGACCAGCCCGATCACCTGATCTTACATTATTAGATTTCTTTTTATGGGGATATGTGAAGAGCCATGTGTACAAAACTAAACCTTCTGATTTAAATGACTTAAAAGAACGAATAACGCTTGCGATTAGGTCGATCACGCCGGTTATGTTAAATAATGTTAGAAGACAGTTTTATTTGAGATTAGGCCAAGACGTTCGCGGTGAACATTTTAAACATCTACTTCATTAACATTCATAGTTATTTTTCGTGTTCTCCATTTTATTACGTTTTGCATTATATTTCAGTTTTTGATTGTATTGTAGCGAATTTCGGTAACCACATGATTTTAATTTATTTTATCTTAATTAATCTTAATAAAGATTAATTAATGAAAGATTAAAAAAAATTAATGAAAGCGACAACATTTTTGAGTGGAGAATGAAAAACCTTTCAAACGATATATCACAAGCCTATACTTCCTATTTTAAAAATTGGGGGTTGTACCTGTCATTCTAAGGGGGTTGAAGGTAGGGGTGGCATTTTCACGTTAAAGAATGTCAAGTTATAATTTAAATTTGGCGTGTTTCTTATACCACTTACAAAACGCCATATTTTTTTTATAAATCATAAAAATTATGATTTATAACTTGTACTCTTCGTACGCTTTTTATGTCTTGTTTGACATGTATTTTAGGTAAGCTTTTTTCTTTTCTTTGCATTTTTCTTTCACCCTTGCACAGAATTGTAAGTTTAAAATAGTAGAGACTTTTTGGAATCCTCGGTATTCTTTAAAATTAAAAAAGCTAACCCGCATAGTGATTAAAACAAAGGCAATGACGATAATATATGCATGTTATGAAAATGTTAGTTTTTTTTGCATTTTGATTGTCCTCTGTAAATTTCATCATCCTTGGCATTCCACGTTGTATGACGCAAACAACTTTCTCCAGAATTAATAATTTTTTATCACAAACAAGCCATTTTTCCAATTTTTTTTTATTTTATACAAAACTGATCAGTACAGAAACTGAAAGAAAAACTTTTTCGATATTAATACCACCAGATTGAAAACCTCATTCATATTTCAAGCAATTTCTCGATCGTCAAAGGAGATATACTAACTGGAAAGAGATTAATAAAGTTGTCAGTTCTTTATTAACTTTATAAATTAGATATTTCTGATTTTCATTTGCAAACAAGATTGTTATATTTATTGGAAAAAGTTTATATTTCAATAATTCAATGAGAGGTTTTTTCTGAGTATTTCTTGAAATGAGCGGATTTTAACAAGTATTATGTTTTTCATCTAAACGGATTTAGTATCATTGAATTCTCATTGTAGTAATTTAACGTTTCCAGTATGATAACAAAGCGTTGATGTTTAAATAGTCGAGTAAGAAAAGCTTTTAAAAAAATTAGATAATTTTGAAGTTTTGAAACTAATTAAAAGAATTCTTATGTTATGAGGTCTATTTTATCGTGTGTTTTGGTCTCGATTAATAATATCTGACAAATTTGTTCTTGATCCTCATATTGTCCTTCCAACTGACAATCGGTCTCTTGCTATTTTCAATGCCATTGTCCGCCATTCCACCCACACAATGATTATTACAAAGTTAGTTGAAATTAAAGAATAAAAATCAATAAGACAGGCTAGCATGAACTTTGTTTTAATACAAAATGTTAAAAATATTATATATATTGAAATATTGTTACACACGGGTAAAAAAGAAGACAAACCAAAGCATGTATGAGAATTGTACAAAAGACTAATCCTGTCTTCCCAAGTCTTTGAGCCTTTCTCAGGGCGCGGTCACTCTAAATATTATTAGCTGGCTGTCTCCATTGGCTACAATCCTGTGGCAGATGGACACCTTCATGTGAGGATTTTCCCAAAATACTTTATTTGGAGTTTGGAGATCTTTTTAGTCTTGTGTGCTCGACCTTTTCTTTTACTACCAATAGTTTTTGTGTTCCAGGTCTTCTGACTATGTGGCCACAGTTTTTTTATTTTAAATAATAAGAATACTCCTAATCTAAAAAATTAATCAGCATGGTTTCTTTAACCAAATGTTCCTAAGATTGTTTGTAAACTAGATGTCATCTGGTTGATCGCTGCTTTTTTTACATAAAGTACCGGTTTATTTCTTATTTCTGCACAGCACAGCACTGCCTCTGCTTTTTACTAATTGCTCAAGTCTTTGTTGTAGCTACAATGCACAACACTAACTAAGACTTGTCACATTATACAAGCTCGAACGGTTTAGCCCTCTTGAGCCTTCACATTTGGGGTTGATTGACAAGAAGCTGAAGTACTGCATTTTTGAAATAATGCTTATAAAGCCTCTCTTTATGTCTTCTGGGGACTTTCTTCATTTTATTTAAAATAGATTCGACTTGAAAATCTCTACGTAAATCATTATTCCGAACATACCAAGAAGTACCTTCAATATTCCTTAGTATTCTATTCTTGGGTGTTTCTAAATTACTATAATTGATTTTTTAGTACGGCCCCATAATTGTAGGCCATAAATTCACACCGGTTTCAAAAAGTCAAAGTCAAAAAGTCAAAGTTGTAAGTCAGTACTTTGTTCTGGATGAAAAGTTAAGAGTACCTACTTATTAGCCAATACATATTTTTGTACTTTATCTTCAACTGTTCAGTTTTCTTTTTGACACGCTACTTCCTTTTGAGTTTGACGTCTAGATTTAAACTGAGCTTTCGCTGTTTTTTTTATAGGAACAATGCTGATTGCAATATATGATAATTAAGAGACTTATTGCTATTACATTATGATGTTAATTTATGGTTATTTTATCACACTTCCGGTATAATTATGACCTCTGCAGTTTTCCAAAAGGTGGAAACATTTTTAACTCTAAAACGTGCGTTTATTAAGGTAAGCTTTACCATGGATTTTCTAGATAATATTTTTAGTATCTCACCATTGATCAAGTCAAACCCAGGCGAGTTTTTTTTGTGTTGATGTTCTTGAATTATTTTTGAACTTCTTTTATAATAGTCAATAATTGTATGTTATTATAATCAGTATCTACTCGTGCATCATCTACATGAGTTTCCCCAGGGTTTAGTTAAAGTGTATTTATTAAGTAATCATCGAACGCATCCACATGTTCTGTTTTTTTTTTCGTAAAGAAGGTTTATGTTAAACTGTTTTATTTATCTTTCTGGCCGCCTGCTGGAGGGAAAAATTGGTGCATTCATCATCATTGAGTTCCCTCAGCTAACAACTGATTGACTCGTTTTTAATTTTAGCCATGTCTCTTTGCAGCGGTTGTGTGAGCCTGTTTAGTTTATTTTTATTTTTAGCTATCCAAATCCTCTGCCATACCTTTCTAGTCATTCTTACTTTCTGAATCAACTCTTATCAACTCTCTAATTTCTTTGGGGTAGTTGTATCCTACTGTTTTTCTTTGGTTTATTAATATAGTGTTTCGTGCAACATATTGAATGTTTATAATAAATAGCTCAGGTTATCGTTTCAATTGTTCTATCTTTTGAATAAATTTATTAAATTCAATTTTCTCATTAATTTTTTATTGAAAGTTTACCCAGTCCGAAAACTTATTGGTCAATGCAGGTTTCACTTCAGTGGTAACAATTTGCTCACTAATGGTAGGCAGAATTGGGGGGTGATCAGATATAAGCTCCTTTACACCCTCTATTTTTATAAAATTTGTTGCTATACCTCTGGATATGAAAAAATCTAAAAGATCTGAAGGTGGATGGATCTACATTTTTGTCCAGTCACAACATGCTGCAATTTTTTACCTTTAAGTGTTGAGAGCCTGTAGCCCTGAAGCCAAGGTTGATAAAAAGTTAACATAATCTTTTCTTTTGAGATTCTGTTTAGGAGGGAAATATGCATATGCAATGTTAAGTGTTTATTTCTTAGTTTTAATACCGATAACCTTGATACTGATTGTCTATTTAAATTATTAACTGCAATTAAACATATATCGATTTTCTGTTTTTGTAGGGATACTAATAACTCTTGCTGGTATTGTATGAGTCCATTTGTATTCCATTGGAGTATCCTTAGTGAGAGAGCCCACCAAAGTGGCGTGGTACGTGGCAAGTGGCAAGTAGCACGCGTCTAGCATAATGTAATCAATGAAAACGAATGATTCAGCGCACAATAAAATGAAAGTGACGTCATTCATTCTAATCATTCGTTTTCATTGGTTACATTTTAAGAAACATGCTAGACGCTTGCTACTTGCTACGTGCTACTTGCCACGCCACTTTGGTCCACTCGCCGCGAGCGCCCACCAAAGTGGCGTGGCAGTGGCAAGTAGCAAGTAGCACGCGTCTAGCATAATGTAACCAATCCTAACGAATGATTAGAATGAATGACGTTACTGTCATTTTGGTGTAAACTGAATCATTCGTTTTCATTGGTTACATTATGCTAGACGCGTGCTACTTGCTACTTGCCACTGCCACGCCACTTTGGTGGGCGCTCGCCCTAAGGTCCAAGGGGCAATAAATTTTTATTAAGATCTGACAGATTTTAAGTCTTTCTAGCCTTTCAAGTACTTTTTTATTAAATTCTTCTAGTTTACTTATTTTCTTCATTATTTCTTGCAACATTTTAGCTACTATATCTGTATTATTTTCTGCTTCTAGTTGTGTTAATTGCTTATATAAGATACTCCAGCACTTCTTAAAGTTCGGTGTCCATTTTCTATATTTTTTTATATATAGTATGCTCTTATTAGCCTTGTTATTTGTATTTTTATTTTTAAGTGTTTGTAGAGCTTTTGCAGTGTTACATTCTCTATAATTATCAGAATGGTCATTACCGCAATGAACACACCTTGGAGTTATATGTTTGGATTTTTTACTGTCATGCTATAATTTGCCTACCATATTGGGTTGGTAGGCAAATTATAAGGGGTTGGTACTGGGCTGGAGATTTTGTTTAGGTTGGAGAGCTGGGTCGTAAGTAAGTGAATAAAGGAGGGACTGGAAGGGATAACTTCAAAGAGAGAAATTAAAAAAAATACTTACATAGATCTCCTTGGCAACACACACAAGAAGGTTCCTAAACTATTTGAATTTGGACGCCGTTTAAAAGAATCCTTTTGCTGGATAGAACAGAAGACTTTTTTCCTAAAAAATATAAAAGGGTGAAAACCTTTTTAAAGGAAATAATTCTACAAGTCCTGGTTTGGAGATAGAAACATTACATATTTATTATCACCCATTGTAAGTCAGCATGTGAAGTGTCACATCAACAGTTATTGCAAGTAATATTAACAACATATATTAACAAAACTTACAATGGCAATGGCCTTATTTGTAACGGTTTACAACAAACTTCAGACGTTGGGGACACTTTGAAGAATTTTAATTATTATTAAAATGAAAAAATCTAAATGTTTCAACTGAGCTTACATTGAGATTAAATTTAAACAAAACAATTTAAATTTATGGTTATGTACCAAATGTCCAAAAAGGATAATACTGACTGTCATATGTCGAAGTGCAATATTAAACCGTTTTGAAATAATAATTAAATTTTAAAATTATTTTCATTTAACTAATATGGTAATTAGCTAATCCAAAAAACTTATAATTTCATTTATTACCAATTTTTTAGTTTGCAATGAAAGCCATTTTTTATTAATAAAAAATTGTTTATTTTTTTTTAATTTGATTAAAAGTATCTGGTATCACTGGCTAATTTATTTTCTTTAAGAAAGTTTTTGGTATCGGAATTAAACTAAAACACTGCAAACAACACACAACTGTGTCCCACACAAGCTGAAAGTTGGTCTGAAGTGAGCAAGGAACACAAATATACAACTCTTTGGACGGTGTACACTGATTCGGGCTTCGGATTATCCTGGATGACAACAAACTGCAGTCTTCAAAGCCTTGGCCACCTATTTCCTTCTTAAAACCATGTCGAGCTCTGAAATGGTTGGAAACACCGTTTTACAAAACTCAACAAAAACTGTCAATTAACATTTTGATACAAATTCAACTCTCAATTTAAAAAAATATGTCGGCTTTGAAGACTATCTCTTCAAAATCTCCATCTTAACTTAACTTTACATTACTGTATTCTAAATAACAAAAAAGAAATAACGAAAAATCATTACGAATTTAAAAAAGAAAAATTCGGACTAAACAATGACCTGACTCCTATCGTGGTCTATTGCAGACTGATTTCATCATTCTAGAGTCGGTCTCTTTTCCCCATCAGCGAAAAGATTCCTGTTTATTTGACGCGCAAAATATCCTAAAGCAGCATCACGATCAAATAAATACCCATCTGTGTTATATAAACAAAACTTAAAATGTTAAAATCATCAATCTAGACGCAAAAAGACTAAGAATATTTTTCGGTGTTTTAACATGCGCAAAAGTAAATAGAAATGCTACATTACCGTCTTTGGTTAGATGCTTTCCAATGAATTTGACACATCTTGGTTTCCTTTTGCAGTAATTCTGCGTGTGCCCGTATTCCTGGCAGCGCTTGCATTGGGGCAGCACTTAAGGTTTTTCTGATATTCTCTCTTTGTATTCTCAGATGCAATATTTTTGTGCAATAATAGCATAGATTTTTTTAAAATCTTTATCTTTATCAAATATTTTACTTTGTTCCAACTTGTCTTGAGTAAAATGTCTTAAATAATCTTTCCTATCAGCCTCTCTTGGCTAACTCTTGTTTTTTTCCAACCCCGAATGGCTATTAGGTTTCCAAGGGCAGACGGGTCACTACATTTACTTCTACTACATACTCTTCATAAATCCTGGTCCTCCAAGTGTGGGGGTTTGAACGATGGGCCAGCACCCCTTCTTCTAGCAAAAAGTTATTTGCTAAAAATTTCGATCAAGAGCTTCGGAATAAGGACGGAAACAAAAGACGACGACTGCTACGAAAAAGGACTATAAGATTGGCACCATGGAATGTACAAGGTCTAAGAACCAAGAAAACTGGAGTTTTTCAAGAATTAGAACGACAAAAAATAGAAATATGCCTTCTTACAGAAACAAAAAAGAACGGAAAGGCAAATGAAATCAAGAACGACTATATTCATTTATACAGTGGAGTTGAAAAATCATTAAGAGCAAAAAGAGGTGTGTCTATAGCTGTGCATACAAAACTCAAAAACAATATCAAGAGTTGGGAAGAGAAAGACGAGCAGATCATTATGATGGATCTTGAGAAACATGGGGAGACGATAGTTATAATAGGAGTATATGCTCCTAGTGACGATTCTGATACAAAAGTTAAGGATGAATTTTATGACAAATTGCTTGACGTGTTGACTCATGTAAACTAATCCAAAGAAATATGCCTAGTAGGAAATTGCAATGCTCGGGTAGGCAAAAAATTACAAGACAATGTGATAGGATATGGTGAAGACAAAATAAACAACAACGGAGAGCGACTCATTGATCTTCGTGAAACATTACAGATTAAAATAATGAATGGATTTTATCAGTACAAAGATATACATAAATTTACCTGGGAACAACCAAAGAAAAAGATAAAATCTATAATCGACTATCTCATTCAACCAGAAAACAAAAGGCTCCAAACAAATAATGTAAGGGTGTATCGTGGTGCCGAATGCGCATCTGACCACTATATGGTGGTCGCAAAAATAACCATACACTACAGGAAAGTAAACAAGAACAAAATTGAGCAGGAGAAGGTAGCAGCTTCCACAAAGATAATATATAATATTGATAGCCTAAAACAAGAATCAGTACAATTTCTCTACAAACTTAGACTGGCCTCAAAACTAACTCACTCAACTCGAAGAGAAACAGCCGAAAAATAATATCAAGATATAAAAAATTGCATTCATCAGGCGGCCAAAGAGGCATTGGGGTACGAAGAAGCTGACAAAAGAAAAAATCCTGAGTGGTGGAACAAAGAAGTAGGAAAATTAATTAAAGATAAAAAAAGCTTATCAAACATGGCCATCCACGAAAGACTCAGAAGACCGTATAATTTACAGCAGACTCAACAGGGAAGCAAAGAAGGAAGTCGCTAAAAGAAAAAAACGAAATGTGGGAAGAGGAATGCGAAGAGATGGACCGATGCTTAGGAGGAACCAAAGGGACACAAGGTTGGAAATTCATAAAAAGTATTAGAAAAGAAAGAAACGATGAGGGAAATATAAACCTGATTCAAAATAAAAAGTGGGAAAAATATTACAAAACGCTATTACCAAAAAGTAGGCACGAATTTATGGAAAGACCTGACCATATCTCAATGACAGAAAACTCAGAGGTGCATGAGATAAACAAATAAAAACTGAAAACAGAGTTGAAACAAGTGAAAAATGGAAAAATACCCGGGCCTGGAGACATTCCCACCGAGTTGGTGAAACATGGACTGGATGCTCTTTTGGAAAGCGTAGTGAATATTTTTAATAAATGCTTAATTGAAGGTCAAATGATTCCAGACGATTGGAATTTGGCCCATATTAGTCTTATTTATAAAAAGGAAGACAGGAAAGAGTGCGGAAATTATAGAGGCATTAGCGTAACTAGCTCGCTGGGAAGGTTATGTGGTCGTATATTTAAAAGAAAAATATAAGAGGAGCATAAAGATATTGAAGAACAAAGCGGCTTCAGAGCAGGAAGATCGTGCGTGGACAACACATTTACCCTTCAACAAGTAATTGAAAAACGAACAGCTCGAAACCGCTCTACGCATCTGGTATTTATAGATCTTGAAAAGGCTTGTAATACAGTTCCTTTAAAACTCTTATTTAGTGTCTTGACGAAAACGGACCTTAGTAAAACATATCTGTAAGCAATAATGAACATCTATAAATGTCCTCAAAGCACTGTAAAAACAGTAAATACTTTCTCAAGGGTATTTACAGTAACGAAAGCCTTGAGACAAGGATGTTGTCTTTCCCCCATCCTATTCAAAATATAAATCCAAGAAGCACTGCACCAATGGAGACAAAAATGTGCGGGAATGGGGTTGAAGCTTAACAACGATTGTCTGACAACGCTGTTCTTTGCAGACGATCAAGTACTAATTGTAAGCTGTGAAGAAGATGCAGATTATATGCTTAGAAATCTCAAAGATGAATACGAAAAAAGTAAAAAGTGAAAGTTACGTTTTATCTTTCCCGGTTAGTATTTGATTTACCTCCAGTAGATCTATTGAAGCCTTTGTTCTTTAGGGCTTCTAAACTTTGTTCAGCGTTGCAAAAATGATGTAATTTTCTTGCAACTAACTTGATAGGTCTTATCCGTTTGTTTTCACATAAAAACCATTCCATATCCGCATTATTTAAGACTCCCGGATGCATCCGAGTCAGTGAGGTTGATTTTCATATTTCCTTCAGCCTCACACATCGTTGCCATATCTTTGCCTGGAATTGTATCTTATTTTGATGTAAATAATTTGATATTTCGTTATATTTTTGTACATTAATAATTATAAGTAGGTGAGGTTTTATATTCATTGTTGCAGTTTATTACTTTTGGTGTTAGTTTTATGGGATTGTAACTGTGGTGAGTAGCTAGCTTTGCTTTTTTGAGTTTCTAATCATAATCCATCTCTCTTCCTGCTTAGTTTTTTATTCATCTGTATGATATTTGGTTTGATCTTTTTTACTGGTCTCCTCAATTGGTTCTATTTTATTTTAAATTATTTCAACTTGTATTTGAAGCTGTTTAATAATGAATTCTAATTTTAAATTCAATGTCCTGGACTAAAACAAGTTCCGAGAACTGATACTTCCAATCCTAGAGAAGTTTTGAATCTTTTGTTTAATGCCGAAATTCTTGAACTCACTTTAGAAGCGCATTTAGAAAATAGCGGATTTTTAGACAAAACGTTTATTAATTTACATTTTCGACTTCAATTTTTAAATCAAATCCTGAACAAATTAGATGAATATTTGCTACAAACGGATCACATGACTCACCAATTGTAAAAACAAGTATTGATAGTTATTCAACAAAGATTCATCCAAAGGACAAAAGTATAAATAAAATTAAACTAATTACTATGTTCGTTTCAAAGAGCTTTCTTCTGTGACGAAGTGGCAATTTTTATACGTCTGCCATTACGGGTTAAACGAATTTACTCACAATTTAAATTCATTTATCAGCTTTACAAATTATTTACTTTCCACGAACAAAAATACCACGAATTTTACTTAAATTTTTAATTTGCATGTAACTTATTACACTTATTCTTTTTATAAAACAGGAACTCTAAGCCATTTATGATAGAGTAAAATAAACTTATCTATCTGTAAAATATGGTTAGTAAACAATATGTCACTGCTCAAGGAACAGTGTCCAGAAGTATGCCGATGTGACGTTGTCACGCGATGCGATTATTATCGATCCTGCATTTTAAGTTTTAAAATAGGTATTTATTTAATAAAGCTATATCTTCAAGATACAAGATGCATGATGATCGAAATACAAGTTTTGACTGGAAAAGGGAAAACAAAATTAATACACTTTTTAGACTTTAACAAAATTATTATGAAAATCAGACAATGTATAAAATAAAATTTCGGGAAGGTGGAGTGAAAAATTCATTTAATAATTTAAAATAAATCAAATTTCAAAAATAATGATTCTTGACCTCTAAGGCAGTGGTTCTCAAACTGTTTTAGTCGCGACATCCTTTGGAAAAATTCGAACGTAAATACGAGGTTCGAATCGTTTTATAAAGCCTGTTTATCCGCTTTTTGTCGATTAAAGATGATAAATATAATAAAAGGGGAAAGTTATGAAGTAAAATGTTGATTTTATTGACAGCTACTGGTAATTACACAATATGATGTTCGTTAGGTAACTACTTATGATAAACTGTTCTCAAATGAGCTCAAATCACCAATTTATAATCTTACAAATAATTCATACCTCAGCACAGAGGTTATTGCTTTCTATCATACCATACCAACAAACTTCGAACTATTTGCCTTCATTACAATTTAATTCAGGCCTTAATTGCGACACTTAGGAAGTTCAATTAGAAAATATATTATTCGGCAATTTATTTAGTTGTAGGTAAACGAACTAATTATTAAAATAATATACGATATGGTTTTACAATGGCTTACTTGTACACGGTGAAACTATAAAAGATTAAGAAGTTAAGAATAATGTGAGATTACAAATTAAGGGATTAATTTGTGATTGAACACCCTTGTAGGGCTAAAAGTATTTCGAGGCCCTAGCCAGAAATTTATAATTTGTATCAACCAATTGTCATATTGTCATATGAAAATAGCCATAAGCACAATTGTAAAAAAATCTTTGTAATAGCACAATAGCATAATATAAAAGCAGAATAGTAAAATCCGGAATTGAGAGGCTTTTGGATTGCCATATATTTACCGTTAGCGCTCCCTACGCAGTTGGGAAAATTTCATTGATTATCGAATTCCTGAGCAACTTCAGTCCATCCATCATACATTTCGTAACCTAGACGAGAAATAATAAAAGAAACTTGCATTTTAATTACATAGTAATTAAATTAACACAATAATATATGTATTGGTATTAATAACATGCTTTTGTGTTTTGTAAGCTTTCGTTTCTCGTTTTTTATTTTTCGTTATAGCCATTTCGATTCCGAAACTACAGCGTCTCCTTCTAGCCTAGTTGTTACTTCTTCTTCTTCTGGTTCCATGACCGTTATCGATCGTTGGATATCATGTTGGCTACCTTATTGGCTATTGTGACTTTATTGACAGCAGCTCTAAATAACGATGTAGTTGATTTTCCATACCATTGCCTTAGATTTTTCAGCCATGATGTTTTTGTAGTTGTAACGCCAACTTCCAAATCTGCCGTTCTTAAAAAAAAAGCTTACTTCCTAAAAAGCAGTGTTACAAAAGAAAAGCAGGGCCAGACGGTACTAAACAGTTAGTGAGACTAGCAACTGAGTATTTCAATCAACCTGAGACTGAAGATTTCTTGCTACTGGATGGGATATGAAATTGAAAAAGGTTGCAATGGACCAATGACGCTTTGAGGAAAAAATAATTAATGAGCTAATATTTTTAAAGCAGAAATGGGTACCTTGACTAGAGATAGTCAGATAGAGTGCGTTGGACGATGTCGCCACCTTCACCAGCGACATTTTCTTTGAATACTTGGCAATGGTACCCTATATCAGCTCCCCCAGAAGTAAGTCAGATCTCAGCGCGACGCCAAGAACCACTTGATGAAGAAAATATTATTAACTTCTTCTCCTCATTTGTCATATTATAAACTTGTACGCTTATTTGTGGATTATAAATTTTACTTATTTGCTTAATAGTCATACTTGAAACACAACTACCTGAATGTTTTCCTTCAATGTTTTGGAGTTGCTGAGCAAGTTCCTATTATAATGCACTGCAGATAGTTAGACGAGCAATGGCGCAAGTGAATTTCAGGTCTTCTGAATGTATGCCAGATTCAGGTACCTCAGTATAAGGAAAAATCTGTGAGTTGCAGAATTTACTTTACGCATATTTCTATCCCTCTTTTCGATGTTGTGGCGTACTAACGCAAGTATATAATCTAAACTTTTTTGGTTTATTCTCAAAAAGTTCCCTGTAATCCTCTGGTTTTGAATCACACAGAAAATTTAGTTAATGTTCATGGATGAAACGGTTTCTCATTTTGTACCACACCTTGGACCACCGTCGTTTTCTCTTCTGTTCTTTTTTACGATTGGGGGCAATCAGTGTTAAGGAGAGGAATCTGAATTTAAAACCATTGTTCACCAAACTCAACAACAAGAACAAAACAAAACCACAGAACCAATGTAACGTGTGAGCTATACGTCGATTACTGATAAGAGGGTTTTTATAAAAAATATTAAAGAGCTTTGAAGATTGAAGGGATTTAAAAATTATTTAGTGCACTTATGTACCTCAAAAAAAGAACATTCAAGTTAAAAATATCTTTCACATGACTTGCACTTTAGTTTTATTCGCGGAGTTTTTTTTTTTGAGCTTCGGCACGTCCAGAATCTCTCTGAAGTGTTTCATAACAAACAACGTATCGGCGTCTGCTATTGGTTACAACATCTTCCAAAGAATGTTGACGATCTTCGACAACATTCTGCGTATGCTAATAATCAAAATCTAAGAGTCTGTTTACGATCATGCTTGAATTTTGTGATGGACAGTTTTTCGTTTGCTACTTCTTGGTGCAAAACATGTGTGTTTACTAATGCACTACCAATAAGAGGCGCAATGGCTAATTTACAGTACTACTTCACCGCTCTGCGTAGTGAGATTGTATACGACTTCATTTGATCGGAAAGATCAATGTAGGCTTTATTTGTGTTGTAGTCCATAATAGCAGCAGGATTTTGCACTTCTTTATTAGCGCCCGTTTTGATAGTCTGTAACTCATCGGTGTGTTTGGTGAATAAAATAAGAACGTTTCTCTTATCCTTATAATTTTGGATAACTATATCTAAGTTGCTTTCAGCTGCCTCGGTCTCTCCTTTTTTAGATTTTTATCAAGAACTTGTTTGGAATTAAAATAAAATCCACAAGGAAAAATTCCTGTAGCTGGCTGTATACCACGTATAACAAAAAGAGGTTAATCTTTGTAAATGGGTATATTTATTTAAAAAACCCTTAAAAGGCCACATCAATAGAACAAACGTTTTCGGACTACACAGTCCATCATCAGGTTATTAAAATCGAAAATGCTAGGTCATAATTTGGTGGCTCAGGCATTATGACCTAGCATTTTCGATTTTAATAACCTGATGATGGACTGTGTAGTCCGAAAACGTTTGTTCTATTGATGTGGCCCTTTTAAGGGTTTTTTAAATAAATATACCCATTTACAAAGATTAACCTCTTTTTGTTTGGAATTCATTTTTCGATTCGAGCGAAGTGTCCCAACTAATTAAGTGTTTTTGGCAAGTAAAGCATGGGCCAATTTGACACTTGTATAATAATTTGTCAAGTAAGTCATTCGCAAGACTGAGTACTACGTTTTGAGATGAAGATTGGCCATCTACCCGGTCTTGTCCACTGTAAATCAACATATTTAAGTATATCCCTTTTTGATGAACAGTTTGTAAAGTTTAATTCCAAACTTTTGCCTTTTATTTTTGATGTATTGTCGAAAAGACAACCGACCTCGGAAAGGAAACAGGTTTTGTCAATGCAAATGGCTTCCGTCGGTGTAAAATAACGTTGAAAATTCGTATTGAGCTTTTCTGTGGAAGTTATTTTCTGCAACCTGTCTGTCGACACAGTTTCATTATTGCTAACATGCCACATTTTCAACATTATTTGGAATCGATTACCAGACATTACAGCTTTTATGGCATTCTGATATATGTTCATTTTTGACCAATACGATTCAATACTTGGGTATTGAACAAGTCCCATCGAAATAATTATGCCGATAAATTTTTTCATTTCGTCAACTTCATTTCGTTCACTTGTATCCTGTCACTGACGAACTCTGGCTCCTCGTGTAACTTCTTTGGCCAGACACGGAGCTGCGTACCTATTTGTTTCCGTGACCATTATTTTGAGCAAGTCTTCGTCTAAAAATAGATAGTAGAACTTCAGCGGCGATTTAGCATAATAGTGTTCATAAAATTGCAGATTCACTCCGGGATTAGCCCCGGTAAAGACAAAGTTCTTCAAATTCGATCCAGTTACGGAACTTCATATAAGCTGGTCCCCATTGACAGATTCCTCGTCACTACTACTTGAACCAATATTGTCTTAAATAACATGTTCAATTGTTTGAATGACTAAATCTTGGTTATCTGGTGCATTTGAGCAATTTAGCTGTGGCGAATTTGCTCGTACTTTGGTGCGTTTCGCTAACGGTTGTTTTTCTGTGAAATCGTCAGATTGTTCCTCACTAATTGGAATGTATTCATAAGATGATTCACCAAAGAGCTGGTCTTCGTTTTTATCACATCACGTCTCCTAAAATAAAAATGCCAAAATTATTTCTGAGTTTACAAAAAAAAAACGTTATCTAGTATTATTTTTATACTAGCCTCTACGAAACAAAATCTGGTGTCATTTAATATATTTTTGTTTGTTTTAAGTATGTTATAAAAGAGCATCATCAATAATCACTTAAAATTTGCATATTTCGTATTTCAATAAAAAAGATTTACCTGCCACAATAGCTGCAACCTTTTTTGCTCTTTTTCATGACATTAACTTTTTAGGTTTTATCACAACTCAACCTTTTTAGGAAAGGCTACACCCGATTCAATAAACAGTAACATGCGATACAGCACAGGTTCGACTGAGACAGAAATTACCGCTATGATAAATAACGTTGCGTCGGTATGGGGGCAGTTTGGTACTAGTAGTACAAGAAGCTCAACAGCGTTCGAGGATATTAAAACTACTCTTTGAAAAAGAAAAAAAAGTTGGCCGAAAGGACCGATTTTATTTTGGTATTACGGCAGTCAACGTGTTAATTATTTTTAATAAAATTTTAATTTTTTTTAAGTTTTCACCATTTTTTACATTTGTTTATGAATAAATGGACCAATACAATGTTACTGAAGCTTACTTTAGCCATTTAAAATTGTCAATTTGTATTTTAGTCCTACATGAACGCAAATCTAATAAATGCATTGTATAAAATGAGATTGGATTTTATACAAATGTGTAAATACAAAATAGTCATTTTACTCTTAATGTATAATTCGAGCTAACCAATAATCTATAAATTTTTCCCATGTAAACCTGCACAGGTTCATACTCTCGTGTCAGAAATAGGATTGCACTAATATTTACATAGTTAACATATTCTAAAGGCACCGTAATATGCAAATAAGTTGCAAATTGTTTCGACAATAAACATGGGGTAATTTTCAACAGAATTTGTAATGTTTGAACGTAATATCATATTCCTTTATACAATCTGGTTAAAATTGCTTCCGGTACCGTAGGGGAAAATGAGAAAGTTTCAAAAAGTCTTTTGTATTCTACGGTAGATGAGCATTTAGAAAAAGAATTATTATTTAATATTTTAATTAGTTTTAATACCTAAATTTTTAATATTATTAATAAATAATTTAGATAATTTGTATGAGACTATTAACTACTCTTTGGAAACATACGTTTTTGTTAATCTTCGCATTTAAACAAAAGACTTTAGCTGCTTAAGATGACGATAATGGCCGCCAATTGTATTGAAAAATCAAGAAAATCTTCATGTAGTGCTTAAAAAAATGTAACTGCTCTTATTTTCAGATCATTAGTCTCTCATAACCTAAAAAGATATTAAAATTGCTTTGATACTAATCATCATAGGGGATTCTTTATTTTGTAATTTCTACGATATGGTATTTATTATATTATAATTTAATTTCTTGGCGCGAAATTAAAATTCCACACTGCATTTCAAATTGTTATAGTCGATAAAAAGTATTAAAGCCATAAAATAGATAAATAAATAGAACAGAATAGAATAGAAATATGCTTTATTGTCACTAAAAATTATACAATTTTATGGATAAAGCTACAAAAAGTCAAAAAATTATCACAAAATAAAAGACAATAAAATATAAAATCCATTGCAAAACTTAACTAAAGTGTAAAAAAGCTCTTCCAGTAAATAATATTCTCTTTCAAATAGATAGGCTTGTGTCAATGAAAAAAGTTTTTTTGTCGAGTATACCAATATAGATTTCTTTACTGAGTCGACGAAATCGGTAAATACACAACACATCAAAGGTTGAATTTTTGGTGGAGTAGCTATGAATAGGTCTTGCTGGAAAAACATATTATAGGTGTTTACGTATTAAGCAAATAGTTTTTAGAATATAATAAGGGAAAAGTTATAATCCCGTGATTTTTTAAGCAGCTTCTGCAATGTGTTATTCTACTGAGGATAAAAAGATACCGTATTGCTCTTTTTTGTAATTTAAAAATAACATCACATTGGGCAGCTGTACTAGAACCCCAAAAAGGAAGGTCATATCGAAGATGAGACTCGAACAAAAACAATATATTATTTTGTTTTTTGTTTAGTTATTTTGGAAGATGCTAAATTGATTTCATTTCGAAACATATCTTATTACATAGCAGACTGAGGCTAGTTTGTTACTTAACAAATCGATATGAAGGGACCATTTAAGGTGTCTGTCTATAAAAATACCAAAAATTTTCCAGAATCAACGAGACTAATCTGGCTGTTATCAAGAATCAAGGGTTGAAAGCTCTTTATAGGTTAATGCTACTCTCTTATCCACGTTAAAAAAGAGTTAATTAGAGTCGGACCAGGTTTTTATTTTAAGTAGGTCAGAAGCTATAATTGGGTGAAGAGTTGCAATATTACAGTAATACTAGGTAATACTGGGTATCATCACCGAGAAGAAAAAAATTTCCGTCGATTTTTAAGTTAGTGATTTATAGACTCAATAGGTCTATAGTTGCAGACATTAGATTTTTCACTATCCTTCTAAAGGAATCGTTAATATTGAGACCAGGACTTCCAACAATTTTTTTGGAAAATTTAAAAAAATTTTTATGAATATTCCATCAGTATTACAGGAAGATTTACTTTTAATACTACTGATGTTTAAATCAGTTCAGATTTATCAACTGGTCTTATAAAGAATGAACTGGAGTCCTTTTTTAAATTGGGAAGATATAAAATAGGATCTTGTTGTGGTAAAATAGTTCATGTTATATTTTTACTCACATTAACAAAGTATTTATTTAGATTTTCAGGGTTTGGAGGAGAAAATGTTTGAACTGTGTTAGTTTTATTTCGAAGATGATGGACCAAGTTTTTCTTGGAACATTTTTAGAGCTTCCCAGACGATATGGATAGTTTGGATAGATTTCTTTTTAGCTGTTTTAATAAGTTTTACCTATTCATACAAACTGAGCTACATTCTTAAAAACAAAAGATACCCACAGCATCTTAAGACCAAAGTATATAATCAATGCGTACTTCCTGTTCTTACTTATGGTTCCCAAACGTGGACATTTACAAAAGCAAACATGGACAAAATCATAAAAACCCAAAGAGCAATGGAAAGACAAATGTTGCACATAAGATTAATGGATAAGAAGAGAAACGAGTGGATAAGAGAGAAAACAAAAGTGAGGGATATTAGACAAGAAGTTGCAAAATTGAAATGGAGATTTGCCGGACACAATATAAGACAAAAAGAAGACCGATGGAACAAAATTCTTATAAGTTGGAGACCGTGGGAATATAAACGAAGCAGAGGAAGGCCCCAAATGAGATGGGCAGATGATATCAAGAAGCACGTGGGCTCTAGATGGATGACTGTAGCGACAGACAGAGAAGAATGGAAAAGAATTGGGGAGGTCTATGTCCAAAGATGGACCGAAGAAGGCTAATTAGATAGATAGATAGAATAAGTTTAAGATAGGTTCCTCTGTACTTGTAGATATATTCAGTGACAAAGGCGTTGGTAGTAAATTTCTTTATGTACAGTAGTGAAAGCATATTCTTGGGTGATATGAGGATACCTTTGGTGGTCAAGTGCTTGTGATTTTTTGACTTAATTTTAAGTAAAAGAAAAGCCTTATTGAAAATGCAGACAAGCCTATCTAAAAAAATGACTAAAAATTCTGATATAGGCTTGTTGTAAGGGATAGAGACACAGATTAGAGTGTCTAATAAGGTGGCAATATAGTGGGTCCAAAAAATGATGAAAAAAGAAACAACATCAAAAATTTCATAGAATCCGTAACATGTACTGAGTCTCATTACTGTAGAAGCAAGAGAAGTGTGAGGGTTTAATTTACCATGTGATTTAAATTTTAAGAAACTTGTCGACCATTATCTTTGAAGAGTGACTCAGTCTGTGCACGTGAAGCATAGTTATTTCATAAACTATGCGAATATCAACTACAACATCGCTTTGGAACTTCGCTGACTGACTGTTGCTCCACTTGCTTAAAAAAAAAGTTACAAAAGTTAACCATTAAGCATCGTGTTCTTTTTTCAAACTCCTTAAAATCCAAAACCCAACACAACTTACTTTTCTTTCGACTGCTAAAAAACTTAACAGTGCCTAGACTACCTAATGAAGCAGCATATTTCAGTTAACAAATAAACTAGAATAATTTTACAGTTGTTGCTGGAACTTCTGCCGATAAACTATGACCAACAAAAGTATTTTCTTACGTATGGACAGAAATTGACTCTTGAAAAGATTCTAATACAATAGTGTCAGCTTTGCCACATACTCTAAAGAATTTTGATTTTGTTGTAACATAGAAACAGTACGTTTGTTTACTGATGGTTGCGGCTGACAAAACAAAAATTCGATTATGATGGCAATGTTGGCTTATTGTTTTCTGGAAGAATCGCCAAATCACATTAAAAAATTGAGTTAATTTTTCGGATCGTCAGTCATTTCTTTATTCCGCCCGGTCATATTTTCGGCCTTATAGAAGAATACGTTAAAAAATGCCTGTTATCGTGGAAATTAGTGGCTACGACGAATAAATCAGAAAGCATTCCACTATACGGAAAATCGGTATCGATTGGGATGTGTTTAATTGGAGGACACAAACAAAACGAGTTATTAAGCTGTCTAGGTCATGGCACTTTGAACTTAAGGCAAAGTGGTTTATTTTTACAAAAAAAGGCATCAATGTTCTAGTCCAAGGTGAACACAATTATCGAAATGATGTTGGAAAAGCTAAAAAAAAGGCATTTATCAAACTTTACAAAAGTTTGTCTCTTTCTTTAATGGTTCCTAAGAAATCGCTTTAATGGAAAAATAATTAAAGCGAGATAAAGGGACTATTAATAATCTCCTTTCCAAACACTACGGAAAAAATTTTAAAAGCCTTCCTTAACTAAATTTTTACAAAGAACACTTAAAGACAGATTCTACCTCACCAGAAGAAACCGTTACTGGTTTGAAAAATTGCCAAAATACGAAAAATGACTATTTTTTTGTTTAAGCATGACTGATTAAAATTGCTTTTGATTTTTTTTTTTCGTGTTTTTTTTGTAACAATTTTGATAACATGTTAAAATTTTAAAAAATACATCTTAATACCGAAGTCTGAAGTAATCTATTACGATCTACTAAATATTTTTATTATGGTTTGAATGCAGTAGTGCAGAACTTTTTAGAGCGGCAGTCAACAGAGTCCGCATAGCCATGATGATTTCCAACCTTCGATAGAAGATGGAACTTAAAGAAGAAGAAATATTTTTAGGGTCACTATTTGTGCAAGTACAGTTGTTGTTTAAATAATCGCTCTCTGAAATAAACAAATTGAGTAACTTACAAATAATTTATTCGATTAAGCTGAGATTTAATAACCTTCAATAACTCATCAATTTCCATAATTCCAAGTTGTTATAATATATGTAGGAAAGATAGGGAAAAATATTTGGAAGAAAAAAAATTTGAAAACGAGGTCCAGGAAGAAGAAGAACATCTTGGTTAAAGAACCTCAGAATCTGGTTGAATACAACATCCCTGCAGATTTTCCGCGCTGCTGCAGATAAGATAAAGATTGTCATGATGATTGCCAACATTCGTAACGGATAGGCACATCAAGAGGAAGATAATATATGTCATCACGCAAAGTGTTTGCATCAAGCAAAGTTATTTATAAACATTTATAAATACTGTAAAAATAAGGGTTTATTGTAATTACTTCGTTCAATTGTTTATATATTTTGATTCAGAAAATAAAATAAATTATTGAGATCTACAACTTTTATTTGGAAAATATTTCTCTAAAATATATAAGAAACCTTTTATAAGTAAAAAAATGTTTTTTTATCGTTATGATTGTTAAAAAAACAACAAAACTGTAGGGGAAAGGATGAGGTAGCTAGTTCGATTATTTAAAAGTAAATTTTTGAAAAATATAGTTTCACTTTCCTACATTTGGTAGATAAAAAATAAATAAAACCTCAGAATACCAGCGATCCATTGGTCGCAAAATGGCGGAATCATTATTATTTCAAAAGCCAACGAGTCAACACCTCGGCTTCTTCTGATAGTAATACTAATAAAAAACTTGTCAGGTAATGTGATTTGTTATCAAGTAATTAATGAAAGTGAATAGTTTTTGTGACACAACTTGGTATGTACTTTTTAGAAAATATTATAATTGATACAAATACACTAATAGGCCAGGCATTGCGAATAATTTTCATTAAATATTTTGGCATCAAGAATATTTAAAATGATTTTTCAACCCACCGCTCCAAGCTACGCAGCTGTTACCACAAGCAAGCGATACTATTAAATTCTCTTTCGTATACACTCTCTTCGATTACATTAGGGCGATCGGTGAAATCGTAACACCATAGCGTATTACCCACGCTTCCCGCATATCCAACCAACGCATAAGCATCTTTCTTTCTTTTATTTCTGACG
Source organism: Diabrotica balteata (assembly GCA_918026665.1). Lineage (NCBI taxonomy): Eukaryota > Metazoa > Arthropoda > Insecta > Coleoptera > Chrysomelidae > Diabrotica > Diabrotica balteata. The sequence continues at coordinate 110,457,763 of OU898279.1, read as the reverse complement.
TCGATATTCTTCTCAAAAAGAATCCTGCCGTTTCCGTTAAAAATGAAATCGTCCACATCCGCAGACTTATTTCCCCAACTAAAAGATTGTTAATATCTAATGTATGTCCATCGATTCCAAATCAACTTATTAAGCAGGCATTAAAAAATAAACTTAGTCTGCAACTAGCCTCACTTGTATTCCAGATTCGTACTGGCTCACCCGAAGAAATATATATATATATATATATAGATATATATATTATATATATATATATATATATATATTAAGTTTTAGATGGTCTTTCTATGTTATACCAGATAAAGAAAATTTCGAAATACATACCTCTGTATTAATACATTTTGAAAACACTTCCTTCCAAATCTTCGTTACATTAGACAAACTAGAATTTTTTATAATATAAATACGGCTGAAACCTGCCAAAACTCACCGGATACCACTACTCACCCCCATTTCGCCCATGTACCTAATGAATATATTAACAATAGCCCCACCGCCCTTTCCGGCACCTCCCACACTTCTGCCCCAAATTCTCCCTCCGACAATTTATCTAACATCACACCCCTACCTTTAGATCAACCTTAACCTACACCTCCTACTATTACCCTCCTTAGAACAGCCCATTCAACTGACTCAAGCCTTAATTCCCCCCCTGTTATTGCCATTTCAGATCCCACTACTCATAGTACAATCGATCCACATTCCATCCATGACAACTCCTTTCGTACCCCCAAATCAGCTCCTAAGAAAAATCGAAAACCAAAGATACAAAACCCTCAGCCACTATCAGCCCGTCTGCCCGCTCAATCATAGAAAATCTTATAGCAGCAAACCCATCATCATTTTCAATTAACTCGCTACAACTAATTGCTTTTTTGAAAAATTCTTTCGGCTGAATGAATCCCTTAGCTGAAGCATACCAATTTACTACAAACAATAACGCCCTTTGATAACCTCAAACAAATCCACCATAATATCCCTGATAGATCACTTAAAAATCGTATAAATGACCCCTCCTTAGACAAAACCGACCTGCTTTAATTTATAACTTTCATATTCACTATAATTCAATGGAATTGCGACGGATATTATCCGCGTTTAGAACGTCTGAAGCTACTGATATCTCTCCACTACTCCACCTTCATTTGCTTACAGGAAACTTACTTCACGTAAACAAAGATTTTGAAGGGTATCACTACATCAGATCTGTCTACTAAAGGGCTACTGAAGGGGCATCTATATTTGCTTCCAAAGACCATTACTCTACTCTTCTTCCTCCGACTACCATTTTAAAGCTGTCATCATCACTACTTACTGCCCTAACAAACTTATCATATGCTCTATATACATCCATTCTGACTACATTCTAAGAGGAGTCCCACTATGTGGGGCTCCTCGCGTACATTTGGACGTGGTAAAGTTGTTGAAAATATTTTTGATTGCACTAGTTCATTTGTCTTCAATACGGGATCATACACCCACTTTAACATTGCTTCAGGTGCTTTTTCTGCCATCGGTCTAGGCATACGTGATCCCAAATCGGCCCCCAACTTATTCTGGCAAACAGCGGATGACCTTCATGACAGTAACCATTGTCCTATAATTTTACGTGACAACACCTAAGACCAAGTTTCAGTGAGAAGTTATTGGCGCTTGAACATGGCTAATTGGCCAGAATTCTTCAAAAAAATCTGAATCACTTATATGCGAATAACCTAACTCTAATAATATTGATGATTCCATAAAACTATTCTTAGACTCCATAATTAAAGCAGCATGAACTCATATTGGCAAAACCACAATTAGCTCCCGACATAAAGTTGTACCTTGGTGGAACTCTCAATGTGAACTCGCAATTCGACAATCAAAGACTGCGCTTAATCAATACCGCAAACATTAAAGTCCTAAAAATCTAATTAAGTATAAAAAACTGAAAGCCAAAGCCAAGTCAAGCAGAGCAAAAAACATCCTGGCATAAATAACTATGTATTGTCTTTGAATGACAACACAAATTTCTTCCAAATGTAGAAAAAAATTCCAAAAGTTCTGGGACAAAAAAATAACACCAACATTACCCATTTTATCTCTAACAGCACTTCTTCTAGCAACAGGCAAATTATTTGCAATGCCATGGCTAATACATTTAAGGAACAATTTCACAACAAACTCAATCCCCTTATTTCATCATCTACACAAGAACCACACATCTCCTACCAACTCACTTTATAGCACTTACAAGATATCGACAATATTAATTCTCTTTTCTCACTTTCTCAACTTACATCTGCTTTATCTTCATGAAAAAGTACTTCCGCCGGCCCTAATGATATCCCTTATATATTTTTTAAAAACCTACCCAAACGCTGCCTCACTTTTTTGTTAGACATATTTAATTCTGTATAGTCTTCTTAAATATTTCCTACTCAATGGAACACATCCGTAATTATACCTGTCCTAAAACATGGCCAAATACCAATCTTTCCTCAGTCCTATAGACCGATTTCTCTCACTTGCACCATGTGCAAATTATTAATGGAGAAGATGATAAACAGAGGTCTTTTATGGTTTATTGAAAAATAATAAATTTTACCTAAAAAACAATTTGATTTTCAATGACATCGTTCCACAAACGATAAACTCGTCCTTCTTCATACCCACATCGCCGAAGCTATTAATAAGAGTCAAGAAGTGATTGCCTTCATTTTTAATATTTAAGCTGCTTTCGATAAAATATTATTCTCGATAAACTATTATTATACGGCCCCAGTGGAAATATTTTTAAATTCATCAAGCACCTTTTTAGCTCTAGATCTTTCAGAGTCTCTGTAAATGGTTGTTTATCATCAACCCACATCCGACAAGACGGAGTCCCTCAGGGCTCTGTATTAAGCCCCACACTGTTTTTTCTTATCTATTAACCATATATGCCACAGTCTTCCCTGCCCAGTTAAATTTACTACATATGTGGATGACCTTGTAATTTATTGCCATGGTGTTGCGACCACTACTACTTGCAAACTTCTCCAAACATCAGTGAACTTATTACAAAATAGATTGACTGCAATCGGCCTGTCTGTCTCATCCACAAAATCGCAACTCATTAGACTCACCAGAAAAACTCTCCATTGCCCCTAAAATCTTACTGAATGGTTATTCAGGAATCTGGTAGATTCCCACTACCAATGGGGCGCTAGCGAATGTATACTATTAAAAGCATATAGGTCTCTTATTCGCTCTAAACTCGATTACGACAGCTTTATATATATATATATATATATATATTATATATATATATATATATATATATATATATATATATATATATTATATATATATATATATATATATATATATATATCAGCATCCAAAACATCCTTACAAAACCTTAATTTAGTACATAATACTGCCATCCGCCTCTGTTTAGGAGCTTTTCGTAGCAGTCCAGCTGAGAGCCTCTACCGCGAAGCCAACGAACCCCCTCTTTATCTTAGGCGCCAATATCTCCTCCTTTCTTATGCTGCCTCTACTTCAGCTAACCTTTCTAATCCAGTAGACACACTGCTGACATTACCTAACTATACTAGTACTCACCCTCCTGCCCCACGCATACAACCATCGCCCTCTTACTTCCAACTTTAATACCACATATAAATTTATCCCTAACTAACCCTCTTCCGATCCAGCAGAATTCTTCTTGGACCAAAACTTTACCGAAATTTAATGTGTCACTTACAAACTTTAGTAAGGCAGAAACCAACCAGGATTTGATTAGGAAATCCTTATTAGAAATTGTTAATTTTAAGAAATTCGATCGGGTCCTCTAAACTGACGCATCTAAGAGCGAAACTGGGGTTGGTTGTACGGTACCTACTAAGGAAACAGTCGTTAGTTCATGTCAAATACCCGCCACATGCAGCGTTCGCACTGGTGAACTGTATGCTATTTACCAAGCCTTCAAACTTTGCACAGCACCCAATCAACATATTTCCATTTGTACAGACTCCCTTGCCTCTATTAAGTCCATCAATAATCTATTTACTAATCACCCTCTTGTAGAAAATATCCATGACACTTACCAAAATTTTATCATCCACTACATCCATAACACTATTATATGGATTCCCTCCCACATCGGGATTAAGGATAACGACAACGCCGATCGCTTTGTCAAAGAAGCTGCTGTATACAATTGTACACTACGTAATATACAAATCGCCAGTGACCTAAAAACTAGTACGAAGAAACTCGTACGAAATTACTGACAGAATCATTGAAACCAATTCACTTCATTTTTACACCAAATAGATCAGACGCTGATATAACTAGAAATGAGGACACACCAGATTTACACATGGTCACCTAACGAATTCTGCACCTTAAATGGTATATGAAGAATTAAAACTATCATTAAAAAGTGTATTATCTGCCATATATTTAATGCTCAATTTGCATAACAGGTAATGTCTCTTTTGCTTTTGGATCAAGTTCAACAGGCTCGTCCATTTTCTGAAACTGGAAGAGATTTTTCTGGTCCAAGCGCAAAGATACAATGCAGTAGAAATAAGGCATGTCATGCTGATTGTATGTCTTGAAATTAGTGAGATGTATTATTGACAATAATAATAATTGTTAGAATAATAAACAAACTATTGCACAAAATAGAATTAATTTTCTATCTATCTATCTATCTAATTAGCCGTCTTTGAACCATCTTTGGACATAGGCCTCCCCAATCCTTTTCCATTCTTCTCTGTCTGTCGCTACAGTCATCCAACTAGAGCCTACGAGCTTCTTGATTTCATCTGCCCATCTCATTTGGGGCTTGCTGTAGTTCATATTAAGGCCTATCTTTCCAACTTCTATGTCCAGTTATTTCTACTAATAATTTTCTACAAAAACAAAATTAGTTCTACTTCTTTACGAAATTTTCATTAACTATCACTCATATACCTTTTGAAACCTTTAAAACCCTGTATGAGATTTTTACGTGAAATCGATGATTTTTCGCAAATAGACAGGGGTATTCGTAGTTAATTTGTTAATGCTTAACATTGCTTGATATTAACAAAACTACTTATTGCAAAATTTCATTTCCGTTTTACCGCCGGAAAAGCTTTTTTTATTCTTATCGCCCCTACATGGCAAGCGTATTAAATAAGCTTCAATTGGCAATAACAGAATTACAGAAGCGTACAATCCGAAAGAACTTATTAGCAACTGCGAAACCGTCTCGAAAGTAGAAACATAATACATGGTCTATAAACGGAGGCTATTTGAAAACGTTCAGTTATAAAAGGATTTAATAGACGAAAAATATTTTTGAATTAACTAGGCAAAAAAAAATTGCAATGGATCTTAAATAATTCTACGAAATGTTACCAGGAATATACATATTTCAGTTATGTATATATATATATATATATATATATATAATATATATATATATATATATATATATGTATATATATATATATATATATATATATATATATATATTATATATATATATACATTTTTAAATAGAAATAATATTTGTAGTATTTGCGACATACAGAGTAGATATACAAAAAAAGAGATAATTTTTAAATGTTCTACATAAAAAGAATGTTTTGGTTATAAAAATATCGCTGTTTAAGAAATAGAAATTTGTGGACACGAAACGTTTCCATTTACTCTTTAATAAATATATTTGTTTATAGGGATATATTTTTATCAAATAATACCGCCAAATAGAATATTTTTGGTGTTAAACGAATAAATTCCTATGTACAATGTCTCAAAAATTTGAAGGTCTTGACTCTTGTCTAACAAAGAAATAAATACTTTATTACTTTATTATTAACACCAATTAATCCTTTCTAGAAACGTCCATTCCATCCTATTGGCAACTCATGTCATTGCCTACTACTCAGTTTTTAGAAACAGTTTACTTAGAAAATAGATCAATCAATTTAATTTAACTATCCAGACAACCGTTTCGCTTTCTACAATATGCAAAGCATCTTCAGGTCTCGATACAAAGTTAAATAACTGCTCAAATAATAATAAACCAATATTAGGGTGTGGTCTAATAAAAATAAACAAAGTAGATGTTATAAATTACAGTAATTTATCTTTATTTTATCTTTATCTTTATAGTTTATTTATAACATCTACTTTAATATATATAACATCTACTTTGTTTATCTTTATTAGACAACACCCTATGTAATATGGGTTTATTATTATTTCAGCATTTATTTAACTTTGTATCGAGACCCGAAGATGCTTTGCATATTGTAGAAAGCGAAACCGGTCGTCTGGATAGTTACATTAAATTGATTGTAAGTCTTTTTATTTTTAAAGAAATATTAATTATTTCTTTACCTATTTGAAATGGACTCACACAAGCAACACATTCATGATTTGAGTTAACTTATAATTAATAGAGGTAAGTAAACATACGTGTTTGCAAGCGAATCATGACGTCGTTAAATTTGGAGAGGAAGAATCTTACTTTATAAAATTTTTACAAGATCAAGGGAGCAAACGTTTAAAAAACGAAGAGAGTTTTATGAACCATTAGCAAACTAATTCCTAATCACCCTAAAAACCAAAACGCAGTGGAGAAGACACTGGAACAGGCATTAGCCAGTTTACTGAAAAGAAGGCCTAAAATGTTCCTATTAGCATTAAAACAAAATGTCAACTAATAGCCGAAAATTTGATAACGCCAACTTCAAAGCGACAAATGGATGGTTCTGCAAATGTAAAAATCGTTCACAAGTTTTTTTCAAAACAAATGTTGAAGAAACAAAAGGTGTCAATATATCTGCGGCAAATACATGAGTAATGGATGTGCTATATTCGTTAATTAAAAAATATGAACCAGCGTACGTGTATAATTCGGAAGCATGCCGTAAGGGTTGTTGCGTTTGGGTGTCGGCATCTTGTGGTTGCCCTCAGGGAAGAGTTTTGTCCCCCATCTGGTGATTTACGGCCTTTTTTAGCGACTGTCCGAATAAGATATATGCGCAAGCCTACGCCAATAACGTAGTTATACTGGTTGGGGGTCTCTTCCCCGTAATGGTGCACGAGGTCGCCCAGTTGAGCCTCAGGCTCATACAGAAATGTTGCCGGGAGTAGGTACTTGGGATTAATTCTTAGAAGACTACTGTGGTTTTGTTTGTTCGGAGAAGGGCCATTACTCTTACTAGAGAGCTTATCTTCTATGGTAACACTTTATCGGTTTTCAAGACAGTGAAGTTCCTAGGAATGGTCCTGGATTTTAACGGGTCTTCTGCTATACGGCTTGTTATTTTTACAGATGTTCGCTAACCTATCTGGTCCCATTCGATTTATATGTTCGTACCTGTTTTTTTTTCTTGTTTTTATCTACCTGTTAATATTTTGAATTTTGCAATGTTCGCGTATATTCTGTTGGTTTGTCTGTCTCTTAATGATATGCCTGCTATTGATCTTAATACTTTCATTTCGATATTGTTGAGTTGTTGATTCGTCTTTCTTGTATCGGTTCTAGTCTCCGCTGCATATGTTAGGATTGGTCTTACTGTTGTCTTGTATACTTTTATTTTGCTTTCCGAGGTCACATATTTGTTTCTCCATATGGTTTCTCGGAGGCAACCACTTACTCTTGCCGCTTTTGATGCTTGCCTTGTAGTCTCTGTTCTTATATCTCTCTCACTAGTGATCTCTTCTCCTACGTAATTGAATTTCATTACTTGTTCTACAATTTTGCCGCCTATTTCTAGTTTGAATCTATGCGATTCTTTACAGATCACTTATACATTTAGTTTTTTCTACTGATATTCTCATATTAAGTTTGTTTGCTGTGATAAGGAAGTTGTGGAGCTGCCTTTGTAGGTTATCTTCGTTATCAGCAATTAGTACTGCATCATCGGCATAGCATAGTATCGTGATTGTATGCGCTCCCATGTGGTATTCTTGTCATTTTCTTACTTTGTAAATTATTTGATTCATCACCATATTGAATAACCATTGGTTGAGCGAGTCTCCTTGGCCTTTACACTGCAAGTTAAATTATTTTTTAGATATATATCGAGAAAAAGGAACTCTCCCATTTTTCCAAAATAAGGAGTATTATACCTGTCTCAGATAAAAACTTCAAAACGAACAAAAGTTCGCTTAACAACTGAAAAAATTGCATGAGGAATTTAAGAGGAGATCTGTAAATTTTAAGGACATTGAACTTTCGGTTAACTTTTTTTTTACACCTTTTAATGCTTTAAGTAATAGATATGCAATGCAACAACCATTTGAAGAAATTTTTTTTTAATAGCAGTAAATTGCATATATAGTTGCGTACGCCCAAACGATAATGGTTATGTTTGGTACAAGTGTTTTGTGCGGACAAACATTTCCAATAAAGAACCGTCCGAAAAAATCGTATTTGTAAGATGCTGTCGGATCTTACGAAAAAAGGACCACCTTTTTTCATTACTAAAAGTATCACAACTGCAGCCGAATTAGGACGAGATTATGCAAAGACAAAAACAGTTCCATATGTCACATATTCCGACAAAGTCTAATTAACCATTGCCAAAACAAGTTAAACAACACCTCCTATACTCCATTCCACGAATATACGACTGTTTTAAATTCGCTTTAAGGTGTCGATTTAAATGGTCCAATGTACTGACTTGTACAATAGTAAATTATCCCCATTTTTAAAATACTGTTACGACAGTTATAAACCTTAGATTTAAATATGAAGTCATGATATAAAGTTAATAGTTTATAAAACAGTTGTAATTCAGATTTTGAAGTATATAATTACTATCATGGAGTTTATTTTTTCATTTCACTTATTTCATTGTAAACAAGTTGGTTTTTGAATTATGTGATTTAAACGAAATGTAACAATACTTAAGTGATCAAATAGAGTAAATTTTTTAGTCGAATATTCAATTAATATTAAAAAAACAAAAAAACTTACTTATTCACTTATTCTCTTAATCTTCTAAAGCTATCATCAACGATCAGATTCACAGCCATAATCAGTCGGCGATATATTACGAAACTGTATATAAATTTTCGTTACTTTTTAATACCTGTTACGACTCGGTACTTTAACTATCAATAGCCGGTATGTTATACCCGTTACTTTCGGAACTTTTAAGAGTACATAAACTCAAAGCAAACAAATATTTAAAACTAACAAAGTGAAATATTAGATCCTTTTTCTGGTTTGTGAACCATCGTTCTGCCAATTTCTTTTTTATTTATATTAAAAATAGTATATTTCTTTTTATTACAGTTGTTATACCTAATAAAGTCATAAAATAGGGTAATATCAAAGAAACCCGGCACGCCTCTTTGGTGTTTACATTTCACGGAAAGCTTACCCAAATGTCTGATGAACACATTTGGCTTCATAGACGTCATTGTATTTATTTGTAGATTTTAACTGAAATAATTTTAGTTTAGATGTCATACTAGTAGACCCTTTTTATTGGAATAATGATTAGACCAATTGACCTTCATACTTCTACTTGCACAGTAAAATATTCGTTGTCGCAGTAAACCAAAACAGTCGTATACTCGTGGAATAGCCTATAGATGCAATACTGTACACGATTGAAAATAATTTTAAATAGGTACTTAACTTTATTACGGTAATGTTTATTAACCAACAAACTGTTTGTTTGTTTATTTATTAATAACTATTTCACTGGGAATAAGCCACAATTAAAAATAAAAATACGTTTATTGACGTTTCAATTTCCACTTCGGAAATCGTTCTCAAAATACAAATGTTTATTTATATTATATGTTAATTAGTTGGATACATTTTTGTGACTATTTCTATACAGGTAAAACTGATAAAAGAAAGGGAGGTAATAGATGCTCCCTATTGTTTTGCAATCTAGCTCTCTCCATATGTCTGCAAAACTCTATAACTATTATTTTCTGCTTTGAAGCCTTTTTAAAAATTTCGGTGACGCAATAGTATCTCACAGAAATAAATTCCGCAGAGCTCATTCTCGTAAAAATGTTATAAACATTATGTTTTGTTTTTCTTACTAAATCATTTTAAGCTAAAAGAACCTTTTGTAACGGTAGACCATGCATTATGAATATACCGGCATAAATTCTTTTATGTAAACATATTTACTGGCTTTAAACTTAGTCAATTCCCATAACGCCGAAATAATCAGAGGAAAATTACATCCATGATTAATCGAAGAGTCGCAAATGCAATTTCCTTTGTAAACTGTAACTTCAAATAGCGAACAGCAGTTAATAGCTTTTGTGGGTTAGCCGCCAATTGTTGTTTCTCTAGCCGTTACGGCTTACTATTTACTTTTGGTTAAGAATTTATTTTAGGGCGGGGCTTGATGGAGTTGTTTATGGTATACGGTGTCGGCAGTAGGCAAATTTGATTACCTTACGATTACAGGTACTTGTTAGATTAATAATCAATAACTGTCAAATAAAAAATATAATAAAAATCGAAGTAAATCTGTCAAAAATTTTTTGTTGCAAACTTTTTAATCCATCGTTTTGTTTACATCTTTAAAATGTAAAAATTGTATATTTAAAATTAGCACGAACGTATAATATTTTATACTAACAATATCTTAAATCTGCTTACCTCAATCCAAGACTAGCTGCAGCTAGCATTATTTTCCCTCTAGAAATTCCTGGTTGGAGATTTATTATGCAATATTAATCATAAAATCACAACATTTTCAAAAATGTCAATATTAAACAAAAAAATTTTTTATAACTTTTAATACAACAATCGCAACTCAAAAAGAGTTATTATTGCAACAACCTGCCAATATGGCAAGTGTGCACAATTTTATGCAAGATATGTTTAAAGCTAAACTGTCACCTATGCTACCATTTAGGTGACAATGTTAAAAGTTTAAATAAGCCATTGTTGCAGTAAAAATATAGTCAATTTGAAATCCAATGCATAAAAAAAATTGAAATTAAAAAAATTGTAGTTGGGCCACTATTATTTTCAGCAAGAGATTGATGTACTAATAAATAATTTTTAATAGTTATTTTATCACTTAACTTATTTTTTCATTGCTTGACCAGTAATGGAATAATACAGGGTGTTTCAAAAAGGCATGTCATAAATTAAATCACGCATTCCGGGGACAAAAATAAATTGCTTAAATCCAACTTACCTTATAAAATTAAAAATATATACGTTACTTGCTTATTCTGAAAGCATTTTTCGTACAAAAGAAACAAGAAAATTTAAGCGCACAGAAAAATTTTAAAGGGAGTGTGCTAAATCCCCCCAAACTTTTGAGGACATTCAAATCAAATGAATTTTATGGCATTATTATTTTAACACATTTTCTTAAAACATTTTTGACTCTCATCATTTTTTTCTAAAATCTAGTTTTTTCCTAGTTGGCCAAAAAATTACAATTAGTTTCTACGGATACAATAATTTGAATATTACAATGGCCTACACATTTCAGGAAATTACAGATATGCATTTAACTTTCGGTAAGTTGGATTAGATTAAATTATGATTTTAATAAACTATCGCAAATACCGTAGCTAAATGTCAAGGAAATAGTGCAGCAGCCGCAAGGCCTCAAGCACTAAAATACCCCAATCGAAATACACCCGATAGACCATTATTTCTGATTATTGCTCGTTGTTTACGGGAAACGGGTACATTCTAACCGCAAGTTGCTGACAATAGTGGTCGTCCAATAATGGATGCAACTAATGAAGACATTTTAGAAATAATTGAAGAAGTCCTTGGAACAAGTACAAGGGTAATAGCTGCCCAACTAAGTTCCTCACGTTTAAAAACAAGGGTTTGGAGGCGTATAAAGGATCAGCTGCTTAAGTTCTATCATTTAACAACGATTCAAGAATTGGTTGAGGATTATCCTAAAAGGATTGAATTTTGCGATTGGTTGTTAATATAAGACACTCGAAATGTTAATTTTATAAGAAATATTTTGTTTACTGACGAAGCTACCTTCAGTAGAAATTGAATAACAAACCATCATAAAGAGCATATTTGGGCTGACGAAAATCCTCACGCCAAAAAAACGACTCATCGGCAAAGGACTTTCAAAGTTAATATTTGGGCAGGAACTCTGGATTACAATCTCATAGGCCAAGTATTTCTTTCCAACAATTTAATGGTGATAATGATTTGCAGTTCCTGGCAAAGAATTTGGAAGAAGTGAATATAACAATAAGGCAAAATATGTGGTTTCTACAAGATTTGGTATTTAGATTTAGATTTACAGTAGTTAAGTCCGGTAATACTTTTACAGGCAGTATCCTGGTCGATGGATTGGAAGGGGTCGTGACGCACCTATTTCTTGGCCACCCAGAAATCCAGGTCTTAACCCCATGAATTATAGACATTTTGTACTTGTTAATTCATTTAAGCCATTTATTTAGTTGCACGTAATTTTTTAAACGTTAATGAAAAGGGCCGTAAAAACTCAATAAAAACTGTTTTTTGGAAAAAGTGATCAAAGGCAACGCAAAATGCGCAAAGAGTTTAAGCCAAGAATAAGGAGCTGTAAGGACGCAGAAGGAAACATCCTAAATGATACGGCCTCAATCCTAAACAGATGGGTGGAATTTTTCGATGCAAAATTTAATGGCCATCATATCGAAGAAGCAGACAACACCCTAGCAAATCGAAATGATTGGAATTCTTTCAACCCAAACGAAAGACCACCTACCATCGAAAACGTTGCCCAAGCCATTAAAAAGCTTAAAAATAATAAATCACCAGGAGTTGATCAAATTTGCAGTGAGCTCTACAAGAATGGTGGCGATGCCCTACTACAGACACTGCATAAGCTTTTACTTCTTGTTTGGCATAATGAGACCATGCCTTGTGAATGGTCTCAAGGCGTGATATGCCCGTAACATAAAAAAGGTGACCAGCTTAAGTGTGACAACTATAGAGGTATAACCCTGTTAACAACTGCTTACAAAATACTAGCAAATATTCTCTACGAAAGGTTGCAAGTTTACACAGTGGGCATAGTTGGTAAATATCAAGTTGGATTCACTCCAGAAAAATCAACGATTGACCAGATTCATTCAATAAGACAGATTCTCGAGAAAGCATTGGAATTCAATATTGAAACCCATCACCTATTCGTCGACTTCAAGGCCGCATACGACAGTGTCAAGAGAACAGTGCTATACCAATCAATGCATAAGCTATATACCAGACGAAACCAGAGAAACTTATCCGACTAACGAGAATGACAATGTCTAACTTAGAAGCCACTGTTAGAATACAGGGAGAGAGTTCTAGATCCTTTGAGATAAAGGATGGACTCAGACAAGGAGATGCTCTGGCTTGCCTCCTATTTAATATTGCCTTAGAAAAGGCAGTCCGAGATACACGAATTAGGGATGGCGGTATTTACAATAGATCGATACAAGTCTTAGCATATGCTGATGACATTGACATAGTAGGGCGTAGCAAGCGAGATGTTAAGCAATTTTTCCTAGAATTGGAAACAGCGGCGAAACAGGTCGGTCTAGTCATCAACGAAGACAAAACCAAGTACATGTTGGTTACAAAGGATCCGATAGCAAATGAGGAACGAGAAACAGTCTTTGGAAGTCACACCTTTGGACGTGTTGACAACTTCACATATCTTGGGTCGCTATTGACTGCTACCAATAAAACAAGCAAGGAAATCAAAAGACGAATAAATCTTACAAATAGGGCATACTATGGACTCCAAAAGCATTTCCACTCAAGAAACATTTAAAGAAGAACTAAAATTATTATATACAAAACATTGCTGAGGCCGGTCCTCACATATGGAGCAGAAACATGGACACTAACGCAGAAAGATGAAAGACTTTTGGGAATATTTGAGCGTAAAATACTCCGCAAAATATTTGGAGCTGTAAACGACCAAGGGCAGTGGCGCAGAAGATATAATTTTGAATTGTATCAGCCCTTTGATGAGCCAGATGTCATAACGTTCATTAAAACACAGCGACTTAGATGGGCTGGACACATAATACGAATGCCAGAAAATACCATTGCTAAAAAGCTAACCACAGGAACACCTGTAGGAAAAAGAAGTAAAGGCCGACCGCGAATTAGGTGGTTAGATGGAGTAGAAACCGACTTACGAATATTAAAAATCAGAAGATGGCAACATGTTGCCAAAAACCGAACAGAATGGCGACGAATCTTAGAGCAGGCCAAGATCCACAGAGGATTGTCCAGCCAAAGATGATGATGATCGAAGGCAACAAATTTTTAAAAATAATGTGTCAAACTAATTATGCCACAAAATTTATTTGATTTGAACATACTCAAAAGTTTGTGGGATTTAGGGCTGCATTTTTTTATGAACAATGCTTTCAAAACAAGAAAGTAACGTGTCCATTTTAATTACAAAATGTCAAGTAGTTTAGGAAATAATGCAAAAAAACAATTTTTATTTTGTAACTTCAAAGGGCTATAACTTTTTTGTGTACACTGTTGTATTAAGGTAAGTTGGATTTAATCAATTTATTTTTGTCCCCGGAAATTGTGATTTAATTTATGACTTAACGTTATGAAACAACTTGTATAATAATGTATTTGTATATATCTGTACTCTATGACTTTTGCTACACTTTATCTTATCTACACTTCACAAATTGAAAATAAAAATTCTAAGCAATAGCGAAAAATAAAAACCTTGCGTTACTTCTATCTACGGGTTTATTACTTTTTAAATTTAACTACTATAAAAAAATAAAGCATGTACATTCTAAACCTTTAAAATGCTCACCTCCAATAAATACTGGGTAAATAATAAAGTTGTAACTTTTTACAAATAGGGTCAAATAAAATCTAAAAATAAAAAAGAAATACTTTTCAATCAATTAGGAACAAACGTTAAGTCTTCTTTACACTAACGAATTAAAATAGTAGTACTGTACTCCTGGTGGGATACTACTATTAGCACCGCCTTTATTATTGATATCATCTGTTACTACTAAGCTAGCAATACAGAATTGACATGAATTTATGATTTTAAACAACTAATAATTACAATAATGATCCAGAAACGCGACATACTACTAAATAATTTTACACCAATATTGTTGTTTTAGTAGAAAGTATTGAAAATAGCTAGTCAATTAATTGAAGGAATAAGTAATGAAATAAAATATATATCCTCAAGGAATCGAAGTCGTGTTGTTGGCTGTGTACCATGTATCACATAAAAATTCATTAAAAATACTTTATAAAAGGTATATAATTTAAAAAACCCAATATTTCTATATCACAAAACGTTTTCGGAATCCATGTTCCATCATGAGTGTCCTAAAAACTATATAACCACTTAATTAAAAAGAACGTGAACTTTAAATTTTGACCAAGATTACTACAAAATGTGCTTAATACTTACTGTACTGTTATACATGTACTGTACATGTATTGAGCCACTAAATATCTGGGTAAAAACACGTTAAAAGTTATCTGTTTAAATCTAGTTTACATTATAGTATATTATAAAATGATAAAAAATCATTTTGCTGATCAAGAAAATGAATTAACGGTTTGCGTTGGTGATGATTCTCAAATACGTGCACGACAATCATCTTCAGCATTACGAATCAGCGAAACTTTACTTTTAAGACACCGTGCACATTTTCACCTTTACAATTTTATACCGCTGCAAAGTGCACCAGCAGGTTTTTCTTTCAGTAATAATAAAATTTTTATGTTTTTTTAATTCTTGCAATACGAAGTTGTAATCCGTATTAAACTAAATCGTGTTTAAAACTGTCCCGAAAAGCAGAATCGGGACAAACACTAACAAACAACTTTGGAAAGAAATAAATACTGCAATAGTTACTTTTAAATCAATTATGCTATTTAATACGAGACAATCTTTTATGGAACGTATTGAGAAATAAATTCAAGAAGTGACATAATATTGAACACTTACTTTGTAAATAAGTATACTGATAAATGTAAAAAATATTAGTGTAATTTATTATTTTTTCTTTAGTATTCCGAAAACTTTAGTTAAACGGATTTAATAGCTAACTTCAGATGTATTGATGTTTTTGTATATTTTTCCTTTGTTTCCTAGAGTAATTGCGTTTAATCAGAGTATGCAGCTAATTTGTGAAATGCGATTACTTCGAAAATGGTTAAGTTTAAAAGTTATTAAAAATTATCATTTTTTGTTGAAATAATGCACCTTTAATATTTTTTGACACAAATAGCGGTAATTTGAAGATAAAAAAAGGTAAGCGCAAATGTATGTCACATATGCCGTCTTCTTTATTTAAATCAAATTATGCATCAAATTTTAATTTCCTATACTCAAAACCACCAATTTTAAATTACATAAATGTCCACAGACATGAAAGTTTTATTAAGAAACAATAAGATTTTAAATTTCAACTTTAACACCCTGTATTTTTTTAAATATCAACATTTAATTAAAGCAAGTTGGCTTAAATCGTAACATTTTAAGGTATAGATTCTACAATTACTTAAGGACCACCCTGTATAAGTAAAATTTCAAATGCGCGCATCCGCTGAAAGGTTAGGTAATTTTTATAATTTCTATTGTCCAAAATATCTTGTTGCCATTACAAAATCTATCAACGTATAAATAACTATATAATTTTTTTCTTTTGCAGTGTTTAACGAATATGAACTTTTGGGTGCGATTTCAATTCCGTTTCCCGATCCTAAGACGCAATACATCGAAGACAACGGCCACGACGGATTTCCCGCCTTTGGATTTAGATCCGGATCAGACGTGAAAATCGCTCACAGGCAAATACTGCCAGAGAAATTGTCTTCGGAATTTTCCATTTTAATAAGTGCCAAGCCGAAAAGCAGACGGGCGGCATTCATCTTCGCTGTAGTTAATCCTTATGATACGGTGAGTTTGTTTGCTTTTCTGCAATGATGGTATATATTAGATGATATTAAGGAAAGTTATAATTTAACCTTAACGAACGAAACATGTTGCTGTAAACTGTAAACTGGCTTCATTCCACTAAACTAATATACTCTTGTTAGCTTTCCGGCAGATATTAAAATGGTGTTTTTGTTTTTATTAAAATTCTAGAAAAATAATATCTTTTAAATCTCTCTTATATAGAGAATGAAACAATTATCTATTTCTGATTCTTTTTTTTCCGACTTTTTTCTCAGCTAAGTTAATTTTTCCTACTGTTACTATACATCTTGATCTCCAATTAAGTGACCATTAATTTGTGATTGCAGGTGGCAGGTAGCACTCTTCTACAATCCCAGTAGAAGACAGGCTGCTACAGGGATTAGTGACCCTGCCTTATGCTAGCTTCTGGTTCTCCCTCCTTCCTTGCCTGAGGGAACCAAGTCCTCATACCCTTTTCCTATCCCCCCCCTTTTAAAACTCATACCTTCATCCTACCCTCTACCAACTCGCACTGGCCAGCGCGGTAGAGTATGGCTAAAATCCAAGCATGTTTGACACGACAAAAACACGGCCCTCAGTCCCCGGCAGTGAGCTGATCCTTGGTCAAGGTAGCGATCAAGAAAGACAGCAAACAGAGGGTGCGAAGAATCCCCGGGTCAGATCAGGCTACCACGGACGACGACAAATGTATATCGCCACGTACAATGTAAGAACACTGTCATCTGAAGAAAAATTACTGGAATTAGAAGAAGAGTTAAAACACATAAAATGGGACGTTATAGGTCTTTGTGAAGTAAGACGTGATGAAGAAAACTGTATAACTCTTAAATCAGGGCATCAACTTTTCTATATGGGAAACAAAGAAAAAATAGGAGGAGTTGGACTTCTTATACATAAGAGACACACTAAAAATATGCAACAACTTAAAGGTATCAACCCAAGAATAATACTCTTCATACTGAAGCTTAATAAAAAAACCAGCCTTAAAATAATTCAAGCCTATGCACCTACATCTACACACTCGGACGAGGAAGTGGAAACCTTTTATGAAGACCTAGAAAATGCTGTAAAAGTAGCGCCTACTACACACAACCTAGTAATGGGTGATTTTAATGCTAAGTTGGGATGTAAACTGGACGGGACCGAAGTAGCAATAGATCCCTATGGATTCGGACAAAGAAATGAAAGAGGCGAAATGTTTTTGGGTTTCTTGGTACGAAATGGCCTCTTTGCAATGAATAGCTTTTTCAAAAAAAGTCCCCAAAGAAAATGGACCTGGGCAAGTCCAGATGGAGTCACCAAAAATGAAATTGATTTTGTCTTAACCAACAACAAAGACATGATCCATGATGTAACAGTTCTAAATAGCTGTTCAGTGGGAAGTGATCATAGAATGGTAAGAGCGAAGATCGTGCTAAATCTCCAAAAACAAAGATCCAAAATGATAACAAAAACACACCCAATAGAATGGAATCCAATCGAAAACACCATGTCCTTCGAAGAGGAAATTCTGAGATGTCTAGAGACAACAAATATAGACGTTATGGATATCGAAACCTTAAATGATAACTTAATAAAAGCTATTAAGAACGCAGAGAAAAAGTGCAATACAAATTCTAGGAGAGATAAGGAGGAAAAGCTCAGTCAAGAAACAAAAAGACTTATGGAGGCACGAAGAGAACTTAAGAACAAAAACGATACGAATGCACGCGTACTACAACAACTTAATAAAGATATTAATAAAGCAGTGAGAAAGGACGTACGACAATATAACACATAAAAGATTACAATGGTTGTCGAGAAAAATAAAAGTTTAAAGGTGCTGAAGAGATGTCAAGCTCCAGGTAAGAAGAACATTGTTAAGCTCGCAGATCGAAATGGAAAAGTGGTAACAGATAAAGATAAGATAATTAAGGTAGTTAAAGAATTTTACACAGAATTATATAGAGAAAGGGGGAAGAAAGACGGCACCAAGTTGAGAAAAGTCCAGAATGTGGGTTCAGAGGATATCCCAGAAATAACAATCGAAGAAGTCTTAAAGTCATTAAATAAAATGAAAAACAATAAAGCAGCTGGTGATGATCAAATCGTTATTGAGGCAGTTAAAGCAGGAGGAAAGACAGTATTGAAAGCATTGACGCAATTATATAACTTATGCCTTTCAAACGAGGTTACACTATCTCAGTGAAATAAAGCTGTTATAGTAGTCATGCACAAAAAGGGACATATAACAGAGCTTAAGAACCATAGACCTATTAGCTTATTATCTCACGTTTATAAGTTGTTTATGAAGATAATAACTAATAGGTTGACATCAAAACTAGACTTCTATCAACCTTGCGAGCAAGCAGGATTTAGAACTGGATACGGAACAAATGATCATTTGCAAACCATTAAGTCGTTGATTGAAAAAACCATTGAATATAATAGACCCCTGATACTTGTCTTTGTCGACTTTGAAAAAGCATTTGATACGGTTAATCAAAGTGAAATGCTCCAAGCTCTAACACAATGTAGAATAGATCACCGATACATATCTCTCATCAGATACATCTATCAACATGCTACAGCCTGTGTAAGACTTAATGATGATACTGGGACTTTTCGTATTGAAAGAGGCGTTCGGCAAGGAGACAACATGTCTCCTAAATTATTTACAACTTTGCTAGAATACGCTTGTAAAACAATAGATTGGAACGAAAAGGGCATCAATGTAGATGGAAAATTTTTAAATAACCTTAAATTTGCAGATGATATCGTTCTTATTGTAGACAGCTTTGATCAGGCACAGATAATGCTCCAAGAACTCCATACTGCCACAAAAAGAGTTGGTCTTAAATAAATTTTTCAAAAACACAATTTATGACAAATTTAGTCCACAACAAAAACATCTCAGTTAGTGATGTGAGTTGTAAAATTACATAACTTACGTTACATAAATTACACGTAACTTACGGTAATATTACATGATACCCGTAACTTAATGTAATTTATGTAATTTTTGGAATTTACGTAATTTATGAAATTTAACGTAACTTATGATAAATTTACATAAATTACCGTAATTTATGTAATTACTGGTAAAATTACATATATTATGGCAACTTATGCGCGCGCAATTGTCGTAAGTGCGGTGCGCCGGTGCCGGCGCGCGCGAACCAGTGGGTGCTATTACGCTCGTCGCTCGTTAGTCGTTCCTTAGTCTGAGTCAGGCAGGTTATGTTTACATTTCTGTTATTGTATGTGTAATGTGTATGTATAAGTTAGTTTTCGACTGTTCTTTCTCTATTCATTCACGCAGCGTTGGTTACTTTACATTTATTTATAAGGAAGCACAGAAACTATAAGGTAAGAAATATATTATTTCTACAAACAGCAAAACACGTGCCGGTGATGTCCATAGCAACCTTAGATTGGGAAACACAGGGGCGGGCCTATCGCATATCGACTGTACGTTAAATCTAACGCGCGTCATTTTATATGTGGCTACAGTACTTAATTCTGAATTCGGTTTACCAAGTTTTATTCGATTTTTTAGATTAGTTTACTGTACAATAACTATAAGAATGATAGGAGCAACGGGGTACTTGTGCATGTAGCATGTGTAATTGAATTACACTGACATAACTTACTAAATAAAAAATTTTGATAACGTTGAGGGCAAAATAATGTAGTTGTCCGATCCAGTATTCTGCTTATTCGAATTTCATTAAATTGTTACACAGATTCAATTTTAATCTTTCTTCTATTTAAGGATGCCTAACAATTTTTTATGCCCTCGTGCCCATCAAATACTTTGAAAAATAATGTTTTTTCCCTTCTTAATGTTTAAGTCTACCTGAATATTTTTTTTAGGTCATAAAACATGGTGAAACGTAAGACAGATATCTGGCTTTATTTTGAAGTGTTACCTGCGGGTTCTTCTAATCAAAAGACCATAAATGTGAGGTGTAAATTTTGCAAGAGTGTACATGCAAAAAATGCTACAAGAATGAAATCTCATCTTCAACAATGCACTTATGTGCCGCATATGATAAAACTTAAATTCAATATTTTAACTCCAAAGTCAAAGGGGAATCACTCTAAATTTCCATTTGAAACATCCATGAAAAAGATCACATCGGCAAAATTGGATAACGATAACACTGATGCTGCTTGTACATCATCAACGGTTTCCACAGCATCAACATCTGCTTCTGATAACATTCATGTGGAA
Source organism: Diabrotica balteata (assembly GCA_918026665.1). NCBI lineage: Eukaryota > Metazoa > Arthropoda > Insecta > Coleoptera > Chrysomelidae > Diabrotica > Diabrotica balteata. Next base: position 110,436,625 of record OU898279.1, on the reverse strand, counting down.
ACACCTGTTTGCACAAAAATCAACAGAATACAATCATTTTGTGATCGAATGACACACGAACAAAATAACGAATTGAATATTTTGCTTGCTAGAGCTATTTACACCAGTTCAGCACCACATTCAATTACCGAGAATGAAGATTGGAAATTGTTTTTTAAAAAAATTAGACCTTCATACACCTTACCATCGAGATATATGTTATCAAATCGTCTCCTGACCGAAGAGTACGAGCGAGTTGAAGTTCAAGTTAATGATAAAATTAAGCAAGCTGACAATTTATCATTGCAATGCGATGGTTGGTCCAACTTGCGAAATGAAAGTGTAATTAATTTCATTGTTACAACACCCGAACCGTTATTTGTCAAATCAGTACTAACAAAAGCAGAGAAGCATACCGCAGAATATATAACAAAATTAATGGTTGAAGTTCTGGAGGAGTATGGACCTAAAAAATTTTTCGCTATTGTGACTGATAACGCAAAGAATATGAGGAAGGCTGTGAGACAATGTGAAGAGATGTATCCCCATCTTGTATCATACGGCTGTTTAGCGCACACATTACATTTATTGTGCAGCGATATTTTGAAATTATCTTCAATAGAGACACATTTGTCACATATTATACATATCGTTAAAACTATTAACCAGTGTCAAGTACTGAGAGCTCAATTCACAGAAATAAGAAATGAGATGAAGTGTGGAGTGTCTCTTAGCCTACCTGTAAAAACAAGATGGGGTTCACATGTAAAATGTCTTCAAGATCTGACTAAATGCAAGTCCGTCCTACAACGTCTAGCAATATCTCCAGATAAAACAATTCAAGATAGAATACGCAGCGCAAAAGCAAATTTACTTGATGAAGGATTCTGGATAAATTCTAGCGCTCTTGTTGAATTGCTTAAGCCAATTACTGAAGCAATAACACGTCTTGAAGGAGATTCTTCGTCAATTCATTTGGTTTGTGAAACTTTCGCGAAAATCGGTAGTAACATATCTACTCATTTAGAATGCGTGAAACTAACGGATTGCGAAAAAACAGAAGCGATGGATAAATTTATATCAAGGAAGGAATACGCCCTTCAACCGATCCATTTTGCCGCAGACTTACTAAACCCTCGGTCTGTTGGTGCAAATTTATCATCAGCCGAAAGGATTGAAGCGATGAAATACATTACTACTATGTCAACCACGACCACGATAGAGATTGGTGATGAAGGAGTGTCAAAGATTACTGAGGATTTAGGAAACTATTTAGCTAAAACAGACTTTTTTGGCGAAACATTTTTATGGAACATACTCGATAATGTCTCTTTGGTTACATGGTGGAAAGGATTTTGTGGACATTCATGCCTCTCCAAAGTTGCAGTCAGGATATTGACAATGCCGTGCACTTCTGCGGCAACAGAGAGAAGCTTTAGCTCCCAGAGCAGCATTCATACGAAGAGAAGAAATCGCCTAACAACTCAAAGGGCAGCAAATTTAAATTATATACAATATAATTCAAAATTGCTGAAACGTTCACGACAACATCACATACAAAGTCAATATCCTATAGAAGAGACTGTACAGAACAACGTTTCGATAGAAGGTAGAAACTTACAGAAGGAGATAGAAGTAATTGAAAACCATATTTCCGAAGAGGAAGAATTAGACGAGGTAATTTTAAATTTAGGCATTTTTTAGATATGTGATATGTGCATGTGATATATGCAGTTTGCTTCTTTTCCGATTTTCCAATGCATTCCACCGTTTTCGAATAAAAAATTATAAATCTTATGTTTTCAGACAATATCATCATGGCATTCAAATACAACAGGAAATGGAAATTCCGACGATGATTTTAATTTTGCTGACTTTGCAATGACCGATGATGAAATTGATCAAAGAATGGAAACTAGGGAACAGAGACCAGCACGCATTTTGAGACAAAGCAAAGTGAACATTTTAGAAAACGTCTTAATGAAATCGGTAAATTAGTGTAAACACATACATATTTATTGTTTATATTCCAAAATTATCAATTTCAGGGTAAAGGCACAGAACAACCCCAAAAAAAAACGGAAGTCGAGAAGGATACTTCAGATGCCGAAAACAAGGTAGTTAGATCTGTATATATTATATTATAAACCCATTATTTTTACTCTCTATGTTTACACTTTCCTATTTAATTTCAGGATGCAGTTCTGGATTTGCCGGAGATAAAAAAAATTACACAAGGCTCATTGGAAGAGCAAACAATTGAAACTTCGACGTTTTATAACAAGAAGGTCTCCAGTTGTCTGCGAAAAAGGAAGTTGTGATTTATAAAAGCCGCTTAAAACAAAACTAAAGAACCTATGTTTTCATTTCTTTATTATTTGTATGTATTTCTTATCCACTTTTCTTTATTTCATAAGTATGTAGTTACTTTGTGTTTATTATATTCAATATGAATGCAAACAATTGATTTTTTAATACAATGAACATAAATTACATAAGTTACATAAATTACATCTGGTTTGTAATTTTTGGGTAATTTTACACGTGTAACTTACAATTTCTGAAATTACACGTAATTTCACATCGCTAATCTCAGTAGAAGACAAAGATATTGAGCCAGTTGACTCCTATAAATACTTAGGCCATGAGATCAGAATAAGTCTAGACAACCAAACAATCGAGCTGAAAAGAAGAATAAACTCGCTTGGGCTGCATTTGGAAGGATGAAGGATATTTTTAGGTCTAAGATTCCAATGTGTCTGAAAAGAAAAGTATTTAATCAATGTATTTTGCCAGTGATGACCTACGGCGCAGAAACCCTAACGCTCACAAGAACAACAGTGAGTAAACTACAAGTTGCGGAAAGAGCAATGGAGAGAATTATGTTAGGGGTTTCTCTTCGTGATAGAATACCCAATGCTACTATACGCAAAAGATCAGGAGTAGCAGACGTTATTGAAAGGATAACAATACTAAAGTGGAACTGGGCAGGTCATGTAGCAAGATCAGTTGATGACCGGTGGACAAAAAGAATTTTGAAATGGAGACCCCGAATACAAGCTTACAGAAATAGAGGTCGACCCCCAACGAGATGGACAGATGACATAAAAAGAGTGACTACAAATTGGATTCAGATGGCGCAAAATCGGACTAAGTGGAGAAGCATGCGAGAGGCCTATGTTCAGCAGTGGACGTTAGAGGCTAGTTGATGATGATGAATTTGTGATTTACTATACTTCATTTCAGATGTGCGTGCAGTAAAGCAATGTACCTGCGGCTATATTCCAAGAGCGAACTCTTTCAACATTCTTTAGGATTTCAGCTAGGATCTGTAAAATCTTATATAATTTTTTATATTATATAATGTTAAATATATCTATACAGTGAACGGCTAAATTATGAAATATTATCATTATTTCGAGAACCGTCGAGTTTTGAGGAAAATCCCGAAACAGATCCATTTTTGTTATAAAATACCCATCTTATAACGTACATGGAGTAGGGATGACGTCACCGGTGTAGGTGTAGTGACGTAATCGTTAATTTTTTTTAATATAAATCGGTATAATGCGACACTTCATTTAAACAACAATTTAATTCTCTATTTAACAACATTACATTTTTATCTAAAATATTTTTTAAGGGTACAAAATCAATTGTTTTTAATTTGAATTCAACTAAGTTACAACTAATGATTTAATTAATAATGTACTTTAAAGTAACCAAATTATGCATAATAATTATTTTAAATTAAATGTTCGAAATGCTGTCCATCGGTTTCGTGACAATATTCGAATCTACGGACACATTCGTCAAGTACATTACGGATAACTTCTGGAGTAATTACACTCATTTCAAGACAAATTCTATCTTTCCAGTCCTGTAAGTTTTGGGGTCTATTGACATAGATTTTTGATATTATGTAACCCCACAGGAAAAAATCTAGAGTTGTTAGATCTGGCAACCTTGCTGGCCACTCTATAAAACCTCGTCTTCCGATCCACCTCTTGGAAAAGCGATGATTTAAAAATTGACGTACTTTACGTGCGTAATGCGAAGGGGCTTTATCTTATTGAAACCAGATATTTTCACTAGGTAAACTGGATTATTGGCATTTAGATACATGTTAGCAAGGGTAGCTATAAGTTGATTTCTCAAAAAAGTTTAATAACGTGTTCTCCTGTTAGATTTTCTTCAAAGAAAAAAGGTCCAATGACTCTATCATTAATGATCCCTGCCATACATTTACTTTCGGAGGATATTGCGTGTGTAACTCAGTCATCAAATGTGGGTTTTCTTGACTCCAATATCTGCAATTTTGACGATTCACGGTACTATGTATAAAAATTTGGCTTCATCGGAAAAAAGGATTTGATTGATGAAATAGGATACAAAAATCCTGCATAAATTTCAGAAAATTGAAGCCGGCGATTGGGATCGTCATCGTTTAATTCCTGATGTAGTTGAATTTTTTAGGGTAGGTATTTTTCTTTTTTTAAAATACATAATACTGATAGTTGGGGAACTCCAGCATATTCACCCATTTGTGTTGGAGTACTGTGGGGATTGTCATGTATATGTTTAACGTGCCCAGTTTCTCTAAATTTTCGGACTATTTTACTTACTGTTGATTGGCTGATGGGTCTGTCTGGATATTTTGCGTTGAATAAATTGCATACCTCGTTCTGTGTTCTTTTTTATCTCCGCATCCGGTAATAATTAATATTTCTATGCATTGTGTTTCATTAAGGTGACTCATAATTTAGTATTCAAAAGTAAAAATTACAAAAGTAAAAATTGACAACTGATGACAATACACAAAATCAAAACAATTACGTCAATAATTATTACAGTAACTATGCCACTATTACTTGCTTGAATTAACATTTGACAAAAAGTTTCAGTGTTTATGAGATAACTTTTTCTGTCCATTATTATTTTTACTTATTTTTGCTTTTATAAGTATTTACTTAAGAAAGTCATGGCAGGAACCGATGAATGGCATTTCGAACATTTAATTTAAAATAATTGTTATGTATAATTTAGCTACTTTAAAGTACATTATGAATTAAATCATTAGTTGTAATTTAGTTAAATTTAAATTTAAAAAATTGTTTTTGTACCCTTAAAAAAAATTAGGTAAAAATGTAATGTCGTTAAATAGATAATTAAATTCTACTACAAATGAGGTCTCGAATTATACCAATTTCTCACACCGGTGACGTCATACTTACTCCATGTACGTTATAAGATGGGTATTTTATTTCGGATCGAATAGGATCGATCTGTTTCGGGATTTCCCTCAAAACTAGACTCGACGCTCGGTTTTCGAAATAATGATAATATTCCATGATTTAGTAGCCGTTCACTATATATATATTATATATATATATATATATATATATATATATATATATATATATATATATATATTTATATATGTATATATATGTATATATATAACTATATATATATATATATATATATATATATATATATATATATATATATATATATCCTCCTAACATTGCAGACTCTGCATTAAGGTTTTTACCATACACAACGGACTCGAGCGATTTATGGACTCAATATACAGAGTCCGTAAAGTTTTTCATGTATTTCTTTTAACTGATTGTTATTTTCTACTAAAATTTTATTGAATGAGAACTAGAGACCTCTACCTACTGCACAAATGTATTACAAAAATTGTGGGTATTATAGAATAGCTGCAAATTATAAAACAAATGAGTCCGTAAAGTCGCCTTTAATTCAGCCATTTGCCGTATAGGGCGCTTTTATGAGTATACTGAATGTGTATATCACTTATGTGTTAAACCATATTGCCATATTACAGACTCGACTTAGCTGGCAACAGTGTTGTTCAACTATTGAATCATTTTATCTGGCTCAAATTACAGAGTAAGATTGTTTACGTTCATCTGGTAATGTTATTGTTAATTTTTATGTGTTGGAAAATGTATTGGTATACAGTGTATATATTTAGTAAAATAAACGAGGATATTTTGTTTCACAGAAATTACTTCGACACTGAAATTTTTAATAAACGAACACGTATTTCTATTTATATACTCGTATAGAATAAGCTACTTATTTTTTATTCAATTAAAAAGTTACATTGAGATTAGATTTTTGAAAGGAGGCAATTTAATTTTTTTGATATGTGGGGGTGGTGAGTATAAACTTCAATTCAAGTTTGTGAAGTCGCAACCCTTGTTTCCAGGCCGTCATCTTGGAAAAAGAGAGGCAAAGGGTTTTTGCGCTGTATCTTGTAAATTAGCAACTCTACAGAAAATTTTATAAATCATTATTTTTACCAAATTAAATTTTCTACAACTTTATCTGTATTACTTTTTATCGAAAAATAAAAAATAAAAAAGTTATAAAACAAAATAACTAAAAAATGTTGAAAAAATTTTCTATTGTGCTTTTCGCTTATAACTTTTTCTAGCGATTTTACAATAAAACAATAATTTAAAAAAAAAAACAATAAATTTAAAAAAAATGGATGGTTGTGTAGCTGTGTGAAAACTTTTGTAAATGGATTCCGTTAATAAATAAAATAATATCAGAGCAATATCATAGAGTAATTTTCACTACAAATTTGTTTAATTTCATTCATTTTCTAGTTTTTTTTAGCGCTCCAATGTTGATTGGGTCCTTGAATACTCGCCATCTTGAAATAAGGAGTGTAGAGCGAAAATTTTATAAAACATTATTTATAGCAAAATAAATTGTATTTATTTATATTTTATTTTATTTATTTATATTTAACTTTTAATCGAAAATTGAAAAAAAAAGTTACAAACAAAAATAACTAAAATCTTTGAATAAATCTTTTGGGCCTTATAACTTTTTTCTGGTTATTTTAAATTAAACTTACATTAAATCGACCTTAAGCTTAGTTTTTTTATTATATATTTTTTTCTTCATATATTTATTATTTTGTTAACCTTCCCATGGTCTCTCTCTCTCTCTCTCTCCCTCTCTCTCTCTTTCTCGCTCTTTCTCTCTTTCTCTTCAATCTCTCCTCTCAAAGGAAGTGTAGTGATCATCGTGATTCCTATGGTATCATTAGTTTATGATTGATCTTTTTCCCAATCACCTATGAGGTAGAGTCTGGAAGTTTTTGAACAAACTTTGGTTTGAGCCTTATAAATTTTTTCTGGTCATTTTGCAATAAAAGACATGAGAGCACTATTATAGAGGGTTTTCAACGAATAATTTTTACTGCAAATGTGTTTTATTTCATGAATTTCTTTCGGTTTTATAGCATTCCGAAGTTGACCGGATTCATGAGTACTCATAAAAATATGATAAAAATGAACAATTCCACTTAGTTTCCTGTTATATATTTTTTTATTCACATCTTTCGGAATCAATTTATCATTTTCTTAACAGTTCTATGTTATTATTATTTTATTATCGACCTTTTTTGCCAACAAAAAACTTTCTCCGTCTCATGCGCTTGCGTCGTACGAAAAAGCACAAATCGACAGAGATAACGTTTAATAAGAGTACCGTGCCAACAGTATCCTAACATCAACTTCTTAGTAATGAACAGAACCAAAAAAACCTAATGGATCTTCACAAACTGATCTAGTAGAAGTGGGTTTTAGTGTCGTCCAGGCAGAATCTAATGCAGACACAGTCAGAACCTGTTTTGCGCTTGCTTAATTTGAATCATATGCTTCTAAGACCGTCGTAACAGACGACATTGCCATTCTTGTCTTGCTTACGGCATTAAGAATTAAGCGGTGTTAATGTGTGTCAAAAGTGTCCAATTTTTTTAAACCTTCAAAAGGGTGTAAGTCGCATCAATTATACTGTCCTTTAAGTTTTATGTATGGCGATCATTGCAGAGTTTTGCTATTTTCCCATGCTATTTCAAGTTGCCACACAACATCAGCAGCTTACAAGATCGGCAAAATTCATTAAAATTTTACAGAAACACCCTTAATTCGCTAGCCGAACAACAATATTTCTCAGTGAGAAGGCCCAGCTATATTTGCTCACTGTCGTTGGCGAATATTTTTTTGTCTCTTTATATAATGGAAAGAAAGATGATTCTCTGACAGCATGAGATACAAACGATTTGCCCGAGACCAAAATGACCAAAGTGACCAAAAATGTATTTAACTTATCATTGATTCCGCCAACACAAGATACAGCACGTTTCGAAAGTCTTAGAATTTATCAGCAGAAAACACTGCGATCCTGAAGTTTGGGGCTAAAAAAACGGAAAAAAATAATTCGAAACCAATCAAAACTTGCAAAACTCCAGCTCCCTTGAACTTCTAAAATTAATTTTCTGCAGATGCAAGGCAAACTGTGAAAGTATGTGTGGTTGCCAAAACGCAGACCTCAAATGCTCTAAAGTGTGCCTTAATTGTTCTGGTGAAACCTGCAGTAATATCATGGAAATATCAAAATTAATCAAATGTTTCTAAGAATTTGAAAATGAATTACCCACAATTACGCCAATTCTAACTCTACTGAATTAGGAACACAGCCTCGACTATCAAAGAAAAGTAACAAACAGTAGCTGGAAAACAACTTCTTAAATATATAGTTATGCTCAATATTATCTCACTTAGAAATTGTTTGTGGATTAAGCCTAATGGGAATAACACTTCAAAACGCGCCTTCAAACTTTACTTCATACATGGTCGGGAAAAAGTAGATAATAAACGAATAATCACAAAACAATGTTAACAAAATAATAAATTGTATAAATAAAAAAATATAAATACTTATACTAGAAAACTAAGCCTAATCGTTTTTATCGTATTCTTACGAGTATTCAAGAACATTGGAGTTCTGTAAAATCCAAAGAAATCAATGAAATTAAACAAATTTGTAGTAAAAATTATTCTTTGAAAAACCCCTATAATATTGATTGAATGTAATTTTATTGTAAAATGACCAGAAAAAAGTTAAAAGATGGTGACCGGGGGACAAGATTGGCAACCCTAAAAACTTAAACTTAAGTTTATATTCCACATTATTACACTCCACACATCAAAAAAGATAATTGCATCTTCTTAAAAATGTAATATTAATGTAACTTTTCAATTAACTATAATGTCTTCTTCCTCTTTTTTTATTTAGGCAAATTGCCCGTTTTCTTCCTATTCGTGTGGATAATTTCGTTTTATCTCTTTCTTTCCAGGGCTAATCTAACTATGATATTTTCTACCATTCTGCTAATATAACAGATTCTTTTTCTTTCCTGTACCAATTAAATATTATTGTTTATTCTGCATAGTTTCTTATGTCATTGCTTTTTGTTCTGTTTAATAAGTCTTTTTACGGTTATTCTTCTTCGTGTTCTCATCTCATTTGTCTTCAATTATCTATGCTTGTGTCTGTACAAATAGATTAATATTGTTTATTCTGCATAGGTTTCTCATATCATTGTTTCTTGTTTTGTCTAATAGTCTTTTTCCGGTCATTTTTCTTAGTATTCTCATCTCATTTGTCTCCAAATATCTGTGCTTGTATCTGATCTTGTTTCTACTGTATATGTCATGACTGGTCGGATTACAGATAAGTTTATTCCCATATATTTAAATTTTAATACTTGTTTTATCAGTAGGTTTTCAATCTGAACTTTCTTCCACCTTGTAGGTTCCTTTGACAATACTAAACTTTTCATTATAAGTGATAAAATTTTCATATTAAATCGTTTGGCTTTGATATTAAACTGGTGTAGTATTTATTGGAGATCATCTTCGTTCTCTGTTATCAAAAACTCGTCATAAACATCGCATATTATCTTTATCTCCTTGCTTGCCGGTTGTTTTTTTTTTATTTTTACTAGCTTAAAACCTCTCAATACTATATTAAATATAAAAGAATAAATATTACAACTGGACTTCCATATCTGATTCCAGTTGTAGTGTTTATAGATTTTTTTTTCTATTTGAACTTTTACTTCGGTTCTGTTTCTTACATGTCGGTTCTCTCTATTATTTTTATGATATCGAGTAATCTGGATTATCTGTTGTACATATGTATATCGCATCCGATAGTCTCACTGTGTCTTAGGGCATTTCTAAATTAACCAAACATAGTTAGGCTAGTTCATTATATTATTATATACTTCTCTGCACAAGAAACTTGTTGTTAGTCTGGTATACTAATCTTTTCTTCAAATTATTTGATATTATTTTTAATATTAATTTCAAAATAGTACTTAACAATTCCTTTAGAGTATTATGGTCGCACATTACACCTATTGTAAAAGAAAAAACATAATACTCGTTCTCCACTCCTCATGTATTGTGGATGACCTTAACCCTTTATTAAATATTATGGTTAACTGTTGTATAAGCCATATTTTATTAATTTCTTTTCTGTTTTTTAACTTTATGATGACTTCTTTTATCTCATGTTTTTATCATTTGCATTAACTCATTTGATGTTATCAAATGATGATATCGGGAGTTTCAAGAGCATGTTCAGTTTCCTTTGTTCGGTTTATTTGTCTAATATTATGTTGTCCATTTTTTTATTTATGTTGATATCTTATATTAATTCCTTAATTTCTGTTATATGTCCCTCTTATAAACTTTTACTGTTTTATTGTTTTCTTCGGCCTGATTAGCCCATGTGCTGTGTTACGAACTCTCTTATATTCATAAGTCCCCTGCGTTCTTTCAGATCTATATTTTATATAAACATTCTTTTTTCCTTCAAATATATTTCTATACTTTGGGTAAACATTATAGTGTACCTACGTTTTCTTTCATTTAAGTTTGTGTTTATTTTTATTCCTCCTAGAGGCTTGTTTGCTTTATGTTGTTTTAATTATTTTCCCAACTAACTTAGTTATCTTCATCGCATGTAACGCTTTGTTGTTAAATTATTTGATCTAGCCTACTTTGATATAGTTTTTTGTCAAAATTGTCTTTATTAATTTTAGTTTCTAGTGTTGGTAGTTTGTGTTTATGATTCTTAATCGAATTAAGATGACTTTTTTCCAAAACTAAATTGTGGCCAGTCCCTACATTAGCATAGATCAGGCTCCCTACATCTAATACTTGCTGGTATTATTAATTTATATTTGTAAGAATATGGTATCTCATTGATTTGTGTCCAGTTGTGTTAAATGTTCTTAAAAAAGTTACATTGACTTAAATAACCAAAATTATTATATTTCTTTCAATAAATATCAGGTTCAAATTTTTAGAAATCATAACAATATTTTGTCATTTATAAGCTTCTGTTTAAAATATAGGTTACTTAAATACTATACTTTTGCCGTTTTTAAGATCATAAATCTATTTTGAGGTATCCATTACTTAAACAATCGCGAAATGAGAAATAACTTTCTTGGCTTAAATAGGAAATAAAGAGGGGAATCCCCGAATTATCGAAATACGCAGTGAGCGAATTGACAACACCGTATGAGTCTATAAGGTCGTGTATATGAGGCCCCAAGACCACAATACGGATAAAAAATTGTACTGATGAGGCTGTAAAATCGGAAATCGGCACGAGGTGGTAATGATAGGAGAACCGAGGGGGAGAGTATATGTTAAATTTTGTTTTATCCAAATAGAAAACTAGGGCATTCAGAATGTTTTGTTACTGTTTCGATATACACGATGACTAAAATATTATATACACCTGGAAATAGGAGAGGTCGTAAGGTTGCGCTATGGTTTGAGTCCTTAAGGATAGTAGGATGTAAATATATATATATATATATATATATATATATATATAATATTAAATATAATCCTATATAATTTTTTAATACGTCTTTATTAATAAATTGATATATCTATTATACTTTAATAATTACGAATAATGATCATACTCGACAATTATACTTGGTTTAATTGCATACATTTATGGGATGCATTTTAATAATTTATACTTAATGTGCATGAACAATTATTTAATTAATTTCTAACGTAATTATTTAATAACTTTTAAAGTGGACAGCTTTCAAATGTCGTAAACACTGTACCTATATATATCTTGAATATTTAATAATCTGATATACTCGTTGGTAGATTTTCGTAACGGCGTTATGACGGATTTTTCTCCAGCAAAACGGCTAAAGCTCACTGTGTTTTCGGCCAACGAAAAGATTATCATATTAAATGTTTTCAAAGCATTTCAACACGTTCATCGTACCAAGAAAGGGGTTATCACGAATTCTGTTGTAAGTTCAGGGAGACGACCACTGGAAATTTATGAAAATGTTGAAAGTATAATTCAAAGAAAGGTTAGTTCTTTTTATTTTGAACAATTTCAAAAATTCTTGTCGCATTGCAGGATGATGATATCTGGGCATCAGTAGAACCTGATTGTGGAAGATACTTTACGAATTAAATTTTTCATGAGCAACCAATAACAGAAAATCAATGTTAATGGACAGTCCAGAAATCGTTTCTTGTCGAAGGCAGTATCTTCGAAAAATTAAAGAGCACAGAGAAAATAACCTAAGAATATATTATTTAGATAAGACATGGATAAATTAGGGTCATACGATTTCCAAGATATGGCAAGAAAAATTGTTAAAAGCAACCACCAAGCTGTGTTGGAACGATTTTCCACAGGTACTAAAGCACTGTCGGGAACAGGGAGAAGGCTTATAATTACCCACATTGGGAGTACTGAGGGTTTTTTTAAGAAGGGTTGCTCCTATTTGAATCCAAAAATAACGGGCGACTATCACGAGGACATGAATGCCGATGTGTTTAAAGAACATTGTAAACAAATGATTAAAATACAAGAAGGTTTCGTTATCGGTATGAACTATGCCAAATATCATTTGCAGAAAGCCGAACAGTTTCCTACAACAGTGTAAAAAAAAATAGAATATTAGACAGTGCTAGGCTAGGCAACATATACCTTCACATGCATTAGGAATGCATGTCGTATACGAAATGGCCAAAAAACCTAACATTACATTAATTATCTTCTTCTTCTCGTGCCACTCCTAGCGGAGATTGGAAATCATCATGGCCACTGCGACTTTGTTAGCAGCGCGCCTGAAAAGTTCAATCGAACTACATCCATACCATTCACGTAGATTACGAAGCCACGATATTTTTCTTCTTCCCACACTTCTTTTGCCCTTAATTTTGCCCTGCATGATGTTTCTTAAAAGTTCGTACTTTTCACCTCTCACAATGTGCCCCAAGTATTCCATCTTTCTAGTTTTAATCTCATTTAGAATTTCGCATCTTTTGTTCAAAGTCTGGAGCACTTGCGTGTTAGTGACGCGGTCCATCCATGATATTCTGAGAATGCGCCTATAGCACCACATCTCGAAAGCTTCGATGTTTTTTATTGTCAACTGTTTTAGTGTCCAAGCCTCAACTCCATATAACAGGGTAGAAAAGACATAACACCGCAGCATTCGTATTCGTAACTTTATATTGATATCACGATTGCAAAAGAGTTTGCGCATTCTATTAAAGACTGATCTAGCGATTTCTATTCTACATTAATTATCACTGTGAAATAAATCCTATAGAGTTGATTTGGGTTCAACTAAAAGTGGACGTTTCACCACTTACAAACTTGCAGACGTTAAAGAACTTTTTAAACATACTTTACACAATATCACTGCCTTAAACTGGAACAAATGCATTCAACATGTGATAAAAGAAGAAGAGAAAATGTGGGATTTGGACAACACATTAGACATCTCTGTGGAACCATTAATTATTAACGTAACTGATGAAGACACCTCCACGGATGAAGAATAAGTCAACGCAGATTATGCATTGCATGATACTTCTTACATAATTAGTCTTTAAGCTATTAAATATTATTTGAAATTTTTATTATATTTAAATTATTACAATTATATTATGTACAAAATAAAATTAGTACAAATTGACAAAATTTTTAATCTTGAAAAATAAACTGGTTGTTGACATTTGTATTACCTAAATAGCAAATTACATTCTTCATTTAATTATATACATAATATACAATGAAGTGGTGTATCTGTGGACGGAATATAAAAAGTTTTATTTTGAAGGTTCTTATGAAGTTAGTTGGGTTTCAAACTACTTTCTTTTTGTTTGTAGGTATGTATTAGTAATCTATTAATATATATTCTTTAGTAGATGATGAAAAATCAATTGAGAGAAAAGAGTATTGACATTCTTCTTTCACATGTAAGGGTCCACAGTTACCCGCTAGTTCAGCGTAACTGTGGACCCTGACTTGGGTTCACAGGGAGACTTGGGGAGACTGTGGTCTACTTGGTAAACTTTACTTTGTAGTTATTATAATGAAAGTTGTAACTATAGTTTAAAATAAAAGCAACAAATGCAGAAACAAATTTTTATATTAAAAACCATGAAATAACAGTTAGGCAATATTTTTGAATCTTCTTAAATCCTCACAAAACGTAACGACGTTTTCATCTTCTGATTTTTGGTCGTTCAGTATTCTCAACATCTTATCATAAGCGAACAGAAGAGACTATTTTTCCTTACTAAACTTGAAGGCATTTCCCACACATCGTTACAAACATTTGATTACCACGACTCTTTTCACTGCATTAATTTGACATATAAGTCCAATCGAATGAGTAACTACTCGTTTGTTTATTCGTACCACGATGTATTTTTCTGGTATTAAATTGTCGTCAGAGGGTTTGAACTTGAGGTTCGGCACCTTCTTCCATATTGTTATTTTGGAGTCATCACTCTCTGCATAAACGACTTCTTCGGAACTTTAATCGTCACTACTTAATTTTGATTGTTTCTTGAATGTATTCTTTGAAGTTTTTTTCTTAGTTTTTGATAACTGTAGGTGTTCTTAATAGGTTTTAATTGTGATCACCTGAGCAACATCTATTATTTTCCTCTTCCTTTGATGCAGCTTCGGAGAAGGTTACACTGTTGCTAGTAGAATTTTCTCCCAGGATGCAATTGAAGTTGATGCAATCCAATTCTGGCTTTCTGTAGTAGAGCTGCAAGAGGTTGCACACTTTGCTTATCAGTGATAGTTTGAGGAATGTTTTTCGCTTCATAATATTGTTTTAACTTTTCGGAATCACACTTTTCTTTGTTAATGTAATCTCGATTTAGAGGAAAAATACATGTTATTCTAAAGCCATTTACTACAACAGGTACTCGAAAACTGCGCCAAGCTTTCCCAAAAGGTTGGAAAATTCGCATTTTGATAGCCCTTATCCTAAATTTTTGCGCTGCCAATCTGTTAACAAAGCATCCCATGAAGACTTAAGCCCCTTAAAGACAGACACATCTAAAAGCTGCAATATTGCAGAAGTATGTGGCGGTAATTTAAAAATAGTCACATATTCTGTTATGGATAACGCAATCAGTTCATAAAATGTGCAATAAATTACCATCGTAAATCAAAAGAGTAGGTCTTTCAACGCAATTTTTCAAAAAAAAGTTTTTGAACCATAGAAAAAATACTTGTTCAGTCATACAACCATTTTCGGATACGTATTAAGATGTCTTTGGATACTCATCTGTACCAAACATATTGTCCCATAATCTTTTGCCCTAGTGGAGGATCATAGGTGGCAATATGGATCCGTTGGCATTACCATATGTTGTTGCACAAAACTGTTGTTGTTTTTCGTCCTGAGCCTCTAGTTTGCCTGTGTGCTATTTTTCCGATTCCAGTTACAACCTTAGTACGGCTGGGGTCATAATTAAATGCCGTTTCATCTGCATTCCATATCCTAGTAGGGTATTGTTGAAGTTGTAAATTATTTATAATAGTTTCCAATTGATCAAAGAAATCGGTCAAAACAAAAAATGGGTCACTTTGTTGTCTTACACGTGATGCTTCAATTATCTGAGGTTTCTTAGTAAAAAGTCGGTTGCATTTGGAAAATTTAGAAACCAGTCTTCACCATGCTTCCCCTCTCTTAAGGGTGTTTGCAGATTATTTTCCTGAACATGTACCTGTACGGTTGAGTTGTTGAGTATTTGTTTGCAAGATAGTCCAAACCCCCTCTTACTCATAGTTTATATCCGAGAAGCCAAAATATCTACCACCTCCAGTCACACCTGTAATAAATTTTTATTGTTTTAAAAAGTAAAATCTAGTAGTTACTTAATTTTGTTAAAACCTTGTGCATGTCCTGCCGCTGGTCTACCTTTCCACCCTTCCACATTCACTTTTAATCCGAATATCGATTTTGGTACGCCATGATCCATTGTAACATTCTTTAGTGAAGATTTTTCCGATTTCACATAATAATATCTTATAGCCAGTTCTAATGCTTCTATTGAATAATTACTTCCGACACCACAAGTAATAGTCTGTTTAATATATTTTCTTGACATTTATGCACCCAAACAATAAGTTATAAACAAACTAACCTAGAAACTTTTGGAACCACAGTTTCCCCGGCATCGCCGTCCACAGTTGCACCGATCATGTGCCATGTCTGGGTAACTGTGGACTGCTTCTTAATTACCAAACTATTCTTCTTATATTTCGGTTACTTAGAGCTAGATGGCGCCTAAAATTTACTTTCAAAAGCATTTATTGGTAATTAGCACTGCTTCTGTACTAAACCAAGTTTTTCAAATTTAACTTAACTACTATGCAATTTACTTATTTTAGTTGCTAACTGAATTTTTGTTTTGGTATGTGATATCCCAAGAATTTCTCACTAGTTAATACCAGAGTGATTAAACAAGTATGTTAATTAAAGATCTCGTTAATTAAAAAAACATTAATGGTGCATAAAATGGTTTTGGGTGCCACAAGTACCCAAAACTACAGTTAACCCATTTCACCTTATAAAATTTTCTACAAATAAAAAAGTGGTACTTCTTCATAGGTAACTTTTACAAATGCTTTGAAACCTATTTGCATGGCCATTTATGTTTTACACTTGTAAATAAAAGCATCATAAGCTCATTAACTATTGTCTAGGAGACTCTTTAAAACCCTTATTACTATAGACCCTACTAAATACTGGTTTTCAAATTGCACATTCTTTTACTGCACAGACATCTAAAATGAAGTATAAAATGCTATAGTCTATTAGAATTATCTATTTGACCTTTAAAAAACATTTAACTGCTTGGGGAGTAATATGTTTAATTTATTTATTTTAGGTAGTGGAACTAGGTGTCAGAATAGCCCCAGATGGACCAAGCAACTCCGTGCTTAGCTTATACTACACAGACTTTACGAAAATTAGTTCCCGTAGCATAGCCAATTTCACCGTGCCAAAATTTTATAATAAATGGATGTCGTTCGCTTTTAGAGTTAGCCTAGAAAATGTCACGTTATTTTTTAACTGTAACGAAACCGAAACGATCCTAGTCCGAAGGGATCCCTTAGAATTAGTGTTTGATTCAGCGTCGACTTTGTATATAGCTCAAGCTGGACCGAAGTTTGGTGAACCCTACGAGGTAAGTGGTTTTGATTTATGAGATTCGCAAATCGTTAAAGGAGTATTAAAAGCCAAATTAAACCAGCTAGTACATAAAAAAAAATTAGCAAAATAAATATTTTATAGGAACACATTATCTAACAGGAATCTACAAAATTTTTGTTATTTCTAGCATGCCATTGAATGAATTTGAGTTTTGCTATATTCTCGTCCTTTAGTATTCAAGTTTTGCAGTCGTATGTCATGATTGGTAGTATACACTCATCGAATCCAGCCAGTTTCATGCTTCTGTTGATTTCTAGGAGTAAGGAGCCAGATTTATATATTAATTGTCCCAGATATACATACTTGTCTACTGTCTTAAGTACAGCGTTGTTTATTATTACGTCTTGGACATCCACTAGCTGGTTGGTTTTATATGGTTTTTGTTTTTGTCAAGTTTATTTTTAGGTCAACTTCATTGCTAGCAGCATTTAGGCCGCTTATAAAATTTTGTAGCTTTCCTGGATTATTAGTACACACAACGATGTCGTATGTATATCTTTGATGATGGCTAAGGTATTCTTTATCAATCGATAGGCCTTTGTTAGGCCTGGAGTTGCAGTGTGAAGAGCTTTGGTCTGATATTGCGTCTTCTTGTTGGGAAAATTTTGGAGTGTTTTCGCAAATTTGTTTTCGTAATGAATTTTAATGAAGACGCCAGATTAATAAATATATATTTTTCTCGTCTCAGGGTTCTTTATTGAGCTCAAAAACATTACCTTTTCTTTTAATAGTGATTAGGAAAAAAGAGGAGTAGAAGGAAATAAATAAAAGAAATCAATTTCAACAAAATACCTTTGTATTTTTCATACACTAAATAAGTATCAATAAATACGTGTTTTCCTAAATTACTCTGTTGAATGTACAATTAACCACAAAACAATTCAAATTACATTTAGTTCAATCAATGTCTGTCTATAAAAACAAAACTCTCGACAAACTGCTAACAATGTTAATTGCTCCTATTGGAAGGTCAAAATTCTCCTTAGCTATGCTTCCCTCCAAGAATAGTAAATTATTTTACTGACAAATATTGCACCTACAGCTTTTAATACTTTCCATGCACTACTTCTCGCCACAATAATTGTCTCTCACCGGTTTAAAAAAATAAACTATCGGCACACTCCTTTTGATTTTATCTTCACTCACTTTAAGTCCAACATCAGATGATCCTCTTTGCTTTTTCAATCTCATTTCCGTCTGTCAATCCCTTCCATAATTTCTTCTAACGAATCAAAACATTCTTTCTTTGCATTAACCCAAATTTCAAAACTACTATCTTCCTAAAACAAAGACAATAACTTACTTCTTTCTCCTTCACTGTTCATGTCCTGATCGCTTTTGAGACAACAGAAATGCGTCCCTAAAAACAGCAGGTAAATATCATATTTTAATGCAACCTATTATTTACAAACTATTCTTTAATCAAGGAGCATTGTTAACCAAGGATCAGAACTACTACCGGAAATCACAATGGACGGAATAAAACTAGCCCTAAGAAAAGTTAAGAATAACAAATCTCCAAACTAAGACAGGTAGTTACTGTGTAGTTACTGATGCAATTAAAATCGGAGGCACTTGCCTACTTAAGAAAATAAAAAATATTTTGAACATGTCCTTTTTGGACAGTAATATACCCGACAAATGGCACAATGCTGAGGTAGTTATATTGTACAAAAAAAAAAGATTCCCATGAATTATAAAACTACAGACTCATAAATCTTCTTAGTCACCTATACAAACTCTTTACAAGAATAGTAACGAATCAAGAAAAAACTTGATTTCTACCAGCCAATAGCAAGCGGAATTTCGTACCGGATTTGGAACAAATGATCACCTGCAGAGCATTAAAACGGTAATAGAAAAGCCTATCGAATACAATCGAGCACTTGTTCTGGCTTTTGTAGATTTCCATAAAGCCTTTGACACGGTAGAATTTGACATAATCCTGAAAGTACTACAAGCATGCCGCATTGACTACCGATATATAAGGTTAATTTACACTACATACAAGAACGCAACTATGTCGGTGAAACTACACGAAAACACGGATCACATCTCAATTGGCAGAGGAGTCCGACAGGGTGATACCTTATCGAATAAACGGTTTACCGCAGTACTAGAATATACTTGTAAAAAACCTAACTGGAAAAAGAAATGCCTGAATATTGACGGTAGAAAATTAACCAATTTGAAATTCGCAGACGACATAGTTTTGTTCTCGAATAACGTCAAGGAGATATGTACAATGTTACATGAACTTCAGTTAGTGTGTGCCAGTGTGGGTCTTAAAATAAACATCTCTAAAACAAAATTCATGACAAACCTAATACCTAGTGGAAATATCAATATTGGAGAAAACGAAGTAGAGCTGGTGGAAAAACACATATATCTTGGACACGAAATAAAGATCATAAGAGAAAACCAAACATGCGAACTACGAAGAAGAATAAACAGAGCATGGGCAGCCTAGGAAAAACTCAAAGACATCTTTAAAAGTGATATATTAATTTCTTTAAAACGTAAAACATTTGACGAATGGTATCGCCTGTGATGACCTGTGGTGCCAAAACTTTGACATTGATAGCTACAAGTTCTAAAACGCTGAAAATAGCTCAGAGGAAAATGGAGAGATCAATGCTGAGTATATCTCTTCGTGACCGAGTTAGAAATGAAGACTTAAGAGGAAGAACAGGAGTTACCGATGTAATTTTCCGAATTGCCACAGTGAAATGGAACTGGACCGGACACGTCGCCCGAATCAGTGATGAAAGGTGGACGAAGAGATTGCTTGAGTCGAGGCCAAGGTTAAACAAAAGAAGTAGAGGAAGACCCCCTACATGTTGAACTGACGATCTCAAGAACATGTCAAAAAATTGGATGAAAAGTGCTCAAGACAGATCATAATGGACAAAAATGAGGGAGACCTATGTCCAGCAGTGGACGCAAAGGGCTGGGTGATGATTATGATGATTATTTAATCTATTGATTTCCATAATTTAGAAAGTCCCAGTTCAAACATAAATCTGAAATTGACAAAGTCTCTATTTTAGAGCACTTAACCAACACTACAAAATTAAAACCGTATATCTAATACGGTTTTAATTTTATAGTATTGGTGAAGTGCCAAAATAGATTAACTATTGATATATTGATATATAATTCTTCTTCTTCTTTCAGTGCCCTGTCCGATTATCGAACGTTGGCGATCATATTGGCAATAATTACCTTATTCACGGCGGCTATAAATAAATTAAAGGTGGTTTCTTGATACCATTCTCGTAGATTTCATAGCCAGGATGTTCTTCGTCGGCCTGGGTCTCTCCTTCCGTTGATCTTACCCTGTATTATGAGGTGTAGAAGGTTATACCTCTCTGGATGTCTCATTACATGACCGAAATATTGTAACTTACGAATTTTTATCGTTTTTGTTATTCCTGTGCTCTTTTTCATTCGATGTAAAACTATTTCATTTCTTATTCGATAAACCCAACTTATCCGCAATACTCGTCGATAAATCCACATCTCAAAGGCCTCTAATCTTTTCATTAATGTCTCTGTAAGGGTCCAGCTCTCCATACCTGATATATAATAGATTAACTATAACGTCATTTTACAAATTGTTTGTCTTTTATACCAAAAAAAAACCAAATAAAACCAAATAAAGAAAAGGTACATTTCAAAGATCCTGGAGAAATGAATTATATGAATTAATCTTAAGCTATGTGAGGTGATCTAACGACAAAGATAAAGTTAAATAATTAATAATAGAACAACAGCGAAATCTTAAATAATAAAATATATCATTTAAATATATAGCAATGACCTACTTGCTTCAAAATAAATAAATAATTATAAATATATTCAAATAAAATAAAAAAAATAAGGAGTTAAATGAACCAAACAGGCAAAAACCACTTCGCACTCAGCCTTATTAAGTTTTTGCATGAACTAAAACTCCATTTATCTAGCAACTTCTTTATTCTCATTGATTAAGTTCATTACTCGGAAGTTGTGCAATCAACAAAACGCTACAAAGCTTGTAGGAAATTATTCCGGACGGAATAGAATGCAATGTAATCCATAATTAATTCAAGCTTTGTATCTATCTATCTCTCTAAGTGACAATATTTAATGATTCAGATATTACTAGAAGATGCAACGTAGTAGCAGATTTGTGCGAAATTTGAGATAGAAAACGTAAATATATAAAATATTTGGAGTAATTAGGCAAATCTAGATAATTGGATAAATCTGGAGATGCAATTTTATGGTTCAGTTCTTTTCGTTTCATACAAATAAATGTAGATATTGATTTATTGGTAAAGCGTTAAAAAGTAAGAATGGTGTCTTAACTTTCACTAAATTGTAACTTTTAATTTATATTAAGCCAAGAAAATCTAATGACAATGGACATGTGAAATATTTCGGTATCAAAGACAAATTCAAAATTATGAATAAGTTCTTTGGGCATAGAAATATACATAAGTATATATACAGGACTGTTGGATGGTAATGAAAAATAGAGTGTACAATCGTATAATAAAAAATTGCAAAGCTTAAAAAAGGGAACGTTGGGCGCAATTATGTATAAATAACAGGGCGGGCTCCCCTGTTTAGTGACTTTAAGTATCTCTCTTAGCTGTAGGTATACTGTAAATCAGGGAGGACAAATATAAAAAAGATTTTGGGCAAAGAAGGAACTACCAAATGAAGCAGAAAAACATGTATAAAAGGTAGGCACCACAAATCGTAGATATAAAAAGAAACAAAAGGAAGCAATGATAAAACTATCTGGCTAAATAAGATAATGGCTACACTGACTTTGTTATAATGATGTGAGTGCTAGGTAATGACGCAAATCAGCAGAAGAATCAAAGACGTTTCTAATTGAATGGTGGAAGAAATGAAAACGTAAGAAAAAAAACTGAACTGATGTACTGTCAATGAGAGAAGAAAACGATATAGGACAAAATTGGAAACCAAACTCAGAGATGAAAAAGAACATATTTATCTGGAAGGGAAAAATAGTATTAAACAAGGAACCGAAGCAAATAGAAGCACATGTCATGGAATATACACGCAAGTAGATAAAACACGATATGCCAATGTAAGAAGAAAATATAAAAGAAAATAAGAGAAGCAAACGAAAACTGGTTGAATGAGAAATGCCGTGAAATAGAATATCGTCAGAATTACACGATTCGTTTTAGTTCAACAGGCCTCTCGTCGGGACCAGGAGCAGTTTCGTTTTTCATATTTTTGAACCCATAAAGTGCCTACTGATACTTATTATCATTGGTCCGCTGTATGGTTCTTCTAATATTGTTGGCCCGAGTCTTTCATCTTAAAAGAGGCGTTTTAGATATTCTTTCTATGTTAGTATTTTTATTTTGTTATCTGCCAATCAGTTTATATCTGAGCCTGTTTCTGTAGCTTTCTATGATTTTTTAATTTTCCAACTTCACTGTATTAATAACAACACAAGTCTGGAGTCTACCACTACTGCATTTTAATATTAAAACATCCATACTTGAATTATATTTAAATCATGGACGTATGTATTAGGGACACATTTAGGTTCTTTGAATCATATATTTTTTAGAATAAAAACAATACACCGAAACAAACCAAAGAAGTGTAGTATTGAAATACTTCGAAACGAAGCTAATTAATAAAAAGTAGCAACCAAACTTAATGAAGACCCGAAAAAAGAAGAATCCTAATAATAAAAGATGAAGAAAAAGAAAATATATGATAGACGGAAGATAATTTTAAAACTCATAAAGGAGAGAAAAATACAAAAACAACCCACATTTATATAAAGAAATTGAAAGAGCCAAAGATTTAAAAATCAAAGAAACAAAACACAATGGATAAATGAAACAAAATGAAAAATAAAACAAAAGAAAAATGGATAAATGAAATGTGTGACGAAATAGAAAACCTAGACAACAAACATGATACCTTCAACCTTTTCAAAAAATTAAAAAAAAACCTCAATAATAACAAGACACACAACATACCCTCTCTAGCTGACAACTAAGAAAGGATAATTATAGAAAGAAGCGAAATATGGGAGGAATTAATCGAAAAATCGTTTGCGGATGACAGACCTGAATTGCAACAGACGTCGACGTCGAAGAGGAAAGGACCCATAATCCAAGAGGTAGAGGTAAAACATGTGATAAAATGTACAAAGAATTTTATATCTTGTGGACTAGATGAAATCCAAATAGATGTAATAAAATTAATAGGTGATAACATTAAACCACCAACATATCTTTTTGACAACGTTTATGAAAGTGCTGTATTATCACAGGAATGGCTAGAATTAAAAAAATGTAAAATAGATATAAGTAGCTCTCAGTTAAGAGCTACATGAGGTAAAAGAAACGAACTACTAAGGAATATAATGCAGAGTAAAATCAAAGGCAGAAGAAGCGTAGGAAGACGTAAAATCTCGTGGCTACACAATCTCCGTTTGGATATAGTTCAATTAAACTATTCGTGCGCGTAACCAACAAAATTGTAATTGCCAGAATGCTTTCCGATAATAATCTTCGATAAGAGTGGAGCTTGAAGAAGAAGAAGAAGCTCTCAGGTTGGATTTAAAATGGCTTTGGGAACAAGAAAGACGTCGTTTGCAACTTGACAACCCATTCAAAAATGGCTTCTATCACCAGAAAAAGTCCACCACGAAAAATTGTTGTATGAACTATACAAAATTAAGCTAGACGAAAAAGACCCCCACATATATCAAAGCCCAAAAGCCTTATTGGAACCAACCAAGGAGCAACCTTAATATATTCCAACCATACAAGTAAAAGTGCCCGTATACAAAAAAGTGTCCGGCAAGGTTGTGTCATTGTGTCATGTCTACATTGCTGTTTAACTTCTACTCTGAATGCATATTCAAACAAGCAGTAGACGGCGCCGAAATGGGTATAAAAATAAACGGTAATATATTAACAATATCAGATATGCAGATGATACCGTTCTATTAGCAGAAAAAATAGAAGACCTATTAAGAATACTGGACAAAGTTAATGCTACAAGTGAAGCAATGAGACTGAGAATAAATCTCAAAAATATAATATAAATAATATAAATATAAATAAAAATAGAAAAAATAAAATCGAAAAAACTAAGGTAATGATGATTAGAAAAACCAATAAAAATTGTTTCACATTAACATAATACTCAATTAAAACAAGTTCACAATATATATACTTGAGAGTAATACTAAATAATTTATTAAAACTCCTTTGTAAAAGGTATATATTAATATATACCATTTACAAAGGATTTTTAATAAATTTTTTAATATATGGTATACAGCCAACTACAGAAACGTAGATTCCTTGTGGATTAATACTAAATAATTAGTAGGATCCAAAAATAAAAACAAGAATACAACACGCTGGGTATACGTACAATAAATGAAGCATAATTGTCCTTCTGTATGGAGTTGAATCCTGGACATTAAAATTGAGGCGACTAGAGGCCTTTGAAATTTGATTTTATCGCAGGCTGATTAAATCATCATGTGTAACGAAAATATTTTGTCTACCACATGAGGTATTAATATAAAGGTTAGAAAATTGTGGACAGAAACTAAAGGGGTGGAGATAGGTCAAGCAAAATAAACGCTACTTGTGCGAACGGCACTCAGGAACTTTTAGGAGAGCTGGGGTCGTGGACAAGTAAATGAGTGATGAGTAAAAAGTGGTTGGATTGGAGCAACAACAAAAATATTAAACAAAAGATCATGAATCTCTTGGGATAAACAAAAACAAAACGACACAGG
This sequence comes from Diabrotica balteata, assembly GCA_918026665.1. Classification (NCBI taxonomy): domain Eukaryota; kingdom Metazoa; phylum Arthropoda; class Insecta; order Coleoptera; family Chrysomelidae; genus Diabrotica; species Diabrotica balteata. The sequence goes on along the minus strand of OU898279.1, from coordinate 110,411,405 downwards.
AAACACCTCTAGTAATTTAATATAGGGCGCCACTTCGAGGTGCCTAATTATAACTATTACAACATCTAGTTGTAACTAAGAAAATAATTATTAAAAATGCAAAACATATCTTTTTCAAACGAGACTCAAAAAAAGTTAGTTAAAAAAATAAACAAAGTGTTAAGAAACAAAATTTAATATTTATTGGTGTCTTACCACAAACAGTTACACAAAATAGACAATATAAACAGTATATTAATGGTCACAAATTACAAAAATACAGAGAAAAACTTACATGTGCCCTATCTGTTTACAATGGGGAATTGCTAAGACATTTTTCAAAATTATTGTTACTGCAATAGAGGTTAACCTTTTTTTTAAACAAACATAACAAATAAATATCGAAAATAATGAAACTAGCTGTCATACGTTAACAATAAATTTAAAACAGAAAAAATTAAAATGACAGCTAAAGTCAAACCTTAAAATTTACAATAATAATTATTAAAAATTCTCAAATTATAAACGAAAGCAAAAGATTAATTAAAAAATATCTGTCTTTACTTCAAATGTAAACACAAAAACAGTTACCTTATTTCACTAAATTTCACTCTGCGTAATGCATGGGGTCGGGAACTGGATCCATTTAAATTTCTGTGGGTAGGACTGGATGAGAAATCTCCGAACAGGAACAAAAAAAAACTGCTTTAATGATCTGGGACGTTGATCAGCCGGGACAAACATAGATAGGGAATAAAGAAATCAGCCGTACATTTTTACAAAACTGGAACAACTGCATGTAACGTAACACGTACTGCACAATTAACTGCAAAACTACTAATCTTCCATAACAAAGGAAAAAAACAGAAAACCTTTCATATTCGACGCGAATTTGGACATAACGCTGAAGACCAACGCTTTTCACCACGGCTCCAACGAAAGTGATGAAATTATCTTTAAAATTCGTTCACATGACTTGAAATAAACAAAACACAACGAAAATTAAGACGTAAATTATTAGATTAAAAACGAAGTACATCGGGCGGCTTAAATCAAAGAATTATCGACAGGAAAATACGCAGCTGCGAAATAAATAAACAACTCTTAAATTGTTTATAGATATTAACTCGAGCCGCCCAAGAAGAAAATGAAATATAGTTCGGGTATTTTAACTTGAAAAATACGAACTTAAATGCATTAAAAATACTCTTCGATTTTTCAAACATATGTGAGGGGACTTCAATATATTACATATACGAGGGGATTTCAATATACACCAAAAAAATCAATGAATTACACACCATAAATAAATAAATACAGAGTTAAAACTTATAACTACGATTAAGAAAAGAAAGACCTCGAACCATGTAATACACATTGTCCTCAAGCGCGACTAGTACGCGCTTGAGACGCATCGCCCCGCCCCTCATTTTTTCTTATTGGTTCCTGACCTGGAAATCCCTATTTATCGCTACATGAGCGTGTATAAAAATAGGCGATTTTCAGGTCAACAAAGTCAGTCTTTCACGGGCTCTCCGAGAGCTTAGTGCTCTCGGGGCTCTGCTTCGTTTTTAGCTTTATCCATACTCTGTGGCTAAGATGTTATTCTACTGCAACCTGGTATTTTTATTTCGACTTAACCTTTGTCATGTAAGAAATATCTTGCCTTTTTCAAGGCAAGATACCAGAAGAAAACATTTACGAGTCCATACCCTGAAAATGGACTTAAGTAGAGGAGCTATCGTTGATGTTTTCGAAGCCCTCTACAGAACACCCGGAAGCATTAGAAGGCGTTAAGACCCTTTTCATTTCCCCCGAGGTGACAACATAATGAGAATATGAGAATAGGACACATAATGAGAAATGACAAATATAACCTGCTATAAATAATAATTAAAGGGAATATAGAGGATTTAAGAGAAGTAGGGAGAAGAGTGATGTTATGGTTTCGCAATATCAGAACTTGAACATACATAAAAGTTGAACAATTACCAAGAGTGGCGCAGAATAGAAAACAATTTGTTGTAGTTATTGAAAACCTCCAGAAGAAGAAGAAACACCATATATGATTCATTGGACAGTCATGTTGTCAAATAGGAGAAATATCGGATAATTGATTGATTTCTACTTTCAGAAATCCTTAAGAAAAACAACGCAAAAGAATATATAAATCATAAAATAATAAGTTTACTGAACCATTCGCTGAATTTATTTTTAAGAATTAACCACAACCGTATTAACATAAAATTTGATCGTAGCATAAGTAGGTAACCCACAGTTCGAATTTCGAAACTAGAAAGCATTTATTTTGTTTAAACGTATTAATGCAACGCTGTTTGGACACAAATAAAGTTCTATATGCCTGCTCTATAGATTATGAAAAGGCGTTTGACAGAATAAGTGACGACCAATTGATGACAATTAAAAGCAAATACTCAAGCGAGATATCAGAATAATAGAAACTTATATGATAACCAGATAGCGCATATAAAAGTAGATAACACACAATTGGAGAACATCAAAATTAAAAGAGGTGTACGCCAAGATCGCATTCCCTCTCCATTATAATTTAACTTGTACTCGAAAGAATCAAAATAATAATGTTTACTTGTTATTGACAGCCAAAATATGTGACATGCATGTAAATATCTTGGATTTTTGAATAAATTGGAATAATCATATTGAAAAGAATTTAACAACCACAATTAAAATTGCATCTATAACTTATTTATGAAAATGAAACTTTTTTTTAATAGAACTTTGACTGTCAACATAAAAAGTGCATTCTTAAATGCCAAATAGTAATAAGTATCCTTCTATGCTGTATAGAAGCTATGACTAAAGCGATGATGAGAAAAGTGGAAGTGTTTATTTTGTTAAGACGTGGCTTTACAGAATAATATTGAGAATATATAATACAGAAACACGAATAAAAAGATTAAAAAAAACAGAACTGTATAATGAAATAAAATTACGATAACTCTAATACTTTGACCACGCAATGTAAGGAACAAAATTCTCACTTCAGAAGAGTATCATACAGAGCAAGATTTTAAAAAAGCGTAGCATTTAGAGCCACTATGAGTGCAAATAATCATGATGATCGCCAACATTTAAAAGACGGCAACTTATGAAAAAATTAGGTGGAATTTAATTACTGAGACTATCACTAATGCATCCAAATTGTGAGGATAATTCATTGTACCAAAACCAAAACTAAAAAACGAAAAAAAATTGCTGCAACGGTAAAGAATGAATATTAGAATGAGAGAGGGACAGATGTAGAACAAATTAATAAAAGTCAAATTAATAGATCCTTTTTGAAGAATAAATATTTAAAAAATGTTTACAAAACATGTATTCTACAACTCACAATTAATTTATTCTACCACCGACGCGACGACCGGTTTTGCATACTAGAATTTTCTATGCATCCTCAGGTCAACGGTACATGGCAAACTAAATTCTGAAAAAACAGTAATTTTAGAGTGCTGTCTGGTACAAAATATATAGCAATTATTATTGTGCAATAATATTTATTAAGTGCAAATTCCATTTAATTAAATGTCAAAAATTTAATAAATCTCACTTATATGCCGATAAAAGAATTATTATTAAATGTTTGAGAAAACTATCAGGGTGACTATCGTTAAAGTTCTTGAGGGGAAGAGTGATATTAACAACTAGGATAGGAATGTAGTTATTCATGTAAATTGTAATGTAAACCGATGTTCACTGGTCTCCAGATTACAATAACAGAGTTTTATACTAGGTTTTCTCAAATATTTAATAATATTCCTTGTATCGGCATGTAAGTAAGACTTATTTAACTTTTTGCAATAAATTATTTGGAATATACACTTAGTAACTTGCACACATATAATATTAGCATAATTGCTGTTAATTTTGTATCAGACGGCACCCTAATATGTATTATTATATTTTTAGTATTTAATTTACCGTGTACCGTTGTTCTGAGGATGCATAAAAAATTGGCTATGGCTGTTTATATTTTTGGGTCTTATAGTGTGGAATTAATTTTGTGTCTATTATTTTGGTGTTTTATTTGTAGTGGAGTGTTTTATTTGTAGTTTTAGAAAACATCTGTGTAGGTTTTGTGATATGTGTCTTATGAGTTCAGATGGGCTATGACACTTTTTTGTTTTTGATTTTTTACAAATTTTTCTTTTTGCTTTAATGTTATTTTTATTTGTAGGGCCTGAGGATTACTTTTTTGTCTTCGTCCTTTTTCCGTTTCTATGAATATGTTGCTTTTGTTTATGTAAGAGTTTTTTACAATAGACCTTCCTTTGGTTTTTTGTTTTTTTGTCTGTCCTGTTAATAGTGTTACGATTTTGGAGAATTTATTCCTACTTAGTACATTTAAATAAATCTGCTCCCATCATCTAATTATAAAGAAAAGTAAGTTGTTATTATTTTATTAAGTTTGTACTTAGAATTCAGTAAGGGTGCGTAAAGTGTTTTTCCTTTTTTGCTCATTATATATTGACAGTACATTCAAGATTTTTTTTTGTTGAAAAATGGTCAGTATTTTTCGGTGCATGCGATACATATATTGTCTCCTCTTTCATCTTATTATTGTAGAACATCCTACTATGCTACTTTAAGTCAATCATTATAAATTATTTACGTTAAAATGTTAAAAGGTATAACACAAACAACTTTTTTAAAAATATCGTCAACATAATATCGTGTACTTGACGATATGTTTCGCAGTAGCAACATCTTCCTAAAAAGGAAAGTTTTAAATAACTTTTAAATAAGTCTCAAATTTCTCTTTTAATGAATCTGTTGTTAGAGTCAAACGTGTCAAGTTGATGATATTGTTTGGAAATTTCAAAAGGCCGTTGTAGTTGTATGTTTTGTGATATTATTTTAACCGCCAACGCCGTAAATAGTAAATATGCTAAAATTGATTAAGCTAAACTTTGTTTTTTACAAATTTGTCAGTACGCAGAGAAAGCATGTTTCTCAGAATAAATTCAAATAATCCATTATTTTATTTTAGGTGTAGATAGATAGCAATAATTTGTATTTTTAGCTGGTTTATGTATAATAATAAATCCTTTAACGATTTGTGAACATGAATTTAAATAAATTTGTCAAATTGCAAGACAACCGCCTCGTATCGTCAAGACTAACTGTTATTCTTGATAATAACACATATTTGGTGTCGAATTTGTTTTCGAAAATTTGGTAAGTAAGGTAAAGTTACCCAATACCGACCCATACAAAAATAGCACCTATTACCGATCCAAATGATTAATACGAAATATTAAGGTTTGTAAATGAAAGGAACGTTGTATTGTCACAATTTCAGTCTACTCTCCAAAATCACATGAAGAATTGATTCGTGTCTAGCACAAAAGTACCCGAATTGATGTCATTTGAATTAATGTATGGTCAGATTTCGTAGAGTGCAGGTTACGTGCGCTTGTGATTCATTAAAAGGGTAAGTACACAAATAAAGAAATTAAGCGTAAAATCCAAGTAGATATTTTTATATAATTATTATAAAGTTTGAAGACATTTCCAGACATGTTGTCTATAATACAATGTAGTAATTTTTCAAAGATTTGCAGTAGTTAATGAAAAAATCGTAAAAATATAATGAGTCGGTAATAGGTATAGATATTTCTAATACCGATTCAAACCTAATACCGAGTCGGTATTAGGTTTGAAAACCTTTATTTTAATAATTTATTATTTTGCTTTGCCGTGTAGTTGTACCGTGATTGTTCATTTCTTAAGTACAGATACTATTAAGTCGAGTTTTTTACAATTTCCGACCCATGATTTATATTCTGAGTAATTTAATATTCTAAAACTTTCTTTGTCTGGAGAGACAAACATGTTAATATTTTGTTAAGTCCAACACCCCTGAATAATGTAGTTAATATAGATATAACTTTTGATATATTTAATTACGGTAATTGGTAAAGTCTTGAATTAACAAGAAGAAGGCGTTTCAGTCATTTGTCTCAAGTTTTACACAGTCGGTATTAGGATAAGTGCGACCATATTTAAAACAATATACCGACCTATTGGGTCGATAATAGCAAATACCATAGCCTAATACCGATGCATTAAAAAAGGTGTTATGGCACCAAAAATACGTGTAAAATATTCAAAAGAAAAATTGTCTAGCGCCTTGGAAGCTATAAAAAATGGGATCTCAGTTTACGAGGCATCTAAAAGATTCGGACTGCCAAAGACCACTTTACGGTATAAACGTTCAGGAAGATTTAAAAATCCCAAATGTGGAGTGCAACCTGTGTTTGCCGCCAGTGAAGAAAAGTGTGTTGTGGTTTGGATTTTTTATTTGGCGAAACAAGGGTTCCTGTCACAAAATCCCAATTAATACACACAGTAGCTAATTTGATTAAAAACTTGGACCGACAAAAATCCATTTAAAGATGGTATTCCCGGAAATCACTGGTTACAAAAATTCATTGAAAAACATCCTGAAGTTAGTACAAGAGTGTCCCAAATTCTTACCGCAAGTAGGAGGAATGTCAGTGAGCAAAGTATTAGAGAGTGGTTCAGAAAGGTTGGGGATTATTTCATCAGCAACAATCTTATGAATATTTTTGAGGATGAATCCCGAATATTTAACTGCGATGACACAGCTTTCGTTTTATGTCCCAAGGAGAAGCAAGTATTAGCAAGAAGAGTAACAAAGCTGGTGTATAATAGAATAGCTAAGTTGTTTAATAATAAGTCGTTTTATTTTCCTCAAAGATTGGAACAATCGACAAACAAAAAAGTTACCAAAAGAATTACCCCTACCCTTGCTATGTCTGACGAATTTATCGAGTATCAGAGAAGACTTGAAGTCGACCGTGAAAACAAAGAAAATGAGAAAGGAAAACGAAAATTCAAAAAGGAGACGAAATTAAAACTAGAAGCAACCCAAAACGCAACCGTAGCAACATCAACGGAGAAGTCTAGACAAAAGCATGCGAATGAGCCCCAGAAAAAGAAACCGAAACTAAATAGTTCACAAACCCCCAAACTAATAAAAAAATTAAAAAAACATATACATAAAAGACGATTTTGTTGTTACAATATTATATGAAGGACGACTTTCCTATCAATTGTTTGTGATATAAATAGTAATGGAGCACAAAATGAAGTTATAGTAAAATCTATGGAGGCAACTGGACCAAATTGGAAATGGCCAGAGAAGGACGATATATTAACTTATAAAGTAAAGGAGATAATTTCCAAAATTGAACCCCCTAAATTAATAAATAAAAGAGGTATTTGTTCCGTACCGAAAATGAAGGAATTGACCAAAAATTTTAGCAAATCTTAAACTGTCTTAAACTTTATAATAGTATTTTGTATAATTATATTTTTTATAATCAAAATTTGAGAAGGTAATAGAAAATTTTTTTTAGTTTAATTTCATATATTTTATTTGCTTTGCTTAATATAATAAACACTTTTTTATAGTTAGGGGTGTTTTACTGAATATAGACGATGTTGATAACATCTGTTGTTATCTCACAATCGGTAATAGGTTATAAAAAATCGGTAATAGGTAAAAATATTACTATTAAGTCGGTATTAGGAAAATTTGCTCGATTTTGATTTAGTATTTTTTCTTAACAATAAAAATTAAAATTTGGAAAAAAAATTTAATTATTTGGAAACATGATATAGATGTGTTCAGATAAATTCTACGAGATTTTTGTAACCATAAAAATATAAAAATAATCCAACGAAATATTTAACTTTCCTTAACTGGTGCGGTAATAGGTGACTTTACCTTACATATTTTTTACAAGACTTTACAAAACATTGTCAGGTTAACATTTCTTTAATAATAATTTTTTCTATAAAAAACTATATCGAGATTATTTATTTTTGAACTATTTTATTATCAGTTAGTCAAATATATTTTCTGTGTTAAGTTAGATTTCGGTTTTTTAAATTATTGTCCTTTTTTCTTTCCTACATGTATTATCTACATATTTTTTATTAACCATTATTGGTTAATTCATTAACCATAATAGGTTACTAGTGGTTATACAGGGTGGGTGGTCCTTAAGTAATTGTACAAAAAGAAACCATAGATGCTACGCTTTAAAATATTACGATTTAAGCCAAATTGCTATAATCAAATGTTGATACTAAGAAATATACAGGGTGTTAAAGTGGAAATTTACAATCTTATTTTTCGCTATAACTTTCATGTTTGTTAACATTTCGAAAAATATATAAAAATGTATAAAAATTTACAACCGAATAATATTGAATATCAGGAATTATAATTTGATGCTTACTTTGATGTAGCTGATAGAGGGCGCCACATATGTGGTATACATTTGAACGTAACTGAACTTGAACTTTTCTGCTCTTCAAATTACGGGTATTTTTGATAAAAAATATTAAAGACAATATTTTAACAAAAAAAGGTATACATGGTAATATCTAGAAAGCTCAACAGTTTTCTAGATTTAACGAAACAGATTAAAGAAAACCACCAATACTTCTGAATTTTGATATAAAATACTTTTAGTAAAGTTATTAGTTAACAAATTATTAAATCAAATAAATATATCAAAATAAATAATAATAGCATTTGACTTAATTACAAAATAATTGGATTTTGCATCAAACATTTTACGTTTTTAAAGTCATCATATTTTATTTAAAAACCAAATTAAGAAATAGTTAAACTAAATAACATTAAATTTTTTGTCAAAGTAAGTGTTCGATATGTCCACCATTTTCTTTAATTCATTTGTCTACAGTCCATGAAAGATCGTTTCATATTAAATAGCGTCATTGGTTCTAAAGAAACTGCTGCAGTATTTATTTTACGTATTATTATATTAAATTTTAGTATAATACTCAGTAACTTTTTGTAATTTTTATTTAAATAATTATATTAATATCTTACCACATGTCCAAAGAATATAATTACCACGAACAATTCACGTACAGGAAAGTTGTATTTAAATACTGTTCTCACTCCCCTGTCTCTGTAATGTCATGGCATACCATCTTGTATAAACCACACATTTCTCCTTTCCAATAAATCAATAAAATTATTTTATAAAAAATGTAAATAAATCTCACCATTCAAATTACAAGGTCATTCGCATATCCGTAAAAAATCATTACCGATGGTTCCAAACCATACGACATGCATTTTAAATATGAATTTTAAATAAACGTATGCTTTGGAACCATTGGTAATGATTTTTTACGTGTATGCGAATTATCTTGTAATCTGAATACTGAGGTTTATTTACATTTTTTATAAAATGATTTTATTATTGGAAGAATTGACATCAAACTTAAGGCCAAATATGTGGTTTATACAAGATGGTACACCATAACATTACAGAGAAAGGAGAGTAAGAACAGTATTTAAAAACAAATATCCTGCGCGTTGGATTGTTCGTGGTAGTCATATTCCTTGGTCATGTGGTAAGATAATAATATAATTACTTAATTCATAAAAATTCTAAAAGAATACCGATTATTATACGAATAATACTTATAATATGCACTGCAGCAGTTTCTTTACAACCAATGATGCTATTTAATATGAGATGATCTGTTATGGAATGTATTGAAAAAATTAATTAAAGAAAATGGTGGACCTACAGAACACTTACTTTGACAAAAAGTTTAATGTTATTTAGTGTAACTATTTTTTAATTTGGTTTGAAAATAAAATGTTTCTATTATAACTTTAATTAATATAAAACTTAAAATATTTGATGTAAAATCATATTGTTCTGTTATTTTGTTAAACCTATTATTAATTATCCTGCTAATATATTTTTATTTTATTTAATATTTCGTTAACTATTAACTTTATTAAAGGAATTTTATATCAAAATTCAGAAGTATTGATGTTTTTGTCTATTTTTTCTTCGTTACCAGGAGTAATTGCATTAAGTTAATTGCATTAAGAATTATGCAGTTGATTTGTAAAATGCGATTATCTCAAAAACTGTTGAGTTTTGAAGTTATTAACAAGTTTACCTTTTTTTAATAATGTATCTTTAATATTTTATATCACTATACCGGTAACTTGAGCAAAAAAGTTAAGTGCAAATGTATGCCACATATGTGGCAAATGTGGCGCTATCTATCAGCTACACCACAGTATGCATCAAATTATAATTCCTGATATTCAATGGTAACCATTTGTAAATTTTTATACATAACTGTTTACAAACATGAAAGTTATAGCGAAAAATAAAATTTTAAATCTCTACTTTAACACCCTGTATCTTTCTTAATCTCAACATTTTAATAAAGTAATTTGGCTTAAATCGTAATATTTTAAAATGTAGAATCTGCGGTTTCTTTTTGAACAATTACTTAAGGACCATCCTGTACAGTAAGTGATGGATTCGACCGTTACTTGATGCACATTCATTTTATATAACAATAAAACACTGAAAGCTTTTATTTTCAAAACTTTCACAACAGCTGTTTCGGCGGAGTACCTTTTTTAAGTGATCTATTTTTGGCACTTATGTATTTACACTTTGTAATCCTTAACTGAATAGATGGAGGAGGGGAGAACTTTTTGTTTCAAATTGGTATTATTTATCTACAACCTATTTAGTTAAAGAGTATAAAGTATAAAAAATATAACAAAAATAGATCACTTGAGAAAGGCACTCTGCTAAAACAGCTGTAGTAATAAAATATTATATTAAATTTTGTTAAGGTTTTGAAAATAAAAGTTTTCAGTGTTTTATTGTTATATAGTTATACAGAATATAGGCCATCCATTTATGATTTGCACTGTACAATATAAGTACATAATATATTACGTATATCACCTAATACAATATATACTATTTGAGAACGTTAATAGTAATACATTACACTTAACTACACTTAATACACTTAGCAATACACTTAAATTAAACGAGCGTTTTTTTCTTCATTTTCTTTATTAAAATAATAAATGAACATGAGAAAGATTTTCAAATACATTAAACAAGATTTTAAGCATATACGTTATTTATTTATTAATAATAGGAACACAACAAAAATTGGAAAACTTTTGCGTACAAGAAGTAATAAATTTCTCGAACTGTTTCAGTCTCATAGTAATCTTCAGACGTCATCAATCTGATATCTAATGAGTCACGGCATAAGTGATGAAATTAAGCTCTTTAAAAAATTGAAACCAAGGCTTAGCAGCCTTGTCATTACCTAGCACGTAGTTTGGAATGGACTAAACCGTATGATGAGAAAAGTCTTTCTATGTAAAACCTGGATGAATAGTTAAACATTACGTCTGTTAGCAAGTCCAATTCCCACCTCCACGTAGTATTTCCTGGGTAACGCTAACGGGAAAGGGCGAAAGGCGAGCTTCCGGCGCCTTAAAACTGGATTACTCCAGATAAGGGAGAAAACCCCGACAGAAAACATGAGGAAGGCAATGGGAAACCACCTCATTAATTTTCCCAAGAAAGTTATGATGGTAAATGGAACTAAATCGATGGCCCCCAGTGCCCGGCAGAACTTAAATGTTCAGGGGGTGCTAAGAATCCCCGGGAGAAACAAAAACAAATACAAAACTAAAACAAACAATGACGTCAAAGTAGCGACCTGAAACGTTAGAAGCCTTTATGAGACTGGAAAGCTAGCAAACGTGTGCCAAGAAATGAACAGATTGAATATAGATATTTTAGGTTTGAGTGAAGTTAGATGGCCTAACTCAGGAACAACAAAAATTATGAACAAAACACTCTATTATTCAGGCAACAATGATCCAAAACATTTAAATGGAGTAGGTGTAATAATAAACGATGAATTGAGTAACGCAGTTTCAAACTTTATACCACTCTCTGACAGAGCAATGCTGTTGCAAATAAGGAATTCTCCTTTTAATGTGAATATTATTCAGGTCTATGCACCAACCGCAGATAAGCCAGATGACATACTAGAAGAATGGTATGAAGATCTACAAAAGCTCATGAAATTGACAAAGAAAGAAGATATTAACATCGTCCTAGGAGATTTTAACGCTAAAATAGGAAGAGGGAAATTCCAAAATATCGTAGGAGAATACGGACTAGGAGAACGAAATGAAAGAGGAGACAGACTATTAGAGTTTTGCCAGCAACACAATATGATAGCAACAAACACTTGGTTTAAGTTACCTCAACGTAGGTTATACACCTGGACTTCCCCGCTACACACAAAAGAAAGAATAATAAGAAATCAAATAGATTATGTTTTAATCAACCAACGATTTCGTAACTGCATTACAAGTACAAAAACATATCCTAGTGCTGATGCAAATTCCGACCACAACCCTGTAGTAGCAAATATTCGCACAAGAATTAAAGTAATAAAAAATGCAAAGCCGAAGAACAAACCTAATATGGAACTACTAAAAGATGTACAGACTAAAGATAAAACCACTGTAAAACTAAATGAAAAACTCTCAGAAATAGACCGAACCCAAATAAATATCCAAAATATAAATACAACTTGGCAACAAATAAAATCCATCCTCGTCAATTCTGCAAGGGAAGAAATTCCAAATACACGATTAATGGCAAAAAAAAGACTGGATGACACCAGCTATTCTAAAGATGATAAACGAAAGGAGGAAATACAAAAATAAGAACACAATCGATTACAAACGATTAAATACAGAAATACGAAGGAAAATAAAAGAATCAAAAGAGAAATGGCTCTAAGAAAAATGTAAAGAAATAGAAGAATTAGAACATAGACATGATTACTTTAATATGTACAAGAAGGTGAAAGAATTTTCATTCATCCACAAAAAACAACATTGCCCACTGGTAAATACAACGGAGAGTTAATTCATAACACCAAAGATAAGATAGAAGAATGGGAAAAATTTATACAACAGCTGTTCCGAGATGAAAGAATAGACATTACAATAAATAATGTTACTGAAAGCCCACTAATTCTAAAAGTCGAAGTGGAATATGCTATTAAACAATTAAAGACCAACAAAAGCCCTGGACCTGATGAAGTTTATCCTGAAATACTTAAATTGATCGAAAGTAATAACATTGATTTGTTAGTAATTTTGTTTAGTACAATCTACGATACTGGGGAAATACCAGAGGAATGGTTAGAATCTATTTTTATTCCCATTCCAAAACAAGCTAACTCCAGGCGATGCGCAGATTTTAGATTAATAAGTCTTATGAGCCAAGTGCTTAAAATTCTATTAAAAATACTTCACAATAGGGTATACAAAAGGTGTGAAAAAGAAGTTGGATACGATCAATTTGGATTCAGAGCCGGAATGGGGACCAGAGAGGCCTTGTTTTCACTACAAGTACTGCTGCAGAAGTGTTACGACCAACAAAAGGATGTCTTTCTATGTTTTGTAGACTTTGAAAAGGCATTTGATCGCGTAAACCATAATAAAATGTTAAATTCCTTGCAGAGCATCAACTTGGATAGTAAAGATCTCCGATTAATTAAGAACTTATATTGGAGGCAGAGTGCCAAGATTAGGATCGACGATCATACATCTAGAAATATTAGTATAAATAAAGGAGTAAGGCAAGGATGCATACTATCCCCTATGTTGTTCAATCTTTACTCGGAACTACTATTCAAGCAAGCCTTGGAAAACCTTTCCACAGGAATAAAAATTAATGGAGAACCAATATCTAGCATAAGATATGCAGATGACACTGTCCTACTGGCTGATACAGACACAAACTTACAGGGAGTCATAGACCACCTTAAGGATGCTTGTCGAGAGTTTGGAATGAAGATCAACGAAAAAAAAACAAAAGTAATGGTGATCCAAAGAAAACAGAATATCCCCTTACCTATAAAAATAAATGGGAATATTTTAGAACAGGTAAACCAATACAAATACCTTGGCTGCTGGATTAATTGCAAGCTGGACCCAGAACAAGAAATTAAAGCGAGAATTGCTCAAGCTAGGCATAGTTTCTTTAAGATGCGCGTTCTATTCTGCGATACACATATAAATATTAAATTGAGATTAAAACTTGTAAAATGTTTTATTTGGTCTGTTCTTCTCTACGGAGTCGAAACGTGGACTTTAAAAATAAAGAGCCTGAATAGAATCGAGGCATTTGAAATGTGGGTGTACCGTAGAATTTTAAAAATTCCTTGAACAGCACGAAAAACAAATGAAGAAGTACTAGCTAAACTCGATTTAGAAAAAGAACTATTGAGAACAGTCAAAAGAAGAAAAACTAGTTATTTAGGGCATTTGTTGCGCAACGAGAAATACTACATCCCTCAGTTGATAATAAAAGGCAAAATAGAAGGAAAGCGAGGAATTGGAAGAAAAAAATTGTCCTGGTTACGTAATATCAGAAACTGGACAGGACTTGGAGTTGAGAAACTCTTAAGAGCAGCTGAAGATAGACAAACGTTTGCCACCATAACCGCTAACCTCCATTGATGGAGACGGCACTTGAAGAAGAAGAAGATGTTGTCTGTCGATGTCGAAAAGCTGTTAAGCAAGTTTCATTTTTTACAGAACGATACAATGAGAATGGTATTACATTTTCAATTAGAGGTTTAGAAAACATTTATGGTTTCAAAGTTACATACTTTGTGTGGTAGTTAATAATAATTGGCAATGCTTCTAGATGATCAGTTTTTACATGTTCCTGCTAGTTTCTATTGGCTCTTGAGTAACATTATTTATACTTCAGCGATGATCTAGCAAATTTGCCAAGAAATTGGCATATGAAATATATATATATATATATATATATATATATATATATATATTGGCTATTAGTTCCGTATATCTGTGGTCAATTCTGCTATTAATCAAAGAACTTTTCACTGCCCAATGTTCGACACTGTCGAAAGCCTTTTCGAAATCTATGAACGCCATATATAGAGGAATGTGGTGTTTGTTTACTTGTGCAAAAGTTAAGATAATAATGCATGATTAATTATTACTAACGAGGAATCTATTTGTAGTAAAATTATTATCATTGTTCTATAGTCAATTACATATTCATTACAATAAATTATTTTTATATTTACTTCCCACCAGGTCTAAATAGAAACAATATAAAAGAAAAAATAAATACATAAAAATTTAAAAGCTGTTTTACTTAATATTTACTATTAGTTATACAAAGGCCAAACAGTTCTCGAAACATTTAGTCCGACGAAGAGATACTGGGTAAAATTTAGAATTTATCATTTCAATTCGCGCCCGATGTAAGCATTATCTCAGCCCTAAATTAGTGCTTGCTAAATCTAGCGCACAATATGTGGCTGTGTTGCTCTACCTACATCTTAACCTAAATAACTTCACTTGCAGCTGATACAACTATAAAATGAATTGAGCGACCGCAGTCTTTAGAGTATTACAGCCATTGGAGGTAACTGCCTTCTGGAGTAGGGATAAATGTTGAAGTATTTTTGGTATTTCGTAATATGCTTCTACTTCCATTTCGTATGTTGGGCTCCAAAGAAAATTACGAAATAAATTAAATACTTATAAAGCATCCTTAAAGAGTTTACACGTTTTACAATTTAAAAGGAATGTACACGTTTGAGTATACAATAAAATAAATATGAGCATGTACAGTAATCGAAAAACGATAACTCGTGTAGGTTATAAATGTAAGACGTCATAGAAAACTAAATAAAATTTTAATATTTTATAAGTATGTTACCTCAAAAAGATATGTAGCAGTCAATGATATTAACAATTATTGTAAAGAAGCTTACGACAATGTTTATTGTCGTAATATATATATATATATATATATATATATATATATATATATATATATATATATATATATATATATATATATATATATATATATATATATATATATCTACAGACCAATAAATGGTGCTCCAATGCGCGTTCCACTATCTCCAGTAATTGCCAATATCTTTATGATAAACTTCGAGATACGAGCATTATCCATATCATTGTTGGCTACGATGTGTTAACCATACATTCGTGATTTGGCCCTACGGTATGGATGTTTTGATATCTTTGCTAACCCATTTAATTGGTATACATTCTAGGATCAGGATCTAGGATCTCCATCTACGATGGAGATGTAAACTGATTCATTCCAACCGTTTCTCGACGCTATCATAACGAAAAAACAATTCTAAGTTTTTTATCAGTCTGTTTGTCGAAAACTTGTCGATACCTATCTTTACTTGCATGCCAACTCTCATTATCAACCTTCGCAAACTAATTCAGTCATTAATATTATTGTCTCCACATCAATACGCCTTTGCGGTGATTCAAGTAGATCCGCTGAGCTCTCTAGTTTAAGACACGCCTTCATCCAAACAGTTACCACGAAAATTACATTAACAGGAGCATTCACAGACATCTCTCATTCAATCTTAACCCAAAGACTCAGACCCTTATCATACGATAACTTTTCTTCCATTAAAGATGTCACTGACAAAATCGACAAAATTCTTAAATGAAGATTAATAAAGAAAATATTTACCCACCAACAAAAACTTTCATCTCTTGTCTGATCAATTAAAGACATTCAAAATAAACAACACGGAATTTATGCAATTCCTTGTGCTGACTGCGATCATATTTAGCTCAAACAAATGGTAGAATCCAAAATAGGATTTATGAACATTCCATTTCTGTTTGCAATTACTATTCAAATTCAGCTCTAGGTCAACATCATCTTCATACAGGTCACAAAATTAATTTTGATAACTCAAGAGCCATAGCCTTAATTCTCTTCGATGAACCAAGAATTATCCGAGAAGCCATAGAAATTTAAAAAACGCCAAATTGTCTCAATAAAGAGATGACGGCATCCGGTTACCTTTGACATGGAGACCTATTAAAGGGAATATCGCTGCTCCACTGTCCAATCAAAACCCAACCATCAGAAATGTTAGTTTTAACTTCCGCGTCAATACACACGCCAATCCCCTTGCCAACTCCGACGCCAACCTCCACCCAAAACACGTCACCATTGACGGTATAAATGGATCGTCCGCTGTTTCCAGTAGCAGTAATGCATTGAATAGTGATCAGTCCCCGAAAGCCCTGAAGAAGACATCAGAGAAGATGTCGAAAACTCGGGGCAATGATAATCGATGTCGTTCAACTCAGAAGCCTGTAGAGTTTATTATTTATTCTTGTAATAGTATATATATATATATATATATATTATATATATATATATATATATATATATATATATTATATATTATATATTATATATATATATAACGCCACCGTCATTTATTTTATATATAAAACTGTTTTGGATGGGTTGGGGTCAATAAAAGGGGCTATTTGTTGACTATTTTTTACTCGAGCTTTCAATTGTGATTACAGTTATTATCAAGAGCTTCTAAAAAATACAAAATATCTTACAAAGTTGAACTAGAAATAAAAAATTTTTTGTTAGCTGACCAAATAAAATTATATAATAATTACAAAAATTATTATTAAAAAAATGATCATTTCTAATAAATGTTTCTCTGAAATAAATTTTGATAAAGTTTATTAACAAAAACAATTAAATTTGTAAACAAAAATTGAATAGCTACAAATTAGCTTCAATGTCATAAATACCAACTTAAAAATTTTTATTTTTGACATATTGTCAAAAATAAAATTTTGTTTAAAAAATTCTTTTTTGTTTAGTAACAAAAAAGAAGAAGATTTATTCGCCATTGATAGATGTCTGAAAAAATGTAACAAATACATGGAAAATTCAAAATGTGATATTTTACTGATTGCACATATAAATTACATAGAAATAATATAATTATAAATTTTGCTTAGATTTTGAATTTCTGACCTTTTGTTTAAATTATTATTAAATTTTGTGCTTTGGTAGAGCATATAATAGACAAAGACCATATTATGGATTTTGATAATATTAAAATTTTATGTAGTGAAAGTAATAAATTTAAAAGAACTTTTTTGGAAATGGTTTGTATTAGCAAAAGTGATAATAATTTAAACAAAAGGTCAGGAATTCTAAGCAAAATTTATAATTATATATTTCTATGTAATTTATATATGCAAATAAAAATTTTTAAGTTGGTATTTATGACATTGAGGCTGATTTGTAGCTATTCAATTTTTGTCTACAAATTCAATTGTTTTTGTTAATAAAATTTATCAAAGTTTATTTCAGAGAAACATTTATTAGAATAGGACATTTTTTTAATAATATTTTTTGTAATTAATATGTTAGCAGCAGTTTTGTATAAAAAACTAATTTTATTTGGTGAGTTAACAAAAATTTTTTTATTTATAGTTCAACTTTGTAAGATATTTTGTATTTTTTAGAAGCTCTTGACAATAATTGTAATCACAATTGAAAGCTAGAGTAAAAAAATAATCAACAAATAGCCCCTTTTATTGACTCCAACCCATCCAAAACAGTTTTATATTTTTTCCAAACGAGTCACAAGTACTTCTTTTTTCTTACTCTTATATATTTATGTATATATTTATATATATATATATATATATATATATATATATATATATATATATATATATATATATATATATATAGTTGGTCTAATAATTACCCTTTACCCATACTGTGCTTATAAACTGTCATTTCAATTGTGCACGAATCTCACTACTTCCAGATCTCCCTATCTTGTACCAACACCTTTGCCTGTCTCCATGTAACTTTTTTTTTGTTGTTGTGCTATTACATTTTTCCAATTTTCCCTAGATCTTTCCCTTTTATTTTTTCCTTATGCTCTAGTTAGTCATATCTTTTTGAATGATATTTTATTTATTTTAGTCGCTGCCGATGACCCCACCTACTTAACTGCCTCTTTTTTAATCTATTCTACCATCGACTCTACTTTTTATCTTCTTTTATAACATTGTTTCTTACTCAATCACTTCTAATTACTCCCTGTCTTCTTCTTCTTCTTGATGTGCTCATACGTCACCAATGTTGGCGATCATCATTAGCGATCTTTTAGGATAGCTTGAAGAGAAGCATATCTGGATTCTTTTCGCATAATATCTTCCTGGAAAGCTCGTAAATAACATTGTCGCGTATCCTACTTTACTCTAGCTTACTTTGTACCCAGGACTCATACCCTTACGTAATAATCGTACCTATTCGTTCTTTTTATTGCCTGGTATAATTTATTCGCTTTATTATTATTTTAATATTAATTTATTTTCTTAATTGCCGCTCCTAATTATTCACCTGTTTAATTTCTATTTATTCAGAAACTGAACTATTTCCAGCTGGACTTGTAGAATATCAACTCTGCATTTTGCTAGAACTATCAGTTTTGATTCCTCCTTGTTCGTGTTTATATCCTATTTGTGTAAGGCTTTTTCCCATATTGTTACACTTCTTTGGATCTCCTCTTTTGTCGATGCTAGATGCACCTGATTTACTACTTAAAATCTTTGTGTTTTAAATGTCTTTTAGGACAATATATTCCATCGGTTTAAAATAATTAAAACGAAAAAACGTAATGACAGTAAAGATTATCGAAGTCACTGTATAACAGTTTCCGTGAGTAGAGCATAAAAGCAATTCGTAAAGAACAAAAAATAAGTAAAAATTTAAAAAACTAAGGTGATTAAAGAAATATGGAAATATTTATAAGAAATCCTTATGACAGTGAAAAAAAATTATAAACTTAAAAACAAGAAAGATAATATAACAAGAGAGAGGTTAAAAAATACTAAACATATTAAAAAATTTCTATGACGAACCATATAAGAGCTAGTTATCAGAAAAGAGGAAATTACATATTAGAGAACTTTTGAAAATTTCGCATTCATACCTTAGCTGTCGTTCGCTTGATATCATCGGACCATCTGGTTCGAGGTCTATCTTTTCTCTTATTTGCTCTTGGTTGCCATTTAACAATTGGCTTAGTTCAACGGTTGTCTTTCAATATTCTCATGTGTACTGTCCAGTTAAATTTTAATATAGCAATATTTTGGATGACATCGATTACTTTTGATAGTCTACTTATTTTTTTATTAGTTATGTGATCCCATTGAACATTTTCAGTTTCATAGCTCCCTAAGTCATTTAAAGTTTGTCGAATATGTTGTTGTTAAATATTTCAAACGCCTCTAGGCGATTGATCGTATCAAAATGAGAGTCCAGGTCTTGAAACCATGTAACAAACTGACCAAATATAGCGTTTGATAATACTTGACGTAATTTTAAGTTTAAGCTGTGATTACAGAAGACTAATTCTATTTTTAGAAATGGTTGTGAGAGCTGTTGCAATTCTTGCAATCCATTTAATCTGTGGTCTGTAATGTAGCATACCATATATTTAAAGTGACTATCTCTCCCAATATTTTGTTTATCTATTTATAGGGAAGTAGTGTCGTTATGAGAATGCTTCGATGTTACGTGTTCTCTACTCTTCTTTATGGTCTGGAAGCTTGGACACTCAAACAAGTTCATCTGAATAAGTTGGCCGCCTTTGAATTTTGGTGTTACAGAAGAATCCTACGAATATCATGAACTCAAAGAATGTCTAACATGAAAGTAACTAGAAGGATAGGAAATGAGGCAGAAGTAATATTAACTATTAAAAGACGAAAACTTGAGTACTTGGGACATGTGATGAGAGGGCAAAAATACGCATTATTACAACTTATTATGCAGGGCAAAATCCGAGGAAAGCGAAATGTGGGAAGACGAAGAATATCCTGGCTTAAGAACTTGAGGGAATGGTTTGAATGCAGTAGTGCAGAACTTTTTAGAGCGGCAGTCAACAGAGTCCGCATAGCCATGATGATTTCCAACCTTCGATAGAAGATGGAACTTAAAGAAGAAGAAGTGTCGTTATGTTGGAGATTAAATATCATACATTTTGTCTTAGAAACATTCATTTTTAGACTCATTTTTCTTTTTGTCTTGTTTACTCAATCCGATAACTCTTGGATACTCTGAAGACTATCGTATAATATAACAGTATCGTCAGCGTATCTGTTACAACTCTTTACTTATAATCAATGTATCGTTAATTTTTACTCCAATTTCTTTATCTTGCAAAGGTTGTTTGATCTGAATGGATATTTGATAACAGCAAGGATAGAAGGCATCCTTGTGTGATGTTTATTTGAATGTAACATTTGCCGGGTAATTTTCCATCAACACGTACGACTGTTTTCAGCTTCCAAGTTTTCTGTGGTACCAGGTTTCCCTACCATCAATGCCTTTGGTTCTTAATATATATGTTCAGAGGCGTTCCAACCTATCACGTACCCTAACGAAAGCATTTCCATAGTCCACTAAAGCCACATAAATATTTTCAAGTTGGTCGTGGCATTATGTGATCAATACATGAATGAATACTGTAGAATCCCTGAATATATATATATATATATATATATATATATATATATATATATATATATATATATATATATATATATATATATATATATATATATGAATTTAAGTCAAAAAGTGCCATATGGGTACTAAGCGTACTTCTGGATCAAAACGGGGTTTCATCTAGGTTTCTTTCGCAATAACTTCTTCTTTCACAAATAATGCGAAGAACAGTTTTTAATGTGTGGCTTATCAGACTAATTAATTTGTATTTGTCTCATCTTTTGTCCTCTACTTCTTAGAGAGCAAAATTTGTTAAGGTATGTTTGAAAATATGAGAAAAATGGCAGTAACCAATAAAAACTTAAAAACGATCTCTAACAAACATACAAAACTGGGGCACCTAAGACGAAATGATATGATTAGTGATGTGAATATAAGAGACCCATAAAACTGATTATGACAAAACAAGAAACGATAACGTGCAAATGTTTAGATTTGTTATATTTAAATATGTTTTTTAAAGCTGGATACTAACGGGGTTACTTAAACAACTTGTAGATCTGCATAATGATTATATTACAAATAAAATAATAAAATTACCTCTTTTAAAGTCTCTTTAAACTTTTTAGCTGACGCTAGCACTACTAAACCTGAACTATTCTTTAAATTCGGTCATTAAATGTAACGGTCAAGATGGGAAGCAAATTTCCTATATAGCCAATGTAATCGTTATCCTAAAATCTTGTAAAATCAGAGTTAACCTCACTTTTATTACTTCTTTTAACTTTTTTGTAGTTTTTCTAAACTATGCGGAAATTTTTCCATAAAACGTCCAATACGAGTGAGTTTGGAAATGGTATTTGAAACTTTTGGTGTTGTAAAATTAATTTAATTTAATTTTGTAGGAAATTATGTAATAAAAGACATTATACGGTACACTAGAGTTTGAAAAACTGAAGAAGTAGGCACTTGCATTATATTTAAAGATATATTAATTTAGTATAAGTATAAAATGTAATTTGATATACAGAGTAACAAAACTTTCCAACGTCAATATCTTACAGAAGTCGTAACTTACAGAAGTAATTAAAACTTCCTGGCACTGGATTTAATGGTGGTAGTGTTATATCATAAATTACAATTCCTTTGTTTAGGCTTCTTTTCCGTTTTATTGTATCTCAATTCTTTAATTTTAATAAATTTTTCGTTTCTTCCTTTCTTGCCATCCACTTTCTAATTTTAGGAAATCCATTTATGTTTTTTTTTTGGTAAACTATCGTGTTACCATTTATAAACATCTTTTTTTTTCATTGATAGGTTAAAGCTAGTCCTTTTTGCAAAATTTTGTTTCCTACCACACTATCTCTCATTTGTATTAAATAAGATTTCTGCTCTTATTTTATTTATCTTTATATGTTAAATATAATAATAAAATTTACAGATTCCATCAAAAGCTTTGCTATTTGCTTTGATAAATTGAAACATCAAATATATGGTTAATGGAGCACAATAAGTCAAATCTTCCATAGAAGAATCGGTATCAATAAACTGTTATAACATTATCTCTGCATTAATAGGTCTTTAGACACTCGGGCTGATACAAATTCATACACCGAACCGAGAGCAAATATGTCCTGCCATTTCCCACTTGAAATGTTAGTTACAAAAGGTTTGTATCAGTCCGAGTGCCTGAAGATGTAGGTTTACAGAAATAACACTCGATCCTATTTATACACCAAGGGTTTGACAAATTGTGTTTCATTCTCCATATATTTGGCGTTTCAGTTTATCAAAGCGATAGCCAAAAGTTTCGCTGAAAGTTGTAAATCTTTTACAAATTTCATATATCTCAAAAAATACAGAAAACGGTAGTAGAAAATCGTTTTCGTGTATGGCCATCAAAGTAGATGGTGATTCCCGGACTTATTTTGAATGTATGCTTTTTCATCTCCGAGACAGGGTAGCTTCCACCCACAAGTAAAAGTAACCCTGGACTAGATTGTAAGAGAAGCCTTAATCCAAATTTTGAAGCAAATTTGCCTTCACGAGGAAAATTACACTCCAAATGGGTTTACTTAATTTCACAAAACTATAGTCCTCTATCAGAACGAGAGGGGTGCTTTAAGCGATCTATCACTATCGTGATAGAGTTCTTAAAGTATACTAATTTTATAGTTTTGTTCATTGAAAATTTCTTTTGCGTTTTACGAAATTTTGATTTGGAAAAGGCTACAATTTAAAATCTAATTTAATACAATTTTTTTTATTTTGACTGGGCCAATAAGAATATTTAAAATTTAAATATATTTAGGGAGTGTAGTTTGGGAATTTATAAATCTGAAAAATCCAAATAAAATATTTGTTAAGATTCTCAATCGTGAAAAAGTTACCACTTTATAGAAGTTATTTAGTAAGGTGAATAATGAAAACTCAATGTCATTATAACTGATATTAAAAGTTTTTTGAGCTCCACTTAATTAAAAAAAAACCAGTGTGGCAGTCCAGTGGGACTGCCGGTACAAATTATACCTACTTTTATACACGCGTTCGCCGTTACAAATTTATGTGGGAGTCAATCTGCACAATCATTACATATTTAATGCTACAGGTAAGAGAGAGCAGAACGAGAAAAATAATTAGGTATATAGGTATATGGTGTATCGTTTGCTGTATAGAAACATTTGACCTGTAATAGGAATATAGTAAATTAAGGATTGTGTCAGTATTTTAATGAAAATATATATTTTTACGTTCATATATGTATAAAAATAGTTCAATAAAAAAAATTACACATACTCTGCAGTAAAATTCATTGTTTATTTTGTTATTAATATAAAAATTACAATACAATACACTGCAACATAATTCAATATAACAATACAATATAAATTAAAATGGAATATTCATAAGTATTTAAAACTGCCAATATACATAACTTACTTTACGAAGATAAAAATAAAAAACCCACAACTCGGATCATGTTGTAAATTTTCACTTTACTTTAAAATATAGCATTTTTGCTTATCGCACATTTAATAGGATTAACGTGAGGTTTTTAAATATTTTAAAAATAAAAAAGCAAATTCATATTGGGATCGAACTCACATACACCAGCGTATTAACCAAACACGTAAAAGATTTGCCAATTAAACATAACACTAACAGATTTTAAAATTGACAGTTTGCGGTCATACAGTGATTATTTTGAAATACAAAAGCCTAAAATAATTATAAAAGTTTAATAAATAATACAAAACATATCACATAAATAATAATATTAATATATTATATTATATATATATATATATATATATATATATATATATAATATTATATATGTACAATATTATTTATATATATTTAATATATAATATTAAATATATATACAAGAGTAACATTTTTATTCTCGAGAGAGGAAGAGAGAGAAAATATATCTTCTGTCTTTCTCTTATTCATTATCTTACATATGTATTGGTTTCACAAATTCACTCAATATTTTTAGTACAAAATTCCAACATCGAGCGGGTGTATAGAAGTGTAACTTCAAAAATAAATTAAACAAAATAATATTTACTGATATACCTGATTTTTGTTAGACCATAAGTCAATCACGCTTTATCTAATTATTCATCCCCCGGAATGCTATCGCTGACATTCCATATAAATTGTCTTTTATCAGAATATAGCCTCATTCAGCAGGATGATCCTAGAGCGTAGCCTCAGTCAATCTATACCTATAGCCGTTCAATATGCATAGGTAGGTACATAAATACGACCGTAATGCACATTTAGCCCTATCAGCCGTGACAGTAACAGCTTTGATATGGGACGTTTCGAAGATAGAAACTTTTCGTTCAGGAAAATACGAATAGGTAGATGCAAAGCGGTTATCTCGTTTTTTGTATGTGTAGGATTGGGTATGAAGAGTCGATTGACCGAGTTTTTAGCGCCGAAAGTGGCGGGCATACTGAAAAAACAACTTGCGTGGAACTCTTCTGAATAAGTTTCTTATCTGTTTCAAGAATGTATTTATAAATACACCCAAAATTAACATTTCATTGTTTAATTATAATGTTATTTCGGACCTTATTCGCTTTCAAATCTTCCAAGCTTTGTTCTTGTTTGTACTTAATTTTTTTTCTCTAGTTTTTCGGAATTTTTCTTTCATTTCCATCATTCTTTCTTTATATTTACTCTTTTTTTTTTAAACGAAAGAAGATATTCATGAAACTTTCCATGATTGATGGAAATATGGAAAACATGGAAAAACGGAAAAAACCTCAACTTATTTAATTTAAACGCAATACTATATATTTTTGCTAATTATTAAATATTCTTACTATATCTCGGCCAGGTTATGAGAGGGAATAAATATGTGTTGCTACAAACCATAATGCAGGAAAAAATACAGGAAAGACGAAGTAGAACGCATCTCTTGGCTCAACAATCTGAGAAAGTGGTATAATTGCAGTTCCACCTCCACCGACTTATTCAGAGCTGCAATCTCAAAAGTAAAAATAACTGTGATGGTTACCAACCTCCTTAGAGGAGACGGTATCTAAAGAAGAAGAAAGATTGTTAAGTCCGCTACTAACTCTTCTTGCAGGTGCTTAAAGGAAAGTGGCTCTCCGGTTCAGATAAAACAATGATAATATGAGGGGATTGAACATATTTGTCCGTGTTAAGGATCACTGAATACTCTTTAGGATTTGTTTTAAATCTGTTTTGACGTACAAAGGCAAACAGTTACTGAAAATGTCTCTGGGGCAAGTTCTCTGGCGTGTGTTGGCGAAGCAATTAGGAGGCTGTTGCGATATAGCTGATTTTGTCGAATCAGAGGCGAAATGTTGTCATTGGAATTTTGATGATCTCTCCAGATTTGTGTGTATAGGTTTGAGTGTGACAGGAACTTTTTTTTGTAATCACTATTGTTTCTGCTGCCGTTTTTACGTTTTCAGCCAACTTCAGAACTAGTGTATGGCACTAAAATTTTGTTATTGACTGATTGCGTTAACGGCCAGGCCTCTTTAGCTTTCAAAGGACAGTCCTACCACAAACTAACCTATAAATGTTTATCTGAAGGCATGATAGTGACTTTAGAACTAGTGTATTGCACTAAAATTCTAATATCGACTGATTGCGTTAACGGCAATGGTTAAAAAAAAGAAGACTCCTTTGACTGACATACCAAAGTGTGTTTGTTTGTGTATTCAGTTGTGTTTGGGTGTTTCAGTTGTGTTTCTATGTGTATGTGTTGTGTGCTGATTCGACGATAACGAAAACTGCATTCTCTAGTAACCTTTTTTTCTGACATCGGTTTTTACGTTTACGATCAACTTTGTAACTAGTTTATTGCACTAAAATTCTGTGGTTATGCGGCTATTTTCTCGGGGGTGGAAGGTACTGTGGTGCAATAAATCGCAAAACACTAACCTCACCCTGACCGGGTTAAGGAAAAGCATTTCAACGAGGACAAGTGCAGCACTTTGTAGGCCCACACACATCCTACAAAAAAAAACGAAAAACGGCTTCGGCCACAAAAAAAAAGTTAGAAATACTAACAAAAAACCGGTGCAAGCCACCAAAAATTAACATAACCATAAAACCCGGGCAGGTAGGCCCCAAACCCTTGAGCACCAAGTGTCCGAACTGGGCGCAGCTTAGTCCGATGACTTGAGGTCCAAGTAAGTAATTTTAGTTTCGATGACAAGTCACAAGAGGATAACATAAATAAAGCGCTTAATGTTAGCCTAAATTTCAATCGGTCAGGGAATCGTGCTGGAGTTCTTTTATCCACGTCTCTCATATGAAGAGCATTACGGTAATAGTTGTGCCCCTATCGCACATCAAAGTGCGATAGAACTATAGAAAGGGATAGTCCGGAGCATTGGAACTAGGTGGAGTGATTTCTGTTTACATACGATGAATGAATTCTTGCTCCAATGAATTGTTACTCCCGAACGTAATTCTAAGAGGTCTCACAGGCTGGGTTCAATTAAAATGTTTGTTTTGGAAAAGCATTTTACTAGAAGTGGGTTCGGAAAGCAACCAGTTGCTTACTGGAGCAACAAGGATGTTAGACTGTTTGTATTAAGATGCTCAGTGGATGAAGTTTTTTGTTTTTCGGTTTGAGGGATCGTACCTAACCGAAAGAAGAACAGAAACTTTTTAGGGTCTCTTCGGTTCTCCGTATCATTTGTGTAGAGAAATAATTGTGTGCCTGAGATATTTTGATTGGAGATGTTGCTGTTGTGTAATATGTACAACCAGAGCGTACTCTGTGCATATGGCTAGCAGTGAGTGCTGGGAAACTTCAGCACGTGGAGTAAATGGGGTTGAGAGTTGATCGCAGATTTTCTTTCTTATAGTGTCTCTCTTTGGTCTTGTATAGATTTGCCGAAAAACAATAGTTTAATGTTTTGATTGAAATTAAGTGATTGCTAGCCTCGGAGATGAGACTTTTGACTTTAGTAGCACTCATGTCGATAGTATCCAGTAGTTTCGGTAGTATCCAGTGATCTCCTGGTCGAAGTCTCCATATGAAATCTCTTATACTTCTTGATTTTACACGGATATACAATTATATCCGTATATATTACTCACGTTTCACCCGACACCTTAGGGTAAATGGGTTTATGATTAAATAAATGTATATATATATATATATATATATATATATATATATATATATATTGATATACATACAATATTAAGAACTGTCTCTCGGCACTGAGTTCTCAATCTGCCTACTCCTCAGTGTCGAGTGGCGAATGTCGAATGAGTGTCGAGATGTAACATGTCGAGATAGTTATTGTATTTATAATACACAACACGATACAGTACGTTATATATATATATATATATATATATATATATATATATATATATATATATATATATATATATATATTATTTGTGGCTCCTCTTCAAACCATCTTTGGTTACTAGCTGCCATTTAATATTTTTCACATCTTCTTTATAATTAGAGTCACTATCATTATCACTTTTTTATATCTTGCACTGTATGAATTTTTAAAGTCTAAATCATATTAAAAAACATATCAAAAATACAATCATATGTTAATATATCTTAGAATATTTCTTACATTTGAAACATTTTTGAACATATAATTAGTTGTAATATGATTTTAGACCTAATAATAGTATTTCCTTTAAATTACCCTAATTAGATCTAAATTTCTTATAAATACAAATAAATCTAATAACGAGACCCTTTAAAAAAAGAACTAAATGAGCAGACACAGCATTTACTCGAAGTCGAAGTCAGAACAGAACTAAAACTTGCTGAATTTCAACTTACTGGGAGAGGGACCACATTGACCACTAAAACTGTGTCCCTCCGATTTCCGGTTGGCATAATAATTGTCCTTTTAGTTACTCGAAGACGCTCCAATTGAATTTGGCCGAAAAACGGCGCAGTCTAATTTCGTTTGCAATTCTGAACTAGCTTGTAGGGGGAACTTGAAAAGGTATTATTAGTAAGAACACATTGTTCCATTTTTATCGTTGATTTCTTTCCCATTGAAAAGGCAGTAAAATGGTGTGGAATGTTGCAATAATTTCAGACCTAAAGTTTATACAAGAGGCTATTAGCGGTCACCCACTAATCTTATGCAAAATAATTTAACTGTTTTGTTTATTTGGAAGAAAAGACTTTGCGGAGTCAAAGGTAATGAAATTGCGAATTTGACCGCAAAAAGTACTCACAGTTGTCATCATCTTGACACAGTATTAACATAGTCACCTATTAATAATTGAGTAAGCTAATATTAATTATAAATGGGAAGCTAATTACAAAAAAAAATTAAATAAATGTACAAATCAATATTTTAGCATTCATCCTACACTTCCAAAAAACATTTCTCATTTCACCTATAATTATACTATAGCACAAATATCAGTTTAACTCGTTTAAAATTAAACCATGGTCGCTTTCCATCACGCTTATATAATATT
The DNA here is from genome assembly GCA_918026665.1 of Diabrotica balteata. Taxonomy (NCBI): domain Eukaryota; kingdom Metazoa; phylum Arthropoda; class Insecta; order Coleoptera; family Chrysomelidae; genus Diabrotica; species Diabrotica balteata. The sequence continues at coordinate 110,382,120 of OU898279.1, read as the reverse complement.
GGAATACCTAACACTCCTGTCTGTATGTACTCCTATATCTGTCCTGTAAAGGAGCCCTTGATGTATAACAATGTATAGTTTGTTTATGTCAAATTAAATTTATAAACATAAATTCAAAATAAATTATCTCCATTTATTTAACATATATACTTGTGTATGTAAGCCTTTTCCAGCTGTGTCTGAGGTGTGTTGAGTATAGAGAATATCGTAGCCTACCTTAAGCGTAGTGAGGTTGGGAGCTTGGGAACAGAGCTCCTCAGGTTGGTGTAACCTGTAACTAGTTCTGACTCAGTGAGTCAATTAATGCGTCTAGATTATCGCGATGAATTGGGTACACTTGAAAGAGCAGATATGCCATTCCATGTAACGCTAATTGTTTCATACATTATTAATGGTTGTTATAGAAATATTTTTGATAGTCGTTTATGACTGACCAAGTAGTAGTAGTAGATTTCTACTGAACGAAAGTACCTAAATGGTCTAATTAGTTTTTACGATTAGCGATTCAGATGACACTTAGATTTTTAAGTTTTGATTGATCCAAAAGATTAACAACCCACCACTGATATTCAAATTAGATGAAAATAGACTACTCGCCGTATTTCTTGGTAATAAACATTTTATACAGCTAACTTTAGTAACTCCAACGACGATAAAACTCTCTTTGCCTATCATAGTTTCTGCCGTATACAATCCCGTCTATTAAATTAAAAATATAGTGTAAATATTGTAAATTGTGCAATGCGGTATGAAATTTAGTTATAAAAACGCTACACCAAATAGTATTGTGAGTTTGTTATGCTAGAATGAATTCTTGTCTTTGATATTTATTAGACTCTACTTGAGTTATTTTTAGCTGTTTATATAATTGACTGTTTATGAAGCAACATTAAAGATCACTATATTGTGAAATATTTTTATTTAAATGATGTTTACTTTGACCAGAAAAGAAAATATATGTCAATTGGAATGTGGTAAATGGTAATCAAAATATGCTGTTTAAAGCCAGGGATAAGTAAGTTCACTCTGAAGTTGGGTATTACTATGGTTAACATAGAAATTAACACAAGGGAAAGTTTTTTTTTGGAATTTAAGATAAATAATAAATTCCTGATCTATAATCGTTCAGTATGCAAACCGGCACTAAGTTGTTTTGAAGGACACAACGACGAACTTTTGAAAGTGGGTCAATAGATCGCTTATTAGGAATAGATGATTTCTGCTTATAATAATATAAATAATATATTAAATCTAGTTTATAAAATCAGTTTTCATTCACATTAATAATGGTTTCTATATAGTTGCAGCTAATTCGCTCGTGGATGAGCGAGAGTAAACTAGATACCTAACGATTGGAAATACTCAAATTAGTATATTATTTTTAATAGAAGTATTTTTAATTATTATCAGAGATAGCATCAGCAACCGCAGATGCTGTATTGTTATAAATACAATCCACCACGCAATTGATCGTATTAGAAGATTGGAAGTATATTTTAAAAAATTTAATTTTCTTGCAAAATAACCAGGTTAGTCTCTTTATTAGTAGCATTAGTCACTCTCCTTATAGTCGAAATAGGTGTACATAGCAAATTTCAGACACAACAGATGAATCAACAGCTTAATCAGCAGCTACATCAACGATTGTCAATAAAAGAGCCAATAAAAAACTGAAAATTTCTCCAAAGAAAAAACAGGAATACAAAGTAATCGCTTGACTTACATGGAATGAGACAGAAATAATAATAACACAGCCCAACAAAATGAAAAAAATTGTTGCTTAAAAAATAATGATTTATGGATGCTCTGATTTCAAAAATGTCTTCCATTTTTCGTAGTAGTTTTCTTTAATCGATTGTATAATTTTAACTTTGTTCGAAAAGATATACTCAAAGGCAGCTGGAAATTACCAGACGTCTTACAGTAAATAGGATAAATAGCTTTTCCATTTTTATCGAATTAAATAATATGTAACAAAAGAAATACATATATAGTTAAACACAAAGACACCCATATACTTCTAACATGAAAAATTAGAACTCACATTGGCTATTGTCATATCATAACATGTAGGTAAGAGAAATTATCCCTTTATCACCATCTACATACAAATGTATTGGTGTATATAAAAAACAATAGTTCTCTAAACATGCAAAAACTTCAGGGGGCATACCCCATTAAAAAAACACTGTAGCCCTGCGCTGCACTAGGTACACGTAGAAGAAAATAACAGTAATAACATTTATATTATTTCCTGTTGTTTTGGTCACCATCAGAAAATATTACAATTAAAATTAAAAAATTAAAACATTATAATTGAATCTGATATAGCAAATTTATACACGATTTATCAAAGACATGTTGAAAATAAATATTTAAATTTGGTATATTTTCGTTCGAATTTTCATAAAGGCAAAATTTTAAGTACTCATAGTCATACTCACTCATATTGTGATGTGAATATACTCTTATTAAAATAAAAAATAATTCATAATAAAATAAGAAACAATTCTTTATGCCCTACAGTAACGATTCAAATATTTGACCTTCTACAGCTGAATAGTGTCCCAATCTGTCATAAAAAGTTCTGCAGACAGTTTTAAGAGTTTCTGTTGTAACAGAAGATCTATCTATCTATCTAATTAGCCTCTTCGGTTCATCTTTGGATATAGGCCTCCCCAATCCTTTTCCATTCTTCTCTGTCTGTCGCTACAGTCATCCATCTAGAGCCCACGTACTTCTTGATATCATCTGCCCATCTCATTTGGGGCCTTCCTCTGCTTCGTTTATAGTCCCACGGTCTCCAACTTATAAGAATTTTGTTCCATCGTTCTTCTTTTTGTCTTATATTGTGTCCGGCAAATCTCCATTTCAATTTTGCAACTTCTTGTCTAACATCCCTCACTTTTGTTTTCTCTCTTATCCACTCGTTTCTCTTCTTATCCATTAGTCTTATGTGCAACATTTGTTTTTCCATTTCTTTTTGGGTTTTTATGATTTTGTCCATGTTTGCTTTTGTAGATGTCCACGTTTGGGAACCATAAGTAAGAACAGGGAGTACGCATTTATTATATACTGTGGATATCTTTTGTTTTTTAGAATGTAGCTTAGTTTGCCAAATGCCGCCCATGCCAGTCTAACTCGTCTCTTGATCTCTGCTGTTTGGTTCTCCTTGTTGAGTTTTACAGTTTGACCAAGATATATATATAATCCTTAACTTGTTCTATTTCATCTTGTCCGATTCTCATTGTGATGTCTTCATCTGTATTTGTTATAGTTTTGGTCTTGCCGTAATTCATATTAAGGCCTATCTTTCCAGCTTCTACGTCCAGTTCTTTTATCATTTCAAATGTTCTCCTGTTCGCCTGTTCCACTAATAACTCGATTCGGGAAAGTATTGTTTAAGTACTCCCTTATTATTCAAGCGTTGTGAACTAAACAGCTGTCTTACTGAAACCAAACATTCTCCAGATTTACAGCAGGAAGATTAGGAATAGCAAAAAAAAACATTCTGTAACAAATCAAAATATACTCTACTATTCAAGTTGCCCTCAATAAAAAATAGACCTATTATGTGATCTCCTAAAATGCCAGTCCAGACGTTAACTTTTTGAGGATATTAAGTTTGGTAAACAACACTTTTGCTGGTTTTCCCGCGGCCAATACCTTGTAATGGAAGGATTATGTCTCACTACTAACGAAACAGAAGATTCATTAGTAAATAAAATGTTTTTAATAAACTTGGGTTTATTATTTGTCTTCGTTATTACAGTTTCACAAAACTCCATTCTTCGATAGTAATCGTCTGGATAAAGCTACTGCGTTTTCGAATATTTAAAATTCTTTTAGCCATGCTTTTTCCAAAATTTCGTCTTAACATCTAACTCTCTAGCAAAGTTACTACTTAAACGTTTTGAATTTACCTCGATTGTTGCACAAATTTGTGTATCCCGGTATTCTCTTTCCTCAACTTCGTTTTGTGATACTTCTTGAGCGTGAAATTTTCTGCAATTTTTGAGACAATAACAACTCTCATAATTTTTAACAATATTTTGAACTGACTGTTCGCAAGGAACAGATCTCCCCTCAAAAAATACAAAAAATAAATCTTCACACTGTTGTCCAGAATTTCCATCATAAAACCATTTTATTATTTAAACCTTCTCTGCTGACGTATAAACAGACATGTTGTTTATAAAAATAAATTAAAAATCTACGCTGTTATTGCTTTAAACAGTCATTGTATAATGACAAATTATTGGTGAAGAGGCAATCGAGGTTCTTGGAAAGTCGATGACGCGTAGTGTTGCCATTTATAGTGTGTATATCTGATTTAAAACTTAACTTACTGTATATAGGGTAACAGAAATGCTGCAATATCTAAACCTTTGTTAAACAGTAATACATTTTTGACCATAGCTCAGCTGATAACTCTTATGGCATGCACTGTCTGGCTCGTCTTTTAATTACAACTATAAAATAAACTTAATAACTTTTACATGATCCTTTAAATCAACAATATATATTGTTATACATAGCTACTTTCATTTCTGCTTTACCCAATCACCCCTACCTAAAAGTTCGACCAAGTTGAGTTCGCCCTCTGACTGCTAGAAGGTACGTACTTAAATAACTTGTATAATCGAGATAAAGATGTGAAGAGAAATTAGAATGAAACGGTTTACAAGGGGCAGAAGTCGGAATTTTCGAAATTTCAGCAGTAGAGATAGGAATTAATACATTAATCATGACCGATGAAATGCCACTGATAGGTGAATCGAAATTATGTATCCTCATTTGGTATTTGTTTTAATGTCTAGCTTCTAGCTTTTAGCTAAATTGTTAATCTGTTAGAGTTTGGCAATTGTCGTGGTAAAATGTTCTTTGATTTAATTTTTTCCTTAATATTCGCACTCACAGATGAGTCAGACGGAACTGTACTGATTATTTATTTATTTATTTATTTATTGATAACAAGCTCACTGACAAAATTATACAAGAATGCAGCACTAAAGAAATATAATATCAATAAAAGTACAAATAAAAATAAAATATACATGAATACAGTAAATAAGTAAGTACACACATATTTGTACAAAGTATAATTTTGCATTTTAGTATGTCAGTGTATAAAGTTAACAGTACAGTTAAAGGTAACAGTAGTACGTAAGTTAACCATATCCACCTCATGAGGTTACTGAGTAACATGGATCAAAATTTGACTTATACGTATAGTTTCCATAATAATTAGTTCTGCGATAACGAATACGGAAAAGTGAATTTTGACGCATCTAACGGAAATGTATATGAAAACATAGCACTGCATATGCTTAAGCTATTTAAGGTAATTCTTCTGGTACTAAAGAGAATCCATGATAAAAAAATTAATCACACCAAAATAAGAATAAAGCAATATACCAATCGTAAAAACGAATACTGCTCAAAGAAACAATATTCAGCCTTGACACGGCTTCATAAGGACAATCCAAAACATCCAAAACCTAGATGAGAATTACTAGTTGGAATATTATCAGATCGCTCAACTTAGGGACCAAGAAATAACCTTAGGGTTAAAGAGAAAGAAATAGACGTTTGTACTCTACAAGAAACAAAAACGTAACGAAAAGGACAATCAAAATTAGGTGAATCCGTACTAATCTGCAGTGGAATAGCAAAAGAAAACAGGGCCAAAGAAAAAGTAGCCTTACTAATATACCAAAGATACCAAAATTACATCAAAGAGTGTCAATACATTCAAAAACATAACGAGGCTGTTAAAAACGAAAATGGAGAATTGATGATAAACTTCTTCACGAATAACGAACTTAGAATAAACAACATGTTTATGGTCCCCAAAGACCAACACAAAAATACATTTAATAACACCTGTGGACAAAGATCTATGATAGATTATGTTATAACCAACAGAGATATACATCGAAAATAATCGCCGTAAGATGCCTTAACTCAGCATATGTAGCGATCATAGCTTAGTATTATGTAAAATAAGGATCATCCTGAAATACTTTAAATCCAAGAGGGCAGTGTCAACACAAACAAAAATCAAAGTCTTCTTCTTTTTTATATATACATGACTGTCTGTTTTTCAATGTGCCTCCAGTAATTTCTCATTCCATCGTTTTCGTGGTCTTCCTACTGATTGTCTTTCTATTGGGGAACCGTCTCTTGCTGTCTTTGCTACTCTATTTGTTGTCATTCGGCTTATATGATCGTTCCATTCGACTCTTCTATTTCGTACACAGTTCTTGATGTTCTGTACCATAATGTCTTAACACATACATTTTTCTTAGTGTTTTCATCTCCGCTGTTTCTAACATCCATTTTGTCCTCTCTGTATCAGGTCTTGTTTCTGCCACGTATGTCATTATTGTTCTGATGTAAATTCTGCCTTTCGTTTTTTTCCCGATATTTTTATTTCTTCATATTGTTTTATTTAGGCATCCTCCGGTTCTGTTTACTCTATTGACTTGAACTTCCACTTTAGTTTCGAGCTTTCTGTAGCTCGATAATGTGATGCCTAGATATTTAGACTCCATCACTTGTTATATTATCTGACCTTTTAGGTCCAATTTACATTTTAGTAAATTTGCTGTTGTAACCATGAATTTTGTCTTTTTTGGAGAAATTAACATGTTAAACTTTCTGGCGGTTATATTAGATTGATGAAGCATACGTTGTAAATCATCGTCACTTTGAGCGAGTAGTATTTCGTCGTCTGCATATCAGATTATTTTAAGTTGTTTTTTTTTCCATTCGGTATTCTTTTTTAGTTCTTTTTTTTTGTTATTTCATCAATCAGGTTGAACAATGGAGGACTCAATGAATCTCCCTGTCTTACCCCATTGCCAACTTCAACAGTGTCGGTTAGAACTTTTTCCACTTTTACTTTTATTGTGTTGTTTTAATAGATATTTTCGATCGTTTGGATTATTGGTAGAAATATCTCTCTTGCGTACAGTAAGTGGATAACGTCTTTTAGTTTGACCCAGCCAAATGCCTTTGTAAGGTCTACGAAACATATAAGTATATGCCTGATTTTTGTATTCTTATGATTTCTCTTACACTTGCCTTGTTGTTCTTCTGCTAGTGTTATCATTTCATTCAATTTATTTGTTATCAATTTGGTTGTTAATTTTAGTCTTGTGTTTAATGCATTAGTTCCTCTGAATTTTTCAGGTCCGATTTTTCGCCCTTTTTGAAGAGAGATATTAGGATGCTTGATCTCCATTCTTGAGGAATTATGTTTTGTTCTATTATTTTTTGGATTAGTTTTGATAGTTCTTTAGTTAGATCTGGTCCTTCGTAGTTCGTTTGATATAATGTCCTCTCCTAGTGTGTTTCTATTTTTTAATTTCCTTATTGCTTCCTTTACATTCTCCTCCTCAATATTAATTTTTTCATTTGTCGTCACCTCTGGTATTGGTAGTTTATTCACCATTATCAAATAGGGAGCGAAAGCAGTCTACCCATGTTTTCTTCTGAATGTGATTCGTTTTTATTAGTTCGTTCATCTCTTTTCTTTGTTCACTGATCATTCTCCATATTTCTTTTTGTGCTCCATAAAAGTCGTGTTCCATCTGTTTTGAGAAACTCTGCTAGTGATCCTTTTTTATTTTTCTAACTAAATTATTCGTTTTAGTTCTGATTCGTTTATAGTGGTTGTATGCCTGTTGTGTTCTGTATTGTAAAAATGCTTTCTTCTTTTCTTTTTTTTTTCTTTAATTACTCTTAACACCCTGGTGATTTTTTATTTGATATGTTAGTGTTCGATACTTTTCTCTCTCAAAATGATTCTGTTACAGCGTTAATTATGTTATTTTTGAGTTTTTCCCAGTTTTCCACGAAAAATTAAAGTCGAAGGACTAAATACGGAATCCACGAAATGAATGAATAAAATATTAGAAAGCGATAACATCGAGGAAAGCTGGGAAAAACTTAAAAATAACATAATTATCGCAGCAACAGAATCACTCGGAATCAGGAAACTATCGAACACTAGCATATCAAAAAAGAAAACAACATGGATTAGAGAGAAAGTGAAGAAAAAATGTGCAAAAAAGAAGAAAGCGTTTTTACAATATAGAACACTACAAACATAACAGGCATATAACCACTATAAACGAATTAGAAATTAAACGAATACTTTACTTAGACAAATAAAAAGACAACATTGGCAGAGCTTCCCAAAACTGATAGAACACGACTTGTACGGAACACAAAAAGCAATATGGAGAATAATCAGTGAACAAAGAGAAGAAATGAACAAACTGATAAAAACGGATCACATTCAGAAAAAAACATGGGTAGACTGCTTTTGATCCCTATTTGCTAATGGTGACAATACTGAACCACCAATACTAGAGGTGACGACAAACGAAAAAATCAATATTAAGGAGGAGAATGTAAAGGAAGCAATAAGAAAATTAAAAAATAGAAACGCACCCGTAGAGGACAGAATATTGAATAAACTCATAAAGTACGGAGAATCAGATCTGACCAAACAACTATTAAATCTAATCCAAAAAATAATAGATCAAAACATAATTCCTTAAGAATGGAGATCAAGCATCCTAATACTTCTCTTTAAAAAGGGAGAGAAAACGGACCCGAAAAATTAAAGAGGAATTAATTTATTAAACAAAACACTAAAATAAACAACCAAACTGATAACAATAAACTAAATAAAATTATAACAGTAGCAGAACAACAAGGTTTTAGGTCGGGAAAACGATGGAACGACAACTTACTGGAGGCCCCTTGAAAAACAGACTGAGTCATGTCTACAAAAAAGAAGAAGATAAGACAAGAAAATTAGAATATGTTATAAACAGTTTAAAAGAACAGTATATCATAAATCTTCTTCGATCTCTCTCCAACTCCTCGATACATACTTGAGTAAAGAAAAATCAGATAACATTTGTATTTTCAAGATGAAAGTAGACAAGAGAAAAGTATGGATATTTTAAATATGCAATCCTACGAAAATGTCATTCCATGACATACTTTATGTCATTCATATGTTTAAGACTTTACAGAATGCTTTAGAGAAGTCAGTATAAAGGGAATCCATCTAAGAACTGTTTTTAATGCACGTATAATGTAATCAGTGTAAACTAATAGATTGGTAGAAGTTAAATGTCCAATAAACCATTTTGACCAGTATAAGGGTGATTCTTCAAATTAACTGGCAAATATCAACCACTAGAACCTAGAAGATTTTTGGAAGAGCAGAAAGAATTAAAATGGAACGATGGTTTGAAATCAATGATTTATTACCACATTTGTGCATGGGCTTAACAACGATATCTGATAATATGATTGAAAGTAACTCTTGGTGGAAGATTTATTACAAATAAGTTACAGAGATCTATAAAAAGAGAATGCACAATTCTTTAAAAATAAGTTTGATATTATATCTGGACCAGGACCTTCATTGATGTTAATATACTTTAAACATGTTAAAATGTCACAAATTTGATGATTTCACTTAGCTTGGCTAAATAAATTGATAAAAGTATTAACAATTGACTGAGAATCACTAAAAAAATCATTTTACTGCGTGTAACTTGGAATATGAAAATTATTTCCTTACAATTATTCAAATTCCAAAAAGATCTTTTATCGTATCTCAGTGAATACTTGGTAGTTTCTATAAATGAATTGTAAGTCTCTACTTTTTAGGTTCCATAAAGATCGCATAATAATCTCTATAGCGCATGTTTATTGATTTATAAGTTCTCAGTAATATTGTGGAAAAACGTTCTTTTCTGAATAAAAAGCAAAAACCTCTTAATTTCTAAGTAACTGATTATCCTCTTGGAAAGAAAAATTTTTTACTTAAGTATATTTGTTTTAAAAATACTAAACAATTTACTTGCTTTTAAAACGCCTCCCTATAATCTGTAATTAACCCAGATCCTTTAAAGAAAATTTCCTTAATTATAATTAATTTTCATCTTTATATTCTGCGCTTCAAAGAAACGACTTACTGTCTTAAACATTGAAGTTATCTTTTTGTCCTGCATAACAGTATGAGCCTTTTACATCTATATTCAAGTTATTCAAATACCTTTTCCTTCTTACACTGTACTGAAATTAGAGCACACCGTTTTTGGGTTAAACTCGACTCACTTGCGACCTTCCAGTCAACCGGAAACAGAGTTGGCCTCAAATGTTCGCGGAAACTGAATATGTAATACAAAACGTCATGGCGTGGAATATGAAATATTTTCTTAAAGTGGTTTGTTAATAGTATTTGAGGCTTTTTGTATTTAATACTTAGAGGTTAACAGCCTAAAGTTACTAAATGTCGAACACCAAAAAGGAATTTTTTTGGATTAATCCGTCATATATTAATGACAGATCATTCTTTTTATTCCATAAACTACATCCATTTCCTGTTGTCACATTTGGTATCGTTTATCACTTTATTTAAGATTACGTAAAGACAAACATATACCAACCACCTCCTGGTCTAGTCTATAAGATCATGCGAGCTTTTTAAACTTTAAACACATTTGAACGTGTCAGAAATACCAAGTCATCTGCGAACCTTTGTACTGTTGTGTTTTGTTCAAATCATGCTAATTGTCTGGGTATGGACGTTAAACTGGTTTGAAAGACTTCCTTTTATCGTGATTATTTTTAACTAAACATATCAGTTTCTCTAGTATTCCTAGTAATCTCAATGCTTCGTATGGTCAGTTTTGTGAGATAAACTCGTAGTCCTGTTAAAAATATACAGGGTGATCCATAAATACTTGTACAAACAGAAACCGTAGATTCTGCACTTTAAAATATTACGTTTTAAGCCAAATTTATTTAATAAAATGTTGACATTAAGAAAGATACGGGGTGTTGAAGTGGAAATTTAAAATTTTAATTTTAGCTAGGAATTTTATGTTTGTGAACATTTATGTATAAACATTCATAACTGGACACTATTAAATATCAGGAATTATAATTTGATCCATACTTTATTGTAGCTGTAGAGAACGCCACATATGCCACATATGTGGCATACATTTGTACTTAACTTTTTGCTCTTTAAGTTACCGGCGTTTTTGATAAAAAATATTAAAGAGACATTATTTTAACAAAAAATGTATACTGGTAACTTCAAAACTCAAGAATTTTCGAGATAATTGCATTTTACAAAATCAACTACATTATTCTGATTTAACGGAATTACTCCAGGCAACGAAGGAAAATTAGACAAAAACATAAATACTTCTAAATGTTGGTATAAAATGCCTTTAATAAAGTTAATAGTTACCAAAATATTAAATAAAATAAATAATCAGCAGGATAGGTAATATTAGGATTTGACAAAATAACAGAATAATTGGTTTTACCTAAAACATTTTCGTTTTGTATTAAATTAAAGTCACAATAAAAATATTTTATTTATAAACCAAATTAGGAAATAGTTAAACTAAATAACACTAAACTTTTTGTCAAAGTAAGTGTTCGATATGCACACCATTTTCTCTAATTCATTTGTCGATGCATTCCATAAAAGTTCGTCCCATATTAAATAGCAACATTGGTTTTAAAGAAACTGCTGCAGTATTTATAATAAGTATTCCAAGTATAATATATAATATGTTATATAATATAATAATAAAGTATTCGTTTGGGATTTTAATGAATTAAATAATTATATTAATATCTCACCACATGACCAACGAATATGACTACCACGAATAATCCAACGTTCATGAAAGTTGTATTTAATTATGTTCTTACTGCCCTCTCTCTATAATGTGGTTGTGTCACATCTTGCATAAACCACATATTTCGCCCTAAGTTTGATGACCACTCTTCCAATAAATCAATAAAATCATTTTATAAAAAATTTAAAAAATCTCACCATTCAAATTACAAGGTAATTCGCATGTCCGTAAAAAATAATTACAAATGGTACCAAACCATACGATATTATGCATTTTAAACATGAATTTTAAATAAACGTATGGTTTGGAACCATTTGTAATTATTTTTAACGGACATGCGAATTAGCTTGTAATTTGAATGGTGAAATTTACGTACATTTTTTATAAAATGATTTTATTGATTTATTGGACGAAATGTTATTAAACTTAAGGCGAAATCTGTGGTTTTATGCTAGGTCGTACACCACCACATTATCGAGAGAGGGCAGTAAGAGTATACTTAAATACAACTTTCCTGAATGTTAAATTGTTCGTAGTAGTCATATTCCTTGGTCGTGTGGTGAAATATTAATATAATTACTAATTGCATAAAAATCCCAAAAGAATACTTATTATTATACTTATAATACTTATTATAAATACTGCAACTATTTCTTTGGAACCAATGATGCTATTTAATATGAGATTTGCTTTTTAATTTGGTTTGTAAATAAAATATTTTTTTGTTATAATATCAATTATTCTGTTATTTTGTCAAATGCTACTATTGACTATCCTGTTGATATACTTATTTTTTCTTCAAACGTCAAACATGATGACATTACTTATCTATCTTGATCCTGTCAAAGTTTGGTGTCTCCGCCTGCAGCAGTTTTTTTCCCATTTCTTTACGGCGGGGGGAAAAATGTTGTCATGGCAACAATATGAAACATGTCACAAAGCAACAATACAAATGTCATTAACAACAATTAATCATCATTTTTATTTATAGTAATATTAAAAGTACAATTAGTTATTGAGGCATTTTTAAAATTGAAACCGTGCAAAAATGTTCCCGAACCTTGATACTAATTGGTAATTGTTGATGGTACTGATGGTCGAGAACAACTTTCAGCAATCATTCCCGATGTTGGCGAATCGTGAGGGTTTAAAATTTTTTGAGCATTATTGTTCTTATTTCTTATTGGATCTTCTATATATCCTTCGGCAAACGTGCTTGATTTCCAGCCCCCATGTCGTTTGAGGCATTCTATTTTTCTGTGAAATTTTGAGGCCGCAGTGATGCATACTTTTTATACAGTTTAATGTAGCTTTAACCAATTATCGTAAAAGATCTTATTTGTCGTGGTTTACTGTTTGGGATTTTGGTAATTATTACATTTTCTTTATCCTCAATGTCCATAGTCTTCATTTTTACCATTTCGTCGCATCGACAGGCGCCGGTAACCGCAATTAACAGTATACTACATGCTTTCCAATATAATTTTTTTTTACCTTTAATCCTAAATACAGCTTATCTGGCGCTTCAAACAAAAATTTATCAAACTCGTCTTTAGTAAAATCTTTAGACTTCTTTGCAGTATATCCTTCGCTTGTTTTTTTTTAGAAAGGCACGTAACTTTAAAAATTTGCTTGTATCCACATTTTTTCTAATAACTAACTCGGATTTTGTCATAGAGTATCGTGACCACATTGTAGAAGATTTCCATTTATTTTCATTTTCCATTATATTAAAATATGCCAGTAAAACGTCTTCGGTAATTTACTGTACTCCTCTTGTATCGCACCACTCTTGGAAGTGCTTGTACGCTAACCGATACTTTATTCCGGACTTGGATGGCCCCACACGTGCTACTGCATCATTAGCCGCGGATTCAATTTCGTTTAGGTTTTTCATTTTGGCACTAAATTTGAGCTTGCGGTTGCAACAACAATAAACTGTCGGCAAAGAAGCGACTTTTCTTGAATTACCCTCTATTACGCGCCTCATTTCGATCTGCGCGTAATATCGGGTGCGTCAAGAAAAGTCATGCTTCTCCGCCTCATAAAGTAATATACTAATATTTAATATTTCATTAACTATTAACTTTAATAAAGTCATTTTATATCAAAATTCATAAGTATTGATGCTTTTGTCTAATAAACCAAAATTATGTAGTTGATTTGTAAAATCCGATTATCTCGAAAACTGTTTTTAAGTTATTAACAATTATACCTTTTTTTGTTAAAGTAATGCATCTTTAGTATTTTTTATCACAAATACCGGTAAATTAGAGAGCAAAAAAGTTAAATAGCATTTGTTTGCTAGGATTATTCTTCGCTTGATTTCTTCCTTCATGACGTTCTCCTTAGTGATCACTTTTTACTTGGCTTTCCAAATCTTTGCTCATGATTTCGGTAAGTCTTGTAGCCCTTGGACGTGATAAATGTAACCGTTGGACGTGACCTAAAAATACAATTTGAATTTAAACAGACTAGCAAGTTTGGACCTGTAAAATGAGAATCCGTCTAGCTAAAGTCAATAAATTATATTTAATAGCCTCTTTACGAATGAGATGGCGAATATCAACACGTGCGTTTGTTTACAGTTGGGAATTTGCTAAACGAATGTGCCAAAATTTTATCTGTGAATGCTGATTATGCCGAATCGGCATTATCGCAACTTTCGGGTGAAGAGATAGCACTATAATTATTTCGATTATGCACGTGTGGTGAATCAGGACAGTCCCCGTATTTTCTCTGTGAATCGCGATCGACTTCAAAAACTTTGGCGATCGACCGGTCGATCGCGATCGACCTTTTGAGCACCGCTGTTATAGAGTATAAGAAGAGTTAATTTATGTAGAGATGTTGGTGGTGGACCTTATACAGCATCTTCTTAATTTTATTTATTGCTGTTACTTATTATTTTGTTAATTTTTTTGATTTTTATTTAAAATTCTGAGTTAAAGATTTTGTCTGACTTTTTTATGTTTTACAATGTTAATTAAAATTAATTTATAAACGAATATTTTTTTTTGTTCAGATAGCTTTAATTCAAATAATTGTGGATCGCTCGTTATCATGAACATACTGACAAACGCAAAAAATTAATAGGGAAAGAGAAAAAGGGAACTATTCGGAGACACATAAAAGTCAAAATTGAAGAAAAATAACAGAATGTTCTGAAACAAAATTAAATTATAGGAGAAAAAAAGATCAAATATGGGCGCTAAAAAAATGATTCTAAATATTATTTATACCGAACAGAATAATGAGTAAAAATTTGGCATATACATTTTAAATAGAAATTCGAACAAGACGGGGAATATAATAAGAAGAAGAAAAGTCATTACGTACTTCAAAAATTTAATTAAATACAAGTTTAAACCACTTAATTATGGTAAAAGAATCTAAAAGTATATTATACTGTAAAGATTACAACAACCCAATTAAATCTAGATGCACATCTCAAATTTCATTTTGATATCCAATTATATAAACACAAACAAGACTGGTTGAAATGTTTTTATATATATTTATGTTTAATTTATTTCTGCATTTCGTTATACTTGTTTTATTTGCTTTGAATGATATACCCGTCTTTTACGTTTACGATTAATTATTAAAAAGTTAATTTTATATCTAAACAGAAACTCTCACAGAAAATATTTTCCTACGAGATATTTACCGACTGAACGAAATATTTTCTCAATTTTTAAATTGGTAAAAGATTTCCTCTTGCCGGAATTGTATGTGGAAATAGAAATTTATTCACGTTATCGTTATAATCTTAAAATGCTATATTATTAAAATATATGGTCTTTAATGTTCTGGTAAGTGCAGATCTTTTTTTCTAAATCAAATGTAAAATTAAGGTCTTATTTATTAATGTGTGTCCAGTATTAAAGAAAAATGTGCTTTATCAACTCATGAGCATCCGCAGATCCTAGCATCAGAAGGAAAACATGCAATTCTTCTTCTTTAGGTGCTCTCTTCTAACAAAGGTTGACGATGACCTGCAAATTATTCTCCATTTACTTTTCTTATTAGTGATTGGAAGTATAACCCAGTCCATTGTTTGATGTTTTTTAGCCACTCCATTGGTTGTCTACTAGGACCTCCCCTACTTTAAATCTGGCCTTCCATTATCAACTCTTCTTCTTTAAGTTCCATCTTCTATCGAAGGTTGGAAATCATCATGGCTATGCGGACTCTGTTGACTGCCGCTCTAAATTGGTCTGCACTACTGCATTCAAACCATTCCCTTAAGTTCTTAAGCCAGGATATTCTTCGTCTTCCCACATTTTGCTTTCCTCGGATTTTGCCCTGCATAATAAGTTGTAATAATGCGTATTTTTACCCTCTCATCACATGTCCCAAGTACTCAAGTTTTCGTCTTTTAATAGTTAATACTATTTCCGACTCATTTCCTATCCTTCTAGTTACTTCCATGTTTGACATTCTTTGAATCCATGATATTCGTAGGATTCTTCTGTAACACCAAAATTCAAAGGCGGCCAGCTTATTCAGATGAACTTGTTTGAGTGTCCAAGCTTCCAGACCATAAAGAAGAGTAGAGAACACGTAACATCGAAGCATTCTCAGGCGTAGTTCTAACCTTATATCCCGACAACAAAGAAACTTTTTAAGTTTTTCTTTGGTTTGGTCTACATCTGATGTTATCCGTGTTCCTAAATATTTATAGTTATTAACCTTCTCAATCACAGTATCTTCAATAGTCAATTGGATATTTGCATGTGCAGATTTAGTCATGATCATGCATTTAGTTTTCTTTAAATTTATCTTCAGTCCGTACTCATGACAGCGTTCATTAAGGCGTTGCATTAGGTTCTGTAAATCATTGTTGTTATCCGTAATTATTACTGTATCGTCTGCAAAACATAAGTTATTCAAAACTTCTCCATTGATAGATATACCTTCTATTGAGTCTGAGAGCGCTTTTTGAAATACCGCTTCACTGTAGACATTGAAAAGTAGTGGGGACAGCACGCAACCCTGGCGGACTCCTCTCTGTATTTTGATATTTTCGGTGTACTGGCTGTCAACTCTTACCTTGGCAGTTTGATTCCAATATAAATTAGATATAATTTTCAGATCACGACTGTCAATATTTTTGCTTTTTAATATATCTACAAGCGTTTTATGTTGAACTTTATCAAATGCCTTTTCAAAGTCTACAAAACACAAGTACATATCCTGATTCATGTCCATGCATCTCTGAGCCAGCACATTCAAGCCGAACAAAGCATCTCTTGTACTCATACCATTTCTAAAGCCAAATTGTGTGTCACTAATCTCATATTCAAGAGTT
Organism: Diabrotica balteata; assembly: GCA_918026665.1. Taxonomy (NCBI): domain Eukaryota; kingdom Metazoa; phylum Arthropoda; class Insecta; order Coleoptera; family Chrysomelidae; genus Diabrotica; species Diabrotica balteata. The sequence continues at coordinate 110,365,110 of OU898279.1, read as the reverse complement.
TTAACAATTCTGCTGTGAATTATTTTCAAAAATGTTTTAAGTGTGTGACTCATTAAATCTATTGTTCTGTAATCTGAGCAAGTTGTTGAACTTGGTTTTTTGGGAATTGCTACAAAGGTTGATTGCAGCCATTGTCTGGGGATTGTGGCAGTCTGATATATTAGATTAAAGAGTTCAACCATTACATCAATAACATCTTCATTGATGAGTTTTAATAATTCGATGAGCACCTCATCTAGTCCAGTAGCTTTACCCTCTTTTGTTTTTTGATGGCATAGATGACTTCTTCTCTTAATATTGGTGGTCCAGTATCCTCGGTGATTTCTAATGACAGTTCTTCTCTTTCATCATTAAATAGTTGTTGAATGTAATTGGTCCAGTGACATAATCTCTCCTTCATATCAGTAATAATATCCCCTTTTATCATTTTTAAGGATATTCGTTTTTGTACGCTTTCTAGAACCTGTCATTCCTTTGATTTTTTTGTGTAAATTAAAGCTATGTACTTTTTATACAGATCTTCTATTTCCTTGCATCTATCGGAGAGCCACCTCTCTTTTGCCTCTCGAATTTTCTTTTTGATGTTCCTCTGAATTTCTTTGTATTTTATCAACCATTGTATGACCATTATCAACTATAAGAATTTATATCTATCGAGTCCAAGTACGTGCCCAAGATAAGTGATTTTTTGCTATTTTACCATGTCTAGCAATTCCAAATTCATATTCTTCTATCTTGGAACTTTTTCGTTTTTAACGTATTCTGTCCAAGGAATTCTCAGCATTCGGCGAAATATCTATCTCACAGCTTTCCAGTTATCGCATTGTACTAACTTTTAATTCCCATGCTTTTATGCCATACATCAGGATGCTTGCTCATCCGACCTTAGTCCTATATACCAATTAGGGGATATGGTTAAAAGAAGAATTAGAGCTCAGCGGTATAATCCACAAAACACTGCACAGCTAGTACAAGATGCTTTTGCCGAAAGGAACAACCTGCCACAACAAAATATGTATTGACAGTTGGTTTAAGAGCATGCTCACGCCAATTCAAGCTTGCATAAGGGTTAGGGGTGGTTACATTGCCTACTCAAAAAATCACAAATAACTAAAACCAATTTAACCATTAGTCGTTTTTACAGCACTTGCGTTATTTTTGCGAAGTATGTGGCCAATCCAACCCCATTTTCTGAACTTTATTTCATTATATCCTCAATTTTATCCTTTAATTTAAATATAATTTCTAATTTTAATAAATTTTAATATAATTAACCACAGTTTTACAATACATCAAATGAACTCTCCCTCAACCTATTCCAAACTAAAATCTGCAATCAAATCCTGTAAAAGCACAGCTGCTGACCCTGATGAACTTATACCCAAATATATCAATATGATCTTTTTAATTTTTTAGAAAATTTTTACCTTAATGTCATGAGATATAATAATAAAATATTGTTTTTCCGAAAATTCCTGAATAAATGACGATCGTCAATAGTATTATCAATACAAAATGAACCACCTGGCTTTACCGCTGATTTATATAGTCCTATATTATTTATATGTCTCTTTTTTCTAAATGTGCCTATCTTCTAGAGATGTTGGCGACCACATTGACCCATCTTATTCTACTCACAGAAGCTCGAAATTGATCAGTTGACTTTAGACCATTCCAATGTCTAAGATTGACCAGCCAGGTTATACGTTTATGTCCCTCTTACCCTTAATCTTGTCTTGAATAATCAACTATAGAAGTCGGTATTTATCACTACGCATGATGTTGTCGAGGTAAGCAATTTTCTGTTTTTTATGGTGTTAATAATTTTTTATCTTTTCTTACCCTCTGGAGAATAGTCATGTTACTTGTGTGGTGTATATATGAGACCTTCAACATACGATAGCACCACATTTCAAATGTCTCTAATCGTTTTATGGCATCTTCTGTAAGGCTCCAGCTTTCTACTCCATAGAGGAGGACACTAAAGATGGAACATCTAAGAATTCTTATGCGTATATTGATACTTGAAGAGTTGCAGAGTTGCAGAGAATCTTCCTAAGGCTGTTGAAATAGATTTTGGCTTTTTCAATACGAGTTTTTATTTCGTAGCTATGATCTCAGGTATCCTTAATATTGCAGCCTAAATAGCATATTTATTTCACTCTTTCTAACGGCGTATAGCCTATTGTAATTTGGGCGTTTATGTTGGTGTTCTTACTAATGATCATTATTTTTGTCTTCTTGCAATTTAGGTTTAGGCCGTATTTGTTACATGCTTCTACAACGTTATCAATCATCCTTTGAAGCCCTTGCAAATTTTCTGCCAGCAACACTGTATCATCTGCATATCTAATATTGTTGATAAGTTGGCCATTTAGAGTAATCTCATCTTCTGATTTTTCCAAGGTCTATTAAAGATGTTTTCAGAGTATATGTTAAATAATGCAGGTGACAATATGCAACCCTGTCTAACTACTTTTTCGACTGTGAAGATCTGGGACAGTTCATTTTCTAATCGTACTGTTGCTTTTTGTTGGAGATTTAAGTTTGATATTAGTCTTATATCCTTACCATCGAGTCCAGATGTTTTTAGGATATCGAATAGTATCCCATGTGGAACTTTATCAAATGCCTTCTCGAAGTCAATGAAACATGCATACATATCCCAGTAGAGATCCTTGGCTCTCTGTATTACAACTTGCAAACTAAAAAGTGCTTCCCTCGTTCCGAGTCCTGCTCTGAATTCAAATTGAACTTTACTTAGGTGATCTTCTAATTTGGTGTATATGCGCAGGTAAATGATAGTAAATAGTACTTTAAGTACATGGTTCATTAAACTAACTAATCTATATACACTGGAGAAGTGGAAAAGTGGAGAAATTATATATAATATAATTTCTCTACTTATTAATATTTCCCCAGTCATCAACTTAATATCGTTTAGAAAAACTATTCTTGTCACATAGCAGACGAGGAAAACGAATAGAAAAAAAAATCTTAAAAAATAAAAACCTTCAACTCCCCGACGGCAATTTTTTTCTCTGATAAAATAATTCACAATTAGAGAAAACGCTTTGGTTTTATTACATTTTTGACGTCTTTCAGAAACACTCGTCGCTGTATCGATAAATATCTGAAAATTAATTCTCCACAACTGACTCGACAAAACGTAAAAATGATGTATTTTTGTTAGTCGAAAATTAATGGAATCCAAAGTAAACACTCAAAAGGTTTGAGAAGTTATTTCATATAAGAGGAATGTTATTTAATATTAATAATTTTTGGAAGTTTTTATAAAAGAAGCTAATTCTGTAAAAAGAATACGGAAAACGTGGGTGAAACATTAATTTCGATGAACAGGGAAGCAGATATATGGGTTCGTGTAATTGAAGAATACACCTACACCGGCAAGTACAAAATATTCGCATTGTCAGTGGCGTAATGGAAAGAAGATTTTGTTATTCAGAGTATACAATGTAACCAAAATATTTCATTAGCAATATGTTTTTGTCTTATTTGACTTGACTATCTATCATTTTTTTTATTTTTTACATTATTAAACCGTCCCTCTCTAGTGTCTTTCTAGTTTTTCTCTGTTGGTGTTTTCTTTAGCACTTTGTGGCCTTTGTTATGCCAGCATCTGTTGAGGATAAGAAGTACGATAAATGACGTCACGGATCTAAAAATACCAGTGAATAATCTAAATGATGCATTTTCTTTTTAGCATTCCACGAAATCGGAACTCTAACGTAGAGGAGTTTCACCACCTATACACCATGGTGAAGTAAAGAACTGGAAGAAATAAAGGACAAAACTCAACCAATTAACTCACTCCTAAATGACAAGGGTGGGTATAAAAATACAGTAAGAGACACAGCTGAAGAGCTCTTCTGGGTGCACTTCCCTCGATTACAAATAGTTAAGTCATCAATTGGCTGGGAATTAGCAGGCAACGAGGCTCTGCAGAGGTCTTCAAGAACTAACTGGCAGACAGTCAAAAAGATTGTAAACTGTAAAAAAAGTAGCATAGGCAATAATCTCATGCGAGCCCTATAAAGCACCAGGAAAGGATGGTATATATCCAGTGTTATAAGACAAGGGACCGAACTATTATACAACAGAATATGCAATATACTCAGAAGTAGTGTAGCCTTTGGGCACATCCCTATAGCATGGACATATTACATTAGAGTAACTTGCATTCCTTTAAATTCAAATAGGCAAAAAAAACAATTGGATATGCGAATAAAGCATATCCAATAAGCCCTTAGCGAAAGGCTAAATATAAGTCCCCATAAATCTACTATAGTCGCTTTCACATGTAGACAAAAACTAGAGGGAAACGGTCCTCTAAAGTTGCAGGGACAAATAATTTAGCCAAAGGGAGAGGTGAAGTAACTCGGGGCTATATTAGACTCGAAACTAACCTAAAACCGGCAAACCGTTGCTTGGGTAACAACAACCAGTGCAGTTACAACACTCATGAGGGCCAGGCTTCTTCATAAGAAGAAATAGAGATTAAAACTGAACTTGATGCACTGGGTGTACATCATAGTAGAAACGCTCAATTACTTATTCAACAGTAGCTATGGAGGCTCTAGTAGGCCTGCTTTCCTCACATTTGATAATATGGGAAAAAGCAAGATTGGGAGTCTACAGAATAAAACAATCACTAAAACTGCATGATGGGACAGGACAAATGGGTATCACAAGGACTGTGACGAAGGACTGTTTCTAATGGAAAAACATGTCACATAGCAAAAAAATACAATTTTACGAGTTTATATAGGGTGTCTATTCAAGGAAATAATACTCCAATATACTCCAATGATCCAAGGATTAGCGAAAGTTTTTCCTTAGGGAAGAACTTCACCGTTTTTAAGCAGAGATTTGTGCGATACTGCAATGGGCAAAAGGAAATAATGAGGGAGCTCTTAAAAAAGAGTAGATATTTCCCGACAGTCGAGACACTGAAGGTACTGGCGTGTCAAGAAGTGGCATTTAGGCTGATGTTAAGCAAAAAGCAACAAAGTGTGTAGCAATAAACTGGGAGACCAAAACAAAATTAAGCTTCTCTGGATAGAAGGACATCAGGGCATCGAAGGCAACGGAAATTTGGATTAACTTGCAAAAATAAGATCGAACGAATCAAATGAACCGGCTGTAATTCTAGGAATACCAAAGGCTGCAGTTCGCAGGGCTGTTAAAGACTTGGTCAAAGAGAATCATTAGTGATAATGGGAGAGAGTCCCAAAACAAATACATGGAAAAATCTTTATTGGTGGACTATGTAGGAAAAGCACAGAGGAACTGCTTTACATGGGCAGAAACAAACTGAGAATAGTAACAGGAATGTTTACCGGGTATGCACCAGTAAAATAATTCCTAAATAAATAGTCATTTCCAATGGAGACTTTAACTGTAGACTCTGTGGTAAGAAACTACAAACTGCTAAACATGTATTATGCCACTACGAGCCACCGGACCGTAAAAGACCAAGCTCTATAAGCAACCAAAAAGAGACCCTGGTATAATTAGGATACAGCAAGCAGAAGACCTGCAGACACTTTTACATGGTACAAAATTTCTAGGCTGGGTGTAGAAAACAACAATGAAAAGCAAACACAATAAGCTTTAGCTTCAATGATAACAAAGATCTTTTTGATCAGAATGGGCCAGGGAGAAAAAAAACAATATATAAGATACATATAAGATAAGATATAAAACTATATAAGATAATAATATAATATTGTAAATATCAATTACTATTTAACTGGTAATAAGCCACAATTAAAGGTTAAAATACGTTTATTGACGTTTCAATTTCCACTTCGGAAATCGTTCTCAAAATACAAATTGTAAATATCATTAAATGTGATTTAAATAAAAAAAAAAATATATAAAAATATCCTTGAAGGGGTGCAAATTAGGTACTTAGATATTTCTTTACAACGCAACGGCTAAACAATTTTTTTATGATTTAAAAACTTTAGAAACAAATTTTATATATTCTAAAAAGTACTAAATAGAAACTATCTTATCAGAACAGGTAGGCATAAAAGTTATTAATTTGTCTCTTAGAAATAAAAAACAGAATACAATTTTGAGTATATGTAAAAATTTATTTAAAAAGCTTATACTATATCCAGTTGCTCCACAACCTCCTAAAGACTCTTGTAGAAGTGACACCAGGCTTATATTGCACTATACTGTAAGTATTAAAATTCTAATATCCGTTTCTTAGTCATTTTAACTTGTTTTTAAAAGAAGCTTCTATTTACGGTAGTCTTTTTTGTTGTATTCCCTTTTCTTTTATCTACATATTCTTTTTATTCTTCTTTGATCCTGGTAAATTTGGATCAGGAGATCAGTGTTGTTCATAGTGTCTCAATTGTGGTGTAACTATCTTCTTTTTTTTTTCGCTCTTTTAAGGCATTTTTGATCAAACCAGTTGTTCTCTGTTTTTCTTTGGTTCTTTTGTGGAATTATTTTATCATTTGCTATATTTATCGCTACTTTTGGACTTTGCTGTAATAATGCATATTTTGAAGCTATTGGACGATATTAGCTGTTCAATTTTTTTACATGCGAAAAATCATGTCATTTTTTCGCTGTATTACTAACTACCATTTTACCACAATTTTACAATTATTTCCCACTCTCCAACCCTTCCTACTCACATTTTAACCCCACTCCATTACAAAAACAGACAGTTGTACGATACCAGAGAAGAAATACTCCCTCTTGCCTGTTACCTATCGCTTGGTACAGACGTATCTCTCTTGCCTGTTGACTGTCGTTAAACACAGTCCACTCTCTCTCTTTCTCTCTCTCTCTCTCTCTCTCTCTCTCTCTCTCTCTCTCTTACCCTTTGCTTATCCAAAAGAACAGTCGCTCTCTTGGCTGTTTTCTATCGCTAAAGAGACACTCTCTACTGTTGACTGCCGCTAACTAATTATCTCTCTCACACTTTTAGTTATGCGAAAAATACCCCAAATACTATTTTAAATCGTGTGCAGACGCAACGGGTACTCTATATCATGATATCAGTGTTAGTACCGCGAAACACGTGTTCAGAATCCGGTGCCCGGACAGATTTCGCGTATAAAGAATAACCGCGAGTGTGTGGAGCAGAAAATATTGGTAAAACTTTTTATAAACTTAATTTGCTATTGTCTGTATAACCTAATCTAGTCTATATAAACCTGTAAATCCTAATTTATTTGAACCAGCCCTATGTAGTACAGTCCACATACACTGAAAGTATACTCATAATATCACATATGTACACCCTTTTTGTACATTAAGAATAAACTTTTATTCCGACAATACATCTACATTTACCTTGTAAAACACTCTTTACGTAGAGTAAAGAAGTTGCAATGAAGTTATACGAACAGCAGAATAAATTACTAAATCAAGATCTAATTCCTTTTTTTTACTAAGGATAAGATGGTTGGTGCTACTACTGTATGTTATTATTTTCTTTGCTGGAAATTTATATACATAATAAAAAGATACACTTATAAAGAAAGTTTTATTGTTGTTCCATATAATTTTTGAAATCGTTTTAATCGAATAAACTTAGAAATATAAAAAACAGATATACTTTCCGTCTAAAATCTTATATTAGAATAATAAATTATCCAGTTTGCTTCTGCTACACGACGCAACAAAAACTTCATACGAAAATGATACTCGTATATACAAGTTATTTACTGCATAGCAATGTATCTTGATGCCATAAATTTGGGAACTCCGCTTTGTTTTGGAAAAAATTGTAGGCGAGCCTTAACGCAAATGTTTCTTTTAGAGATTCCGTATGTATTGTCCCTAAATAAATTTAAAGCCTAAGGGAAGGGTCAGATCCTCTTGTCATCCCTTTGCGCTAGTATTGTCTTCTTAAAATATGTTATTGAACAACATATTGGTTTTATCTGGCATGGCACATTCGTACATTTTTCGAATTTCAACCGGTGACCAGATGCTCTTGTTTGATATATTTCCCAAACAAGCAGTAGGTATTCGTTATGTGCTTCTACTAAAAATGTCACTCAAATATTTTTCGAATTCCATTTAAGTTTAAATAATAACTAAAAACGGTCTCTTCGGATTAATAAAACTAAAAAGGGTATACAATTTATTTGTAAATTGTTCTGTTTGCTTACATTACACAATGATAATTTTTTTTTGGGTATAAGTTAGTTACAATACATTTTTATAATAGGTACATTTTGTTTTAAATTAAATTGTATAACTTTGTGTTTTTAAAAAAGTGTAATACATTTTCATAGTTGCTGCTGTTTGAGATAAATATATCTTTTAGGTCGTTAGAAGTAAATGTGTTACGGAAGTCGTGGTATTGCAGTACTGGCACAATATCTGATTACTGAAATTTATTAGGTGTCCATGTGTAAGGCGTCTGTACCCTATTTTCAATCTTCGAATGATATATTTGCCCTTTGTTTTTATTGGTGAGAGCTGGTGGTAGAAAATGTTTGGTAGTAAAACGCTTAACTTGGTATTGCTTCTTTTCCAATGATCACTCCAAAGGTTTATTATTTTATGTTAGATGGGTCTTTTTAGATCTGCTGATATTTGAATGTCTGTTGTTACTTCAAAAGAACATGCTTGTTTTGCTGCTTGATCGGCTTTTTCGTTACCTGGATTACCAACGTGTGATGGGACCCACAATATTGTTATTGTAAGGCCCTTAGTTTGAAGACGATTACATATACTCTGGATGTCTTGAACTATTCTTCTTCTTCACGTGCCATCTCCGCGACGGAGGTTGACAATCATCATGGCTATTCTGATTAGATGCTGCTGCTCTGAATAGTTCAATTGATGTGCATCCGTACCATTCCCTCAAGTTACGCAACCATAAGATTCTTCTTCTTCCTACACTTCTCTTGCCCTGGATTTTCCCTTGTATAATTAATTGAAGTAGCATTCTTTTGTTGATTCTTCTCATGACTTCGTTGTTTGTCACTTGCTTGGTCCATGATATCTTCGGGATTTTTCTATACGCCCACATTTCAAATGCTTCCAACTTTTTAGCAGTCGACGCGTTAAGTGTCCATGCTTCCATCTCATAAAGCAGAGTAGAGAAAATATAACACCTTGCTAGCCTAACTCTTAAGTCCAATTTTAGTTCTTTCGCACAAAGTACCTTTTTCATTTTATTGAAGTTTGTACGTGCTTTCTTTATTCGAACTTTGATTTCTTTGGAGTAATCGTTTGTGTGATTAATTATTGTGCCAAGATAGTGGTATAGTTTAGCAGTATAAATACTTCAATTTCTGGAGAGTCAAAATAAGTTAACGGTGGTTGTAGTCGTCATAACAGCACAGCCAACAGATTCTTTAGTCTTAGGTGCATCCGAGTAAAGGATCTTATTAAAGTTGCATTGATGTAGTATTTCAGGAAATTTTTGTTTGATAATGGGAGGTGATATTTCATTCTTATTATATTTAGATAATTTGATATTAAAATTTGAAATTTTACATATCCATGGAGAAGTTTAAGGGACCGTGAAAGGGCTGGTCGACAACAGATTGATATCTGAATAAGGAATTAACATCTGTATAGTGGACTGTACAGTACACGGTGTACAAAATCTAGTGAAATAAAGCAGAAGATGTTGTTGCCTTAGATGAAGAGAAAATTCGAAACATTCTATATGAATGCTTTCAACTGGACTGGATCGAAATTCTCCTAAACAGAGTCGAAAGGAAGTATTTTGGACTACATTTAGTGAACATAGTAGTGATTTACTTGATGACATGGAGAGTAGATTACCATAGTCTAATTTGGAGCTAATAAGAGCTCCATATATTTTTAGTAGCGTTTCCTCATCGGCTCCCCAACTATAATGAGCTAGTGATTTAAAGAGATTTATTCTTTGAAGGCAGCTACCCTTAAGTTCTCGAATGTGTGGTATCCAGGAAAGTTTTTGATCGAGAATAATGCCTACAAGCTTTATTTGGCCTACTACTTGAAGAAAATTTCCATTCAGAGTAATAATTGGAGATTGCGTGTTTTGTTTTTTTAGTAAAATGAATAATTTTGGATTTGTATGGGGAAATGTTAAGGCTGGATTGACTGGCCCAGTTGTTTATTTTACTTAGCGTGTATTGTAGTAAAGTATTTGTGCTGGATGTGACCTTTCCATGACCCAATAATATTATGTTCCCAATAATATCAGCATATATTCCGTATTGTACAGGGTCATTTACAAATGAACTAAAATCGTGCTTAGGACAGACCCTTGTGGGACAGCGTTTGTGGTTGTGTGTTGTGAGGAAGTTTTGCCTTTAGTAATTACTTTAAAGGATCGCTCTGTATTTTTTTTATAAATGAATATATATTACCAGATAGCTTGTTCTGGTTTAGTTTGTTTAGTATCACAGAAATCGGTTTAGAGTCAAAAGCGCTTTCTATGTCTATATTTTTTTCTAACAGAGTACTAAAAATTGGCAGTGTGGAAAAAAAATTGTCAAAATAAATACAATATCCACGATTTTGAAACAGCTGACTTAATTCTAATATAACTCGTTCGCCAAGTGTCTCTTGAACAACTTTGTTAGTTTTGCCTTGATAAATCTCGAAGTCGATGAGATAACCAGATTTTGCACAGGCAATTGCCCCTATTTTTATTCCTCTCTTCACTGGCTTTATTGGCATATACTGCTTCAAACTAGTTCTGCCTTTGAACGGGATCATACTTTCGTCGATTGACAAATTTCATGATGGTGTGTAAGCCTCAGAAAATTTTGTTTTGAAATATGTTATGAGAGGTCGAATTTTATATAATTTATCAATGTCTCCTTTGTGGGGCATTTCTAAATTATTGTTGATATGTAACAGCCTCAACACTTTTAAGAACCTTTTCACAGTAAAGACATCTGCGACTCTTTCTGTCAGTTTCAGTGTCAAAAAAAGTTTCTGTCAGTTGACCAGTAGGATTTTATCGTAGGTAACGTATGAAAGCCCATAATTATCAGGATTCCAAAAAAAGCCTTTAGTTTTTCCACAGTGAGATCTAAAGATTTTTTAGCTGCACTGCATAAATATTTGATTCCTCCACAATTTTTTTATATATTTCATCATTGAAAAGAGCACTGAAGAAATCTAAGAGGTGGCCCCTTCTGAAAAGTCAATGTTAAGTTTTGAATTCTCACTAAAATGAAATAGTATCATAGTCTAATATTGGATCTATCTTTTTGGACTACTTGTATTCCGAGTTTTTGGAAGATTAAACATCCACATGGTCGTTGTTACTATTTACTTCTGGCTCTGTGTCACTATCAGATGAATATATAAATATTTTTGTCTTCTTAGTAGACATCTCTTCCGGAGGATAATCTGGTTTCAAAACTGAATCGTCAGAATTTTCATCAGCGCTATCTGGAAAACCCAAAGTTGAATAAGATTGTTGATACTCCTCAGGATTGTTTGATGTTGAAGCAGTATTTGAAATTAAACTGGAAGAAATATTTATGTTTGAATTGGATCGAGTGCTGCACTTAGCTGAAGATGGTATAAATGAAATATTGTCTTCTGCATCAGAATCACCTCCATAGTTCGACATGCAATAATTATCATCACCGCTATCATTCAGACCTTTATTTAAAAGTTCTTCCAGTTGTCTTGCAGTAAGAGCTGGTTGCAATCGCCTTTTCGTATTATCGCTCACTGAAAAAAAAAAAACGTTTATCTCAGTATTCATCCAGAACATTTTTTTGCAAAAACTCACAAAAGAAAACTAATTTTCATATGAAAGACTAGCAGGTACACTAACATTCTCACAACATGCAATTCCACAATTTATTCTTTTATTCATGGAACATAATTGTAAAGTTTGTAAAAAAGTTTGGTTAGGTTTGTTGGCAATTTTAATGGTTTGTAATAACTTCTAAAAATTAATAATACTATTTATTATGCCAAAACGTTCTTCACACTATATTTTACACTAACACACTTGTTATTATCCAATATTTCAAAGAATAAACTAATGAAAAACGAGAATAAATTATTATACTATGATATTAACACCGGTAAAGTACCCTGCACAAATGATCACTGGTAGCTATGTTTACCGCACAACGACCTTTACATCGGTGTAGGCTACGCTAGTCGGGTTTTGTTTAATTCCACCAAAAATCCTTTAAAACAGTATTGTTTGTGCTTACGGTTTAATACTCATTGCTCATAAGTTTGAAAAATATCCCCTAGCAACACTAGTAAATATAGCTACCACTGATCCTTAAAGGGTTAAGTCGTATGTTAATATTTGCAACTAAAATGGATTATAAAAAGAAAAGACATCTGCGTCTCGATATGTTTTTGCTGAAGTGATAGAATTTTTAAAAAGATTATAGAGAAGAGACAATTTTTTTTTAAATATAAGAACAAGAGACTATAAATTCGACAGAGTGGACTATTTTACGTATGTAGTGGTTATTAGAGAAGAGAAGGGACATGAAGAATTATAGTTAAATCTATTCTAGCTGAAAAATTATAGCTAAAATGACCATGGAAAGTTTAAGATCGCTAATGAAATTGAAATATATATTTTTATATTTGGCACATAGGCACAAGTAGCGATGGAAAGATCAATGCTCGGGGTGAGACTTATAGACAAAATAAATCAAATGGATTAGAAACAAAACCAAAGTAAAAGACACATGAGAACATGCTGCCAAATTAAAATGGAGCTTCACAGGACACAATGCCCTGCACTAAAGGATAAAAGATGGAACCACGAAATACAACAATGGAGACTATGGTTTGGAAAGAGAAGCAGAGAAAGACCACACATGAGATCGGCTGATGACATTAAGAAGATCGCAGGACACAACTGGAAGCAAGGGGTGCAAAATAGAAGACACTGGTTTGATTTGGGGGAGGCCTATGTCCAAAGTTGGCTTATTTAAGGCTGAAGAAGAAGAATACATACGACTTAACCTTTTTTATATTATTGTCCTAAGTTAGATCCTCAGTTCTGTGTACATATTCTCAAATTCAGTTGCTAGAATCTCTATAACGCATAAATGGAACTCCTAAATACAATCAAAACAAGATAATTGGAATATCTCGAACATGTTATACTTTGAGAGAGATTTAACTTGCTGCAACTAATTATACAGGCAAATAATCTAGAAAATAGAAGCATAGGGAGACGTGAAATATCATGGCTGCGCAAACCTAAGCGAATGGTAGTGTGCACATCAAATGAACTTTTCACAACAGCAGTCTCAAAGTCCAAATTCGCAAAGTAATAGCTATGATGAATTCTGAACTCTTTCACGGATATGGCACTTGTAGAAGGAGTTCACAAAGCATAAGTTAATATTTTTAAGGTCACATAATCACCAAACCACCACGTTATAGTCCCAATTCATACATTTATACAAATGCGAATAAATTAAAGATTTATCTTCTGAAATCAAACAAATTTGAAAGGCTTAATCGTAACTGAGCTTATTTACTGCGAATGAAATTTAAAAGTCACTAAGCGAATGTCCATATATCATACAGACAACAACATCCAACAGTTTGAATTTCGGATCAATGATTTTTTAAAAGGCCGTTTTTAATAAAATATACTGAATTATTATTCGGTATCGCCCGTTTATACCATTTAAATTTGAAATATAATTGTCACATGTGGAATAAAATAGAGGCTATTTTTAGACATACTGAAAAAATAATTTATGTCTGGAATCGTTAAAAATGATATTTGATTCTTGTTGATCAGTAATTTTATTATAATTGAATTTTATTATATCATCATTGTGTTTACTAAAACCATATGAAACTAATTTTTCTTCTTGTAATTCTATGACCGTTATTAATCGATTTATGCCGTACCAACTAAGTAATATAAACATTACTTAGTTGCATAGGTAAAGAAATAATAATAAGACTTACTCACAATCAATTTAATTTAACAATTTGACGACCGGTTTCGTTTTCTACAATTTGCAAAGCATCTTCAGGTCTAGATACAAAGTTAAACTAATGCTGCAATAAAATAAACCCAATTAGGGTGGTGTCTAATAAAGATAAAATAAACAAATAAGTTAGTTCATACAAATTATAGTAATTACGCTAATATTACATGTCTGTGGTTTTCAAAATGAATAAATTTGAATATATAAAAGGTATTAACAGACAAGGTAAGACCCACAATTGGTATAAAGTAGTAATATTATATTGTATTAAATTAATAAATGAGCAGATAAATAAAACAAAACAAACATTACTTACATGCCGGTACTCTATTAATTGATGGATGGTAGGTCATGGTTGCAAAAATCATGTATTGTTGATTGGAGAACTTTAATGTGCTATTGCAGTTGTTTTGACAATAAACGGGAAGTTCTTGAGGAGAACAGATTTGATCCAATGAATTAGAGATAGGTCTATTGTGGTTGTTTGTCAGATGAAAGTGATGTTCTTTACTATTGTATTATTTAAATTATTTACACTTATATCAGAGATATATTTTTTTGGAATGTGTGTTATTTATTGAGTATTTATGTTATGAAGGGGACAGTTTTATGACAATGAATAAGAGTAGCTGTACCGATTGTGTGGTTGTGCAATTATTTTGACTTGTAATTATCAAGTCTATTGGCAAAACTAATCAATTATTGTAAAGATCTTAGATTGTATCTTTACAATATAATTGATTAATTTTGCCAATAGGCTTGATAATTACAAGTCAAAATAATTGCACAACCACACAATCGGTACAGCTACTCTACTCTACTACTTACAATATAATATTACTACTTTATACCAATTGTGGGTCTTACCTTGTCTGTTAATACCTTTTATATATTCAAATTTATTCATTTTGAAAACCACAGACATGTAATATTGGCATAATTACTATAATTTGTATGAACTAACTTATTTGTTTATTTTATCTTTATTAGACACCACCCTAATTGGGTTTATTTTATTGCAGCATTAGTTTAACTTTGTATCTAGACCTGAAGATGCTTTGCAAATTGTAGAAAGCGAAACCGGTCGTCAGATTGTTAAATTAAATTGATTGTGAGTAAGTCTTATTATTATTTCTTTACCTATTTGATATGGACTCACACAAGCAACACATTCATGAATTACTTAGTTGGTATTGTTGCAAACCTTTAATGAAGATAGTCCCTTAAAAAATGTACCATATATAAAAATTATCATAACTGGATGCGAAAAAAGGTTCTAGTCTTGATGGATTGTCTACCAGCTTTCTTAAAAATTGTTGTTTTATAATATTGACACCTTTCCCACATTTTTAATCTATCCTTAAATAAGGGTAAATTTCCAGAATGCTGGCAAATAGTTTTTTAACACCTAGTATTAAATGGAAGATAATTTTTTGGTGAATAATTAGGGGCCCATTAGTATAATTAGTGTAATACGAAATATATTTTAATATTTTGTGTGTGACTATCTTAAAGTTTTACTTGAAAAACACTTCGTACTAACACTAACAATTTGAATTTCGGAATAGTAAATCAAGCTAATGTAATACACTATTGTTTATTGGACTTCCTGAGAACGGCCTTGAAGAGTGGTGTTTAAAATATCGAGTGGTGTTCAAAATATCGATGTTTAAGGTCCACTTCATTCAGGGGTACCCAGGGTTCTCATTTGGGGCCTCTGTTATTTTATTTAACATATTTATCAATGATATATACTATGGTTTCACCACAGTTCACCTCTTCTTTTTGCGGTCCATCTAAAGTTCTACACAATTATCAATAATACAGAAGATTGTGTTAATCTTGATCTTGATCTGTGGAGTGAGTGTTGTGTGTAGAATGCCATGAACCTGAACGCATTCAATTGTTATGGATATACAGAATATTGCTGTTGACTCGGTTATCGATATTCGTGACCTAGGAATTAATTTAGACTTTAAACTTTTATTTAAAACGCATTATATATCAATAATTTTTAAGTCTCTTCAAATGTTTTATAAGATGTAATAGATCTTTTTTTTACCGTGAGGGGTCCACATTAAGACTTGTTTTGGGAGACGTTATTTAGACATTCCCTGTACATGACCGTACCATCTGAGTTATTGGGTACCAATATCGTCTACAATAATTGTATGTTTTACTTTCATAATTTCTTTTATTCTGATTTCTCATATTCATGATGAAGTTTTCTCTTGTATCTTTCCTTTATTTTCCATATTTCACTACTGTGTGCAATTATACTTTTAATGAAAGTGTTCTCTCATTGTATGGTCGACTATTAATTAAAGATGCAACGATGCTTTATCAAATAATTAATTCTATAGTTTTGTGTAACGAAAAAAGAAAAGAGAAATATAAAAACGAAACTTTTTATATTTCTCTTCACAGAAGCAACTATGCATAATATTTTTTATCTAGAGCACTAAGATGGGCAAATATTCACCTAGATCAAGATTTTTTTTTGCATTGAGGGCCGAATTAATTTCACAGGCATGTGTTTATTAGAGTGGCTGTGGAATACGTTGTCATCATTTTTATATGTAAAACTAAATAACATACATAATTAAGTTTCTGATGTATACATTTTATTTTGTTTTATTGTATTTTTAATTAGCACACATAAACATTGTACATTTCGTTTAAATAAGTATATATAAAAGAAAGAAATATAATATACAAATAAAAATATAACTATTGTAAACATTGTTAATTTAATTGCGCAACAGCTTGTTGAAAATAAATATTCACTACCATGCCTTTGCAAACATGAATAAACTAGCTACAACAGAAAAAACAGTAGAAAGAGCAATGTTAGGCATACGACTGCCAGATAAAAAGAGGAACGACTGGGTAAGATCTAAAACAAAAGTCAAGGACATACCAACAAAAATTGCCAAACTTAAATGGAGCTTCGCGGGCCACACTGCTAGAGAGAAAGACTAACGTTGGAATACTACAATACAACATTGGAGACCTTACGAAAGTAAACGACCAAGAGGAAGACCACAAATGAGAGGGGTTGATGACATTAAAAGAATAGCCGGAACAAATTGGAAATATGTTGCTCAGGAAGGAGTTGGGAGAGGCCTATGTCCAAACATGGGCGACAGAAGGCTAAGAAGAAGAAGAAGAAGACTATGCCTTTATTAGCACTCTTAATATTAATACAGTTGATTTTTTATACAGTTGTCTTAAGTTCATAAGTCTTGATGTCCTTTTTTGGTCAAAAATACGTGCACCTTATTAATATTTTGAGGGTGTCAAATAATGATACCGAAGTATTTTATAATAGGAATAGCTTCCGTCTATTTGTCATATTGACATTTGATATTATTACTACATGAAGACCGACCAGATATAAAGCTCAAGATCAACATGTAAAGAAACATTTAAGAACTTTAAAATCGTAATCAGTCAAGACAGAATATTCTCGCCCTTTCACAAATGAAGAAATAGAGCCTACCCTTAAAGAAGTTTTCCTGAAAACGCTCCAGGTCTCGACGGCATCCACCCTTAATTTATACTAATTTGCAAGAAATACATAAAAATCTGGCTACTACATCTTTTCAGAAACATTATTCATACCGGCAAAATCTATATATATACACGAATTTAAACATTCATGAATTATAGGAATATTAAGACCGAGTACACCAGTGAACCACTTAAAAAACTTTCGACCAATTGCTTTTTTATTTAAAAGGTATAAGCTACTTGGAAACCATTTTAAACAGAATAAGGTCAATAATAATCAAAGCTATTCCAATCGAACAAGTAGGGTGGAGATCAAATCGAAATTACTCTGACCAGATCTTATCTCTCTGTATTTACATAGAAGCCAGTTTTAAAAGAAGTCTGCTGCTTTTATAGATTTGTTAGCAGCTTACGACTAAATATGACAAAAATGAATGATTTATAAACTTTTACTCACTATTCTTTGGCCAGAATAATAGAAAATATGACAGATCATTTCAAATATCTATCTTCTTCTTTTTCTTCCTTTTTAAAGCAATTCTGCTTGTTTATTGCCAGATTAATACCTCTACGGAAGGTTGTTACTACATATTTTTTACGCCGTTGTTCAATTCTTTTTCTGCTGATTGGTGACTTATCTCATACTATTTTGACGATACGGTCTCCTCCATTTTGCTTATGTGGTTATTCCATTCTTGTTTTTTTATGTTGTGTCCATTCATTTATACACTGTATGTTACATTTTCTTCTAATCTCTTCACTTCTCTTTTAATTTCTTAGCGTATTTTCTATAATTCTTCTCAGTACTCTCATCTGTGTCGTTTTCAGTAGCCTCTGCGTTGTGCCTATGTTGGGTCTTGTTTCTGAGGCATATGTTATTATTGGTCTGACACTGGATTTATAATTTCTTGACTTCATTTTAGAGTTAATGTATATATTTCGCCACATAGTGTTATTAAGGGCATCCTGCTAGTCCATTTGCTTTTTGTACTTGATCTCTCACTTTTTTGTCCAGGTCTCCATAGCTAGACAGTGTAATTCCCAGGTATTTTATTTCCATTACTTGTTACAAATAATTATGGGATCAGAAATGAGTACCTCCGAAAATTAAAAATTGGTCTGCAATAAGGCTCGGTACTTACATGACTACTTTTTAGCTATAACATTGCAGACATGCCGATCACAACATCAACAAAGTTTGGCTATGCCGATGGCTGTGCTTTATTTACACAAACAAAATCCCCGAAGTAAATTGCTTTCATCTAAACAACAATTTGGCGTTATGAACACTTTACGTTGACTTTGATAATACATGTTTCATCTACAAAAAATACCCAAAATACCTAGGTATGACTTTGAGCAAAACGATAAGCTTTAGAGAACATATAGTTACAGTTGCCGAGATGCTAAAAACCAAAAATAACATTATTTACAGGATCTCCGGCACAACACGGGGTGTACACTAAGGTCTTCAGCATTGGATCTTGTTTATTTTGGAGCTACATATTGCGCACATATATGGATCAGGAGTGCACACGGTAAAAAAGTTATCTTCAGCTAAATAACACGTTAAGAATGATCGCTGGAATAATTAAAACGACAACCAATACCATTGGCTGCCAGTGCTGAGAGTCATTCCACCACCACACCTTCGCTGACTTAATCTTCTAACCAAAAAATATAATATCATCCTTAACAAAGTGTCGCTGCCGATGAATTTACCTTACCATGTAGGATCTGGTGCAGATTTAACTGCATCAAAACTTAATATATAGACTAAGATGGAAGAGAAAAAAAATATTTTAGTAGTAGGTGTTGAGATATGGTAACTTTGTCTATTTATAAAATTTTTAGCATGCGTCGATAACCACATTTCAAATCCTTCTAGTCTCTTCAGTAACGGTTCAGTTAAGGCCCATGACTACTTTATATATAACAACGGAGAATACGTAAAATTTTAGTAAACGAACTTTTATTTTAAATTTTATATCGTGATTGTTAAAGATTTTTTCATTTTAACGAAAGCTGAAAACCAGCGATACACTAAAAAACTATTGCCCAATTAGACTTAGTCTACAAGCTTGCTATATAATAAGATTAACGAAACAATACCCCAATACATACCTTTAAATCAAGCGGGATTTAGACCAAATCACAACTGCACACATCAATTAATTGCGCTAAGTAATTATGTGGAAATTGCTTTTAAAAGCAACTAGAAACAGCTACTCTATTCATTGATTTATAGACACTGTAGTGTGTGGCCATAAAAAGTATTATATTAATTGATACGTGTTATAACGTATGAGACGATCTTTTATGGAATGTATTGACAAATGAATTAATGAAAACGGTGGACATATCGAACGAACACTTACTTTGACAAAAAGTTTAATGGTATTTAGTTTAACTATTTCCTAATTTGGTTTGTAAACAAAATGTTTTGATTATGACTTTAATTTAATATAAAACGTAAAATGTTTGATGTAAAATCCAATCATTCTGGTATTTTGTCAAATCCTATTGCCAATTATCCTGCTGATATATTTATTTTATTTTATATTTTACCAACTATTAACTTTATTAAAGGCATTTTATACCAAATTTCAAAAGTATTGATGTTTTTGTCTAATTTTTTTTTTCGTTGCCTAAAGTAATTGCGGTAAATCAGAATTATGTAGTTGATCTGTAAAATGCGATTATCTCGAAAAGTGTTAAGTTTTGAAGTTATTGACGAGTATAACATTTTTTTTGTTAAAATAATGTATCTTTAATTATTTTTTATCACAAACACCGGTAACTTAAAGAGCAAAAAAGTTAAGTGCAAATGAATGCCACGTATGTGGCATATGTGACGCCCTCTATTAGCTACAATACAGTATGCATCAAATTATAATTTCTGATGTTAAATAGTACCCAGTTATGAATGTTAATACATAAATGTTAACAAGTATTAAAGTTGTAGCGAAACTTAAAATTTTAAATTTCCACTTTAATACCCTGTATCTTTCTTAATATCAATATTGTATTAAAGCAATTTGGCGTAAATCATAATATTTTATAGTGTAGAATCTACGGATTCTTTTTGTACAATTACTTAAGGACCACCCTGTATAATAAATATAATTATATTAATTAGGTAAAAACAAAACTTTATTTATATTTTAAACAATTATTCTTCTTCTTTAAGTTCCATCTTCTATCGAAGGTTGGAAATCATCATGGCTATGCGGACTCTGTTGACTGCCGCTCTAAAAAGTTCTGCACTACTGCATTCAAACCATCCCTTAAGTTCTTAAGCCAGGATATTCTTCGTCTTCCCACATTTCGCTTTCCTCGGATTTTGCCCTGCATAATAAGTTGTAAAAATGCCTATTTTTGCCCTCTCATCACATGTCCCAAGTACTCAAGTTTTCGTCTTTTAATAGTTAATATTATTTTCGCCTCATTTCCTATTCTTCTAGTTACTTCCATGTTTGACATTCTTTGAATCCATGATATTCGTAGGATTCTTCTGTAACACCAAAATTCAAAGGCGGCCAGCTTATTCAGATGAACTTGTTTTAGTGTCCAAGCTTCCAGACCATAAAGAAGAGTAGAGAACACGTAACATCGAAGCATTCTCAGGCGTAGTTTTAACCTTATATCCCGACAACAAAGAAACTTTTTAAGTTTAATAAATGATGTACGTGCTATTTCAATACGTGTCTTAATTTCTTTGGTTTGGTCTACATCTGATGTTATCCATGTTCCTAAATATTTATAGTTATTAACATTCTCAATTGCAGTATCTTCAATAGTCAATTGGATATTTGCATGTGCAGATTTAGTCATGATCATGCATTTAGTTTTCTTTAAATTTATCTTCAGTCCGTACTCATGACAGCGTTCATTAAGGCGTTGCATTAGGTTCTGTAAATCATTGTTGTTATCCGTAATTATTACTGTTTTGTCTGCAAAACGTAAGTTATTCAAAACTTCTCCATTGATAGATATACCTTCTATTGAGTCTGAGAGCGCTTCTTGAAATACCGCTTCACTGTAGACATTGAAAAGTAGTGGGGACAGCACGCAACCCTGGCGGACTCCTCTCTGTATTTTGATATTTTCGGTGTACTGGCTGTCAACTATTACCTTGGCAGTTTGATTCCAATATAAATTAGATATAATTTTCAGATCACGACTGTCAATATTTTTGCCTTTTAATATATCTACAAGTTTTTTAGAGCGTCAGTTAACAGAGTCCGCATAGCCATGATGACTTCCAACCTTCGGTAGAAGATGGAACTTAAAGAAGAAGAAGCTTTTTATGTTGAACTTTATCAAATGCCTATAATAAACAATTATTATACTTGTTAAATTTCAGATTTCACATAAAAAGAGTAGACAAATATTTTTCAAAATTATGGAGGAGATATTTACGAGTTCTGTCAAAATGTAGATACTTATAAATAAAAATATTTCTTTTTTTTTAGCATATTTTGGGTTGGCTAAGGGGCATTGGTCCACATTGGTTTCTTCTGAAAATTTTCAAAGGAAAATATTTGCCAGATAAAGAATTGTGTTAAATCCGATATTTTTATCAATGGTATCTATTATTTAATTTGTGCAATAAATGTTTTCTTTATGTCTTCATAAAAAGAAATAAATATTTCCACCTAAGCAACACTTTCAGAAAGCGGACTTGGTGGTTTTTGTAATGTATTGAGTGTTTCAGATACCAAAGCATAATTTGCTTTCAGAAAAGAGATTGTTGTATAACTTCATTTTTAAATGTTCGGTAAGCAAAAAAAAATGCTAAATAGTTATCATCAGAAAATTTAAAAATTAATATTTTTATGTTAAAGCTATAAAAGAACTGAAAAACAGTAGGTCTCCAGGACCAGGGGATATCCCAGCCGATCTAATAAAATGTGGATCACAAAAATTATTTGAAACCGTTACTTGGTGCATAAATTAATTTATAAATGGTTCTCCCGTACCCGACGAGTGAAAAATTGCTTATATTTCGTCGATCCATAAGAAAGGAGATAAGCTTTAATGTGAAAACTATAGAGGGATATCAGTCACTAGTACATTCAGCCGTTTGTATGGACGAATAATTAGAGATCGCATTGAGAAGGAATACAAGGACCAAGAGGAAGAAAAACAATTCGGTATTCGAACAGGAAGAAGCTGTACTGATAATATATTCTGGCTCAAACAACTAATAGAAAAACAAAATTAAGTACAAATCAAGAAATCCACCTCATGTTTATTGATTTGCAGAAGGCGTACGTTACAGTTCCTGTAAACAAACTCTGGAACGTGTTACGACAGACAGACACAGATTAGTGTCACCTTAATAAGAGCCCTAAAAAATGTGTGTGAAGGGTCAACATCACAAATAAAAAATGGAAACAGACTTTTGCAAAGCTTCCTGGTTAATAAAGATCTACGTCAGGGGTGTTGTGTATCACCGACCTTGTTTAAAATACCTATATGTTGCAAAAGCACTGAAAGAGTGGAAACGAAAATGCAAAGTCATGGGCGTAGACATTGGAGAGATTTTCTTGTATATATTGCAGTTTGCCGATGACCAGGTCGTTATAGCAAACGATAAAGATGATCTGGAGGACATGGCAAGGAAATTACAAGAAGAATATAGAAAGAGGGGCCTAGAAATTAATATACAAAAAACAAAATACCTACCAATTGGTACCGAACTATCAAACATCTCATTAGAAAATAACGAAATCATCATGCCCTGCGACCATTACACATACCTAGAAATCGTTTTTGACACAACGGGGAAAGATGATAAAAAAATAAAAAGAAGAATAACACAAACCAGAAAAACAATAGGTTATCTAAATAGCGTACTGTGGAGTCATGAAATAGGAAACAGAAAAAAAACACAATATCTACGAATCTGTTATTAAAAGCAGTCTATTGTACGGAGAGAAAACTTGGCGTATAACCCAAAACAACAGAAAAAAAACTGGAGGCAGTAAAACTGGACGCTTTTAGAAGATCAGCAGGAGTGTCATGCAGAGAGAGAATACGTAATGATGTTATAAGACAGCGAATGGGGGTTGACAACTCTCTAACAACAGACATCGAAAGAAAACAGCTGATATAGTACGGACACGTCCAGAGGATGGATAACTTAAGACTCCCAAAAATAATTATGCAATGGGTACCACCAAACCTTAGAAAGAGAGGAAAACTTAAGAAATCTTGGAGAGAAGGAGTAACGAAGGCGATGAGCGCAAGAAATCTTAGAGATGGCCAATGGGATGGTAGAGTGTCATGGAAATTAGGCATCGGACAACGTCGCCAGACGTTGTAAAACCGATTTATATATATTTATATATATATATATATATATATATATATATTATATATATATATATATATATATATATATATATATATATATATATATATTTCTTCAAAATTATCGGCGTAAAAAAGACTATAACCAGGTTCCATATCTAGTCACAACTGGTTGTGGAGGATGTGGTGTTACTCTCTTAACGGCGCAGTAACAAACACTTTTGTACACTTGAAATCAAATCATTGACTCAAGAGAAATGTTTGTTTCCATTTCTTCAGCAACCCTATTACTACCATGGGCTAAACATTTTGAGATAAAATAGTTGTAAATTTTTTGCTGCCTTAATTATATATTAAGCATTTTCAGGCAAAAAGCAAGAGTTTTACGTGGGATACCGCAGTTAAAATATAAAAGTTTTACATTTCTTCTTGAGCAAAACTTGAAATTGTTAATAAATTTATTTAATCTACTTGTTTTAAAACTATTATGTAAGAAATAGGTAAAAGAAATAATTAATAAGACTTATTCACAATCAGTGATTGTGAGTAAGTGATACCTAATAACATATTCATGATTTATTAAGTGAGACTTTGTGAATGTTCGTTGTTTAGCAAACCAATCAGTAAATGAGCCGTGTATCTGCCTATTGAATCCGTCGTTTCATCTAAGCAAATGTAAAAATAGTTGTTTCCTATTTCGGATGAAATTTTTTTTTGGCAGACAAGTATAAACAGTTTTTTCTTCTTAAAGTCCTATCACTCAGTATATTAAATTCGCTATACTTCTAAGGAAATATTGAAGTTATTTTTAGATATATTTTGAGAGCAGTATTTCATTAAAGACATCCTATTAATTTAATTTCGACGTCGTTGCAAAATACTGTAGCATCGATTTTTAGACTTTTTCGCTCTTTTGACTTAAATTTTTCCTTTTTCTTTTATGTGTCACAATGTTGGTCTGTTTGAAATTTTTTGTCGGAGGTAACCTATGGCAAAAAAATATCGATGAGTATTCAAGCCAATATATACAAAGATATTGTTACCATATTAGAAATATTTTTAAAATTTTTACGTATAAAGTGCAAAATATATAATATATATATATATATATATATATATATATATATATATATATATATATCGCAACAAGGAGTACGACCGTCTATCCAATATATAATAAGGATCACTTAGACGAGTGGTGGGTTCAAAATATCGGTCTACTAGGTGGAGAAATAAAAGACAAAGTTGATACTACTTCATCTATTTTAAAGACGTTTCGCTATCGAATTCTGATAGCATCATCAGTTCATCTAAAAATTTTACATTATGAGAACCACACATTCATGAAGGAGATGTTACATAGTTACCTTTAAAAAGACATGTAGTTGTCAATGGTATTAAAAAGTTAGTACAAAAACTAAGATAAATGGACATCATATGGTGATATTGTATAAACAATTAAATATCTAACAACATTTAGAGACTTAATAAAAATTAGCAAAGCAACAGAACACGTGGTCTAATCTACATATAATATTTTATATAATATTAACTAGTGAAAAAGAACTAAGAAAATCATCGATTCACTTCCAGTTATGAAAGAATTATTTTATGACTTCATCTTAACTTTTGGTAGCATTATTTAAGTTATCTACATTGAGATATAAAAAATATATATACAAAAAAATAAAGTGAAGTTACCACTGTATGCTTAGCACCTGTTGCGGTTGAAATGGCGTTAATTCAAAGATACCGAGCCAATGACATGAACAGACAGCCAACCCTGAGGTCGAAAATTCTTCGACAGAACAGCAAGGTTAAGAGCACCAACCCACTATTTTAAGGGCGGTATATTTAAAAAGTTAACATGAGTTTGAATGATACCCGCCTGTAAGAGACCGAACAATGAAAGAAATTAGTGATAACGTTAATCCCCTGCATCAACCAGTCTAGAACGAACAGGTAGGCAAAATTCATTCAACTTCATATATAAAAGAGTGAAAAATCGTCGACATTGTAGTTGGATATACAGCTACAGGTGAATGACGATAAGCACCTAATTTCCACAAAAGTCCAAGGTCCCACGCTTGAAACTTTAATTTATAAGGTATTCTAAGAATAAATTGCATTAATTTGTATTAAAGTAAAGATTAAAAATTCACATTAATCAAAGTATGAAAAACGACAGTGTATGCAATGTGAGTTGCATAAGTAAGTCTAAGTTAATGGACATTATTGTAATATTGTATTTTATCAAAATATTAATTATAATAAGTTAGAATTTTAGAATTATTCAATACACAAATGTGTTAAATTGTACGACTTTAGAGACACACACATAATGTACTGATTGTAAAGCCTAATTCTGCAAAATTAATGCATGATATATTTGGCTCAAGTTACTTATGTCAGTTCTCTTATTTAAAGCATTAGGATGTTTAAGAATAGAACACATTTCTAAGAACTGTCTTTTACCAAGATTACGCTCAGTGCCAAGAATTTTGACTTCATTGAAGTCCACCTTATGTTTGGTGTTAATCGCGTGTTGCGCTAACGCACATGTGTGCTTTGACAGATTAATGTCACTTCGATGCGAAGTGAGACGTCGTTGTCCCATCACGAAGTCGTGATCTTCCGGTTTGACCAATATAACATGCGTTACACACAGCACAAGGTAAGTAGTATATAGTGTTGACTTGTTCCAAAGTGGACAAGGGTATTTTAGTTTTAGAAAACAAATTTCTAACAGTCTTAGCATTCTTAACCAGTTAAAATTGCGGTGTAAAAATCCTTGATCTTGTTGACTTTCGTATTTACAATAGAATTCTCAGACATTGCGTATTGGCAAACTATTGTCTTGAATTGTCCTCTGATCACTCTTCAATTCTAATAACAATCAGTACTGGCATAATACAAAAAGAACCTACGGCAAGCTTGAGCAACAATTACACTAATACGAATGATGATTATGATGTCATAAATATTTCAGATACTTTCATTTAATTTTTTAGATATATAATTTCAGATATATAATTTCAGATACTTTGTTGGAGCTCTATATTTCCTTAAAAATCAATGATGAAATAGAAAATACGGTAAAACATTTTTTACAAGACCGATACAAAAACCGATATGGTATATTACAAACTGCCTGCGATAATTAAACAAAAAATAGCCAAAAAAACGGAAAATAAAGAAAATATGGCAAAGAACTCGTGTTCCTGCAGACAAAACTAAATTAAATCAAGCTACCCTAAAGATCTTACTAAATACTATTAAAAATATTCAAAACTGTCTTAAGAACTTAACGGTTTCAGAAACTACTGACATTGATTAATAGAAAGCTGTAAAAAATTTTAAGAGGCCTACAATTAGCAACCCTCCTATACGTAGTCTAGATGGTTAATAAGCAAAAATAATATATGGACAAATAATTTAAATATAAAAATATGGATAAAGCCAATGTTTTTTCCGAGCGCTTAGAAAAAGTCTTTCAACCATATGCCGCTAAAAATAAGTTCGACATTGAAGACAAAGCGAAAGCATTTCTGCAAACCCAATATTAACTAAAATTACCTATTCAAAAGTTTACTGTTAACCAAATTTAAGAATGAGATACTTTCCGATTATGTGAAAGGTAGCCTAAATTATACTAATCCCTAAGCCAGGAAAACCTGCTGAGCAAACAACATCCTACCTGCTGAGCAAAAAAATCGTATAAGGCATTTGAAGCTCAGTAATACAAATTGTAAATTAAATGGGATGCTTACCTAAAAAAAATTGCAATAACAATAAAGACCTTTATCTTTACTACTATCAGACAATTACACGTATAAAATTTTTTCCGAGTACTAATTATTATATTGGCAAGGTACTTTTTAAGTTAAATGGGTTTAAAGCACAAACACATTTAAAAATGAAATACAATTAACCTATGCCAGAGTCAATAAATATTTTCTTTGGCTTAATCCAAATAAAAGTACAGTTAGTTTTGACATTTTTTACGAATTTTAAAACACAGTTATTCAAGCACGAAGTATGGACATAACTAATCCTATTCCGTGTATTTTCTAATGTTTCTAAATTGCCGAATAGTACCTCTACCTTATAAAATTTCCATCAACAGATTTGCATTAAACTGATTAGGTATATTGTGTGAAATACGAAAAAGATTTAACAGCATCATTTATTTTCATTCAAACTATAAATAATGGGTATTTTTCCTTGTTATTAAAGACATTTTTATCAATTGTAAAATAATAAGAACATTTAAATAACTTATATTCAAATACGGGCATACTTTAGTGTTTTTATGCATTTTACTTTACTTTATATAAAATTATGCTAAAATTTTACTACTTGCATAAAATATGCAAATAAGCATTGTATATATTTGCTTAAGTCTGTTAATGTCTGTTCTTCTCTGAAAACAGTTTTATAATTGTGGTTCATTTCTAAATATGTATTTAATATTAAACAATAATTTAAAAGATAATTAAAATAACTTCGTAGAATATTTTACAATTAAAACTTTTCTTAAAGCTATTTTGCTTCCCAATAGTCGCTGCAATCGCTATATAAAAACAGATTATCATAAACACTTCGTATTATTAAGAAAGTTTTAAAAAGGCTTTAGTCTCGTATCTAAACGGTTGAAGCTTGAAACGAAACTTCAATATGCCAAACTGCTAAACTGCAAACAAAAGAAAAATAATCATTCGAGATCTCTGCCCTGACCCTCGGACTAATAATAATTTCTGTTTCAAAAACTGTTGTTAGAGTTAATGAGGTAACGCAGAGGGCCCGAAATGTAGATAAAAAGAATTACAACGGGGAAGTTTTCGAATAAAATAAAAGATCCTCACAGCGGACTGCTACCGTGAACTCCCGGCTGCGGACACTGAAAAGTTTGGATAGTACAGTCAAAAACGTAAAAAAAATTATAAAAATACAGTTCAGAATAGAGGATAATAAGTAAAAGGTTCATGTTTTCTCAGCATCCTACAAGTTGCTTAAATTATTATATATAATATGTCTCGCAAAGATTGATTAAAATGTCGGTTTAAAGCAAAATTGCACACACTTAACCATAGTTCTTGAGATAAAACGCTTCTTCTTCTTCTTCCTTCTATGTGTATGCTTTAAAGCCTGTTTCTTTTTTAATATTAGCCTCCTAAATTGTTTACATTATCACACTATCTTTTTCTTGGTCTACCGATACTTCCTAGTCCATTTGGTGACTTATGTGGTACTATTATAATCCGACAAGCGAGAGCTGACAAGTGAGCTGCGCGAAGAGAAAAGGAATTATTCTAAGAGAGATAGGAGAGGTACTTAATCGCGATTATAGGTATATAGTATAGGTACTTAAACGGTTATACACGATATGAACTCCTAGCCGACTGCAATAGAAAAGAGCAATTCCTTCCACTTTTCAATTTGTTCTACGCGCAACCCGCCAGCTCTCGCTTGTCGGGTTATACTACTATTATATCCTCTGCAATTCTGCTAATGTGTTCGTTACACTCTCTTTCCATTTTGTAATCCATCCAATTATGTCTTCTATATTGTATGCTCTTCTTCTGTTTTCGCTTTCTTTCCTATCCATCAGACTTTTCCCTGATATTCGTCGGAGTTGTCTCTATTGTTTCTAGTAGTCATCTCGTTTTAGATGTGTCAGGTGTTGTCTCCGCCGTGTATATTAATATAGGTTAGGCTGCTTTATAGATTCTTGTTTTTGTGTCTTGTCTTAGGTGTTAGTTCTTCCAGATTGTGTCATTAAGAGATCACGCCGCTTTACTCTTGCTTTTAAGCTTTGTTGTCGTACCTCTTCTTCAACATCTGCATAATTAGTTATATCTATTTCCAGATACCTAAACCCTGTTTCTTGCTTTATTATTTTCTTGTCAATTTTGATTTCACATCGTAGTACGTACTTAGATGTCATAAATTTGGTTTTTTTCTACTGATAGTATCATATTGTATTTATTGACGGTTGTATTTAAGATATGTGTTAACCCTTGGAGCTCGTCTTCTGTCTCGGCGATTAATGCGGCGTCGCCTGCATAACATAATATTTGGATTTCGTTGTTCCCCATTCTGTAACCATGACCTTTAGGTACTGCTTGTATTATTTCGTCCATTATTATATTAAAGAGAAGTGGGCTTAACGAGTTACCTTGTCTGACTACGCTTTGTAATAATATACACTGTGTTAATTTTTGTATTTATCGTTACCTGTATTCGATTATGGAAGTAGATGTTTTTGATGGTTTGTATAATATTGATTGGTATGTTTCTTTTATACAGTAGGTCTAAGACTTCTTCGACTTAGATGGCGAATAGAGATTAATAGAGCTCAAATTTATAGGCAACAAAAATGACAGAAGACATCTAAATTGACAAAGATTAATAATAAAAAAGGGCAGAAATTTTAATATATAGTCAACATAAAAGCAAATTAATTATTTATAAAGTGAAATAAGTTAATATTAATTTAGCACAAATATACTTACACAACATAACAAGTATAACATAATAAATTAATAGGTAAATTATTGTTAATTCATAATTAAATTTTGTAACCACTTAAAAATGTATCATTAATAGCTACAACTAAATGCTTTTCAATATTTTTGGTCTTAAGGCTATATCTTTGATTACTTAAAATTAATTTGTACGTTGAAGATGAATATTCTTCATCGACAGATGTAATTGGAGCATCTTTCAGGGCAGATATTCAAGCGTGCTCAATTTGTGTTGCATCGGAAAATGTCTTATTAAAACGCTAAAAGTATTAGATAAAAAAGGTAATCCTTTATTTTTGTCAAAAATATATTTCATTTTTTTTATGTATTAATTATTGATCATCATTTCCAAATACCGATTTAACTTATAAGTTTAAATTATCTACTATTATTATCTACTAATTTTACTAAATCACATAAATTTACATCTTGTCTTTCTAATAATATGGTAAACTATCCGATGCAAACTGGTTATAGATGAACAGTCATAAAAAGAAAAGTAGACAAAGAAAAGACTTACAATTAGGGTCACATAACCACCAAACAAGAAATGTTTCAGTTGTTATAGGTTATCAGATATAAATAATTATAAATTATAATCATTATAAGATCTAACTGCATTATAATTATGCTTATATAACGATACAAAGTTGATCATAAACGAAACAAAATGGTCTTTTAGAGTGAATTATATATTTTTTATTATTATTGCTGATCCTCCACTAGCCCTGTTCCTAGAGTAGGAAAAGTATTTAATATTTTGTAGTTTAAAAAACAGGCTTGTCACTTATTTTGTGTAAGATAGTAGATTGGCACTGTTTTTCAATTGTAGATTAACATATTGGACACTGATGTCTTAATGTATCAATAAATTAAAAATCAAATACAGTAAATATATACCTGGAATCTAATGTTACAGTCAAATGTGCCAGAAGCATAAGATGAATTACAATTTGTGAAAAATTTTAGATTCTATAACTTTTTATAATATAAATTAAAGCTAATTACTATTTTAATGAAAATAAGCCACAATTGAAGGTTAAAATAAGTATTAACGTTTCAATCTCCACTTCGGAAATCATTCTCAAAATACAAACGTTTGTATTTTAAGAACGATTTCCGAAGTGGAGTTTAAAACTGTAATAAACCTATTTTATAGATATTCTGAATAGCTTCAGAACAATATTAATTTAAAGATAATTTTACTGCTACAATTTTTTATAGTGAATATAAAAAATTAAACTACACTTTTAAATTAACTTGAAAATATTAAGCTTTCTAATAGTCTTAAGTTCCGTTGCAAGATTAAACACCCTTTTTGACCGGACTAAGAGTATGCGACTCCTCTTATCGGCAACTTTATTGTATCCCATTTCCTGGGAAAAGGCAGAGGCAAATGCCCCGATTAGAACGGCCGAGTTCGAAATCAAGCCAGGTATCTAGATGAATCACATGATTGGAAAATTGAACTGAGAGGGTTTTAGAACAAAGCAACTTAACTAGGGTTAATTATGGAAGAAAGTTTCGTATTTAGGCCGGTCGACTATATCTGCAAACTTTAACAATTTTATTTTTTACTGTAGGCCAACTTTACTTCTACATTGGAAAAAAGTGTTGGCAGAGGTTGAAAACGGTTTAGTGAAAGCTTGATAAAGGATGACTAGTAAAAATTACTGTTGGAAATTACTGAATAACAAATTATAGTGTTCTCTTTATACTATATCCATTACTAAACGTAGGCTATCATAATTTAATTCACCGAAGGTCGAAGAAGGACGACGATGATTGACTAATCTACTAACGTACATTACGAAGCCATGACGCCTTTTTTTGGCCGGGATATCTTTTCCCACATATTTTGCCTTGGATATTAAGAGGATATATGATATTCATATTTTTCTGAGTAAAATATTTATTTAACTACATAATAAATACAAATATTATTTGTAGCATGTTAAAAAAAATACATATATAAAAAAGGAGTATAAAAGGTAACATAAAAATATACAGCAAGAACACATTTTAAATAGAAAAAGATTTATGGCAAAGTTACGGTAAGCAGTTCAGTGGATATTCTGCAATGAGTCATATATTCTTCTGAGCAGTAAAAAAAAAGTTTTAGAAAATATTTTTTTATACTTTTATCGAATTTATTACAGCTTAACTGTTTAATACTTTTTAGTAAACTATTGTACTTAATAGTTATAAGTAAAGCATTTTTTTTTGAAAGACTAGACCTTCCGTACATTGGTCGATCGAAGGCACGCGTCTAAGTTCATGCGTCGTCTTATGCAAACCCGGTGGTATGAGCGATTGTTCACCGTACACTAGTCGATTCAGTTTGCTATTTGCTTACATCTGCCAATCAGAAAAAACGCAGTTTTTATATATCCATATTGGCATATTCTTTCATTGGATAAATATACAATTGTGGGTATTTTTACACTTCCCCAACAAATTTTATATTAAACACCTAGAAACAGAAATTCAATGTTTTCCGAATTCTATATTACAAACAATATATTTCTACAAAGTTAGTAGTACTACAAACAACGAACATAATATTCGTCGTTTTTAAAAAAACTTATTTTAGGGCAAAAAACAATAAAAAACGAAGAAAACAAATACAAATCTTATCCCCATGACTGAAAACGAGTCGATCAATTCGAGCGTTGACCCATGTGCGGACGGCCTTAATCTACAGCGATTTGTTCGTAGGTAGTGACAGTTTCGCATATTGTGAACGTGGACTTCAGACTGCTTTATTAAATGAGCACGTTTTCTGTGAATTTCAGTTAGCAATTGAAATATAAGCAGAGCAGGCAGTGGCATAATTGTAAATTTGATAAAGAAAGGTCGACAGTATTCTAGATAACTAACCCCTGCTAAAATCCTCATAGCTTTCTTTTGCATTGCTATAAATTTGAAGTATTCTTCTTCTTTTTAGCCTTCTATCGTCTATGTTTGAACATAGGCCTTTCCCAACTCCTTCCATCAGTCTCTATCCTGAGCAACATATTTCCAATTTGTTCCGGCTATTCTTTTATTGTCATCAACCCATCTCATATTGGGTCTTCCTCTTGGTCGTTTATTTTCGTAAGGTATCCAATGTTGTAGTATTCCAACGTTGGTCTTTTTGTCTAGCAGTGTGGCCCGCGAAACTCCATTTAAGTTTGGCAATTTTTGTTTTTATGTCCTCGACTTTTGTTTTTGATTTTACCCAGTCCTTACTCTTTTTGTCTGACAGTCGTATACCTAACATTGCTCTTTTCATTGTTTTTTTCTGTTATGGCAAGTTTATTCATGTTTGCCTTATTCAGGGTCCAGGGTTGGCATCCATATGTCATGATAGGAAAGATGCATTGGTTGAACACTTTGCTTCTCAAATATTGGGGTATTTTGCGGTTTTTAAGTATCTAACTAAGTTTTCTCCAAATTCTGCCCATGCTAGTCTTGCTCTTCTAGTAATTTTCGCACTTTGGTTTTCTTTGTCAAGTTTCGGGATTTGGCCTAAGTAGATATATTCCTGGACTTGTTCTATTTCTATTTCTATACGTCTGGGGTTATCTGTGTTTGTCATTATAATTGTTTTTTTTTTTCATATTCATTTTCAGGCCGACGTATTGGGAGCTGCCTACTAGTTCCCCCATCATAATTTGCAGTTCCTCGAATGTGCTCGCTATAATCACTATGTCGTCAGCGAATCTGAGGTGGCTGACTTGTTGGCATTAACGTTAATGCCATAGGTTGATCAATTTGTAGTTTTGAAGACGTCTTCTAGCGCTAGGTTGAAAAGCTTTGGCGATATTACGTCTCCTTGTTTCACTCCTCTCTTAATGGGGATGGGATTTCTATTTTCTTCTAGTTGTACTATCATAGTTGCATTTTCATATATATTAAGTATTAGTTGCCTATATCTCGAATCTATTCTACAATTATTAATAGCTTGTTCTGTGGCCCACATCTCGAAACTATCGCCTTTTCATAGTCGACGAAGGCAATAAATACGGCTAGTTGGTATTCATTTGCCCCCAAAATTTAAAATGCATTTGTTAAATTGCTCCATATGATTACACCATATAGTTAAGGTGAGAGTGGAATAAAGAAAAATATGTCATTTTCAATGTTTCAAAGTTGACTCTTTAATTTAAATTTAAAATGCATTTGTTAAATTGCTCCATATGATTACACCATATAGTTAAGGTGAGAGCGGAATAAAGAAAAATATGTCATTTTTAATGTTTCAAAGTTGACACTTGCTAGTTGGCGAATAACAAATAATGAACTCGATAGCTTTTTCTTAAGATATTAGTTCAGTCAACTATCTATGGTTATTCCCAATAGTTTAACAGACTCTTTGTTATTTGGATCATTGAGTAAATTACTTGCAGATATAAAAAAAATTTGTATTTTATGAGAGTTAAGTTTTAGTTTGTTTGCAAGAAACCATGAGTTAGATTTAGTAGAAACGTCCTCATGAGACATTTTTAAATCATCATCATGTTTTCCTGATATAACGTATGTTATATCATCTGCGAATTGTATAGATTTGTACGGAGATACAAATTTGGCAAATCGTTGTCATAAATAATAAACAAAAGAGGTCCTCAGACTAAACCTTGTGGGACTTCATATTTTACGGAGAGAAAATCAAAGAGATGACCTTTAGATACTACCGTCTGGTATCTGTCACATAAATAAGAAGTTATAAGGCTAATAGGGATACTCTGATTCCATAGTTTGGAATCAGAGTATCCCTAATCAGAGTCCAAATTTAATTTGTGTCGTGTTAAATGGCGTGTGAAACGCAATCAAAAGCCTTCGACAAGTCGTAACGAAAAATTGCTATGCGATTCAAGCCCCTTACTCACCTAGCTCACAACATTAAATTCCGCGTTAGTAGTTGAACGAGGACTTCCGAATCCATATTGTAAGTTACTAAAGTAATTATTTGACTCAAAATAGGAATAACATTGGTATTTGATAACCTTTTCAATCACTTTTACAAAAGTAGGAACAATGCTTTTCTATGGGTCTGTAAATGTTTTTTAAGGAATAAGAGAATTTTTTGTAGATTACTAGTACTTTTAAGTGTTCTAGTACTTTTGGAAATACTCCAGTTGATAGAATTAAATTAATAAGATGACTGAAAGGTTAAAACTATTTGGTTATTTTTTTTTTGAAAATGTTGCCATTCATTTCGTGAACGTCCCTAGATTTATAGTAAAAACTACTAAGAGATGTAATTATATTTTCTGCAATTGTAGTAAAAAATTAATTTATTTCGTCTGGATGTAGATCAGGTTATACCGAACTGGATTTTGTGTTGTTTCTTTCGAAATTTACTATTTCCTGCAGTCTCTAGCTCTATTATTGGAATTAGTAATAAAATTACAGTAAGCTGACTTTTTAGCAATTTGTAATTGCCGATTATATTTAAATTTATATTGTTTATGTGTTTTAAACACATCGGGCTCCTTAGTGGCATCTGCAATGTGTTTAATTAGAGATAGATTAGATCTGTAAGACCTTAATTTATTATTAAACCATTGCATGGGTGTTTTTCTAGCAGTTTGTTGTACTTTATTTAGTGGAAAATGCTTTAATATTAAATTGTTATAAGTTTCGGTAAAAAAAACTATCAAAAAATCAGGATGATTATGAATAGTCGCATAACGTGGGTAAAATACTCCAATTATCGGATTTTTGCAATTTTCCCTACTTCGGAAAAAGGACATAAATATTTGATATTCTGGTAATCCAGCGTATGCGTAGGGGGCTTTGATATAACCATCTTTTAAAAGTTTATTTATATTTAAGGAATTAGTGAGCATCGAGCTTTTAGCCCTATAAATCATGTCGAGAGGATGTTATATTTGACGAGTCTTATTTTCAGCTTATTATAAATACTCCATTGACATAATACATTTTTCTTTCGAAAGAACAGTGCTTTTGCATTTTTAATGCAGATTTTATGTCTATGCTCCTGTCCCAATTGTCACTTATTTTTGAACCGAAATAAGTGATGTTTTCGGATTTTTTTTTATTTTAATATCATATGCTGTAATTTAAAGAAAGACCTCATACCTAGACAACATAATAAGAAATTAATTACTATTTAACTGGGAATAAGCCACAATTAAAGATAAAAATACGTTTATTGACGTTTCGATTTCCACTTCGGAAATCGTTCTCACAATACAAACAGTAAATTAAACAAATTTTGTTTTTTGTTACATAGTGAAAAATTCTTCTAATAATTTAATTTTATCTGACTAATTTATATTGACAATTCATACATACATTATGCACTTTAAAGTAGACGACTTTAAAATGATATTGCCAATATTGTTGAGTTGCGCTCCTGGAATGACTTCACTTATAAAATAGTTCATTCGATTACATGAAACCAACTTTAACTTGAGAATATCCGTCAGAAAAAAGCATAGCATATAATTCGTCTTTAAAAAGGCAAACAAACACATGACATGATGACAGTAAAATTCTCCTGTTAGTGATTCCATAGAAAATTATGAGGGAAAAACCAGGAAAAAAACCTCATAATACTATCCCGACATGGTAAGTATTTGTTCGTGCATTTAGTTTACCTTCAATAAACACCAAAATTCTGATTTTATATGTTTCGTTATTTAAAAAACATAAATGATGTATTCTCTATATGTTACTGACTTACTAATACTGGTATTTTCTTATTAATAACTTCCTCTTTAAATATTGGTAACCAGATCCTACTACATTCTGCCGAGGAATTTGCGACACAATTGGCCTCATTTAGCATAATTAAAGCCGCTTCTTTGATTTTTCTTTTTTTACCATCCGTCTCTTTTAGGACTACATTTGAATTATTCCATTGAACCCTATGTTCATTATCCCATGCGTGTTTACATATTTGAGATCTATCAAATTTTTTATTTTTAATATAAGACTGATGTTCACTTATTCTAACATTAAATAGCCTTGATGTTTCACCTAAATAAAACTGATCGCATTCACAAGGTATTTTATAAATGCAATTATTTGTCCTTTCTTGTTCATTGTTAGGTTTGGTTTTGGACAAAATAGATCTCAACGTGTTTGTTGTTTTGAATGTTGTTGAAATGTTGAATTTATTGCCTATCTTTTTAAGTTTTTCTGATAATCCTTTTATGTACGGTATTGTTATTTTCCTCGTATTATTCCTTGTGTATGCTGTAGGATCTCGTTCTAAAATGTTCTGTTCTATTCGATCGATTGTTGAAAATTCCTTATTTATAAACGATAAAGGATAATCACTTTTTTATAAAACAGATGTTAACAAACGTTTCTCCTCCAGATGTTAACATCTTAAATAAATAAAACAGATTTGATACATTTAACCATACAATAAACAAAAACAACTTTTAAAAATATAACATTACTGAATTACGAATGGATTTAGTGTCCGCAGTCATATAAACATAAACAAACAGCAACAACACTTAAAATTTTGACAAAAAATTATGTCAGTAGCGTTTTGTTCTCTCTGATTGGTTTTGTAACATTTTCCGAACATTTCTACATTTATAGATGTATAGTAAAGCCGATGGTTTTCAAATACAAGCCTACCATAACTGAGCTTTAGCTATTTCTACTTTATATAAATATATTCCTTAAATTGGCATGTTAGTACAATTTATATACTACTTAAAAGGTAACATTCATGTTGAAAATTAATTTTCCTTGTTTTGTTTTCCCAGATCTGCAATTCGAATATCCTATTTTCATTTTTTAACATTTTTTTTTTGTTTTCTTCGCGTTTTGACCTTCTCCCCCAAAAGTATTTTACAGCAGCAAATCTGCTGTTGTATTATCTATTAAACTAAACTTGGTGGATTATATATTTTCACTACGTAGTTGTTTGTTGCTTCAATTATCTTATCTTCTTGATAGACTTTAACTAAGTTGATTGCACATTTTTAATACGTAGTTGTTCCTTTTTCGTCTTTATGTTTTCTCACCATTTTTAACACCTCTATATTAATAATTATTATTAAGCATAATAATATCATAAAATCATTAAGATATTAAGCATATAAGGATGTGGAAAACTACGGGATGACTACCACATTAACAATCCTTAAGGATATCCCTAGAACAATTATCATTGCAACGATCGCAATGGTAACAAAACTAGTAGGTAGCACTGATCAGGGAAATCGGAAGCCGAGATCCGGCAGAAGATGAACAAACCTTAAAGATCACAGGGCCTCCCAGGTCGTCAATAAGCGAAATTCCAGTGCTGTATTAAGAAAAACATCTACAAGACCAGTCATCCAACTTAATACACTGAAAAAAATAGGCACTTGGAACGTACGGAGTTTGTACCAACAAAGAAAAGCCCATAATCTAACACAAGAAATAAGACGCATAAAGATATATATCCTTAAATGTAGTACAGTCCGATGGCCTAACAGCGGCAGAAGTATTATAGACAACTACGTGTTTTACTATTCCGGATATAACAACACACAAAACCGCTACAGAAAAGAAGGACTACACATCTTGGTTGATCGCGTTACCCAATACTGCGAAAGGTAAGCAATGATACTAAATACAAATAAAACAAAAATCAAGGTGGTAATCAAGAACAAGATTGAGGAAGAAAGTGTTAATGCTAAAGGAAAACTTTTAGGCAGGGTGCACAGATATCAGTACTTAGATTGCGAACTAAATGAAGAATGGGATAGAAATACGGAAATAAAACGGCGTATTGAGATAGCTAGAAGTGCTTTTAATAAGATGAAAGCAATATTATGCAATGGAAAATTCAACATTGAAATGAGAACTAGAGTATTGAGGTGCTACGTGTTCTCTGTCCTGTTCTATGGAGTTGAGGCCTGGACAATTACAGAGGCGACAGAGAAAAGACTCATTAACTTTGAAATGTGGTGTTATCGAAGAATGTGAAAAATATCTTGGACACAACACATAACAAATACGGAAACGCTACCAAGAATTAAAAAAGATAATGAAATACTCAACACTATAAAGAACAGAAAAATGAGCTACTTTGGTCACATAGGTACTAAGAAACGAGAAATACGAATAATTGATGCGGCTGATCATACAAGGGAAGGTGGAAGGCAAACAAGGACCGGGGATAAGACGCACGTCCTAGTTGAAGAATCTGAGACAATGGAGTGGGAAAACGTCAATAGAATGTTTGCGTTAGCATATGTAAGTACTCACTCGTAGACGGGTTTGGCTGTTCGGATTGGATAGGTTGTGATTCAAAACTACTTATCGCCTAAAATTTATATTCTTTACCGTCCATATTCCTAAATTCGATGGTTTTTTTCTTATTTACTTCTTACCTTTTTTTAAGAATTTTGTTTTGTCTACCCAAGAGCCCAAATTTATTTGCTGTCTCTTTCAGCTTTTTAAACATACTGTCAAGTTCAGTTTTTGATATTGTGCTAAACTTTATATAAATCTGTTGTTTAAAGTTGCTACTTTATACTTGAAGATCTATATTTTGTGCTTTCATTTCTGTATCGAATCTTTTTTTACTCTTGTTTATTTAATAAACGTTTTGATAGAATTTTTCACCTTTATAAAGCATTGTTTATGTTTCACAGTCAGTATAGTATACCTTTAAGCTAAGTTAAAGAGCAACAATTTCTAAAATGCCCAGTAAAACTGATAGAAATCGATAGATATATATCGGCATAACTAGAATTTAATAAACAAAAGTAAATACAACCCTACCTTTTATTGCTTAAGGTTAAATTAAAGCTGTAATTTAATATTTGAAATGTACGAAATTGTGAATATTATAATATTATTTGGAAATGGAAATTACTGAAATAGCTAGGTGTTGGAATTAGCTAGCACCGAGAACTGAGAATATGCTACAATGAACACAGAGAGAAACCGCAGTGTATGTTAAAAACAAATTCTGTAATTGGCATAACCGAGTTCCGGATTTCGAGCGTAAACATGTCTTGTGATTGTAATTTTATTTCGTTTTTTGATAAAATAGGAAGGCTGATGGATTAATAAACGTTTTAAAAAAAAGGTTTCTCACTTAGGAACATACATACGCTATATATACGAGTATATTTAATATCGTCGCTCCACCGCATTTTCGGTCTTCCTCGTTATCTTTTGGCTTCATATGGCCGCCAATTTCCGATTTCTTTATTCCATCATCCATCCGTAAGACGTTCGTTATGTCCAGCCTATTTCCATTTCAGTTTAGCTGCGTGTTCGACAGTATCTTTTACTTTTGTTCTATTACGAATGTCTTCATTGGTTTTATGGCCTTTAAGTGAGATACCCAGCATCTGTCGTTCCATAGGTCGCTATAAAAGCCAGACATAATGGGAAATTGTATTCGTTAGTCTTTTCTATTAGGATTTTTAAAGTGTATAGATGGTCATAGGTGCTATACCCTTCTCTACTGGTTGATATTTGTCAAATTTAATTGTTAACCTGTTTGTAATAATATTTGTAAAGATTTTGTAAAGTTGTGAAAGAAGTGAAATTGGTCGATAATTTTTCAGGTCTGTGGTGTCTCCTTTTTTGTGTATTGGTATTGTTTTTGCAGTATTCCATTATTTGGGTATGTTACCTTGGAATAGATATTTATTAAATAGTATTTTTAGATATGTGATCGCTTCTTTTCTGCCTTCCTCCAGCATTTCTGCTAGAATTCCATCGCTTTCAGGAGTTTTATTCCTTTTTATTTGTTTTACTGCTCTTTCAGTTTCTTCGTGATTTATTTCGGGCATCACTTCTGAGTTGACATTTGTTATCTGTCTTTTTAAGTTCTACTTTGCGGAGTTAAGGGGATCGTTTATGAAACGGTACATATCAGCGTATAACTTTTCGATTGAGTTTGCAATATTAGATGTACTTTTTTCTAGTTTTCCTTGTTTATTTTTATTAGTTATGATGTTTTTGTTTCCTAGTTTCGGTTTGGTGCATTTGATACTTCGGGTTTTTCTCTATGATTTGTTCTATACGGTCTTCTTGATGTTTTTTAATGTCCTCTTTTATCTGTTTTCC
This sequence comes from Diabrotica balteata, assembly GCA_918026665.1. Taxonomy (NCBI): domain Eukaryota; kingdom Metazoa; phylum Arthropoda; class Insecta; order Coleoptera; family Chrysomelidae; genus Diabrotica; species Diabrotica balteata. The sequence continues at coordinate 110,323,745 of OU898279.1, read as the reverse complement.
CATTACTTGATTAAGTTCCTTAAATTCTGTAGTGTCTTTTTTGTTTTGTCTCAGAAGATCTTCTTGTTTGTTTCAGCATGTTTTGTGATTATACACTTATTTTGGATTTTCGTTTTCTGTTATCGGTTGCCACTTCTGAACTTGCATTTACTAGTTCTTTGTTATGACTTCATTGATTTCATTTAAGCTAAGTTTATCTAGATTTACTACTTTCGCGGGATTTAACTTGCTTTTATATTGTTCTGTATTAGAATTTATTTTATCTGTGTCTATATTCCAAGTTTTATATATTCCAAGCAATATATTTTAACAAAGTAGTTAGAACACAGCATTGAATTAGATCACATTATAGTACACTAAAAAAAAAAATTATATGTTAAAATATGAAAAGAAATAGTACATATTTTCTCAAACACTTTGAGTCTCGGACAAATAAGCCATAATTAAATTTATTATGCACACAAATATTATACTGGCGTCTTTTAACTTTAAATACCTAAATGATAGCAGCCTACTAGATTCATATCAATTGTTTATTTGGCTTTTTAAAGGCCTTTTGGCTATAAGTTATTATAACTGAAGAAATTAAAAAAATAACCCCCAAGGTCATAAAAAAGTTGTACGAGAATTCGCCTCGATTATTGTCAAGAAGTGAATGGTGGTCATTTTGAATATTTAATTTAATTGTAAAGTACATTGAAAAATACATTCTAAATATTATTTGACATTATTATCGTCATTCAACCTAAAGTTTGTAATAGACATTATCAAAATTTTACGTCTAAAAATCACAGAGGACTAAAATCCCTTTTTAACAAGGTTTCACATGATCCCCTTTGTTATTTAAAATTTTGGAGTGGGTGCTTATAAGTCAAAGCCGGTGCTGGAGGGTGATAATATTTTTATACTGAAAATTGTCAATTTAAGAATAAAAATCGACCTGTTTAAGGTTTTTTCACATAGTACATAATAACGGTAAAAATGTATTTATTCCATACATATGGACCGCATGGTATACTCGTACTATCGGCAAAAATCCATCAAATACTTGGCTATATAGGTGTCGTGAGAAAAAAAAACTTATATCCCTGGACTATATCAAATACGCATAAAAATAATAGTATTTAGCTTCCTGTTGCAATTCTTTTGAAGTTTTACTTGTGTCCTGATCATTTCTTCCAGCCTAAAATGCGTCAGTATTTATTGGGATCCAAGTTTTGAAAATAATAAAGATAGGTGATTTTTGTTGTTTCAATTTTTTAATTGATATAATTTATTGAGATTAAGTATACTTATCACTAAGTAAAATAAGAAGTGCTGCTTTCCGAGCGATACTTTAATCATCATCATCATCTTGGTGCTACAGCCCTTAGAGGGCATCGACCTTCTAAAGCTTTCTACGCCATTCTGTTCTGTCCCTTGCTTGAATTTTCCAGTTGCCGACTCCGATCTTCTCCGCATCTTGTGTTACCCCATCCATCCACCTCAGCTTTGGTCTACCCCGTCGTCTCATTCCCACAGGTTGCGCTGTTAGAATCTTTTTTATCATGTTCGATTCAGGGGCCCGGGCTACATGTCCTGCCCACTGCAGGCGGTTTCGCTTAATTATAGTGGTAATATCTTTACCACCAAACGTATGCTTGTAGATATTCTGCAGTTCGAAGTTTTATATACGCCTCCATATTCCGTTCTCACAGACCGCTCCAAATATCTTGCGTAGCACCTTTTTTTCAAAAATGGAAAGAGCGGATTCATCTGTTTTCGTTAGCGTTCATGCCTCTGATCCGTATGTGAGAACGGGGACTATCAGTGTTCTGTACAGCCTTATACGAGTTTTTTGAGACAGATGTTTGTTAGCTAAGTACTTTGATAGACCATATTAACACCTGTTTGCAATTATTATTCGCCTTTTTATTTCCTCAGATGTATTATTATTGGGGTTAACCGATGTCCCTAGATATATAAACTCATTGACTGCTTCGAAGGTTTGGTCATTGATGATTAAATTTGTGTCAACATTTCCAGCTCTTGTGTTTGTGTTAGTCGCCATGAATTTGGTTTTATTTTGATTTATATGTAACCCCATTCGTTCTGCTGTTGCTACTAGCTCGGTTAGGATTTCCGCAGTTCTCGCCCTAGTTCTTGTTATAATGTCCACGTCGTCTGCATATGCTAGAATTTGGACTGATCTATTAAATATTGTTCCCCTGCTATCTAAATTAGCGTCTCGTACAACTTTTTCTAAGGCGACATTAAAAGCTGACACGCCAGCGCATCTCCTGCCTTAACCCCCTATGTATTTGAAATGGGGTTGACGAGTCGTTTTGAATTTTTACTGCTGATAGCATCTTCGCCATTGTGCGATACTTTAATACAGTCGACAAAAACTGTTATTAGAAATACATTGATAAACATTTGCTTTTATATGAGAATTAATATGCACTATATTGTGAATAATATACTGCCCTGCTTAGTAAAAACGTCATCTCTACAATTTTGGTTTTTTCTTAATAAAGTTATATTCCACTACTATTAGACATTTACCATCTTATTACTTAGTTAGAAAGTCCTGTCTGCGACCTCAAATCGTACAAAATCATAAATTTGTTTGTGTTTTCTACAACTAACAGCTGTTGTGCTCAGAATAAACATCCTATATGCCAATTACTTGTTGTAAATTGTGAAGATAGGACTTTTTAGTTAAGTAAGTCGTGTTAAAATCATTGAACTGCTGAAATTAATGTTGATCTAGCGCATTATACGAAATATATGACCAGGGGAATAACAACTGTAAGTTATGTGAATACACGATAGTTTCTCGTATACATATTTGAATAATAAATGGATGTGATAATTTTTGTCGATTTCATTTGTCTTTTATGAGGCTTGCAAGTAGGCTTATTTGGTAATACTAACAAAATAAATAACCACTGCACCCTTTAATTCGCTGTGGTAAGTAAAAATACATATAAATAATAACCGAGTAGTTAGTAAATGTTTGTTTTTCTTTAGGAAAATGGACAGAGGAAAAAAAATTAGTTGCATTAGCATTGCATATAAACAGTTTCGAGAAGAAATGCGTATTATTGAGGGCAAGAAAAAGAAAAAACCACAATTTGCGTGCAGAAGTTGAATTTAATGCAACAGAATCTTCTACAGGTTCAGAAACAACACTCAACTCAGTTGAGAACAAAATTTTATTAACTAACAAATAATACTTTCAAAAGACTAATATTTTTTGTACACACTTATGACAAGTCGAAAGAAAATGTAAAAAAGTATTTTTGAAGTATGTATATTTTAGGCAATTCCTAGCTGAGCGCTTTTGGTTTTACAAAGCCATCATCAGAGCTATGGTCAATTTTTTAAATACCACTACAAAGGAGAGATCTCATTTCCTTATATTTCCAAATTATAATTTTTTTTAGTTGTTGAAATTCTTAAAAATATAAAAAACATATAAAAAGCCGACACTGGACTCCACAAACACGTTAAAAAAATTGAAAAAATTTTTTGTCATGGTACGGGTGTAAGAACCCGACCATTGATTGATGTGAGGAGGTAGACAGAATTCTGTCTACCTCCTCACATCAATCAATGGTCGCGTTTTTACACCCGTACCATGACAAAAAATTTTTTCAATTTTTTTAACGTGTTTGTGGAGTCCAGTGTCGGCTTTTTATATGTTTTTTATATTTTTAAGAATTTCAACAACTAAAAAAAATTATAATTTGGAAATATAAGGAAATGAGATCTCTCCTTTGTAGTGGTATTTAAAAAATTGACCATAGCTCTGATGATGGCTTTGTAAAGCCGAAAGCGCTCAGCTAGGAATTGCCTAAAATATACACACTTCAAAAATACTTTTTTAAATAATACTTTTCTAATAATATTAACGAAGATGATGTGAACATCGATGTTGCAAAAGAAACTTTGCCTTTTATTAAGCAGCTACTTGATAATATCGTGGACAACGCAATACATACTGTTGAGCTGAAATATGGTAAAATTTATACAAAGAAAGGTACAATCAGAAAACGTAAGAAGTGTAATTTATTGCCAGCTACTAAAAAAAATCAAAAAATCAACCAGAGACAGCAAGTTATTAATCAGCTAGTGTGGGAAATGAATGCAGAAGCCAGAAATATATTTATATATGGTTGTATAAAGCGCTTCGATATAAAACTAAGAACAGCTGAAACAAACACTTGTCGCAAAAATATATTCAAGTATTACCTGAAAAATAATAATGGTGATGAAGGTATTGATTGCAAAACTTTTCTACTTTCTACCCTGGAATTTAATGTTAACAATGACTGAATTTTGAAAATTATTCGAAGCACTCCAGCAGCTACGAACATAATACCTGTTCCTGATAAAAGAGCACGTCATCCATGTAAATGGAAAATTGATACCGATCTTATTACACAACACGTACAGTTATTATAGTACAATATCACTGGGCAAATAGACTATATTTGCCCAGTGATATTTCTATTACACAAATGCACAAGCACTTCAACGAAATGTATCCAGATATGAAAGTCAGGTATGAAGTTTATCGTTAAAATGTTAGTGATATGAATATATCATTTGCAAAGCTGAATCATGAAGAATGTTTTGAATGCGAACCATACAACCTACAAAAATCTAAGACAAAACATAATGAAATGATTGAAAATGCAGAGTGTGACAGGAGAGGCTAATTGCCACCTCGCATTCCATCTTGTGATTGGACGACTGGATGACATTTTTGACACCAGTTATTGAGGTTAGGTATTCAGTATTTTGTGTTTTGTTTATTGTTGTTGTGGTGAACCTCCTGTTAAAAATATTTACTCAATACTTCATTTTGGTTTATTTTGTGTTTTTTTAAATTATATTAAAACTGTCTAATGTGTTTCATTTGTAAGAAACGTTATTCAACAATATGTGAGATAAACAATTTCCATAATTTACATACTGACACCAACCAAACACATAACTACTTATTCACTCAAGTATTTTACCTTCATATCCATAGCATTGTAATTTAGCAATAAGCAGATCATGGTTAACTCTGTCGAATACTTTAGAGAGGTCTGTGTAGATAGCATCAACCAGAGACCCTTATGTTCAATTGAATTAGAAATAAAATTAGTATACAGTATTAAGTTTGTGCATGTAGACTTTCCTTTGGCAAAGCCATGTTGTTAACCTGAATTTTATAATACCTATATAGTGATATATAGGTTTTTAATATAATGTAATTTAGTTATATAATTTTACAATCAATACATTTATATAATGTTAACATGTAATAATTAAAAATAAATATAATATAAACATAATTTATTTACTTCATCATTTTATAATATATAAGGTTTAACCTAAAACACTTAAATAAAATATTCTACATTACCTAGATAAAGAGTGTTTAATTACAAATATACACAAATACATAATCTTATTGTTTGGCTTATTTCACATGAATGTCTTTAATCCCCTAGATTTTTATTTTTGGGGACATATAAAGAAACTATCAACCAAACATATTTCTAAAGGTTAGGAGAAAATTTTTCTGATATAGTTCAAAAATGTTTTGAAATGAAAGGAGGTGACTTTGACAATATATTAAATTGATTTATTGTTACAGTAGGCTAAATAAATTTTTTTTCAATGGTATTGCATTTTGTATACAATCATTTTATTAACAAGCTCAAGATCTGAAAACTTACCAAAGAAAATTGTTTTAGTATAATAAAAATTATAATTATGATTTTTTATGAACTAAAACATTAATATGAAAAAATCATTTGAAATGGAATTTACTAAATGTATAACTTTATTAGTGACATAGTTATGACTAGTGGAAAATGGAATATAGCAATAAAATAAGATTATGTATTTTAAACATATCCTGTAACACAAATACATAACTTGAAAACTACTTACTCTTTTACATTGAGACAAAAGGTTAATATTTACGTAAAAAGTAATGAATAATCAAAAAACATGATGTAATGATTATTACAACAGCAACATAGATTATGTGGGGAAAAAAGAAGTATTTAAAATCCATATAGAGAATACGAAGATATCATATTGTTGCGAACTGTGTTTTTTATTTTAAACATAACATTTTAAAATAAAAATGTTTATATATTGTTAAATACAAACACATAAAGCATGTATGTTACAATTAACTATAAACATGACACAACAAAATAAAAATATATTATAACCTGGCCTAAATAAAGTTTTGAAACTCCTTAGAGAATATGAAGAAATGTTATTACTGCAAATTTTGTATTATAAAATGTTTAAATAAAAATGTTTTTGATCAGCTTGTTCATCAGAGAATTTGATTGATATTTCGCAATTAAGGTATCATTTTATTAACAGTATATTTATATATTGTTAAATTAAAAAAAAAAACATAAAACCTGTATGTTACAATTAATTGCAAAAAGATCAAAAGAAACAAATTTAAAATATATTACAAAGTGGTTCAAAAGTTTTCAAAACCCTTAGAAAATACTAAAAAATATTATTGCCATAAACTTTGTGTTATGAAATTGTTATATAAAAATGTTTATAATTTAATAATCATTATACCATATATATGTTACAATCAATTAAAAATTCAAAAATTAAATCAAACCTAAAACATACTGCAATACAAATACACCTAAAAGATACTACTACAAAGAACAATGTTTATAACACAGACATTACAACTTTTTAGAAGTTTTGGGGAACCTGACATAAAATTCATTAACATAGCAAGGCTTACATGGATGAGCATTTAATCAGGCAAAAGGTGGGTGCAACAGTCAGAAAGGTTTTTGACAAAACAGGGCTGATATGACAATGAGCCAGAGGAAGACCAAGATTTAGGTATCGAGACAACCTAGAGGATAATTTAAAATCTATTGGAATTAGAAAATGGAGAAGAGTTGGCAGATACAGGGGTCAATGGAGGATTGTTCTGAAGAAAGATGTGATGCCACTCATGATGATAATGATACATTGTCACAAACTATCTACAAATTGTTCTAAAGTCCTCAAATCTGTCAACAGATTATAATATTTTAAAATATTCCCATTTTACTGTGCCCTTATTGATTGCCCTTTACAACTTCTTGTCTTTTTTTCTTCTATGATTGTAAATTTGCTCCTGTCCCAAACTTCTCATGCCTCGTTTACATTTGAGAAAACAAACCTTTTTAGTTTTAGCTAGAGTTTGTCAACTTGTTCCTGAAAGATAAGAATTTTTTGTTAACATTATCAAATGTCTTTAGACAAAGTCAAAGAAATTTTAAAATAGTGCATTAAAATAAAATATTTGTACCTGTTTCTGCAATTTTCTCTACTTCAATATTAAGCGGCTGGTACAGTTCAACTGGATCAAAACTGTAATTAAAATAAACAGTTTGTCTTTATCCTTCTACAAATAATTTTTGTTGGTACTTTCCAATAAAACTTGTCCTCTACTTTGAAGATTTATTATAGATTGTAGTGGAAAACAGCATGTAAAACATATAAAGTAACAGCTTTCTAATAAAACAATCTCTTACCAATTGAGGTAGCTGTTGATGTACATGGCCCTTGTATTGGGCAATCAAATGCATTAAAAAAAATAAATAACACAGCTTCTCTCTAAGACATTTCTCTTTAAGTATAATATTTATTCAACACTTTGCTGCAGCCCGATTGATGTAATCTAACCGGCGACCTGCTATTTCTATAATTCATAAAGGAAATTTCATTTTTCATTTTGATTAATTTTTTTCCTAAACAATTTAAACATAACTTCAATAGGTCACGTGACAGAATCGTCGAATGGAAAGATAGAACATACTGATTACCTAACCTCACTAACTGATGTCTAAAATGTCATTCAGTCGTCCAATGAGAAGATGGAATGTAAGGTGGCAATTAGCCTCTCGTGAGGCTACACTGAGGAAAATCTGTCTGCTTTTTAAAATAAGGATGGCACGGTATTAACTACAAATATTGCTTTTTCTCAAAAGTCTAATAATTTCAGTTCGGACGTTTTTACTTAGCAGGGCAGTATAGGTGATGACTAACAGAAAAGGACCTTTTATTTTTTTAATCTTTTAATTTACTTTAATTGAAACTTAAACTTCAGCATTTAATCGTCTATAAAACGCAGAAAACTAAATATTCCACATTGAATTACAACTGCTGACATAACTTTTTATTATTTATTAGCAATTTTCTTCACCTAAAACCCAGTAGTAGGTCTTTAAGATCTCGGGGTATATAAAAATTCTTTAGGGTGGAATTAAACTTTTATAGGGCCATTTTTGCTCAGTGTATTTTCTTTCACGCTCACTGACTATAAAATTTCGAGGTGTCGGATCTTTTTCTTACCCCATTACCCTCTGACAACAGTTTTTGAAACAACTCTTTTATAATTAGTTAATTTATTTTGATGGTAAACGTATTTGTGCATTGCGCACTCGATAGACGGCCCTTCGGTGCAGTGTTGCCACCGTTTCTTAGTGGGTGACAGTAGAATTTATTATTCCCTATGAAGGGAAACAGAATTATGCTGTAATCTCTTAAGCTTGTGATGACATACATAATCTTATCTCAATTTTGCTAAAAGACAAATGTGTTGTGTTTGTTACGAAGTGTAATATTATATATAATATATATAATATATATATATATATATATATATATATATATATATATATATATATATATAAACATTTAAATAGAAATTTAAGTTTAATCTTCTTAAAAAAATAATATCAAACTCACTTCCAGTTTAAACCGGAATATATAGGACTATATATACAGTATCTCGTCTTTTTATTGATGTTTATATATAAACTTTTCTGAATAGTTAAACGTCATTTTGCTTCAATTCTCATCAATACTAAATAAATATCAAAGCCTGGTCAACGATATTCGAAAAAATTATTTAGGACTGAAAGACTTAGAATGTACCAATTACATATAAAAATAAATAAGTATAGATTAATATAATTTTTAAAACTATTAATTAGTGTTTCCTCTATTAGCCTGTATGCATGCCTGTAGGCGATTTGGCATGTTGCCAATTAACTGGTCTTCTCTTCACGAGCAGCGTCTTTTGGTTTTCAAATTGTTTTAGAGGGGTTGTTTCGCTTCTTAATGCGTGTTTTGAAAATGTCCCAACTATGATTAATGATGTTCATTTTAGGGAAATTCGAGGGCTACTGTGGGATTCCAAAAAAAATTGTACTGCTACTGTTCAATGAGGAGTAGCAGAGGATGCATAAAAACAAATCCATCACCTTCTACCCTTGCAATAGTTGCACGACAGGATTTAAAACTTCCTTGATGCACACATCACCAGTGACTCTTCTCTCCAAAACCAGTAATGGCGTCCGTGTACTACTCATAATACCACCTCAAACCATAATACTGTCACCTTCAAATGGGACATGCAGTTAGGCTGTCTCTAGTCGAGCTTTTTATTCTGCGGCCCTTCAAACCAGTGTTCTTCGCAAATCAGAAGCCAAGTTAATTTTTGATTTATCAGAGACCATTACGTTATTCGGTTCAGGACTATGATGCACCATTGCTCTAGCCTATTGCAACCTTACCATTTTGTGTTCGTAAGTTAGTTTGGGAATAAGTAAGAATCTTCTACAATACAAATTTACCGCAGTATTTGAAGCCTAGCCATTTCTCTGGATATACCACTTGCAAATTCCAGACGATTTCTTTGCGTTATGTTTAGTTATCTGCTTGTCTTGTGCTGCTATTATACATCGACTTCTGCTACTTCTGTAGCAAACCTTTTCACGTCATTTGTATCTTGGATTTTTTTTTAAATTTTCGATACAGCACTCTAAGTAACATTAACAATACTCGCGATATCATCTTCATTCCCCCTCCTAACTACTCTAGATCTATCAAAGTGAAATATTACGTTTTTAGGCGTTTTTAAATGACTCAAATCAAATTTAAAAAAAAAATTTAATTTTTTTATAATGTTTATTTAAAAACTCTTTAGAATGAATATTAAATAAATAATGATATTTTATTTGTACGTATTGCAACTTTTGGACATTGCTAACTACACTTGTTGTTGTTTTTAATAAATTAAAGCAATTGTTTTGAGAATACAAATGTCCATTTAAATAGTTTGGGTAGGATATTCCGAATCCCACAAATGATTTTTTTTTTTAATTAAATATTCCTCGAATAGTAAATGTTGCCTCATCAGTAAAAAGAATTGTATCCAGAAAATTTTAGTTAATAGTTTCTTTAACTTGTTGAAGTTAAGCAAATTGTAGATGCGTAGGTTAATTTTGAGATGGTAAATTCTGAATAGGAGTGTAATGATATGAAGGTAGCTTTTTCCTCTTCAATATTATAAAAGCAGATGATTGGCTTATCCCTTTTGCCAGACTTAATGGGCGTGTACTGATATCTGGATTCTCTGCAACAAGAATTAAAATTTTATCTTCTTCATCGACAGTAGTAGTTTTTGTAGTTCCATGTAGACTTTTAGGCGTTTGTAAAGATTTTGGGGGTTGCCTTTGATTTGGGTATAATTGTATCTGCCATCAAACCGCAGCGGTTCCACTATAATTTGATTAAGCAAAGATAAATTCTATAACTAATCATATCGCACATCTATATATTTTTCTTTTTAACTACTTAATTGTTAAAAACTTTAATAATTGTTAAAAAAATATTCGTTAAACCACAGTTAAATACATAAATGCATTAACAATGGCACAAGTCTACTTGGAAAAGAAAAAAACTAATTTTTTTTTTTATTGAGTTTAATGCGTCGACAACTAATGGTCATTGGCATGGTACAGTGAATTTTTACAGTCAGGTACCTAGTGTAGTGTGTGTGTAGGTGTAGAGTAATTGTCTTGATACTTAGCAAAGTCGACGTCACTGTCTTTGCTAAGAGACGCTAATTGTATCCGAACATCTGCGGTCCCTCCGGCGAGTACCGATCGCACAAGGATAGAAATTATTTTCATTTATTAATTTTTAATAAACGAAAATTTCTCCACCCAGGTGAGATTCGAATTCACGACCTTTACGTTCAATAGTAGGCGCTCTTACCACTGAGCCACAGAGGGGGTTCAAAAGTAAAAATTAAATTACGGCTAAATTCGAGAATGTAAGATTTATTTGATATTAAGAGATATTTGCGCAACTGGATAATAAAGTGTATTGAAGTAAATGGTGAAAATTTTAAGCAGTTTCTTTAAATATTTTTGGTTTTTACTTGAATTTGTTATATATTTAGAGAATAATATTTTTAATTGTAAAATTACAATGGATTGGACTTCCAGGAGCAAATCACTCGATAACCGACCAACTTATATGAATCAAACAAAAGTATTTTTTTTTTGTAGAATTTAACGCATTTTTATATTTTTATATTATTGTACCCATAGTGCAACCGAAAAAAAATTTGCTTTGATTTACTAAATACATCCAAGTTTAACTAGCGCCCTATATTAGCAATGCTAAATTGGAGTCCAAGTGCATAATCTTCATGTAAAGTACGTCAAATTGCTCATTTTTAACTAGCATTTGTGTAAATAGACAAAATATTAAAATTATTGGTAAGTAAGTAACATATCGAGGATACATCATTTATGTTTTTTAAATAACAGACCAAATACTTATCATGTCAGGATAGTTTAATGAGTTTTTTTCCTGTTTTTTTTTCTCATGATCTACTATGGAATCACTAACAGGCGAATTTTACTGTCATCATGACATTCGTCTTTTTGAAAACGAATTACATGCTATGATCTTTTCTGACGGATATTTTTCGAATGAACTATCTTACAATAAAGTCGTTCCAGGAACGCAACTCCGCAATATTGGCATTATCATTTTAAAGTCGTCTACTTTAAAATGTATGGGTAATGTTTAAATTGTCAACATAAATTAGTCAGACAAAATTAAATTATTAGAGGAATTTGTCACCATGTTTGTATTTTGAGAACGATTTCCGAAGTGAAAATTGAAACGTCAATAAATATATTTTAACCTTCAATTGTAACTTCTTCATATTAAAATAGTAATGAATATAAAATTATTGTTAAAATAAAAATCTATATTTAAACTTTAAACACTCAGTATCCCGGAAAGCAATATTTGTATAAGGCATGTTGAGCGGAATCATCATATTTTAGATCTAGCATCTACAACTAAGAGTTTGGATATTTTTAAATAATCACGGTGTATAATCAGATTGTTTTCTCATTTAAGTCGAATCTTCTGAGTTTTCCATGCCTTGGGATGTAATTTCACCAGACGTTATTTTCCGCTTTCTCTCAGTCACTTTTTAGTTTCTTGTTTAATCAGCGCAAGTGGCTCCTCTATTTTTTTAAATACATTGTTTTTTCGATTCTTCTTTTGATCTCTTTATTGGTGATTGTTTTGCTCTTATGTTTTGTGTGCTTTCTTCCCTTAACCCTTTTGCTGCTTCATTATTAGATTGTTATAATAGTTTTCTCATGTTTTAATTGAAATTGTGAATTAAATATCTTTTACTGAAAAGAAAGACGACAAAGAAAAAAAAAATAAAATCTTTAATTTTAAAGTTTTCAACTTAGCCTCGCTTCGAAAATCCTCAGAAAGTGGAAAAGAGTTTTTGTGCTTCCAGCTACTGGTTAAATCTGCTACATTTAGCTTGATACTATTATGGTAAAGAGTTTTTTTATGATTGAGTGTAATTTCTAATGCTTCTGCATCTAAACCAGTCTTATTTGGAATTGATTTTACAGCTTTACAGCAATTTTGTACATCTTTTCTGTTTGGAATATGTTTAGAATCTGAACTATATAGAACACATTTATAATCAATTATAGACCTTATACTATATGATTGACAGAATAGCAGAGAGGTTTAAACGCTACCTCCCAACAACGTTTTTGAAATTGCTTAAAAAAATTAAAGCTTTAAATGCATTGATTTAGTACATATTTACCATTACCATGTACGCTGATATCATGTTAAACAATTTCTGGTTTTGAAGACATCTTTCAAGGTTAGGTAAAACAGCTTTGGCGACGTTATATCATCTTGTCTAATTCCTCTCTGAATGGGGATAGGATTAGTAATTTTTGTGTAGATCTACTATCATAGTTGCATTTTTATATATATTTATTTTATATTAGTTGCCTATATCTATACTCTGTCTTTTTATAGTTTCTATTAGGTTATGGAGGCTTTAATCTTAAATGGTCGAGGGCATTTACCATATCTAAAAAAGAAATAGGTAAGAAATGTATTATTTGCCCAAAACAATCTTCGAGAAAATCAGAAGTCATTTTTTATAGGAGTCTTTCGTATACTTTAAAACAAATTTCAAAAAGCTTTGATCAAAAAATCTTTTATACTCTTCAATATTAGTAATAACAAAACGTTAACCTTTACCAATTTAAAATTGAAATCCTATGAAAACCAATATCATATGCCTGGTGAGGCGAGGAGATTAGTATTTATAAACCATTTATAATACCTAAGGTTTCTTTAAAAATATCCTGCATTAATATATGTTTCATCCAGATAAAAAATATTAGTGCCTTCTTGTTTTTACAATTTTTCTTTGGTCATGTATGACAAAACATCTTTTTGTTAGAAAAATTAATTTTCATAATTTTTAATATTAGTTTACAATTAAAAAAAAGATATTGTTATGAAACTTCATAATAAAAGAAGATATGGGTCTCTAAGCAATCGGTTTCACAGAACTGACAACAAGAAAAAAGGAAAAATATTATCTGGAATCTGAAGTTAATGATTTTAATATTATATTATATTTATTTTAATATTATTTTAATATTATATTAATATTAACAGATGTCAATTTTGCAAGAGGAGTGTAAGGTAATTCGAAATAATGCAAAAACTACACAGTCCGATCTGGAATGAAAATAAGAGAAATTGGTGAAGGGACGAATATGTTAAATAAATAACTACAAGAATTAAAAGATGCATTGACGAATTACCGGTTTAAAGCCAGTGTCAACTTGAAGAAAAAAATAATGTATTCGAAAAAGAAAGTCCCCAGATAACTACAATAAACAGGAAGAAAAAAATAATTAGAATAAGACCTACTTGGCAAGAAATAACTACATATAGTGGAACCCACCAAGTGGGTTTGCTGAGCTCAATGGTAATATCTGTATATATTCAATGGTCTATTATAACGGAAGTAGGAAAATCCCGAAATATGTACAGTTGTGTAGAAGGAACTATATACCAGTTTTTCTGAAGGGCATTTGTTAGACAAAGAACACTTGCCAGAGTTCTAGTCATATTTTACTGGATCAATTTTATTGAGTAAGGAAACCATATCTGTCCAACTGCAATTATACGGAATAGTCGAATATTATAATACAACTGTTCGTTATTACCTTTTAATGTTTTTCGCTAGTCAAAACGATTAGGATACTTTATTTTATTTATTAACTGCTAGCCTACGGAAGTTCGGAAGTTGAAGCGACCGATTATTCTCTTTCGATGATGATCACCGAAATGCCTTAAAATATTAGTTTTGGAAGATGGCCTCCCTTGAAAAAGAATATTTATTCGTCATATACATAAAGAATTTGTTCGTAAATTGTAAATGTGTGAAGCTTCAAAGTGATAAATCCAAAGCCAAAGCCAAGTTTGACATGCATGCTACCGGGAAAACTTTCGAAAGTGGTGACGCAGTATGGTTATACAATCCTAAACGTCAGAAAGCACTTAGTTAAACGATGCTATCAGGGCCTGTACACAGTCCTACACAAAATAAACGATCTAATTTACCGCATCCAGTTTTTGGCTAGAAGTAAACTCAATGTAGTTAATATAGAGAGATTAGCTTCATGTTGCTCCACCCTGTTGGCTTATGATAGACTGGATATTCAAGGCGATTAACTATAAAGGAAGGAACAGTATTCCGTAAGATTTATTTACATAGAAAAGACGCCTGACAAAAAGTATTTAATAAGGAATATTCAAGATGTCATTAAAATCTCCCAAAATATCTCGTTAGGTCTGGAACGTCAAAAATGTATATAAACAGGGAGTTGACAGTTTAATTAAGTTTTTGTATAGTTCTGCTATTTAGTTTGAATTGTTAATAAGTATTGTAATATTATTTGATGTTTTGAATAAAAGTTATTAGAAAGAATATCACAATATAACTACAAAGATATAGTGAAGCCTATACAAATCTCTACCCCATCATATGTGGTATACCTCAGGGTAGTGTGCTCGGAACGATCTTGTACCTAATATATACGGCTTACTTAACAACAAGCAATAACCTTAGGCTTGCAATATTTGCAAATGAGATTGGTTTCCTAACATCTCATAGTAATCCAGTAAGAGCATTAGGAATACTGCAACAACATTTAAACAAAACTAATGAATGGTTTAACCTCAACTAAATGAAAGTAAAATATCTAGGTATTCATCTGGACAAATGATTAGCTTGGACCAAACATATATGGACGAAAAATCTGCAACTAGGAATTTTATACAGAAAACATTACTCGATGCTGGTAAAAAACTCAGACCTATCGATCGACAATAAGCTGATTATATACAAAGTTATAATAAAACCCGTTTGGTCATATGGTTCACAGCTCTAAGGATCAGCTAACAAATCTAAAATAAAATAAAATTTGAACTATTGTCTTGTTTGGAATAATTACTTAAGAATAATAATTATGATTTGGATTCAAAATAATTCCTAACCTAATCCAAGTCACCATAAAAACCTAATAACCGGTTTATTACTTTATAAATAAAAAACGGTTATAACCGGGACAAAAAAAAAACAACAGATAAAACCAGTTATTGCGAAGGAAAAAAATCGGTTTTCGGTTAAAACCGGCAGGTTTTTCCCATCCCTGCAAGAGTGCAAAAGAATTTCTGAACAATATCAAAACAGGTTGCTCGTGCATCGTAATACCCTTGCATACAATCTTCTCCATAACCAACAATCGAAGAGATTGAAGCGATATGATCCCTTGGACCTACCAAGCCGTTCCTGACAGTGCCTACAGGAAGCTACGCCTTCAACAGCGCCCACCCATTGTGATATGTACCTCTTTTAAGATTCGTGTTTGCGTATCTGTATATGTGCGCATCCCACCAGTAAACAAGCCAATATTTGTGTTCTGATGCTATGATCACTGGACCTTAAATCTCACTGACATTGTAAAGACAAACAATTTTACTTATTGGTTTTAGTTGTTAAACAGATTGTAAAAAATCTTGGTGTTAAAAAAACAGTAATAACATATCTTTTTAATTGAGCTTTTAAATCTATCAAATTCACACTCAGTTTGATAAAAAAGTAGTTATCTTGTTTTCTTGTATCTTGTGGCATTTTAATATTATTTACTATCCTTTAAATACAAATATACCAGGATTTTAGTTTAATATACAATAATTTTGACATTTCGATTTCCACTTTGGATTTGTATTTTAAGAACAATTTCAGAAGTGAAAATCGAAACATCAAAGGTAACGAATTTTAAACTAAAATTATAGTGAATTCCCATTAAAGGTAAAAAATAAGTATGTATCTTACGTTGAAAATAAAAATTAACGCACTGGTATACTTCAGAACAGATCACAACTGACCCTATGTTGATTTCAGAAGTGGAAATCGAAACATCAAAGGTAACGAACTTTTAACTGAAATTATAGTGAATTCCCATTAAAGGTAAGAAATAAGTATGTATCTTTCGTTGAAAATAAAAATTAATGCACTGGTATACTTCAAAACAGATCTGAACTGACCCTATGTTGGCTAAGAATAGAACTCTGAAGTCTAAAGTGTTAGGGTGTATATTTTTATGGAAGACAATTATAGCCCATTATTCTTCTGAATATCCAAGTACATGTATGTTGACATTTATGTTGGTCATACGTATTAATAATTGTTAATTCATTATACGCACATAGTTGTATCAGCAAAATATTGCTGATCTGTGCTGGTAAAATTACAAATACACCCAGACGCATCAAGCTGAAGGAGTTTAAATGTAATCTCGGAAATTTGTGAGTTCTGACAACACAGCGCAGGAATGCCGCGATTCAATTGTAAACGTCGCGATTTCATACCGGTTCCGTCGAAAGCACAGTTGCGGTTCGGCGCTCAACGTCGTTTGTTCGACGTCTACACGATTGTAGCGCTGGCGACGACGTTTCTCCGTCAACAAAATTCGCAACTTTCGCGATATGACATTTTTCATGTGGTACTTTCTGCCGCAATTTAAATACACTTAAGGTGAGCGCTTCTTGATGTGCTTTGGATAAGCTGTTGGAGCCTGTGACTTTTGGATAAGTTTTATGTTTCAAATTAAAACTGTATGTCACCGCACTTTCAAAACATATTTCACTTTTACCTTAGACAATTATTATACAACAATTTAAGTTTAAACTTCGCCAAACTACCCAAGTTATATACATATTTGTATTTTTTTATAATGTATATTCAGCAAAAATAATATTTTAACAAAAATAACTGTTAATTCTACTCGCAGCATCAACAATATTTTACACTTAATGGCAAAAACTGTCAAATTTTTGTTTGGTAATAAAATTACGTGCTTCATCTAAGCTAGTGTTAATTAAATCAATTAAATAATACTTTCCACACATAGTTTAAACACAAATTTAATACAATATTGCCAAAAAACACGAAATAATATGATTACGTGTGTAACGGAAAGCAAAAAAAATGACTAAAAGTGACAGATCGATAGAACTAAAACAGTAGCTTGTTGATTTTTTGTTTACAATTCAAGTAACACTTGCTGCATCGCAAGTATTTTTTTCTTTTTTTTTTAAGTTTATTATCTTTTATACATACTCCTCAGTTATATTAGATTATATTTCAAAATAGTTTTGAAAATAAGAGTAACTTTTTATAGGATTGCACGTGCCAACACTACGACTTTTTTAATACAATATTTTTTATTTTTATATACACTTATTTACACAGATTTCAATACTTCCGCACATACAATATTTACTTTACATATAACAAATAGTTAATATTCATAATAAATTGATTGGGAGACATTTTTGGAATTGTTAGTTAACGATAATAAGATTATTATCTTGTTAATAAATGTATGATAACCATGAACTAAATGGTAGCACTAATAAGTTTCACAAGTTTAGTTAACAGTGTGTAAACAGTGATATTTAATTCAGTGTAAAGAAGGCACCAGCAGCCAGAGAAATTCTGAAAGGTACCTGACAATTTTTTTAAGTTATGTGGATCTTGATAACTCAAACCTCTATGTTTGTGGCAATATGTTTGGATTTTTCAAGTTACTAACAATAATTTAGGGCAAAACATTCATTTTATGAGCTTTCATCCAGCAGTAAAAGTAACCAAAGACCAAACTTTCTAAGCAATATCAAGGTTGTAGTTTCATTTTTAAGTTATTAACATTTATTGAAAGTAAAGAAGTCTTAGATTTTTTACAGTTTTCTAAGCAATAAATCAGTAAATTAACGTTTATAAATCGTCACTTTAAAGTTTTAAATGAGTTTTATCAAATAATTACCTGTAAATATTTTAAAAATGCTATATTTTTACTGGTAGACGCAAATTCTTAAAATCGTGCCTTTTGTCTTTAAATTGTTTAAAATTATTTAAATAATTTAAAAAGTCCGTCGAACCCACTGCAGGAAACATAAGGGTTTTGGTCATTGAAGTGCATTTAATTAGAAAAAAATGTCAGATACCTGGCCGGATCAAAATCGCGGGAACACTTTATTTCTTTAGGCTACTCGTAGTAGCGTCGAACAACTTTGCACAAGTTTTACGGACAATTTCGTTAAACATCATAACTTTATTTTGTAGAGAATGATTTAGGTAATCTTTAGGTATTAATATAGAAGAACTTGGGCAAACTGGCTGTGTGGAATAGATCTTATAATTATAATTTTACATACTGTATGTGTAGTATATTCGGTGTTCCGATCTTCAAGAAATATAGTGCTTAATTCCACTAAGGGTGATATCTTCTTTGTTATCCATCACGGCGAATTATGTATTCGTCGTTTTTTATTTCGTTAAGAACGTTTAATCAAAAATCTTATGAATATTATCTTTTCTTTATTTCAATAAGTAGTTGATCTGTTTGATCTGTTCCTTGTGGATCTGTTTCTCTTCACTTTCAGTGTCAGAAAGTTTTTTTCTGTACCGCTCGATTCTAAACAAAAGTAACGTTATGTTTATTTGGGATACTGCTACAACTTATTTTATTAAAAAAATCGTTTTCAAAAAATAATATGTTAAAAAAGTGAGCCGTTATTATTACCAAGTTGTTCGGTGATTATTGTTTTTCAAATTATTGGTTGACTTACTTGGCCTTTCCTTTAGTTGTTAATTATGAGAGTGATATTTGTACCCTCAGGATGATATCAAATTCTCATTGTTTTGTCTTTTTATGTATTATATGTTTATGTATCGTGACCTGTAAATGTATTATATACAGTGTGTTCCAATGAAAATTTGACCCTCCAGAAGCTCGAAAACCAAGAGCTTTTCCAAAAAATTAAAAAAAAATCTAAATTTTGATCGGGAGAGGAACAATTTTTTTTGAAAATTTCATGCCTTCAAATATAACCCCCTACCACCCCCAGTTTTTTTTAAATATCAAATGTGATCGAGTGACACATCATTTGCAAGATTTTTTTTCTCCACACGACACTATTTTTTTAATTAACGGGATAACTTTGAAGATAATTTTGTATTTAACTATTTTATTGGTTGAACATTTAAAATAACAAAAAATATAAAATTTGATTTAACCAGTTAAATATTTGAAATAACCTTCTATGACATCCATACAATAATACAGTATATTTTCAAAGCCTTTCCGTACATTTTAAAATATCTCTGTTGTCAGTAATCGCCATTCTATCACAATTGTTTGTCGCAACTCTGCGAGTTCTGCAGGCGGAGTGGCATATATTTTTGATTTTAGGTATTTCCACAAAAAAAATCCAAACGCGAAAGATCCAGTGATCTGGACGACCACTCTGTTGTACCTCTTCTGCCAATCCAACTCCCTGGAAAACGTTGACCCAAAAATTGTCTTACGCGTATATTATAATGTGGGAGTGTCCCGTCCTGTTGGAAAGTGAGTTCATCCTCTAAAAAATGATTATCAGATTCCAATGTGTCAGTGATCAGCGGATCAATAATGTCTTCTAACAAATTTAAGAAGATGGTTCCGTTGTAATTTTCTTCAAAAGATAATAGTCTAATAACCTGATTTTCTAAAATGCCAACCCATACATTTAATTTCTAAGGTGTTGGTATATGTGTCGTCATAAATAAATAAGGATTACTGTTACTCCAATAAGAACAATTATGTCTGGCACCTTCTCCATTCAACATAAAATTAAAAATAAAATAAAAATAAAACCGAATATCAAGATGATCTTTGTTTAATTGATGAAGTAATCATATTTTATAAGCGTGAAATTTATGGCATTTTATAATTAAATAAACACTAGATGGTGATACACCATCTAGTGATCCATGATATGGTTGTCTTATATACTGTCGATTATCCATTTGTAAATTACCCAATATCGCGACTTCAAATGCTTCATTTCGCACTCGACGGTCTTCTTCGTGTTTTGTGTTATTAACGTCACCTGTAGCTTCAACCTTATTAGTTAAATGTTTAACGTATTGGTAACATGTTTTTTTTTGAGTGGTTCGTATTAAAGATCCTTGGTGTAGGCTTAGCACACTGATTATTTCCATAGTATATCTTAACTAATTATATTCATTCTTCCCATATCCTATTTTTGTAAGCCTTTACAATAATATCTCTGATTAATCAGTTTTTGACACTTCTTCAATCAAACGTAACCTGGTAAACACTAAAGAAGACAATTAGTATTATCTCGAAGCATTTGCAATTCATTGATTCCTTGGTGTATATTGGAATCCCCTCGTATATGTAGAATATTAAAATCCCCTCATATATCTTTAAAAAATCGAAGAGTATTTTAATGCTTTTCAGTGTCCTATTCGTACGTATTAAAACCCAAATATATTTTCAATTCCTTCTTAAGTCGGCTCGAGAATATAAACCATTTAATAGTGTGTTTATATTTTACAGATGTTATTTCTTTGGTATCTCTTTTAATGTTTTATTCGAACTGCTTGAGCACTTGAGTTGCGTTTTCTCACAAAGGATTTGCGTTTCAACCATGGTTTAAGTGTTTTGTTATTTTAAGTTATGCGATCAATTTTTGAGGATAATTTTATCACTCTCGGTGAAACCGCTTTAAAAAGCGTTTATAGTTTTATTGGAGTCCGAATTTTTCTTCAAATTCGTAATTCGTAAAGGTTTGAAAAGCCAAGCTTAGAAGATTGCAATTTTTTTAACCCGAAGCCCGATGATCCAGACCAACTTCAACTTCCTTCATCTATTTGTTTGTCCCTGGTCATTCCAGACCATTTTGAAGCTTGTGAGGCGCATTTGTGTTATTTTGCAGTGTTTAGAAAACCAGTTTCAGCCCCAAACCCTTTAAAGGAGATATAATGTTTAGTGAAATCAGGTATTTTTTTTTGTTATTTTTTTTTAAATAAAAATAGACATTTTTCATAAATAATTGCTTTCATGACAAGTTGAAAAATAATTGTAATAAGTAAAATTATAAAAATTAAGGATTGGCTAACTGTTATAATAATTATTCTTATGCACATAACTAACCATAAATTTTGAATTTGTTTTATTTTGTTATTATTATTTGTTTTGTAACTGTTTGTGGTATGACACAAAAATAAATGTTAAATTTTGTTTTCTTAACATTTTGTTTATTTTTTTAACTAACCCCATTTTTGAGTTTTATCTGAAAAATATATCTTTTTTATGTTTAATAATTATTTCCCTAGCTACAACTAGTGGTTGTAATAGGTATAATATGCACCTCAAGTGGCGCCCTATATTAAATTACTAGAGGTGTCTCCTGTTTATTTTTATTTTACTTGTCCCAAGAGATTATGTTCGTACCCCTTTTGTTTCTTTTTCTGTAGTAGACCCAATCAACCACCCTTATCTTTTACATGTTCACGACCCCAGCTTTCCTAACAAACCCTGAGTGCCATTCGCACAAGTAGCGATTATTTTGCTTGCCTTATCTCCACCCCTTAGTTTCAGTCCCCAATTTTCTATCCCTTGTATTAATACCCCATGTGGTAGGCATAAATAATTTCGTTACAATCTTTAAAAAAATCATGTGAAAAGGTGATATTTTTACAAAACAAAATTATCTTCAATACAGTAGCATATCGATTTGCAGGTTGATTGAATTATTGTATTGGTGGTCAGTAAGACCATTAAATTGGTTAATTTAGTGAAATTTTATGTTCTTCTTGTTATTACTGGTGTTCAACCCATAAATTAGGTAAATCCAAA
The DNA here is from genome assembly GCA_918026665.1 of Diabrotica balteata. NCBI lineage: Eukaryota > Metazoa > Arthropoda > Insecta > Coleoptera > Chrysomelidae > Diabrotica > Diabrotica balteata. The sequence goes on along the minus strand of OU898279.1, from coordinate 110,301,288 downwards.
AGTATCTTCAAAGTTTTCAACTACATTAAAAAAATACAGTGCCGTATAGAGTAAACAATTACCTTTCAAATGATGTGTCACTCGACCACATTTGCTATGTAAAACGAACTGAGGGTTGATGCGCTGCAGTAGGGTGTTCGTGGTACCCTTCCAGTAAAAATTGACGTGTTTTCTTTAATTATGCAGAAACTCTTGGTTTCTGAGTTTCTGGAAGGGGGGGGGGTCAAATTATTTTCGTTGGAACACACTTGTATAATTGTAGATATCTCTGAACTTCTAAATTTGGTAATGTTAGGCTAGGTAATATTAGTAATGTTGGTATGTTCTTATTGCTGACTTAATCTTTCAGTGTTTAAAACCAGACCTATATTCTTCTGCTAGGTTCGCTTCTTCTTCTTCTTCTGGTTCCTATTTGTTTCGGATGTTGGAAATCATATTGGCAATAATACCGTGCTCGCTGTGGCTCGAAACAGCTCCGTTGAGGTTTTCTTAAACCATGTTCTTAAATTCCGCAACCATGATATTCTCCTTCTACCGGATCCACGCTTACCTTTGACTTTACCTTGCAATATAGACTGTATCAGGGAGTAACGGTGCTGATTTCTCATAACGTGTCCCAGATATTGCAATTTTATGCGTTTGATCGTAAACACGATCTCTGGTTCCTTCTTCATTTTTCCTAGAACTTCCTTGTTAGTGATCCTTGCTGTCCATGATATTCTCAACATTTTTCTATAAAGAAACATCTCAAATGCTTCAAGTTTTTTAATAGTTTTGTCTGTAAGCGTCCATGCCTCCGCCCCGTGCAACAACACAGAGAAAACATAGCATCTCAAATGTCCCATTTTTGTATCAAGGGATATGTTGTGAAATTTGAAGATGGCGTTCATTTTGTTAAAGACCGTTCTTGCCTTTCCTATGCGACACTTATTTCCTGTAAATTGCTCCACTGTTCGTTAATAATAGTTCCCAGGTAACAATACTGTTATACTCGCTCTGTCTTTGTCCCATTAATGTATAGATGAGCCCCGTTTATATTCTCCTTGCTGACAATCATTTGTTTCGTTTTGTGGGTATTATTGTTTAGTTCGTACTGTTGACTGTACTCGTTTATTCTGTCCATTAGCCTCTGGAGCCACTCTAAACTATCTGATATCACCATGGTATCGTCGGCATATCTAATATTGTTTATTATTTTACCATTTAGAAGGATGCCTTCGTCTATTCCGTAAAGAGCCTCGTTAAAAATTTTGTCTGAGTACATATTAAATATCAACGGCGATAGGATACATCCCTGTCTAACTCCACGTAGTATTTTTATGTAATCTGTTTCTTCTCCGTTAATTTTCATGTATGCGGTCTGATTCCAGTAGAGTTCGGTTCGCTACACATGTTTATTTGGTAACTATTACACCAAAACATGTGTGTATAAAACATCTGGTCGATAACAGGTCGACCTGTTATCGAAAACATCTGGTCTCAGGGACCCGACGCAAAAATATCTACATACATAGTTTGCATGCATAGTTTAATATTTTTGTTCATAAAAGAAAATAATGACGCCACTATTTGAAAAACTTATTTTTTAACAGAAAATTTAAAAAAAAAACTAAAGTAAACATAAAGATTTTTAATAAACACTATTAATTATAAAATTCGATCCCCATTACAGCATTAGTGCATATTTCTTTGCTGCACTGCAAGCAAATAGGATAGCTATATTTTATGCATTTGTATGATGTTTATCTCTCTTTCTGAGGTTGTCAGAGAGAACATGTTTTGGGTTTTTGAAGTTTGTCAGATGGAAGTACGTCGGTGGGATTTTCTAATTCTTCAGGAATTACTTAACCTGTAAGTGACCTTATATCTCTACTCTTACTCTGTAAGTAACCTGTAAGTGATTTAGAATTAATAGACGTCTCCTTAGATGCAGTTCTAACGAATGTCCCCAAAGTTTTCGGAAAGAATATATATATATATATATATATATATATATATATATATATATTATATATATATATATATATATATATATATATATTTTTCTTTTCTTTCCGCTTTGACTCGTGCTTGGTTGAAAAGTTGTTTGGTGATTTACTTTCTCAAATCCAGTTTTTATTATTGCATCCATAATAACAGTAATGCTGTAATTCAATAATATATTAATTTGTATTTACGCTACATCAACGTTTACCTTTTAATAACATACCGACATAACCTCAATCTTACTTTTTCTTCTTATTCTTTTTTGGGGCCACGTCCCTGACAGTTATCCGGTAACCTCGATCTAACATGAAAGCGCAGTAAATTTGGCTGATTTACGACACCAAGTGTCGCTGTTCCGAACTTGCACGGTCCCAATACGAGTAAGTCAGTTATTGAATATTTGTGCCATATTTAACTGATTTCTTTGTACATCCAAAATCCATATTTTCCTCTAAAAGCGACAAGCATTTTATACACTTGTAAATTATCACTAAGACATTATATTTCTTTGGAGTTTTGAATAAGTAATAAATATTTCGAAGATCGGGGTAGCACAGACCGTTTTCTGTTTCTCGAGTTGTGGCATCACCAAACCTAATAGCACGCAGTAATATTTCAAAGCGCTTAACGAACACGGTTAATCTAAAAATAAGTCTTCTAGTTAGATGCTTTGCAAATAGGGAATTTATATTTTCGTGGCCAGATTTGAAAACTGAAGTCAGCATACACAAACTGAAATACATGTACCTTCACAATATTAGTATCCCTATAATTTGACTTACTACTTTCAAGTTTAGTTTGCTTCTAGTTAAAATTAATTCAACCTTTGTACATTGGAAAATGTTGCCAATTATTGGTTCACCGAATAATCATTTCCACGTTTCTATTTTGCCAGGGTTTACTATTTGGGTAGATTATCTGTTAATTTCGGTAGATTGGCTTTGGTCCGATGTTTGGCGTTTTTTGAACAAAAGACGATGCACTTTTTTACTATTTATATTCCTTCTTGTGTTTTCGTCGTTGGCGCTTTTACCAATAAGTTGTTGCTCAGCTTTAAGACAGCCATCTTCTTTAACGCAACCGTCACTTTCTCTATGTATTTTAACTCTTCTTGTATTACCTGCTGCTCTTCATCACTTTGTACATAGTCGGGATCTATATCATAGTCGTTAAACTCCTCATACATATCAGGTTTATTGTCATTTTCCAAATATCACTTCATAGCTCGTTGGTCAAAATCTTTTTCTCCGAGCTTAGCTCTTTGTCTTGTTAGATGTTTTGATGCATTTCCACTGCTCGAGGAAGAAATATCTATGGTAGCCTTAAAAAAAATAAAATGCGTTTTTGGAATTATTACCACCAGAACTAATTATGTACAAAGTACATAATGTTAAACAACCGGTCTTACGTACCTATATGATTACTGGTCTAATGCGAAATACCCAGCATGTAAAACTGGAGCACTTTCAAACACCGACTTGTACCTTATAGTTGCAAAACATATTATACTATTCGTGGTTGCACGCGCTATGTACCTCAGTAGTTGATGGAAGCATATTTGGGAGGGAAAAACCGCAGCTCAAACTGGGATGCGAAAGTTTAGCATAATGTGACACTGAAGGTCTCATAGACCGATGTGTCTGTCCAAAGGTTAAGTAAGTTTTGGATGTATGTTTCATGCTCATTTAACTTGACATTTATATTGGTCTTCCAAATAGCGGTTTCCTCCAAATAGAAATTGTTGCATTTACAGGGTATTTCATATACGCAGTTATTTGATCTCTCCTTTGCGTTGTTAAGTTTCTTTTTGATAGAATATATTTTAGTGCTCTATTCGATTAAATGTTTTACCATAATCATTCAGACATGCATATAGTTAGGAATTAACGTCTTTGCATCTCTGAAATAATAGTTGTACTATAAATAAGTTTTCATTGGTACCTAATTTACATAACTTGTAAATTCTCCTATGGATTACCTTTAGGAACGTTTTTAGAAGATTACTCATGAGGATTATCGTAATGCATATATTAACCTCTTGGCTCTTGATCTTTTTGAAAGCGCAATTAAGTTCGACTTCAGCCATTCTATTGGTATTTTTTCAGAGATGTCTATGTTGTTGAGTACCTTTGTGATTATTACTACTGATCCGTTATTCATTAGTTTGAGTAGTTCTGTTCATATATTATCTGTACCTGCCGCTCTACGATCCTGTAGTTGTGTTATTGTAGAATATACTTTCCGCAGTAGTAGTCTTGGTTCATCATTTACCGTATTCTTTCGTTTAAAAGTGTTGTATGTTTAATCTCCAAACAGTCTCTATATGTATTCTTTCCAAGTTATTATTTTATTTTGTTCATTCAAGACTATATTTCCGTCAACACCAGTTGAATTTTTTTCTCCGTCTTTGTTCACCTGTGAGTTTTGTACTTTTCTATGTACATTGTGATCATTGTATATGTCCATTTTTATTTTTCTATCTCTTTTGTGATTGTTCTTCTTATTGCTACATTTACCGCCTTATATCTGTCTGGGTCATATTTGGACTTTTTTTATCCATCAGTTTTAGGATCTTGTCTGTCTTCGATGATTTTTTTCTTGATTAATTTATCTCCCTTAAAGTGTTTCTCTTTTCCATTATGAACTAATAATTTATGTTATTATGAAATAATGATTTTCATTAGATTTATCTCCAATCGCAGTCACTTAACGCAGTTGTTTAACGAGGCTTTAACCACCATAAGGTATTTTGTCTCCGGAGGCGTGTCAGGGAGAAGCTGACCGCCGTGCCGGACGCATTTAGAAATTCGGAGAAATACTTGGAAATTCCAAGTGTGGGCAAATCCGAATTTCTAATTGACTCGATGTAGGGAAATTCCACTTTTACTAAGTAAAACAAAGGATTTGTTTTATATAAAAGCAGACGGAATTTCTCTCATCGGTCAGTCGAGCTTGCCTCTTCTACTGTAGACCTAGTCGGTGCTATTATTGTTCCAACTAAGTTATTGTTTTATTTCTGATTTCCTATATACCATTTTTATTTTAGCATTATTGTATATTCAGACCTTTTCAGGTTAGAATATTACACATTGTTCTTGTACTTATTGTTTATATTTTATTTGATTATTTTGATTGATTATTTTCTTGTATTTGTATCTAAGCTGTTCTTTCCGGTAAGTCAAAGAACTCTTAGAAATATTGCTTTGCTATTTTATTCGACTTGTTAATTTGTGTGTGTCTAAGTCGTTCTTTTCCGGTGAGTCAAAAGAACACTTAGAAGTATTTTCATATTTGCATTATTATTTCTGATACTTTTATCTAAGATATTATTTCATATTATTGACTATTTTACTTTCTATTTTTTTGTTAAGTTGTTTCTTTCGTAAGTCAAGAAACACTTAGCAATATTTTCACATCTTTTCTGTATTTGATTTTCTTGTTTCTATTATAAGTTGTTCTTCCGTAAGTTAAGAAACACTTATAAATATTTGTACATCTATTTTACCATATTCTCTTGTTATTTTCTGCTCTGTTGTTTCTTCCGTAAGTCAAGAAACACTTAGACATATTTCTATAATCTATTTCCCTTTTGCATTTCTTGTTTTTATACTTTGAATGTTTTATTTTCTAAGCCGTTTCTTCCGTAAGTCAACAAACACTTAGAAATATTTCCATATTTTATTCTCACATTTGCATATTTTCACTTTCTATTATATTTCTGTCCTAAGTCAAGAAACACTTAGGAGCATTTACCTTGTATTATATTTTTATACCGTTTGATTTATTTTGATTTACTAAGCTATTCCTTCCGTAAGTCAAGGAATACTTAGATTATTGTACCTGTTCTGTTTTCTATCTTTGATCCGTTATTTCGCAACCGTTCCTTGGAACTGTTACCTATAACCGATACTTGTCACGGTAACTGTTACTTTATACCAGTAGCGATTATTAACCCTTTCGATAGCGACAAACAAAGATGGTCAACACCCGATCAAATTCCGGGGACAGGAAGAAGTCCGAAGAGCCGGCGATGGGTCCCACAGGCCCTAATGCCCCCTCTCGGCAACAATTTAAGCCTATGTATATCGCATGATTGTGGTTTATTTTTGAGCACTTTTTTGAATTTAATTAGTTCGTGGTCCGTCTTCAAGCCTGCTTCTGGTTAAGTCTTGATAGATGTAAAACTGTTTTAGTATAAGTTGTTTAATTTTAATACCCTTCATCTAATGATTATAGTTGGTATCGGCTCTCTGTATATTCTTACATTATCTTTAGGTTTCTAGCATTAATTTACAATCAGAACGTGATTTATTTGGGTTTTAGTATTTCTATTTTTGACGACCTTAATTATGCTTAGTGAACTTGGTTCCTTTCGAAATACTAGCATATTATAATCATATGTTTTCATTGCAAAATCTATAAAAAAATTGTACTTTCTCAGTAGTATCTTTGGATTTACTATGTTTTTTCTATTTTTAGACTAACTACTTCTCCTTTTCCTATTTTGGTATTTGAGAATATCTATGATTGATCTGTTTAATTTACTGTAGATATAGTATTAAGCTTATATTATCTTTTATATTATTCAGAATTATATATATTCTATTATATTATATCAAAAGTATAAATAAAAATAAATCGTTCCCAAGGCGAAGAACTCCATGGTTTTGTACAGAAGTGAAAAAAAATGCAAAGAAAAGAAAAAAGCTTACCTAAAATACATGTCAACCAAAACACAAAAGGCATACCAAAATTACAAGATAATTAGAAACTTAGAAAATTAAAAAAATAGTCAGGAGTTTTGTCCTTTTTCTTACCCTGTCTTGTTACCCTGTTTTGTATGTTGGTCTTCCAGTTGAGGCTGCTACTAAAATAAACTCCCAAATACGACACCGAGTTTCTGAAATTTAGGTCTTCTCCTAGCAGGGTTATCCATCCCTGAGCATCCAGTAGTGGGGAGATTTAAACATTAATTGAGTTTGGGAGGCGTTAATTGTCACTGTATTGTACCACCTAATAACTCTGTTTAGGTGATTTTCGTTTTTCTGTTTAAAGTAGAGGCATGGACCTCAACTAATTATTACTAAAGAGGCTAGAAGAATTTTTAAAAGTGATGTTATATACCCATGTTGAGAATTTTCTATATAGACAAACTTAATACTTATTCAAAACTAAAATCACAGTTTACAGAAAATATTAGAGAACGTTATGATAACTAATAGAACACTTATTCAATGCAAAGGTAGTGAAGGAGACTACAAACGAATAAGTATGACGCATAAAAAAGACTAAATCAAAAGGGAAAAAATCGGGATATAATTAAATAGAAAGTCATAAAAAAATAGACAGAGAAGTAGAGATTTTCTTACTAGAAAGACACTCTTACATTATACTACCCTCACAGTACCGATGATTTCTAAGGTTTATATCGTTCAACTAAGAAAATAAACTTTTTTACCAAGTTATTCATTATTTTATATCAACTTATTCTCACTACATTATTGAAAGCCCTGAATTTATCGTATTTCTCTTTGTTTGACTATATTAAATTAGTTGAAAATTCATTCTACTACATCGATCACAGCGAAAGAATTTTCATTCACTCAAGTATTTCTAAATATTTTAATAACGACGCTTTAAAGTAACAAACATGCAAATCTCTCGCTAATTGAAAATTTGTTTACAGTTTCTATATTTAAAATAAAACATTGTTACGTAGATTTCAGAACGAGTAGCTTCAAATGAATAATTAGAAATAAAATTTTTAATAAAAAGTACTGAGTGCTGAATGTACAATGCGATGCAGTGAGTAGAGAGTATCACGGCTTGATAATTAAAATTCTCGGATGCACTTGATTGAATTTGTATAAAATATGTATTTAAATACGTCTATTTTAATTTAAAATTAATTTCTGATGCGATACTATACCTATCGAAATGATGGTAAAGTATTAATGAACCGAATGGAGCTATACGATTTTCTATTTTCGGTGTACCGATTTTCTGTGGATGTTTAATAAATTAAAATGGGCTTTAGTCTTTGTTTTATTTGGCAACTCATGGGTTTGAAAATTTTGCTCATTTTGCCAAACGTTGCTCTAGTCTTCTGTGCGATGTTTGTTTTCACGTTAGTGATAGTCCAGGAAAATAAGTATTTCTCAGAACTTCGCCAGATTATTGACGAGTTTTTCCGTTAATGTATACTCATACTAAGCAAACCTATATGTTTTCTACATAAATTTCAACGTGGTTTTTTAATTATTAACAATTTAGTGATTCTTTCCAATTTTTGCTTACCATTCAAAATTTTCGTAATATTGTTCAGAACCTATTTTCTTCTGGCGTCTTAAATCAATACTATTTTAATGGAAATAAGCCAAACATGAAGTTTAATATAAGGTTATTGACATTTCAATTTCCAATTCGGAAATCGTTCCCAAAATACAAACTTTAATAAATTTGACAAATTTTATTTTTTGTTACTTGGTGAAAAATTCTTCAAATTATTACATTATTCTTAAAAAAGTATTGTTAACACGTACTTTAAAAATTTAATGAGATAGAAAATGTTTAATGAATTAGGCAAAAGAAATAATAAATAAGACTTACAATCAATTTAATTTAACTATCTAGACGACCGGTTTCGCTTTCTACAATATGCAAAGCATCTTCAGGCCTCGATACCAAGTTAATTAAATGCTGAAATAATAAAACTCATATTAGGGTGTTGTCTTATAAAGATAACACAGATAAATGATATAAATTACACTAATTATTTCAATATTACATATCTGTGGTTTTTCAAAATGAATCAAATGTTTAAACAGACAAGGTAAGACCCACAGATTGGTATAAATTTGGTACAAAATAATTTATTAAATTGTAATAAATTAGTAAATAAATAAATTAAACATTACTTACATGCCGGTACTCTATTAATTGATGGTTGGAAGAACATGGTTCAAACTATCCTGTATTGTTGAATGGAGAACTTAAGTCTACTATTGTAATTGTTTGACAATAAACGGGGAAGTTCTTAAGGAGATAGATTTTATCCAATGAAGTAGAGATATGTATAATGTGATTGTTTGTTAGATGAAAGTGATGTTCTATATTATTGAATTAATTAAAAGTTATTTTACCACCCAGGACGTTTAAATTAAAATGCACAAAGGAAAAGAGTTGTTAACCACAATAAAAACAGCCAAAATTGAATGCCTCGGTCACATCATGAGACACAGCGAAAGTTACTGCAATTAATTCTTCAAGGAAAAATAGAAGGAAAACGCAGACCAAGAAGGCGAAACATTTTCTGGTTGAAAAATCTACCTAAGTGGTTTACCACAACAACCACAAATCTTTTCAGAGCCACAGTTTGCAAAATACAGATTGCCATGATGGTCGTCAACATCCGAAAGAAATAAGCATTACAAGAATAAGAAGGGTTATCCGATCTCCCGACTCCCTTAATTTTTATAAGACGCTGATTCAATAATTCATTATCATTCGGTATTCAACATAGATAAGAGGGTTATTTATTATCAGTTAAAATTGTGTACGCCTCAAATTCTTGAAATTACTGTCGGTTGTAAATATATATTAGTCACTTCTAAGTAGCCGATAGGCAATAAACGAAATTTTGTCGCGTCAAAAGCAAACACTTTTTGATAGAAAATGTGTAAACGTAAGCGTGTTGTCCTTTTCATGAACGATAAATACGATATTTTTTAACTGTTAGACGAAGATGAATCTGCAACCAAGTTATCCAATGAGTACAAAGTTGGTAAATCTACCATTCATCGTCATCATCAACTAGTCTCTAACGTCTACTGCTGAACATAGGCCTCTTGCATGCTTTTCCACTTAGTCCAATTTTGCGCCATCTGAATTTTTAATTTGTAGTCACTCTTTTTATGTCATCTGTCCATCTCATTGGAGTCAACCTCTATTTCTGTAAGCTTGTATTCGGGGTCTCCATTCCAAAATTCTTTTTATCCACCAGTCATGAACTGATCTTGCTACATGACCTGCCCAGTTCCACTTTAGTGTTGTTATTCTTTTAATAACGTCTGCTACTCCTGATCTTTTGCATATAATAGCATTGGGTATTCTATCACACAATAGAGAAATCCCTAACATTATTCTCTGTATTGCCCTTTCCGCAAATTGTAGTTTACTTACTGTTGTTCTTGTGAGGATTTCAGCGCCGTAGGTCATCACTGGCAAAATACACTGACTAAATACTTTTCTTTTCAGACACATTGGAATCTTAGACCTAAAAATATCCCTCATCTTTCCAAATACAGCCCAAGCATAGTTTATTCTTCTTTTCAGTTTGATTGTTTGCTTGTCTCGACTTATTCTGATCTCATGGTCCAAGTATTTATAGGAATCAACTGGCTCAATATATTTGTCTTCTTCTGAGATGTTTTTGTTGTGGACTAAATTTGTCATAAATTGTGTTTTTGAAAAATTTGTTTTAAGACTAATTCTTTTTGTGGCAGTATAGAGTTCTTGGAGTATTATCTGTGCCTGATCAAAGCTGTCTGAAATAATAACGATAACATCTGCAAATCTAAGGTTATTTAAAAATTTTCCATTCACATTGATGCCCTTTTCGTTCCAATTTATTGTTTTACAAGCGTATTCTAGCAAAGGTAAAATAGCAAAAATAATTTAGGAGACATGTTGTCTCCTTGCCAAACGCCTTTTTCAATACAACAGGTCCCAGTATCTTCATTAAGTGTTACGCAGGCTATAGCATGCTGATAGATGTAAATGATGAGGGATATGTATCGGTGATCTATTCTAGATTGTGTTAGAGCTTGGAGCATTTCACTTTGATTGACCGTATCAAATACATTTTCAAAGTCGACAAAGACAAGTATCAGGGGTCTATTATATTCAATGGTTTTTTCCATTAACGACTTATTGGTTTGCAAATGATCATTTGTTCCGTATCCAGCTCTAAATCTTACTTGCTCACAAGGTTGATAGAAGTATATTTTTGATGTCAATCTATTAGTTATAATCTTCATAAACAACTTATAAACGTAAGATAAGCCAATAGGTCTATAGTTCTTTAGCTCTATTATATCTTCATGTAATGCTTTATAGAAACATTTATACCCTTTCTTAAAGCTCATCATTAAAAAAATGGTAAGAGAGAGAAAATACTGTTGCTTTTTGGTAAAGACCCAATGTATCCGTCATGTGACATCTTAAATGAAAAAGACAAGTTTATAAAAGTCATGTTTCTTCCACCTAATGTGACTTCATTCTTACAGCGCATGATCCAAGGCGTTATTAAAACTTACAAACTGTTTCATAGAAAAGAATTATTAGGTATGTTGCTTTTAAAAAAAGAAGAGGAGGGAGAAGAAAGCCTGATAAGAACTAATGGAAAAATTGATTTAAAGGACGAGTCCTACATGATCAGAGCAGCATGTAACAGTGTAAAAGAGCAGAACTTGAAAAAATCGTGAAATAAAGTTTTGTGTTTTGTGGAAAATTTTAAAATCGTGGAAAAAAAAGATAACATGTAACAGAAAGATAAGTCTGAAATGATAGATATGCTAAAAAAAACTCAATTGCAATGATGGGTGTGATGAAGAAGGTCAACAATGGATGGATTTCGACGGTGATGATCCCGGGTACCAAACTATGCAAGATGGTGAAACTCTAGTGCAAATGAATAATAAAATAACACCACATCTAGCACCTCATCAACTACGAGTTCAGATAATTAAAGATACAAACATAATTGATGCTTCAGAAGCTTTTACTTGCCTAGATATGGCTTTGCATTGGTCTAAATTTAAAACACAAGCTGAAAATTACCAGTATCAAATAACTGTATCGCATCAAAAAAATACGTGACCTAGCCGCTCGTAAACGGGTATGCTTGCTTCGGCAGACGAAAATTAAAGAGTTTTTTTAAGCTTTTAGGAATTAACGTTTAAAATATCTTCACTTTTCTTTAATATTGTATCTAAAAATATGTTGTTGCAAAGATTGCATTTTTTGTTGAATTCCCAGTTGTCATTAAAGATATAAATAAATATGTAGGTATGTAAAGCCTTGTCAAATCACGCGACCCTAGGAGGATGGATGTAGAATTCTACAACCGACTCTTAGAAGATGCTCTGCGGAATGAAAAGGCTTCAACTCCAGGAACTAATATAGAATTGGAAAGGTATACGGTATCTATCCAAAACAAAATAAGCTATGCTTATAAAAAATCCTGTCCAATAAGGATGGTCCAGGAAAGTCGCAAAACCAACTCTTGGTGGTGCACTGAATTGGAACACCTTAGAAAGATAGCAAGAACAGCTTTTAATAGAGCGAAACGCACCAAACTCAAAGAGGATTGGGATTCTTATCAATCAAATCTCAGAGAGTTTAAAAAAGTCTGCAGACAAAGACAAAGAGCTGCTTGGAGAACCTTCTGTGAGGAAACCGAAGATTTCCCGCAGGCTTCCAGGCTACAAAAAGCGCTCTCAAAGGACCCACATCGGCATGTCGGCATACTACCGAAGGAAGATGGGAACAAAACTTCCAACCTTCGCGAAAGTGCTGAGGTCCTGATGAAAACACACTTTCCCGGTTCTAGTGTCTCAACAGCACCAAACCGGATGGAAGAAACAATCATACCCTCAACAAACGACTGGCATCTCGCCAGAACAATGATTAATGAGGAAAAGGTAAAATGGGCTATATCGTGCTTCAACCCTTTCAAATCACCAGGGCCTGACGGCATTTATCCAGCCCTACTACGGTGGAGACTGGATATCCTTCTGCCGCACCTCGTGGAAATATTCAGAGCCTCTTTGGTTCTGAGATATATTCCTAAGAAGTGGAGAGAGGTACGTGTAGTCTTCATATCAAAACCAGGTAGAATGGACTACACCCTACCAAAGGCTTTCCGACCAATTAGCCTAACATCCTTTCTGTTGAAAACGATGGAGAGGCTATGCGAGAGGTACATAAGGGATGAAGTTCTGGTTCATAACCCACTTCACCCAAATCAACATGCATATACTTCGGGAAGATCCACCGATTCTGCACTGCATCATGTAGTGGGAAGAATTGAAAGATCGTTGGATAATAAAGAATCCACCCTAGGTATATTCATAGACATTGAGGGAGCGTTTGATAAAACCACATTCCCAACTATCACCCAACAGCTCAACGCTAGGAATGTTCCCCTGGCCATAAGCAAATGGATATTTAGTATGTTCTCTAGTAGAGCAATAAGCATAAATGTAGAAGACGTTTCTGTTAGAGGCATGGTTACGAGGGGATGTCCACAGGGAGGGGTGCTATCACCACTACTATGGAACATAGTTCTGGACACCCTGGTTGACCAACTCAACAGCAACGGTTTCCACACAATAGCCTATGCAGACGATATTGCTGTCCTGCAAAGCGGTAAGTTTGAGAACACACTATGTGAGAGATCACAAGTTGCTCTTCGACTAATAGAAACATGGTGCAAGGAACACTCACTATCTATAAATCCTAAGAAAACAGAGATGGTCCCCTTTACCAGGAAAAGAAGAATCACGGGCTTAATACCCCCAAGGATTCTAAACTACAGTCTAAATTTTTCTGACAAGGTGAAGTACCTTGGTATCACCCTCGACAAGAAATTAACATGGAACTCACACCTAGATGGTAGAGCTAAAAGAGCATATATTGCCTATGAACAGTGTCGACGAACGGTTGGACGCACCTGGGGCCTCACGCCCAGGGTGATCGCCTGGGTCTACACCGCTGTCATTAGGCCAATGCTAACTTACGGAGCTATTGCTTGGGTACCAAAAGTGCTACAGGCAACAGCGATTAACAAACTAAACCATATTCAGCGGATGGCTTGCATAAATATAACAGGTGCCATGAAAACAACACCAACTGCTGCAATGGAGTTGATCATTGGCATCACGCCTCTAGACATATATGTCAAAGAGGTGGCTTTAGTGACAATGATGCGACTGCGCTCAGCTGGTGCAAACCTTGATGTAGGAATGGGACAATTGAGAACTCGTTTCTGGCGGGGAGAGCTGGATGCGTTACCAGTACTACAGGCAGGCTGCGACTCAATTGAACCAAAGTTCGTCTTTAACAAACCCTACAAAATTGAAACAAGACAGTGTACGGAGACAAACGTGGCAAATGCCTATTGCATATACACCGATGGCTCCAAAATGAAAGAAGGCTCAGGATGCGGGATATACTCCAGATCACTGAACCTAAGAATAAAGTGGGGTATGGGCAAAAATGCCAGTGTACTTCAGACAGAACTAACTGGTATTTCCATAGCCGCAAAAGAGATAACCCAAAAAGGTATAGCAGGGAAAACTATAATGATCTGCACAGATAGCAGACAAGCGCTACTAACCTTGAATAGACCACGTGTCACATCAGGTTTAGTAATGGAGTGTCACGAGTCACTAACTCAAGCTTCGGATGGTAATACCATCATCCTGAAGTGGGTTAAAGGACACAATAGGAATAAAGGCAACCGCATTGCTGACCAATTATCTAGGAAGGCGGCAGGCCTAAGACTCCTAAGACCTGGGGATCTTTTTGGTTGGTCAACTACAACAATCGCGGAAATTGTCAAATGTCACTCCCATACGCAAACCGTAAAAAGATGGGAAGAAGGGAAAGGATGTAGACTTGCCAGGGTAACACTAAGTAACCTTGAAGAGTCAACATCAAAGAAGTACTTGGGAATGACCAGGAAAAATCTACGTTTGGCAGTTGGTTTTTTAACTGGTCATTGTCAACTAAGCAAACACCTCCACACACTGGGGCTAGTAGACACACCTCTATGTAGGAAGTGTGAACGAGAAGACGAAACTGTAGAGCATGTCCTATGTGAATGCCCAGAGTTATCGCTAATACGAGAGTACGCGTTTGGCGAGTCCTGGCCTACACCTGCCCACATAAGTGAGATGTCTCCTGGTGACTTGTCCACCTTCCTAGAAATGGCAGGATGGACAATGAGCTAAGGGTGACAGCTCCCTGGGAGGATGCACAATGGGTCAATTGTGGCCTAATTGCTGTGAAACTTAACTCGCCCTCCCTACTCTACAGATACAGATACAGATGTAGGTATATAAATATGGCTTTCATTCACTTGTGGATAAATATGTAGGACTATAATCAATATAGTTTGATTATCCGAACAAATCGGTTTTCCGAACACCTATTTAATCGTCGCTCTACTGTACTTTACATAACACTCAAGTTTGAGAAATAGGTTTAGATGACGTTCAAATAGATTTTGGTTGATTCTGTTTATGGATTGAAATGATAATAGAGGAATTCCAGATTTTTGGGAACTTGATATGTCTCCATTTACTATGGTATATACGAAGTAAATGTTTTTTTTGCAAATAAGAGGACTTTTTAAAGAAATATGGCAGGGATGTTATTATTACTGGGACAAGAGTTTTTCGTATTATTGAGTAAGTATTCGAATTCGGTCTTTCATTAGTTGGTTAGAATATCTTAAGAAAGAAACCATTGTTAAAATTATTAGTATACTATATCTAGAAGGAAAATGTATATTTTTTGTTTTGATTAATTTAATTCAGAATTAAACCTTTTCCATGATTCGCCTTTTCTTCTTTTAATTATGACTCTTGCTCGAGATTTTAGTCTTTTGAATTCTAACTTATTTTTGAACTTATTACGTTTCCTTGATTGTCTATCTTATATTTCCTCATATGTTTATATTTATTAAGTAGGATTATATTTATAGCAGGATTTATCGTTTTTATATCTTGATGATGATATGTCTTAATAACTACACTTGCAGGCAAAAGATCGACTCAAAAGTAAAATAATTTATATTTCTTCACTTCGCTGTTTCTCCAGTGAACATGAAGTAAAATATCGTGAACAGAAGTAATTTTTATTGCAAAAACACCAATATTTATAAAGTTAGTAAGTACAGAACATAACAAAGATAACATAATATTGTATGTGAGAAAACATGTTATGAATGAAAGTCATTATGTAATGAATATAAAAGTAAATTAATATAAAAAATCAAAATTAATACTGAGTATTTCCTTATCTGAGTTGTATTACACTTTTCATGCAATTACTTAAGGTCCTTATTAAGTTTCTGACTGACTCTCACACACTTTTCATCTAATGCAGTTTTTAGCTCCGCCACTGTCGCTGGTGCTGGATTACAGGCCCGTACTCTGCGTTTAATTTTATCCCATAGGTTCTCGATGGGATTCATATCCGGACTCAATGGAGGTGTTGGCCAGGTAATCTTTCGTAATCCGCGCTGTGTGACATCGAACAATGTAAGGAACAACATGGTCTTGTAGAATATCCCTAATGTAACGATCTGCTGTGAAATGCCTTTCTCGACCACCACCGGGCATTAACACAAGCTGTTTTACCTTCTTAAGATATACCACCTTAAAACATACACGAACCACCTTCATAGATCACTGTTTCGACACTGCAGTACTGAGTAAATTATTTTACGGGCCTCCGATAGATGCGTCATCTTGTCATTATTATACAAGTAACTTTGACCCTCATCAGAGAATAAAACTCATGCATTAGCCAAAGTCCCAATAGACGTGTCTTGGGCAAACTTAACTCGAGCTTTTTTTTTTATGTGTGTTGAATTTGGGCCCTGCGTTACCTCGTCTGGTAGTCAAAGTCGCAGCCTCAAGTCTTCTCCCAACTGTTCACTGAGTAACAGTGACACCTCGTAGATTCCTCAAGGATTGTTGAAACTGAACTCATATGCCGTGCCGATTTCGAAAGCCACTCAAAACAATGAATCGATCATCCCCCTCTGTCGTTACACTCCGCCAACCCCACGATACTGTGACTAACAAGATAGTATTTTCCCGTAGCACAAAATCGGTCGTGTTCGCGCATGCCATCATTGGAGAGTAGAATTTGAGTTCTCGTTAAAGTTAAATGGGATTTGTATGCATTCTGTGAAGAAATTATTCAATTAGAAAAATAATATTAAATCACTTTTTTGTGTTATTTGTGTACAAAAGATAATAATAATATAATATTTAAAAAACTATAAGAAGAAACTAGACGAAAATAAGTTAAGAGGTTTAATAATTACAATAATCGTACACATAAGGGTATCTCCAAACATACAAAAAACTGACATTACAAACGTGCAACTCTCCAATTACGTCACGACTTATGCGCAATATCTTATCTTCTTAGTCATAGTATCATGGCCGACCCGAATCTAGTCGTCGTCGGCTGTAGCTACCGGTCGCCTGATATCGACGGTACGCCCTTGGGACTGCAGACTGCGTCATAAGTAGGCGAACGTCGACAGTCTTTTGAGTATAGCCCTCTCGTAATAATGCAATTACCTGGACCGACTTTACTGGTGAAGTATGCATTATAAAATATTCACTTACTTTAATTTGGGGGGTACACACACATCAACGTTTGAAAAGCGACAGACAATCACCGGCAAGTATAGAGGTCTACATTGCGTAAAACATGCCCGTTACAATATTTGTTGCGTTCCATGTGCGATACAGGAGTAGGTGAATTTTACACGTTGCCAATTTGCATAAAACAATTATTTTTTCGAAGCTCTATAATAAACAATATTTTTGGCATTAGGTATTTTAACTCAAAGTAACACAACATAAAATTACTAAGCACAAAATCCAATTTATCCAGTGAGTCATTTTTTTGCCGGCAAGTGTAGTTTCCAAGCAAAAGGCATTGGTAAAAAGTTCTTCGAAAAACAATATGATTCAACGACTGCGCATCTAGGTTATAAAATATTAAAGAAAATATCTTTATTTTATTTATACATCTACATACTGCCATTAAGATGTACCTTTAGTAATTCATTCTCTCGAAATCGGTTTACAAATCTTTAAATAGCTTAGTTTACTTGAGTGAAACTCCAATTCGAAACATTCTAACACAAGTTTCCTTTCGTATGCATATTCATCGGTTTTATTGCAGAGAGCGGAAAATTTATGTACATTAGGTACTCAGTTGCAGTCAAGCTCATGTTGGATACAAGATTATTGCTCGTAAATTTCTATTTAACAGAAT
This sequence comes from Diabrotica balteata, assembly GCA_918026665.1. Lineage (NCBI taxonomy): Eukaryota > Metazoa > Arthropoda > Insecta > Coleoptera > Chrysomelidae > Diabrotica > Diabrotica balteata. The sequence continues at coordinate 110,283,210 of OU898279.1, read as the reverse complement.
CATTTGATATTTTTATAATTTGACTATCTTTTTTAATTTCGTAAAATTCCATAAAATATTTGGGACCAAATATCAATATCAATAGTCAGTGTAATCCAAAAAAAGAAATACTATCAAGAATCGAACAAGCAAGGAAAACATTCATGAGCACGAAAACATTTTTTACAAGATCAGACCTTAGTCTGCAGCTTAGAATCCGAATGATTAGATGTTACGTTTTTTCTGTCTTACTGTATGGCTGTGAAAGAATAATCAAAGAGAGAAAAATGCAATACTTGGGTCATGTGTTAAGAGGCGAAAGATATGAATTACTTCAAGTTATACTGGAAGGAAAAGTACAGGGCAAAAGATCAGTAGGAAGACGCCAGAACTCATAGCTGAAGGACCTGGCGAGATGGTTCGACCGCTCATCCGCAGAAATCTTTCGCGCAGCAGTTTCCAAAACGATAATTGCCATTTGGATCACCAACCTTTGAAAGCAGACGGCGCCATGAGAAAAAGATCTTTTTTAAATTTACTAGTAAACTATGACCTATTTTTTTATTGCTAAATATATCATCTTCTCTTTGTTTCCATCTCTATTTATCAATGCCTGTGCACCAGATTTTATATTATATTAAAACCGATGGTGTAGATCAATTAAGTTAGTCAAAACCTTACCAGTTAGTGTTTGTAATTGAACACAAATTTCTGGCTATAAAATGTACACTTAATGATTAAACTAAACGTAATAACTAAACAAAACTTAGGAAAAGTAAAAATAATAGCCACTAAAAAACCAAATAAGTAACACAATAGCTCTTAATATAAATATGTTTACTCAATAGATATTTGTTGGGGTATTGGGATTAAACACCCAGCTTTTACATAGTGCTGTCATTATATTTAGCCTCTTTTCTAATTTATTGTAAGTATTCTGGATTAAATCTGATCAACTTAAAAACCCATGTAAGTCAGCCTCTAAATATATAACTTATTCCGACTAGTCAACTATCACGATTTAGCCATACGGCTCACAGTCCCTATAAGGGGAAAATTCACTCATCTCAGATACCCACGGTATCAAAAGGATTGAGCTCTGGTGGGAATCTTTTTGTGTTATCAAGCCCTAGGTGACTTGATATGCTGGAGTATCTCCCAAAAATTTTCGTACACATCTGGACGTTGAGAGTAGTACAGTTTTCTGCATGGTCTTGAAGAGATGTTCATTCAGACTTAGCTTGTTTATGTTTTCTAGGAGGTTCTTTGGAATGACTCCAGTAGTAGAGAGAATAATAGATATGTCTGGGTACTTTCTATTCTCCACTGTCTGCGTATTTGAATTTTAAGATCTGTTTAACACGAAGATTATTGTTGTTGGGTATATCCACATCAATTAATGTTGTTTGTCTTTTTAGTTTATTAACTAGTATGAGATCCGGTCTATTATATGCCACTGTTTGGTCTGTGAGCACCGTGCAGTCTCAGTATAGCTTATAGTTGTCATTTTCACGTATACTCTTAAGAACGTATTGATATTATGGAAGATTGTTTCCTACTGAGTCGTGCCGTTCCTTATATTCAGTTGCAGCAAATGCCTGACAGCCCCCGGTAAGATGTTGAATGGTTTCCTGAGCTTGGCATCTATATCGGCATTTGTCATTTTGGACCTGAGGGTCTGTGACGATATATTTCAGGTAATTTTTGGTAAGTATAACCTGATCCTGAATGACCAGTAGTGAACCTTCTGTTTCAGGGAACATCTTTCCTGATGTCAGCCAATAGTTCGACGCTATATTATCGACATGGTCTTGACTGACCTCATTGGGATGTCGCCCGTGCAGAGGTTTGCCCATCCAGGTGCGCATTTTTTCGTCCTTAGTAAGGTGGTTTATGCGCATTTCTGGTTCCCTCAGTTTGATCGGTGTTGTGTCATCTACAGCACAAATCGCGCGACGAGTTAAGTTCTTAAATTAGTAACCTGTTTCTCTAATTGCCCGCTTACATCCATAAGTCCTCGACCCACTAAATACCGCGGTAATGTCATTCTTTCTACTGTACTTCGAGGATGGTTTTTTTGTGCCTTTGTGAGATGTGCTCGTACTTTTCGCTGAAGATTTTCTATATTCGTTTTTGTCCACTTAACAATACCAAATGAGTAGCTAAGCGCGGAACATGCGTAGGTTTGTAGTACCTTAAATAAATTTTTACTGTTAAGATGTGAACAGAGCAGCTGTTTTACCCTTTGTATAAACTCAGTAGTTATCTAAGTTTTCATTTGCTTATGGTCAATCTTCCGCGCTTGCTTTGTTTCAAGGTATTTATGCATATAATTTTCACCCATGGCCTCGATGTTATGGCCGTTTTGTATATCGAATCCGCCGGGCTAAACCTTTTTTTTCATTATATTTAAGACACGGTACTTGTCAAGACCGAAGTGCACACTAATATCATTTGAGAAATTTTCTACAGATTTTAGCATCTGATCTAAGTGGTTTCGAGTGGAAGCCATTAATTTTAAATTATCCATAAACAAATGATTAAGCTTCGCCACAATAGTATTGTTATTTTTTATACTAAGTCAGTGGAGTTCAGTAGCTAAGATAGTGGGTTCATCGCTAAACAGAACCAGAGAGGACTCAACGAGTCCTCTAGAAAAGGCCCCGGTTAATTGCAATATTTTCAGTTTTGATATTGTTTTCACCAGGTATTTGAAGGTGAATTTATGTCTTCCGATCTGACATTATATGTTTTAAAAAGGTCACTATGCTTTCATCGACTTTACATATTTTTAATATATCTATAAGCCATTTATGCGGCACTGAATCAAACACTTTCTTGTAGTCGATGAAAGCAGTACAGAGATTCCGTTTTTTTTTTCTATACGCTTGGTTAGAAATGACAGAGTCGATGATAAGTTGTTCTTTGCAGCCCATGGAACCCTTAGCGCAACCTTATTGTTGAGGCTCTATAATATTGTTTAGAGCACAGTGTTGGTTGTTACGCCAGGCTACACAGGATATGACCGATTTATACAGAGTTGGAAGACAAGTAATTTTGTGGTACTTGGTTGGATCTTGGGTGTTATTTTGAACTTTGGGAAATAAGTTGCTCCCTGGGTTAAAAAAGACGGTATTTTTTGCGGATTAGAAATAGTATGATTAATTATTGCTGATAAGCACTCATAAATACTCCAGAACTTCTTAAGCGAGAAGTTCTGAACGCCATCTGGTCCAGGAGATTTCCAGTTATGAAGATCTATGATAATATTTGAAACTTCTTCAGTAGTGAAGGGTTTATAGGGAGCATTAACATAATATTGGCTGTTGTACACCATATCTTCGATCCATCCAGCATTGGTGTTAAGAGCAACTGGTGTGGAAAGTTGATTTCCCCAAAACTCATGGAGTTCTTCTGGGCTTGGGTAAGATTTATTGACACTTTCTGCAGTAGAATTAAGTTTCCGATATAACGCCTTCTCGCCATTTTTAAAAAGCATATTGTCTGATTTTCGTTTGTTACTAATTTTGTATATCTTTAGTCAGCCTAAGTAAACGGAAAGTTTTTGTTTTAATGTATCCAGGCACTGTTGTGCTGTCTTGTTTTCTGAATTATATTGTGAGTGTCTTGTGGTGGTTAGCCTTATTTCTTTAGCTCTTTTGATATCTTTTCTACTTGTTGTTCGTCGAACATATTCCGTGATTTGACCAATGTCCATACGTAATTATTCAATTTTCGTTAGAAGCCGTTTTTACCAGTGGGCCACTCTGTTATCTGTCCTTCCGATATTAGTACCCCGTCGTGTTCTGGTCTTAATCCCCATAACATTAGCAATTGCTGTTGCTGCACAGTAAATCAGCATGTGCATATATTTCAATATATGGGCTTCTACGAAATAATTGGGCAGGACTTCAGTGGTCACAATTTGTAACAGCTTTAGTTAGTTTAGTTTCTTTCAAGAGTTTACTCTTGGTAGCGGTGGTCTGCTAAGTGGTTTGTTCCATTAAACTCTTGTAAAGCGCGTGCCATTTCGTTAACTAGTCTATCCTGCCACTCGTTATCCTGCTGTATATTATCAGGTTGAGTTTCTTGTTCTTGTATGACATCCTAAGGAATTGGCTCTTGCATTTCATTAAGGGCTTGATGTTCAACTACATCCTGCTTATGAATCTCTCGTTCGACTTCTCTTCTGATTGTATTGCGTCTAGTCTCTGGGATAAGATTATTTCTGATAATTACCCGGTATTGATCTGCTACTCATTGTTCAGATACTTGCATTTCTGGGTACTCTCTGCAAAATTTGGCATACAGATTTCGTCGATAGCCGATCGCTTCTTGACCGAGGTTTGTCACCTTATAATAAAATCGCAAAATATTTTCATTTATGGACACAATCCATTTCATGTGCTGCTTCGGTCGTCCCGCTTGAATGAGCGCCGGCTGATGTTCCAGCGTAGCACCTTCAGCGAGTGGAGCTCTTGTTCTTGTTTGGCTCACTTGTGGTTGTTGTTCTTGTTGGGCTGTAGCTGATTGTATGACAGGGGCCCGCCTCCTCAACACCCTGCCACCGACGTCCCGCATGCTGTCACGTTCAGCGCCGGCTCCAGACGTCCCCTGGCGATCCCCAGGCAGCGACCCTAAACATAGATTATTATACTCCATTATTATGGGTGCGCATTTTATACCTACTGCCAGGTGTCAGTTTTTGTTCCACGGCAATTATCTCTGCTACGCTCTGGGTATCTGCGCTATGGATACCCAGAGAGCATCCCCTATTCGCAGCGGGCCTCGACTGATAGAAGAACTGACAAAAAACTCCCACAAGTATATGATTATTAATATTATTATACATAATATGAGGAATATATTTGTATTTTCTCTTTTTTCTAAACAACAAAGCAGATAATTTGTTAATAGAAAGTTGTAAGTTATGTTCAACTACTCAAGCATGAATAATATTTAAACTATTATTTATCTTTGTTATTAGTTTAACTAGATCTTCACCTCCTATTGTTATAACAACATCATCTGCATATTGAATAAATTGAGCCCTACCTAATGAAATTTGGTAAATACTTTTGGTATAGATGTTGAATAATATCGTGCTTAGTAGAGATGCCTGTACTATACCTAGATTGGACATCCTTACGCCTTTTACATTATTCTAATAATCTTAAATAAAAATATGTCTAGTATGTCGTAACGCAATTATTTAATTAATGGAAATATTCATCTCTATTAATGTTTTATACATCAAACAGATATTAACATTATCATAAGTGGCTTTGATATTCAAAAATACTAAAATTGTTTTTTTGGTGTATCTACAGACTTTCATTACATTATGTGTTAAGAGGTCTACATCTTAAGAGTCTTCTGGTCAACTGTTTTGGTCAAGTTCATTCTGAGGCCCATCTTCGAACATGCAACCAATTTATTTAACTATATACGTGTACTCTTCTTATTTTGCTGCAAACCCAATATTTAAAAGTTACTTCCTTAAGTTGTCAGCAAATACTTCTGGTTTATTATATATATATATATATATATATATATATATATATATATATATATATATATATATATATATATATCCGTGAATTCTCCTAAATTACCTGTGACAAGGACAATGTCATCTGCGAAACGGAGATGGTTAAGTTTTTCGCCGTCAATTGTTACCTCTCTGTGGTCCCATTTAACCATCTTAAAGGCATATGCTTGCCTTATCCCAAGTTATATTTATATTGGTCGGATTTTATCGTGTATCTTAACAGTCATAGTGGCATTTTTGTAAATACTGTAAATAAGTTCACTATACCTATGGTCAATCCTGCTGTCATTCATTGCTTGTATAAGATTGTCTATTTTGATCGTCTCATAAGCTTTATAAAAATCTTTGTATTCTATAGATTTTTCAATGAGTGTCTTTACTGTATGGAGGTGATCGTTGGTACCATAATTTGATCGGAATCCTGCCTGCTCCAAAATCCAAACTTAGCTAGGTGCAAAGACTTGCGTGTATGGGGATAACTAGTGCCATGCGTATTACTACAAAATCACCTATGGAGGCTTTTCTAGGACCACCTTCTTTGCATTTATTAATACAAGGTAAAGCAAGATGGGGAGCCTACAGAATCAAACAATTACTGAAACTGCAATGAAGGGACAGGGAATATGAGTTCCACATCTCGGTTGGTGGAAATCTAATTTTTTCTCCAATCTTGATGTTACTAACCTAGTGAAGATAACTAGTACCATGCGTATTACTACAAAAGCACCTATGGAGGCTTTTCTAGGGTCACCTTCTTTGCATTTATTAATACAAGGTAAAGCAAGATGGGGAGCCTACAGAATCAAACAATTACTGAAACTGCAATGAAGGGACAGGGAATATGAGTTCCACATCTCGGTTGGTGGAAATCTAATTTTTTCTCCAATCTTGATGTTACTAACCTAGTGAAGAGCTTATATTATGTAGTTCAACAGGCTGTTTGTATTTCTGTTTGATCTTCTCGTCCACTTCCATATAATTCCTCGTAAAACTCTTTGACGACCTGTATTAACTCGTCTTTACATAATATTATTTCATTTTGCTTGTTTCTTAATTTATGAATTTCGCATTTCCCATTCGTTAGCATTCTACGTAGAACCTGTAGGCTGTTATTTGCCTCTATAGTTCGTTTATTATTATCGGTTTTAAATATCCTTAAATCTCTCCAGATTGCCTTCGAAACATTTTTATTCATTTCTCTTAGGGTCTGCTGTCTACATTCTAATCGTTTCTCATTTGTCTTTTTTGGTCCAGCAGCGTTTCTGTATATGGACTTATTTTACTATCTGATTTTCTTTTAGGACAGTGCACTCTGTGATTTTCTTGTAAGGCATTTATACTGCAATTATTCAAGTCATTAAGTCGTTAATTGCATCATAATTATTCAAGTCGTTAAGATCATTCTCGGAGGTTTCATCTTGAATATCTTAAACAGTCTAAATGTTTATTACTTCTCCTTTTTCGTTAAGGAACTTTTTCCATATGGAATAAATCTTACGGGACTGTCGTAACAATATTTTCGTTTTTTCCCGTATCATATGTAGAAATCATTAGTTTTTGTTTGGAAATGAGAATGATTAAAATTAATTTGATGTGCTTGTCGTTTTACCTCTTCGAAAAATTATCAAACTAATTGTTCCAATATAGAAAAAACTTAAGATGAATATGGTTAATAATGTTGTAGCTTCTGCCTTTCAAAGTTTCAAAACAAATAAACCAACTAAAAGTAAATGATCGGCTTTATAATTAGAACTTCAGTAACAAACAGTAAATAAAACCAAATATAAATAAACTCACTACTTTATAACCAACTTTTCTTCAATGCCGACTAAATTCTACATTCAAACTTCTTGATGTTAACCTCGATAAATAATTAAGTTTCCTATCTGCTTCAACTTTTCTTCGAACTCTTTTGTATTTAATTTTGATTTATTTTTAACTGAAAACATTTTTCATTTGTCTGGGCGCTAAATTACTAGTTACTCTGATACTTGATGAAATTCGTTTATTTATGTAGTTTACCTTAAGAACATCATTAATCAAATGGAAAATAGTGTATATGTTGTTTGAATTTAAAAATGGTTTTTTTAATAGTTTTTTTTTTGAGAATATCTATTTGTATACTTTTGGTTTATTTTTAGTTTATTTAGGTGTGTAATAAAGGTTTAGGGTTTGTATTCTGCTGTTACTTAATATCTTCGTTAAAGATTTTATTGGAATTAAAAAAAAATACATGTTGTATAACGTACTTTCTAATGGACTCTGAATGAAAATTATAAGAAACAAAGAACAAAAGTTAAAAAGATAGTTAAGAAAGACAAAAAGAAAAGTTGAAAAAATTCGGAGAAAAATGGAAGAAAATAGCACAGAAAACGTAAAATTATTTTATAGAACACTGGAAAACCTAAAAAGCAACAAAGAAACGAAACTGAAACAAATAATGAACAAGGAAGGAACAATAATAAACGACGATAAGACAATAATGGAAAGATGGAGGGAACATTTCCAGCTGATACTGAATGAAAATTAAGCGAATACAATGGAGAAGGAAAGCCACATATAAAGATGGGAAAAGCACCAGAAAGCGATGAAGTAGCACCAGAAATGATGAAATTTATAGGAGTAAAAGCAAAAGAAAAATCGTTATACATATATAACCTAATATGGAAGAGAAAAGTAATACCCAGAGAATGGACAAATGCAGTAATTATACCTATATACAAGAAAGTATATAGGTATAAAAAATTATACCTGTATACCAAACCATAATAGACACAAAAATCAGAAAATATATAGAACATAAATTAGAGGACGTACAAAGTGGATTCAGGAAAGGACTTAACATCTTCTTAGTCGTTAACCTGATGCAGGTATCGTGATATCATGAAGCTGTTAGGTAATTTTTCCAATGTTCCTCCACGTTTTTCGATCTTCTGCCAATCTAGCACATTCTGACAATGGAGCGCCAATGGTAGCAACAATATGGTCCGTGTATCGTGTAGGAGATCTACCTCTACTTCTTTTGCCTTCTACTTTTCCCTGGATGGTAAGTTTCTCAAGACCATTTCTTCGAAGCACATGTCCAAAATAGCTTATTATCTGTTCTGTTATTTGTGTTCTTAGTCTTTTCTTTATGTTTAGCTGGACCAGTATGGATTCATTTGTTCTTCGGGCCACCCATGGTATTCTCAGCATTCGTCTCCAGCAGTACATCTCAAATACATCTATGTTCTTTTTGTCTTTCTCAGTAAGGCTCCAGCATTCCGATGCATAAGTAAAGACTGGAAAAACTAGACTTCTTACTAGTCTCATTTTTGTATCGGTAGTAATTTCATGGCTTCTCCAAATTTTTGTTAATTTTGCCATAGCGCTTTTTGCGATTGCTGACCGCCGCTTTATTTCTTCAGTACAGCCTCCTTTGTTGGTTATTAATGAGCCCAGATACACAAATTTTTCTACAACAGCGATATTGTTTATCCTAACCAGATGATTTTGATTGTTGTTAGCTCTGTCAATTATCATGATTCTCGTTTTATCCCTGTTTATTTTAAGTCCCATCGTTACGCTTACGTCTTCTATCCGTTGTAGCAGGTGAATCAATTCAGTTTCAGAACTAGCGAGGATAGTAGTATCATCTGCATATCTCAAGTTGCAAATCTTATTCCCGCCAATGGTGATGCCACCGTTCCGGTCCTCAGTAGCTTTCCGCATTATCCATTCACCATAGATGTTAAATAAAATTGGGCTTAGTATGCAGCCTTGTCTCACGCCCTTTGTGACCCTGAAACTGTCAGTTAGTTCCACATTTATTCTAACTCTGGCATAATTGTTATTGTACAGGCTTTTAATTAGCAGTATCAGATGATTAGGGACTCCCATTTCAGACAAAACCTGCCACATTTTACTCCAGTTGACCAAATCGAAAGCTTTACTATAATCAATGAAGCACAAATATGTTGTGATGTTGAATTCTCTGGATTTTTCTACAATCTGCCGTACGTTTAAAATTTGTTCTCTAGTACCACGTCCTGGGACGAAACCTGCATGTTCCTTCGCAATGTTAGGTAGTAAAAAGGGCTTTATCCTTTCGAGAATTATGTGTAAGAGTATCTTACTGCAATGCGCAATTAGAGCAATTGTGCGATAGTTGCTACATAAATCTTTCGCTCCCTTTTTATGTATGGGAATATATAGTGATTGTGTCCAGTCCTCAGGTCATTTACCTTTACCAGGACACAACATACAAGACCATATATTCACCATGCAACAAGTAATAGGAAAAGCCTTAAAGAAAAATAGAGAAATATATCTAAGCTTTATAGACATGGAAAAAGCATTCGACTCAGTCAAAAGAAAAGATATATGGGAAAGCCTAAAGGAGAAGCAAGTAAGTGAAGAACTGATAAAAGCAACAATACATGAAAACAACAAATACAGTAAGAATGTAAAATATATAGTCAAAACCATTTGAAACAACTCAATAAGTTAGATAAGGAGGAAGTCTCAGTCCAGTGCTAATATGATAAACGCTGAGATGTGTACATTTGCAGACGACATAGTATTAATTGCGGAAACAGCAGAAAAACTGAAATACAACTTAGAGAAATGGAACCTAGAAGCAGGCAAATACAACTTAAACGTAAACAAAGAGAAGACTCAGATAATAAAAATATCAAGAAATCAAGGAACGGAAGATCAAATACAAGTAATGATAGACCAACAAAAAATAATACAGATACATTCATACTAATACTTAGAAACAGTAATCAACAACAAAGGAGACATCGAGAACAACCTTACCAACAGAATGGAAAACACAGGAAAACTATGCCAGGCAATAAATAAAAGATTCCTTAATAACAAAGAAATATCAACAAAGACTAAGATGACAATATACAAAACAATATATAGACCTACAGTGACATATGGAGCAGAAAATTGGATATTAAACAAAAGACATCAGAGCAGAATTCAGGCAGCAGAGATAAAATACCTCAGAAGAACGATCTAAGTAAAAAGAACTGATAGAATCAGAAATAAAGAAATAAGAGAAAGACTCAAAATCAAACCGATACTCGACTCAATAAAGGAGAAAAAATTGGCATGATTCGGACGTCTAACCCGGATGGACAATACTAGACAAGTAAAAAGAGTGTGGGACGCCAAACCAATAGGGAAGAGCAGAAGAGGAAGACCTATTAAAGAATGGAACAGTGACATCTCGCAGATACTGCAGAGTAAGGGTAAGACTTGGCAGGAAGCAACACAGATGGCATCCAATAGGAAGGAATTGAGAAAATATTGTAATGTAATGAATTGTACTATATTGAATGAAATATTGAAATATTTAGAGCGTGTACGAGTGCTGATCGATTTTTACTTTTGCTTGCTGCTCTAAGATTTGATGACAAAAATAGTAGAGGGATACGCAAGGTAACTGATAAGCTTACTGCTATTCAAATTACACTGGATCGTTTTGTGGAGAACTGCAACAATAACTACTGTTTAGGAGAAGAAATAACAATTGACGAAATGTTAATACCTTTCAAAGGTAGATGCAGTTTTATTCAATATATCCCGTCCAAGCCTGCAAAGTATGGGTTAAAAGTATTTGTATTGTGTCATGCCCAGACATTTTATGTTACAAATTTAGAGGTGTATTGTGGTATTCAGCCACAAGGACCTTAAAACAAATCAAATAAACCTGCTGATATTGTACATCGTTTACTTCAAGACTGGAAAGAGAAAAACCGAAACTTGACATGTGATAATTGGTACACAAGTTACTCATTAGCCAATCATCTTTTGAAAGATAAAAAAGATAAAGTAATAATGGTTGGCACACAAAAGAAACATAAACGGAAGCTGCCGTTGGAGTTCCTACCACATAAAGAAAGAGAAAATAGGTCGTACCTTTTCGGATTTCAAAAAGAGGTAACTATAGTGTCATATGTCCCTGCAAAAAATAAAGCTGTGCCTTTGATATCAACCATGCATAATGATCCTGCATTAGATCCGAAGAACAAAAAGCCAAATATAATTTTAGATTATAATTCTCACAAAGAAGGTGTCGACACAGTAGACAAAATGTGCGGTACATACTCGGTATCAAGGAGAAGGTAAAGGTGGCCGATAGTTATATTTTTTCAGCTCCTAAACATCGCAGGAATTAACAGCCAAATCCTGTATAATGCTGCAAATATAAACAATCCTCAAAAATATGAAAGGATATTTTTAAAGGAATTATCTTTATCTTTGCTGAGACACCTTTCAGAACAAGCTGAAATACAGAGTTTGCCCTTAGATTTAAAACTATTCCTAAAAAAATATAAAGCTACTGTAGTGGAACAAGAAGAAGAAGAACCACCAGCAAAAATATGAGGAAGGTGCTATTGCTGCGGAAGGCGTAAAAATAGAGTGACAACCATTTCGTGTCAGACATGCAGGATAATGGTTTGCAAAGAACATTCCATCATTTTTTGTCCTGAGTGTATTAACTGAAATAACCAGGAAGAAGACGAAACTGAATAAAGACTCGTATGTGTTTATTTTTCTACCTAGTTAAAAATTTAAAAATTTTCGCATATTTTTTAGGTTGGTGTTTCAATATGTAATAAATTACTGTTTTCGTTTTTTCTCAATGGTTTACCATTTTGAATTATTTTTTAGTTATTTTTTATTATATAATAACTAATTATTGATTAAACACAAGTTGTGCAAATTAATATAGTTCTAATTATTAAAGAAATTTTGTTTCTGTAGCTATTTGTAACTGGTGTATAGAGTACACCGCACCGCGCCCGTATTTAAGATTCATGGTTGGGCGTCCGTAGTTAAAGGTTAAGTAAAGTAAAGTAAAGTAAAGTAAAAAAAATACTTGTTGTATAACGGACTCCCTCTTTACGTTAATGGACTCTTTCAACTGTTTACAGCTCCTTACTAAGGAGCTGCTACCGTGACGTCATGTCATTGCGCTGCTTCTGTGACGCTTGTGTTAGCATTGTAATATAGAAAAAAGGTAATCCAATAACAGTATAAAAACTGTATATATGCAATAAATATAACGTTTTAAAGATTAACATTATATCAACAGTACTCTAAGCCAATAAGTGGTTAGTAAAATATTTATAACTGTTGTTTGTGATGAGAAATTATTAATAAATATTGCTTTCTATATATACGATGACTATATAATATACGAGGCCATCAGAAAAGAAGGAGGAATAAATATGTACAATCTAAAACTCGCTGGTTTCTCCCTTTCGCTTTGGGTGTGTATTTTACCATAGAAAAATAAAATCAGGAGGACTATATGAAACTCTTATTAAAAATAAGTAAAATCAATAAATAAATAATAAACATTCAATTCCAAGAGGTCCTTAATAACTAAAAATCAAAATACATGTGACAAAGATGCAAAAACCATTATCGCTTATGCAGATCGCAGATCGCTTATGAATTAGCGTAAAAACACACCTGTTTAAAATACGACACTAAGTTTGGATATCTGTATTACACAAAGCGCTTGTCTACGGATGAAATCATAGGAGTATGCTAAAATTTGTGATACGGCAGGAAAAACCAAAGTTGCAATGAGTTTCACAGCTGATTGCCACATAAATATCTATGTGAAGGAGTACAATAATTTTGTATATAAGACAAATAATATTATAAAATATATGTATATAGATAAACATAGCAAATAATGGTAAAACAAAACTACAATTGTTATACAATACAGTAAATACGTAAATAAATAAACGTAAAATGTTCTGTTAATAGTTAAATTTAAATAAAAATGTTCTAAATAAAGCAAACGTAAAACGCTATTACGTAAAATGAATAATTATTTATGAACAAACATAATTATACATTACGTTGGTTACAACACACGAATTACGAGTTTCTACTTTAAAAATATCTTCCCTACCACGTAAAACGTATGCCTTACAGTACATTATAAAAGCTTGTAGATAGCGAGCTGTATGAAAAGAGAAGTTGATGAATGCATTTCGATTGATAAAATACAGAAGCGAGTTGAAAAGATGTGACTTGGAATCAATATTTTGTAGGGGGTAGACGCTCATATTCAAAAACTAAATTAACAGATTCGCGATGCTATATCCCGATTTTTGTACAGTGTTGACATCGGTGGGATGTCAATGCTGCATAATTAAATGTCAAATATGATGATAAAAACTCCAGATTGAAATTTGTCTTTCTGTTCGTGTTCGTCTAGAAAACAAATAGATCGTGTTAAAAATATTTTTAGGCCATGATACTGAAAAGAGCTTTGCAACACCAGTAAAACTGCACTGAAATGAAGGCATCTCCTGCGGTAAAATGTGCTCGGATTTCCGGGTGTGGAATACCTCGGGGAGAATACTGTTACGGGTTAGAAAAATTAGGATACGGTTTTTTAATCTTGGAAGTCAACAGCAAATATTTGTAGTATTGAATCATTGCTGGATGTGCTTGAAACGAGAAAAACACATTACTTAGTTTAAAGGAAGTAGAAGGATCAAATAACAAAGTGCTGGTTATTTGAGAGAATGTATTTTGTATGTACAAAGTCTAACAATTTACTTAAAAATGTATATTTAAAAATTTGTGTAAAGGGTTGAAGGAGTTTGGACACTTTAAATAGTTAACATTAACACGTTTTACTTAAATGGCTGATCTATTGTAATCATTCATAGAAGAGACAATATAATACTAGGGAGGTCTGATAAGTACGTAGCCTACAAAAGAAAAGCGAAAATTTTAAAAAAAGTTGCTATTTATTTGTCAGAATAGTCTCCTTTTAGCTCGATACACCTTACCAAGCGATGGTTTAACTTCTTTATTTTATTTAAAAAATACATTTTCTCGAAGTCTGCAAAGTAGGTTTCCGTGGTGGCAATGACCTCATAAAGGTCGATTTCATTTCATTTCATTTAATTTCGAATAATGATCGAGCACATATCCGTGCCATGTCCGTTCCGTATTATGACAGTACCTGGCAAAAAAAAAATAATGTACTCTTATGAGTATATGTATACATTGACATTTTCCGGATGGGACTCGTTCGTTGCCGGCCTGAAATTAATCCTAAACGATATTTTTGTTGTCGGCACTGACGAGGCACGGAAATGCCACGGACCGCACGGACTTGTATGATTTTATTGTTTTGTGAATGCCAGTGGTGATAGACAGACGAGCAGGAGATGTTGTGCTGTTAGTAGTTTATGGTTTTTTATATGTACTAAAGAAAAAAGAAAAAGAAAAATAGAGTACTGCAATATTCGTGAAGTTTTGTTTCATCGTCCAATAATTCTTTGTATATTTTAAATTCTCCTTCGGTTTGTCTTTTTTTTCCACATATGACGTACACTCCATTTTCTTTGTTTTCGCCTTTTCTGTTCTTGCTTTTTCTCTTTATCAAATAATAATAGTGCCAACACGGAGAGATCTATCAATCCGTTATATGTTCAACTCTCTTTTAAACACGAATTTATAGAGTTTTCTTCTTTATTTGGCCCGGTACGCATACTGCTACAATGCGGATGTATGTAAATATAACACTAAAAATACCCGGACTCAGCACTGACACGGAACGGACACGGCACTGATATGTATAAATTCGACATAAGTCGAACTTTATTCGACATAAATTTCTGCCCAGCGAGTGCCTTTTTTAAGTTTGGTAACAAAAATAAGTCACGCGGAGGCAAATCTGGAGGTGGATGGGGCAACAGCTCCTAGCAAAATTCGACCAACTTTGCCACAGCGACGACGTAAGTATGAGCCGGTGCGTTGTCATGGTGGAAGAAGCACTTTGTTTGCCAAATGTCATTATATTTCTTCAATTCAGCGTCGAATCCACTCACTAATTAGAACCAAATATAGAGCAATGTGACCGTTTTTGCCTTCTTTAGGTAGTCTATGTCGATCACTACTTGTGAATCCCAGAAAATGGTGGCCATCACCTTTCCGGCCAATACGACAGTCTTCTTATTCTTAGGAGCACGTTCACCGGGTGCCGTCCACTGTCGCCGTAAAAAATATTTAAATACTTGACAACACTACGGTAAATTTAACGTTAGAAGCTCTATCTCTTCTGCTAGACGTTCAGAGCAGAATTGAATTATACATTTATAAAAAATTTGGTCAAGGCGCAACAAGTCACTTCTCGCTTTTCATACTGTATATAATTGCAAAAAGCATTAGCTGTGAGTAACACAGTCATCAACAACACTTAATATTTCATTCATAATGTACTTTGACGAGATAAATTTTGTAAATAAAAGATATCGATGTACATTTACATCTTACATAAATAAAAAAACGTAAATCTAACTTGACGTGAACGTGCAAAAATCAACAGCCAGTACAAAGTCACTTTATATTCAAAACCTTTATCAGTCAACCCAACCTTTCAAGAGATGATGTCACCATTAATCATCGGTGACGCCTTTGTCATTCCCAGAAAATATGTTCGTCGATTTAGACGTTGCACAGTTTAATAAATATAAGAAATAAATCCACGACCCGATAAAAAGTTCAGAGTTTTTTCCATTCTGATTTATTACTTCTTTTTGTATGATCTGTACTTGAAGGATCAACAAGGAAGTATATTTTTGCAGTTAAATATTATTTTTCTCTGTAGGACAGTGCTTTAAAAGCTAAGGAATTGATTTTGAGTTTTAATTTATCATTTAAGTACGATATTTATATATCATCATTTATATTATTTAATCAAATATAATTATACATCTTAGCTTTAAATTTAAATAAAACAAAGTGTGTAAGAGATTTCAAGAAAATGTTTTATTCGTTAGAAACACCTCTCAATACCACTATGTATGGAATATAATAACACTGTTCAAATGTCTGTCGCGGCTTCATTGGCGCACACCCAAATATCCAATTTTACATGACTCTGGGTCATAAATCAGGTTTAATTTGGCCGATGGCATGGGTTATGTTGGCTTTGAGGGCCACTGTGGTTTGTGGCTTGATTAATTACAACAAAAGAGCTAAGACTCAACCTTGAAGGTTGTCCTGCCATAGATTTGAAGGGCGTGAAAATATCATCGTGAATTTTCACTTTCACAATTTTATCACTGAAATATTTTATAATTTTTATTAATTCTAATATTAGTAGTAATCAATGTCAGTTAGCTTCCCAATTACTCTGTCATGGCAGACTTGATAGAATGTGGCTATGGCGATGTTATTATTGTTTTTATGGATTGTATGACAGTCGCGGTGAGGTCTAGCTAGATATTTGTAGTTGATCGACCAGATTGAAATCCATAGTTATATTGAGGTCCAATATTTTATGTGCCTATGAAGTCTATAAGTTTTTTTTTAAATACACTCAAGAATCTTCCCGAAGGTGTTTATAAGTAACATGAGTCGGTAGATTCTACATCGGTCAGTGGTTTTCCGAATTACATAGTAATCATATTTGTATGAGATCTTTTTGAGGTAGTCGGATAGTTGCCGCATTTTAGACATAGCTTAAGAAATTATTTAAGATATTCTCCTCTGATATATATCATAGAAGCGTTAATTTTGCCATTAGGATAATAACTCTCTATAGTGCTAGTGTCTACAGGGTTCTTGAATTGCTGTTTTCATTTTTTAATGTTTTCTGTTTTAAGTTTAATTTTGCGATTGATTCTTTGGTTTTCGTTTTGGAAATTAATGAGTTAATTGTTTGTAAACAGGTGAAAACGTTTTGAAAATTTCGCCAGATTTCAGGAGAGATATTATATTGAGGCGAAGCTTCTATACTGGCATTGTAATACTTTTTTTAACTACAGTAAAATGCTGGGACGAGCGTCACAAAACAAGCGCCACGAAATGTCATCGTCACGGGTAGCGTCATGGAAAGCCGGTTCTTGACATCGATTCACTACTCTCGAGCAATTCACTAGTCATCACATATTTACTCTAAGCAGGTTTAAATTAAAAACTGCATCAAAAAGAACTAATAAAATACAGACATTAAATGAAAAGTAAAATGTTAAAATAATTTAAGACACTAAAAGATTTAATTCGTAACGATGGTCAAAATGTAATACAAGTCATTAATAATTTTCGTTTTAACAACGTAATTTTTGTTAACTGATTTAACAGGTGGCATTGGGAGCAAACTACTTCATTGATTTGTTCGAATACGTTTCGCTTTTATTTATAAAAGCATCATCAGTTCACTGCAAATAAAAAAGATTTAAAAATATAAGTACACAACCAAAAGGGTTCATACTTACAAAAACAATTTGTAGGTTTTTTATAGATGTTATAAAAACTCTACGATAACTTAACATTAAAACTTAACAACTAAACGAGAGAAACGAAACAAAACGTTTGTTTCGTTTCTCTCGTTTAGTTGTTAAGTTTTAATGTGAAGTTATCGTAATAACATATCGTAAAAACATTTTGCAGTGGGAAACAACCGCATTTATTATATTTTGTAGATCTTGTGCGTTGCTTGCTGTTAAGACGGTATCATCAGCATATCTGATGTTGTCTATGCTGATTCCGTAAATTTTAATTCCTTCTTGGACCTCGTCTAATGCTTCTCTGAATGTCGACTCCGAATACAAATTAAACAGTAGCGGTGATACGACGTAACACTGTCTCACTCCTCGTAGGATTTGTATATCTTCGGATGTTGTGTGCTTTATTTCAATTGTTGCCGTTTGGTGCCAGTATAGTTCTGAGATAATTCGCAAGTCTTGTTCGTCAACTCCAGTTGTTCTCAGAATTTCGATCATCTTTTCGTGTTTAGCGCAGTCAAATGCTTTTCAATAGTCATTAAACATGCATATACATCTACATTCATGTCTCTGCATTGTTGCGTTAACACACTTAAAGCAAAAAGAGCCTCTCGTGCTCCCAATCCGTTTCGAAATTCGAATTGAGTGTCACTTATCTGAAACTCGCACTTCTTGTAAATTCGTATATGGATAATTCTAAGAAAAGTTTTAAGGACATAAGACATCAAGCTTAATTTGATAATCATCGCATTGTGAGACATTCTATTTGTTTTTGGAATGCTACGAATGTGGATTTTAACCAGTTTTTTGGTATTTTACCTGTGTCATATATCTTATTAAATAGTGCTGTTTTTAAAGTCTAGGCTTTTACTTTCGTTATCTGCAATTAATTTTAGTATTTTAACATTGATATTGTCTGGACCGGTGGTTTTTCATCATTCTGAGACTTTACTGCGTGAATCACTTCTTCTTTTGTTATTTCTGGGCCATTTTCATTTATTCGATTATCTAAGGATGGTGGAGAACAAGGGCTATTCTTTTCATCTCTATAGTTTGTATTCTGTACCCATAGTGTTACTTGTTTTTTTTTGTCTACCTGTCATTTCTCTTACTTTTTTATGAATATTAAAATTGTCGGATTTTTCCTAAAGTTGTTCGACTTCTAGGCGTTTTGTTGACATTCAGTTTTCTTTCGCCTCCCTGCACTTTTTTCTAATGATTTTATTGATTTTCTTATATTCTATTGGGCTTGTTCTATGTTTTTGTATTAGGTCCATGAGGTTCATGATCTCTTTCGTTATCCACCCTTGTTTTTTGTTGTGTTTTATCAACCCGATACTCTACAGGAAATCGATTAGTAAATCCCAATATTAATATTTACAAACAACACAAAAAATCAAATGCTAAAGGATACCCCCTGCATAAGTCAACATTCTCTCCAGGATATGTTAATATCCTAGAAAATATATCATTTAGTTTTTATGAAAACCTATATAAACCTCTATAAACCTTTTCTACTAGGAAACTAACAATTTCTAAATACATGAATACGGTCGTATTATGAAAACAAATATCAATATTGTTTTCACAAATGAAAGGTGGTGCAATATGTTATGATTTTTATTTTATAACTTAGAAAAGAAAAGTCATTGGCAATAGCAGCAGTTTAATTCAAAAAGTTTTGAACGTAGTGTATAAAAATCCCCTACCACTATTATAGCTATAGAATTATTTATTCGTCCGTATTGTAAAAAAAAACTAAATGATTAGGTTATTTTGACTCACAATTTAACTTTTGTAACGTACTCTTAAAACAATTTAACAATATTCATCAATGATGTATAATACTATTTAAAAAAAATTTAAAGATTATTTAATCCCAAATCGGCAGCTAGTTAATTACTAGCTTCTGCTTAAATTAAACTTTTGCTAAATATACATCTTGAATTAGATTTACAATACCATTATGAATTCCATAAGATCCAAAGTACAACAAAAAGCATCTTTCAGTTAGGAAAACCGGAATCACAATCGTAATGTAATGTGTAATTTCAAAAATCCGGCAACATGGCAATGGTACTTTCCAGTCAGAGTCGACTTCTCGTCGCTCTGTGCTTCACTCTACTGGTGCTGGCTGGTGCCTTGGCTGTTGGTTCCTTCACTGGCTGGTTTCAACAGGGATTTTCATCTGAACCAGTGCCGGCCAAACTAAGACAGGTAATTTTAAATTTTGCAAATGTATCATAATTATATTTTAGGTTATTTTAGAGAATTTAGAAATTGCTACAGACTACTTCATTATAAAGAGTGCGCCAAGTCTCTGGTTTTCTTTCGTTACGCCTAAACTATTAGTTCAGTCGTCCAAGATTTGACCCCTGAAAATCATACGAACAAACTGAATTTTGCCGAGAATATCAATTTTGGGACACTAAAAATGTGCAAAAAAAGTTCCTAAAACTACCCCCTAAAACACCCCATGTAGGGGATAAAAACTCAAGCAAATCGTATCGCAAATCACACAGTAAGACCTTGCAGACTAAGGTCTGATCTTGTAAAAAATGTTTTCCTGCTCACAAATGTTTTCCTTGCTTGTTCGAGTCTTGATAGCATTTCTTTTTTTGGATTACACTGACTATTAATATTTCCTGGTATACACATGTACGTGTATTGGTGTCTTGGTATTGGTGAAAATACTAAAGTTTTAGTTTTGGAAACGTTTAGATGTGAACCGAACATTTCGCTGTAGTGAACTACCGCATTTATTATATTTTGTAGTTCTTGTGCGTTGCTTGCTATTAAAACGGTATCATCAGCATATCTGATATTGTCTATGCTGATTCTGTTAATCTTAATTCCCCTTTGGACCTCGTCTAATGCTTCTCTGAATATAGACTCCGAATACAAATTAAATACTAGCAGTGATAAGACGCAACCCTGTTTCACTCCTTGTCGGATTTGTATATCTTCGGATGTTGTGTGCTCTATTTTAATTGTTGCCATTTGGTGCCAGTAAAGTTCTGAAATAATTCGCAAATCTTGTTCGTCAACTCTAGTTGTTCTTAGAATTTCCATCATCTTTTGGTGGTTAACGCAGTCAAATGCTTTTCGATACCCAATTAAACATGTATATACATCTACATTAATATTAAAAGTGAAACTGGAACAAAACCATAAAGTGTAGATATCCAGGAGTGGCTAGTATACCTGTCGAATACAAAGCACGTAATGTTTGTGTGTATCAAGGTATTAAAAATGCTTATTAAAAGCTTAAAAGTTTATTTTAAAGAAGATTTTTTCGGAATTGAATAATTCCGTCATTAGCTTAATAAAAAGTTGTTAAAAAACATTGTTTGGCCACAGAAAAACACTAGATGGACATCAGTAACAAAAACAATCCTCGTGGAATTTACAAAGGTAAATGCAATACACTGTTAACTTCGGTAATTAATAAACTGGGGGCATCTAACATGACCCCCAGGAGCTGGTGAAATTTGTCGACTTAAATTACCTCTGATCTGTGCTGGAGTCTAGGACTAACTGAACATCTACAATAATGTCTCTGCATCGTTGCGTTAACACATTAAAAGCAAAAAGAGCTTCTCATGTACTCAATCCGTTTCGTTATCCGAATTGAGTGTCACTCATCTAGAACTCACACTTCTTGTAAATTCATGTATGGATAATATTGAGAAAAGTTTAAAGTATATGAGACATCAAGCATAACCCTTAACTACTGACGTGGATGTTTCAGGACGTAGACTCTGACATGCGGTATGTCATACCGTTGCCTATTCTCCTCTGTTTTTAATATGAATTTATCTTATATCACTGTATTTGTTTTTTATATACTTTATATATTTTATATACATAATATACTGCGACAAGTAAAATAAACTTTACTTTTTCAAGAATATTATGAATGCATTCATAATATTTAAAAAAATGGTGGACGTTACTACAAAATCGTTTATAAACTAAATTACAAGAAAAATTGATTACTTGTGACTAACAAATGGTAAAATAATGTTAAAAGAAACAGACTAATGATATAAATTTAATGAGAAACTAAAATACAAAATTCTGACAATAACCAAAAATTACAATAAAATAACTAGTCATGTTGCGCGCAAGGTTCGCAATTTTTCTTTGTACACTGTAAGTACACTGGTTTTCCACAAGAAAAGCACACATAAAAAGTCTTTCGCTTTAATGCACTTGGGCATAAGTAACACGTCTTCTTTTTCTCAAGCCTTTCTTCAAAATCTGCTTCTTTTTGGCGTTTTTGTCCTAGTATTCGTTCAATACCATATAATAATTCTCTCGGGATTCTGGGATTTTCGAGTCTTCTTTGTAGATGAGGTAAAACTAATTGTTTCGCGAACTCTTTTGTATAGTTTAGCCTTTCCATATTATCTTTTTGTAGTGATTGGTACACAACATGCGAATTAACAGCAGCTATACCAATGATACGGTAAAAAATAGTAAGTGGCCATCAGCGAGAACGACGTTTTACAGAATATTTGGCACACTTGGCATCTAAAGTATCGACACCTCCTTTCGTACGATTATAATGAGCTATAATTTCTGGTTTTCCAATAATCTGATCCGTGCCTATTGAATGGTGCATCGAAGAAATAAGTAAAACAGCCCTAGATTTTTTTGGCACATGGGAAATTAGCGATAAACTTTTCGTAAATCCGTAAGTAGTTGAATTTACTTGCCTACATCGGTGTGGCTGGAATTCCGGAGGGATTTCCCGTTTATTTTTCTTGAGGGTTCCCACATACGTTAACTTCTTTACTTCTAACTGCTTTACTAATTCTATAGAACTAAACCAATTATCAGCTGTGATATTACGGTTAGTTCCATAAATAGGTTTAGCAAGCCGAAGAACAGATTGAGTTGGTTTATTCATCTTCTTTTCTTCCTCAGATAACCCAGTTCCGTCAGTAATATCCTTGCCTATATATAAATATATATATATATATATATATATATATATATATATATATATATATATATATATATATATATATATAATTCTTTGGAGGATAACTTTCGGGAAAGCGTCAAAACAAGGATCAGCTAGAGATGGTATAAGCCAGTTTGGTGTAGAACTTTATTCTATATGTGAAATTTTCGGTGATATGTTGTCACCTTCATCAGCACCTAAATGGAAAACCTATTTTAGTACAAGTGGTGGAAGTTAACATATAAAACCTACATTGAAAATGTTCAGTTGGTCCTAGAGTTGAAGAACACTGTCACAAACATGTTAAAAATATTAAAAATTACATTTAAAATTTTGAATAAAAACATTACAACACAACAGGGTATTATTTAAAATACAAACACAACAAAAATCTAAAAATTATAACCTACACAACAACTGCAACTTCATGTTAAAGATAGAAAAGAAGAATTATTCTTCTTTTTTGATGACATATTTCTGACTTCTGTCAATATCCGGGTGTCATATGCAACGAGGTTATAATTTTCACGTTAGAACCTCATGGATATGGAAAGAAAGAGCCCCAGGAAACACAATCAGCAGGGAAATGGAGTCTTTTCTCAAGTACAGGTAGGCAATCTATGTATGTTATGATAAGTTCCCTACATTCTCCAGTTTGTTACATCTTGTCAAGTCTTGTTGAAGTAGAAATGAATAAATACAACTTAAGTTTTCAACATCTTTCTTACAGTTCATAGAAGAACTGCAGTTATGGATGTAGCACATTTCTATGAAGTTTCTCTTAAATTGGTTGTCAACCCTCTTTAGTACTTGCACATTTTCATAGTTAGCAATGTGTCCAGTATTCTTAATATGTTGGCTAAAGGCTGTGCAGGTGGGTTTCCTCACTACATCACTCTTGTGCAAAGCTAGTCTTTTTGAAAGTTTCTGGCTGGTTTGACCGACATACACTTCTGAACAGGAACCACATGGAATAGAATACACTACATTGAAGTTATCCAGTTTTTTAACTCTTTCTGTCAGGTGAGTAAAGTATGTTCCTAATCTTTTGTACACTGAATTTGCTATCACTATGTTGAACTGTCTGAAAAGGTTTGTGATCTGTGGAGATAAACCTCTGATGTAAGGTAATCTCCCATAGAAAACTTCTACTGTTTCTCCTTCTAATGTTTGTCTTTGGTGTGTTCTCACTGTTGGCATATCTTGGAATAGCAGTGAGAACACACCAAAGACAAACATTAGAAGGAGAAACAGTAGAAGTTTTCTATGGGAGATTACCTTACATCAGAGGTTTATCTCCACAGATCACAAACCTTTTCAGACAGTTCAACATAGTGATAGCAAATTCAGTGTACAAAAGATTAGGAACATACTTTACTCACCTGACAGAAAGAGTTAAAAAACTGGATAACTTCAATGTAGTGTATTCTATTCCATGTGGTTCCTGTTCAGAAGTGTATGTCGGTCAAACCAGCCAGAAACTTTCAAAAAGACTAGCTTTGCACAAGAGTGATGTAGTGAGGAAACCCACCTGCACAGCCTTTAGCCAACATATTAAGAATACTGGACACATTGCTAACTATGAAAATGTGCAAGTACTAAAGAGGGTTGACAACCAATTTAAGAGAAACTTCATAGAAATGTGCTACATCCATAACTGCAGTTCTTCTATGAACTGTAAGAAAGATGTTGAAAACTTAAGTTGTATTTATTCATTTCTACTTCAACAAGACTTGACAAGATGTAACAAACTGGAGAATGTAGGGAACTTATCATAACATACATAGATTGCCTACCTGTACTTGAGAAAAGACTCCATTTCCCTGCTGATTGTGTTTCCTGGGGCTCTTTCTTTCCATATCCATGAGGTTCTAACGTGAAAATTATAACCTCGTTGCATATGACACCCGGATATTGACAGAAGTCAGAAATATGTCATCAAAAAAGAAGAATAATTCTTCTTTTCTATCTTTAACATGAAGTTGCAGTTGTTGTGTAGGTTATAATTTTTAGATTTTTGTTGTGTTTGTATTTTAAATAATACCCTGTTGTGTTGTAATGTTTTTATTCAAAATTTTAAATGTAATTTTTAATATTTTTAACATGTTTGTGACAGTGTTCTTCAACTCTAGGACCAACTGAACATTTTCAATGTAGGTTTTATATGTTAACTTCCACCACTTGTACTAAAATAGGTTTTCCATTTAGGTGCTGATGAAGGTGACAACATATCACCGAAAATTTCACATATAGAATAAAGTTCTACACCAAACTGGCTTATACCATCTCTAGCTGATCCTTGTTTTGACGCTTTCCCGAAAGTTATCCTCCAAAGAATTGTATTCTTAGCGTCGTTATACAAACTCTATTTATATATATATATATATATATATATATATATATATATATATATATATATATATATATATATATATATATATATATATTGTATAAGTAACTTGTTCGTGCATCAGTCAGGCACATTATTTTATTGCCATATTTCACAGGCTTATTAGGCATATAAATAGGCATATAAAAGAATACACTACACTGATTTTAACTATAGAAACGTAAATACTGACATGCGGTACTGGATACCGCAAGAAAACTTTATATCAACGTAGCTCAAAGACTAAACGTGTACTAAAATTGCAGCAGTTGAGAGCAGGTACAATTAAACCCCACTTGAAGGTACACAGATGGTGTTCTAAGAATCTTTTATAAAACACGTTTTACAATAAAATATATTTTCGGCTCGATATGGCATACCGCATGTCAGTGGTTAAGGGTTAATATTCGATAATCATCGCATTGTGAGGAATTCAATTTTTTTGGTTACTCTACAAAATGTTGATTTTAATTAGTCTGTTGGTATTTTATCTGTGTCATATATCTCATTGAATAGTGCTGTTGTCTAGGTTTTTACTATCGTTATCTGCAATTAGTTTTAGTATTTCGACATTGATATTGTCTTTACCGGTGGCTTTTTCATTTTTGTGAGATTTCACTGCGTAAATCACTTCTTCTTTGGTTATTTCTGGTCGTTTTTCATTTATTCGATTATCTGTGGGTGGCGAAGAACAAGGCTAGCGTCGTCAAAAAGAGTTTGTATCTGTTCTTTCCATCTCTCTAGTTTGTCTTCTGTACCCATAATTATTTCGTTATTATCATTTTTAATATTGTTGCTTGTGTCTTTTCGGGTCTACCTGTCATTTCCTTTACTTTTTTATGAATGTTAAAGCTGTCGTATTTTTCCTAAAATTGTTCAATTTCTAGGCATTTTGTTATCCAGTTTTCTTTCGCGTCCTCTCACTTTTTTCTAATGGTTTTATTGATTCGCTTGTATTCTATTGGTCTTGACTTATGTTTTCTTCTTATGTTCATAAGGTCCATGATCTCTTGCGTTATCCATTCTTGTTTTTTGTTATGTTTTATGAACCCGATGGGTGCTTCGTGTATCTTTATTATTTTTGTTTTTAGAGCAGTCCATGTTATTTCAATGTCTATCTGTACCAAGTTTTCGATCATTTTTATTTCTTCCTCAAACTTGACACTTATTTCCTTTTTCTGGTCAGAGTTCTTTAGTTGTGAAATGTCAATTTTTCTTGTCACTGTTTTCTTTTTGACTTTTAGAAATCTTTTTAATCTATAATCCATTATAACTGGATTGTGATCGCTATGTATATCAGCTCCAGGGTTTATTTTCGTAGATTGTATATACGTCTTAAAGGTGTTTTTAAGCAAAATGAGGTCAATTTGATTTCTAACAATTCTGTCTACAGGTGATTCCATGTGTATAGCCTTCTAGGATGTTGTTTGAAGAAGGTACTGGCTATTAACAGATTGTTTTCTACGGAAAATTGTACAAGTCTATCTCCTCTATTATTCCTGATACCTAGACCGTATCCTCCTATGTGGTCTCCTTTAGCACCACGACCAATTTTAGCGTTAAAGTCACCCATGATCATCCTTATCTCACCTCTTTTTGTCAGTCGTATTATTTCATCTATGTTGTTTTAACATTTTTCGATTTCTTTGCCTTGTCACTTGTTGGAGCATAGACCTGAATAATATTTAGTTTTTTTGTGAGGAGGGATGAAGTCTGTAACTGATTGAGCAATGTTGTTCAACATTAATATGGCAGTTTAAGATTGATGTTCTGGGTCGGTTCCACCTGAATAATATATGTATCTATGTTTTGTTTTTTGTACTCCTGAACCAGGAAATCTTACTTCACTCATTCCCAAGATGTCTATTTTCAGTCTTACCATCTCGTCTTCAGTCTTTGCCAGTTTCCCGGACATAAATAAACGGTGTACGTTTCAGGTGGTAATGCGTACTATTTTATGCATAACTGTTTTATATCTAATCCAAATTAAGGTTTATTAGGAACATCACGTAAATCCGAACTTGTTTCTGCAGCTCCCCTTTCTGCTTGATGTTCCATCCAGGTGTAGAAAACTGGCTTTTTAATATCCACGTCAGTTTTACAAAAACAATAAAAAGACAACTGCTGGGAGTAAAATGCATCTTGAATAAGCACTTTCTGTAAGACTGATGAACCTGATGATGGCCAGAACAGTAGGAAACAGTACGTTTCGATTTTTTGTTTATTAGTACTCTTGTTGGACTAGTATTTTATGTACAACTAGAGAAGCTTTTAATTTGTCTATTTGAGTTCTATTTTCCCATTTAATCCTTACTGAACAAAGAACATAAGACGCACTATACTTATATTAAATTAAAACCGACTAATAAAAAAATAAAAATTATGTTTGCACTTACAGCCTTTTGTGCACCTGTTTTCGTTTATTTAGGTAAAATGTCTTTCCAGGATAAAAATTTTGAATATAGCTTTTTAATCATGTATCTGGCATTGTTTATATTCCGAGATTTATATTATTTTATTATACGATACTAAAGCATCTCTACTTAATAGTAACTTTCAATTTTACTTCACTTTGTTCATTTCCAATTTTATTCTTGTTTATTATTTCTGTTTCATATTACTACACGACTTTCTGCTAAAATTATCGAGTTTAATAGATATATTTTGGTGAACTTTACCTCAAATTTTGAAAGATATTACTTGTTATCTGCAGACATATCGTATGTATATAAAAATATGGCACAAAAGTATTACTTTAACGTTAAAGCGAAATACAGCATGGGAGTTAAACTTCTTAATATGCCTGACATTAGAATATAGAGATAAAGAGAGTTTGCGTTGAGAGTCTGCCGTAGGGTATGCAGGAAACTCGATTTCCCTAATAATATATGTACTAAGCTTATATTCTCGTGCAGATAAATGAGGAAAATATAAAATATGCTTTGATAAGGAAGAATTTTTAAATTTAAATTCGTTTGTTCACGAAGTATATTATAGAAAAATTAATTTTTTGTTAGATTTCAATTTTATAACAAAATGCCATGGAAATATAAGTTCCAAAATACTATTTTTTGCTTTGTATGATGTAGATTTTACTAATGTTGTTAATTTAAGATATTTTTTTACGTTATCTTACGTTTTATGCTTCATACAAAATGTGTTTTATGTGTTATAATTTATGCGTATATTTAGTTCATAAAGAGTTCTGATCATCAGTCCTATTTAGGTATTCATACAATACATCGTAGAAGTATACTTCTTGTAAATAGGGACAAGTCACTTCTATGAACCTATTCTTCCTATCAAAGTTTGGGTTGCACTTTCTGAGCTGGTTGAATTTTCGCGTTTGCCTAAATTGGCTTTCTTGTTATAACAATATTCATTTGCCTAATTGTTTGCCTAATCATACGATAAATTAGCATTTTATATTTAATCTTATCTGCTACTTTATTGTCGTATGTATTTCTTATATTTTACCTTAGAATCTAATAACTCTTCTTTTTCTTCTTTCATCTTCTATCGGGTCTTTGTTACCTAAACCTTTCTTTCACACATACAGTCCTTCCATTTTTTTTTTCAGTTTTTCTCTACTTTTCCTTCTATCAATTTTTAACAGCTCTATCCTTCGTCCCATATAGTTTTCATTTCTGGTCAAGTCGTTCTCTGTCTCTTCTAGTCTTACCCAACATCCACCGTAACATTTTCAGTTCAGCTACCTCCATCTTTTTTCCTGAATCTTTTTTACAGACCACATTTCACCGCCATACATTAACGCAAATCTCATTACATTCTTGTATACCTTTCCTGTCAGCTCTTCCCGATTTTTTTATCACTAAATACCCCGGTCATTCACTTTTAGTTAAACCAATCAGCCTGTATCCTCTGGGTAATTTCTAAATCCACTACGTCATTTTTCGTTATGTAGGAGCCAAGGTATTTAAATTTTTCTACTATGCCTAGTTTTTTCCAAGCAATTTTATATCCCCAACCTAACACCTATATATTCTCCCTCCTAATATGTTCATTTTCAACCTTCTAATCTTAGGTGGTCCTTATTCAATATCCCTTCTCTAAACCTTAAACATATTTTAACACTCCTCTACTAAAACGATATTATCAGCAAAGAGCATTGACCAAGGAGCCCACTACCTTAATTTTTCTGTCAGTACATCCATAACAAGAATAAATAAGTATTGACTCAGTGAAGAGCCTTGATGCAAACCAGCCGTCACTGTAAAACTATCTGTCAATCCGACACAAGTCCTTAATTTGGTGTACGCTCCGTTATACATATCCTTCATGAGCCTAACATACATACCTCTTGTCTAGGGATTTTTTTATCTTTTCGTTCTATTTCTCAACCTTCTCTATCTTCATCTTTTAAATATGCCTATCTTCTAGAGATGTTGGCGGCCACATTGACCCATCTTATTTTATTTACAGCAGCTCAATATAGATCAGTTTAGGTTAAACCAGTCCATTTCCCAAGATTGGCCAGTATATACGTCTACGTCCAAGGCCGCCTCTCTTACCCTCCATCTTGCCCTGTAGAATCAACTGTAGAAGGTATTTATCATTATACATGATGTGGCCAAAGTAAGCCAATTTTTTAGTTTTTATCGTGTTATACCTTCTTTTTATATCCTACTTATTATTTATCATATAATATCAATCCCTCTCTCGAATAGAGCCTTTCAAACCTCCACAGATATTCTATCCGGTCCTACTGCCTTACCATTCTTTATTCTAGTTAACGTCTCGACAACCTTATCCCTTGGTTTTTCTGGTATTATATTCTTATTTGAGATCCCGTATCCTCTGTCTTTCCTCTTATGTTTTTCATTTATCAACTTTCCAAAGTACTTATACGATCTTTGCTTTATCTAAACATTGGGTCTTAACACTCTTCCATCTGCACACTTCTACCACCCGTGGGTCAAGTCCATTGATGATTTCTTCCTTGTTTTAGTATTGCTGTGTAACCTTTTCATCCCTTCGGGTGTTTTCAACTTTTCATACAGTTGTGCAGACTGTCACTCTTTAGCAGTAGCTACAGCACGCTTTGATTCCTTCTTCACTACCGTGTATATATCTTTGTCTTACTCTCTTTTAGACCTGTCATACCTCTTTATAGCCTCTTTCTTTATAGCCTCTTTGTTATCTCTATTCCTCTATTGAACTTTATCTTTTCGCCACTAAGTTACTTTTTCTTAAGGATGCCGTTTACCGGATGTTTTTCCTAGCAGTTTAATTCTTACTCGCATCACAATTTAACTATTGGCTTCCCACCAGTTATTGATCGTATCTTTTTCCTTGAGCTCTTCTAGCGCTCTACTCTTGCCAAATCTTTATCCTTTAACTTTCACCACTTTACTTTCTGGTGTCCTACTTGCTTTTCTTTCCGTCTTACTGGTTGATGTTGACTAGTACACACTCACCCTTTATCACTTTACAGTTCGTGCACTTCAATCACTTTGTCACGTACACTTCGAAGGCTTCGATTTTACTTTTATCGATTGTTATCTTTCTTTACAGTCCATCTTTCAGCTACGTATATAGCAATGGGAAAAATAAGAGCATTAACCAATCGGAACTTACTCTTGCTTGCTATTTTTTGTTCTTTTTATCTGTTGCTCTTCAGACCATTGCTAGTCTGCGCTTGATTTCCAAGGCGATATCGCCATTGTTGATTATACAAGTCAGTCTACTACTTAAAAATTGGCTGTTTAATTATTATTAGCTTACTGTACATTAAATGTAAGCTCTGAAATTCTCAGTTCTATTTTAAAAATTTACTATTGATTTAAAGCAAAACATAGGTGAACTCGAAGGAGTCCTTTGAAGTCGAAAAGTCCGGATTACAAATTTTACTTGGTACTATATCTAAAACATTTATTATTATACATAAATTTCTTGTACAGACCATGATCATCAGAAAAGTCCAAAGTAGTATCAAAAATTAGTTATAATATGAAGTTTTTGCTACAACTTTTGGCTGAAAAAGTTTCACTTTTACACCAAAATCAGAATAATTTTTAGATAAGTCTTTAGTCCGGCAATAATTCCTTATCCGTGAGAAATGTTTGTCATTATAAAAATTGATAGAGGAACACAAAATCAAAAAAGAATACTTTCTAGGTGATGTATTACTTCACAGCGAGCCGGCAAGAGAAAATAGAATGATGAATTTGCATCTTACAATTTGGAGAAGTAATAAACCATTTTATCATAGATATCAATTAAGAAAATGCTTAAATGTAACAAAAAATTACAAGTCGTTATGACGAGTAGCTCAGTACAAAATTTAATGTCAATACTGTGGCGACAGTATCGATACACGGCTCGATGACTCCACTGTTTAATACCTGCGAAAAATAAAATATAATTAATGTCATAAAATTGAAACAACAATTAAGATGTCTTAATACACACAAGATGAAGATAAAGAACTGCCAATAGACTAACACCGTAGCAGAAGTGATTGGTCTTTGGTCAACACCCTAGGGTCAGTGAAGTCATGGCTATTTTTTCAACTGCATCTGTGACTCCTGTTTTTCTTCTTATTTCTAGGTTTGGTACTTTATGTCTGATGGTAATACCTAATATTGATCTTTCCATAGCGCGTTGTGTAACTCTTATTTTATCTATTGTTCTTTTTGTCAGAGTCAGTGTTTCTGCACCATATGTAAGAACCGGTAAAACGCACTGGTTAAAAACCTTTCTTTTTAGACAAACGGGGATACTAGACTTGAAAATGTTATTCAATCTACCAAAGGCAGCCCATGTGAGACCTATCCTTATTTGTATTTTAGTTGTCTGATTATTTCGGCCTAAGCGAATCTCATGGTCTAGATATTTGTAAGCTATTTCTTATCGATGATATGGCTCTCAATCAGAATTTTACCGCTGACTACAAGGTTGGTCATAAATTTTGTCTTTGAGGTGTTAATTTTAAGACCAATTGTTTTTGACACTTTATAGAGCGTGTGCAGCATTTTTGTAACTTTATCAACTCTATCAGATATTAAAACGATGTCATCGGCAAATCTTAGGTGCTTCAGATCTCTCCCATTTATTATATTCCCATATTATGCACTTGTTCCATTTGCTTGAACACATATTCAAGAATAGCTGTAAACAATTAAACAATAAAGACAGGGAGATAGTATCACCCTATCTAATTTAACTACATTCTATTCGAAACTTCTGGGTATCTTCATCAAGGCGGACAGAAGCTGTACCAGTTTCGTAAATACTTTTAATCAAGGCAATATATCGGTAGTCAAGCGACAGTCAGCCAATGCTCGAACCATTGGATATATCTAATACAATAAAAATCCGTCTTTTTCCTGAATAAATATTTTTAGATGTGTGAAAAAACAAAACAAAACATGTATATCTAGATCTTTATGTAATTAAAAAGTTATAAATTATTCAAAGTCAAAATAATCGCTCCGGTCTTTTCACTGTTAAACTTTAACAACTTACATCAAACGTTCACTACCACTACGTTTGGTGTGAATAAAAGTGAAATTCATTAAATTTTTCTAGCGCAGCTAAAATTATTTAGGTTAAAATTCGTAAAAAGAGAATGGGAAAAATTAAAATAACCCGTTTTTATGTGCGATGCTCATTGTATTTGACAATACATGGTCCCAACTCTAATTTAATAATGCATGATAAAACCTTTCTATTCATTCCAAAGTAACAAGCATAATTGTGGAATTCACATACCGAAAATTTTTATAAAATACGTTAATATAGAAGAACCGAGTATAACGTAATGAGTTTGTTAGAATTATTAATAAATTACAGTATATTTTAATCTTTATATATATATATATATATATATATATATATATATATATATATATATATATATATACAGTGCTAGTCAAAAGTCTGTTCCGCCCCTAGTACCTTTTGAACGGTTTTTGTTAAAAAATATATTATAATAAGCTCAGATACTCAAAAATGTAATAGTGAAATTTGGAGAGAGGTAATAAACAGACGTAGGCTTCTCTACTAGTTATTACAGGTGACGTAATAGTGACAGATGACGTTACAGCGCCACTGTGACAGATAATTTTAAATGAGACCTTATCGCAAGTGATACTTCGTTTTAAAGGTATTGAAAATATTGAAAATAAATATTCAGTCATAATTTTGTTTGCCCAACTTTGTGGTTTCCCCAAATACCTGCCTAAACATTTATTTTTTTTTGGAAATTGAGTGTGTGTTTGGTAAAAGTTGGTGCACACTTTTTAATTTATATGGATAAAATTTGTTTTCAGCCAACACTCGGTGTTTTTTGACTAATTCAGTCTTCTACTTGGGCTGTAGAAGAAGTAGGCTTCACTACCATGTCTAAAATTATGTTAATTTTTTTGTTACTAATTGTTGGTCGACCAGATCGTTTGCCATCTTGAACACTACCTGTTTGTTTAAACTTCAGAAGAAGCTTCCTCAAATAAACTCTTGATGTAAGGCCATCGGGGTACCTCTCATTAAAAAGACGTTCCGCTGCATGGAAATTATTTCCACATTCACCAATTATTATATAACACAGCTGCTACGTACCACTCTACCTTTGTAAAAATTTAAACGTCTCGTTAACAATAATTAAACTAAATATTAACTAAGAACAACTAACTAAAAATGACTTGACTAAACTTGAGTTGACTAAACTAAGCAGAAACCCAAAACTAAATATTCATGTATAAACGCGTTTGCAAACTATAAACAACTAGAAAATTGACAAACGTCAACTTCTTTTACAAATAACCAAAAGCGGACGTTAGAATTTTTATTAATTACATGCCAAACTAGAATTTTAGTATTTACTTAATATTATTATATTAAGTATTCGTCAAAATCATCTTAAATCCAAACAATATTAGTATGATTGAATGGGCATATTAAAATAATTTTAGTTTCGCATTTAATTAACAAATTTCGTTCGCCTCTGGTTAGTTGTCAAAAAAGTTGACGTTGGTGTATAAACAATTAGATTAGAGAATTGAAAAACGTCAACTGTTTGACGAATAACCAGAAGCGGAGGTTTTAATATTTATTAGTTAAATCCGAAACTACAGTTTTAGTATTTATTTAATTTATTTATCAAAATGAGCTTAAACTCAAATAAATTCTTCTTCTTCTTAGGGTGCCTGTCCGTTCCGAACATTGGCGATCATTCTGGCTATGATGATTTTATTGGCTGCTATACGAAAAAGCTGTGTTGAGGTCTTTCTATACCATGCTCTCAAGTTAGCAAGCCAGGATATTCTTCTTCGTTTTGGGGCTCTTTTTCTTTAATTTTACCCTGCAAAATGCATTGGAGTAGCAAATAAAATTAGTATGGTTAAATACGTATTTTCAATACCTTTCAAACGAGGTATCACTTGCCATAAAGTCCTATTTAAAATTATCTGTTATAATAGAGTTGTAACTTCATCTGTCAATATTACGTCACTTGTTATGACTGGTTAAGAAGCCTACGTTTGTTTATTAATTTCCTTTAAATTTCACTATGATAAGTATAACCATTCAAAAGATATGAGGGAGAAACGGAGTTTTGACTAGCACTGTATATATTAATACCTGACTCAATTAATCTAGGGCTTGACATTGAGATGGCGCTATTATAATAAAAGAAACTTGATCTTCTTTGTGTCAAAACGGTCAAAACTGATAAGTCAAAATTTAATCTTAAGCAAAATATTCTTTTCGTGTTATAGAGGTTTTAAAATATGGAGAATCTTAAGTTTGTGTATTGATATAGCATGGAAAAAATGATTCAAGCAATGTAATGGATTGACAACTGTTATTTGGTCACTTATTTATCTAAAACAATAGTTTATTAGTAATAATGGTAAGTTACAGCCCCTTATTCAGACACAAATAACCCTGTGGCCTGTTCAAAAAGTTAAAACGGTTTACACAATAGCAGAGAAGTTAAAGATATGAGAATATCATTTATTTATCATTATGTATGAAGACAAACTGGGTGCCAAATTTACTGACAATTGATTTATAAACATGTTGTCAATACGGAGCTTTTATTTTGCCTGTGTTTTTGAGTTTTTAAAGCAAAAAAGGCTTTAAGTGACATTAATAAATCTGGTAAAAATTACTGGAATAAAAAATTTGAAGTTAAGTGTATCCACCAATTTATCGTAAAATTGGCAGACAAATGAGTCGTGGAAAACGAGCAAATACACAAACGGTTTTTGGTTATTTGATTTATCAATTAGATTGACAGAGGTACAACGTTCATTATAAAATATTATTAAGGAATATAGGTGCGCTAGAAAGAAGAAATGGTCAAAATATAACAAGAGAAAATGCTCGTTTGCTAAGACTGTGCACTGTGTCACAAGTTTACACACACAATCACGCTAAGCGATCAACCCTACCCCTAGGAACATGTGTATACCAAACTAAGTATGGGATCCACATGTCCGAAGATCAAACCGGTCACACTTCACTAGTTGAAGTGGTACCTATCTGACCCCAGGCTTTTCCACCACCCCTCCTCATCGTGTGACTTACGTGAGGAGGCTTATGATCTGAAAGTTACTTGAGGTGCCCTGGGTAATGAGACACCTCCTGTTTTTAATTACTGTGGTTATGCCACCTGACTATAGGGGTAGCCACATCTAGGCTTTTCTCCCTATTTACTTTACTGACTCTATAGATTTTACTCTAACTTCACTTCGGGACTGAAGTCCCTAAAAAAAAAAGAAAAAGAGCGTGTGTTCCGTCCATGAAGCCGACAGCCTGGGCTGTCGACTTCATGTCCGGAAAAAAGTGTGTGCTCGGTCACTCAGCCGCCGATTTGGCAAAAGTAAATTTTGTTCTCCTCGCCGGCTGGGCGCCCGAAGTGTGTCCGGCCACCGAGCCCATGCTTGCCGCACATGATCTCAGTGCTCGGGTGTCGCGAAAAGGATCAGCATTCATTTGATCCGCCTTAAGGGCCTAATCCGCATCAGCGGTATATAGAAGGCCTGACGGGCCTTCTATATAGAAAAATAGGATGAATTTTACGTTAAAACGTTTAATGAATTGAAATTGATTTTTGAAGTTCTGAATTTAAAAGAAAAACAACCGATTTTTTTTTTTTTTTTTTTTTTTTTTTTTTGTTTTTTTTTTTTTTGTTTTTTTTTTTTCTTTTTTTTGTTTTTTTTTTGGGTTTGGGGGTCTTCCTTGGCGTTGGGACTATAAAATGCCAACACAATTCTTACCCTTTTATTCTTACATGCTAATTTGTGTGGGTGTGTTGGGGTGTGCATTGCAGGGTGTATATGGCCTCCACACACCCCGGTGTATATTGTCCTTAACTAAGTACCTTGGCACCTGTATCCTCTCGCCAGAGTCCTAAAAATAGATATTTTTTTGGTGGTTGTTTTTCTGATGACTGCATTCTTTTATTTGACGTCATTGCGACCATCTCATTCTTCATTTATTCGTTGGGGACCCTATATCCGGCTATTTGCTGTTTAGGTCTTCTGTGTACCGTCCTGGTATTTGCGTTGTAGTTAGTCAGCTCTCTTAACATGCTACTTGGGTGGTTGTTTAGTCCGTTGAATAGTTCGTATGCCTTTTTGTCCATTGTGTGAAGGATCCTTGTTTGTCCTGAGTCTCTGTATAAATTTCTCAGAGGTACATATCTCGGTAAGTTCAGGGCATCTCTTATTAGTTGATTTTGTGCTGTTTGTATTTTTTTCCTGTTTGTTTTACAGGTGTGTCCCCACGCAGCAGAGGCATACGAAAGGACTGGCAGGATAATACTATTCGC
This sequence comes from Diabrotica balteata, assembly GCA_918026665.1. Classification (NCBI taxonomy): domain Eukaryota; kingdom Metazoa; phylum Arthropoda; class Insecta; order Coleoptera; family Chrysomelidae; genus Diabrotica; species Diabrotica balteata. Next base: position 110,246,253 of record OU898279.1, on the reverse strand, counting down.
AATCCTGATTTTGGTTTTAAACCTTAGCTTACTTCTTCTACCAATAAGCGTTGAGAGCTGATTTTTCAGCGCTTTGGCTCTATACGTTTGCTGATTTATGTGCTGCGTAAATGTGAGTTTTTTGTCTAGTAACACTCCTAGGTATTTGGCCTCGTTTGTCCATTCTACTGGGGTGTTCCCAATCATTAGTTCTCGGTTCGGTACACTTCTTCTGTGACTAAACATTACAGCCTGTGTTTTATCAGGGTTTAAGGCTATTTTCCATTTGATGCACCATCTTTCGAATCTATTAAGTGCTCTCTGCAGATGATTAGCTGCATGATCTGGATTTCTCCAGCTAACAGCTATTGCTGTGTCGTCGGCGTAAAGACTCAACAGGGAACCTGGTTCTTTTGGCGTGTCGGCCGTATAGATGGTATACAGGTAAGGCGACAGAACAGCTCCCTGAGGCACACCTGCTTCCAGGGTCCCGACTTCGGACAGAGTTGCCCCCGTTCGAATCCTGAACCTTCTGTTGGCTAGGTATGATCCAAGGAGGCATGTCATCGCCTCGCTGTATCCCATAGAGTTCATTTTGTAAATGAGTCCGTCATGCCAGACCCTGTCAAATGCTTTACTGACGTCCAGAAATGCTGTTGCCGTATACATTTTTTCGTTATAGCCTTTTGTTGTAAATTCAGTAAAACGTAGAACTTGTAGTTCGCATGAATGTTCGCTTCTGAATCCAAATTGAGCTTCTGGTATGATGCCTAGTGCTTCCGATTCGTCGTTGAGTCTTTTTAATATAACTCTTTTCGCTATCTTGCTTATTGATGATAGTAGGCTGATAGGTCTGTAATTTTGCGGAAAAATGCCATCCTTCCCTGGTTTTTTAATCATGATAATTTGTGCCTCCTTCCATCTATCTGGAAAATATCTTAGTTTGAGCATGTTGTTTACAATGTTCGTTATGTAGACAGTAGCTTTGTTGGGTAGATTTTTTAGTGCCCTGTTTGTGATGTTGTCAGGTCCTGGGGCTTTTTTGGCGTTTGTTAGTTTTATTAGCTCTTTTATTTCTTCGGGAGATGAATGTGTTATTCCTACACTGCCCTTTCTTCTCTGACTTTAGTCTTCTGGCTGTTCTTTCTACCTCTTCTTCAAAGTCTATGTCTTCATTGGGATTTTCGTTATTTCTACATGCCCTTTCTAGTTCGTCCTTTAGGACTTCAGCTTTGTCTATTTCCGTGTGGACAATCCCGTTTACTCCATGTAAGGGAGGTATGGGTTTCTTGTCCTGTCGGAGGATTTTCGATAATTTCCAGAAGGCGGATTTGTTAGGGTCTAATTCTTGGATATAGTTGTCCCAGCTTTCATTTCTGTGATTTCGTAGTTGTCTTTTAACTTCCCTGTCTAGCTCATTTGCAATCCTTTTATCTTCTAATGTTCTAGTACGATAGGCTCTTCTTCTTTTTCTGTTTTTTTCTTTAATTAAGTCTTGTAGATCCTGACTTATATCTCCGAATCTTCCTTTTTGTCTTGTGATTGTTTCGGTTTTGGAGCTGGCATCGATAGCATTAATTATAGTTTCTTCTAGTTTGGTTACGCTGTCTTCTAGTTCTGTGATGTTGTTTATTGTTGGAATGTTACCGATGTTTTCGCTCACAATTCTTCTAAAGTTTGGCCAACTTGTTATCTTTCTTTTGTGGGGCTGCGAATAGTTTAGTTCTATTGCGCCCAGGGTCAAAACGATTAGATTGTGCGTCGAATCGCCTTCGTTTAGAGAGCGTATCTCGTATTGTTGACCCACGTTGTGTAGGATTGCAATGTCTAGATGTGTAGGGAGTTGTCCGTGAAAACAGGTCGGTTCTGTTGGTCCGATCACGTAGGTGTTTGGTCTATTTTCGAGATGGCTGCAAAGTCGTCTCCCATTATTGTTGGTCGCTCTATCGAACCAGTTGGGAGATCTCGCATTAAGGTCTCCTATGATTACCGTGGGCTCTTCTGTGTCGAGGATTAGGCTCAAATCTTCATCGAATATCGGTTCGTTAGGTCTGACATAAGCTGACACTATTTTTAGTGTTTCGTTGTTGGCCTTTAGTCTTACTAGCGTGGCTTCCATTGTGACCAGTCCACCTGGTGTTGGGATGTGTTCATGTTCTATGCCTTTTTTAACTAGTATGGCTGTTCCTCCTGATCTTGCTCTATGGTCAGTTCTATAGATATCGTAGCCTGGAAATTTGGTTTTCTTCCTTTCCACTAGTTTCGTTTCTTGAAGGGCTACGATATCGAGCTCTAATCTATTTATCATTTCGTCCAAAAGGTTGAGTTTTTGGAAAATTCCACCGGAATTCCAGGACCCTATGCGTAGATCTTCCGTATGGTTCGCTAACATTGTCGATTTATTTCACCGAATGCAGTCATCATTTTTGTGGCCCTATCCATCACGGACATCATCTCCATCATTTTCTTATTGTATTCCGTCTGGAATGTGGCAATGAGTGCGGCTGCGTCTTGCATCGTTGGGGCCGCTTGTTCTGGGGTTTTCTTGGCTGCTTGTGCGTAGCTGAAACCCGTGGTTGTTGTTGTTGGGTTGAGTGGTCTGCCCGCCGGTTTTACGGGGGCAGGGGTCTTCTTTTTAGGAGCTTTTGAGCATCCTCTGTAATTGGCCGTATGCGCCTGTTCGCAGTTGGCGCATTTTGGAGCCGTTTCTTTGCTTTTTCCGCACTCATTGCTGAGATGGTTTTCACCACACCTTACACATCTGGAGTCGCAGTGGCAAGCCTTTGAACTGTGGTAATAACCCTGGCAGTTGAAACACTGTAGGGTATCTTTTGTGGTCTTGATTTCGTCTTCGAAACGAATCTTCATGTAGCACAAGTTTGTTATTTTGCGTATTTTTTGTATGTCATCCTCTTTGAGGGTGATCATAAAGAAAGGCAGTATTGGTTTTCCCTCTTTTTTAGAGTACATGTTACTGACTCTAGTTACGTCGACATCTTTATTTCTTAATTCATTAAGAATAAGTTCGGTGCTTGTGCTCGCCGCTAGCCCTTTTAGGATTACCCTCTTTAATTTGTCGCTGTCTATCGGGTAGGCAACGTACTCTACCTTCGGGGTGTGTTCTTCAAGTATTTTGACTACTCCTAGGTAATCTTCCCTAGTTTTGGTGTTAATGACAATAGATCTGCCAGATCTGGCAAACTTATTGTCAGAAACGATACCTTTCTTTGCTGCTTTTTGAAGGATCGCTTGATGTTCTGCGACCGTCTTTAAGATGATCGCAGGAGGTTTAGGTCTCTTAACGTTAACCTCTGCAGGTATCTGAGGGTCAACGACGTTTTCTTTATCAACTTGAGGTTCTTTCGGTACCTCCAAGTTTTTCTGGGCTTTTTTCTGCTCACTTCTTTTTTGTATTTCTTTAGCAGCTTTTGTGAGCGCTTCATCTTTTCTTTCGTTGATTTTCTGAGTTTGTTTCTCAACAATACTCAGTGCCTTTTTCGGTTTCTCGCTACTGTTGACTGATTTCTCAGTAGCGGTGCCTTTTGTTTTTTCCTTTTTTTGGACTTTTGTCCATCCTGCTTCGCTTTTTTCTTTTTCTTGTATTACCTTCTGTTCTTTTGGCTTTCCTCCGCAACCAGACGTAGAAGGGGCGGCGATTCCCATCCAGGGTGGGCTTCCTGGTCTGGTTATTTCCCAGATGACTTCGTCTCTTCTCTTTTCTTCTAGCTCTTTCCTTTCATTTCTTTCGGTCAGAGCCATTATATGGCCGACCAGCTTCTTGATTTCTTCGTCCTTTGCCTTGTTTTCTTTCCGTAACTCAGTCATCTGAGTTAGGAGGTCTTGTATTTGGGCATTTGCTTGTTTTTCCCTTTGACGGCTCTCTTCTTTGAGCAGTCTGATCTGTTCGGTCAGTAGATCTACCGACTTATAGAGCTCATTTTCGTCTTTTTCCTTTGTTCTTTTTCTTTCTTCCTCGTCTTCTGAGGAGTCTGCGGTTGGCCTTTGCCGTTTTTTCTTCCTACCTACCTCCGGCTCGGCATTAGTTGCGGTGGAGATGATGTCCACTATGGGGGCTATTTCATCGTTTGTTGGGGCGGGGCTACAATCGACTCGGTGGCCGGGCTCAGCTCTTCGTCGAGGGTAACTTCCATGGTGATCGAGACGCTGTCGTCTGTTTCCACCTCGCTTTCGTCCTCTTCGGCATCTTCTTCGTCCGGGATGAACGATTCGTCGTCTGAAGTCTCTACGATTAACGCGGATTCGGGTTTTAAATTTGAAGTAAATTCATTATATAATTTAATTGCAGATGTAACTGACGGGGTGGGTGACTTGGAATTGTCATCATCATCTTTTTCTTGTGATGTCACCTGCGTGACATCACTTTTTTGGGGAGAGGGATCACTCATAATGCCGTAAGGCAGTGAACATAAGTGTTCAAAAGACTATATTGAGTTTGCTACTCTGAAGACTCTGTTTTTGTCTTTCCTGGCCGCTGCCTGACGGTTTTCCTGGGTGTCGTCCCAGCAACCTCTCGGTAGTTCTCTCCCTGATTTCTCAGGGAGGGATCCTCTTCAAGTTTCTCTCACCTCAGAGGCAGGGGCCGTTTCTGTCCGACCTAGATTTCAAAACTAGGCCTTACAGTGTCATACCTGTCGACCCACTGAGATGAACCCGTATTTTTCGCTGACACGAAGCTATTAAAAGCCTCCGCGAGGAGCCTATAAAGGCAACCCCTCGGCGGTTTAACTTAAAAATAGCCCCGCATCCGCTTTTCACTTTGTTGAAGGACAAAGGCCTGTGCAAACTGGGTGTCTTACTCACCCGGAGCTAACAAGCTCCGTTGCGTTCAGGTCGATTGCCCCCACCAAAGCACGCTTCGCCGCTCGTCGCTACGCTCTTCGCTGCACGTCTGTACTGTTGAACCGCTTCGGACGCGACTCTACTGATGTCACAAGTTTATCGTAACTGTTAAAAAAAGATGCAGTAGGCGGTACAGTAGATTAGCGCGAGGCTTTCGACTATGTTTTCTGTATTGTTAAAATTTAATTAATATTTTTAAAATTAATTAAAGTAATTTTATTATTTATTTATCAATTATTTTGTAAATAAATTTAATATATTAAATAAATTATTACGCTTGCTCCTAACGCCACTTGCTAACGTATTAACAAAGTATACGTTGTTTACTTCTGACAGACCTTTTACATTCAGGAAAAATATTGGACAAATAATAAAATGTAAATAATAAATATTATGAAATATTTTTTAAAATTTTTTACTTTTTATTTAATGTCTGTGATTTTTAGTTATTTTCATGCCGTTTTGATTTAAACCTGCTTAAAATAAATATATGATGACTAGAAACGAATTTGTCGATAGTAGTGAATCGATGTGAAGAGCCCGTAACGTCTTATCGTGGTGAAAGTTCCGTGACGCTCACCTCATCGTTTTACTATAAAGAAAAACTAATACAACGCCAATATATAAGCAATAAAAAGTTTATGAACTGCACGTTCTTACCCAACATATTTTTTAAATTTGCTATCACTAGCTACTGGCTATTTGTAGATTTCTAAATAAAATAAATAAATATTTAAAAAAAAGCTTGTTTCTTTCACTTTTCAACAATGTTTGTTACATAATATAATAACGAATACTAAATTTAATAATTAAAGACAATTTATTTAAAGTGTATACACACTTTGAACAATTTCTAGATTACAATTTATTAATTATACTAAATGCTCAAAATCCTATTTATTTGTGTATTGACCATGATTACCTATGTGTGAAAGCTTAAAATATAATTGTTGATCATATCTGTCAGCAACAACTTACATTTCACGACGTATTATGCGATATTTTCAATCATGATAGTTTGATAGAAGATAAGATACAACCGTGGGGAAGTAGGCAGGACTGTAGACTACCTCGAAGCTTCATAGTATGTTGTTAGTATTTTTAAAGATTTCTTTATAGATTTTTATTTAATTTAAAAAGTTAATATGTTGTACTCTCCTCGTTGCTTAAATGGACTCTTAGAATAATTTACTGTAAAAATCATACGTAATATGTGCTGATTTAGAATTCTCTTTTAAACTAAAAATTCAACTTAAAATGAGTTACTTATAAATCTTTTTGTGTCACTTTAATAAAACAGTCGAACTGATAATTATTATAAAGTCCGACATTGTAGTTACGACAGATTTTAACAGATGATTCAATATTCAATATGATCAGTATAGAAGCTTCGCTTTAAAAATCAAATAACGTTAAGTAGGGTTATCTTACCGACCACTCAATCATACCTCTTTTACCAATTAATCTCTGAAGGAAAATCTTAAGTATTACCTTAAGTTAGTATTATGATATAGGGAAACACCATATTGTAGAAAATATACATTTAGGTTTAAAAATCATTATCATATTCTTTGCCTATATGCACTTGTGAAGTTGGATTCTCTAATTATATTTTTGTGTAAGTTTTATCTTATCATACCAATATCCATTCCCTTTATTGGCATGTCGTGAATAAGCGTCTTCTCCAGGATCTTGTTTGGTTTTCCTTTTCTACTTCTCCCAATAACTTGCAAATTAGCAATTTATCATATCAGATGATTAAGATAATGCTATTGAACATGTCAGAACACTCTTAACCTTGGCTATCTGTTTTGACATTAATTGTTGTCACTTCTAGACTTTTCATAATATACTCATTTTTTATCCTTTTTATTATTTCTCTTTATTTTTAACTTTCAAAAATTCAGTATTATGAATCATTGTTAGTCTTATGGCAGTTTTGTAGTATTTTCTATTGTAAACCTTTTTCCATTAAGAGCTTATTTCCACTGATACCGTTACATACGATACATTATCAGCATACGTCAGGAACCAGAAAATGTTACCCTGTTATTTCCGTATTATTTAAGCGAACTATAATGATAATAGATAAAAATAGAACAAAGCCCTGATAGCCCCCTTTTCAAATAAAATTTCACAGTTCCTTATTCTTTTTTGTTCTTAAGGTGTTTTCTCCATTACTGACGGTTGGCTATAACTACATCAAATTGCTCTCTATCTTGAGCTGTTCTTAGTATCGAGTGTGTGTCCATGCATGTCAAGTCTCTTACATTCTTCAACCAGGAGCATTTTTTTTCTGGACCCCTTCTTCCTTCCACCTTCCCTTCCATTATAAGTCGTAGTAAGTTGTATTTTTTACTTCTGTAAATATGTCCTAGATAACTTGTTTTTCTATTTTTAACAATATTTAGGAGTTCTCTCTCAGTACCCATTCTTCTTAGCACCTCGTTGTTGGTTACGTGCTTTGTCCAAGAGATCTTCAGCATTCTTCAAAAAACCCACATCTCAAAGGCTTCTATAAGCCTCACACTTTTAATTTCAAGAGTACATTACTATTTAAACAGAATGTAGTTTTATTACTGAATATTAGAAAATCTAAAACATTATTTTGCATCATTATTACTTGAAAAAATATTAAGATGATTTCAATCCTTTCTGTGGTGGTGTGTAGCATTACTATTTTTAAAACCCAAAATAAAAAGTAGTCCAAGAACTACCTTTTATCGTATCAATCGCAGGCTCTTCTTACTACCTACTGGAGGAAAGACCTCCAGTAATCTTAATAGGTGAGTAGTTCAAATGTACATGATACATGATATAAATATATAGACAATCAAAAATCCCTTGAGACATCATTCGATCAAACTTTTTATGTAAGATTTTAGTGATGATGTCATACCCTCCTAGGGTGCTGCAGATACAATAGAAAACTAATAATCAAATGTCCCTCTTTCAAACAAAATAGATGTGTTTGGGCGTCGAATATTAGCGAATTCTTGGCGAATTTCATTGTTTTATTTTCGGTACACCACCCTGTATGTATGTGAAAGCTGGCCAGTAACACAAAGAGATAACTCTTTATATATTATATTAGTATTAAAGTAAAGACTATATAAGTATTAAACTAGAAAATTTGGATGTTGGACATCTCTTCAAAAGATAAAACAGGGTTTAATGCTCAAACCGGTAATAAGTGTCTAAATCCTGGAATGAAGAATGAAAGGAAGAAACAGGAGGAAAGTTTTTTGAACTGGAATAAACTAAATTTCGAGAGTTGTTTAAAAATTAATTTTAATGTAGAATTAAGTTTTTTTACATAGTTTCTATTGCATTTTATTGTAAAGTAATTAATGACATACATTATACTTTTTTAACAAGAGCAAAACCAACTCAGTAAGTAATTTTACTTTTTATATACACTGTATATGCGTATATCTAAGTTTTTTCTAATGCAAGTAAGCATTTTATTACATTTGAGCTTTAAAATTTTCTTCATTTTGATTTCAAAGGAATTTTTGCAGCATTTTCTGTTTGAGGTTCGACAAAGTACTTTGATAACATCAATGTTTAAGCGTAAAACAAAATTTATATTTCGTCTATAGCAAATAGAATTTTAGAGATTTACTTTACTCCCGGTTTATGTTGTTTGTTTTTTTAAAATGCAGTAAGTAACTTCTTTCGTAATGTGCTGTTTAAAGTTGAATGTTTGTAGAATATTTATTATACAGAGATATAATTTTCTGTCTGTAGAAAAATAATTTTATTATCGAAATAATACCAAAATACGTTTTTATTCTGTTTAATTCAATTAATAGGAGTTAAGTAGTTTTTTAAAAAATATTTAATTTTATTTATTTATTTTTTAAATAAAATACACTGCTTATGAAGTATGCATGTTTTTTATATCAAATTAAAGCTAATTTTTTTCTTAATCTGACGGTATAAGTATACATAAGGAAAAGTGGTGGAAAATTTGCGTTCCAGCTGTTAAAAACCTGAGGTACCAATGATAAAATCACTGGTTTGACATGTAATCATATGTATATTATTTTCTCAAATATTTTTCTCTAACCTTTTCTAAAAACTCACACAACTGACAATTTAATCCAGTATCGTTGCGCGCTAGCTGTTTTTTATTTTATCTTTGATACCTCGCATTTTTAATAGTTAATAACTTTAATTTTCGACCATTTTTTCTCAGAAAAACATGACTTTAATTTAATATAAAAACCATGCAGTTACGTTATGAGCAGTGTATTTTATTTAAAAAATACAAGAACGAAATAACTTGTTTGTCAAAAATTAGTCACAATTAATTGAACTACAAATATTTGTGGCCACTTTTTGGCTGGCAACCTATTATCAATGTCTTTTCCTAATTTTAAAAGTATCTAAAAATGTGAGTTTGATTAACTACTTTGTGAAAGTATCTTTTTACCTTAACTTTGATTTGGACAAGTTCAAAATTTGGAACCTAATACATTTTTTTATTTTGACTGGGCTAAATCCAAAAGCCAAAAGTCATGCAGAAAGAGCTCGAAAAAAGTAGCAATAATACCCTTATGAATGTCTGTAATGAAGCTGAAGAAGTTACTTTTATACTGGGGAACTAAAATATTGAGCTTTTATCGTAATAATAACGTTTTGCTTTTAAAGGATGTATCCTATTTAGTTCTATTTGCTTTTTGTAATTGTTTTTCTTTTTTCTTGTTCCAAAATCGTCCAGAATTTGTGAGTGTAACAAGTGACATTCATTATTTCCGAAGTCCTTATTTATTTAGTTTGCCCATATGGCTTTTCTAATCTAAATTATGTTAACATTCGCAGATTCAATTCACCATCATTTAGTCTGGATTTAAATCCGATAAAGCACATATAAGATCATCTTCAGAGGCTCATTACATTTTAGAGGCGTTAGTTAATGTATACATAAAACAAATAATAACTGCATGTATTTATTATCATAAAATAATTAGAATACATTTTTGGGTGTATTATATATTTCGTCAAAATATACATAAACACATTTTTCAACAAACAATTTTAATTAATTGTTGACAAAAACAACTACAGTAATTGAATTTTTAATTAAAAATGGAAAGAAAATATTCATTTGTGCTATTAAAAACATCTTTGTAAAATAATAATTTTTTATATCAATATAAGGTTTAATGTTCGAATAATTAAACTTTGACGGTATACAAGGCAACTATCGAACACGGTGATTAATTTAATCTTGCCCAGGTACTTTCAATCAATAGATCATCTTCGATGAGACGGTTTTCCAAGAAGAATACGATCAGTGAAAAGACCATGAAAAAGATGGAACGACAACTTGGTGGGGGCACAATAAAAACAGATAGAGTCAGGGCCAGAGAGAGAAAAAAAAAAGAAAAATATTAAAAGATTCTCAGATTGAACGTTTAGTCTTTGTGCTGTTATGGATGAGGTTTAGTAATGATACTGGTATGAGTAAACTAAAAGCCAGCACAATGTATGTCCAGCATTAACTAAAAAAAGTTAGTATTAACAAAATGAACTAGCCAGTACGTTTACCTGACATCAATCCCATGGAAAATATGTGAAACCTGTTTAGTAGGCAAATCAGATATTTTAATGTAGATCTGGGTAGACTCATGAATGAACTTCGTATAGCTCTTTAGGAGGAATGGCAAAACAAGTTTATTATTTTTCTCTTAAAAAGAAACCAATGCACTTGGAATAACATAAAAAAATGTTGAAGAAGAATAACTTTTAATAAAAGTACGCATTTTAAAAGAATTTGGAAACAAAATTATTACACAGTGTACTTGAAAATAACAGTTATGCAGTAACCTTTATGTGCAAGAATTTTATAAAAGAGGATTAAGATGGATGGGACATACGTGAAACACAGAGATTAAAAAATGTTATGCAAAAGAGGAAAGAGAAGGCCGATAATTAGATGCCAAGACTAAAACAAGATCTAAATAATCTTAGAATTAAAATCTGGACTAGTTGTGCTAGAGTTAGGAAAATATGGAGATATGTGATATAACACGCTTGAGGCCAAGAAGCATGCTGCGATATTATTAGAAAACTAAGTTTACTATAATACCATTGAGTGGTATAACCTTAGAGGAGTTTAAACGCCTAAAATATAGTGGTTGTATTACTAAGCAGTTATTAAAATTAACCTCAAAATCGCTAGAAAGTTGTTTCCATAAATTTAGTATATCCCTGCAACAATAAGCGTTTTAACGTCAGCGATTATAGACAGAGAAAAACTCTTACCCATTTACTTACCAAAAAGGTGTGCTCTAGGATAATTTGGTGTGATATGAGAGAGTTAAAGTACGTCAAGGCAAAAATTAAGAGCTAAGGAAAAATTCTTTTGGGCACATTTTATATCATGTAGTTTACAACTTGTTTCGACTAAAAATGCAGTAAATGTGACACTTTACAAGTTCGAATATAAGTATAAAATCAACACTCCAGACAGTTCCAGTTCTATTTCTATTATAAGCTTTTTAAAATATTTCAATTTTTTCTTTTAAGTTCATTCTGCTCATACTAAACCAATTGCCCCCTAGTGCATATCATCACAAATTCGCAATTTCCCGCTTTTATCTAAGTGATTCGAAATTACTTTTACTTTCCAATATAGAAAACCGCAGCGTCGGCCGCTATTGAGACATTTCTTTAACAACCTTTCAGTGGTACTATGGAGCGGGAATTCCCATTTAAAGTAGGCAAATATTTCGGGTCGCTACAGATCTGAGAAACCAAGGAAAGGATTGGAATTTAATTTCGCGCTGGAGAGTGGAAATATAGATTTCATAGTTCACTAGATGGAAAAAGTATCGAAAGAATTTAAGCTTTTTTCAGTTGCAAGCATTTAATAAACTTTTTATTTCTTTGTTAAATACTATGCTTAAATGAGAAACTCATAGTTTTAATTTAAAACGTTCAATTAAAGGCCTTTTTGTTCATGTCTAAGCGTCAATGTATTGACCGGAAAAATACTTGAAATCCTAAAATGTTCGGTGACATGTATATACATACTAAAAGCAAAAAGCAAAAAAACATACATTATATACAAACATACATTTATAAAAAAAAATGCAAGAATCACAGAATACATATTTTTTCAGGAAAGAAATCGTTAAAACTTTTCACTGGACCTCTTGGTAACTGTTAGTATGATATATGTTCTTATTGGACCTGAATAATATTATTTAGGCATTTTTTAGTGTAGTAGAAAACCAATCTTATCACCTTGAATAAAAATTTTACAAAATAAAATGTTGAAATTGAAATTTAAAAGTGAAAAGAACTACATCAAAGAATTACGAGCAGCTATTCTACCGAAAAAGTACTTCTTCTTGTCCTTTTTCTTTTGGCATCATAACCCTGAATGGGTCTTTGCCTGTCTAGCTATGCCCTTCCTTTCAGATCTCTATTGGTCCCTTCTCCTCCATTGTCTTATATTCATGGTTTTCACGTCGTCTTCCACGTCATCCAACCATCTTGTCCTGGGTCTTTCTTTTTTCCGCCTTCCTACCAGCTTCTATTGTACCATCTTCTTTGTCAGTTTCGGGTCTTCTTGTCACTGAACATGTCCCAGCCATGACAGTCTATGACTATTTCCAAATCTTACAATGTCATACCCTGCATTCAGTTCGTTACCCTCGTCGTTCTTCCTGATTATTTATGTGCCGTCTTCCTCTTGCACCGGGCCATATACTTTTCTCAATATCTTTCTCTCGAATGTCCTTGTTAGGCTTCTTCTTTTTTCGTCATTACCCAGGTTTTACAACCATAGACTACGGGTCTAATTAAAGTCTTGTAAATAGTCATTTTGGTTCTTTTGTCTAATAATTTCGATGTCATCAATCTTTTATTAGCAGAGTATGTACGATTTATCACTAATATATAAAGAAACACTCATAACTCCTTGAGCAACTTAATTCCAATAAAAAAGTGGGAAAATCACTATAAAAATTTACTACAAGATCCAGATTGAAATATATGGGAAAGGAATACAGTATGGAGAGACAAATAAAAAGTAACATTAATACTACTAACAACGAGGTCTGTTCTGCGTTAAATAAACTGAAAAACGAGCGATCCCATGATCTGGCATAGCTGTAGAGTTACTTAAAGCAGGAGGTCCACTCCTAATAAAACGAATACCTTTTATAACGAAATTAGTCAATGCCGCCAATAAATTAAACTACCATCTGAACGGAAAACCGCTCACCAAGTGTCCATCTTTAAAAAGAGTAATCGAAAAGTTCCTAACTGCTACAGAGGATTAAGTGTCCTACCTGCTTTCGGGAGATTGTTTTGAAATATAATAAATGGAAAAATATAAGATGATGTAGGACATCTAATTAGCGAAGACCAAAGTGGATTTACGCCTGGTAGATCTTGCGCTGATAACGTGTTTATACTCCAACAATTAATATAGAAAACAATAGCGGCTAGTACCAAAGTAAATCTAGCCTTCCTTGACCTAGAAAAGGCGTATGATACAGTTCAAAGACTTAAATTATGGCAAGCTCTACTAATCGCTATTAGTCCATACCTTTAAGAAATAATCGCAGAGGTATACAGGGATAACACTACCTACCTAAAAATCGGAAATAGACTATCAGAGCCAATAAAAGTAACTAAAGGACTAGGATAAGGATGTAGTATGTCACCCTTACTGTTTAATTTATATATTAAGGCAGCCCTCCAGGATTGGAAAAACCACTGCCAGGGAATGAGAATCCACATAGGAAATGACGTACTGTTTTTCCTGAACTTTGCGGATGACCAAGTTGTACTAGCTCAAGATTCTTATAATCTAGAATTTATGACAAAGCGTCTACACAGAGAATATGTAAGATGGAGGTAAGTCAGCATAACAAAACAGAATATTCAGTTATCAATTTAGTGCAAGGTTTGAAGCGTTGATAGACGCCGATGTGGAAATCAAACAAGTGGAAAAATTTAAATATTTAGGTGCACTCATTGATAAGAACGGCTTGGGAGAAACCGAAGTTACACACCGAATTAATCTGGGAGGTAAAATTGTAGGATTTCTGAACTCCCTATGGTGGGATCGCAAAATTTGCAAAAGTGACAAAAAATAATATAGCAAACCATGGTTGAATCAGTTTTTTCTTATGGCTCTGAAGTAGGGAAAATTAACGCAGACCTGAAGAAAAGATTGTTGGCAGTTAAAATGGATTATTTGAGAAAAAATGCTAGACCATTAAGGCTGGAAAGGAAGATGAATCTATAAGACATAACATCAATGCTGCAGAAATAGTCATTGACATAATGGAAAGCAGAGGTTTCAAATGGTTTGGAAAACTATTGAGAATGTCTTCCGAACGTTGGCCCCAAAAACTTTACAGATGGAAGCCCCCTGGAAGAAGAAAAGAGGTACACCTGAACGCTCATGGAATGAACGAAGTAGAGAGCGATGGAATCGAGTTATTTAGAGGAAGAGCATGCCTTGGATCGGAAGGATTGGCGAAGGAGAACGGGAATACGGCGATAGCCATCTCCAAAATGTATTGTATTTACAAGGTGGATCCTGTAATATATATAAATGATTGCTTTATTTTTGTGCCCATATATGCAAAGGCATCCACACGCTAAATAGTAGAGTTGTCTATTGCTATATTATTTTCGTTCTCAAGTGTTCTTTTAATGGTCATGTACAGGTCTGTTAGACAGAAAAAGTGCTAAAACATTGTTGTACAAAATTATTTCAGCTGCATTTCCTGTTTGAAACATTTTCTTGTTTCCATCCCTCCCTAACAGGGAGTCTTAGGTAGAAGCTCGGCCCGGGGGTAGGAGTGGCAAACTTATTTTTGTATCTTTTATGGTCCCAAAATTGGCATTCTTGGTAAAATTCAGCTTATTCGTCTCCTTTGTAGAGATTTAGGGATCAAATCTCTGACGACTGGACTAAAAAATTAAAATTTGAATGTGCTGACCTGACAGATAATTTTAGACTAAAAAATTATTAAACTTTGACGGTATACAAGGCAACTATCGAACACGGTGATTAATTTAATCTTGCCCAGGTACTTTCAATCAATAGATCATCTTCAGGGGCATTTCCTCAGTTGTGGCCTATCCGACATGAGTAGAATGTCATAAATGTAAATTTGGACATAACAATACAAAATACAATACACAAAGACAAACAAACACTTTAAAATTTTTGAAAAGGAGAAGCTACATGTTGTATAGAAGCCGGAGACAGAAAATCCGTATCTGTAAACATCCGTTTCTGTCTCCAGCTTCTCCTTTTCAAAAGTTTTAAAGTGTTTGTTTGTCTTTCTGTATTGTATTTTGTATTGTTATGTCAAAATTTACATTTATGACATTCTACTCATGTCGGATAGGCCACAACTGACGAAATGCCCCTGAAGATGATCTGTTGATCGAAAGTACTTGGGCAAGATTAAATTAATCACCGTGTTCGATAGTTGCCTTGTATACCGTCAAAGTTTAATAATTTTTTAGTCTAAAATTATCTGTCAGGTCAGCACATTCAAATTTTAATTTTTTAGTCCAGTCGTCAGAGATTTGATCCCTAAATCTCTACAAAGGAGACGAATAAGCTGAATTTTACCAAGAATGCCAATTTTGGGACCATAAAAGATACAAAAATAAGTTTGCCACTCCTACCCCCGGGCCGAGCTTCTACCTGAGACTCCCTGTTAGGGAGGGATGGAAACAAGAAAATGTTTCAAACAGGAAATGCAGCTGAAATAATTTTGTACAACAATGTTTTAGCACTTTTTCTGTCTAACAGACCTGTACATGACCATTAAAAGAACACTTGAGAACGAAAATAATATAGCAATAGACAACTCTACTATTTAGCGTGTGGATGCCTTTGCATATATGGGCACAAAAATAAAGCAATCATTTATATATATTACAGGATCCACCTTGTAAATACAATACATTTTGGAGATGGCTATCGCCGTATTCCCGTTCTCCTTCGCCAATCCTTCCGATCCAAGGCATGCTCTTCCTCTAAATAACTCGATTCCATCGCTCTCTACTTCGTTCATTCCATGAGCGTTCAGGTGTACCTCTTTTCTTCTTCCAGGGGCTTCCATCTGTAAAGTTTTTGGGGCCAACGTTCGGAAGACATTCTCAATAGTTTTCCAAACCATTTGAAACCTCTGCTTTCCATTATGTCAATGACTATTTCTGCAGCATTGATGTTATGTCTTATAGATTCATCTTCCTTTCCAGCCTTAATGGTCTAGCATTTTTTCTCAAATAATCCATTTTAACTGCCAACAATCTTTTCTTCAGGTCTGCGTTAATTTTCCCTACTTCAGAGCCATAAGAAAAAACTGATTCAACCATGGTTTGCTATATTATTTTTTGTCACTTTTGCAAATTTTGCGATCCCACCATAGGGAGTTCAGAAATCCTACAATTTTACCTCCCAGATTAATTCGGTGTGTAACTTCGGTTTCTCCCAAGCCGTTCTTATCAATGAGTGCACCTAAATATTTAAATTTTTCCACTTGTTTGATTTCCACATCGGCGTCTATCAACGCTTCAAACCTTGCACTAAATTGATAACTGAATATTCTGTTTTGTTATGCTGACTTACCTCCATCTTACATATTCTCTGTGTAGACGCTTTGTCATAAATTCTAGATTATAAGAATCTTGAGCTAGTACAACTTGGTCATCCGCAAAGTTCAGGAAAAACAGTACGTCATTTCCTATGTGGATTCTCATTCCCTGGCAGTGGTTTTTCCAATCCTGGAGGGCTGCCTTAATATATAAATTAAACAGTAAGGGTGACATACTACATCCTTGTCCTAGTCCTTTAGTTACTTTTATTGGCTCTGATAGTCTATTTCCGATTTTTAGGTAGGTAGTGTTATCCCTGTATACCTCTGCGATTATTTCTTAAAGGTATGGACTAATAGCGATTAGTAGAGCTTGCCATAATTTAAGTCTTTGAACTGTATCATACGCCTTTTCTAGGTCAAGGAAGGCTAGATTTACTTTGGTACTAGCCGCTATTGTTTTCTATATTAATTGTTGGAGTATAAACAAGTTATCAGCGCAAGATCTACCAGGCGTAAATCCACTTTGGTCTTCGCTAATTAGATGTCCTACATCATCTTATATTTTTCCATTTATTATATTTCAAAACAATCTCCCGAAAGCAGGTAGGACACTTAATCCTCTGTAGCAGTTAGGAACTTTTCGATTACTCTTTTTAAAGATGGACACTTGGTGAGCGGTTTTCCGTTCAGATGGTAGTTTAATTTATTGGCGGCATTGACTAATTTCGTTATAAAAGGTATTCGTTTTATTAGGAGTGGACCTCCTGCTTTAAGTAACTCTACAGCTATGCCAGATCATGGGATCGCTCGTTTTTCAGTTTATTTAACGCAGAACAGACCTCGTTGTTAGTAGTATTAATGTTACTTTTTATTTGTCTCTCCATACTGTATTCCTTTCCCATATATTTCAATCTGGATCTTGTAGTAAATTTTTATAGTGATTTTCCCACTTTTTTATTGGAATTAAGTTGCTCAAGGAGTTATGAGTGTTTCTTTATATATTAGTGATAAATCGTACATACTCTGCTAATAAAAGATTGATGACATCGAAATTATTAGACAAAAGAACCAAAATGACTATTTACAAGACTTTAATTAGACCCGTAGTCTATGGTTGTAAAACCTGGGTAATGACGAAAAAAGAAGAAGCCTAACAAGGACATTCGAGAGAAAGATATTGAGAAAAGTATATGGCCCGGTGCAAGAGGAAGACGGCACATAAATAATCAGGAAGAACGACGAGGGTAACGAACTGAATGCAGGGTATGACATTGTAAGATTTGGAAATAGTCATAGACTGTCATGGCTGGGACATGTTCAGTGACAAGAAGACCCGAAACTGACAAAGAAGATGGTACAATAGAAGCTGGTAGGAAGGCGGAAAAAAGAAAGACCCAGGACAAGATGGTTGGATGACGTGGAAGACGACGTGAAAACCATGAATATAAGACAATGGAGGAGAAGGGACCAATAGAGATCTGAAAGGAAGGGCATAGCTAGACAGGCAAAGACCCATTCAGGGTTATGATGCCAAAAGAAAAAGGACAAGAAGAAGTACTTTTTCGGTAGAATAGCTGCTCGTAATTCTTTGATGTAGTTCTTTTCACTTTTAAATTTCAATTTCAACATTTTATTTTGTAAAATTTTTATTCAAGGTGATAAGATTGGTTTTCTACTACACTAAAAAATGCCTAAATAATATTATTCAGGTCCAATAAGAACATATATCATACTAACAGTTACCAAGAGGTCCAGTGAAAAGTTTTAACGATTTCTTTCCTGAAAAAATATGTATTCTGTGATTCTTGCATTTTTTTTTATAAATGTATGTTTGTATATAATGTATGTTTTTTTGCTTTTTGCTTTTAGTATGTATATACATGTCACCGAACATTTTAGGATTTCAAGTATTTTTCCGGTCAATACATTGACGCTTAGACATGAACAAAAAGGCCTTTAATTGAACGTTTTAAATTAAAACTATGAGTTTCTCATTTAAGCATAGTATTTAACAAAGAAATAAAAAGTTTATTAAATGCTTGCAACTGAAAAAAGCTTAAATTCTTTCGATACTTTTTCCATCTAGTGAACTATGAAATCTATATTTCCACTCTCCAGCGCGAAATTAAATTCCAATCCTTTCCTTGGTTTCTCAGATCTGTAGCGACCCGAAATATTTGCCTACTTTAAATGGGAATTCCCGCTCCATAGTACCACTGAAAGGTTGTTAAAGAAATGTCTCAATAGCGGCCGACGCTGCGGTTTTCTATATTGGAAAGTAAAAGTAATTTCGAATCACTTAGATAAAAGCGGGAAATTGCGAATTTGTGATGATATGCACTAGGGGGCAATTGGTTTAGTATGAGCAGAATGAACTTAAAAGAAAAAATTGAAATATTTTAAAAAGCTTATAATAGAAATAGAACTGGAACTGTCTGGAGTGTTGATTTTATACTTATATTCGAACTTGTAAAGTGTCACATTTACTGCATTTTTAGTCGAAACAAGTTGTAAACTACATGATATAAAATGTGCCCAAAAGAATTTTTCCTTAGCTCTTAATTTTTGCCTTGACGTACTTTAACTCTCTCATATCACACCAAATTATCCTAGAGCACACCTTTTTGGTAAGTAAATGGGTAAGAGTTTTTCTCTGTCTATAATCGCTGACGTTAAAACGCTTATTGTTGCAGGGATATACTAAATTTATGGAAACAACTTTCTAGCGATTTTGAGGTTAATTTTAATAACTGCTTAGTAATACAACCACTATATTTTAGGCGTTTAAACTCCTCTAAGGTTATACCACTCAATGGTATTATAGTAAACTTAGTTTTCTAATAATATCGCAGCATGCTTCTTGGCCTCAAGCGTGTTATATCACATATCTCCATATTTTCCTAACTCTAGCACAACTAGTCCAGATTTTAATTCTAAGATTATTTAGATCTTGTTTTAGTCTTGGCATCTAATTATCGGCCTTCTCTTTCGTCTATTGCTTAATATTTTTGATCTCTGTGTTTCACGTATGTCCCATCCATCTTAATCCTCTTTTATAAAATTCTTGCACATAAAGGTTACTGCATAACTGTTATTTTCAAGTACACTGTGTAATAATTTTGTTTCCAAATTCTTTTAAAATGCGTACTTTTATTAAAAGTTATTCTTCTTCAACATTTTTTTATGTTATTCCAAGTGCATTGGTTTCTTTTTAAGAGAAAAATAATAAACTTGTTTTGCCATTCCTCCTAAAGAGCTATACGAAGTTCATTCATGAGTCTACCCAGATCTACATTAAAATATCTGATTTGCCTACTAAACAGGTTTCACATATTTTCCATGGGATTGATGTCAGGTAAACGTACTGGCTAGTTCATTTTGTTAAAACTAACTTTTTTTAGTTAATGCTGGACATACATTGTGCTGGCTTTTAGTTTACTCATACCAGTATCATTACTAAACCTCATCCATAACAGCACAAAGACTAAACGTTCAATCTGAGAATCTTTTAATATTTTTCTTTTTTTTTTCTCTCTCTGGCCCTGACTCTATCTGTTTTTATTGTGCCCCCACCAAGTTGTCGTTCCATCTTTTTCATGGTCTTTTCACTGATCGTATTCTTCTTGGAAAACCGTCTCTTGCCGTCTTCATTACTTTATTTATTGTCATTCGGCTTATATGATCGTTTTATTATACTCTTTAACTTTTTACCAAGTTCTTGATGTTCTTCTCCTTGTACCTCCGCCGTACATCTGTACTTCTATCTCTGTCCCACAATCTTCATCTCTGCTGCTGTTTCTAGCATTTGTTTGACGCATATGTCATTATTGGTCCAATGGCTGTTTGTATAAATTTTGTCTTTTATTTCGTTCTAAATATTTATACTTCTCCATATTGTTTCATTCACGCAACCTGCGGCTCTGTTTGGTCCATTTATTTGATCTTCCAATTCTGTTTCTGTTACTAAAGTCCGTTTCATATAAGTTGACGATGATCTAGAATGTAAGCAGAAGTTTGTCAGTAAAAACCATAATATTTCAGTGCACTAAGCTTACAGTACAGAATGGATCAAAGTAAATGGTAAAAATATAAATAACATCCGTTATGCTGACGATACAGTAATTATCGCTAAAAGTGAGACAGACCTGCAGACGTTACTAAACACAATTTGTGATACTGGGGAACAGTTTGGTGTAGCAATAAACATAAAGAAAACAAACCGCGGTTTTCAGTAACAGGGGCAGATCATTACAAGAATCCAGATAAAAAATGAAGATATTGAGCAAGTACACAAAATAATATACTTAGGAGTCTGGATTACGGAAGATCTGAATCCGAAATCAGAAATTAGCTCAATAGAGCAATCAAGAGGAAAGAGGCTTGTTGAAGATGAGAAAATTTCTGAGTAACCAAAGACTTAATTTGCAAATCCGATATCGGATAGTAAAATGTTATATTCACTCTATTCTTCTTTATGGTATCGAAGCCTGGACTGTTAATGTTGACTTAATAAAAAACTGGAAGCTTTTGAGACGTGGCTTTTTAGGAGAATTTTGATACCATGGACCGATCATATTAGAAACGAAATGGTGTTGCACAAAATGGAAAGAGACAGGGTACTTTTAACCACCATTAAAAGGGGAAAGAGAGCATATTTGGGGCAGATACTTAGAAATGATTAGTACGAGTTGTTGCAGATGATTGTGAAGGGTAGAATCAAAGGAAAAAGGGGTCCTGGTAGACGACAAAAATCCTAGCTGAAAAACATTCGCGACTGGACCAGGTGAAATACATAGACGCTCTTAAGAAAAGCAGAAGATAGAGACGAATTTGCAATGTTATAGCTAACCTTCATCAGTAAAGACGGCACTAGAAGAAGAAGAAGCGCAATAAAATGTCTTAATAATACTAACATTTTTTTCTCTGACTTTGATTTGACTTTTGAAAATTGATTTTTTGTTGGCTGCACTAATGTTAAATGACGATCTTGCAAAAATGTATTTGTAAGAAATTTGCCATTAATAGAAGTAGTTTTGTGTTTTCTGCAACTACCTGTTTAATTATATCTTGTACTTTATGCTAAACTGGCAACTTATTAAGAGACCGGAACAAAAGCTTGTTCTGTAAATGAATCTTTGGTGCATATCAGCATCCGATATTATTTCAAAATAAGAGGAAAAAATGAATATTTTAAATCAAAAAAAAAATTTTTTTTTATTAAGGACAAACTTAAAAAACCCTAAACTCGGTTATTTAAATTATTCTCATAAATTTTGAGGTTATGTGAAACAAGTGTAAATAAAAAAAGTTGTAGATCTTTTGATTACTTAAAACCTTGCCCTTTAACGTTTTTTTTATCGGACTTGTAGTTTTGCTGGAAACTATGATAAATCATTGTTACCTTTAAAACCCCACCCTGATTCACTTCCTGTCCTCAGATTTATCATTTAGTTTTTGCTATATTTGCTCCCTTATTCAATGGGTTCTTACCTAGTAATTTATATTTGTTTTTTCTGGTTTCTTTAGACAATTCATTTTTAAATAGAGTATCAAGATTGATATTTTTTAAACTAATATTTAGTTATCCCAGATTATTACATGGTATTAAAACCATAAAGTTTCGAAAGTTTAATAATCCACTCCCTGAAACCCTTAAAGTAATCATAAGTTTCCACCGCGAAGGAAAGTAGTATTAATATCCATTACCGGGCGGGCATTATAGACCTCCGAAACACCTTTATAAAATATATTTCTTCAACGACACGCCAAAGTCTCTGAGATATGCACATGATTTGTCATTTACATAATTTTTTCATTTGCTTCCTCGGCACTCGGTGTTCCTATCAACCCAAAAAAATTTATGACACCAATTTCATCTTCTTTAATATGCCAACAACGCAATATCGCTTCGCTTTAAATATCCCTCGTGCCGTCGACGGATTCTGCGAAAACAATTTCACATTTCAAAATTTTGATAAAGATCTGCTGTTTGAGTACAAGCGATCTTCCGGGACATGGTGTTTGTTTCGCTGAAGCTGTAGCAGTTAAACGGTTCCAATTAATCATTTACAATAGGACGTCATTTAATTGAAAATGTTCACTTTGTGTAAAAGTCATTTACTTTCTCTATCTAATTGAATTTTAAAGTTATTTTTCTTTCGAAAAACAAAATGATTTCACGTGACAACTTTTGAAATACTTACAAATTATTTTATTGGGAAAATTTTAGACTAATATAACTAAATAGTATACATTTTATTGTGTTTAACCCGCACTAATTCTTATGTATCACATTAAAAAAAAAAAAAAGGAACGATGTCAGAATAGCGACTTGAAACACCAAAGCATTGAACAATAGAGACCAAGAGTTGGGTAAAGGAATTAAAAGACCACAACATAAATGAAATAAAGCAACAGACTGCAATAGCTAGGAGACTACCTCCTGGTGTATACCAAAGAACAACAGAGCAAAACAAGGCTTTGGACGAGATTATACTAGTATACCAAAAATGGACAAAAAAATGTGCGTGGCACTTGCGGAGCAAATTAAATCAAAATAATTAAATGTTTCTAATAGCATATTCTATTTTTATAATAACACTACACATTTAAGTTCTTTTAAATTTAAAAAATCTTATTTTTTTTTTCTTTAAAGCTTTTATTTTATTTTATTTTATTTTATTTTATTTTATTTAATTATATTTAATTTCATTTAATTTTGTTTAATTATATTTAATTTTATTTAATTTTATTTAATTTTATTTAATTTTATTTAATTTTATTTAATTTTATTTAATTTTATTTAATTTTATTTAATTTTGTTTAATTTTATTTAATTTTATTCAATTTAATACAATTTTATATAATTTTATTTAATTTTATATAATTTTATTTAATTTTATATAGTTTTATTTAATTTTTGTAATTTTATTTAATTTCATTTGTATTTCACTTGTCTTTCTTATAAGGTAGTCGTGGTAACTATTAATTTATAATTGTTATTGATATACGCAAGTTGCTATTTTAATCCATCACAATAAAATTCTGAAATTTTTAATTCTATTTTATTTCAGTAATTAAAGTAAAAAAAAACTGTTTCGAATCATATTTACAACACCTTGTAAATACTCGTTTAGGTGGCAAAGGGACACCGGGAAGTCTTTCTGTGTATATCTGCACCCTCAGCGGAACCTTTACAAAAATTTTTTCCTAAAATTTATAAAATTATTTACCAACGAAAACTTATTTCTTATTTCTTCTGCAATTCTATTTCCCAGTGGGGTACACAAGGGCAACGAATTAAAGTAGGGTAAAAAATCTTTAAATTAACAGCAGTTTTTAACATATATGGTGCAGCATCTGAAAGCAGTAAAACTATTTTTTTACTGGAATAGGACTGGTTACAAAGAGGTTTTCTAAAGTATCTTATATAAATCTACTAATAGTTAAATTGTTTGTTTTTTTTTCAATTCTTGGCAATTAAATAAGATTTTAGCGCAATTTTTGTTCAAAATTCCAATCATTAAAAAACCTATATACATTCCCTCTTACCATCTATCTAGATAAAAACGACCACATCTATCATAAATATATCTACTCTACCTCCAGACTTCAGACTTCTTTTTACCTTTAGATTTAATCAAGTAGTGTTGAGGAAATATTGAAATGAGATTTCGCAACATACTAATATTGACTTATTACATTTTAAAACACTTATCAACTTTGTTTTTGATTCTAATATTTTTATATTTAATGGTGTCTTTTATAAACAAATTTTTGGTAGTCCTATGGGATCTAGTCTTTCACCCATTCTAAGTAGCTATGTCATGGATGATGTTATCAGTGACTGTATCAATAATTGCACTTTTTTCATTCCTTTTATTAAAAGATATGTAGATGATTTAGGTTTTGGCACTTCTCAAACACAAAATTCATGAAAAAGTCAACTTTTTCAACAATCATAATTAACATATACAATTTACAGTTGAGGAAGAGGTAGATAATTCTCTACCATTCCTTGACATGAGAATTGTAAGAAATACAAACAATATGTTAAAAACCAGATGGTTCTGAATACCCATATGTCGTAATAGATTTATAAGCTATTACTCTTATCATCCAAATAAGATAAAAATGAACCTTATAACAGGATTAAAAGAACATGTTTTAAAGCTTTCTCATCCAGATTATCTACAAGAAGATCTTTAATTGTTAAAAAACATTTTAATTGAAAACTCTTACCCTTTAGATATACTACATAGGATGCTTTTTTCTAATATTGTTAATATAAATAACTTAACACCATTGCTAAATCTCAGAACATCTTATCCAACAATCAAACATAACATCTATTATCATTCATTACCTTTTATACAATCATTAACGCCTAAATTAATACAAACACTAAAGGTTATTGACAATATAAAAATAGCAACAAAGAACATCAAAACCATTTCATTTTTATATTCTAAAACTAAGTATCCTATAGATAAATTAGAGAAAACAAATGCAGTATACAGCATTAGTTGTACTCAGTGTGAAGCTGAGTATGTTGGTGTGACCAGAGTGATTTAGTTTTTGTTCGGGAAGGACCCAATATCTGCCCCAAATAGAAGATGATATTGCCAACATTGCAAAGAAATTAGATATTTTGTAAATTTTTGTAAAAAGCCTTCGCAATGTATTGTCCATTTAACAGACGAATTTGATACCAATATAGTCTTTATGAACTTTTTTTAAACATTGTTGTTTATTAATCATTACAATGTTATTTTTTCTTTAAAATGGAATATTTACTTTTGGGTTAGCTTTTCTTATTTTGTTGTAAACTAAAAATAAAAGCATGTGAAATACTTTTTTATTTGTAGTTCAAATTTTGACTATTGCAATTATATTGAATCAGCAAACGCTACAAATCAGTGGATATGTAGTTTAAGAAAGTTTAATTCATTTTAATTTTCTTCGAATTTTTTTTATTTTGGGCCTCACATACCTCACCGGTAGGTTTGTGTAATTTTATTTCTTCCGTCCGGTGGAGGGATCAATTATGTTATTTTGTTGATTAGCGTGGAAGTCATGTAAAATCTTATATACTAAAACGCTAAGCCCTTTTCTTGTACACCACTTTACTCAAAAACCATATTAGATAATTAAAATATTTTTTCGGAATATTATTAGTATTACGTATGAGATTGTCAAGATATACTTTTGGTACAAAAATTCACTTTCGGTTTTGAGATGACCGGAAGTTAAAATTTACTTTAAGTATTAGACCCCACAATGTAGATATGGATCGAAAGGTCTCGTCGAGACGAATCTAAATATGTACTTTCGGTTGCGATCCGACACCGGAAGTGACCCAAAACGCGCATAAAACGTCAAGATAGAGCAAATCTGACACCGGATTCGTAATCAGCATGCAAAATTAACTGCTAAATGATATCCATGTCGACATTTGATAAACTAAAAATTGCATTCTGGTTTTGAGGTTGACTTCCGATTTCGTTTTTATTAAAAAGTAAAAAGTAAAAGTTTACATAACTCCCGGTGCCAAGCAAAAGTTTTCAGAAAATGGAGACATTGTAACAAAAAACATTGTTTTCGACGAAATATTTCGTGATATTTAATAGACATTTTACTTGCATTATTATTGATGAATGTTATGTATATTCTTGCTTATATTGTTTTTATTGATCTCTTAATTTTTCTCCCGAAATTAAAATTGTATTTAAAAAACTCGATGTCGAGTCAGTCTGCTAGTTATCACGCTATTCATGTATTAAACAACTTGTTGAATTTGCTAAAGTTCTAATCAAAGAGTAATTTTATACCCTACTGATTCTTCCTTCCCGTATTGCACACATAATATATACAAACTAAAACATACTTGTTTAGTCTTTTTGTAATATCTTCGAAAGTTTTCAATGATAATTTTAACTTAAAACCTGTAAAACATAATCAATATTTACCTGCACCTTAACAAAAACACGTCGAAACTAAAATTTACAAACATTCCCTTTGAATATTTAATTCCCTATTTAGTTTTCCTTGTAAAGTTTGAATCAACTTCAATTTTAACTCATATTTATTATTTAAACATTTCTGAATAATTTAGAAATTTAAGGAGAAATATCAACACAGGTTTTAAAAAAACATACTTTCAATAAAAATTCGTTCGTGGACTGAAGGTTTAGAAAAATAAAGTAGATTATGGGTATGTTGCAATGGTTTATGGAGAATTAGATATTTACAAACTCGTGCACTATTTACCGAAGGCTGTTTATAGAAGCTTGTGTTTGTATATTTTTTGGTTGCTGTGTATTTTCAAACCGAATTAAACGTTTTTAGTCTGGAGGAAAAGTTTCTATATAAGTCTGGAGGAAATAGAACTTACTTATATTTAAAACTATTTTTTTTTTATTTCGAAAATATATTTTGACAGCTAATAGTCATTGACGCAGGCACAATTTACATTCATGTTTACATGGTTAATACTTTAAATTGGGTACAATGTAGTTACAATACATTTTGTTTTAAATTAAATTGTATAAATTTGTGTTTTTTAAAAAGTTTAATACATTTTCGTTGTTGCTGCTGTTTGAGATAAGTATGTCTTTTAGGTTGTTACCAAGATTATATTTTTTTTGGCCGCTAGGTAGTGTTGACAGTCACGAAGTACATGTGTTACGGAAGTCGTGGTGTTGCAGTACTGGCACAAAATCTGATTAGTGGAATTCATTAGGTGTCCATCTGTAAGGCATGTGTTCCCTATTCTCAATCTTAGAATGATAGATTTGTAATTTTTTTACATTAGTGAGAGCTAGTGATAAAAAATGTTTGGTTGTAGAACGCTTAACTTGGATTGCTTCTTTTCCATTGATCATTCCAAAGGTTCAATATTTTATGGTTAATGTCTGTTGTAACGTTAAGAGAACAAGCTTGTTTTGCTCTATGATCGGCTTTTTCGTTACCTGGAATACCAACGTGTGATGAAACCCACAATATCGTTACTGTAATTCCATTAGTTTGAAGACGATTACATATACTCTGGATTTCTTAAACTATTGGGTGGATGGAATGTACGTTTCTTATGGACTGCATGGAGGACAGAGAGTCCGTACAGATTGCTATAGTTTTATCATCATTGAGTGGAGTTTTCATTGCTTGTAGTATTTCATATGGTTCAGCAGGATAAAGAGTGCAATTGCTGGAGAGTCGAAATAAGCTAACGGTGGTTGTAGTCGTTGTAACAACACAGCCAACACCTTCTTCAGTCTTAGATGCGTCTGAGTAAAGGATCTTATCGAAGTTGCATTGATGTAGTATTTCATAGAATCTTTGTTTGATAATGGAAGGTGATATTTCATTATTATTATATTTGGATACTTCGATATTAAAATTTGGAAGTTTACATATCCATGGAGGAGTTTAAGTGACCGTAAAAGGGCTCGTTCACAACAAATTTATATTTAAGTAAGGGATTAACATCTGTATAGTGGACGGTAACATTCTAGGATTATTAGTAACTGGTAATTCTCTATTACAGATGAGGTTTCTTGTGAGATTTGCCGAAACTCTAGCGAAATAGAGCAGTAGAAGTTGTTGTCCTCTTAGATGAAGTAAAGGTTCGAAACATTCTACATGAATGCTTTCCACCGAACTGGATCGGAATGCTCCTAAACAAAGTCAAAGGGAAGTATTTTGGACTACATTAAGTGAACGTAGTAGTGATTTACTTGATTACATGTAGAGAACACTTGAGCGAATAAGAGCTCGATATATTTTTAGTAGTGTTTCCTCATCGGCTCCCCAACTATAATAAGCTAGTGATTTAAGGAGATTCATTCTTCGATGACAGCTGCCCAGGCTAAGTTCTCGAATGTGTAGTCTTCAGGAAAGTTTTTTATCGAAAATAATGCCGAGAAGCTTTATTTGGTCTACTACTTGGAAAAAATTTCCATTAAGAGTAATGGTTGGAAATTGCGTGTTTTGTCTTCTGGTAAAATGAATAACTACTATCGTATCAGTTTTCAAGAAGAGAAATTATATTATCTGCTGGGATTATGAATATTTGTGAAATTTCTTTATAAAGTTCGCGTATAATTGTTTTTGCCATTTCGAATAGGGTTGAGTCACAATTTGACCGTTTAAGTTTTTTTTGCTTTGTGGTTTGGAAAACCCGGCATGAATATTAGTTTGTTCACTATAAGTAGATTCTTCAGTTATACTAGTTCTGTCGCAAGGAGATGAAATTTCTCAGTGTGTGCGTTTATAATGTATTTGTGTTGTTCTGATGAGGAGTTGTTATTTGAGGATGTAGCTGGTATATTATTGGCTAGAGGAGATATCTCTCTTGATGTGAAAGGTACATTGTTGGTTTCTGAGCTTGTTTCAGTAAACGTATATTCGGCTCTTAAAGGAGATGAAACGATTGTCTGGTCACAAAAGGTACTTTCTGGCGGTTTTGTGCATTTTGAAGCGACATGCCTTGATCTTTTACAAAAAAAAACATTTCATTCTGTCAGTAGAAAGGAACATGCGATTTTCATTATCTTCGAAAGAGAGCACAAGGGAGGTTTGGAGCTCAAAAGTTTCGGAGCGCGGAAATACATAAACTTGTCTTCTAAAGCTAAGGACATGTGAGAATTCCTCCCCCGGAATACCTGCTTTAGGAAATGATACTGGGAAAGCAATTTTTAGACCTAGGCTTTTAACAGCGGTTTCGATAATTTCATGTAAGATACACGGTGAGACATTGGATATTAAGATTCTCTTTGTAGGAGAAACGGGTTTGCGTGTGTTTAGAGTTAGGGAGCCGATTTATATGGTAGAATGAGATGTTTAAGACGTTATAGGATACTATAAAAGTAGGTTAACTAAAAGACAACTTTTGAATTATTGATTTAAAGAAGGCCTTTGGCTGTTTAAAGGCGACTAAAGGGTGCTACACATTATCTTTATTAATAATGAACGTGTAGCGACATACGAGATATTATAGGGGTACTATTAATACAAATAGATTTACTACTAAAAGGGCACTACACATCGTCTTCGTTAATAATAAACGTATAGCGACTACATATTACATGACACGGTGGATGATATTAGACATATTTGCTTTATATATACAGGATAAGGTAAATATAAGGTAAATTTGTTTTGTTGCTCTGAAAAAAGCATCTGACTGATTACAAAATAAACATAAACTAGTCGAATACTAGCATATAATACATTAAATCAAATTATATATATATATATATATATATATATATATATATACATATATATATATATATATATACATATATATATATCTATATATATATATATATATATATATATATAAATACAGGATATTGTAAAAAATTGTGATCTCGGGTCAGAAGTGCACCAGATCATATTTTATATTTACTTGGATTTTATGCAAAAAGTTTATTATTTTAAAAATTTAATGACTGATGGTAGATGACAATTGCTGGATTGCCTGTCGCATGCGAACAGCAAAGTTACTAGTATAATAATAATGTCAACAGTGCAATTGTGCCCTTAGCGTAAACCATATATAACCACAGCCATATAAAGTTGCCACAGCAAAAATGACCAGAATATGGAAGGACTGTCAAATTTCAAGAGCAATAAAGATAAGGTTGATCAACTGCTTAATATTCCCAATACTGACCTACGGATGTGAATCTTGGACTCTGAGACAATCGGAGAGAAGAAAGATAGACGCCACTAAAATGTTCTGTTGGAGACGAATGTTACGAATTCCTTGGACCGACCGTAGAACAAATAATTCAATTTTAAGAGAGCTAAAAGTTAGCCAACGACTCTCTAGTAAAGTCCATCTCCAACAATTAAAATATTTTGGGTATGTTATGAGAGCTAACACAGAAAACATGGAAAGACTCATGATACAAGGACAGGATAGAAGGCCGAAGATCACGAGGAAGATCCCCAACAAGATGGATAGATCAAATTACAGGAATATGCCAAAGACCTATGCATGAATTAAAAGAAATGACCAGAGACAGAGATCTCTGGCGACGGACAATACACGACATCACGTCGACCACTACACTCCCCCTGGGGGGTCAGGATTGAAGAGAGACACCAAAGTACTACAGTTCCTTAAATACACTATTCTTTTGAATCAAATTTAATACCTGTTGTGTAATTTCTAAGAATAAATCAACTGTACCGTACCAATTGGCTTAGTTGTCGAGGATCTTACGCTAAATAAAAATAAATAAATAAAACAATGGAAATACATTTTTTCTAATGCCACAATAATACAGATTTTCTTTTAATATACGTGGTGACTGTTATTGAATGTTTTATTTCAGTGAAATATTTTAATCAATATATAATTTACTTTTTATTGACAATATAATATAAAAAATATTTCATAAAAATATAAAACACAAGATCCGCTCCATTAAAACCTACATGTAATATAATCTGTCTGTTTTTCACATCATCGGTATATTAAAAACCTGTTTCTTTTGTGAACAAGACTAGTTGTTTCACACAAGGCTTTTCTATTGCCTTCCATTTTGAACCTAAACCTAACCTGAAAACTCTCCAGGGACTCACCCTGAAAATTTCGAATGTATTTCTGTCTTCTAATGTTTTTAACATCGTCTTTACAGAAACATGTTTTTTGTTTATATACAATTTTTAACACGTATTTTATATAATATTCGCTTGAATTTTAAACTTGCAACCCTCAGGAAGATCTTTAGTCTTAGGGTGTGGTCTAGGTTGACATTACGCGATCTCTAATTATACCACTAATACATAAAATATCACAACTACGCTTATGTCTGGATTGAACTTTTCGCAAAGGGCCTCCATTGGCATTTTAGCAGCAAAATAAGCGTGCAAATTAAATATTACTTGATTTATATTTAAAACTTGTCTCGCCATTTTCGCTATTAATACATAAACTCTTTTTAAACACAAAAACTACTATGAAAAACTTACTTACTTAGGGTAACTTGCAAGTAGTTTGGGAGTATCGCCAAAGCAATATATCAGTTTTTCCGAATGGTCGAAAACCGAAGTACAAATTATGGGGAATTCAATAAATATCTCATCAGCATTTAGCCTTAAAAGTACACTGATGAACATAGGCCTCTTCCTTGTATTTCCAACCCTGTCTATCTCACGCCACTCTCATCCAGTTTTTATTTTGTCTTTTAAATCGTCAGCCCATTCTGTGTGGTAGACCGAAGCTTCTATTGTCTTCCCTTGGTCTCCATTCCAATAACCTCTTTCTCCATCGCCCATCCATTATTCTTGCTATGTGTTCTGCACAACTTTATTTAGTAGTGCTATATTTTGTATGAATTTAGTCACCTTTGTTCTTCACATATCTGAAGAGAAAAGTATTTGATGCGTCTTCTCATTGTTGACATACGGAGCAATTCTTTTGCAATCTTGTTCATTAATGGAACTATCTTTATTGTTAAGCAAAAAGATAAAATTGCTAGGCAAACAAACATTACCTATAACTCACTTCTAATTCTATAAAAAAGTATTATCAAATGATTTGCTTAATTCAGTTTAAATTTTTTTTTTCATATTTTTATTACGACTACAATTTACTTTAGTGCTTCTTATTCTGTACAGTACCATTGACAGTACTATTGGCTGTCTAGCTTTAATTAGGGATGGGAAAAACTTACCGGTTTTAACCGAAAACCGGTTTTTTACTTCGCAATAACCGGTTTTATCGGTTGTTTTTTTGTCCCGGTTATAACCGGTTTTTTATGTTTAAAGTAAAAACCGGTTATTAGGTTTTTACGGTGATTAGGTTAGGTATTATTTTGGATCCCAGTCATAATTATTATTCTCAAGTAATTATTTCAAACAAAACCATAATTCAAATTTTATTTTATTGTATAAATCAAGAAGCAAACTGAAAGTGCAAACTCACATCAGCCAGAAACAATTAAGTTTTATTATAATATATCGTTGAAAAGGTATCATATATTTACATAAGAAACATCATATATTTTTCACACTTGACTCTAAACATTGAAAGTGGGTGAATGGCTTTTGCTGATTACCAAAAATAATGTTCTGGCTATAAGTATCGAATTACTTGATTACGAATACGAATCTCCAAGGATTTCCCTACGTTTTCAAAATGACAGGAAGTAATAAATGAGTTAAAATGTATTTATACCTATTATACAAATATACAAACGTGTTAAAAGTAATACATGATAATTATTTTTGATGGTAGTAAAAATAAAAGATGAATTGCATTATCCAATTTATTTTTAAGTAAATTATTTGTGTTGATTTGTGTTATTTTTTTAAATCCCATTTGAAAGAGTCTGGTAAATTTTTTATAAATTGCAATGGTTGAGGAATTTTTTGAGTTTGGGAGGAGGGGAAAATTGGTGGATATTTTAAAGGATTATATTTTTAAATGGTAAATTAAATGTGCATCAATAATTGAATACGATAATTGCATATTATATTCTAGTCTTATAATATATTCAATGACAATAGAACCTGAATTATTTCAGCGCTCTCTGTTGAGCAGTAGTATAATATTATATTTAATAATAATCAATAAATATATAATAATAATAGAATAATAAATAAATATAATAATTATTAGAATAAAATGGTTTTATTAAAAATTGTGTCTTTATATTGATATTGATGTTTTTTCGATAGTACTAATTTTGATAATATTGATATCGAGTCGAATGAAGTATCGCAAACTAAAGTGCATTGTAAATGTAACTTTGTAATCTATTGGAATAAAAAACCGAAAAACCGGTTTTTGTAAAAACCGGGTTTTTTGGACGGTTATAACCGCCATGCTAAACCGTAAGAAAAAAAACCGGTATAACCGAAAACCGGTGTTTTGTCAAAAACCGCCATCCCTAGCGTTAATCCAAAACAGTTGCAAATTTGTAAAATATACATTATTATTAACTTTTTATTAGTTCAAAAACAAAGCGTGTCTTTTTTCATAACACAGTCTGTTATCGGAACTATAATATGAGAACAATCAAGATTTAATTACGTAAAATAAGCATTATTACGTTTCTGCATAATGCATAAGAATATTCTCTTTTTCAAAAATATCCTAAATAACGTTTACAAAAAAAAATGATATACATTCCTTGCCTTGTTTTAATAATTCTAATAATAACAAAAACAAAATTAGTACTATCACAAAAGAAGAATTTGAAATTACAGTGGAAACAGAAAATATATCTAGAAAACGTTGTAGAAAACACCTATTACTACGACAGGGTAAAATTGATTTTTTTAAGTAAAGACAGTTCCGAAACTTAAATTCTTACTAGTTAATTCATATCAATTTTTTTTATATAAAACCATTTTTTAAAACACAAAAATCAAGCGACTTCGCCGCAGAGCTCTAATATAAAATTATGTGATCCACTTTCCTTGCGGTGGTTTTCCTTTAAAACGATAAGAGCCTCGTTAAGGATAATTTTTCTTAAACATAATGCCTCATGTACTTCATCAGATAAATGAAAAGGAAAAGCCGGACTTGGGTGTTATCTCTCGAAGCTTCTTTTTGCATTTAAATGAGTGACATGGAATAATGAGCGGCTAGCATGATTATAAAATTGTATCAAGGTGAAAGTAGTTATCAGATTTTTATATCATAGCAAAATTTGATCTCAGAATGGATTATATATTTAACAAAATGGTTTACTTAATCGTGTTAACATTAGTTAATATCGTGGATAACGAATATCAACATATTTGATATTTTGAATATTTCTAGAAAAGCTATATACTGAATATTTCTTTAAATATATATTGGTTTTATTTAGTGAAATCAGTGCAACTTTATTTTATTTTGTTTTCGTTTTTTAAGGGTGTTGGTTATGACACCTAATCTTCATTTTACCAGTTAAAAAGATTTTTTACATTGACAAGGTTTTTTATAAATACACTTTTTTAGTTCTTGTTCATGGCTGGTTCTAGTTTTAGATACTAACTTTACTTTATATATCCAGTTTAAACAGGTAAATCTTGGTCATCCAAAAAAAAAATCTGAATGGCCATGTCAGTTGCGTGCAGGAGATCGTATTCATTGCAGCTTTTCTTAACAGAGGAGAACCAAGCAGATGTGTTGAATCTTGTACCACCTCTCATTTACACAGGGTATAAGAGTTAGCAGGCAACAATAATCATTTTTCTACGTTGGTTTAGCACTTAAAAACTTCGACTCACAGACGATTAAGAGTAAGGACACAGAGTAAGGAAGATGGCTACCATACGAAAGTTCCCCTAAAAAATTCAGTTGGCAAG
Organism: Diabrotica balteata; assembly: GCA_918026665.1. Classification (NCBI taxonomy): domain Eukaryota; kingdom Metazoa; phylum Arthropoda; class Insecta; order Coleoptera; family Chrysomelidae; genus Diabrotica; species Diabrotica balteata. The sequence continues at coordinate 110,211,505 of OU898279.1, read as the reverse complement.
AAACGGCTTCTTTTTATTTGGCAATACGAGTTTTTTCTGATGTATCCTGCAAATGTGTTAATCTGGCCAAAAAACTTATACTCGATTATCGTCTGGTAACCGTGTAGTGGATCTCGAGAATCTAGAGTTTGTTTCTTTCGTTTCATATCTTTAGCTACTTCTCTTCGGAAATCAGTTAAAGTGGTATTGTAGAGCTTATGTTTGAGTACAGATCTCAAACATCACGATTTTCAAAGGTTTTGTGAATACAACATATGCGTCGTAAGATCCAGGAGCTTTATCTAAATTGTGATATTGCTTCTTCCAGTTCATTTCATGCAAATGGTATGTAGTAATTACATATGTAGGATGAAGGTTACTCAAACATACCTATTATCAAAGAGTTCTTGTATATATTTGGTTTATATGCAATTTTTTTTTAATTTTTATCTATGATGATATTTCCCGGTTGATCTCGCAGTTTGCTATCTGTGTTGTATTTCCGAAGACCAGCTGCTTATTTAACCTATATATGTAATTCTTTCTCTGCACACTGTGACATTAATTAATTTTCTTTTTGCTTTTGTGTTATAGTTTTTATTTGACTCTGAATATTGTTGTACATTCCTTTATTGTTCTTTGATTTTCTTTTTTCTGTCAAAAGTTGCAGTCTATTTTCATTCATCCAACTTTTCCTCTTTTCTTTATTTTTCTATTAGACGTTGCTTTCTGATTTTGTTATAGGTTTCACATAAAATCTAGAATTTTCTGCAATATCTGTTTGCTTCATGTTAACTTTTTTAAAAGAATCCGTGGGACTAAATATTTTGATTCCTAACCTTTTAGTCTTTTTATATCACATTTTTTGTTACTCTTCTTTTTGTAGCCTTCTTAAATCTAAACGTTAATTGACCAAAAACAGGAGCATGATTTGACGATATGTGAGTATTGGGGTAAAATTTAACTGATAGGCATTTATTACGGAATCTCTTTTTTACCATTATTTATATTAATTTGGTTCTGTATTACCTATCCTAGTTGGTCTTGCGGAGAAATTCCAAGTATAAGCATCTCTTGGTGGTAGAGTGAAGAACGTATTTAGTAGGTAAAGAAATAATAATTAAGACTTACTCACAATCAATTTAATTTAACTATCAGTCGACCGGTTTCGCTTTCTACAATATGCAAAGCATCTTCAGGTTTCGATACAAAGTTAAACAAATGTTGAAATGATAAAAAACCCATATTAGGGTGTTGTCTAATAAAGATAAACAAATTAGATGTTATAAATTACAATAAATATGCCAATATTACATGTCTGTGGTTTTATTTAAATGATTAAGTTGAATAAAAGGTATAAAAAATTTTTAAAAGGTTAAACAGACAAGGTAAGGCCCATAAATTGTTATAAAATAGTCTCTTCGATTGTAATAAATTAATAAATGAGCAAATAAATAAATAAAATAAACATTACTTACATGCCGGTACTTTATTAATAGATGGATGGTAGAACATGTTTGAAACTACTTTATATTGTTGAATGGAGAACTCAATACTATTATTGCAGTTGTTTGACAGTAAACGGGAAGTTCTTTAGGAGATATATTTGATCCAATGAATTTGAGATATGTGTGAGATTGTTTGTTAAATGTAAGTGATGTAATATACTATTGTGTTACTAAAGGTTATTTATACTTATTCCAGAGATATATTTTTGAAATGTGTGTTATTTATTGAGTAATTGTTTTATGAAGGTGACAGTTTTATGACAATGAATAAGTGTAGATGTAAAAGTTGTGTGTGTGTGCAATTATTTTCCAACTTGTAGTTATCAAATTACTTTGATAAAGTAGTTATCCAACATATCTCTTTTATTTCGTATTCCCAGACCATATTTCCCTATGACATCTTCCTGTTCACCTTCACCAATCTTTGCATTAAAATCTCCCATGATAATATTGAGATCGTGTTTCTTTGTAGGTGCTAATACTTTTTCTAAATCTTAATAGAATTTTTCAATTTCTTCTTGTTCATAGTGTTGTGTGGGTGCATATACTTGTAATATGTTCACATTGATTGTTGTTGATTGTATGTGTATCATCAGTATCCTGTCTGAGAATAGGACGACGTTTTTTACAGCTTCATCTGTTTCCTTCGAACAAACAGTTTTATTATTTTGTAACTATTAAACAACATGTCAGAAACGGTGGGTGACAATGGGTAACAATATAGCTACCTCACAGCTTCCTTTGGGAGCCATTTGTTAGGCCTCGTTTAGCTCAGTCTCTTAGTTGTGAGAACTTATTATCTTAGAAGTAAATATGAAAAACGCCTTTGGCTTGTAGAAATAAACTAAGCAAGTCTTGCGTATAGCTTTACAAAAAAGATTTTTAAATCATACTTTTGGCAACTGTTGTTCAAGCAGTTAGACAGGATTGATATAGCTGAATCTAGATTTCTTGCCTTTAACCTTAGTCAACATTTTAAATTCAACGTTCTTTTTAATTAAAGTGCTTATTTACTTTCAGGTTTACACTAATGATGGATTTAACAATCCGAAAACGTTCTGTAATGTAATTGTGACAGGTCGTTTGGGCATTTTATTATATACCTTTTATAAAGGATTTAAAATAAATTTTTTGAGATATCTTTATGTTTGTATCTTCAGGTCGCCATTGGGATCTGAATAGCCGCTGCAGTTGTTATTGCACGGTCGACCATGTGTCGTGAAAAGTTTTTAAGAAGGCTCAGAAAGGTGCAAACATCTAGTTTCGATTATGTCCCACCAAAAAGTAGACAAAACAAATTTATAAGTCCAAAAAACATTATATTATAAATATTAAAAATATTATATTTCCTTGCTATATGAATATTGAAAATAGTTACAATACTAAATAGAAAATAGCAAATTCGCAAGAATAAAATAAAAATAATAATTATTAAACAATTTAGTTAAATCATTTTAAAGATACCAACTGCATATGGTTTGAAAAGAAGCACGTGGGTTGAGGTTAGATATGTATAAAAGGTCAAATTATAAAAAGACATAAAAAACTTGATTACCTACAAATGTAATTAAACACCTCAGGAAAAGGTTTAATATATAAATGAATTCTAAGTAGAGGATCCAACTTAGATAAGCCAAAGACAATATAAAACTAATATATTCTACCTCTACAGAATTGAAGTAACATGACAGAGCAGAGTTGCCAAATAGCAATATACTTTCTTTTGAAATGTATACATTCTGTCTCTCTGACATAGAGCAAACTTAAATCAAATACAGGAAATATAACTGGAATGAGTAAACATTGAAAATGAAAAATAAAGGATTAAAAAATAAATGTTTTTAAAATAAAATTATAACTGAAGACAAAACCAAAACCATCAAAAATTAAGTAATTGAATAGTACCAACTCATAAATCAGTCATATATACAATGTGGTCCATATTTATGGAATAAATTAATTTTTAGCGTTATTATGTACTATGTGAAAAAACTTGATACAGGTTGATTTTTATTTTTAAATTGACAATTTACAGCACACTTCGAATTAAAAGCACACCTTCGAAAATTTTAAATAACAAAGGGGTCGTATGGCACTTTGCTAGAACGGGGATTTTGGTCCTCTGTCTAGCAATGTAAAGTTTTTGAAGTTTGGTGTAATCATAACTGAGAAAATAAATTTTTAAGATGTAAAATTTTGATAATGTCTCTATTACAAAACTTAAGGTTTAATGAAGATAATCATATCATATAATATGTATAATGTATTTCTAATATACTTTACAATTAAATTAAATGTTCAAAATGACCACCATTCACTTCTTGACAATAACCGATGCAATTTTGGAATTCTCATATAACATTTTGTACGACCTCGAGGTTATTTTGTTAATTTCTTCTGTTATCCTAATTTTTAAATTAGCACTTCTGTTTGGTCTATTAAAATATACTTTATATTTTAAATAACCCCATAAGAAGTAATCCAAACGAATCAAATCTAGGGGTCTAGCCGGCCATTCGATAGTTCCACGTCTTCCAATCCACCTATTGTGAAAACCTCGTTTAAATAATTTTTAACTATACGTGCAAAATGCAGTAAACCTCCGTCTTGTTGGTAGTAAATAGATCGATCTATCTCATTTGAATGATCAACATCAGGAAAAAATCTTCGTAATGTTTGCACTAAAAATTTAATTAAAAAATCTAGTTAAACCTCACCATCAACTTTGCTCTCAAAAAAATAAGGACCAATTATTTTAATGTTAGTGATAGATTAATTTTTTAGGATATTGCGTGTGGGTCTCACATTTCTGTTCTGTTTGTTAACCGTTCCGTTTAAATGAAACGTCACTTCGTCAGAAAAAACTATTTTGTTTATGAACTGCAAATCTGCGTTCATTCTGTCAATCATCATTTTACATAATTCTTGCCTTTTGTCAGGATTAACTTCATTTAACTTCTGAACCAACTGAACTTTGTAAGGGTGGATTTTTCTTCATGCAAAACTCTCAAAAGAGATGAGATACTTACATCATTGACGGCGGTAAGTTCTTGAGTTGTCCTATGCGGATTTTCCTCAATCTCTAGAAGTACTCTAACTTTATTTTATCAGTAAATTTAACACTTTTGCCTGCTTTTTTACATATTCAGTATAACGACTCTTCTTTTCAATTTTGACTACTGTAGACTGCTCCTGAGAGCATGGTACAGAAAGACCTCAACACAGCTATTCCGTATAGCCACCAACAAAGTCATCACAGCCAGAATGATCGCCAACGTTCGAAACGGACAGACACCCTAAGATGAAGAAGAAGAAGAATGCGAAATTTGTTGACCAGGGTATTAAATATTAACCATTTCACAAACCTCCTTTTAAATTATACTGACGTCTATTAGTAACTTTAAATACCTAAATGACAGCAGCCTACTAGATTCTTATCAATTGTTTATTTGGCTTTTTATTTAAAATCCCTTTCTAAAAAGGTGCCACACCTTTTGTTATATAAAATTTTCGAAAGGGTGCTTATAATTCAAAGGATGTGCTGCAGGGGATAATATTTTGCTATTGTAAATTGTCAATTTAGGAATATAATTCGACCTGTTTCAGGTTTTTTACACATAGTACATATTAACGATAAAAATGAATTTATTCTATATATTATGGACCGCATGTTATAATATAGCAGTAATGTTCGAACTACGATAATTATCCTTTATACACAATTTCTGATTTTATTTCTTAGTACACTAAACACTTTGCTTAATACAGTTAATATTAATTTTTAATCGTTCAGAATTTCTTAAGGAAAAGATGCTGTATAATCATTTATTATTAGTAATATATTTTTTAAATAAGTAATCCACATCTCATGTAAAATTAAAATTTTATTGACGTTAACAATTAAATATTTATAAGCCACGTGCTTAAACCCAAGAAACCTTTCGTCTTCTGATACAGATTTCCAAGTTTTTTTATACTATATCGTAAATTTTGACTAAACTTATGTGTGAGTTCGGACTGGAAAACTTTTTTTAAACTTTGTTTCACAAAAAATCTACAAGTGTGTTACTTATCGCTGATAAAAGAATAGAAAAAGTACAAAGTTATCAAACTTTACAAAAACTTTTCGATACACAAATTTAATGCCGTTCATTGTTTTATGCCAGCAAAAAGAGTATTCTAACATCGATGTTGGAAAAGTTTATTTGGAATTTTAACGGATTTTAAGTAAGATGAATGGAGAATGGAATGTTGGAAGTACCCACCGCAGTAGCCTAAAAGCTGAAAAGTTCTAATTTTTCTCTAATCCTGTAAAGTGCTGATAGTTAAAGTTTGAGGGTAGTCTTTGTAGAGATTCGTTTTAGATTGGGGGAGGATTACAGTTAGCTTAAAGCGGTATTATACCTAGAAAACTGGAATTAAGTTATATATCTTAAATTGCAAAATTGTTTTTACAGTTTTTAATTAAAAAAATTGTACTTTTGTAACGTTAAATCCAAAATATTATAAAGAAACTTAACTGTTGTATTTTCCTTTAATTGTAACGAAAACTTAAAAATAATCTTTCGATTAGCTGCAGGTGAATGACTATTTTAACCGTATATGTGGTGGCTGACATAGGACAGCATTGGTATGTAATTACTAAAAAGTATATTATATTATATCAATATATCTATGTACTTAAATTCAGCCAAAATGTGCTCATATAAAGGGTGTTTTTTTATTTATAGAACTTTGCAAGGGAATAACACAAAGATTATTTCTATAACTGGACATGAAATTGACGTTATTCGAAAGATAATCTTTTGGCATTATAATTGGAATATTACTGTCGTGGCTGGCTCTGACGTAGTCTAATCTGGAAGTCCAATTTTCGATCACTGTTTTCAATTTTTATTGTCGTATATAAGCAATAACGCGGCGAATAATGTCCTCCAAGTGGTCAACCGTTTTATGCTTATCAGCGTACACTCAAACCTTCACATATCCCCACATAAAATAGTCTAGCAGTGTTAAATCACACGATCTTGAAGGCCAATTCACGGTCCGAAACGTAAAACTATTCGGTTACCAAACATTACCTTCAATAAATTAATTATGGTACGAGTTGTGTGACATGTTGTGCCATCTTTTTAAAACGGCAGCTTTTGCATATCATGGTTGTTCAATTAGGGAATAAAAAAGGTAGTAATGGCCTTTTAGCGGTCACCATTGACTGTAACATTCTGGCCAGCATCGTTTTTGAACTAGTATAGTCCAATAATAATAAGATTTTTCAACAAACATTTGAGGATTATCTTAACTCCAAATAGGGCAGTTTTGTTGTAGTAATCATGGCTCTTTAACGGTCAATATTGACTGGAACGTTCTGGCCAGCATCGTTTTTGAATAAATATAGTCCAATAATTCCACTAGACCATAAATCACACCAAACAGTCAGTTTTTCTGGATATAATGATTTCTCAACATATATTTGAGGATTATGTTAACTCCAAATAGGGCAGTTTTGTTTGTTGACGTAGCTATTTAACCAAAAGTAAGATTCATCGCTAAACAAAATTTGCTTATAAAAATCGGAATCAACGGCAATCTCGTGTTGGACCCACTCACCGAATCTATGAATCTACGCCTTGTTAAGTAATAATGTACCTTAATTCTTGCATGAGTTGGATTTTTTAAGTACGCAGGGTAAGATTTTTTCGCAAAATCTTTCATAAAGTGGACAAACATGTATCCAACTGATGTACACGCGATGGTAAATAGACTGATTTGCTTCTTCCTGTATGCTACACTCTACAGCAGCAATAAGTTCTTCTGTACGTATTTTACGACATGTTCGTGGTTGCATATTGCATATTATCAGTAAGAGTAACCGTGGTGCAAAAACGTTTCATGGTTAATCGATTTACTTGCTCTGTTGAACTATTATGTTAAGCAAAAAATAAACTTAATGTGCGATACGTATTTCGAACAGAATCACAATTTTCAAAATGAATTTGTATAATTTGAAAGCGTTGTTCAGACTTTAAGATAATTTATGCTGAAATTACGTACTTGACAGCTGTCAAAATGGCGGACAGTTAAAAAAGTGTTACCAACTTACATTTATATACCTCTATATAAAAAAACCCTTAAAATGCCCTATTTGTCTATAAATATACAGCTATATGTCTTTTTTGTACATACAGGTATAAAATATAAAATGAAATATTTCTTAATCCTCAGATTTTTCTTTTTTAAGAGTCGCTACTTCATAATGAATTTTTATATAAAACTCCAGATGATGTAAATACCGGTCACCATATACCTCGTACTACGATGCAATATTCATGTTTAGCTACTTTAAAAATTCCGAGATAATAAAATATTTTCACAACGAATTTTAATAAAACTCTAGATGATGTAGATATCGGGAACCAGGTACCTCGTACAACATCTTTGATGCAATATTCACGTTCAACGAACTTTAAAATCCCGAGATAATAACTTTCAACTATTTTTATAACGAATTTTTACAAAACTCAGGTGGAGAACATAGATACCGAGCATCAGGTACCTCGTACAGCATCGCTGAAGCAATATTCGAGTTAATAGACCTCAAAAACCTCGGCATAACAAGTTTCAACGATTTTCGTAATGAATTTCCATAAAACCTCAGGACATGACGTAGATACCGGGCACCAGAGTAACCCTTACAGCTTCTCCAACCCGAAATTCCTGTTCAGCGACCTCAAAACTTCCCGACCATGAGAATTTCATTTCATCTTTTTCATCTTTTTCATCTATTTCATCTAAAATTATTTTCCGAGTTGTGAATTTTTATTTTTTGAACACTTTCAGATGCATTTTGGAAAATGTATTTTTCGCCTACAACAAAAACAATTTTTATTTGTTCCCCATGACTAGTATTTAACAGTATTCCTGAAGCTCTCCCGAATCGAATGCAAAAGATTTCATAAGGATCCGGTTTACTTTAATAAAGTACGAGGTGTAATGCTTCATTTCTTCGCGTATGTATTACTAAACATTTTTTTTTAATTTATCAAATAAAAAGGATTTTCTTTTATCAGTAAAAATGTGTTCACACAAAAAGAAGCTTCTTTAAACATCAACTAATATAATCTTACAATACTGCAACTTTGGTGTTTAACTTTAGGCCAAGATGTAAATTTGTTGGATCGTTACCTTCATAAATGCTATTTACCACAATTAAGTATTTAAATAATAAATTCTCTTTTTTAAAGTAAAATTTTATTCTTAATTGATCTTCTAATTTAGCAGTAACGTTATTACATTTAGCAGAAAAAGTTTCTACAATACTAATTGAGTCGCTTAAACTTAAATCTGTACTCTGTAACGAGGAGATTATGTCCGGTTTAGAAGTGAAATTAACCTTCATAAAAACAAGATTTTTAGCTACAGTTGTATTTTTTTCTTTGCACAAAACAAATAACAAATTTCGTGAAAACATGTGCATAATAGGCATTCGAATACAATGCGCGATTTTTTTTATTGCAATTAAAAAATTTGTTAATAGGGAATAAGAAATACTAAAACAGATGTGATATTGGAAAAAATATTTTTAATTTTTTAAGGTTTATTAAAAAAAATGGTTGATTCATATTTGAATCACTGCGCAATTGTAATATCTACTATGACAAATTAATTATTGTGGAAATCTGAAAAGCAGTTCTTGTCATTGTTGAAACATAATGCTGTTTCGCATTTTCTACAAACAACGTAAGTTTGGGCATAGCAACCAGGAAATTTGCAAGGAACTCTTGTGCTATTCCATTTGGTAAAATGGTTTTCCTTGTCCACTCTAATATCCATTGGAGGCAGAGATGAGGTGTTAGGCTTTATTTTCTTTCTTTCAATTTCTCTCTGTACATCACTTGATGGTCTGCCTCGTTTAGGTGTTTGGTAGGATCCGATACTACACAGTGTTTGTGCCAATTCCAATCTGAATTCAACTAGTGTCATGGTCCGTTTATCAAAATTAGACTTCCTATATAATAGCCAGGAGTTTATTATAGTGATGTCTAAAAGATGATGAAATATTCTTATATACGATTTCTTAGACCGCATTTTAATTCTACACATTCCAATGTAACTGTCTAACAAATCAATTCCTCACATATGTTTATTGTATTGTTTTACGATTGCTGGACATGGTACAGTTACCCTTTATTTTTTCTTTCTGTCATATCTCTGCACGATTTGAGATGGTTCATATCCAACAAATGATGACAGCGTAACAACTATCTTGTTATCTTTCCAGTATACATTACTGATATACGTTCCATCAGAATTTGTTATGAATTCCTCATATTTTCCTCTATTCATGGTTTTGGCATCTGAATCCTTTGACACTTTACATGACGGTATTCTGTTCTTTCTGGTTTTCCCTAAAGAATGTATCCCCCTCTTTGCTAAGTAGCTTATTAAGGGAACGGAGGTATAATAATTATCGAAAAATATTTTATGATAATGATGATCTTGTACTTCCCGTGATAATCTGATGACAGCATTTGAACTTGCACCAAGATCTGGTTCTTCAGGAAATTGCTTTGCAGGATCGTTTTCTGTACCTGTATATATTTCAAACTTATAGCAGAAGCCGGAAGTTTCAGATAAAACAAAAAACTTGAACCCCCATTTATGTGGTTTTAATGAAAGATATTGTTTTAGATGGTGTCTTGTTTTTGTAGAACAGGTTTGTTCATCTACTGAAAAACATTTCTTCCATAGGAAGAGATGTCTTAGTTTTTTTTAATTTATCATCAGTATCCACTGAGTTATCGTTAAAATGTAAATTTGAACGTATTCTTTCGAAACTTTTCTGACTGATTGCATTCCGAATTAGGTTTTGAACAAATACATTATTCCAATACAATCTCACATTTGTTACATATACGAGTGATGAAACGACACAGATTCCTATATATCTGAGCATATATATCATTTTTTGACAGACTGAACGTTGTTTCAGGATTTGTTGAACGGCTGAAATGTATACATTCGTCCACTATTCTCTCAATCAGCTCGTATTTGAAAAAGTATTTAAACAACTGATATGGTATTTTGTAAGTAATTTAATTTGCCGGTTAAATTTATTTTCCCCATTAATGTAGATGGCACATCTCTCATTTGTCGTTTTTTCCATACTAAATTTCGTAGATTTCGTTTTACTTATTAGATATTTCCTCTGCAATTTACCGTTCCACGGTTGACGATAATGTTGATGGTTTACTAGATATTTTTTCTGTAAATGACTGCTCCAGCATGACTGGATTATGTTCTATTTCCTCTAGAATTTTATGTAAATTGTTTACAGAAAAAAAGGCTTCATCTTCATCGTCACTATAAATAATTGATCTGTAGTCACGACCTCCAAATCCACATATTCTGATCCTTTTTTATGTATAAGTGGCATCTAAAAATAGAATAAAAGTCAAAAATTGTTCCATAGATCGTGTTTATAAGTTCTTAATACGTAAATACTCATAGAACTCCATTTATTTTAAAGGTAATTGCTTTAGCTTCAAAAAAACTTTATATTTATTAATAAAAAGTTTTACTTAAACATTAAAAATTCTACTAAAAATTTACACACTAATTTGTTTATTAGAAATTAAAAAAAAATTAAGCTATAAATTTTAAAAATATGGCTAACGAAAGTTATAGAGCAACTCAGAACAAATAGTTAAAGATATTTGGTAAATGTTTCTATGTTAATTTTTAATCAAGATACTGAACTTTGACTACCGCGCCCTGAGGCGGACGGTCAGCCTGCAGTGATTCCGAGGGCGCGTAAAGCGCGCGCGTAAATCGATTTTTAATTTTTTGGCAAAAAAATGAACATAGAAACATTTACCAAAGCTTGAAATGTTCGTTTTGAATTTTTCTATTACTTCCATTACTAAACTACCAATGTTTATAGCTAACATGACTGGCTTTTTGGCTTTGCCAGTGCCCATTACTTATTATCCGTTCATAAATTGTTGATAGCACGAAATGTGCCTCAGTCATAAAATGGTCGTAAAATTTGTATCACCATAGGCGTTCCTGAGGTGTTTATTCATTAAAATTAATATTAATATTAATAATGTTTTAATACTAATATATTTAACAAAAAACAAATAAAACTTTCACGGCTATTGTTAGTTATTATATTAATAAAAATAAGAATTTAACCATTAACAATTTTGTAAATAAGAATACCTTCAATACTAATCTTCGCGTTTAATTACTTTACTATAAAACCTGGAATTCATATGTGAAGGTACTATTCGTTGCAAGATAATTAGGATGAAATTCCCCAGATTTTTAATAATATAATGGGTATAAAGAAGCCGGCTTTGGCCACATGCCTCGTCTGTTCAGTTTATATTCGAAACTTAACTTGAAAGGGTGAAGTTATTACGAACAAAAACAATTTTTTTGTTTAGTACGTTTTTGATCACATGTAATTTACGGCTCGTCGGTGTTTCCGCGTCTACGGCAGTAATTAGCGTCTTGAATATTTCTTTTGCGAATTATATGCAGTGCGTGAGTGATTTTCCATTCCATATACCTACGAACATATAAGTACCTTTCGCTCATGCTCGTTTTGTTTGATTATTTGTGATGGCTTCATCATTAACATCATCAAGTTTTACACCGGTACTGTTGCGTACAGTCAGTAAGTGTGTCTATTTACCAAAAGAGAAGACTATTGTTCTGAATATTTACGATGCTCTGGTTTCTCAAAATTCCACAAACACTGTTCGCAACATATTCGAAAGTTGTGCCAACATGACTGGCGTAGGGGAGTCAACTATATATAAGTTCCTATCAGAAAGAAAAAACACGTTATAGCTAACGCTAACACAAACGAACACTTAGAGAGAGGGAAAAAGCCTATTGAAATTGATGAATTTGCCAAAAATGGCATTCGAATGAAAATTCCATGAATTTTTTTTAAAGAAATACCAAACCTAAACAAAAATTTTACAAGAAGTTAGAGACGACCCGGATTTGCCTTATATCGGATGAACTAAATGGTGGCAAGTTTTAAAAAATTAAATTTCCGGTGTGAGAAATTAGACCGAAAACCACTTTTGATTGACCGGAAGGAGATAATATGTTGGAGAAGAAATTATCTGAGATCAATACGAAAATTCCGGTCTGAAGGAAGGCAGTCTACTGATATCTCCCCACCTTCTGGTAACGGCAGTAGATTAATAATTTCTCACATTGGCAGTAAAAAAAGATTTGCTAAGCATAGTTTGTTGGAATTTCAGTCCAAAAGCACAAAAGACTATCACAAGGAGATGACATCTGACGTTTTCGAAGAGTATTTTGAGCAGATGATTGAACACATACCACCAAATTCAATTATAGTATTAGATAATGCACCTTATCATTCACGACTAGTAGAAAGACTTCCAACGACTGCGTGGAAGAAACAGGATATTCTTGACTGGCTGCGGAATAAGTATCTGCCTTACGAAGATGGAGTAGTAAAAGCAGAACTTTTAAAAATTTGCCTGGCAACACAAATCTAAGTTCAAGAAATACGTAGTTGACAAAATGGCGGAAAGGTGAAACATCACAGTCCTTAGACTTTCACCCTACCACTGCGAAATAAATCCAATTGAACTCATTTGGGCACAAATGAAAAGTTATGTGGCTAGAAAAAATACGTCATATAAAATACAAGCTGTACGTGAATTGTACGAGTCTTTACAACTTCTTACAGAACAAAACTGGAGGGATGCAGTGAGACATGTAATAAAAGGGGAACAAAAAATTTTAATGAAATTTCACAAGAAGTTAGAGACGACCCGGATTAGCCTCATATCGGATGAACTAAATTGTGGCAAGTTTTAAAAAATTAAATTTCCGGTGGGAGAAATTAGACCGAAAATCACTTTTGATTGACCGGGAGGAGATAATATGTTGGAGAAAAAATTATCTAAGGTCAATACGAAAATTCCGGGCTGAAGGAAGGCTGTCTACTGGTATCTACCCACCTTTTGGTAAAGGCAGTAGATTAATAATTTCTTAAATTGGCAATGAAAAAAGATTTGTTAAGCATGGTTTGTTGGAATTTCAATCCAAAAGCACAGAAGACTATCACAAGTAGATAACAGCTGGCGTTTTTGAAGAGTATTTTGAGCAGATGATTGAACACATACAACCAAATTCAATTATAGTATTAGATAATGCACCTTATCACTCACCACTAGCAAAAAGACTTCCAACGACTGCGTGGAAGAAACAGGATATTCTTGACTGGCTGCGGGATAAGTATCTACCTTACGAAGATGGAATGGTAAAAGCAGAACTTTTAAAAATTGCCTGGCAACACAAATCTAAGTTTAAGAAATATGTAGTTAACAAAATGGCGGTAAGGCGAAATATTACAGTCCTTAGACTTCCACCCTACCACTGCGAAATAAATCCAATTGAACTCATTTGGGCACAAATTAAAAGTTTTGTGGCTAGAAAAAATACGTCATATAAAATACAAGCTGTACGTGAATTGTACGAGTCTTTACAACCTGTTACAGAACAAAACTGGAAAGATACAGTAAGACATGTAATAGAAAGAGAACAAAAAATGTGGGATCTTGATAACATAATTGTTGCGACCGTAGAGACACAACTGCTAATTATTAACCCTCAAGACGACTCGGATTCCGAAGTTATTTCTATTTATTTTGAATTTGAATAGTTTTCTAATCGTAATTATATAAGGTAAGTAATAGTAGTTGTAATTGTAAGGTATTAAAGGGGAAAGGCGCCCAATGTCGCCTGTCAAAATGTTGAATGTGTTTTAAACGTATCCATTTTTTTTTTTCAAATCCTGAGAAAACTTAAAAGCATTTTTGAAAAATTTAAAGGCAGAATGAAATATTTATTTGAATAAATAAGTTTTTTGGCATGCAATATTTTCAATTAAAAAACTATACTATATTTTCTCTTTTATTTTCACCTCTGTTACATAACATAATAAAATAAACATTGTAGAAGTTTTCAGGGACTTTCTGCCCTCAGTAATAATGTAATCTTTCATTCTGCGTAAATTTTTTAAAAATATTTATTAGTTTTCTGCGGATCCGAAAATAATAGATACAATTAAAACATAATTGATGGATTCGACCGTTACTTGATGGAAATGCATTTTATGTAACAATAAAACAATGAAAACCTTGTTTTCAAACTTCCACAATTTTTTTTTAAATCATATCACTACAGCTGTTTCAGCTGATTGCCTTTCTCAAGTGATCTATTTTTGGCTTGGGTTTACAAATTTATAGTCTCTAATGAAATAGGTTGAGGAGGGGAGAATTGTTTGTCTCTAGTTGGTCATTCAGAATTATATCTGTGTTTTTTAATTTGTTGATTTCCTATCTTTGTTAGAATCTATGGAAATCAACACAGATATAATTCTGAATGACCAACTTGAGACAAATAGTTCTGCCCTCCTCAACCTATTTCATTAGAGTCTATAAACTTGTAAACCCAAGCCAAAAATAGATCACTTGAGAAAGGCAATCAGCCGAAACAGCTGTAGTGATAAGATTTAAAATAAATTTTGTGGAAGTTTGAAACCAAAGTTTTTAGTGTTTTATTGTTACAATTAAAACACATTGAAAATTTTGCCAGGCGATATTTGGCGCCTTTCCCCTTAATTAAATAAATGTATCTTTTCCAAATGGCAAGAAACGTTTTATTTTTGAATAAAATAAAGAAGTTTTATTAAAAGAAAAATACAATTTTAAAAATATATTTATTTAGTTCAAAAAAGTGTTTCAATCATATACTCTACGACACTGGTCGGTCATCTGTAAGCAAAGTACCTTCTTAATCGGATTATAAGGTTTATTGCTGTATTGCATTTATTTAGATACAAGGTGGGGTAGTCGAAAACATCTTATACCGTCAGTTTCGGGTTGGTGTTTACTATTATATCCTAGGTAAAGATAGGTATTACTTATCCTCTCTGTATTTCAGTTGTCTAATTAAGGTTAAACTTGTAGTGAGCTATCGACAAATTGTGAACCAACTATAGGAAAAAAAAAACGTTTATAGCTATATTTTGTTTAAAACTTTTATAAATAAATTAGTTCACCACTTTTAACGAAAAATTTAACTATAAACTGTCATTACTTTTTTATTTATTATATTAAAGTACATAATATGCATATCTGAATCTACATGGATTTTACATATATGTTTGTTTTTATTTGCTGCGAGCTGTGGCCTCATAGCTGTTGGTTTATTTTTTCTTCAATATTTTTTTCTGAAAATGCTAAAAATAGATTTTGATAAATTTATTCGAGAAGTAGAAAAGCGTCCCGCTTTGTGAGCCACAATAAAATTGAGAAAATTGGAATATAACATATAGTTAAAACAAAATTACTAAAATCATTAGTAAAACAACATGTTTAAAGAAAAAATTAAGATTTTTTAAATTTTAAAGAATTTAAATATTTGGTGTTTTTATAGAAAGAATATTAACAACTTAGTAATAAGCAAATATACACTTTTGTGAATCGAGATATAGTAATAACGCGCTTTAAGAAGTATTCACTTCTGTCGGCACTCCCCAAGTACCACCCGCCGTTTTTTATTTATTATGATTGATATTTACGATTTTAATATACTAGTCATCCTGTCTAAGAATTAAAATATTATTCTAATTTTTTTCTGTATATTTCTTAAAACTAAAATTGTTTTTCAAATTGATGTTGCAAGTTTTATTGTCTGGAATTCCTAAGTAACATAAAAAGAACTTTAGTGTCAACTTTGTTTGTTTTCTTTAGCTTCGTAGTGATATAGTTTCTTTCCGTTTTCGAATTAAGCTTGGCATTTTTTTATCTTCACAAAGCTCCGAGCCATCTAATAAATAGGGAACTTATTTCAGTTAATGCCACTATTATAGCGTAAGTCATTAAAAAAGAAGTTTAACGATGCCAACTCTAAACTAAATTTCATTCTTACAGCGACACAATTAGCAGTAAGTTGTTGTGAATCTTCAAGTCGGCATTATTTTTATCGTGTTTCTACTTTTGTAGCAATCTAAGTTTTTTTTTTCTTACAAAATATTTCAACGCTTTTCCTAAGGCGACTTTACCAACTAAGGAAGATTTTTTATGTTTTGTTTACTTATTGTTTATAAGTGCAATTTTGATCTTGTCAAAAATATTTCAAGAACTAAACTGTGAACTGAAATGAACCATTATACTGAGTGGTGAATTGTCAAACGGACCATAGCTAACTGAGTAGGAAATTCTAAACTGTTAAATTCCTGTTCCTCCAATTATTATTTTACACTAAAACTCATCAGACACTACTTGTAGAGGACTGAAATCTGCATTAAAACAAATATTGAAATTGTTCTACGAATTAAACATATCCCAAATTTTGCAAAAATATTATAATACATTTTCCAAAGTGTTTTTGTAAAAGTTACGCAACACATATTGCATAGTTAAGTTAGATATTAACATCTTTAAACAACTTTAAATTTAAACACAAAAACAGTTACCTTATTTCACTAAATGTCACTCTGCGTAATGCATGGGGTCGGGAAGTGGATACATTTAAATTTCTGTGGTTAGGACTGCGTGGGAAATCTCCGAACACGAACAAAAAAAAACTGCTTTAATGATTTGGGACGTTGATCAGCCGGACAAACATAGATAGGGAATAAACAAATCAGCCGTCCCTTTTCACAAAACTGGAACAACTGCATGTAACGTAACAGGTACTGCACAATTAACTGCAAAATAACGCTGAAAACCACCGCTTTTCACCGCGGCTCCAACGAAAGTAATGAAATTATCTTTAAAATTCGTTCACATTGAAATAAACAAAACACAACGGAAATTAAGTACATCGGGCGGCTTAAATCAAAGAATTATCGACAGGAAAAACGCAGCTGCGAAATAAATAAACAACTCTAAAATGGTTTATATTATCTCGAGCCGCCTAAGAATAAAATGAAATATATTTCGGATATTTGAACTTGAAAGATACGAACTAAAATTCATTAAAAATACTCTTCGATTTTTAAAACATGTATGAGGGGATTTAAATATACTACACATACGAGGGGATTTCAATATACAGCAAAAACTCGATGAATTTGTAAGTGCTACACATGAAACAACACATTACGTATCGAACAGTATTTAACACCATAAATAGATAAATAGAGAGTTAAAACTTATAACTACGATTAAGAAAAGAAAGACCTCGTACCTAGGACACATAATGAGAAATTACAAATATAACCTACTATGAATAATAATTAAAGGGAATATAGAGGATCTAAGAGGAGTAGGCAGAAGAGTCATGTCATGGTTTCGGAATACCAGAACTCGAACAGGCATAAAAGTTGAACAATTACTAAGAGTGGCGCAGAATAGAACACAATTTGTTGTAGTTATCGAAAACCTCCAGAAGAAGAAGAAACACCATATATGATTCATTGGACAGTCATGTTGTTTTGTTAAACAAAGACAATAAATAAAACAGAACTGTGTAATGAAATAAAATTACGATAACTATAATACTTTGACCACCTAATGTGAGGAACAAAATTCTTACTTCAGAAGAGTATCATACAGAGCAAGATTGTAAAAAAGCGTAGCATTTAGAGCCACTATGAGTTCAAATAATCATGATGATCGCCAACCTTTAAAAGACGGCAACTTATGAAAAAATATGGTGGAATTTAATTACTGAGACTATCACTAATGCATCCAAATTGTGAGGATAATTCATTGTACCAAAACCAAAACTAAAAAACGAAAACAATTTGCTGCAACGGTAAAGAATGAAAACTACAATGAGAGAGTTACAGATGTAGAACAAATTAATAAAAGTCAAATTAATAGATCCTTTTAGAAGAATAAATATTTCCAAAATGTTTACAAAACATGGCTTAATTAATCATTGCGTATGTTTTTGATCTTATATCTTCCTTTATTTTGACTTGACTGACTTTGTTTCTAAAGAATTTTTTAGGTTAACTTCTTCTTTCTTAAGAAATTACATTTTCTTATGATTTGTATTATTTAGGTAAAAAGAAATAAGAATAAGACCTACTCACAATTAATGCATTCTACCACCGACGACCGGTGTATCACGGTATATCCTCATGTCAACGGTACATGGAAAACTAAATTCTGAAAATGCAATAATTTTAGAGTACTGTCTGGTACAAAATATATAGCAATTATGTCACTATTTGTGATTTAATATTTCAAAGAATTTTAAAAAAGAAAAGGCAGGTAAAATTTAATTTCCAGCGAATGTTTGACATACAATACATTGGTCATGTGTTGAGAGGTGAAAGATATGTACAGTTGTCATTTAGATCGCCGACCATCAAAAGGAAACGGCGCGATACGGTCACACAGTAATGGTGTGACTATTGTCTAAAACCTCACAGAGTTCAATATTATTAATCTTCGCTTTTCCTCAGCTGGACAAAGACCTTCAATATAATTTTCCAAAGTATTGGTGTAAGACCTCTGCTTCGAGGCATCATCTCTTTGTCTTCATTCCAGTATACTCTTTGTCCAAATGTTATCGGTCATTCGAGCCACGTGACCTGCCCAATTCCACTTCAGTGTTGCTATTCTCCCTAAGGCATTAATTACTTTTGACCTTTATTATATCTTCATTGAGAGTCCTTTACACAGAATAATGGCGATGGCTACTAGACAAAAGTTTCTCTAGAAAATTTAGATGGCGAGGAACAGCTTCTTGGCATTTGAGAAGATAAGTTATTTCTGGCTATCAGTTTGCCTATTCGTATTAGGCAATGCTCTCTGAATGACACCGTGAAATTTATCGAAACTGCCCGATATTTAGGAGAAGTACAGTGTTCAAGGGTTTCACTAAACTGTTGAATATTCAGTATTCTGATAGCATCCCTGTTACGAATTTAAAAGGAGTGCATCTGAGTTTTCCCGGGGTTTGCTTAAGATATTTTGATTCTTAGTTAGTTTTTGCGTGTGCAACAATAGCTGTATCACCTGCATATCTATAAAAGTTTTCGTATTTATAGGTGGGTCTTTTTTTTGTTTGTGTGATTGTTATACAGTGTCATTACGTTGCACTGATCGAGACTGTTCTTCTGTATTCTCTATCTACTATTATTACCATCAGGTGATACGAAAAGTATTCTGCTCTACAGGAAGACAAATGATTGTACTGTATTATAAATACTTGATAGAGCAGCATATTTTAAATATAGCAGCAAATTCATCTTCTGAAGGAGTCATTGTAGACCAACTGTAGTTTAACACAGTGCTGATACAGTTATTAACACTTATGTGATCGTTTAATTACAAATGTATAATTAAACACAAATTTCAATTAAATTAATAAAATGATGTATCATACACTACTAAAATGAATACCAAACTACAACAAAACGAAATGAAAGAAAATTTCTACTTACGATTTTCCAATTAGCTTCAAATGTATGAAGCCGTATTCCATATAATATGTGATATTTGATTCCGTTCATTAACATCAAGTTTAATCAATGTTGATATATTACCGTTTTGCAGTATTGCAGAAAGGATGTATGCAGTGTTAATATTCTGTCAATATTGCCATGCAACTGTTTCACGGGTATATGAACTCAATTTTTCCCCTATGTTAATGTGCTGCTATAACTCAGTGTTATGTAGAAATATCAATCATGTGACTAACAGCAAAGAGAAGAAATGTATGGTTAAGAATTGTGTAATTCTACACAACAATGAAAAAATTAAATAAAGATATTTACCGGCCAATCTGAACTGACGCGTCATGACGTAAGAAAAAACAATCCATGAAAAATAACTAAAATAATTTGAGAAAACAAAAGTTTTAAAGTTTTGAGGCAAAATACGAACAACATAGGCAACAAAAAAATGTACAAAATAAGAAACAAAAATGGAAACATTACTACGGATAGAACCAAAATCCTTAAGGCAGTCAAATTCTTTTATCGCGAAATGTATAAGAGCACCGAGGAAAGGCAGGACCAGCCCGTGCCCAAAATCACAAACCAGAGATCAGAATTAATGTCAGCAATAACACCATACGAAGTCAAACGGCAATTTTAGAAATGAGACACAACAAAGCATATGTATATATACTTTTTACAAAAGTTATCAAAGAAATACTGGACGCTAAGTTAGACTTCTACCAGCCTTGAGAGCAAGCTGGATTTAGATCGGGATACAGCAATAACGACCACTTACTAGTAATAAATTACCCTATAGAGAAGTCTGCAGAATACAACAAACTACTGGCACTGATATTCGTGAAACTACAAGAAAGCGTTAAATATCATAAGCTGGCAGAAAATATTAAAAGCACTGACAGAACGTCGAGTAGACTATCGCTGCTCATAATCAAATGTTTCAACCAAAATACTACAGCTAGCGTAAAACTATCTGAATAAGAAACAAATAAGTTCTGTATTTAGCGAGAAGTACAGGTAGGAGGCAACGTTACTCCAAAACTATTCACGATGTTTTTAGAACAAAGTTTTAAGAAGGCGGATCTGAACGAGCATGGTATAAATATAAATGGAGAGAATCTGTCTTCGGTTTCCGTACATAATGTAGCTTCATCTATTTTAAAAAAATTTAAAGTGTTTTTCCTTGTGTAGTCTAGTGTGATGTACAATATTATGTTTATAACATGTTATTCTTGTTGGATAGGCCACAATTGACGAAATGCACCTGAAGATGCTCTAGGGAGTGAAAGTACTTGGGCAAGATTCAATTAATAAAACTGTGCTCGATATCTGCCTTTTATTTGATCAAAGTTCATGTATTCGAGCATTCAACCTTATATCAACTCTAGTTTTAGTTTTTAAATTTTTTAGATAAATATATTGATTGAAAACTTTTACGTTCAATCGGTTTTTGTCCGGCAAGGGGTAAAAACTCAATTTGTTGCAGCTATAAATTATAAGTGTACTAAATGATTCTGGTTAGTTTTATTACCGTAAGGGTTCTGCTCTTGCTAATAATCGGAACCGAGCGACCGATCATACATTACGATCAGAAATTTTTATATATAATAAAAATAAAATATCGGGGTGACTACGAGACCAACAGAAAATAGAGATTTTTACTTGTTAAACTCTCTAGGTCATGTAAATAATATATTACATTTGAATTACACAAATATTACGCTTCTTATTTTTTCTTCCTTTTTCTCTATTTTTCGTCACGTTTCTCATTGCAGTACTTTGTTTTTCCAGTCTATTAGTCTCAGTTTAAATATTCTTTATCTTTATATATCCCAAGCTTTTTCTATTAACTTAACCTCACCATAATCAAGAGTCATTAACAGGGTTTGGTAGAAGTTGTTAATAATGTGCCTATGGATGTCGTCCGTACAGTGATCGATGACTGGTATAACAGACTTCGGCACTATCAGCATCATTATCATTATCATCATCATCCAGTCTTTATTTGTCACATTTACTGCTAAACATAGGCCTCTCTTAAACTGCTCCATTCTTTGCGATTTTGTGCTCTTTGTTGCCAAATTTTGATGATACGCATGATGTCGTCAGCTTAACGTGTAGGTGGTTTTCCTCTGCTACGTTTTTCTACTCTTGGCCTCCAATTTGTGATTTTACTTGTCCTTCATAAGTCATGCATTCTCGCTACATGATCTGCCCAGTTTCAAGTTCAGTTCCACAACATCAATCCTTCTTCGCAGATTTTCGTTTTTTATTATTCTGAATTGTATTCAGGCAAATTAGATATTTTCTCGTGTAGTTTGTAGTTCATTTTATTAGTAATAAATGGTACAGAAATGTTTCAAATCAACTCCGTAGTTTAAATTTTTTTAGGTAAAAACCTAGTATCAATATTTATGGCAAGACTAGTTAGTTGTCTGTATCTCCAATATATTCTAAAATTATTAATGGCTTGTTCTATGGCCCACATCTCGACACTGTCAAATGCCTTTTCATAGTCTAGCCTGCAAGGAATAGGGGTAGTTGGTAGTCACTTGCCTTTTCTATTCATGTTCTCATTATCAGCAAATGGTCTGTTGTACTTTATCCTTTGCGGACGACAAACTGTTCTAAAGGTTAGTAAGGTAACTTGTTGGTAATAATTCTGATTATTAGTTTGTACAATTGACTCAGCAACCATATACGTAAGTCTATATTTCTTTTGGTAACATTTTGCCCCGTTTTTGTGTAGGAGTATTACTAGATTCTCGTTTTGGCCTTTAGATATTCTGCTATTATGGAGACATATGTAAGATAGCTATGTTAGTATTAAGATTGTTACTGTGTAACAATCTTACTGTGTGTTTTTAGAAGCTTCGCCAATATATCGTCGTGTCGTGGAGTTTTATTGTCTTTAAAACTCTTTTCATTTTGAATCTCTCTATATTTAGTAGTACCTCTTATCCCACGTTTTTTATTTTTCTTATAACGTTCTCTTTTGTTGATTAATATGTCTGCCTTTGCGAGATTACAAGGGTTTGTACTGTACAAGGTTTACAGTGTTGGTCTTAGACATTTTAAACCTGTGTTGTTTTCTATAACTTGCTCTATTAAATTCTCGTTCCATTTTTTTTATGTAACATTTTAGATATGTTTTAATTATTTTATTTAGTTATATATGTATGTATTCTTGAGTTTCATTTTGTAAAAGGTATTTATAGCATGCAATATTTTCTTTTTCGATAAGTTTTTTTTTGCTTCTGTTTCTGGTGCTGAATCCGAAATTTTAGATCTTGTTTTAGAGTCTTAAATTTTTCTTCCAGTTTTGGGGCTAAAATATTATAACTGTATTATTATAGGTTCTTTGTTGTCTTCTTTAGCTTTTTAAATGTTTTTTTGTTTTGGTAAAAGTATTAGTTACATCATCCGTTGCTTTTCCAGTTGAAACATAAACACGCACAATCTTTATTCTGGTTTGGTAATTTAGCTTTAAGATCATGAAGTTTTTAACCCAGTCCGAGATACTATCAATTATTTAAATTTGTATTTTGCAGAATTATCACTGGTACTCATTCCAATCACAAATAGAAATAAGCGAATAAATCAACAAATAGTAATATATTCAATATATGCATTCAATATATTCATAAGTAATATAATCAAATAGTAAATCTGTCAACTCAAAGTTTTACATAATGCTTGTCAGCAGTTGTTATTGACAACGTGTGCAGACTCTAACGCGCCAATACGATCAATAAATATGCTCAAAAATCATTAACTTTTATTGAGTAATTAGAAGTATTATATTTATATAGTTAATGACTATAAATTTATAATCATAAAAACCTGATGCTACAGATCGAACAATTTTCATTGTTTCTCTATATTGAATTTTTTACCAAAACTATATACACACTTTTGCAAGTTATAAAACCGTCCGTTTTACGGTTAAATAGACACTTCTATAAAATATATGAGTGATTTTATTGCAGTTTGAGACTTCGACAGGAAAGTTATGACCACAGAACGTGTTTCGTTGACAGGTGTACTTTAAACGAACACCCAAATTGATAACCTCTACTTCGGTTATGAGAAATGCGATCAGATGGAAAAATTGCGGTTTTTTGTAAGATAAGCGTATACAAAGAATGCTTTTAGTGTGTTGGTATTATTTAAAAAATTTCATACTAGATAAAAACGTCAATACGTTCATTTTTTTTAATGTTTTAAGCAGTTATTAGTAAAATGCAGAAGTGAAGAAATTAAGATTTTTCACAAAAATCTAATAAAAACAGTAATAAAATTAATTATACCATACAGAATGACTCCAAACAAAAAAGCTTTTACTGTAAACACTACATTGTGATAACAGAATCGAATAAAATCATCATTAGTATATTTTCCTTTATTCCTATGTGGGACTAGCTTTCCAATTAAATTTTTCCATAATTTTTAAGTAGGTTCTACCAGTATATAGTAATGCCTTTAACTGACATGTCCTGCCGAAGCCTGTATGAACAGATTTTTTGGAACCCCTTTCATACCCCTTTCAGAAATTTAAAAATCAGCAAGGCTTTGTATCATTATATTATTTATCTATGGCTTTGTATTGAATGATTAACCCTGCAGAAGATGAGTGATAAAAACTTACACGAATAGGCATGTTTGGTCTGAGAGACCCAGACATATTATGTATTATTTTTCGGAATCAGTGTCTATTTCCAACATTTAAATAACAGCATTCACTTAAAACTACCAAAATAATGTAAACTCTACTAAAAAAGAACATTCTGGAATTTTTTAACTTAAATTTGATAAAATATAAAAAACAAACTGATTTTTGAACATATTTTCATTTGAGACGTGTTGTGGTGTAAAGTTTTTTGAGATAATTTTGTTGCAGATACGTGACACATAGGTACTATACGCTGCACGCATATAATTTTTTTTTAAAAAACTTTACGAAAAATAGGTTTTCCGATCTTTACATGCGCACAAGTCTACGTTTATTTTCAATAACTTACACTCTTTCCACAAGTTCAGTGCCGCTTATTCTTGCTGCGAGCTGACGTATTTCTTTTGGCGAATATTGTGAATATACTCTTACTTTCATATACACTTCATCTAATTTATATAACGATGCACGTCATAGGCGTCATAGCTTGTGACGTCACATGATACCAACACGAAATATTTATGCGGTAGGTGTGTTCTTTTTTAGAATCACTTTACCGAGTACACTGGCATTACAGCCACTAGACATATTTTATTATATACGCGTAGAAATAATATTTAAAAATTTCTATTAGTGTTAACTTAAAGAAATACACGATAATATGTTTAATTTAATTTGTATAAATGCATTATAAAGCGTTTTTATTAAGAACATTTGTTCGAGACACACTGTAACTGTAATCGAACGAAGGTAAAATTTTGGCATAAATTGGTAACATTTACTTGACAGTTGCGGTGTTGACACTTTTTGTACTTTATTATTTTGAATTTTAAAATGAATATCTCTTGTTTTATGTTTTTTCCTATTTAATAAAATTTGTTCTTTTAGAACAAAATAGTGTGTTTTATTTCAAAAATGTCACGTAAGAATTTAAATAGTCATTGTAAAGCGATGGTAATACTTTTGCAATAATTATGTGATCTATTTGATTTACAATGGAGTCAGGATTTTTTTATACTTTGGCAACTATGTCAACTTCGATCTCTGACGTAGATCATGACTTAAGTCGTTATCTAAATTAGATGAAGTATAGTTCATTACAATATTGAAAAGTCCGTAAAAGATAGCTATGAGCCCTACGTGTATTCAGCGCAACATTATACTTGGAGAGAGTTGATTAACCTCGCACTTTGTCGATTGTTTTCTTCATCCGAATCTTTATTAATCGTGTTATCGTGATGCAACGTCGACAATAAGATAGTTTGCTTTGTTTTTGGGACGTAGAAGACTATATTCTTGTTCTCTTTAAACCAAACATGCTAAACTTTTTAGGATTCTATATAAAGAATTATTTTGGTATGTGTCTCTTGTTTTTTTTTTGCAATATCCCAACAACTGTCAATTGATAATTTTTCTATAAATTGTTAGTGGCCTCAACAGACATGAGCAATTATTCCTAGTTATATTTTTCCTTGACATAGATAGTGGATCGCAAAGCATATTTATTACTTCTAAAGAAGTATTGTCCAAAGTAAAAGGACTGGGTTTCTAAAACTAAAAAAAAATGTATTCCATAACGTGCAGGCCTTCTGGAAATACACATCCTAAAGCTACATCTTCGGCGAAATTCCAGAAAAATTTCAACTATGGTTGCATACGTTCCGATATTATAGTGTTTTTAACAGTTTTTCACAATACTTTGAAATATTTCCCTGACTGGAGCGAGTTTGTCCTGAAGCTTACGCTCCTGTCTTGTTGAAAAAGTCGAAGTATTCTTAGCCATTATAACTGGAAAATTTTTACTCCTATGCCACCGAAAGATCAGAATTTTAAAATTGATATTCTCCTTCTATGAACGATGCATCCACTTTGAACAAATTTGAACAATGGTAGTCAAAACTTAACAGAGATTTAAAACATAAAAAATAAATCAATCAGTTTTACCTGATAGAATTAAAGGATGATAACAGCCTAAGTACTTTCTGTGAAAATCAACAAATAGTCCAAAAACACCAGTAACCTGTTCTCGACCGATTCTACTAGAAGAGAGTAGCTGGACTAGAAACAATATGCAGAATGCAGAGTGATTGGCTATATATTGAGAAAATACATTGAAACTGCATGAAGATCAAATTATTAATAAAATATTATGAAAGCCTTATCAGACAAAAATACAATCTAACCAACATCCTCAAAGAAATAGCAGATAATATAAAAAGCAACATAAATCCAAATAAAGCACCAGGGTATGATTAAATTACTGGAGAATTACTAAAAAACTTGCCTCGTAAAGCCATAGTAAATTTGACAAACCTAATTAATGCTGTATTTAAATTGAAATATGTCCCAAATTTATTGAACATAATAGAGGTGCTTATAATAATACCAATACCAAGGAGATCACTAAATCAATTCTCCTTATATAGGCCAATATTACTTTTACCAGTGATGTCGATGCTGTTTGAGAAACTCCTGCTGAAAAGAATAAAACCAATAATAGAAGATAACAAAGTGATTCCAAACCACCTAATTGACTTCAGAAATATACAGTCTACGATTTATGAGTTATTAATAAAGGATCACAGAATTATGAACATAATGGAAAAATCATTAGAAGAAAAGAAAGTCTGTTCTACAATCTTTTTAGACTTAGCTAAGAATTTCGACAAAATATGGCATGAAGGTAACTTTAAAAATTCTTAGTCATACATCTTGGACGGTGATATTTCAGAATAAGGCAAGAAGACGTGTACACAGACCTAAAAGAAATCAAAGGAATTCAGAGTCTAAAGGAACAGAATTAGGTACAGTCCTTTACCTGTTATACATGTACGACATACCTTAATCAGAAAACGATACTTTACTAACTTTGCATATAATACCGCTATATAAATAGGTGATACCAGCAAATTGGCAGCATAAAAATTACAGTTGTCAATAACTAAATCCATAATTGGACTAAACAATGTAGAATCAAACTAAAAAAATTTAAGTATTGTTTTGTAATTTTGGTCATTGGATTGGTAATTGGTCAACTGTTACTAGATTTAGTGGTATATAAACATCTTAGATGTTAAATAAATGAAAGAAAATTGGAATATTTCTGCCACACAATATACCACTCGCTTCTTTCTTTATCATGCATCCAAACTTCCATTCCTTTCTCCAACTCACCCTTGTTCTGTAAAATAGTAGAAGTAAATAATGAAAATAATTTCATTTGGAATAAACGCTTTTAATCTTTTTCTTCTTTATTTCCGTAATTAGTCATTTATGACCTGGTCTTACATCAAACTTTGTTCCTTTTTTAAAAGAAGCGTCCGACACTTGTTTCTTTTAATTTAAAATTTACTATTTGTTCAGTTATGTATAACTTAAAGCTTTTGAAGTCCATAGTGTCAAATGAGCAGTCTTAATAATCTTTTATCAGTGGCTTAGTAGATCTATTATACATTTGGCTAAATTTTGCTTGGCAAACTTGGTAAATTAATGTTCGGATGTTTTAAATCGCGTAGCGAGAACAAACATGTCAATGAGCCCAAATAAAAACACTCTATAATATTCCTCTCGCTGTTTCTTCAATAGCGCTGCAGCTCAAATCGAGCCTTTTTGTTCTTTATATACCATGTCCTTTCAGAATGTTGGTTACTATCATAGCTAACTTAATTTTATTCACTGCCACCCAAAACAGCATGCTTGTATCAATATCATGCCAATCTCTTGCCGGTCCCATGCTGATCTTCTCCAGGTTCCCACGTCTTGCAAAATTTGCACATTTGCTTCCATTTTCTATAATAGGTCCAATTATCTTCCTTAGAACTTTTCTTTTAACTACTTTCAGCTTTCGTTTTGTGTCTTCTGTCATCACCCATGTATCAAATCAATAATATACTATTGGTCTGATGATATTCTTGTAGACCCTGATTTTCCCACATCTTCAGTGTGTGTTTTTAAAGCGTAACACATAGATGAGTGAAAAGTAAGCTTTGTTTGAAATTATGGTTGCTCTGTTCCATCTGTTTTTAATGCAACTCCCAGATATGTAAAACTTTCTACTGTTTCAGACTTCTAATTTAACTGTGCGTGTGTTTTTCCATGCTCTGTTCTGTGTTAGCTTTTTTGTCTTTTAAATATTTATTTTTTATCTGGTCTCTTCTGTCTCTTTTGTCCCTGTGTTAATTGTGAGTATATTTATGCCGACTCTTCCATTCTGCGAGATATACGAGTAATGCCAATATCATCGGCATAGGCGGCAATCTGTATTGATTTATTTGTTATTAGTTTATATCTTCCTGTATTCAGCTGTCGTCACATATTCAAAAGACATGTTGAATTGTGTCGCTACCAGCCCGTCTTCTTGCTTTAATCCTTTGACTACTGAAAAGTTCTCAGTGAGCGGATTTGGTACTCTGGCAGTTGCTATTAACGAGTCCATTGTTGTTTTTACTAAAACATTTCTAATGCGATAAATAATAACATTTATTTAACAAATTACTTCCACTTTTTGCTTTTTTACTAATACCTTTTGCTGAAAACGGGAATAGAATTTAAAATAAAGTTTCTATAAATATTTAGAATTTAAAGTTTCATTTTTTAAAGACATTTTATCTTTTTGTAATTTTTGATAAACAAAACAACTAATGAAAACTGAAGAGAAATCAAAGGAAACAAAAGCATTGACGAAGAAAAACTACGAAAAATAAATAAAGAAATATCAAAAGCTACAAGGAACGATTTAAGAAAATTTAAGAATGAACAAAATGAATAAAAGTCTAAGAACACGGCTAAAAAATGCAAAATGTGGAGAAGAACTACTACACATAGTTGAAGACTTCTATCAAGAACTATACACATGTCAAAGAGAAAGCTAAACGAACTTGGAAGCCGCCGCATCACGCATAGTCATCAACCAGGGTTCAGAGCTCATGCCAGAGATCACACTAAGCGAAATCTAAGACGCACTGAAAAAGATAAAACAAAACAAAGCACCAGGAGAAGATGTAGTCGTAATAAAAGCTATAAAGATGGGCACAAGTGACCTTCTTAACCAAATAAAAATTTTGTTTAACCTTTGTCTAGTAGATTGTTGCATAGCGAAACTAAAAGACTCAAGATGAACCAGGAAACTAATTGACTGGCGCCCAAGAGAAGATAAACGCAACAGAGGACTACCACCAATACGCTAGATGGACGACATTAAACAAATAACCAGGAAATGGCAACAATATGCACAGAATCGTGAAGAGTGCGATAGATTAGAATTCCAATATAGAATCAGCATTAAATTTTACATCTTTATAAGCCAATAAACTAATATTTATTTTACTTATTTGTAATCTTTAATTTAAAATTATTTAATATTATTTGATTGATTGATTTGATATTTTATTGATCGTAAAATAAAGCTTAATAACTAGTATAAATCGTTAGTTTTTGATCATAGTAAGTTAAAAATAAGAACGCAATGGTCAGAAACGTTAGAAAAATCTTTCGCAAACATTTATTTTTAGTCGCAAATAGTTTTAAATCTGTCAATAGCGCCTTAGTTTGTCCATGAATCTAATCAATATATCAGTTCTATCTAAGACAGCTGTCTAAACCAGCCATGTATATATTAATATAAATAGTTAATCAAGCAACGGTATGTAAGATATATTACCAGATTAGATCTTACTCCGGCCAGTGGCTCCTGATGGGCCAACAATAAGGTAACTATTATTGGTCGTGAGAATTCCGAAACTAATGGGATTGATACCCAGTTTGGGGAGTTCGGTGAGTTAACAACTATTATAATTTTAACTTCCGCTCCTGTGGGAGATCTTGAGTGACATCTTAATTGTAGAGTTCGTCGTATAGTGCCAACTACTGCATCTATTAAGAACGAGGTCATTGCAGACACGTAATAATTGGCTTTGATTTAATTTATTCTGATTGGATTTGTTTTGTATATATATATATATATATATATATATATATATATATATATATATATATATATATATATATATATCGAGAAAAGGCGTACGACCGTTAATCCAATATAAATTAAGGATCACTCGAAGAGTGGTTGATTTTTTGGTCAATGGGTGGAGAAAAAAGACAAAGAGGTGGCTACTTCATCTATTTAATTGAAGACGTTTCTCTCTCTAATCAGAAAGTATCATCAGTTTATCTAAAAAGAATAATATGAAAAACCAAACATCCATAGAGAAGTTAATACAAACGTGTTACTTCAAAAAGACATGTAGCAGTCAATGGTATAAAACGTAAAGAAGCTTAAGACATTAGTCATTAAATAGTTAAGTTGTATAAACAATCAATTGGAACTAAATAAAGTTTACAATTTAACACAAACTTTATACATGTAGTTTAAAAAAAAAGTATGTAAAAACTTATGTAAAAAATAAATCTTTTCCGAGAAACTAATAAGATCACAATATCACTCTTCCAACACCAGAATATTAATTTAGTTTAATTTTAACTTTAGGTAGCATTATTAACGTGGGTGCAAAAGTTTGCTGTAGTAATCTTGGAAAAAAATGTAATGACAGTTACCACAGAAAACTTCTACACTTCTTGGAGACACTCGGTAAATGGGAACCCATTGTAAAACCGACGAACTATCACGTGAATAAACAGTGTCTTTGAGGTCCAAACATGACATGACAACATCACGATGAGTAACTACCCGCGAATGCATTAAAGCGGTAATTTTAAAGATCTGATATAATAAGGAAAAATCCTTGTCTGTAAGAACCAATATATGAAAGAAATAGATGCTTGGAAACACCATCTTACTTTCAGTGAATAGCTTGAAGAAAACAAACAAGTGAGGTCGATCTTTCCATATCATAATATAAGTGTTTAAGTTGTAGCTGGTTAGCCAGCCACAGGTACAGATTTAATTCAACTTAAACAGTCCAAGGCTCAATAATATTTTGGACCTGAGTGATTAATAAGAATTATACGAATCAAATTAATCTAAAATTTTATTTTAACTATTTCATCAAAAATGATTTTATTTAATATTTTATAACATTGATAAATGATTCAATAAAATATTAGTTGAATAGCAATCATGATTTAAGTAGAAAAAGAAAAAAAAAATTATTTGTATTTATTTACAAGTGAAAATCTATACAGTGACAATTTTAAAGTAAAAAAAGATAAAGCCTAGGTCTGCAATATTATTGCATAATAAATTTGGCTCAAGTTACTAATGTCCGTTCTCTTGTTCAGAGCGTTGGGGTGTTTCAGTATCAAACACATTTGCAAAAACTACTGCCTTTTTACGAGATAGCGTTCGTTGCCAAGAATCTTAACTTCGTTAAAGTCCACTTTGTGATTTGTGTTAATAGCATGCTGAGCAAGCGCACAAGTATGCTTGGATAGGTTAATATCACTGCGGTGTGTCGTAAGACGCCCCCTCAGTGATCTCCCTCTCTGACCGATGTAACACGAGTAACACTCAGCACAAGAACTTCAGAACAGTGGTATTAATAGTATTATTTAATATTACTCTAAGTTGGCCACCATTGGGTATGTGATTTAATGAGAAAACATAACTCTCCGAATGCAGGTATTTGTTAATGAGGGAATATAGATAGGAATTCTCAATCAATATGTTTATGAGCAGTAGGAGGGGTTCCCTTTGATTAACCGGGTGTGTTAGCCTATTCAGCTTACAGCTTAAAGCTTTGATAAGGTTTAATTTATATTTAAAAGGATGAGAGGAGTGGTAGTTGAGAAACCTATTGGAGGCCATTATTTTCCTATACCTACTTTTGGTTAACGTATTATCTCTCATTCTGATGACACGCATGTCTAAGAAGGGAATACTGTTAGTGGTGGGGTCCTCAACTTCAACAGTGAACTGTAATTGAGGATCAAACTCATTGAACAAAGACAAGATGGCCTGTATCTGGTCTGGAGGTAACGCTAGTAATAGGTCATTAACATACTGTTAAAAAAAAGGATTTGGAAATCTAAAAGAACCAAACGGTCAGATACTAAATCATCCAGTACAAAGTTGACTAAGTTATATGTTTAAATTTAATTTACATTAGATGGTTTTATATGTAATATTCTAATTGATTATATTATTTTATACCAAATTATAACCTAGACACTGACGATGGAACATGGATTCCGAAAACTTTTTTAAATTATATACCTTTTATAAAAGATTTTATTAAATTTTTTGTCATACATGGTATGCAGCCAATTACAGGAACTTAGTTTCCTTGTGGATATTTAATGTCTAATGTCTCAAGCTTCTTTACATTTATTTTATACTATTGACTGCTACATGAATTTTTTAGGTAACACGTTTGTATTAACCTCTCTATGGATGTTTGGGTTTTCATATTATTCTTTTTAGATGTGTTCTTTTTAGAACCCAACTGAACATCCATATTGGGTATTTCTTGGATTGAACAGTGTTAAGTATGTCAAACTTTCGACTCACTCTTGTAGAGTATTCGTCAGTATTTATTATGGGGGCTCCTAACTTACTAGATTATTTTACTAATAAATATCTTTTGCATACTCGGTCAAGTATATAGATAGATTATATTATAGAGAAATTTAAAAGCGAAATCAGTTAGAATCCTCAGTGCCAGATAATGTACTACATATGTGTAATTTAATGACATATGTATTGCTTTTTTGTGTTGTTTTTATATTTTTCTGTCCTTGATGTTCTTAATATTGTATATTTGTCTGTCCTAGTAACTTGGGCATTACGATATCGTTTAAAGGAGTTTCCTAATAAATAATTGATAAACAAATATAATATACAACGTACTTAACCCGACTAAATAAACAAAATACCATAAACAAACCCATTTTGGTCAATTTAACTGAAACGAAAGTATGTTTCTATTATTGAGTACTATACTCAAATGCTCGTATCGATTAAACTCGTCGACATCAATTGCTGCAATTTTGTATGTAAATTATTTAATGTATTCTCCTTCTTACAGCTTTCATGATAGAGAGCGTCAGTATCGTTTATAAAATTTAAAAACTGTTTGTTGACTAAATAACAACATAAAATTAAAAGAAAAAAACCTTTTTTTGTTTGTTGTTAATGCTGAAGGCTTTATACATATATACAGACATAAATATTGTCGATTTTTTAGTTTTAACTAAATAAAAAACATCTTTTTATATTTCTAACTTCATCACTTCATATATCACCATATATCAGTGATTTTAGAATAGACTTCTGCATAAGCTCTATATCAGACACAAAATATAATCACCACCCGCAATGGCGTTGCAAACCTTCGTAAGTCTGCCGCAGTTATAACTTGATCATTATTATAGCTCGATCACTATAGTCGATGCTGTGCCACCATTTTCCACTATTTCTCCACCATTTTCTCCAAATCCTCTCTGACCTCATCTTTACACTTTTTTCTAGACGATCTTCTCTTATTTGGTCTTTTCTAAACATATTGTTAATAAGGCAATTGTGATTACTCTATATAACGTGTCCTATACATCTTAGGCAATTGATCTTTATATTATATCTCACTAGATTTACTTTTTGAAGACACCACGTTGTTATATTTGAGCCTCCATTCATTAGTCACGCTTTCTCTGCAAGGTCCATATATTACTCGAAGCATTTTACGTTCCTACAGCAACAATTTATTTACTTCTTTTTTTTTTATTACCGTCCATGTTTCGCTTCCGTACGCGCTGGCCGCATTTTATTTTTGTATAAGTATCTATTTTTTTTTCCTCGTGAGAGAAATTTTAACCCCATTTAATGTGACGTTCCAATGACTCGTATGTCTCCGCCATTATTCGTGTTTCAGCTCGTTGAACATTGTTGCCATTGGTGATTTTTGTTTCTAGAAATTAAAATGATTTAACTATCTCGAAGGGATGATCATTTATAGTAATATTTTGCCTGATTCACCGCCGTTCTTATTTTATAACGATCATTTTGTTTTATCTTTATTAACTTTTAAACCGATATCTAATGCACCTTTTTCAAAACCCAACAAAATATCTTTAACTGCTAATGTTGACTGTGCTACTGCATCTACGTAACCGGTAAGAACGAGAACGGTCTTCGCTTCCCGAGCAGTTATGCCTGGTTTAATTTGCGGATAAATTTTTCGCATGACATATTCTAATTCTAGTTTATACAATAATAGGCACAGCAGCTTGCCACGATTCAGTCATCATCATCATCATCATCATCATCATCCAGCCTCTATTTATCACGTCCACTGCTGGACATAGGCCTCCTTAAACTCCTCCATTCCTCACGATTTTGTGCTCTTTGTTGCCAATTTTTAGTGATACACCTGATGTCGTCGGCCCAACGTGTAGGTGGTCATCCTCTACTGCGTTTGTCTGCTCTTGGCCTCCAATTTGTAATTTTGCTCGTCCATCGTGATTCGTGCATTCTCGCTACATGGCCTGCCCAGTTCCATTTTAGTTCCGCTATGCGTTCCACAACATCAGTAATACTCGTCCTTCTTCGCAGATCTTCGTTTCTTATTCGGACCCCCAACGTCACTCCCAGCATAGACCGTTCCATTCGTCTCTGTGCTACTCTCAGTTTCGAAGCCGTGGTCTTGGTTAAAGTCATAGTTTCCGCCCCATATACCCCCATATACCCCCCATATACCCCCACGATTCAGTACAGAATATTTATAGAAATCATTTGATGTTTTTTCTCCTATTCTAACTTGTGCAAAGGAGTACTTAAACAGTTGTTTACACTCCGCTACCGCAACTTTTTTCTTAGATATGCCCAGCTCAATCTTTACATTTCATAGTTTTAGACCATTACTTAAATCATCTCCTGAAATGCATCATGAGTCATCTCCTAAAATTGTTCCTAAAAATTTTCCTCAACCAGTTTAATAAAGTACTAGTACCAATAAACCAGTACCGGCTAAACAAAATCAGATAGGCAGACGTCACCATAGTATTTGCAGATATCCTAGAAGAACTGCAAGTCCTTACGAATTAACTCCCGAATTACAGTCAACAATATGTACTCAATATAAACGTAAAAAAGACAAAGCTCATGAAAATGGGCTTAAAAAAAATAACTGAAAATCAGCACTACGTCAACTATACTTAAGTTGATAGATTGAGGCACTACAACCACCTTGGCACCATAATAAATGAAGATTGTGAACCAAAAACCAGAAGATAAATGCTTGCATAGGAAAAGCTAAATCCAGCTTCAGTCGGCCTTCGTCGAGAGCCACAATCTTTCTCTTGAGATAAAAGTAAAAACGCTGCGATGCTATGTCTTCTCTTTATTTTTGGTGTTGAATCTTGGACCTTAAACGTAAGTATGTACAGAAAATTAAAAACATTTTGAGATGTGATTATATTTAAGAATACTTAAGATCACGTGGACTGACCGAGTCACAAATTAGAAGATTCGCAGAAGAATTAAAATGAACCGAGATGTATTGATCACTATCAAATCATAAAAGTTACAATGGAAAGCGAGATCCAGAAAGAAGGAGAACATTCTGGTAAAAGAACCTCAGAACATGGTTCAACAAAACATTTGTGCAGCTCTCCCGAACTGCTACGAACAAGATAGAGAATCATAAGCAAGTTTAAAGTCTTTAAAGATCTGATGTATGTCATGATTATGGTCCCAATACTTTTTAAGTATATATCTAGTAGTAAATATTTGACCAATTGTCGATCTTCCAGGCCTGAAGCAACATTGGTAGTTACCATCTTCTTTTTGGTATATGCTAAGAAAATAAGAACTCAAGGATGATCAAGGCAAAATCGAAGACAGAAGGAGCGTAGGACGACTTAAAATCTCTGTGAATGGTTTGGGTGCACTTTAGTAAAAATATTCAGGCGCGTAACCAAAAAAATATAATTTCTAGAATAATTATCATTCACCGATAGGAATGGAATTTGATAAAGAAGATAGGTGTGGTGTCCAGCCGTAGTGCGGGGTTAATGTTCTTATTTGGTAGTCTGGCAGGTATTCATTAAATTTGTGCAGTGATTTATATATTTCGTTTTACAGTGATTTGGTTGTATCCTTTTGGGCTTGTTGTAAGGCTTGTCTTGAATTTTTTCCTGAAATTGGCTTTTGTCCATAATTACACTTGTTTTGCCCTTGTTAGCTGGTAATATTATTATGGACTTATCTTCTTTTAGGGCTTTGATAGCTTTGCTTTTCTCTCTACCAACATTTGATTTTGACTTTTTGTTTTTCTCCAGTCCCTTTTTGCGTAGTACTGTATATTCTTCCTTTTCGTGTGTTATTATCACTTAACAGACTTTTCAACTGCACTGACTATGTATAGTTTAGAAACTGTTGGGCGTGTTACAACATAATTTAAATTTTTTTTTCAGATTCTCTATTATTCAATTGTTTTTTTTTTTTTTGATAGATTGTTGTGCTGTTTGAAGTGTGCGTTATTAGATTATTGTATTCGCTATTAGTAATATTTTCGAAAAGGTTGTTGAAATTGTTAATGCTTCATCCTATATATACACACAATATTTAAATCAGACATACCACAAGAAATTACTTTAACAATTCCTAATATGATCGGGTCAAACTTGATAATGTTCTTCCGATAAAAAATATAATATACAAAAAATATAAAAACTTGTGCCTTGACATGATAAGTGGTTTCTTTTGTTACTTCCTGTTTTAATTATATTCGCTTTGCTTCTAAATTAAATGCATTCACTGAAAACATCAACTATTAATTTAGAATTGTTTTGATATAAAATTCTTTGCGGGAGATAAAATGTCTTAATTGTTTTATAAAGTCCAGATGCAGTTAATCTGTAATTAACTCTGGACCATCCGGCAGTGTCGTGATTTAAAACGGGACTAACACAGATTTTACGAAATTTCTGTTCGGCTTTACTTTATGGCAGCCGCCGAAACAGTGACGTGCGATTAGGAAATTATTTTTCGTCAAATTGAAAATATACTTATTAAGATTCGTCACACATTTTTAAAAGTAGTGAAAGAAAAATGTTAGTAACGTTATTAAAATCTGAGTGAAAACACGCAAACTTCCCTGAATATATGCAGTTTTAAACTTTAACTCGCCCATTAAGATTTCATCCATATGAATATCCCTTGTTCTCTGTAAATCAAAATTTTTTAACAATAGATCGAATTAAACACAATAAATAAATGTCAAAAAAAACTTGAAACAATAGAAAATAAATTCAACATTTTAATAACATTTAAAACAACAAGATTCAATTCTATCTAAAACTAAGCCTAACAATGAACAAGAAGAATAAAGAATTGTATGAATATAATACGTCGTGAATACGAACATTTTTATTTAGGTAAAACATCAAGATCATTGAATGTTAGAATAACTGAACATCAATCTTATATTAAAAATAGAGAATTTAATATATCTCGAATATGTAAACACGCATAGAAAATTAAACATATAGTCGACAAAATATGGTTCTACTGGTACCACGCAACAGTCGAAATACTGGACGGCATCCTGCAAACATGCTCCGAACCCGAAGAAGTAGAGACTGTCCTATCGGCAGGAAAGGTGATGATCACTATTTTCTCGTAGTCACAAGGAGTGATGTACATCAACTACCTGAAGAGGGGCAAAACGGTGACAAGGCCTTACTGCGGCCAATTATTAGGCCGATTCGACGCCGAATTGCAGAAAAACTACCCCATTTGGCGAAGAAACAAAATCTTTCACCATGAAAACGCACTGGCACTCTGCCTTCGTCATAGCATAATTAGTCAAATTGGGATACAAACTATTGTCCCATCCATCGTATTCTCCAGATTTAACCCTATGAGACTTCTTTTTGTTTTCCAAACTTGAAAAGGGCACTTGACGGGCAGAAGTTTAAGTTGAATAGGAGGTCATTGTCGCCACGAAAGCCTACTTTGCAGACATCGGGAAAACGTATTACCCATATATAGTGAAAACAACAAAATTAGCAATAATAGTCTTAGATCTGTTGTGAAATGGAGTTTCTTGAATCCTCATGAGGCTCTGAATTCACGTACAAACTTTCCAATAAGTTAACAAACTTCTCGGCGGAATCATCGCCCATATTCGAAGCGTTAAAATATGTTAAAAACTCTTATATTATCAGACTTTCTTTCAGACTGCCTGTCAGTTCTACAGAACATATAAAATACTTTTTACTTAAGACATTTAGTAATGCTTATATATTTTTAATAAAGAATCAGTGAAAGGATTTCGCGCAGACACTCACTTCAATACAAATTTTATTTGGGTTAAAGCACATTGTCTTGATCCACGATTAGTTTACCGTGAGATATATTTGCTATAAAATATTATTTTATTTAATTAAAATAATATACGACGACAATTTTCATAGAACTATTTACTGCTTATTATACATGTACATAGAATTGAGTTTTGTTCGATACTACTAAAAATACTTTACAGATACCTAACAGAAACCCCTATTAGAGGGGAGAGCGTTACTAAGAACTATTAAATTTTACCTTGGGATAAAAACCTAAATTACAAAATCATTCATATTGTCCTCATTAGAACCATATACAGACGCAGCGGATGCGACAACAATAGCCGACGGATTTGCCGGGTACATACTTTTTAAATGGAGGGATTATAATAGTCGCATACTTTTCCATATTTCCCCAGAAATATGTAAAACCAATAAATATTTTAATCTTTGTAATACATTTCTGAAAAATAAAATTTACCCTAAACTTTAAAAATTACAACTATGAATCTAAATAAAATAAAATCGAAAAAGAATAAGACAGAACACACATATTGAACTTAAAGATAATGAATACGTAAATTAATTAGCTAAAATTATTGTAACAGGCATTTTATTGTCGTATTCTTTAAGGGCATCAGATGTCATTACCGTTCAAAGACTGCTATCTACATGGAACGATCAATGGAATATTTACTACTTTACAAACCATACAAGATATACAACTTGACAACCAGTTATTCCAAAAACTCCACGTAAATCTATAACCACCATAAATCGACTAAGCTTTGGACATGCGTATTATCCAAGTCATTTATTCAAAATTAATATGATTAAAGAAAACATTGCGGTAAAAGAAGACGTTGAATAATAAATTTCCACTTTAGCAAAAGTTTCGTTTTGTAGGCTAGTTGTATAACGGACCGCCATAATAACATACATATAAAATCAGAGTTTGGTATTATTATTGTGAAGAAACTAACCGTCATACCAAATACTTACCGTGTCGGGATAGCATCATGAAGTTTATTCCTGGTTTTTTTCTAATAATTTACTACGCGATTACTAATAGGAGAATTTTACTGCCGTCATTTTGGTCGTCTTTCCGACCTGTCTGTGATCGAACTATCTTTCAATAAAGTCGTCTCAGGAACCCAGCTCAAAAATATTGACAGCATCATTTTATAGTCATCTTCTTTAAAATGTATAATATGTCTGAACTCTTAATAAAAATGAGTCAGATAAAATAAAAGTATTAAAAGATTTTTTTACCAAGCAAAAATAAAAATTTGTTTAATTTATTAATTTTTTATTCAAAATCAAAATGTCAAATAAACTTGTGGCTTATTCCTAACAAAAATAGTAAATTGCATTAAGATCCTAAGAAGAAAATAGCTTCAGAACAATAGTTAAAAATGTTTTACCTTTAACGAAAAATTTTAAGCTAAAAGATATACAAAAAGCATATCAGCAAATTGTTATATAGGCTACTGACGCCTAAGTCTTGGCAAAGTACTGAGAGAAGAAGATACAAAGATAAACAATTAAAACGGATAAATCAGCAGAAAAATTTATTAAAGTATTACAAGTAATGTGCGAATTAATGGAATCATTGTGACATTTTTCAATATTCAGAGTTGGCAACACTGTCCATACATTTGCAACTTACCAAGCATTGATAGCATAACCCTACTTTTCTCTGGCCTTTATTTGAGATTGTTTTAGGACATTTCCCACTAAGTTTGTGTTGTTTTGTAATATTTTGTGTTGCTTTCGGTAATTGGTGAGTTTGTTTCATTTACTTTCATCACGAATATTACGCCTAGGAAACGTGAAAACGTTATTACGTTAAGTGAACACACTTCTAGGTTACAAAGAGAAATCGCAAGAACGTGAGGAGTGAGTCAGGGGGTAGTAAGCAAGATTTTAAAACGTAAACGAAAAACGGGACCAATGGATGTAAAAAGTTTGGGAAAATGCGGAAAAAAACAGAAACAACACCAGCAAATGAAAGATTTTTACTAAGAAAGAGCAAACTGGACTCAAGAAAAAGCCAAGAGCTCCAAGAAGATCTAGCAGCATCAGGTGTAATGATTCATGACTACTGTTCGGAAAAGACTTTTGGAGAATGGTAGAAGGGCAATGTGTCCACAGAAAAAAAAACAGCTTTTAACTAAACAAATGATAAAACAAAGGCTATTGTGGTCCAAAAAATACTTTAATTGGACTGTAGACGACTGGAGAAATGTCCTATTTACAGATGAAACTCATCTTGTGGTTCAGTGATAGCGCTCGCAATTCGTCAGGAAATCTGACAATAAAACTTTACACCATCCCATATTGATCAAACTGTAAAATATCCAGTCAAAAAATGTTTTGGGGATCTTTTTGATACACATGGGTTAAATCTTTGGTATTAATCGAAGATATTAGGAGCAGCCAAAAATACAAAGAACTCTAAAAATATCAGCCCCATACGAGAAGCGATTCTTGAACAGGACTCTGCTCCCTTTCGCAAGTAAAAGCAAATGATGGCATTTTTCAATGTGGGTATTCGCCACTCCTCAACATCATTGAAAATTTATTGGAAGTTTGCAAAGCTATCCATTTGGGTTTGGTTTCGAGATGAAAGATATTTGGAAACTGTTAGAAGCTCGTAAAATCTATGTAAGTTTACCTTTATAGTTTTGTCAAAATATAATTTTTTTACAAATTAACTGTTATTTATTAAAACAGTCTAAGAAATTGCTCGGTAGTAGCCAAGTTCATATTTATAGAAGTTGTTTTATCTATTCATATAATATGTTTACATCTATGGAAAAACTTAATCAAATCCTTTTCCTACTTCTCTGTTCATTTAAAATCTTAGCAACTTATTACACTCCTTAATTCGTTCCCTACCATATTTTTCTCGGGTTTTCAAAACAAACCGACCTTTAATAGCCGCTGCCTTTAAAGTCATTACGCAATTAAGCAGGAAGTTGATATAAATTTAATAATACTGTGGCAAAGTCGTTTGCTGCATTTGGCTCTAACACATTTTCTACAAGTTGTTAAATTAGTTTATTTTATCGAGTGCTTTTGTCGGAAGGGTGTATTGAGGGAAATTCTCTCTGGAAAATCTTGTTGAACTTAAGAGGTGTCTTTTGTATTATATTTAGTTAATTTTTTATGAGTATTTTTTTATAGATTTTCTCAACTTTATCTTTAGTTCTTACACAAAGATGGCACCAATATTTTTATGTTAATCTGGTGAAAAACCTTTTATTACCAGTAGTTATAAAAATTTCATAAAATGAAAAAGTATAATATTGGGCGGCTTAAACGCAAGAATAGAAAACGAAGTATAAGAAGGAATAAAACAACGTTTCAACAAAGACATAATAAATCGAAAAGAAAAAGCGCTAATTAATTTCTGTACCCAGAACACTTTGCAACATATTATTTCCACATAATCCACAACACAAATATTTTAACGGTTATTTTGCCTATCACATAGGGTATTACTCTGGGGGTTCAAAATTGAGGACAGAAATTCCGGGGCTATAGATAGGGCAAGCACAATGAAGCGAAACTTTGGCGAACGGCCACTCAGGGTTTATTTGGAGAACTGGGTCGTGGATAGGTAAATGAAAAGGGGACTGAAATGAGGTAACTACAAAAATAAAACAAAAGGGGACTTACATGGGTCTCCTGGACAAATCAAATACAAGAAGGTTCTGAAAGCTATTTAAAATAGACGCAGCTTTGAACAATTTTCCTGTTAGGTGAAAGAAAAGGTTCTTCCTCCCTAAAAACACAAAAGATGTTAGAAACTTTTTTAAAATAAATAAACAGAATGGTTTAGGGAAGAAATTACACATTAATTACTGTCTCACGACAAACAGTTACAAAAGTAAATAGTACAAAAATACTGTATAAATAGTTACAAAAGTAAATACAAAATAACAAAGAAAGACACTTACTATGTTTTATCAGTTTACAAACTCTTGAAGTTGAAGATACTACAAAACTTTCAATTGTTAAAAAAAAATTGGACAAAAATTTGTAGCAGAAATAAATTATTACCCCCAAAATATGTGGAAAATATAAATACTTTAGAAGATTAAACAACTCAGTGGCTATATTAAAGACGATTGAAAGATAAATTTAAAGAAAACGGCATATTAGAAGAACATTGAGTAGGTCAAAGATGGAACACAATAAAAACGAACATAATAATGCTGCTAAAGAAAAAATGGCAACACAGAAAGTTAATGTAAATACTGAAAGAAAGATCAAACCATGATTTGTCAACGAAATTAAAACTTAAGCCTATGAAAAACGGAAAGCGTTCATCCACTATAAAAGTAGTGAGACACCCAAAAATTACCAGC
Organism: Diabrotica balteata; assembly: GCA_918026665.1. Lineage (NCBI taxonomy): Eukaryota > Metazoa > Arthropoda > Insecta > Coleoptera > Chrysomelidae > Diabrotica > Diabrotica balteata. The sequence continues at coordinate 110,168,242 of OU898279.1, read as the reverse complement.
ACTGTGTAACCACATGGAATAATCTCACATCATCTCACAAATAAGGAATCTAAAGAGGGAACACTAATCTTAACTCAAAAAAGAAAAGAAACGTGCTTTGTACGGTGCACAACGAAAAGTGTGAAAGATGGGTGAGTGAAGAAAAACAGCTATTAACGAGTATAACACCATAAACAGTATACAAGGAGAACGATGGGAAAAGTACGTTAAACAGCTATACAAGGACGAAGATAAAGAGATCGACGAAGAAGATGCAGAGGCAGAAGACGAGCTGGTAAAACAATTACGGAAGAAGAGGTAATAAGGAATATAGAAAGACGAAAAACCATAAAGCCCTAGGTCTGGATACGATCACGAATAAACTACTAAAATATCGAGGAAGAGCATTAACAGAAAATATTACGAATCTATTCCAAAAGATCGTTGGAATGAAATGCATACCAAGGAGACGGAAATCAAATATTACGATCCCTATACACAAAAAAGTGACAAAAATGACCTATCTAACTATCGAACTAATACGTTGATCAACACCAGTTTGAAATTATGGACTACGATTCTTGCTGAGAAAATAATTAAAAGGTGTTAAATACGCGAAAAGCGACAAAGACTTCGATGTAACAAATCAACTGTCGATGCCATATTCATAATAAGACAAATCGGAGAAAAAGCAGTAGAATTAAATACAGATTCATTAATGTGTTTTATGGAGCTCACTAAAGCCTTCGATTGTATTTGACTACAAGATGTGATCGAACTTTTACACAGAGAGGCTATAACAGCCACTATAACACAGATGATAAAGGATATTAACTCAGACCACAAAACAAAAATAAAAATAGGAACCGAACTGACGGAGGAAGTCAACATTCAATCAGGTAAAAGACAGGGTGATAGCTTAAGCCCGTTATTGTTTAATTTGATAATGGACAAACTAATAGACGAAGTAAAAAAAGTCAGCAACAGGGTACAAAATGGACAACAGAGCAATAAATTTTCTATGCTACACAGATGACGCAGTAATAATATCAAATAATAAAGATGACCTACAACGAATGGTCTACGCTTTGGAAGCTTTGGAACGCAGAAAAGTTTAACTTTAAAATATTAGCAATAAAAACAAAGAAATAATAGAACAAGGATCAAAATTCAATTTTATGTGAAAATAAAGTATTATGGAAACATCTCCGAAGGAACTCGCATACAAGCTGATTAAGCAGCATACGCGTCAGGATTCCTACGAGTCGTGATATAGAGAAATAAAAACATGACGATAGAAGAAAACACGCATATATAAGACTTGTGTACAACTGAAATCAACCTATGCTATAAAAACAAGAGCAGAAACAATTACAAAGAAAATCTTACGAACAATAAATTAAAACACTGAGGGCGATAGCAGGTAAAATTTAGCAGTACATTATTTTGTATGCTGCATTCAGCAGCGTAATTCCACTGTAGTTTTCACATTCTAACTGATTGCCTTTTTTATGTAATGGTACAATAATACCGCTATTTCACTCCGCTGGTAGCTGTTTATTCGACCATATCTTTGTTATCAATTCATGTTTTGTTTTTTGTAGTGCGCCTCCTCCTTCTTTCAGTAACTCTGATGCTATTTGATCCCGGTGCTTTATGTTCTTTAATTTGTCTACTGCTGCTCTAATCTCGGCTACTATTAGTGGAGTCTTTTCTGCGTTGTCTGCTTGGTCTGATGGTATGTCAGGGTTCGTCTCTCTCCGTTCTCGTTAAAGCTTTTCCGTAAAATGTTCTGTCCATCTACTTAGTATCTCTTGCTGTTCTGTCAATATATTATCTTCCTTATCTCTACACATCGTTGTTTTCGGTTTAAAGTCTTTTCTGATTTTGTTCAGTTTCTGATAAAATTTTCTTTTTCTATGTTAATTTACTTAGTTCTTGTAGTTCTTGAGCTTCTTTGTTCATATATTCTCTCTCTTTTCTTCGGTGAGTTTTCTTTCCTTCGTTGCGGAATTGTTTAATGGTTTATATTCTTCCTCTGCTTGTCGGGTTCTTTGCCCACGTTGAATCAGTAAATATGCTGTGTTTTTTCTGTCTGTTATAATCTGACATTCTTCGTCAAACCAGTCATTCGTTCTTGTTATTCTTTATCTACCTTCTATGCCTTATACTTCTTTAGCTGCCTCTTTTATGATGTCTCTGCATTCTTCCCACTCCTTATTTAGGTTTTCATGTGTTAGTATGTTTTCTAGTTTGTTGTTTATCTTTTCTTTATACTATTTATTTTTGTTTAATGCTTTGAGTCATTCTACCTTGTATCGTTATTTAAGTTATATTATTGAATCTTATATATTATGATGTTAAAGTTACAATTGGAATTGATAACATGGCAACGTAAGACTATGCTGGGATGTTGCTGTTTTTGAGACAAAGTGTTTCAGGACCAGGTTTCTCAATCACGTAACTTATATTTAAATTAACAACATTTAACTGGTTTCTACATAAATATTTAGTGGCTTAAAACATGTACACTACACACACTGATGATGGAATATAGATTCCAAAAATGTTTTGTGATGTAACCCGATTGGGTGTTTTAATTATATACCTTTTATAAAGGATTTTTAAATAAATTTTTGTGATACATGGTATACAGCCAGCTACAGGAACTTAGTTTCCTTGTGGATTTTGGTATGTAATATGGTATCTACCTGATCGTTTGGTATAAGATAGATAATATTGTTCTGAAGCTATTTTCTTGTGGCATTGTGAATTAATTACCATTAAACTGGAAATAAGCCACAATTAAAAATAAAAGTACGTTTATTGACGTTTTAATTTCCACTTTGGAAATCGTTCTCAAAATACAAACAGTAAATTAAACAAATTTTGTTTTTTGTTACATAGTGAAAAATTCTTCTAATAATTTAATTTTATCTGACTCATTTATATTGACAATTCAGACATACATTATGCATTTTAAAGTAGACGACTTTAAAATAATATTGCCAATATTGTTGAGTTGCGCTCCTGGGACGACTTTACTTATAAGATAGTTCATTCGATTACATGAAATCAACTTTAACTTGAGAATATCCGTCAGAAAAAAATCATAGCATGTAATTCGTCTTTAAAAAGACAAACGCATGACATGATGACAGTAAAATTCTCCTGTTAGTGATTCCATAGTAAATTATGAGGGAAAAACCAGGAAAAAAAAACCTCATAATACTATCCCGACATTGTAAGTATTTGTACGTGAATTTAGTTTACCTTCAACAAACATCAAAATTCTGATTTTATATGTTACGTTATTTAAAAAACATAAATGATGTATCCTCTATATGTTACTGACTTACTAATACTGGTATTATCTTATTAATAACTTCCTCTTTCAATATTGGTAACCAGATCCTACTACATTCTGCCGAGGAATTTGCGACACAATTGGATTCATTTAGCATAATTAGAGCCGCTTTTTTGATTTTTCTTTTTTTACCATCCGTTTCTTTTAGGACTACATTTGAATTATTCCATTGAACCCTATGTTCATTATCCCATGCGTGTTTACAGATTTGAGATCTATCAAATTCTCTATTTTTAATATAGGATTGATGTTCACTAATTTTAACATTTAATGGCCTTGATGATTCACCTAAATAAAACTGATCGCATTCACAAGGTATTTTATAAATGCAATTATTTGTCCTTTCTTGTTTATTGTTAGGTTTGGTTTTGGACAAAATAGATCTCAACGTGTTTGTTGTTTTGAATGTTGTTGAAATGTTGAATTTATTTCCTATCCTTTTAAGTTTTTCTGATAATCCTTTTATGTACGGTATTGTTATTTTCCTCATATTATTCCTTGTGTATGCTGTAGGATCTCGTTCTAAATTGTTCTGTTCTATTCGATCGATTGTTGAAAATTCCTTATTTATAAACGATAAAGGATAATCATTTTTTAATAAAACAGGTGTTAATAAATGTTTTTCCTCCAAAAACGACTTTTCGTTAGAACAAGTAATTTTGGCTCTATCGGATAAGGATTTAATTATTCCCTTTTTTACATTAATGTTGTGATTCGATTTGAAATTTAAATATCTATTGGTGTGTGTTGATTTTCTATACACCTGAGTCTCATATCCACTATCGTTCTTAGAGATTAAAACATCCAGGAAAGGTAGCGTGTTTTTATATTCCTTTTCCATGGTAAATGTTATTGTCTCTTTTTTATCGTTTATATCATTTAGGAATATGTCCAACAACTCTGATCCATGAGGCCATATTGAGAATACATCATCTACATACCTCCACCATACTGTGGGTTTGAAATTTTGTTTAGAAATGATATTTGTTTCAAAATCTTCCATAAATATATCGGCTAAGAATGGAGATAAACTAGATCCCATTGCTAGACCAAAATTTTGTTTATAGAATTCATTATTTAGTTAAAAATATGTATTATCAGTACATAATGTTAATAACTCCATTATAGCCGATATGTTTAGTCTTGTTCTAGTTGCCAATGAATCATCACTCTCTAATTTTGTCTTGACTATACTTAAAGTCTTATGGCACATTCGTAAATAAACTATTTATGTCAAAACTTACCAAAGTATTATTTGAATTAAATTCAATATTTGATAATTTATTGAAATTTATGAATGTGTCATTTTTATTTGTAAATGGTTTTAAAATATTTAATAAAAATTTTGATAGTTCACTACAAGGAGAGTTCATGGTACTACAAATGGGTCTAAGTGTTTTATTAAAAAATGATTATCCTTTATCGTTTATAAATAAGGAATTTTCAACAATCGATCGAATAGAACAGAACAACTTAGAACGAGATCCTACAGCATACACAAGGAATAATAAGAGGAAAATAACAATAGCGTACATAAAAGGATTATCAGAAAAACTTAAAAGGATAGGAAATAAATTCAACATTTCAACAACATTCAAAACAACAAACACATTGAGATGTATTTTGTCCAAAACCAAACCTATTAATGAACAAGAAAGGACAAATAATTGCATTTATAAAATACCTTGTGGATGCGATCAGTTTTATTTAGGTGAATCATCAAGGCCATTAAATGTTAGAATAAGTGAACATCAATCCTATATTAAAAATAGAGAATTTGATAGATCTCAAATATGTAAACACGCATGGGATAATGAACATAGGGTTCAATGGAATAATTCAAATGTAGTCCTAAAAGAAACGGATGGTAAAAAAAGAAAAATCAAAGAAGCGGCTCTAATTATGCTAAATGAAGCCAATTGTGTCGCAAATTCCTCGGCAGAATGTAGTAGGATCTGGTTACCAATATTGAAAGAGGAAGTTATTAATAAGAAAATACCAGTATTAGTAAGTCAGTAACATATTATAGAGCATACATCATTTATGTTTTTTAAATAACGTAACATATAAAATCAGAATTTTGATGTTTGTTGAAGGTAAACTAAATTCACGAACAAATACTTACAATGTCGGGATAGTATTATGAGGTTTTTTTCCTGGTTTTTCCCTCATAATTTACTATGGAATCACTAACAGGAGAATATAACTGTCATCATGTCATGTGTTTGTCTTTTTAAAGACGAATTACATGCTATGATTTTTTTCTGACGGATATTCTCAAGTTAAAGTTGATTTCATGTAATCTAATGAACTATCTTATAAGTAATGTCGTCCCAGGAGTGCAACTCAACAATATTGGCAATATCATTTTAAAGTCGTCTACTTTAAAATGCATAATGTATGTCTGAATTGTCAATATAAATGAGTCAGATAAAATTAAATTATTAGAAGAATTTTTCACTATGTAACAAAAAACAAAATTTGTTTAATTTACTGTTTGTATTTTGAGAACGATTTCCGAAGTGGAAATTGAAACGTCAATAAACGTATTTTTATCTTTAATTGTGGCTTATTCCCAGTTTAATAGTAATTAAAGATAGATAATGTTGTCGACCAATTCTTCTAGGAAAGCTAGTATAAATGAGAGGTTGATTATGATGTTTTTGCATATTTTTTAATATGAATGACTTTTAATAAAAGAATTTAAAAAGTATATTGATTTCAAGGAGGTTTACATTAAAAATATTTTCTGCTCAAAAATATACTTGTATTTGTTGATAACTGAGAGAGTAATATTTTCAATACGAATAAAATTTACGAAAATTTTACGTGAGAGATTGATGTAGTATAAATGTATTCTAATTAGATTTAAATCAGTTCTTAACGTAAAAACGATATTCTTATACTGATTTCTTTGGTAAATCACGTTATAATACGTCGCATAGCGACTCGTGTATATACTTAAATTTTTCTTGCTGTCGTAGGCGGCATTGTTTGGGGTTGTAAGCGATGTTTTGTCTCTAATGAAACAAAAGTTTGTTCATTTCGTTTGTTTATTATTACGTTAGCTTATTTGGAAATTCGGGTAGATAATAAGTGCAATTTTTTCTTCAGATATTTTGAATGGACTTTTGGTTTGTTGTACTTTGAAAATTGCTTTGAAAATACTTCTTTTAGAAGACATATGGACTAGATTAGAAATGTAGAATAAATTGGATGTTTAGGTTTAATATCTGAAAATCAAAATTCCTTGATAAAATAAATGGATTATTAATTTTGAAGAAGGATTAATGTTAAATCATGTATTATTAATATAATAAAGCTTATTTATATGCCAATTTTTGTACAGTGACTATTTTAAATTGCTCAATTTTTTGTTTCTACTGGTCATGACTCCCACTTTATTAAGTTTAATAAAGTGGGAAACATAGTTAGTAGTAATCCTAGAAACTTTAAAAGAAGATATACATCTAATTACAGAGTTGAATTGATGTGTAGTTTCTGTCTCTAGCAAAAATGGTATTTTTACTGGGAGCGAGAAAAAATAAAAATTGATAAAACGCAAGAGGTTTTTGTGACGTTTATAGCTACAAACAACATGCTTAATATTGCAACTGTGTATTTCTCTTCTATATATAATCTAAAAAGACAATACTATATAACCTCTTGCAAATCTTACGTGGTGATTGTACGTAACACTGCCAGGAATAGTCGGTGGGCGGACAAAAAAACTACAGACGAACCCATAAATTAAAAAACAAAATAATATATTGGGGCTAATTAGTTGCCAATATATTATTTATATATATTAGCAATATATTAGTAATATTGACAGTCGTGATCTGAAAATTATATCTAAGTTATATTGGAATCAAACTGCCAAGGTAAGAGTTGACAGCCAGTACACTGAAAATATCAAAATACAGAGAGGAGTCCGCCAGGGTTGCGTGCTGTCCCCACTACTTTTCAATGTCTACAGTGAAGCGGTATTTCAAGAAGCACTCTCAGACTCAATAGAAGGTATATCTATCAATGGAGAAGTTTTGAATAACTTACGTTCTGCAGACGATATAGTAATAATTACGGATAACAACAATGATTTACAGAACCTAATGCAAAGCCTTAATGAATAACGCTGTCATGAGTACGGACTGAAGATAAATTTAAAGAAAACTAAATGCATGATCATGACTAAATCTGCACATGCAAATATCCAATTGACTATTGAAGATACTGCAAATGAGAATGTTAATAACTATAAATATTTAGGAACATGGATAACAACAGATGTAGACCAAACCAAAGAAATTAAGACACGTATTGAATTAGCACGTACAGCATTTATTAAACTTAAAAAGTTTCTTTGTTGTCGGGATATAAGGTTAGAACTACGCCTGAGAATGCTTCGATGTTACGTGTTCTCTACTCTTCTTTATGGTCTGGAAGCTTGGACACTAAAACAAGTTCATCTGAATAAGCTGGCCGCCTTTGAATTTTGGTGTTACAGAAGAATCCTACGAATATCATGGATTCAAAGAATGTCAAACATTGAAGTAACTAGAAGGATAGGAAATGAGGCGGAAATAATATTAACTATTAAAAGACGAAAACTTGAGTACTTGGGACATGTGATGAGAGGGCAAAAATACGCATTATTACAACTTATTATGCAGGGCAAAATCCGAAGAAAGCGAAATGTGGGAAGACGAAGAATATCCTGGCTTAAGAACTTAAGCGAATGGTTTGAATGCAGTAGTGCAGAACTTTTTAGAGTGGCAGTCAACAGAGTCCGCATAGCCATGATGATTTCCAACCTTCGATAGAAGATGGAACTTAAAGAAGAAGAATTAGTTGCCACAGCTTTATGAAAGCTCAGAAAAAACCTTGAATAAAATCAAAGAAAAACAGATAAATGTTCTAGAAAACTTCTTTTTCTTACAAAACACAGGTGTGTTCTTTCCACAATACTAACAAGAATTTTCAAAGAAGGCTGGAGGTGGAATGGCGTGCCAGATGTTGAAGTACAATGGGGTACCGAAATATCTCGGCATACATCGATATGATGCAATAGAACTAGAATGGACATAGAGTATAGCAGGTTCAAAGCTAAAGTTCGTAGTTTGTTTACTAAAGTGCTCCACAAAGCTAAATAAGAGCTTCTGGATAATGTTTTAATGCGTCATTATCTAGAAGGGAATATTTTCAATACGTTTCTTGAAAAATAGGGTTATGTCTAAAGTATTTTATCTTTAAGCATAGAATTATTGAGAGAATGGTTTCAAATACCAGAAGCTGCGAACATAATTCATGCGGCACAAAACAGAGAAACCTATCGTATGATGGTCGCCAACCTTCGGTAGAAGACGGCACATAAAGAAGATAGAATTATTAAAAGATACTCTCAACTAGTGGTTTTCTGTTATAATTAGGGTGGAATCAGCTAGCTGTAGTATTATTTAACTTTGTTATAAGCCTTTAATTTTTAAACGCTATATTTAAAGTGGACAAACTAGTTGTTAAGGTTGTTTCCAAAGCTTGTATGTGGGACAGGTAGGTTTAGATCATTAGTGTATCCAATTTTACTTGTAGAAGTATTGGGAATTTCTGATAAATAAAAATTGAATCAAGTCGGGGCTAAAATAGACCCCTATGGTAGTTCATTGTTTAACTTTTGCTGTTTGCTTATATTTATTTATTTATTTATTACACAACAAACACATTTTACAGAATAAAATGTAATTATAAGTAGGGATTTTGACATTAGATCTACATGCTAAGATAAAGTGATCGAAGCGGATAGAAAGTTAGATTTAATTGCTTTGATGTTGGTGTTGAAGATATCTAGGTTGCTATTTTTTTAGTAATATATTGCACTGGTTTCATCATGTTGTTTATGGGCGAGCAGTCTGTCTCACAAATAAAAAAACAGCCCTCTATGACTTAACCTTAAGTTAATCTTAGGTACTAAGAACTTTATATAGTTGATCAAGAATAAGTTTTTATATTTAAGTTACCCACAATATAATATACAAGTAGCATTGCTTACATTTTCCGTCTATGTTCCAGTGTTACAAATTTGAATGTGTTAAGTATACTTCGGTAAGACACCAATTATGGATAAGAATTATATTTTCTTACATATAGATATCTTAAAAACCTTTTTTGTACCTTTTCAATTAAATCTAAATTTACTTCTGCATGGGGTGCCCAAACTACAGAAGCATACTCAAGATGTGGTATTATTAAGCAATTATATAGTTTAATTTTGCTATCTATCATCTGAAAAAGTTTGCTGTTTCTAGTTATAAATCCTAACATCCTAAAAGCCTTATTAGTAGCAATGTAATAATGATCATTGAAGTGCAAGCTTTGCTGAAAGATAACACCAAGATCTTTACTATGGATTTTCGGGGCAAATCTGTATTATTGATAATATAATGAACCATGAAAATAAAGTAACTCTTACGTGTGAAGGTTATCACTGAACACTTGTCAACATGTAGATCCATTCTGTTTATCTGAAACCAATTAGATATCGCATTCAAATCAAGTTGTGATAGTTGGCAATGACATTGATATTCTACAACTCTAAAAATATTAAAATCATCTGTAAACATTAAACAAGTGGAAAATTTAAGACAACTAAAAAAATCATTAATAAAGCAAACAAATAGGAATGGTCTCAGGTTGCTGCCCTGAGGATTTTCAGAAGTTACGGAATATTCCTCTGAGAAAAAATTACCAACTCTAACTTGCTGACTTCTATCTGCTAGGTGTGAATTCAAAAATGTTAATGCAATAATTGGAAGGCCAAAGATACCTAGTTTTTCTAGTAATAAACCATGATCAACCCTATCAAATGCTTTTGCACAATCAGTAAAGATTACATCCATTTGCCTCTTAGTATTTATGGCATCTGCAGCAGATTGTGTGAAAATATATAAATTTGTTAATCTCTCCCGTAAAAATACATGTTGATATTGATTAAAAGATTTGATAAAATGTTATATAAAATAGATTTAAATATTATTGCCAAAGAATTTAAAATACTAATTGATCTATAATTTTTTACGTCAATAATATTACCAGATTTAAAAATAGGAAATGTAACGGTATCTTTGATTTTTTTAGGAAAGGTATTAGTTTTTAAAACTAGATTAAATATAAGCTGTAATGGTTTAACGAGTTGGTCAATACACCCCTTACAAACATAAGCAGGTAGATTATCTTTACCTGTACATTTTTTGGGTTTTAATTTCTTTACACTAGCTCCAATGGCTTCTTCAGTTATTTCATCAAATTCTATAATACAATGAAACTTAGGTATCTTTATATCAGATGAGATTCTATAGACTCACTTAAAGTATAGTGCAAAAGCATTAGAAACTTCATCAGAACCAGTCTAAATATTGTTTTTTAACTTAATTTTGTAAACCCCTGGAACTACTTCTGGATTTCAGAAATGACCAAAAACTAGTTTGGTTCATGTTAACATTTGTTTCTAAAGTGTCATGGTACTTTATATACTCAAATTTTGTTTGTATTTTAATGGACTTCCTAAGACAGTTGTATTCATTCTTGATTTGGATATTAACATGTCCACTCTGTACTTGCCTATGTAGCTTGTTCTTCCTCTTGATTTTGCAAATTAAATTTTTAAAAAAATATTTGGGAAAACTGTACCTATTTATTTTAACTATTACTGGATTTTTGTCTTTTAGATACTGCTTGTTCAATACATTCAAACATTTTATCATAGAAGGTTTGTATATCATTATTTACATCATTGGTATGTTTTAATCTAACCCAATTTATTGCTGCATTGTACGATATTGTACTGCACAATATTGTTGCATTGTACGACGCGAAAGTCTATCTGATAGCATGTTTTTAATTAGTCTCACTATGGTCTATTTTCTAGCAATTTCTAGGGCTGTCTCTGTTACGATTTTTGTTAGATTTTTCTTTATGATTCTTCTTAATAAAGAAGAGAAAACTAAGCAATATTATAGTTTAGTTAATTCTTTAATGTGTTTGGAACAACGATTTATATATAGACCTCGTAATCCAATCTATTAAAAAAAATTCTACGAGAGACAAACATCCGAACATTGAAATCAACGGAAGTTAGCTTGTGAGTCAGTGCAAGGCAAAAATAGTGCTATACACTATAGCAACAACAAGGAACTAAGCATTTAGTGAAAAGCAGTGCTGTACAATGTACCCACATCAAAGAAGTAAGCAACATAAATAAAAAAACATAGTGAACAACAGATGACGTTGTTTATAAAAAATATTTAAAGTTAAATATATTATATACAATCAGTTTATAACATTCTTCGCCGTTTTCTGATTTCCAGTTTCCATTGATCTCGGTCATTTAAAAGGTACTCTTTTATTCCTCTTGATTTTATATCCTTGTCGACTCCTCTCCAGCTTAAGATTGATCTGCTGCTGTTCTTTCGTCTTCCCTACGGTGTCCAGTTAGTTGGTTAATTCAGATGTCCTGTGTTATTCAATATTTATTATCCATTCGTAAATTCTCTGTAAAAATTCGTAAATTCTCTCTTCTACTACACTTTTAAAGTTTTATTTTATTTTGGGGTACAATTTCACAATACTATAAATTTAAAAATATGAAGTAGCCGATTTCTATGCACGAAAGTATATAACAAAACATCCTATATTTAAAAATCAAAAATGACGCAGAACCATAGAAACTAGTATAAACCACCTCACTCTACTCCACTATAAAATCGAACGGTTTGATTCCGGATCAATTAATGCGTCGTTGTTTTTGGGCTAATTCCAGGATTAGCGAACTGAAACTGACACCTAGGCACAAATTTTTCAGGAGGTAAAATCAGGTAGCATTTCGCTAATCCGTAAAGAGTCGCGATAGAAATCTCTACAAGTTTTTTTAATTAAAATTTCTTGCTGATTTACAAAAAGTGGTGGATATCGACGTGATTGGGTATTTATCATAATTACCACTTCCGAACGGATTGGATGGAATTAAGTCTTTTAAAAAACGTTGATTGGAAAGTTTTGTAGGAGTATCTGACACACGATATATTTTAGAAGGGATGAAATTTCATTTCCTGGCATTATTAAAAAGATTGTTCAATAACAGCGTGGTATAAAATAGAAATAACCAAAATTTGAAAGAATTGTTTTTAAATTATTGTAGATAATAATCTTTTAATATTTTACTTTCTTTAGTCATACACATAGATATAATATATTGATAGAATAAGATAGAATATACTATTAAAATATTTATAAGAGATCGATTTAAATGGAAAGCATATCAAACTGCTAAAAAAATTTAAGGTCTGCTAAATACTTGGTACAAAGGGGAGGATGAGTTACACAAGAATATGTTCTGTTGCACCTGCTATTTAATATTTATCACAAGTCTCTATTTATAGAGACACTGGATGAATAGAAGGACCTAGTCGTGAATGGCGTAGACATCAACAGAATCAGATATGCCGATAATACGGTGTTGATTACGGATTGCGATTTAGGTCTATAAGAAGAATGACACATCGACAGGACCAACTTGGCTGTGAGCAATTTAATATAAAAATAAACATTTAGAAAAATAAACTAATATCAATCCAAAAAAACCAAAATGTATTCCAACCTTGCACAATGGACGGGCACATTTTAGAACAGGATAAGTTTAAGTACCTGTGATGTAGGATCGATAGCAGTCTAAATGCTTATCTAGAAATAAGATCTAAAATAGAACAAACCAGAAAATCTTTCGTCAAAATCAAAAGAATACTATGGACCGGTATAACATTACCCGTAAATAAATTGGATTGTTTTAAAATGTGGATTCCACCAGACAATCCTCAAAATTTTATTTATTCATTTATGAGAATAAAACACCATACCCAGAACTCATACTGAGAACTAATAAGTACCAATATGCTAAATTAATAGTTAAAGGAAAGATTTAGGAAACGAAAGGACTAGAAAGGAAAAGACTATCGTGGCTAAGAAACATTCAAAATTGGATAGGGCTAATTTTTAAACAGCTAATAAAAACAGCTGAAGACAGAAGAGTTTGCGATTGTAGCTGCCAAACTCCTACGAAATGAGGCGCTTAACACTGTACTGCCCAATCTTTTTTTTAGCAAAAAAGATTTTTGTTAGTATATACTTCCAGGATAGGACCAAATTAACAGATTTTTAAATTCTTTTTAATTCTTTATTTTCTTTGTTTTAATAAGATTTGTGGCTCTCAAGTTATAATGGAAAAAAATGGAAATAATTTTTATTAATAATATATAATATAATTAATAGTTAAAGGAAAGATTTAGGAAACGAAAGGACTAGTAAGGAAAAGACTATCGTGGCTAAGAAACATTCGAGATTGGACAGGGCTAATTTTTAAACAGCTAATAAAAACACAGCTGAAGACAGACCGTATATTGAGTTGCTTCCCAGCAAGTGTATTGTTCAGGTGAAAGCAACTAACTTCTGTTTTGGATGCATTTGGTTAAAGTCACCACTTGCGAAGTCTGCCGTCAAAACTTCTTCAGACGTTTCTAGTGTTCTGCATCGTGTAGCGAGGGCCCAGTCATCGGCAAATCCCAACTTTCTTGATTGTGTTTCCGGTAGATCTGATAAAAATAAGCTAAATAGTAATTAAGAGAACACTGACCGCTGTGGTAGGCCATTCTTAAGTTTCTTTGGTGGGCTGATATTTGTGCCCATCACTACTTCACCTTCAAGAAAAATTATGTTATATATTATGGATCCTTGTAACTTCAAAGTTACACAACATTTTTTTAATCACAAAATACCTAATATTTTATTATCAGAGCATATATTTACTACAATAAGAGTCAGAATACAGAAGCGAGAGACAGCGGTTCATAAGATCTCGGTCCATGTTTGGCAAATTCAACGTATCAGGTCAGTGAGCTAAACATTTTGTCTTTTCCGTTTGACTTCGTATCTCGTCGGTTCCCTATTGACTTTTTCTCTAAATTTTTCTTTCGGTGGAAAACTTTATCTCCCGAAAAATACACATAATCCGCTTTTTATATAAGCCCTTACAGTAGTATCTCTAATTAATTAGTCGTTGGCAAAGTAAAGGTAACTGGAAAACACTAAAGAATATTATTAGGATTCATTATCTTTTTTAAAAAAAATCATATGAAAAAGTGATATTTTTACAAAAAAAAAATATTTTTAACAGTCGCTTGTTGATATCGATTTGCTGGTTGATTTAGTGATTGTATTGGAGGTCACTAAAACCAGTTAGTCACCATGTAAGAACATTTAGTAACCATTTGGTAAAATTTTATGGTTTCCTTGTTATTATTGATATTTAAACCAATAAATTAGTTAAATACAAAATTATCTTCAAAGTTATTACGCAAATTGAAAAAAAAATAGAGTGTCGCGTAGAGAAAAATCTTACCTTTCAAATGATGTGCCACTCGATCACACTAACTATTTAAAAAAACTGGTGGTTACTGCGGGGCAGTAGGGGGTTATAGTTGAGGGCATGAATTTTGCAGGAAAAGTCGTCCCCCTCCCAATACAAATTCACGTGTTTTCTTAAATTTTTAATCTCTTGGTTTTTGGGTTTTTGGGGGATTTCAAATTTTCGTTGGAACACACTGTATTTGTTTAACTTCATAAAGGTACAAGATATCAAGAATTTTACACTTGTATTGCTTTGTCTTATACTCGTATATTTTTGAATAAGCACAAGTTGTTTAAGTTATTTTTAAAAACAGAATTAATATCAAAATAACTAACAAAATGTCTAAACCCGAACAAAATTTCCAATAAAATTTTT
The DNA here is from genome assembly GCA_918026665.1 of Diabrotica balteata. NCBI lineage: Eukaryota > Metazoa > Arthropoda > Insecta > Coleoptera > Chrysomelidae > Diabrotica > Diabrotica balteata. The sequence continues at coordinate 110,153,069 of OU898279.1, read as the reverse complement.
AAATCAATGACTAAATTTTTTTAAAATAGGGACAAAAAGAAGTGAATATAATCTAAGTAATCTAATTCCACTGTCTCATATATTAATATGTAACAATAAATATTTTATGTAATTTCTATTTATCCGCTAAACCATGAGAGCAAACTAGTATACGGTCTTCGGAGCGAACAAGTATTTAATTATCTAAAAAACTTTGGACCTTGAAAGGAACTATTGTGCTCCGCATAGGTAGTTGTAGGGGACTTCCTCTAGCAGACCTGAGGTATTTTTGAACATTACCACAAAACTCACAACTTAAATCAGATTTCCGCCTCTGAATCCCTGAAGTTGAAGGTCTGGTATCTTTAAATTGGCATTCCTACTAATGTATCCTGCACAGCCATTCTGAGTATAGACTCTTGATTTCTTATATCCCCTAAACCTGTTATCCGATTTAAGTGACTTTTTTAATATGTTGTAGCCTTGATATATCTTGATAATATGTTTATAATATATTGTTGCTAAACAGGTAAATGTTCCGGATGTACGAACCAAACTGTGTTTTTTTCTTAAAGTTTGCATCACCATGTGGAATATTCTAGCATTTGTAGAATACTGAAATTAAATCGTAACTATAGCCTCATGCTTTCTTAATATTATGTTTTTTTATTGATTTGCTTATTCTCTTGGATAATACAAAAGTTAGGTCCTTTAACAACTAGACTTGTTTTTTATTAATTTTACCTCCGCGGAAGAGAAAAAATAATTTTTTTGAAAAAAAGTCATTTGTTACAGTGAAAATTCAATAAATAAAATATTTGAAGAAAATTCAAATTAACAATATTTTGGAAATCAAAGTCTAATTGAAAAGAAATGGGTATCAACAATAGGTGTTGCCGCCTCTAGCCCTAAGAACTTCTTGGAGCCCGTTTGCCGATCCATTCATGATATCCTGAATATCAGATTGGGGCATATTGTGCCACTCCTCTACCGCGGCTGTCTTATGCTCTAGGGGCTGGTACTCTTGCTCTTACCCGTCTTTTGAGGTTATCCCAGATATGCTCAATTGGGTTAAGATCGGGGATATGTGCTGGCCATGGTAGAACTTGAATGACGACCTCATTAAGGTACTCACGAGTAGATCTTGCTGTATGGCAACGTGCATTATCATGGATTAGTCTGAAGTTATCACCAATGAATGGTGCAAAAGGATAACTTCTGGCACGTATAGTTGGGCATTCACACTGCCTGTACCAAACACCATAAGATCAGTACGTGCTTTGTAAGAAATACCTTCCCAAATCATTATTGACCCTCCTCGGTAAGCCACACACAAGGTTATAGCGCATGCATCAAATGTATCATTTTGACGCCTATAGATACGTTGTCGTTCCTCTAGACCTTTTAGGGTTATTCTGCTCTTATCTGAGAACAGTATATTCTTTCATTCCGCCATAGTCTAGTTAGCATATTCTCGCGCAAATAAAGTCTAGCCCTACAGTGTTGTGGGAGCAGTTGTGGTGCACGAGCTGCATAAAAAGCCCTCCAGTTTATTTTTGACAGTCTTCTTCTATTAGTTTGGCTACTCACACTAACGCTTCTTACCTCAAGAAGAGACCTACGAGCTTCAGGAGTGGTGCAAAAGCGATTTCTGAATACTTTAGTGAAAATGAAGCGCTTATCTCGAACTGAAGTGCATCGTTTTCGCTCTTCACCTGCATCAACTAAAGCCACTGTCCTAGCAGCATCAGTTGGAACCAGTGGCATTTTTAAAATCACAAAAATTTAATTTTAATTACAAATTTAATTTTAAGCACAAATTTAATTTTTATTACAAATTTATTTTAATTACAAATTGTTCAAGAATTGTTATTAACACGGAAACAGATTTGCAACAATGTCGTACAACGACTATGTGTCAAAAATCCTTCGATGACATAAATTTAGGAAACAAACTGTGACAGATAATGTAAACAAAAAAATAATAAAAGTGGTGGGGTTAATTTTGCTGGTGAGTTAAATCGTCTGTATTTATGAAAAACATGGCTAGTTGTTAAACTACCTAACTTTTGTATTATCCAACATAAGCGAATGAATAAAAAAAAAGGTTGAAAAAATATTATTATAACGATATTGTCAAGGAATAAATCTATAACATATTATTAAGAAATCACTTAAATCGGACAATTGGTTTAGGAGATAAAAGACATCAAAAATTACCCTTTTTTAATTTGGTCGGTTAATTTTGACCCAGACTGTATTGAAAATACAGTATCGTTAGGGTTACTATAAAAGCAACTATAGGTCCTTTAAGACAAATTTTTAGAGAAGATTTATAAAATCAAACCTAACTAAAACTGAAACGGACACACCACAATTTACTGTTTTCTTTTGTGATTAAAATTTCTAAACAGCCAATGTAAATTTAGTAATTTCGGCTTAATATTATCGTTTTTTGTTAATTGTTTATTTTACTGCGTAAAATTTTACCGCTTTACAATTTTATTTATAAATATTTAAAACATCACTTTGTTATTTGATTTTATAACTATTTTATTTCGATTTACACACTTTCATTATAATAAATCAATAACAATTACAGACAACCCAATTTGTATTTAAAATAGCTTTGACTCTGTTGACATTGTGACAAAAATTTAATCAAAATAGTTTTTTTGTTTCGTTGAAATTGTATAAAATTAATTGAAGTGCTTTAGAGTTAATGGTCGCCAGGGTTGTAGTTGCAACTATTATTTTTAGTTTCTTTAATTAAAAATATAAGAGGAAATAAAAATAGAATTACCTATTATTTTAACTCGTAAGCTTTTTATTGTTCGCGAGAGCTTTCTTTTAAATTGGGGTTTTGTAAGAAAAAGCAATTTAACTGATTTGTTTTGTTTTAAATGGAACTTGTTATTTATTATTAGCCAATAAAACTGTTTGATTGCTTGATCAATTTTAAGTAATTAATAACACATAGAGATAGCTTGACGATGATTGCTACATGCTTTTACTTTACTGCTCATTGTTCTCTGGCACATACGAAAGGCACGGAGCACAAAAACCCAAAATAATTTGAAAAGTAAATAAATGGTAAATGGTAACGTCACCTCCGATAAGTTCTGGGTGGATTAAGTAGCTCAGTAAACGCCGGTGCCGGTCCGAAGCCCAAATAAAGGAGGAGGGTTGAGGCGATGGGCTAGCAACTCATCCCTTGTCAAAACAAATAAATGCTAAAAATTTCGACCAAAAGCCTCGGAATACAAAGCATGGATCAAAACAAAGACGACTAATGCAACGGAAAAGGAAAATGATATTGGCTACATGGAATGCACAAGGACTTAGATCTAAATAAGTAGAAATATTCAAAGAATTAGCGGAAAGAAAAAACTTAAGTATACATCTAATAACTCCAGTTGACTTTCTCAGGATAGGGACTTCAAATCCAGCACTCAAGCATATCTTGAGTTTCCGACGATACACTTTTATATCGGCAACTAACTTAGACAAATTACCGGATTCTATGTTAATTAACCATGAGGATAACAACTATTGAATTTTCTTTTTAATAGAAAGGCAATCTTGCTACTTATCCAAGCAGCAAGGATATTTTGCATCTCAATGTCCCAATAAAAATAATCAGACTTCTTTAAATAACTTCCAACATAATGTTCATCTAAACTCTCTACAGGAAGTACACTAATCAGCTCCCATTTTGACAATTTCTTCAACATAAGATTTGACAAAAGATTTGCCGATTAGACATGACACTAACGGATTTCAAAATTTACAGTTCTCGGTAATATAGTGATTATTTTGAAATACAAAAGCCTAAAATAATTATAAATATTTAATAAATAATACAAAACACATCACATAAAAAAATGTTGGATGCAATAATCATCTGGCATAAATAAAATTTAAATTTATCTTCCTTCTTTTTTGAACTACTTAAACTATCCCGGAGAGATATTTGTACTAACTTAGCTGAATTCAGTTTTTTTAAATTAAGTTTATGAGGTGGGGGTGGGATACAACTTTGTTTATGGGATTAAAAAATAAGAGAAAAATATAAAACTTATGGATAATATATAAAAAGAAAGTAAAAACAATAGTCTATGTTATTTAAAAACTTACACTGCCTCAAAGGTCCATTACTCTTCTTTAAACATCTTGAAATTTTAAGTTCAAATCCCAAAATGAAACAAATCACATAATTTAGTTTTATTGTGCTATTTCTTCTGAATTGTAGTTGTAAATATCAGTTTTTATATTACTCACAATGTAGTTACCCATTAAAAATAATTTTTGATCCGCTTTCTTCTTTTGACAATCTATAAAACATAGTAAAGGTATCCAATACATTATTTTTTGTTGATGGGCAAATTTAGCTCTGTTTACATGTATATATGAACATGAGTTTTTACGACAAAATAATCTGGTCGTGATAATCATCACATGCAGATGAAAACATATTTTCCAACTTCGTAAAAAGGCTACGGCTGTCATTAGCACGCGTGGAATTAGATACAGTCGGTGAACTAATGCAGGTCCCTTAATAATTGCGTTATTTTAAAAAATGGTTTTACAGGGGATCAAACCTGAAGCAACGCTGTGGTGATTAATACCAAAAAGGAAAGAGTATTTTGCGAATACCTAAAAAATTGATAAAAAGTGCTGGAATGGTCGGTCGATATTCCTAAATGTAGCAAAAAGCAAATTAAAAGATTATTCAAGACTTTTAAACACAATTAAGAATCAATAGTATAACATCTCGAAAAATACTGTAAAATAACAGTTTAAAAGATTAAAAATATTAGTAGTAATACAAATATACCGTTAAAATTAAAGAGCCCATAAAATAAAGCTAGAATCGGAAAACCAAATAAAAAAACAATTACGGAAATGTTGAGATCTATTAAAAATTATTTATTAAACTGAGATCTGCCCCTAGACTTTTCTTTCCTTTCAGTATTTCCTACTCACATTACATCATCATCATACATTAAGTAAAATTTTAATAGGGAATGTTATCCTGCAGTTTATATGTTATTGGTAACGCAATATTATCATAGTAAGGTATTAAAATTGTAGACACTAAAGTCTGAGAAATGATAATTTAATTTTTACGATAGCACTGTTGCCAGGTTGGTATTATACATAATTGATTAACTTCTATATTAATAATTCACATACAGCCAATTAGTTTTGTATTATAATATATAATAGTCAAATAGAGTAACAGACTTGTTAAAGCATCTTATAAAACATGGCAACGCTCACCAGTAGAAAAGAACATTAGATAATCGAAGCCGCAAGTAAGAGAGATATATCGCACCTCCGCTAAAAGAGAGTCACAATAATTCAAAAAACGTTGTTTTGAGAAAAATGATATTAAACATTTTAGTTTTGTTGAACATGTATTTGTCAGTTCCATGACTAAATGCAAGCTGATATGCTATTTTATTGTAAACTTTAATATATTAAGTTAGTTTATTGGTTCATTATTTTTCTCAGAAAATTCAATTTTTGCAGTTAATAGTAAAAAAATAGAAGCATGCCGTGACAATTTTTTAGAACAAGATATTCTTCTTATGGTACCTTCTCAATTACTGAAGGTTGGCTATAACTACAGCAAATTACTCTCTATCTTGATCTGTTCTTAGTATCGAATGTGTGTCCATACCTGTCTAGTCTCTTACATTCTTCAACCAGGAGCATTTTCTTGTTCCTGGATCTTTACTTTCTTCCAATTTCCCTTCCAATATAAGTCGTAGGAAGTTGTATTTTGTTGTATCTCCTCTGTAAATATGTCCTAGATAACTCGTTTTTCTGTTTTTTACAATATTTAGGAGTTCTCTCTCAGTACCCATTCTTATTAGCACCTCATTGTTGGTCACGTGCTCTGTCCAAGAGATCTTTAGCATCCTTTGAAAAACTCACATCTCAAAGGCTTTTATGCGCCTTATAATGTAATTCCAAGAGTCCATGTTTCCACTCCGTATAGCAATATGGAATAAATAAACGTTTTTACAAATTGGTATCGGATATCCAACGATAACGTAGAGTTTATTAGTAATTTTTTCATTCGTTTTTTCATTCGCAGCAACCAAGATACTGGAATCTTTGTACTGGTTCTATATGTTTGTTATAGATACGAATATTAATGTCGACATTTGGTGCACGTGTAACCACCATTACTTTTGTTTTATTTGTGTTTATATTTAGTCCCAAGCTATCTCCCTCTCTAGTTATGACATTCAAAAGTCGTTGTAAACCCTCAGCATAGTCCGTAATAATGACGGTATCTTCTGCGTATCTTAAGTTGTTTGCGAATTCTCCGTTGATTTTTATGTCTTCTTCAATATTTTCGAGGGCATTTTGAAAGATCTTTTCGAAAAATATGTTAAATAACAATGGAGAAAGTACACAACTCTGACGAACTCCTCTTTTTATTGACAATTTTGCCGTTTTCTAGTGATTTTCCCATCTTATTCGTCCAGTACTCTTCTCATTATATATTTAGAATATATGTTGTATAATCATGGTGGTAGTATGCAGCCCTGTCTAGTTCTTTTCTTGGTTTTGAATGCATGTGAATATATTCGAATCAAAAGCCTTTGTGTAATCTACGTAATAAAGCAGCAATAATATGTTCTGTTCTCTAGCTTCTTTTATTATCTATCTGATGCCCTGTATCTGCTCCCTAAAGTAGGAAGTTCAATTATTACATATCGCAGGACTTTGCTTATATGAGAAATAGCATACTTAATATCCTGTTCACGCTGAATACGTGTTTTTCCTCTGGTTTCAATTTTATCAACAGATGTAGGTATTCGACTTATCTTCACATTGTTTGTTTCACAATCGACCAACATTTTTCATTTCTTTCATGTAGTCTACAATACACGTTGTATATTATACTTTTTTTCGAAAAATGTTTCCAACGTGTTTCCTTTGGCTTTCCATATTTGTCAAAACTTTATAACAACATATTACCTGCTTCAAGTTAAGTATAGTACTAATATATTTTAGTAATAGCAAAAATAAAGTCGTTATCAATAAACCAGTTGTGGATAAACAATATAATGGAGCTTCCTAAACAATTTAAAAAAGTGAAATTGAGTTTCTGAGCAAACTAAACCATCTCTGGTTTTATGTTAAAATGTAAAGTTTAAGTGTCGATAAAATCAATGATTGATTAAATGAATGAATGAGGTTTTTAAATCTATAAATTTCCTTTTTTGCCTTAAATATGGAACCCTTCAGCGTCTATCATTCGTTGCTTTATACCTGATTTATATCTAGCTGCAAATTATTTGTTGTGTAATACACCTTTCAGCAAACAATTGACATTGAATCTTGATAAGGAAGGCCGGAAATATTCTGTTTAAACTATCGAATATCGACATTGTGCCATTTAATTAAGTCAAAATATCGAATGTGTTTATTCGTCCTTCTGCTCTGAATCTCTAGTGATGAGACCACTGCAAACTGACGATACTTTTGTTTTGTCTCCAAATAACGAAAGGTATATTTGTGTAACGCAAAGTGTAGAATGTGTCATATTTGTTAGTTCTAGTTTTGTAATTTATACAGTTATTCAATTTTAATCTACAAACTATTGAAAATACTAAACATTTTGGAGAAAAATAAAATTAACTTGTTCACAATTTTGTAAAAGAAAAAAAAATAAGATAAACAGTTGGCTTTGGAGAATAGAAAAAATCTAGCTTTAATTTCGACCTGCAATCTGTTTTGACAATGCCTAAAGGATCTGCAGGACATTTTTTTATGTGAGAAAACTTGCCATATATAATTTAACCATTTATAATTTAGGGAACGGGAGCGTCCAGTGTTTAATATGAGATGAAACCGAGGGAAAACGGGATATGTATATTTAAATACATCAGGTCTTACTCCAATATTAAACATAGTTAAATGATGTCGGACAATTACAGTGGACAATAGAAAACCTTTGCTTCTTCTGGTATGTGTCAATGTGTTGTTAATTCTTATGCCATTGCATTTCACGTACTAAGGCATGCCCGTTTGAAGTGACATATCTATCTTATAACGAATTCTTAGATTTTAACCAAAGAAAGTTGATATTTGCAATACAAAATAAAATAAAAACAAAGAACCAGCAAAACCAAAATAAAAACGAAAATTAAGGAAAAGATGAAGAACAAACAACTAATCGAAATAATAATTTTACATATAGTAATGAAATAAATCTGGTACCATTTACATAAGAAAGCAAAGAAAATAAGGCTAAATATAAAACAGCACAAAACAAAGTACATCGCGATAGGAAAGGACGACACAATAACTCAGAAAAACTGTATCCACCTTTAGCTACTTGTGAGTAACAATAGGGAAAGAGAGAACAGAGAAATGAATTGAAACCTGGTCAGAAGCAAGACTAGAAGTAAGAAAACAAAGGTGAGCCTTTATAAGACCAAATAAGACATGGGATAGAAACAACGACGATTAACAAGAAAGAGGAAGATAACCTACTGATATTTGAAAGAAAAATAGTAAGAACGATATTGGGCCCCAATGTAATAACAGACAAAGAATGATGGATAAAAATAAATGCTGAAATTAAAGAAGAACTAAAGGAACAAAATATAGTCAGATAAAAAAATCTCTTCTCCTAGAATGGATAGGACATATACAAAGACGCCCACACTTAGATATGTTAAAAAGGATAACTAACTAGAGACTACTATGGTCCAGGTGTAGAGTAAGATCTAAAGGAAGATAACTGGATGATGTAGAAAATAATATAAGAACAACTAATGGTAAAACTGGAAAATTCAGTGCAAGTACAATAAGAACTAGAAGAGAGTCACGACAGCAGCAAAAATACACAACAAGCTATAAATGAAATAGAGTATAGGGAAATAATCCACCTCACCCAAGAATAGGATTTTGAACGCCATGGCGTTAGCTACAATCTCTAGGGATTGTAAAGCTCAATTATGATTATGATGATGATATTTATACCAGTATCAGAAAAATGGCACTAACAAACTTTTCATAAAGACAAGCATTAACGGAATCGTTTTATCTCTTGAAATCAAACAAAAGCAGGCAAACAAAATAGTATTAACTCCGTTAAAGCATACGAAGAAAAGCTCAATCATGGATGCGAAGAAAAAAAGCTTCTTGTCAGTATGTAAAGAAAATTTAATACGTAGGCCATACCAACAATATTAACAATAATTACGAACATCTAGTAGTGTCAGAGATTGTCTTTCAGAACCTGACGCAACTGAGGATAATAATTACATTTAATTCAAAATTTTAAAAAGACAAAAAGAAATAAAATAATGATATACTCACAATCAATTTAATACTACTACAAAAATGATCGGCTTCGCTTTCTACATTTTGCAAAGCATCTTCAGGTCAAACGGTACTAAGTAAATTAAATTCTGAAATTATAGAAAGCCCATATTAGGGTGCTCTCTTATAAAGATAAAGATAAAAATTACAGTAATTATGCCAATATTACATGTCTGTGTTTAATAATATGATTGATTAAAAATGGATTAAGCAGACAAAGTAAAAAACCCACAAATTGGTATAAGATAATCTATTGAATTGTAATAAACTAGTAAATAAACAAAATATTACTTACATACCGGTACAAGAATTAATGGTTAAGGCTTATCCTCGAATATTGTAACGGTAAAATTCAGAGAGATGTCTATTTCAAAAATATCTTTCTTTACAAAAACAAAATCCATTCACGAAGAATATTCTAAACGTTATCTTGTACTAGAGGTAAGCTTTATACCTACCTTATACAACCCCCTATTGTTTAAAGTCTTGGGTCTATACAATAAACAAGTGGGCGGCCTTCTACTCAGTGCGGTTTTGAAATAATGTTGAATAAAAGCATTCATGAAATTAAAATGAAAGAATTTACGTCTATTAGTAGAAGTGCGATTTATAAAATTAGTACTTGAAGCATAAATCGCGGGAGGAATATGTGCATCAGTTTTCAATTATTTATTATTTACTATATAATTTCTAAATTGAACCACTTTCACTTCTTTAGTTAACAATGTATCTGTTTTGACAACTAAATAGGTAATTAGACAAAAAATTATTAATTTCAAAACAGGAGTTTAAAGAATTAGAAAGAGGTAGCCCGGGCCCAGTTAAATGGTCAAGCTTATTCCAGTGGAAGCAACAAGGAGGATTATTTTTTGTTTTGGCACAGCTGACATGCTCTCTCTAGCACTACAACCCATGAAACTGTGGTAAAAAGCATGCTTTATTTATACGGTTGTGAAACACGACGATTAACAGAGACAGATTAATATCGAAGAAAGATATCTCGTCGAACTTAATGCAATAAAGTATGAGAATAAAAGGTACAGTCATGGATGGCATACAACGAAAGCAGCTCAAATGGGTACAGGTCCAATAAATGAAAGACAGTAGACTCCTCAAAACAAGTACCTGTATGAACACCTACCGTAATTCAGAAGAGAGGATTACCTTAGAAAACACGGATGGAAGGAATAAGAAAATTAATGAGCTCGAAAGAACTTAAAGAACAATGGAACAACCGAATTGAATGAAAAATGAACGTCGGAAGACATTTTATAAGGATTATATCATATTATAGGTACATTTTTTGGACTAAAAATAAATTTGAAGAAAACCAAGTTCATGGTATTTACAAAAGCACAAAGCATCAAAGTTAAGCTAGTACTAGATAATACAGAAATTGAACAAATATCTTTGTACAAATACCTTGGAGCATGGATAACAGAAGATACTGATTAGACCAAAGAAATAAGATGCCGCATTGGAATTGCACGGTCAACTTTTAATAGAACGAGAAAACTTTTTTGTAATCGAGATATCAATATATCGCTCCAGATAAGAATGCTTTGATGTTATATTTTCTTTACCCTTTTATATGGGATTCAAGCTTGGTCACTTAAAAAATCCAACATTAAAAACCTAGAAGCATTCGAAATGTGGTGCTACCGACGTGATTTGAAAATATCATGGATGGATCGCAAAACAACCGAACAAGTTCTCGAACAACTAGGAAAACAATGCGAAGTTTTAAATTCCATAAAAATCAGGAAATTAGAATACTTGGGGCACATCATACATCACACATCAAGACGTAAAATCTAGTGGTTACGCAATCTCCGTGAATGGTTTGGATGCAATTCAACAGAACTATTCAGCCGCATATCCAACAAAATGATAATTGCCAGAATGATTTCCAATCTCCGATAGGAGTGGAACTTGAAGAAGAAGAATAAGTACATTATTATTATATCATATTATATATATATATATATATATATATATATATATATTTATATAATATATGATATAAACGATATTGAAAGAGGTTACAACATAGACAATCAACAAAATCTACATCGACAACTACACAGTGAACACCCAACAATAATAGAAGTGTCAAATGCCGTCCTAAAACTCAAAGACAATAAAGCCACAGAAATCGATTAAATCTGTTGGAAAATATATAAAAAAAGGTGATGATCAACTTTTTGCAGTAACCCATAAACTATCTATACAGCCCTTAAAATCCATCCTTGGATATAGGCCTCCTCCTCCTTCTTCCATGCCTCTCTATCTTGGGCAATTTGCATCCATTTTGACCCGGCGTGTTTCTTCAGGTCATCTGACCATCGCATTTGTGGCCTTCCCCTTTTACGTTTGTGATTCCATGGTCTCCAATGTATAATTGTTTTAGTCCATCTTTCATCTTTCTGCCTTAGGGTGTGTCCGGCGAACTTCCATTTAAGCTTTGCTACTTGGGTTGAGACATCTTTCACTTTTGTTTTATTATGGATCCATTCGTTTCTTTTTTTGTCTGATAGTTTAATGTTCAGCATTTGTCTTTCCATGGATCTTTCTGTCTTTGCTATTTTATCCATATTTTCCTTTGTAAACGTCCATGTCTGAGAGCCATATGTGAGGACAGGGAGTATACATTGATTGAAGACTCTCGTTTTTAAGTATTGGGGGTATTTTGAATTCTTTAGAATATAAGACAGTTTTCCGAATGATGCCCAGGCCAATCTTATTCTTCTCTTTATTTCTTCGGTCTGATTTTCTTTATTTAATTTAGTGATTTGGCCTAGATATATATACTCTTTTACTTGTTCTATTTTTGTTTGTGCCACTGTAATCATAAGTTCTTCTGGTTGATTAGTCATGGTTTTTGTTTTACTATAATTCATCTTGAGTCCAATTTTTGTCGATTCTCTATCTAGTTCTTCCATCATTCTTTGCAATTCTTCACTTTTTTCTGTTATTAATACAATATCATCAGCAAATGATTCAGATTTTGCCCGTTTATATTAATTCCCAAGTCATCCCAGTGTAGTCGTTTAAAAACATCTTCTAGCGCTTGGTTAAATAACTTGGGCGATATGGTATCTCCTTGTCTTACTCCTCGGTTTATTTTAATAGGCTCCGTTTGTTTCATTAGCTTAATAGTTGTTGTTGCCTTGTTGTATATATTTGTAATTAAGTCGGTATATCGGTAGTCTATTCTGCTGTTTTGTAGGGAATTCTGTACTGCCCAGTGTTCCACACTATCAAATGCCTTCTCAAAGTCAATAAATGCCATGTACAGCGGGATATGATATTCGTTAGTTTTTTCGATTAAAATCTTCATCGTTAAAAGGTGGTCACTTGTACTGAAGCTCTTTCTAAATCCGGCTTGTTCTCTTGCCTGGTATCCATCTAATTTAGTTGTTAATCTATTTGTTAATATTTTGGTTAATAGTTTGTACATCACATTTAATAAAGTTATGGGTCTGTAAACTAATAGTACTTATATGGCAAAATGAATTTGTTCCAGAAGAGTGGCTAAATGAAATAATATACGTTACATAAAAAGGACGATTGGATTGGACTGGATTGTAAGAACTATAGAGGCATTACTCTGTTAGCATCTTCACCTGTTAGCACCCTGCTTGGCAGGGTCACATATCAGATCAATTTACGGTTGCAAAAGGCTTGAGACTGGGAGATCCTTTATCCACTACATTATTCAAATTAGTATTAGAAACTGTAATCAGAAAATGCAGCATGAAGATGGAAGAAACGATCATGAAAAATGAGCACCAGTGCTTGGCATTTGCTGATGATCTAACGATCCTAGCAAAAACCGAGTAAGAATTAAGAAGAGTTGTGAAGAAAATCATCGAAGAAGCACAGAAATTTGGATTGGAACTAAATGAAGACAAAACTAAATATATGATCATAGAAGGAACAAAAGGGAAAAAATAAGACTTTAGTATGAGGTCAGTAAGTGGTAAAAGTTATAGTTTTAAAAGGGTGGACAAATTTGAATACCTAGGTGTAGTTTTCGATGAAAATGGAAAAAAAAATGGGAGCTCGTAGCCAGAATAGCAAAAGGGAATAAAAAATTAGGTGGTTTAAGAGCCCCACTGAACTCAAAATACGTTTCTATACAAGGTAAACTCAAAATATATAAAACAGTAATTCGACCCACAGTAACATATGCCGGTGAGCCTGGACATTAATTAAGAAGGAAGAGGATACTCTGGAAAGATGGGAAAGGAAAATACTGAGATGCATATTCAGAGGACGAAAGGCAGAAGATGGTTGGGAGAGAAGAACCAACAATGAATTAATGGCTTTATACAAAGAACCTACTATTACCAAGTTCGTCAAGGCACAAAGAATCAGATGGTTGGGACATGTGGAAAGAATGGCAGCAAACAGAATTCCTAAACTAGTAATAACCAGAAAATTAATCGACCCCAAAAGAAGAGGTAGACCCAGAACGAGGTGGATTAGTAAAGCGGAGGAAGACCTTAAACACGTGAAGGTGAGGGAATGGAAAAAAAAGCACAAAATAGAAGCGAATGGAAAAATATTGTACACCAGGTCCTTCAGAGTAGTTAAGAATGTCATATATACATATTTACGTAAAAGTTTTGTTTAAAATAATTGTAATTAGTTAATATTAGAATTATGTTGTAAAAAAAATGCTCTAGGCCTTAACGGCCTGTTGTGCGTAAAAATAAATAAATAAATAATAGAGTGCAAAAATCGAAAGAATCGCGTTTTTTGCATTAATTGTTAATCATTAAAAAACGGCTCCGAACTTTACGCAGGAAACAGGTAGGTTTTCTTCTTATAGGTCTACAATAACTAAAAAAGTTGTCAGCTACCTGGATTATTGAGTGTCACGAGAAAATCCTTATTAGCCTGGACTAATATGGCTGGACAAGCAAGTGAAGAAACAAACTTCATATATTATGTAAACTCTACTAACAAAAACGTTGAAAATAAATATTTCTATAAATATAAATAATCAAATTCCATATTCAAATACAGCAAAATATTTGGGTATTGTCCAATAAATATAAATAATCAAATTCCGTATTCAAATACTGCAAAATATTTGAGTATTACTCTAAGCTTTTATGTAAAGAAGAAAAGAAAATAATAATTCTGATTGAAATACAAAAAAATGTACTGGCTGATTGACCAAAATTCTACGTTGTTTCTACATAATAAATTATTATTATATAAGCAAATACTGAAACAATAGTATTATTATAAAAACAGTATAAACATTTAGAAGGAAAATGTTACAAATTAACAGAAAATATTTCCATTCATATAAAAATTTAACCAAATTATAGGTACTTATTATAGGTACTGCTTATTTATATAAAATTTCCTCAATCGGAACATAAACTTCTTCGTGAACTACCCATTTTAAAAACAATTAACACAATGGTTTGTCAAAAGTCGAAATAAACCCTAATAATGTTATTTAACATTATTTATGACCCACCTTCGAGAGGGTATACTTCTTACCTATCCAACCTAACCGTGTCGACGAGAATCCAGAAACTATCGACAAGGACAGCCTGTACTGGCCGAGAGAGAAAGTTACATTTAGCAAAATTTGAGATTTTAAAAAAAGTTTATACCAAATAGCTGCTTTGTGTTACACTTTATGTTAAAAATAAAAACAGATTCGGAAAGTGGGTCAAATTCTGTAGTGCCCTATTTCAAAAAAAAAATTTTTACGTTTATTTTAACCAAAAATATTTGAAAAAAAAATATTGTTTAAACAATTTATTAATTTACAACTAAATAGTGCACTAGAACTTTTTAAGACCTTTCATATAAAAAAAGAATCATCTCAATATCTGCCATAGTTTTTGCGTTATTTGATATAAACTTTTACATTGGAACTTAGGTATGCCCAGAAACGCAAGGAACGGCCTTAATGATTCGGAAAACATAGTTCAAACTATCTTGTATTGCCGATGATGGATGATCTTCGGTTTTTATTGTAACTGTTTGATAATTAGCGGGGAAGGTTCTTGAGGGGATAGATGTTAACAAATGAACTAGGAATAAGGTATTATGTGATAAAAATATATGTGAGGTGTATTTATTCCAAATATATATTTTAGAAATGTGTGTTAATTTATTAAAATTTTCATTAAAAGGATAGTTATATGACAATGAATGAAGTTAGATGTACATTTTTGTGGGTGTGCAATTTATTTAACCTATAATTATCAAATTTTTTGATAAAGTGAATTTAATTTCTGTTTTGGTAGAAAACATAATTTTGATAACATAACATAAATTTGATAATTACAATTTAAAGAAATTGCACATCTACAAAATTGTACATCTAACTTCATTCATTGTCATATAACTATTCTTTTATTAAAAGTTTTAATGAAGTAACACATATTTCTAAAATTTATCTTTGGAATAAATATAAATAACTTTTAATAATTTAAATAATATAAAACATTACTTTCACTTAATAAAGAATCACATAATACCTTATTACTATTTCATTTGTCAACATCTCACCCCTCAAGAATCTTCCCCTCTAATTATCAAACAGTTACTTACAATAAAAACCGAGCATCACCCATCATCCTCAATACAGGATAGTTTGAACTATGTTTTCCGAATCACTAACTAATAATTCTTGTACCGACATGTAAGTAGTATTTTGTTTATTTACTAATTTATTACAATTCAATGGATTATCTTATAGCAATTTATGGGTTTTTTACTTTGTCTGTTTAATCAATTCTTATTCATATTAATAAACACAGACATGTGATACTGGCATAATTACTATAATTTGTATCTTTATAAGACAGCACCCTAATATGGACTTTTTATAATTTTAGCATTTAATTTACTTAGTACCGTTTGACCTGAAGATGCTTTGCAAAGTGTAGAAAGCGAAACTGGTCGTTTTGGTAGTAATATTAAATTTATTGTGAGTAATTTTGTTTTATTTCTTTCTACCTATTTGAAATAGACTCACACAGGCAACAAATTCATGATTTCAAAATTTAAAATTAATTTACCATTATTTTAAGTAATCGAGCAATGTTGGGAACATTAATATTCCACTAGTATGTCAACAATTTACCCATGTAATTTTCCATCATTTTTGTACTCCTTTAGACATCCCTGATGATAGATATTTATTTCACAAATATGTATATAATAGGTTTGTTCTAGCAAACAGACAAACTAGTCAGAAACCGTCAGCAAACAGTTTGTCAGCGAGAGAAAATAATACAGTCACCAGTGCTATATCCCCTCTACTCGCACTGGTCCACTATTCGCTGATGGTTTCAAACCATTTGAAACTGATGCTAGAACAAACCTTATATATTGCGCAGATTTATCACTTTTCAAATCATTCGTAACTTCTACAGAAACATATTTTCTAACGAATTGTTGATTTTTGCAGTAAATTTTGAAGGTAAATAAAATTGTAATCAAACACAATGTACCTCTTTTCAGGCAGATGTAAAAACTACTATCGTCTGTACAATAAATTCGACGTTGCGATCATGTTATAATATACTTAAAATGACTGGCACGTGCTCAGTGTGCTAAACAATTTACGAGAAGCGTTATTGACAGGACTTACGCGAAATTGTCGAGATGGAAACAAACTTGCGAATGCTTACGATGCTCATCAAATTGTCACGGACTCCGCATTCTAATATGTCACTCACCGTGCGTGTTTTAACTACACAAGCTTTAACACAGTGAAGCTAATTTAATTAAGGTAAACTAGGCCAGGCGATTCTAAAATATTATCATTTGGAGTTGTACGCTCGCGAAATTACCAAAAAGATATGGATCATTTTTATATATCTAACATGAACTCAGAAAATTACTAAAACATATAAGCAGCATATTTTTTATTTTGTCTTATCATCGTCTTTACTTGCACTAATCATCTTGTTTTCTTCTTTTTTGATTTGGGGTAATATTATCATTTTTTAATTAAATCTGGTCTAGTTTTTACATAATAAATGGGGAGGTGCTTCTCAACATGATTAACATTTATTACTCGTTCCTATATAAAACTTTGTTGCATATTTTTAAAAAGCGTCCTACATTAAAAATACTTTACCTTAAAGGAAAAATGCTGGGAGTTTGATCGTGAGCTTCATCAGATTTTCATAGATTTGTGATATCATAAAGTGATATGCACTTTCACCACAACTCTTCAACTTAGCTCTGGAGCACATAATCAGAAGTGCAAGAATCGAAAAACCTAATACAGTATTTCATCGAGAAGGACCAAACTTACTACTGGCATTTGTAGACGATATCGATCTAATAGGAAACACACGATTAAGGATGAAGGAGACTTTCGTGAGGTTCGAGAAGGAAGCAGAGAAGATGGGGCTCCAAATCAACGAAAACAAGACGAAATATATGTATATGAGCCGCAATAACCAAAGCAGAGACAGGATCGGTCAAAACATCACTATCGATGACTTTAACTTTGAGCGCGTTAGAGAATTCAAGTATCTTGGAACAACAGTAACTGAAGACAATAACGGATCACACGAAATAAACACCAGGATTCAGGCCGGCAACAGATGTCTTTTTGCCCTCCAAAACCTAATAAAATTAAAACAAGTAATGCGACGTACGAAGATACAGGTCTATAAAACAATCATACAACCCGTTATGATGTATTGAAGCGAAACGTGCACAATAACAAAGGCAAACGAAGAGAGACTATGTGTTTGGGAAAAAAATCCTAAGGAAGATCTTTGGTCCTGTACTGGATAAAGCATCAGGACAATATAAGATAAGAACTAACAAAGAGCTCGAAGAACTTTACCCAGACGCCAACATCATAAAAAAAATAAAGTCCAGAAGACTCCAATGGGCAGGACACCTCAGAAGACATTCTGACGAACGAACAGTAAGACTGTTGTGGGAGGAAGTCCTAACTGGAAGGAGACCACGCGGACGCCCTCGTCTCCGGTGGCGAGACCTAAGCACTATGGGCGTAGAGAATTGGATGGAGGTCGCTCAAGACAGAAAACAGTGGAGGCATGTTGTCGAGTCGGCTAAAACCCACGAAGGGTTGTAACGCCACGGAGTAAGAAAGTAAGTCTTACAGTAAAGCTCTATAATAATTTTGGTTTTGAGAAAAACCATTCTTTTGACGACGTTTTGGCAAGGCCGCACTTGCCATTACCAAGTCAGGTAGTAAGGCTTTCTGCTAGTGTTGAAGTAAAATGAATCTCCCGTCGAAGTGGTTACTTATGTAGAGGATCTTGGTGCCCTACCCTCGAATGGATTTTATCAGCACTTCTTGTGATTGGCGTGGTACGTGTCTAGAAAGGAGAGGTTGTACTCTTCAATCTTGCTGCCTGATTTATTGTTGTTTTCTTCTTTAGGCATCCAAAATATTTACATCACATGTGTGACATAGGTGAGGTTTTTCGATAGATATGCATATCTGATTTCCTTTTTCTCAGGGTGCTGTGTTTCTAGGAAATTTCGCAATTGCCATGATTTTATTATTCTTGGGCTACGTATAGCAATTTTTCTGCTACTAAACCTGTCCACTATCACACCACAATTTCTTAACGAGGAGAGTTTCTTCCGGCCTATCGATTTCTTCTCTATAATTTTACTATGTAGCATTACCGAATGATATTTATTAGAGTAAGTTAGTGTTCTATTCTTCGAAGAACTTCTTAGATTTTGGCTTCTTCTAATCTATGATAGTTTAAGTATTCTTTAATAAAACTACTTTTCAAATGCCTTGATGGTATTCATCTTATCAGTGTTCAGCTCAAGTTTCACATCCATTTAAAAGTACAGACGATATCGATATAGCATTTTGCAATCCCCACGCTAACCACCACACCAACCTCCACCCAAACCACGTCCCAACGATGGTATAAATGAGAACTGTCCTTTATTCTCAGTTACAGTAATGCAGTAATGATAGTGAGCAGTATAGTTCAAGCAATCTTAATTTTTTAAATCTGTGGCGGTCATTGCATCTTCTAAATCGTTTTCTATATATTTATGCATTCTTTGCAGGTGTCTATACTAGTTTAGTCTTTTGGCTTAGATAGTGTTTATTATGTCTTGGTCAATTTGAATTTCTCTCCTTATATCCACATTCCTTACCCTATAATGTCAAGTGATCCGGTAACATAGTCTCCAATAATCCATTTCCATGGCCTTAATTTTTGATTGGTTTTTTGATTAGGTTTTCTTCTTTTATTTTCTTTTGATATTTTATTATTTGACAATATTCCGTGTAGCTGTCTAGTGGTCTGCTTGTCCAATACTAGAATCTGTTTCTTCGTTGCTCTCTGCTTTTGATCATATTTTGATCTGATTTGACTCCCAAGTACTTGAAGGTTTCAGTTGATTTTAAAGTTCTCATTTTAAATTGTATGCTTTTTGGTTTTTCTTTTGTAACTGAGTACTCAAGTTTGTATATATTAATTGTAAGGCCCCACTTTAATAAATCCTTTTTTAGTTTTCTTGGCATATAGTCCATATTTCTCTCGTATTCATTTATAATGGCTTGGTCGTCAGCGAAGTTTATCGTGTACAATCTCTTGTCTTCGATTTAACCATTTTGCAACATTTTCTTTTCCACACTGACAGCGCCTCATTTAGATATATTTTAAAGAGTGTAAGTGCTATGCAGTAGCCTTGTTTTAGACCCTAACTAATAAACATTTCTTTAGTTAATTTGTTTCCAATTTTAATGTTTACCGTCATATTTTTCTAAAGCTGTTGTACAGCATTGATATTTTTTTTATTAATACCATGTTTTTCCATTGCTACAAAGTGCATTGAAAATGGTATACTATCGAATGCCTGTCAGATTCGAAAATACTATATGAGTTGAAAGATTGTGGGCTATTATTTTCTTAATATCCTGCTTTATTGAAACTATCCTGTTTCTACAGGATCTACCTACACAAAAGCCATTTTGTTCTTCTACATCTGTTTTCTCTTTATCAATTTTATTTTTTATTATTATCTATAAAGTCTTGAGAGTGAATTTATGACATTTAATCCCCTGTAGTTTGAACAATGTTTTCTATCTCATTTTTTGGAGATATTGTTAATATTTGCTTTTGTCCACTCTCATGGTAATATACTTTACACTGTATAGAATAAGCTGAAACCATACGCTAGTAATTCTTGTAATACTTGCGGGCTGTGTGTAAGTAATTCGTTTGGTATACTTTGTGGTCCGCATTATTTTTAATTTTTTAGATTCTTTATTGCATCTTAGACTCTCTGTTATTTCACTTACTGTTATTTCATCATCTTTATCATATTTTACTTTCTATACTGTTATAATGGTGTTCGTGATCTGCGGTCTTGTTTTAATCAGAAGTTGAAGTAATGAGCGATTAAAGATCTATCTTTTATTAGATCTATTCTAGAAAAATTAATATAGGAATAATAATGTGAGATGCAAAATATCCACCTTATTTTCCTGATTCGGTAGAGTAGGACTTCTGTGTATTCTGAAAATTTAACAACTCCTTTTTAGTCAATCTAATTCCGTATAAACAAAAAAAGTACAGCTGTGCATGAGTATTTCGCAACAGTTCCAGATGGTTTGTTGATTGTGGATAAAGGGATCGTTTTCTATACAGTCGCACACATTCTTCTTTGGTTGGCACTTTTTGTGTAATTAAAAAGCTTTAGTACTTTGCAACTTACTTAGAATTTGTAGATTATAGATAAATAGGTCGTTTAGTTTTATAGATGTTCTTACACTACATCCTAAAAGACATTTTATGTTACATCCAATTTTGTGATTTTTGCGTAGGTTTTAGCGCCTATTAACAAGCCCTTGTTAATTCTCGCTAAAGCGCTTCTTGGAGAAAGGCCTTGTTTTAACAGGTACTTTCTAAAGCTGCGGAAATTTCTTGCTTTTTCGGTCCTTCATGCGATTCATTTCAGTTTGGCAAAATATTTTTTTAACAACTTCCCTTTATGTTGAGTCTTTTTCTTCTTTTTTATTCCAGAATTTAATCGTTTTACTTTGTATTATTGACAAGTGTGTGGTCGTCGTTTTGAAATGTGATATAATTTGTGCTGTTGCCACGTTTAAGATATATAACCTATAAGAGTCCTCCATATTGTAGTTACCTTTTTATTTGGTCTGCTTTGGTTGTTTTTTAATTCTTTCATGTTGTTGTCTTGGACGAAGTTCCTGTAATCTTTTATAAACAATTAAATATAATTTGTTTTGTTCTTATAACTGTTCTATTAAAATACAAGAGTTATACCAAAATAGGTATTCCCTGTTTTTCTTACTACTTGTGAAACAGTTGTTTTTAATGTTAGCATTTAAGTAACCCCCCTTAATTACATAATCTGCTTTATTTTATTTACGATTATTATAGATATTTTAAAAGTAATTTATCTATTTCCTATAACAGTAAAAAATAAAAGGAAGTAAATAATGTTACGTAAACTTTAAAAAATAACACCAAGTGTATTTAGACTAGCATCTAGGTGTAAATAAAGCAGAGGTCTTCTTCTTCTTCTTTCCATGTAGAAATGACTGTCTGTTTTTGAAAGTGCCTCCAGTAAGTTGTCCTTCCATTGGTCTTTTTCATTATTTTATTCATGATCAGTTTGAACAATCGAGAACTCAGACATTGCTCTATCTCATCCCATTTTCAGCTTCAATGAAGTCAGTTAGTTCTTCTTATATTTTGACTTTTCTTGTGTCGTTCTTTGAGATATTTTTGGTCGTTTTGAATATTTTTAGATGTATCTCTCTTGCATACAATAAGTGGATACTGTTATTTTATTTGACCTTGTCAAATGCCCTGTTAAGGTCCAAGAAACATAAATATGCCAATTTATTGCATTCTACTGATTTGTCTTGCAGTTACCTCATTATAAATATAGCGTCAGTGCATGATCTTTCCGAGCTAAAGCATAGCTATTCTTCTGCTACGACCACAATTCATTTAGTTTTGTTACCACTTTTTTTTGTAATTTTAGTGTTTTATTTAATAAATTAATTTTTTTGTACTTCTCCGTTTCCAACTTCTCTTCCTTTTTAAAGTATAAGGATACTCGATCTTAGTTTTTGTGGTAATCTGTTTTGTTCTATTATTTTTTGGATTAGCTTTAATAGTTGTTTGGTCAGATCTAGTCCTCCGTACTTTGGGAGTTGGTTTGGTATTCCGTACTCTCCTGGTGATTATGTACTTTAAATTTCCTTAATGCTTTCTTTACTTTTCTCTTCCTAATGTTTATTTCTTCATCTGTCATAACTTCTTGTGTTGGTAGTTCATTATCACCAAATTTAGCAAATAGTAATCGAAATTAGTCTGCCCATGTTTCCTTCTGAATGTGTTTCATTTTTATTGGTTCGTTCATCTCTTTTTTTCTCTGATTATTCTCCATGCTCCAGTGTTCACTTTTTATTTATCTGACTAAAGTATTCGTTTCATTCCTGATTCGTTTATAATGGTTGTGTGCCTGTTGTGTTTATTATGTTCTGTATTGTAAAAAGGGTGTGTTTTTTTCTTCAAATTTTATCTTTACTTCCTCTATAAACCAAGGGGTTTTCTTTTTTTGATATGTTAGTGTTGGTGACTCTCTCCTAATGATTCTCTTGCTTTGTTTATGATGTTATTAAGTTTTCAACAGCTTTGCTCGATGTTATTGTTTTCAAATATTCCATTCTCTGATATTCCGTTGTGAAATCCGTATTTAGTTATTCGACTCTTATTTTTGTTTTTGTTGTCGCTGCTCTCTTATGTGTAAAGTATTTCATGATAAATTTTATTTTGCGTAAAATGGAAAATTATGAAATTTTGAAGCAATGAAAACTAATAAGCTAGAGCACTCTGTAATATGTCAATATCAAATTAATTAAGCATACAACCACAAGAACACAAAAACTGCTCGATAAAATTAAATTGTAAAATTAATGGGAAAATCACAGTAGTTAGCTGTATATCATCGTTTAAAAAAACACAGAAGTTAAAACACTTCACACTTGTATCGTGGTATAAAAACACATAGTTAAAACTTTTTAAAAGTGTCGTCAAAATTTATGTACTATCATAACGTTTTCGATCTAAACAGATCATCTTCAGTACCTTGTGTAATCGAAGCTAATAATAAAGTTATTGCTGAGACCTCCATAGATGGGTTTACATCATTCCAAATTTTAAATTTTAGTTATGTTGTGACTTTAGGTTGATGACAATGGATAAATTTTTATTACTTTAGGGACTACCTGTCCCTAAAGTCTTCCTGCTCGATTTTTAACACGTGGTACTTGTCAGTTAAAATGACAGTTGTTGGTACAAACGTAGTTGGTCTGTGTTGTTTTAACTGACAAGTACCACGTGTTAAAAATCGAGCAGGGAGACATGTAGTCCCTAAAGTAATAAAAATTTATCCATTGTCATCGACCTAGAGTCACAACATAATTAAAATTTAAAATTTGGAATGATGTAAACCCATATATGGAGGTCTCAGCGATAACTTTATTGTTATCTTCAATTAAACAAGGCACTGAGGATGATTTGTTCAGATCGAAAACGATATGCTAGTATATAAATTTTGACGACACTTTTTTAAAAAGTTTTAACTGTGTGTTTTTATATCACAATACAAGTGTGAAGTGTTTTAACTTCTGTGTTTTTTTTTTAATTGGAAAACTTTTGTCTTCATAAATTTATCCAATGCGGATTTA
Source organism: Diabrotica balteata (assembly GCA_918026665.1). Classification (NCBI taxonomy): domain Eukaryota; kingdom Metazoa; phylum Arthropoda; class Insecta; order Coleoptera; family Chrysomelidae; genus Diabrotica; species Diabrotica balteata. Next base: position 110,129,002 of record OU898279.1, on the reverse strand, counting down.
AAATATGAATAAGTTTCTCGCTTTATTGGATTTTTATGTCTAGCAGATTTCGTAATTTTTGTATGGCGTAAAATGTACAGGTTCCGCTATAATAAAATAAATAAAACAAAATACTCGGATTACCCGTCAAATCCAACACATTTACACAAAAAGCCGTTAGTGATAATAAAAATATTTACAATTTTAAATTAATTACATTTAGTAAAAGTTTACCACTCAGAATTTGCTGTGGTAAGCCATTCGAATTGATTTTATTTTGGAACTCGTCTAGAGATGGTCGGTACCGTGATTTTACCAGTACACATAAAAGTGAAGAGTGAAGCAAAACTCAATTAAAAAAACTTACGATGAAGTAAATACTTATTTAAAACAGTGTGTTGAAATTGTCCAGAAGGATGTCAAAAATGGTTTAAAATTCAAATTGTTTAAAAGGATTAAAAATTTCAGAAAATATTCAGAAATACGCAATATCGATGCCATACTTCTTTGCAAACTTGTATTAAAATAAACGTCACTTCTTACTACTTACCCTAATCCATCTTTTGTGTTGAGGGTAGCTTAAGTACTAATGCCCACTAACTGCCTGGCTTCCTTCTGTCAGTGGTTCTCAAACATAAATAATATTTGCTACAACATACTTGAGTTAAATTTAAATAAAATACAAATTAAGAAATGACTTTTATTTATGTCACACAAATAGTTTTGTTTTTAGCTCTACAGTATTTACTAGCGACAAAAACCATTTGTTTATAGATTTAAATAAAATAGAATAAAATAAATCTAAAATATAAAGAAACATTTTATTTATGTATTGTTCCGTTCAAAAGTTAAGGGGGAAGGACTTTTAAATACCGCTCTGTATATGTTCATCATCATCGTCATAATCAATGGCGCTACAACTCATGGCCACCCACAATGGGTGTTTATTGTTGGTGGTATGTTGTCACGAAAAAATTTATGAACTATTCTATGAATTTGGCCCCTGACGTATGTAAAACTGAGTCATCGCAAATACCACTTATTTCACTAATTTCTGACACTTTACTATATACACTTGATACAAAATCGTTGTTATCCTGATTAAGATGATAATTAATAATGTTCATTAGTATCTGCTTCTCTGAAAGGTTCAGAGGTTTTCCACGTTTCCATTGAAAAATTTCCTCCATTTTGCGCTAAAAGTTCGGCGTCACATATAACAATAGCCAACAACAGAAAATAACAATAATTGTCAACAGCAAATCACAACAACAGCCACCAACAAATAATAAAAATAACAAAACAATAACGGTACATATAAGACGGTACAAATAATCGTAGCTCAAACAAGTTTACGCGCTTCGAAGAACAAATAAAGACTAATTAAAGCCCTGGATGTATCAAGCTTTTAAACATATTCTGTACAAGAAATACTCTAACTGCTTCTTAATTACTATATAACTACAATAACTTAGAAGAAAGTATATGAAAATCTATTTAATGCACATTTTATTATACTACTGCTACTAATAAGAGATAAAAGTTAATAAGTTACTATTAGAAACAAATAATGTATAGTATTAGGTTAAACTATTAGCAAACGATATGTGTAAATTACATACAATTGTACGTGAGGACTTGTTGAGAACTCCTGGTTTATTCGGTTTATTTTGAAAGATAGACAATAGAGAACGTCATCGCTCACTGCACAAAACTGGAAACGTCTTGGCGAAATTCCCATAAGCTAAGCATTGCATATCTTACCCTGTACAGACTAGTCTCTTTGAGACAAAGGATAGCTACATAGTAGGGATTAATAACCTAAGGTTCATCATCAATCAGCTAATCGCGTCCATAGTCCTCCCTCAGTTCTTTCCAGTGTTCTTTACACTGGGCCGCTTGTCGCCAGTTTCCCGCTACACGTTTTGTATCATCGGTCCATCTAGTCGGTGGTCGTCCTCGGCTTCTTTTATAGTTTCTGGGCCTCCATTCCATAATACGTCTTGTCCACCGTCCATCTTGTGCTCTGGCTAAGTGCCCTGCCCAGTTCCACTTAAGCGACGTGGTTCTTTCGATGACGTCTTGAACTCCTGATCTTTGCCTAATTTGTTGGTTTGTTATGTGGTCTCGAAGGCTCACGTTTAGCATTACACGTTTCATGGCTCGTTGTGTAAGTCTGAGTTTATTCGCAGATTTTTGCGTAAGTGTTAAAGTCTATGCTCCATAAGTTTGTACAGGTAAAACACATTGGTTATCAACCTTTCGCTTGAGACAGATGGGAATTGAACTTTTTAGAATATGGCTTAATCTGCCAAATGCTGCCCAAGTTAGGCCTATTCGCCTCTGTATTTCATGTATTTGATTGTCTCTGCTAATTCTGATTTCGTGTTCCAGATATTTGTAAGTGTCTGTTTGTTGTATGGTATTATTGTCAATAGTTATATTTCCACTCATTACGAGATTTGTTATAAGTTTAGTTTTCTCAAAGTTTATCTTTAATCCTGCTCTTTCAGACAGACTTTTAACCGAATGCATCATAGAAACTGTATCTTGTGAATTATCTGCTATTAATACATCATCTGCAAATCTTAGGTGATTTAATCTTTCTCCATCTATATTGATTCCCATATCTTGCCATTGAGTACTCTTAAATATTGACTCTAGAGCTGCCGTGAACAATTTTGGTGAAATATGTCTCCTTGTCTAACTCCTCCTCCTCCTCCTTGTCTAACCTTAGGTTACATGTTAAAAATTTTAAATTTTGTTACTAAAACATTAATGTTACATTAACACGAGTCGTATTAGAGGATTTAACTTTAAGAGAAAAAAGAGAAAAAAGCCAACTGGTATTAGTAGTTGTGACTTTCCCTGTACACATTATTAATCTGTGGCTGGGTAAATCAGATGATGGGGATACCACACTTAATTTATAGCCACCGGAAACTTCCACATCAGTTACATAATGTTTGTGTATAATTCGCAAGGCATTTAGTGATTATGCGGCACTAAGCCTTAGATCACGTAAGAGGAGGATTTGTTATCGTAGTTGGAGTACAGTCATATTTGTAGAATTTACAACGTATTCGTCGGAATTAGTGGACATTGCTTAGAATTTTGTTGCAGAGTGAGCATCGCCAACCTACACTGCCTTCAAGATACATTACCAACCGTTATTTATCATGCTTTTATGTCAATTGTATATCCCAGTCTTCTCTTCAATGTATCGATAATAATATGTTATGTCTCTACAATTTTCTATGAAAGAATATTGTACAGAAAAGGATAAAACAAATCAAGAGCAGAGAGTTTGTCCAAATACTATTAATGTCTCACTGTTGCTTGTTTTCAACCCTCAATTTCTTGCCAAATATATTATTTTTAAAAACTTTTAGCTCTTACTTTTATTTGACTTGTTTCTTGAGAACAAAACGTTATATTTTTATATTTCCAGTTCACAAGCTTTAAAGTCGAAGTTCCTGGCCTATGCCAAATCGAGTATAAAAGTGGTCGACAGCCGCTGCTGTATAGAAACATATCATGACCCTGTTAATTGGGGACATGTTAGCCAGTGTTTACCGTACAAGTGACACGTGACTCACGTATCCAAAGAGATTGTAATGTTGTCTCTGTTCGAGTGGAACCGTATCCAGCGTTCGGCGGGGCTAATTGGCATAATTTTTGGTTTTCAGTTTAACTTAGATTGGCTTAAACCACGACCACATCATAGAGCAAACTGGTATGTGTATGTGTAACGAGAAGGGTCGCGTTTATAATAATTGATAGGCCTGAATTTTGATGTCAAACAAAGAGTTAATTAGAGGATAAATTATGTTAATAGAAGCCGTGAACAGATATTATTTTTACATTTATCAAGCTCCTTTATTTGTTCATGTCATCCAATGGTTACATGGGCAGATCTGGTTATATTTTTTGGTGTATATCTATATTGTTTCGTCGTTGTAGTGTTGTAATAATTATACTAAGTACATTCATCTAGCTGAGCCAGCGAACTTCGTACCGGCTTAGAATTAATAAAGGTTTTGTTAAATTATTAACTGAGTTCTAATAAGTTTTTTTTATTTTAAGATTAAATTAATAAAGTTTAAAAATTCAAACAGGAGTTGATTTACATAGCAACAAAGTAGCCATTAGCTGAATGGATTGCACGCGTGTTAATTATTTTCATTGAATGACCTTGTGATATACTATATTTTTTATTGTGTTGCTTGTCGTGAGAATAGACAAAGTGGATGGTTTGCTTACAGGTTAACATTCTACGTACAATTGATCATGGGAATCAATTATTTCCATATTTAGACCACAAACACGGTGAGTAAAAAATGAAACGGATATTAAAGTCATTTAAATTTGAATGGCATATCAATTGGTATCCTAGAATTTCATTAAATTTCCCAATGGGTATCGTGTGTGAGAGCGAAACCTCTCAACGAGTTACCAAAACACTAAATGCATCCTGTTACACAGTTTTAGTTTGTTACGCAGTCAATAGATTTAAAGAAATCCAGTAGACCAACCATTTTATTTTGAATTAATAAATTTAAGTCATCTATATTTTTGTTTTTTGTTGCCAAAATTGTTCGTTGACACAAACAATTGTAATTTTGTGGTTAGCACTGTTGTTGGAGAATACTTTATTAACGAGCTTGCTACTTATTGACTCAAAATGTCAAAAATTTGGCAAAAAAGAACTTAAACCATTCGAATCGTTGACAAGAATACTGCCATTATCGATAGCCAGTAATTGCTTGAAGAGCTGTTTCGCAAACAGATCGTTTAGCAATAAACTTTCTTGTTTGTAGCCAGATAATTAAACTAGATGGTTCAATGCATGTCAATCATATTTAATTTAACGTTTCAGTTCTCGATTGAAACTGTCGTCGTCCAATTTAGGATTTGGCGTTAGCATTCGTGACTTGACTAACAAATTGCTACACATGATGCAATAAACGTTGTTTTCTATTAAAAGCAAAGCTTTCTATTAAAAGCAAAGCTTTGTTATATGTCTCCTTATTCTTTTAGATATACCTCGAATTGACATTATCATCCATATGATATTGTCATGCTTGTACTTGGTTTGCAGTTTAAGTGGATTCGACGGGAGACATGCCGAAATAGTAATCGCAAACAACGATCGTATTTAACCTGGAGCTGCAGAAACAATTGCTTAAGCGATTTGTCATGTCCCAATTATTATCGTTTTTAAGTAAATTAAGCTGTTAAAATGCTGCACTAAATAATGGACACACTACACTTTGACGTACCTAACGGACATAGACGAGGGAATACTTATAAACGTCAGAACGATTGAACAACACAAGATACGCTGATGATACTGTCATTTTTGCAGACACTCTTGAAGGTCTGCAGACACTTGTCTCCAGGGTGGCAGGAGTAGATTATTAGATTATATTATGTGAGGTCGTTAAGGCCATGCGGCCTCACCGCACTTCGACCTATACAGATCTTTTGTGCATACCTTAATCTAGTTAGACTTTAGAATGCCAATACTTCTGATGAAGTTGATTAGCTTCCTAGGTGACTTGTTGCCTATGTCAGAGGACGCCAGACTGACCTCTCCTAGAAATTTTGGTCTTTTGCAGAACAGTGCTACCCAGTTGCATAGTATATGTTCTGCCGTTTCTTCTTCATTGTGACAGAAACGACAGTTCTCACTATCTGATTTGCCCATCTTCTTGAGATGATATCTCAGAGGGCAGTGACCAGTGAGAAAGCCAGTGACCATTGTGATATCTTTCTTACTCATTTCGAGAAGGCGGTTTGTTACAGTAGGCGACACTTTTATGAGCCTTTTTGCTTGCCTTTGTCCTGGTGTGTTAAACCAATATGATGTCCTCTCTGATGTGGCTTTTCGATAGACCACAGGTTCCAAAGGTTCCGGACCCTGGAATGGGGTATTAGCTCCTTCTTTTGCGAGGCTGTCAGCTTCCTCATTTCCTGCAATTCCCTTGTGACCTGGCACCCACATCACAGTTACACCGATGCGTTCCGCCTGCTTCTTGAGAGATTGTTTACAGTCCCAAACCAACTTTGACTTACATGTAAATGACTTTAGAGCCTTTAAGGCGGCTTGGCTGTCTGATAAAATAAAGACTTTTGCCCTACGGGTGTCTCGGTTGAGACATTCTTGGGCACTTATGTCTATAGCATGTATTTCTGCCTGGAAGATAGTTGGGGCGTTTTCAAGGGATTTAGATAGTAACTCCTACTCCTGCCCTTTCATCTATCTTAGATCCATCCGTATACCATACGAGTGAACCTTCTTCCATTTTTTGCTGAATTTCTTCACCCATTTGGTGGTTTTTTATGACCACTTCAAAGGGTGTTTCAAAGTCGAATTTGACTGGCATAGCATCTGTCGGCATGTCCTTAGAATTCAATGAAATTTCTTTCAAGATTTTCAGGTGGCCAACTAGATCTCCAGGTTTCATTATTTGTGTCTGTCGCAGTTTTAAGGCGGTAGTTATTGCCTCCCTCCTTATGCAGAACTGCAAGGGAGGAAGCTTCAGTATCGCCTCGAGAGCTGCAGTGGGGCATGTTGACAGAAGTGGCAGAAGTAAGTAGCAGGTTTGGGCTTGATTTTAACATCAAAAAAACCAAATACATGGTTATAAGCAAAAATAGGATACCACCTGGTCAATTACTAGTTAACCAATAACCTATAACGCAAATCACCAATTTTTGTTATCTGGGTGCAAACTTAAATGAACAGTGGGACCAATCGACGGAAATTAAGATAAGGATCGAGAAGGCTGGATCAGCTTTCGTCGAAATGAAAAAAATCTGTAACAGCCACGATATAAAATTGGTAATAAAAGTTCGTTTACTAAAATACTACGTATTCTCCGTTCTTTTATATGGCGTGGAGTCATGGACCTTAACTGAAGCATCACTGAACAGACTCAAAGAATTTGAGATGTGGTGCTATAGACGCATGTTGAGGATTTCCTGGATAGACAGAATTACTAACGAAAAAGTACTACGTAGAATGGGTAAACAGCGCGAACTAGTCGTAACCATAAAACGTCGCAAACTGGAATACCTGGGCCATATAATGCGCAATGAACAACGATATGACCTACTTTAGACCATACTTCAAGGTAAAGTGCATGGGAAAAGAGGTCCAGGACGAAGAAGAATATCCTGGCTGCATAACCTGCTAAAATGGTTTAACTTAACCACTACTGGACTTTTCAGGGCAACAGTAAATAAAGTTAGAATAGCCAGGTTAGTGTCCAAAATCCGTAACGGATAGGCACCATAAGAAGAAGCACTCCAAATCGGCCAAATCACTTAAATTATATTATTATTACCTAATAAAGTAAAGTATAAATGGATTATGATTACTTTTAATTAGGGTAATAAAGTCAAGGGTATCATTGTTTATTTTTTTTTACACAAAGAAGAAGTGATTTTTTTTTCATACATAGAGCTATTTCAAAGGACCCATTTAAAATGTTGTTTAATTATTTTCAAAATGAATGATTTCCTAAGGTTGTTTCCACAAATAATTTTTTAAGTTATTTAAGATAAAAGGTTTTAAATTTCATAGTTCCCAAAAAATAACTGTCCTTCAACCAGCAATGTCTCTTCTTCTTCTTCTTCTTCTAACGAATTTTTTCGTTATTTTGCCAGCTAAATTTTTGTTTTAAATATTTGTTTATATAAAATTAAAAATTTTTGCGTTATTCGTGAGAAACTTTTAAAATACTTGCGTTTTTTTAACAGGAAAAATGAACAATTTCAATCGTGAATAATACTCAAAGTTTCAAATTTACACAAAAATGGCATACAACGAAAATTGCGTAAAACTGATCGACTTCCGTAATTTGATTATACAACTTTTTACCCCCAAGAAGGTGGGGCTTTTATAACGAGAGTAAAGGCACACTTCGGCACAGTTTAGATTTTAAAAGGTGCAAAATACTGCAAACATCTAAATTTTCAGGAAAATCGAACTAGGATAACACGCTTTCACGTAAAAAGGTCCTATCACTGGACTATGTTTACGTGAACGCGTCAAGAGCAAAGCTGAATTGTAATAGACTACACCATGTTTTAATAGTTCTCTCGTTAATATATTATGTAGTAACCGTTTTGGTTACATTCCATTAATAGAATCATATAACATGACAAATTATACGATTAAAATGAAATAACTCTGGTTTGGGACAGTTCAAACAAATACATATTTTACACAAACTTTCTTAATTAAATTTTCAATGAAACTGGTATTTCCAAATGAAATGTAAACACATATGACCTGGTAGTATGTAACTCAAAGACCTAAACATGCTGCGGCGTGCATACTGGCGCGGACTAAACCGCCGCCCCAAACCAAATTTCCAGCTTTGTAACAAACAAGGCCTTTGAGATTTCAATTACTGCAACCAAAAACAGATTACCATGCAGTTTGTTACATATCATATATATGTTCCAATAACATACACCAATACTTCAACGGTGACATATTTATTTCAATTCCCTGCATTCCAAATTTATGATTCATCCCAATGTGTTAATTACCGAACTAAATAAATAATCCTTTCTAGCAATAAATACTCTGGAACATGTGTATTAATTAATTATGGATATAGTTTATATTGTTTTAACTGATTTTAACTCTTTATTATGAGATTTTGTGCGACAGAGTGGGATGAAATAAATTTAATTTTATCACTTTGTAACCAACCAATTTGAGTTTACTCGCCTATACCTGTAGCAACTTAATGCTAAGCGATTATTCGTATTGTGTGATTGTCATTTGATAATGTGTGTAATTAAATAATGGTAATAGATCTGGGAGTGTGTATTGTTAATATAACATATCTTTAAGCAATATCTGTTGATCCAGAGGAGAAGGACATCTTAACAGTAACGGTATTGATTACACTATTGCTTTATAGACAAGGGTAGTAACTATTTACTCAAGACACTATTTGATACAGGTATCTAGCAAATGCTTGTGAAAAATTTGGTAATAAAAATATGTAGTAAACAGAAGATGCAAAGGAGTAAATGTCTTTTTTAGTTGAACGGCATTATGCATCACTATACCAAGCGCCAAAAATTGATTTTGAGATATTTGACTTCAAAGTTTTCACTCTATTAAAATTCAGTATATGTTACGATAGTCGTAATTTTTTGTTTTCGAAGACAGTTTTTATGTTTTCTCTAAGTGCGAAATAGTAACTTGTTACTGTTAAAACAAAATGAAAAAAATAAATAAAAAGACTTTTGGTCGAGTTACGATTTTCGCCCCATTGTGTAATTGTGTTATACATCAATAGACCAAGCGACATGGAGGTCGTTTGGTCTAGTGATGCGTAACTTAAATATCACTTTTAGTGAATGATTAGTAGGCCTCAAGCTATTTTTTCTTTTTGGGCAAGACAATAAAAGTCGTTGTTTTAAATCTTTTATATTACTTAAGAAATTAATCAAATATATAAAAAAAACTTAAACTCGGTGTTAACAGTATACACAATTTTCAGAATATTATGAAAATAGTAAATAAATATTACTCACCTCGTATGTCTAAGTCTCCATCAAATCCGTCAGTGTTATCTTTAACTTTATTAGTACTGAAAAGGGAGCGATACAGAGGTTTTACATCATTTGGTATTAGGTGCATTATAGATCTTAAGTCGTTAAGCTTAGGCACAAAGTCTTAACGCTTCCTTTTTAAAGTTTCTTGTGGAGATCTCCTTGAACTTCACTAGTGTTAAAATCTGTTTTCATAAAAATACTCAGTGGTTTATCCTTTTTGATTTAAATTTCTCTTGTTTTAAGGCAGCTTACCTTATTGTTTTCTATGTCCGATTTACGATTTTCAATCATAGTTTCCAACTTCTTTGTTCCAACGAATTCTTCTTCTGTTCATTCTATGAACTACTAGTGGGTTCTTTTTACGGGATTTCTTCATTACGTTTAGGGAATCATTAACGGCATATAAACGTTGTTGAAATTTTAGGTCATTTTCAACATCTCCAAAATCACTATCATTATGTAAAAAACTACGACCAGGAAAGAGATAGCGTAATGTTATTTTTTCAATGGTAGGATGAGTTTCTAAAATCGTTTTCAGAATCAAAACAACTATTTTGATGTTGCAGTTTTGGCCGCTACAAGAGTCTGACCACAAAATAATATATTTTGCAGAAATAACATTTTCTTCAATGTGTTATAATACAACTGCCTACTTCTTGGGCTCCCCGACCAGCTTCACCTTCGTTTCAAACATAAAAATGACCTTTGTTATCCTTGTTGCTAAGGATACCAAGATTGTCAATATATAATTGACGCTTATAATATACGATATTTGTTGGAATTCTCGGAAGGGGAAGAGTTTTTTCTAAATCAATACAAAGGTTTCCACTTCTGGTTGATTGTTGCTCATCTTTATATCTAGCTTTCTTTTAGATTGTGCATTTTCAGCTTCTTCTAAGTGCATATTGTTTTCTTCCTTTAACTTGCTTAATTTTTCGTTATCTGCGCAATCTGCGTTTGTAACAGGTTTATAAAAAAATTAAGCAATAACTGACTCTACTTCGTAACCTAAATGCCTCAACAAGTTATTGTCAACAACGTTTATGTACGTATCTTGCCAAATATTCGATTTACAATCATTAAAACGCTCGCAAGAGGCGCTTGGTCTACTGATGCAAAACTATTACACAAAATTAGTTGCTTGGTCTTGTGATGCAAAATTCAAAATCCAGAATAAGAAGAAAGGCACTTTTTTAAAATATATCTGGTTAACTGTTACTAACGGACTAATGGGATTTATTCTGTATATAGTTTATGCTATTTCCCACCAGAAAGCGCTATAATCCACAATTTGAGAAAATGGCGATTTGTCTAGTGATGCATAACGCCGTCTAGTGATCGATAAGTTATAAACGATATATAACCAATATAATATCGATATTTGATTTTAAATTCTTAAGATGAAGACCGGTAAATTATATTGAAAATTGACAAAATTTTACTGAAAAAGTGTAAAAATCCTCTAAAATTCGAGTTATTGTAAAAATAGCTTCAAAAGTCGATTTTTTGAAAAGTATTAATAATTTTTCTAAAAATACACATAGAATCTTTCGTGTAGCAATTTCCAAAACTACAATTGTCATTTGAATCGCAAACCTTCGAAAGGAGACGGTGCAATAAGAAGAAGAAGAAAAATATACAAAAAACTTTTGGGTGAAAAGTTTTGTTGTTTTGAAAAGAAAACAAACATGTGAGGTCAGTCCAAAACTCAAACAAATATATATATATATATATATATATATATATATATATATATATATATTTGTTTAATATCTGGATACTCAGCCACAGGTGAAAAACGATCATAAAATCCAACAGTCCAAGGTTCATACACTTGGAACTGTAAATGATAAGAGATTATATGAATCAATTTAATTTATGTATTAAAGTATTTGATTTTGGACTGATCTCGTTTGTTTGTTCTAAGCTGATTAATGGGAGAAATTGGTGTTATCAATACCTTTCTTTCTCTCATTGTTTGGTTTCTTACAGACGGGTTATCATCCAAAACTCATTTTACTTTTTAAATATACCACTCTATAATTAGGGTTGGTATCTCACCTTGTAGTTCTGTCATATTTTTATGACCTCAAGGTTAGCTGTCTTTTCACGTTGTTTGCTTCAACCTAACGCCATTTTAGCGCCAGCAGTCGTGAAGCCTACAGTGGTAATTTCATTATACACTACATTATTAAATTTCAATATTATTCACTTTAATAATGCTACCTAAGGTTAAAATCAAATCATAAATATTAATATATTTGTTGGAAGTGAATCTATGACATTCTTAGTTCTTCAATCACTATTTAATATTTTATTACGTTTACATGTATAATAGACCACATGTTCTTTTGCTGTGCTAAGTTTTAACAAATAGCTAATTGTTGTTAGTTTAATTGATTGTCTATATCATATTATCGTGTAATGTCCATTTACTTGAGCTTCTTTACATTTTTAATATTTTTGACTGCTACATATCTTTTTAAGGTAACACATGTAACAACTTTTCCATGCTTGTGTGGTTTTTTTCATATTGTTCTTTTTAGATGAACTGATGATGCTTTCTGAATATGAAAGCGAAACGTCTTCAATAAATAGATAAAGTAGCCTATCAACTTTGTCTTTTTTCTCCACCTTTTGACCGATAAAAGAACTCACCACTCGTCTGAGTGATCCTTAATTTATATTGGATTGACGGTCGTACTCTTTTTCCGATATATATTTAAAAGTTATTTTTATTTAGAAGCGGCATTTCAAGGATGGATGGCTTATGGTAGTTTTGTTGTTTTGTTATTTTGCACAGTATTGTGGTATTCGTGAACTCGGTAGTGTGTTGAAATGGCATGTTATCTATTGGAACAAGGTGGTTTAGAAATTCTAATATCGCTTTTGTGAAACGTTAGTCGACCTTGAAGAGAGCGGCTGTTCTTGTCAATGCTGCAGGAGTTGCACGCTGCACAGGGTATAAGATAGATGACATTGGTTTGTTCTAGAGGGGCCAATGGAGTTTTTGTATTTTTGTCAAAAGTTTTAAACATTTTGAAAAAATTTTAATGCTTTCTACGTGTTGATGCCGCTGATTTATTTTTAGTGTTTTTAAGCAAAAAATCACAGTACTTGTAAACCTATTTTACAATATTTAACACCAACCTTCTAATCGCTAATATAAACTTTTCTCTTTAATTTGGTGCTTTCAAAATTGATAAATAACCCAAAAGTTTACGCATACGAACGTTGTAGATAAAAAGCTTTTCGGGATAAACAATTTTAATTTTGCAATACCTGTTAAGTGAGACTTCTTGTAGTTTTTAAAGCTGAATATTTGTGATATTGTTCCCATTTTCACGAAATTGTTGTGCATTTTTAAAAAAGTATTGTTAAAATTTTAAAAAATGTTGAAGCTCTTTTTGCATAATTAAGCAATAAATTAACAAAAATAACTTAAGAGAACATAAGAAAATCTCATTTTAAAGAATTGTTTTTCTATGCATTTTTAGAAACATTGTGTCAATGTATTTATAATTTAAGGGTCTTTACCTTTAGTATTTAAAATCAAATAGCCAGATTACTTTTTTGTATATTATTTATAAGTACAAAATGGTGTTTAACCCTTGCATATTTTGATTATTACATATTGTTACGAGTATTACCAAATGATCAAATGTATTTGTTGTTGCAGTTTCGCAACTTTCTATAAACCTTGTTAAATTATTAGGAGACTTTGTGTTAGTTTTGATTCTTCCCGTATAATTAACCAAGATTCCGCATACAAAAACACAGACCATATGGAACAATAAACGGTTGTAATACATTTTTTAAGACAAAGGACTTTTGTTAACATACATTATACGTTAAGAAAGAACAATAGAAAAACGAATGGCTTTTGTTACAAGTGCAGATCGCCGGGTAACTATTGCCCGCACCTAGCGTCAGCTCATTCCATCCAGTAGGGGTGGAGGCTGCTCCATCATCAATACTTTTATAGTTCCTGTTTTTCGATAGCGGTGGGTGCTATCATTCCATTGGTGTAAAGTACAATACACCATATCTTTGCTGCATAGATCAAGTACGTTTACTTGGGGCTAAATAATTTCATATTGTATCGCGATTTTTAACCTTTTGTAATTGACCTTTATTTTGAACATTTTACGTTCTTGCTTTTATTTACATTTTACTTGTTGCTAATTGTTATTAACCTGTGTTTATATTGATTGCATTTTGCTTAACATCATTATATTTCTTTTTATTATATTTAAGTAGAAATCAGCTGTTAAGTCATTGTTCCTTCATATCATATTTTTGCATACTCAAAATTTCTTTTGTAGACGTTAATGTAATATTGAATATATCTAATCTGTTCCTTTCTGATGACTTTATGTGTTGTGTAAAGGCCATCGTATGTGCAGAAAGCAACAGTTGTTAAATACTTATATCAAATAGTGTCACCAAAAAGTCTTTTTTTTTAATTTCTGTGGTTTATTACTAATTATGTTGTAAATTTTGACCAAATTATTCCTGTAAAGGTAGTGATCGACAGGCTAGTAAAACCTCCTTTTTATCGTTCGGCGGTAAAGCTCGCCAAAGTATCACTGCAATATTGCAGTAATATTTTTTTCTTGGCTCGTTAATTAAAACCGCATTTTAATGCACTATAAGTCGCTATACATGTCTCTGGAATACTCCTTCCTAAAGTTTGCCTATATATTAAAGTAAAATACTGTAAACTTTTTGGATTTTAAATTCGCCAAAATATTTGATTGTACCTATCTATGAGGGAAAATAGCTTTTTGCATTAAAGTTTTTTATATTATAAGTGTCATTAAAGAGAAAAATTCATTATATGATTTTTCAGACAGTCTAAAATAATTTCTGTAATCGGGTGAGTCTACTAACAATTCTTGAATTAAATGTGTAAAATGTGTCATTCTTGCCATTTTTCTATCCAGTTCCTCTTTATATCCATTCTAACTTTTAACTCAAAGTCTAGGACGTTTTTGCCTATTTTTCATTATTTCGCGGTGTGCTACAGCGAGATAACATAAAACTTTGAACTCCGGGAAAAACATTTTACTTCACTTTTCATTCAAACACGACTGTTTTGCTCGCTAAACAGCTTATTTTATCTTTAATTATTAATTGTGAAAACAAACTTTTTGTAACCTTTACAACACTTAATAGAAATCTGTCTGTCTCAAAAATTTAATACCGTCCCATTTTTACTCTAAGCCGTCGCCATCGTCGTCGGTAGCTGCAAGGAATTTTGTTATTACTCTGTACGAGTTAATTGCATGTTTGTGTGATATATCCTTAACACATTTTCTACAGAAAATATTTGGAATTGTGCTTAGTGTAAAAGTAGTTACAGATAGTGTCTATTTCACAAATTCGTTAAAGTATGGCAACGTGTAGTAATATAGATGTTTAAAATAATACTGTGAATCAATAAAAAACACAAAAATATGTCTAGTGACATTTTATTTTTTCTGGTGGTTATTACCGTAGTTAAATTGATGACTTAAACAACCAAAAGATAGAGTAATTGAAAAGAAATAAACACATCACAAATAGTTGCAAAATAAGACAAAGGACATATAGGAACTATACAGAGAGGAGCTCAAAACGAAGCAAAAAAAAACGATTTTAAGATAAACACATTAGAAAATGATAAAAGTTATGTAAGGTAGTTGACCTAAATACGACCACGTTAACGTTTAAATTTTTTTTAAGGAGACATTGGAATTAGAATATAGCAAATTAGCTCTAAATCTCAGTTAGCTTTGCGACAATCTGAAAAACTTTCGTTTTTATTGATATATTATAATAAATATGAATTGTTATTAATTTTACTTTTTTGCAAATTGGCCTTATTAGGGGCAGGTTTTTGAAATAAGGCCAATAAAAATAACCCGTTTTGTGTTTATTTTATTTAAAAAGAAATACAACTGACCGCAAATAAAATGTTAATTTATTTTACATATGTTGGAATATACAATATTGATCGAAACATATTTGTTTGTGACATCTTCAAGCAACTACTACTTTAATAATTACTCATGCACAAAGTGAATATTTGTCATAAAGTACATTTTGGGTAGATAAATTCGCCTTTGTCGGATTGTACAAGGCCTACACATTCTTGATGCACATATCGTGCACAGGCTAAGCACATACTCATAACTCTAATCTGGTCCTGGTCACAAACGCAACAGTACCATGATTCCTTATGGGTCATCGTTGTGAAGTCTTGTCGTTGATGGCTTCTTAATTGTATTACTTGTAGAAAGTAGTGGAGGATTGACAATTTCACTCCTTGAAAATTCTTTTTCATTTTTACTTGGATGCTGTTAATTTTTCTTTTTAATAGCTTTCGGTGCAGCGTCACATTTATTAGAAGGATCATCAAACAGGTTAACCTCTAGCTTTTGGGCTCGTAATTCTTTGAATCCTTTAACGTAAAGAACGTGTTTAACTTATATGTGTTGTCTTCCAAAGCTAACAATTGGTACAGGTCCCATATCTGCACTGGCTGATGTGTCATGAATGGAGTAATTTGACTAATAATCACTTTTAGAGCTGACAGCTTGGTCATTGGAAAAACAAAGTTTTAATTCTTTTAGAATAATCCATCAATTCTGCAGAAGTACTTTTTGTACTTTCTGTAGTTTTTTTCTGATTTATGGAAGTTTTTGAATCTTAATCAGTTCCACACTCATTATTTGGATTTTCAAGCTCGGTTAGGTATGAAGGTGCATAATCGATCGTTATAATAATTAATGGATTGAAAGAATAAACTTTTCTTATCTTTGAATTCGAAGATTTTCTGGTGTCATAGCCTTAGCTCAAACTTCAGAAAATATTCGTTCAAAGGCTGTGCATCTTATCGAGCGTTCAAGATTATTCATCAAAAAACGAAGAACCTCATCGTCTTTAAAACGATTTGAAAGATTTGAAAAACGACTTATTCATAGGGTGTAGTTCATGGGTTGTATTGCTTGGCAGACGATATAGAGTAATGTCGTACTTTTCAGAAGCTTTAACGATAATTACATCTTGAAAACATTACTCGAAACCGAAAAATATTCTATCCACTTCACAAAAACATTGTTTTTGTGAAGTGGATAGAATATTTTTCGGAAATAACCGAAAAAAACCGTTAGAAAAAACATGTCCAGAAGAAAGATTTTCTTCCGATTCTGGTTTGAGACTCTGATTCTTAAATAATATCAGTAATGGTATGTACTGACCACTAGCATTGGCACACGACAAACTTTTCACGTTTTTAGTGTGCTCAGCTGCTACTATATGCACCTTCTTTATAGCTTTTTTTTTGCAAAAACTTCCTGTTAGTGCTACGCCAGTCCTTTCCATCAATTTTAATATTCTGAGGCTTTTCGAAAACATCCAATTCCTATATGGCTACCTTCAATTTGTCAAAGTAATTAGTGACAATCACTTTGGTAAGTTTACTTGATCTTCCTGGATTCAAATTTTTTATTTTACGCCTAGTCACATCAAAGTGGCAATTCAAAAACAGTCTCAACTGTTTATGCCCAGCTTTTGTTTCATCGGGTTAGAAGTATGTGGAATATTGTTTCAAAATTATTCAAAATTCAAAAGTATGTTACAAAATGAAAATACACTTTTTTCAAAGAAGTTGTCAAAAGGCCTGCTTCGTTGGTTTTTTGTTTCGTTCAGCTCGTTTTTTCTTATCTGCATTTGGCTCCATCTTGTCTAAAACATATGAACAAAAATCGTTAGTTCTAGATATTTCTACTTAACCACACCGATTAACGGTGAATTAATGGAATATAATCTTTATTAAGCCACTTCCCTAATAAGGCCGCGGCTGGCTCTTATAAAGCTAGACACCCTTGTTTACCAATTGAATCTGTTACAATAACCACTACACACTTTATGTGTTTTAAAGACTCATGCTTCTTCTTCTTCTTCTTCGTCTAGCCATTCACGTCCACATCTGAACATAAGCCTTTTCAAGTCTTCCTTTCCATTGTTTTTTATTGTACGCTACTTGTAGCCAATTTTTCCCGGCAGTCCTTTTCAGATCATATGTCCATCTCATAGGAGGCCTGCCTCTGGGTCTTTTGTGTTGGTATGGTCTCCAGGTTAAAATTGATGTTTTTGTTTTCTTGTCCTTAAGTGATTTACCTAGCATTGCTCTTTCCATCGCGTGTTGAGTGACTCTAAGTATATTCATATTCTTTTTTGTGATTGTCCATGTTTGTGCCGCATAAATTAATATCGGAATAATGCATGCATCAAAAACTCATGCTATGATCTTACAATACAGTTAACAGTAAATTCGAAAATGTATACCACTTAGCAGTTTTGATGAATAAATTTACATTAGTTCGAAAATTAAAACTTACCTGAAGTTATTACCTTTAGTCTTGATTTGATGGAACATGTTTATTCTCAACCACAGTTCACTGACTGGTGCTGCGCTCAGTTGTTAGTGTTGGTACTTTTTGAAATAAAAGGTGATGGCTCTATTTAGGACATGGCTTTATTTCAATCATCTACCTTACATGGAAGACAAACTTTCGCCTTTACAACGATTAAAAAAATAAATAAAACAGAAATCCAAGATAATATAATACAAGAACCTATAAAGCCTATCTTAACATCAAAGAATATAAATGCAGAAAAAAACCAAACAAATCTGATACTTAGATTACCAGAAACTGTAACACAATTATTAAATACCTCAGGGTCTTGATTATAGGTTGAATGTTTTTATATTCCAACTAGTCATATGAATTTAATAATAAAACAAAAAACTAACTATATATTTTCATAAATACAAATACGGAAATCTTACATCATTATTTTTATGTTGGGAGATAAAAAAATAAAGTTAAAATTCCATTTATCCTTTATCATCATCATCATCATCATCATCATCATTCCTCAACCTCTTGCATGCACTATTGGATATAGGTCTCCTCCATGTTCTTCCACTGTTCTCTATCTTGCGCCTTCTGTATCCAATTTCCGACTGTTTTTCTCAAGTCATCCATCCATCTTTTTGGTGATCTGCCTCGGTGTCTTTTGTCTTCTCTAGGTCTCCATTCTATGAGTCTTTTGGGCCACCTATTATCATTTAAACGTGCTATATGTCCAGCATATCTCCATTTGGGTTGTACAATTTTTTCTATGACATCTGTCACTTTAGTCCTGTCTCTCACTATCCTTTTTGGTACCATATAAATATATATTTTACCCTTAATAAACCCCAACTGATAAAAATTACTCACGAACTTATAAAATGAAAAAAAAAACTTGAAATAATGAACTTTTTATTTGGAATATTTTGTACAAAATATTTAATATAAATTTATTAATTTTATGAATTTTAATAGTCATATTTCAAAAGCACTCTTCTCCTCGTTATTTTATTCTTTTTTTCTCTAATTAATTTTTCAATAATAAATATGAATTATCTTGTTAATCAAAACAAACAGGGATTTTGGGAACAGCACAGCTTAAGGGTCCCACGACTTCAAAGATTTTCCTTTCTCTTTAAGCTGTGACTCTTTAAGCTTAGTCGAGCTTTTCGAAATTTTATTTCCTTTTCCAAGACAATCTAAAAATGGAAGTTTACATTTAGATAAAACTAATATATACAAAAAAAATTCTGGTTAATAATTAGTACAATAACCTCGATGAATATGAAAAATTGGAATATAATAAAAATTAAACAAATGACAATTTTAAACTACACTACTAAATATAATTTTTAAGAAATCATTATTTGATGTCAATTTGACATCACTCAAATGTTGTTTGACTGATAAAATATTTCGGTAGGTTGCGAAGCTGCTCTGGAAAGTCAGCGCAGTCAAAAAGAAAAGAGGGGAGCTTAATATTAGATATAAGAAATTGTATTGGCTGATTGAAAAAAATTCAACATTGTCAATTCATAATAAATTATCCATCTACAAGCAAGTACTGAGGCCAGTATGGGTATATCGGTGCCAACTCTGGGGCTGTACCAAAGCTAGTAATCTACTTATTATCCAGAGATTTTAAAATAAAGTACTGAGAAACATTGTTGATGCTCCTTGGTATATATGTAACAGCAACTTCCACCAGGACCTGGGTATGGAAACTGTGATCGAAATAATCAAGAGAACAGCAGCAAGTCACGAGCAGAGGCTGCATAGTCATGTGAATGTCGAGGCAATCCAGTTTCTTGACAACACTGAACTAAAGAGAAGACTCATAAGGACAAAACCATTTGAGCTAGTGTAAATGTGTAACAGTTTAGTGTAAAAAGCAGAGTATAGTGCTGTGAAGTTATTGCACGCTAGTTGTAGTGCATTAGTTAATAGATAAAATAAGAGTAAGCCATAGGGTAAGCCCTCAGATTTAAGTATTTGCTGTTATTATGTTAGGTCAGAAAATAACTGATAATTGGTCATTTGTGACCAGATAGCAGTATACAAACACCGCGCAAGTATTAATAAAAAAAAATTATTTGAAGACTCAAACTTTTGGAAAATTATATTTCCTTTTTTAAGAATTTTTACAATGCCAAAATATGTACAAATGTTTGGCAAATTGGGTCTTTGTAAAAACTTTTACAAGTATATGGAATAAAAATACATATTACTTCTTTTGTATACAATGAAAGTAAACAGCAGACGGCTGTAATATATTGTTAAATATTGTTCTGAAGCTATTTTCTTGTGGCATTTTAAAGTAATTACTATTTTAATGGGAATGAGTCACAGTTGAAGGTTAATAAGTTTATTGACGTTTCAATTTCCACGTCGGAAATAGTTCTTAAAATACATACATAAATACTATTATTAATAATAATAATATAAATAATAAATTAAAACAAATTTTGTTTTTTTGTTACTTGGTGAAAAATTCTTCTAATAATTTAATTTTATCAGACTCTGTTGCGTTCTGCACATACGATGACCTCTACATAACAATTTGGGTCATCAGAAAGGAAGAAGAATGTCTATATTCAATCTAGACCGGCTGGTTTCTTTATTTCGGTTTTAGTATTAATATTAAAATACAAAAAAAATGAAAGCCAGAGGACTATATGAAAATATATGGTAGAAAAATGTAAATCAAACATAATTATACAAAAACATACAATTATAACTAAACAAGAATATCTACTAACTTAAATATTAGTTAATTGATGGATTTGACCGTAACTATGGAAATTGATTTTATGTAACAATAAAACTTTGTTTTCAAACTTCCATAAAATTTATTTTAACTTCTTATCACTACAGCTGTTTCGGCTGATTGTCTTTCGCAAGTGATCTATGTTTGGCATGCGTTTACACTTTATAGTCTCTAATGAAATAGGTGGAGGACGGGAGAACTGTTTGTCTCAAGTTGGTCATTCAGAATTATATCTGTGTTTTTTAATTTGTTGATGTCCATAGATTCTAACGAGGATAGCTTAAGTCCTTTATTTTGAATGTAAAGAATTTTTAAATTCGTCGTTTAAAGAATGATTGTGATCTAGAAGGTGAAGTGCGTATGTAGAATCTGTTTTTCTATTACTGAAAGACCTTTCATGTTGTGCTATTTGTTTATTAAAGTTTCTACCAGGTTGACCGATGTAAGTTTATGGGCAGTCGCCACATTTAAGTTTGTAAACACCACTATGTAAGTGTTTTTTATTTTGGCTCTTGTTGTTTTTGATATATTTGCCTAGCTTGTTATTTTTGCGGAAAACTGGTGTTATTCCTTTCTTTGAGGATACATACATATCATACATAAAAAAGAAAGGAATAACACCAGCTTTCCGTACAAATAACAACCTAGGCAAATATATCACAAAAAAAAACAAGAGCCAAAATAAAAAACACTCACAGTGGTGTGTACAAACCTAAATGTGGCGACTGCCCAAAAGCTTACATCGGTCAAACTGGAAGAAACTTTAATAAAGAAATAGCAAAACATAAAAGGGCTTTCAATAATAGAAAAACAGATTCTACATACGCACTTCACCTTCTAGATCACAATCATCCTTTTAGCGACGAATTTAAAATTCTTCACATTCAAAATAAAGGCCTTAATAAGCTATTCTTGTTAGAATCTATAAAAATCAACAAATTAAAAAACACAGATATAATTCTGAATGACCAACTTGGGACACACAGTTCTCCTCTCCTCAACCTGTTTCATTAGAGACTATAACGTGTAAACGCATGCCAAAAATAGATCACTTGAGAAAGGCAAATAGCCGAAACAGCTGTAGTGATAAGAAGTTAAGATAAATTTTGTGGAAATTTGAAAACAAAGTTTTCAGTGTTTTATTGTTACATAAATATTAGTTAATACGAAACGACTGCAACAGACAACCATTTTAAGGATAGAACGCCAATGGCTCAAACAAATTAACAAAGTATTTAACAACTAAGAGACAAACGAAAAAATGTCGATTCTAAAGAAACTACGAAGCGAAACTAGCCACCGAAAGCAGTAAAATAATTTCATATATATACCACGCTATAAAGAGAAATTAATAATGTGGTGCATACAAATAATTAATACAATTATTCATACATAAACACACATAAAATACAATCAGTGCATCTGTGAAAATACGGTGCATGAAATACAAACAAAATACAAATACACAATACAGTAAATAAAACAAAACAAATACAAAATATGCTTAATTGACAATGTTTAAAATAAAGTTCAAATGGTTTAGAATCGCGACACAATATGTAAAAATAAATATACATATATCAGTATATATAATATGTACTTGATCCATGCAGCAACATAATAATATTACAGCAGGAACCACAAAGTATTGATAACGAAGCAGCATTTACCCCTGGTGCTATAGGCGCATTCTCAGAATATCATGGATGGACCACGTCACTAACACGCAAGTACTCCAAACTTTGGACAACAGATGCGAAATTCTAAATGAGATAAAAACTAGAAAGATAGAATACTTGGGGCACATTGTGAGAGGTAAAAAGTACGAACTTTTAAGAAACATCATGCAGGGCAAAAGAAGTGTGGGAAGAAGAAAAATATTGTGACTTCGTAATCTACGTGAATGTTTCGGGTGTAGTTCGATTGAACTTTTTAGGCGCGCTGCTAACAAAGTCGCAGTGGCCATGATGATTTCCAATCTCCGCTAGGAGTGGCACGAAAAGAAGAAGAAGATTTACCCCTACTGCCTGGAACGACTGTCTCTCTCACAAGACCGAAGCGAAGTCTCAGGTAGGACGCAGGAAAACCCGTCTATGTCATTTAGGAGATAAAACTTGTCTGTCTGATTTGGCATATGGAAGTCGTTTCTTATCTCAAACACAGGTCTACGTCCCTTTCTGCTGATGGCTCGTCTTGTAATGTTTAGTTTTTAAAACAGCTGTGTTTTTGCACACTAAATATTGTTTAGACACAATTGCGAAACTGCAACAGACTCATTGATATTGACAATTCAAACACATATCATACATTTTAAAGTAGACGACTTTAAAACGATATTGTCAATATTGCTGGGTTGCGTTCCTTGGACGACTTTATTGTAAGATAGTTAATTCTATTACATAAAATAGTCTTTAAAAAGACAACCACATGCCATGACGGAAGTAAAAATCTCCTTTTAGTGATTGCATAGCAAATCATGAGGAAAAAACCTCATAATACTATACCTACATGGTAAGTATTTGGTATTATATTTAGTTTACTCTCAATAAACACAAAATTCTGATTTTATATGTTTGTTATTTAAAAAGAAAATATAAAGTAAGTATCCTGGATATGTTACTGACTTACTAATAGTGGTATTTTCTTTTTATTAACTTCCTCTTTTAATATACGTATAACCCGACAAGCGAGAGCTGGCGGGTTGCGCGTAGAACAAATTGAAAAGTGGAAGGAATTGCTCATTTCTATTGCAGTCGGCTAGGAGTTCACATCGTGTATAACCCTTTAAGCACCTATACTATATACCTATAATCGCGATTAAGTACCTCTCCTATCTCTCTTAGAATAATTCCTTTTCTATTTTCGCGCAGCTCACCCGCCAGCTCTCGTTTGTCGGATTATAACCATATTAAAAGAGAAATTTACTATGGTATCACTACAGGAGATTTTTACTGTCATCATGGCATATGGTTGACTTTTTAAAGACGAATTACATGCTATGTAGAATTTTTCACCAAGTAACAAAAAAACAAAATTTGTTTAATTTATTAATGTTTGTATTGTGAGAACGATTTCCGAAATGAATAAAACGTCAATAAACTTATTTTAACCTTTAATTGTGGCTTATTCCAATTAAAATTGTAATTGTATTGTTAAATGGTAATTTTAGTTAGTTATTAATAATTATACCAATCAATTTTGTCTCTATAATAATACCGTAATTGTCTCTTTTTTAAAATTGATAGTATGATTTTAATTATACTTTTCATATTTATTACCTTGTATGACGATTACCCTATTTACGCTAACATAAAATGGTCGTATAGAGTTGACAAGCATACGCTTAGACTTTTTAAATTTATCATATCATTTTTCACGCAAACATATTAAAAAAAATGAAATATCTCTGAAGTATCACTACATTGCAATTAGCGACCATTTTCGCAAATGAAAAATAATTTTAATACCTAGGTATGTTACGATGTCGTTAATATGACGACTTTAAATAATACAGAGTGGACAATTGCTAAGTGATTTTTTTTTTATTAGAAAAAGATGTCGCATCCACCAAAAGGTTATTAGCGACGGAACAAAATATAAATAACAGAGTTAAACACCTAAAGATTGTACAAAATGTATATGGATCTGAGATACAAAAGTTTATGGATCACTATATTGTCACAGGAACAGTTTCGACCTAGAGCCTGTGTAGAGCGTTTGCGATCTTGTAGCGCTGTCTTTCTTGGTTATTTACAACGAATCATCGATTAGTCTCATTCAATTTACTACGAATTGTTAAAACCTGTTCGACTGTTAATTGGACGTTACACTGATCACATATAGGTGGATTTTTCTTTGTGAAAAGGTAAGAGTCCGTTAATCTGGTATGTCCTAGACGTAAACGCGCAACCGCAATTTGTTCTCGTCTATTGCGCGACGATGGAAACCACTGAGACACATTATTTTTAATTTTATTTAGATTAAAATTAGTTTTAGACCACTCATTTCGCCACAAACACCACACTTTATTTTTAAAATAAGCTTTTAAGTCACTGGAAACACATTTGTCTATCCGACTCCGACAAATCACTTAAAATTGCCTCTATTGCAGTTCTGTCAGCTTCCAAATTGGACGCTTCTTCCATGTTTGTGAACTTGGGAAAGCTGGTATTTTAGCAACTTTTTAATAAAATGTTTTGAAAAAATTTGTTTTAATGAGTTGAGAGAGCTAAAGGAATCTGTTATGATCATAACTTTTGTAAGTGTAAGCTCGTTAAGAAGTTTCACAGCACGGTATATGGCGTAGAGTTTAGCTAAATATGTGTTACACGCTGGGTGTATACGGAAAAGAAGATTGTATGTCTACTGTAGACAAATAGTATCTGGAAAATATTCAGATAAAAGAAGCTGTAGCATAGGGAAACGATGGAAAAATCCATAAATGTTCCATTGAAGTATCAAGTTGAATGTTGTTAACAGATTCAGAGTTAGATAATACTGAACAATTGTCTACAGAAGAGTCACTATTTAAGTTAGAAATCTCTTTCCCTAAATGGTTGTGTAGTTTCTTTTAAAGTTTTGTAAACTTGCTTTTTGTAAATCGATCATTTGCATATTGATAGCTGCTTTGTAAAAGATGGAGTAAACCAGCCATATCAGTTGTAAATTCTTTGACGACTCTAATAGTATCGGGGGAGCCTTGGACATTATCAATCAGTAAGGACAATTGGTGGTAATTTAAAACTAATAGCGGGGTATGATTATCAATAAAATTTTCAAAAGTTTTCCGTGTAGATAAAATTTAGATGATCGCGGTTTTTTTAGGTTTAGAGGGTTTGGGTATTGCAAACAGATTTTCTGATGAAATTGCTGAGTTTGAAGGAGGCCTGAAGATCTCACCAATACTGCGTTTTATGTAAGATCTTGCGTTTTCGCAATAGCTATTAGAGTTTTCACTTAGATGCTGTGGCTTTATTACATTTGGAAGTACTGAAGCAAACTCATTGGTAGTAACAGAAGACGAGCTTGAAGTTTTATTTGTAAGATTTGTTGAAATGGTTGCTTTAGAAAATTTTGGTGATGTATCAGTTTTATTAGAATTTTCTGCAGTTGTATCTAATGGAAAAGAAGCTGATAGATTGAAGGATATTGCTTCCGAAGTTTGTGAAAACGGTATTACCGCTGACTGAGGTTGATCAAAAGTGTTTCTATAAGTAGGAGTATTAGTAATTTCTTTGTCATTGAGATTTGTAGGTGTAGGTGATGCTCGGATTTAATAGTGGATAACTTGATGACTGCTGGATGTTTGGTAACTTGTGTAGTATACTTGTTGAAGCTGTTTGATTTGGTACTTTATTGTTTAACTCAATATGAGTTGATTCCGTTACTGAACTGTTATTGCATTGGGATGATATGTCTCCTGTATTTTTGCAAATCAAGCCGGTAAGTGTACCTTGCGACAAAAATATGCAGTAATGTGTTTGGTCGAAATTTATTAGAATAGAATCTGGAATTGGCGATGTTATAGGGCTTATATAAACTTGCCTCCGAAAGCTTAATTTGTACTATATTCGGGAAGAGTCGAGCTAATTTTTAGAAATGTTATGATGAGAAATTGACGGGCAGACTCCAGACAAGACTAGTCTTTCTGCTTCAGAGAGAAGTCTTCGTGCTGTTACAACTTTTTCGAGTACTTCTATACAGCCATGTTGTGTCATGAAGTTATTTACTACGGTTTAGTTTGCCAAATACATGCAGATTCTATTATGAGACAATCTAGATAAAAAAAAATAATATTATTTGGGTTAATGATTGTACCCAAAGGAATGAGATAATCCTGCAATTTAGCATTATCGATACAACTAAATACAATTGCTTGGGTCTTACTTGGAAAAGAATGTGAAGCGGCTGATTCATAACTGTTTGCGATAATCGAACGTTGATTTACTGGACTGGCTAGATCGGAAGGTGTGTTTACATTGTGTGAAGTCATTTTAAGCTGCAGCGGCGAAGGCCTTACTCCGACACTGGTAAGTGACAAACCAACTGCATGTTAGTATAAGCTACTTATAACAGCTAACCTCACAAAATAATTGTACGGTAGTGTATATTTATTATTTGAGGTTTTCTTTTCACAATAATAAAATAATAATTACGTATGACTTACGACGACTTACGTAGTGGTATCTATGTAGTGGATAAATAGTTTAATTTAAATGAACTATTTAATAAAACCACTTGTTTTTATTAAAAACTAGGAGTACAATATCAGTACAACTTCACCATAACTTGCCAGGGCCGGTCTCTCTAAGTGAAAATTTGTTTATTGAAATATTGATAGTATTGCTAGTCCCAAAAACCAAAATAACGAAAAGGACCACAAACATCAAGTGATGGATATTCTAAAAACCTAATGTTCAAGAAAAAATAAAGTAGAAGAGAAAATGTTATAAACAGTGGCAGCAAAATAGGTCAGACAGATCTTCAAAACGAATGGCTAATCAAAAGAGAAGCAAAAGTAATAGTAACAGAAAATTTAAGCGAAAGCGTATACAAAAAATGTATAGGATCAACTTGATACCAGGTTGGGTGGAGTGGGGAAACGTGAATAGCTTTAGCCCTGTAACTGACAAGATTCTAAAAATAATTCTATTTAGTTAGGTATTTATTTTAAGTTTAATAATGTTTTAAGAAATCTAGATAAGTAATACATTCAAATGTAATTATTGGATCGATCGACCTCTGAAGTCAAACGAGGTTTAAAACAAGCTCCACATAAATCCAGTTTTTAGGTGTTAAAAAGCATCAAACTAATTACAGTTTTACTTAAAAAGTGAATCTAAGTGATTTTTCTCACCACAAGTATAAAATCTGTGAATACAAATATTTATTTAATCTAAATAATTAACATTTAAGTTAAATCCACGTAAACAAGAATCAATTTTGGTTATAAAGCAACAACTTTTTACTGCTACCGTTTATCAGTTCTGATATCGAGGGGACAGGACCGGACTGGGTTTTTGAGAATTATCGATGATAATAATTAAAAATGGATAATTTTCCGCCTCTTGGGGCCCCTGAACAAGAACTGGAGCAAAGTTCATCAAATACAAATATGAAACAATCTTTTGCAACTGTCACAAATCAAAATGTACCTAAATTTCCATCCAAAACACAAGCAATAGTTTTTCCTGCGTTGGAAAATACAAAGTTGGAAGACTATCTATTTGCAGTTGGTGATTTAATGCATCCAAAAAATATTCTCTTCTCCTCTAGAATGTCAAATGGTCGAATTTGCATTTATCTAACATGCGAAACTTTAGTTAACAATTTTCTACAAATTAACAAAGGGATAATAACTGTAAACCATCAAAAAATTCAGGCTCGTAAATTAATGTCACCAAATGAAAGATTATTGATATCAAATGTTTGTCCTTCAATCCCACATTCAATTATTGAAAATGCACTTTCTAATTTGGGATTAACTTTGGTAACTCCAATAAATTTTTTAAAAATTGGTACATCAAATCCTAATTACAAACACATTTTCAGTTTCAGAAGGCATACTTTTATTTCTCCCCCAGTCTCATCAATACCCGACTCAATAATTGTGAATTACGAAATGACATCATATCGTATATTTCTTGTAATGGAGAAGGATCTATGTACTAATTGTAGGCAAGCGGGACATTCGGCTGGAAATTGCCCAACTACTAAAGAAACTCAAACATCTCAAGCACAAAATGCTGCTCCAACTACTTCAACTGATCCAATAGACAATGAATACATTCCCCTAACGCAAAACATATCTTCCTCGGCTCCTATACTATCGACTAAACCGGATATCCATATTTTACCATCTACTCATGTTAAAGAAAGCACTGATTTTCAACAAATGTCCCACGATCCTCCCTCAAACAAACGAAATCGCTCTGAAATTATAACCCCTCCACCAAATTATACTCCAGTAAATAACCCCTTTCCAGACCCTAAATTAAAAAAGCCAAAGTCTTCAATCACAAACATAGGAACCATTAAAGTAACTGACGATATAAAAAATTCAGCTAGACGAATATATGAAGATACTTCAGTAAACCATTCAATATCTTATGAAACATTAGTAGATATATACTGGAAAATGCTCATGGTACTCCTGACCCAGTAAGCTTAATAAAAACGTATACAAATGATCTAGAAAACCTATTGAAACTTTTAAATCAACTACATGAGAATTTATCAAATAGGAAATCAAAAAATAGATGCACTAGACTTCGAAACAAAATACTTAAATCCATACAATCAGAAACTAACACCGAATCCGATAACGAAATTGTAAAAGATATATTATAATGGCTTTCTCAATTATTCAGTGGAACCTACGAGGATATTACACTCGCCTTGAGATATTACAACAAATGATTAAAAAACTTACTCCATCCATACTTTGTTTACAGGAAACTCATTTTAAAAATACTAAAGTTCATAATTTAAAACACTACACATGCACATATAAAAATAGAGAAAATGTAGACCATGCTAGTGGTGGCGTAGCAATTTACACTCATTCATCCATCGGTGTAGACATTCTTCAAATCAATACACAACTTGAAGCGGTCGCAATTACTATCAAAGGGCCTGTAAAAATGAACATATGTAATATATACATTCCACCTACACAAAACCCAAGCAATAATGAAATCTCAGCCTTGATTAAACAAATACCTTCACCTCGTCTAATAGTTGGAGATTTTAATGCACATAATTACATATGGGGATCAAAAATAATTACTCCATTAGGTCGTAGAATCGAAATAATGTTGGACAATTTTCAGTTAAACCTACTAAACGATGGAAGAAATACTCATTTTGACATTTCTACTGGTAAATCCTCTGCCATAGACCTTTCTATATGTGATCCAGCATTATCAGCTACCTTATCTTGGGATGTACTTTCTGATTTAAATGATAGTGACCATTTTCCGATTGTAATAACAAATCCTGACAGTATACAATACTCTTGTAATGTTGAAAAATGGAATATCAAAAATGCAAATTGGCAAGAGTATTATAATCTAGTTTTAAATGAAATGAATGCATTACATGAAATTTTACAATCAAATAATAATATTGATAGTCAAATTCAAGAGTTTTCCAATGTATTATTGAATGCTGCCGAAAAAGCCGTTGGTAAAATGAATCCTAAACAATTAAATTCGTCAGTCCCTTGGTGGAATTCTGAATGTCAAGAAGCTATTAAACTTTCAAAAACAGCATTAAATCGATTCAGGAAATATAATACACTTGAAAATAAATTAGAATTCAAACGACTAAAAGCACGAGCTAGATTTATAATTAAAAGAAGTAAACGTGAATCATGGAAAAAGTTTGTTTCAGAATTAAATTCATCTACACCAATTAATAAAGTATGGCAAATGGTACGAAAGATATCCGAGAAAAATACCCCAAACCACATTAACTTCTTAGAAGAAAAACAAAAAATATACACTTCCCCTCTAGACATAGCTAATATTCTAGCTAATAGTTTTGAAAGATTCTCAAGTGATAATGTTCTTCCTCCAGATTTTTTGACCAAAAAAGAGAAAGATGAATCCAAAGGTATTGATATACCGCCTGATGACCTTTCTCCTTTAAATTATCCCATAACCATGGATGAATTAGAATACTCACTCAATAATACAAAAAACTCTTCTCCCGGTCCTGATAACATTCCTGAAATATTTCTTCAAAAACTTCCTTCATCTGCAAAGAAACACTTGCTGAATATCTATAATAATATATGGAGATATAGCAAGTTTCCAAAAATCTGGAGTTCATCTATTGTCATCCCTATTTATAAACAAAATCAACCAAAATCTCTGTCACATTCATATAGACCTATTTCTCTAACTTGTGTAATGTGTAAAGTTCTCGAGAAAATCATATCCAACAGATTAATGTGGTTTTTAGAAAATAATAAATTACTTGCCCGGAACAAAGCGGATTCCGAAAAAGTCGTTCAACACTGGATAATCTTATTAGTTTAGAGTCTGAGATTCATGAAGCAATGGCATGTGGACAAAAATGTATCGCAATATTTTTTGACATAACAAGAGCATACGATACAGTTTGGCGACATGATATTGTTCAAACACTTAGTCGATGGGGAATAAAAGGTAATATAGCACAATTCATAAAAAATTTCCTATCTCATCGAACTTTTAATGTACGAGTTAACGGTACTTTATCTAATACAAAAATTCAAAAAAACGGAATTCCTCAAGGATCTAATTTAGGCGTCTCCCTATTTCTTATTGCAATAAATAATATTATCTCCACTTGTGACTTACCAGTAAAAGCTAGACTCTTTGCAGATGACTTATTCATTTTTGTTAAGGGGATAAATGATAAAACCCTTCAGACCCATCTACAGAAAGTGCTATGGAATCTCGAATTATGGACAAATTCTACAGGTCTTCAATTATCAACAACAAAATCAAAGGCTATGCTATTTTCAAAAAAAAGAAGTTATATCACTCCAGAATTAAAACTATTTAATAAAGAAATAAAATATGTTGAGAAAATTAAATGTCTAGGCATGACATTTGACAACAGATTATCCTGGAACCACCACATTCATGATCTAAAAAGTACTTGTCAATCTGCACTTAACATTATAAAAACTGTTGCACACAACACGTGGGGAGCAGATAGTAAAACACTGACCCTTATGTACAAGTCATTGATCAGGTCCAAACTCGACTACGCTTGTATTATTTATGATTCAGCAAAACCATATATCATAAAACAACTCGATCGAATACAAAATAGTGCTTTGCGAACTATACTAGGTGCTTTTTATACTAGCCCTACTGAAAGTTTACACTGTGAAGCTGGAGAAGTCCCCCTGGAATTCCGAAGAAAACAACTTTCACTAACATATGCGGCATCAATACAGGCAAATCCTATGAATCCTGTTAATCACTATGTAAACTCAGACCGTTTTAGGAATATCTTTAAAACTCATGCTAGGCTTGACCTTCCTTTTTATGAAACGGTAAATAGATACCTCAATGAACTTGAATTCAAATTTCAAGATATCTATTGTATACCCGATATTAACACTGTTCCCCCTTGGACTGTTCCCATCCCATCTATCAATACCAAACTCTCCATATATAAAAAAGCAGATAACCATCCCAAAGCATTATATCAATATGTCCTCCAAGAATTCAAGACATACAGTAACCATACACTTATATATACCGATGCCTCTAAAACTATAGATGGAGTGGGAGCAGCATTTATGTCTAATAAAACAAAAATATTAATGAAACTCCCTAAATTAACATCCATTTACACAGCCGAATTAACTGCTATTCTCAATGCAATAAATTTTGTGGTAGAAAATAGTATCAAAAACCCTGTCATTATTACGGATTCCCTAAGTTCTGTAATTGCCCTAAATAACTTATATCCTAGTCATCCAAGTCTACTACTTATTAAATCAGCATTAAGCCAACTGCAAACTATGAACATAAATGCCAACTTTGTATGGATTCCTTCCCATATTGGAATTGCTGGTAACGAAGAAGTAGATTCCTTGGCAAAACTAGCAATCTCGAGTCCGGAAGCTGTAGAAATCAGAAGCATTCCACATCTAGATATAAAACCTGTAATCAAGAACTTAATAATCAATGATTGGCAGACCAAGTGGAATCAATCAACATCCAAACTACGAGAAGTAAAACATTCCATATTACCTTGGAAATCAACCCCAAATAAGCGTAAACATCAAACCATCCTATCTCGTCTGAGAATAGGCCACACCGCCATCACCCATAAACATCTGCTAGAGAGTGAATTAAAACCAAAGTGCAACATATGTGATATTGTGCTCAGTGTTCGCCATATTTTACTGGAGTGTCCTTTATATCGCATGGAGAGACTTCAATATAAATTACAAGATACCTTACAGGCAATATTAAGTGACGGAACTGATATCAAAAATTTGACATCATACTTACATTCCATAAATGTACTAAATAAACTGTAAAACTCTAAATTGTACAACGCCAATGACCCTATGAGGTTGAGGCATAAATAAATAAAAAAAAAAAAAATGTAATTATTAATTTTTGTTTGGTTTTCAGGTAAAAATAGGAAAAGGGGACCTTGGGTGACTCTTGTTGGCTTAAGTAAATACCATTTTATTGATTTGCGTGGTTTTTATTAAGACAAACCAAAAAAATATACAAAAAAGAGTAAATATACACTATTTTTTATAGTAATGGTTGTAAAAAAGGTTTTTGGCATTAGAACAACACAAACGAAGATCACGTTTGCTACAACCGTCGAAGCGAATGTCATCAATGGGATGTTATGGACATATATATTAAAATTTTGCACTCTTTTTCGGTGAAAATCGACAAATGTTTAATCAACTAAACTTGATTTGTATTAAAATCAGTTTTCTAACGCTGACTATTGTTAAAAAAATAATACTATAAATTTGTTTCAAGTCGTCTGCTTTTCTTAAGCAACAACCTCTTTACTACTTTATCTATTTGATATCCTGTCTTGTTGTTTCATAGTATTGTAAACAGGAAAATTGAATATGCCATGTACATATTGTATCTGCAATTTATCGGCCTTCGGCTTCGATATTGATATGCTTTTTGATTGGTATCAAATATCTTTTTAGCAAATAGATTTTACAAATACCAGGACATAAAATATGTGTTAAATATTTCATGTCGATTATGATCTCTGTAAATAATTCGATAAAACAAAAAATAGTTAACAATAAATTTTGTTTTTATTGCGCGAAATTTTTCAAATATTTTCGAATGATGACTAAATTATTCTTCCGTATTTATTCATATTAATTTTATTGGTGTCCTTAAATAAATAAATAATTTCACAAGTATACCAGATGCGGTCAGGCTATAGCAATTGGTCAAACACAACCAACCTCAATATTATGCAAGTATATATGTCTATATAAGAAAACATTTCGACTAGTTTCTTGTCGTGACGAGACACACTGTCCTCGTGCTGCAAACAAAAACAAAAAATTAAGCTAGAGCACAAAACATTTTCTAGAAGAAAGAAGAAAACTTTAGATTAGAAAGAATCTGAGACGATACAATACGATGAAAATAACTAGAGTAGTAGAAGAAAACAAAAGCTTAAAAGTAGACTTTGATAGTGGCTACATACATTATGAGGGTGGTGTTATTACCCTAGCAATATCAAATTCTGACGGCTTTTGTGTGTTTCATTATGTTTGCGCAAAAAATATCATAGTTGTGGTTGTTTGGCAATTGATTTATTTATGTGTGGATTGTGTGTTGCATATGTGTTGTTTGTTAGATTTAAGATAGTGTGTTTGGCGTTCTATTGCCCAGCTATTGTTTGTATACTTGTTGTTGACTTCTTCTTCAAGTATTAGCAACTAACCTTCATATTTTTTTTAGAGATATGTTTTTCTTTGGATAGACGTTTTCTTCTATCCTTTTTTTATTTCAAACACTTTTAGTCTACAAAATTTTTGCACAACTGACTTAAAATAATACTTGTCTGTTGGATGGTCAACCACCAATGTAACGCCATCAAGGCCACCCAACGTAAGATTTGGAGAAAGGTCATGAAAAAGCGAGCAGACTTCCCGTCAGCTCTCATCCATTAAGTAGCAAATACTTCTACAATATATAATCGATTTTATATAATTAATATTTATTAATTAAAAGCGAAACTACAATTTTAGTATATATTTAATGTATTCATCAAAATGGAATTATACTTAAATAAAATTAGTATGATTAAATAGTTATTTTCAATACCTTTTAAACGAGGTATCACTTGTCATAAGATACTATTTAAAATTATCTGTCACAGTTTCGCTGTAACGTCATCTGTCACTATTACGTCACTTGGTATGTTTTTGCGTGTTTAAGTTAAGAAGCCTACGTCTGTTTATTACCTTCCTCTAAATTTCAGGCAAAAAGGAATGTTTATTTTCTTAAACACTAATAAATGTATACCAAACTGGATATGTTCTCACAAAATGGCTATAGTTTAATAATGCAAGGCATTCGTGTTAGAACACTAACCCCCAGAAACTAGTCTCTGAAATTTTGATACATTAAACGGTTCAAAATTAATGTTACAAGGTCTCAAGGTGTATCAAATTTCAAACTGAACATATCACTCCTTACTATTTAATAATATAGATCGGAATATATACGTATTGTGTTATTGTATATATATATATATATATATATATATATATATATATATATATATATATATATATATATATATATATATATATATATTAATAAAGTATTCAACTAATGAATTCAGAGGTTTATTCGGTCATTCAGGTTGTCAAAATAAAAAACAGAAGTCAACTACTTCATAAGTTTATAGAAAACGTTTCGCTTTATACTTCTACAGCTTCATCAGTTCTCTAAAATACAAAGATGACATAGAGTTTATAAGAAGTACAGATCTAATAATTTATTACTTACAACTCAATATGTAGTATTCAAGATGTTATTGTAAATGTACTTAAGTTTACTTATAAATTTAGCACTAACATAACAAAAAAATTAAACAGAAACAAAGAACACAAAAACTTTGCAAAAGATAATATTTGCAGAAACGAAGATTTACAAAAATTTTAACCGTACATTTGGCTTCATTTAGAAATGGTTCTCCAATAAAGACAAACAAAACACTGATTTATTGCAATCTATGCAAAACGACGTGACGCGATATCGAAAGTTTTTAAGGGCCATATGTTCAACAAATTCCAAGGTTTGAGACAATTATGAACTTCTACAGGGGTAATTAAAAGATTAGTTGGACGGGTGGATTTATATGACGGAAAAATTTGATATGATTTTTTTTTGTAATTTATGTTTTAATGAAACTTAGAGTTCTGGGATGATTAAGTTATTATTTTGAATGGAAAATAAGGCTATTTTGAATGAAAAATATTGGTATTATTCCCGTCCAACTAATCTTTTAATGACCCCTGTAAAAGTTCATAATTGTCTCAAACCTTAAAATAAATTTTTAAAATTTTTGTAAATCTTCTTTTCTGCAAATATTATCTTTTGCAAAGTTTTTGTGTTCTTTGTTTCTGTTTAATTTTTTTGTTATGTTAGTTCTAAATTTATGAGTAAACTTAAGTACATTTACAATAACATCTTTAATACTACATATTGAGTTGTAAGTAATAAATTATTAGATCTGTATTTCTTATAAACTCTATGTCATCTTTGTATTTTAGAGAACTGATGATATGAACTGATAGAAATGACCGAATAAACCTCTGAATTCACTAGTTGAGTACTTTATTAATATAAATTGACAGTCGTAGTTTTTACAATATATATATATATATATATATATATATATATATAATATGTATTTCAGTCGTTTAAAATTTGTGGAAGAAAAGAATTAGTGCTCCTACTTCATCCTTTATTGTGTTCAAAGTGTACTTTATATAAAATGTGCAGAAAAAAGAATTATATAAAAAAATAATTAAACCAAAGAAATACTTTTTAATAGTAACCATATTATTTCAGTTACATTAAAACTATAACATCTGAATTTTTTTCAACTTTTTTACATCAACTGGTTTTAACACAAGTTTAAAATTAAAAGGTTTACCAATGCTTATTCATAGTCCAGAATTTGGCAGAAGTTTTCTATTTTTAAATGTGCAACAAACACATGATTGATGCAAGTTTGGAATTGAGCATTCTAAACTACATTTTTGTAGCGTTTTCATTTCATTGTCGAAAGTTTCGTTATTTACTGTCCGGTGGTTAACGGAAAACCCCAAATCAACGGTATTGGTTCGACTGTTTATTGGAGTTATGTCAATGAGAAAATTGGGTTTTTTGGGGAAAAACATCATATTGAATTATAATTTCCGATGCAAAGTGAAACAATGCAACAAACGTGTACAGGAAAGAAAACTATTTTTTTTAATATTTAATTTTGTCATCTTTTTTGTATTGAATTAATATGCTCCAAATTAGCAAAATATTCATGTATTTTTATAAATACAAATCTTAGAAAAAGTGTTTACAGCACAGAAATTCTTGTTATTTTAAAAAAATCTATATTATTGAGCAATTTTTCCA
This sequence comes from Diabrotica balteata, assembly GCA_918026665.1. Taxonomy (NCBI): domain Eukaryota; kingdom Metazoa; phylum Arthropoda; class Insecta; order Coleoptera; family Chrysomelidae; genus Diabrotica; species Diabrotica balteata. The sequence continues at coordinate 110,092,100 of OU898279.1, read as the reverse complement.
GGTTTTTACAACAGTGTTATCCATTAGTCAAATCCAAAATATGCAAAATATGACGAAAAAGGTATTATGTAATTCAAAACCTAATTTAAAATTTTGGCAATAAGAACTGCAAAATAGAGTATACCCTGAAAAAATTATTTTTTTATCAAAACTCTAGTTTATCAAGTTATTCAAGGTAGTATCTCAGGTTTTTATCAAGTCTATTTATCCTGTAACCTGTAGCTAAATTATTTCAGAAATTTGTATATTTATAGTAGTAGTTAGGTTAGTTAATTTTTGGATTAAGAGAAATGTTTGATTCTTCTGAAAACTTGATATCCCTTTTAAATGCTCTGCTTTATTCTGTCCACTCCTTTATGTCTTATACTCCTAGATAGTTAAATTTGGTTACTTTTTCCTGTTATTAGGGGAGCCCTTTCCCCTCCCTGTCCAATCTCATTTATTTAGTTTTGTCTTCATTAATAACTAGTCCCGTGTTTTTTATTAGGACTTCTCTTTTTTTCTACTACTAGTGTTAGGTCATCTGCATATGCAATTATTTGAATTTCATTCAATATTATATTCTTTTCATTAATTTGGCTTCTTTCAACACATATTCTAAAACGAGATTAAAGAGTGTGGAAGACATTGGATTGCCATCTTTCACCCCACTAATAATGTTGAATGCTTGTGACGTTACTCCTTAAAATATGATTCTTGCTTTGGCGCTCCTTGAACACATTTCTTTTAGATTTATTGGTTTGATTGGTATCCCTATTGCTTTTAATGCCATTTTTATTTTTGGTATATCTATATCAGTTCTGTTAATAATTTGCTTTCTCCTGCTGCTTTACCATTTTTTTAGATACTATCTACTCTACATACAAATAACATCCCCCACAAAAGTAATAGATAATCAAGATTATTTACACTTAAAAATTTAACAGCTTTAAAATATATTGAACAAAAGCTGATATCGAAAAATGTTTGAAATCGTTTCTAGGATATTAAGGGGTAACTAAAATGATATGAAAGAAAACTCACCCCCATCAACCCCCTAGGCCCCACTCACCACAACCAAAAAAGTTTAAATTGAAAACCCCTACTTGTAATATATCAATAAAAGGACTATAAAATACTATCCAATGGTATAAATCATAATTATACAGGGCGAAGCAATAATTGCGAAACTTTGGTTTTAATGGAAAGTTTACTGAGGTTTTTGTTGAACTACAATTAATTCAATGCTCAAAGTGGGTTCCGTTGTTTTGTAAACAATAATACAGCCCATTTTTAAATTCTGCACGAACTTAAAAGTTGTTCTAGTAATAGCGCGACATGCTTGCATAATTCTTTCTCTCAATTCCCCAAGTGACGCAGATTGAGTTTTATAAACAGCTGACTTGAGGTAACCCCATAGAAAAACGTCAGGTAGCGGTAAGTCTGGAGACCTCGGTAGCCACTCAATAGAACCTATCCTTAGAGAGAATAGAGCTGCATAGTGAGGAGGTGTTCCATCTTGTTGGAAGTGTAGCAAATCTTCGTCTGGAACTAGGTAGCCTTGATCGTCCCTTTGGTTCTATAATTCATGCACTAATAAACGTTTGATGGTGTTTTCCAGCATATCGAGATAAATCTCGCAACTTTAATTGCCTGGTATAAACAAGGGGCCAATTATAGCATCGCCTAATATTCCTGCCCAAATATTCAGGATGTTGAGTGTGACCTTCTCTGAATCGATGCGGGTTCGCATCACTCCAGTACCGACAGTTTTGTTTATTTTGCATTACCATTCAGCATAAAAGTATATTCATCAGTGAAACAAATATTTCTATAAAACATTCTTGGTTCAACGCGAATTCTTTCAGTCATGAGTTCACAAAACTTAATTTATCGGTCTGGATCATCATCGTCTAGTTCTTGAAGAATTTGTGTTTTGTACGGGTAAAACTTATATAGTTTTAACACCTTTCTAACCGACTTTTGTGAAAGTTCAGTCATTGCAGATACTTGACGTGTTGATGCAGTAGACTCTATTACAAAATTTTCAAGAACCTCAATTTGGGATGCTTCATTCATTAATCTTGGGACATCCCTTTTTGTATTTTGCACTGATCCCGTTTCTCTAAACTTTTCAACTCTAAATCGCGGACGTTACACGTGATTAAATATTTGAGCTGTTAGTAAAAAACACTGGTTCTGGGAGGGAAATATGAAAATGATATCCACGCGTTCAGGTATACTGTGAACCATTGTGACAACTACAGTTGAAAGACAGTACGGATCGTATAAATGATGAAAACTAATGACATTTAAAATTCTCAAATATACCAAAAATTATTGAATCTGAAAGAACCCAAAAAACAGATGTTTTCAAGTTGTTTTGCAAAATCGGTAAATTTAACAAAAAAAAATTCCGACGGGCACTTACACTTATCATCAAAAATAACAGTCTGGGAGATAGCATTACAAAATACAAAAGGCATAGTAAGCTGGCTGATATTAACAACACCCTGTATACCTAATAAACAATAATTATATAGGGTCATCAAATCAACAAAAACCTCATTAAATTTTCCATTTAATCCAAAGTTTCACAATTATTGCTTCACCCTGTATAATTATTATCACAGAAAAGGCCATCGAGTACAATAAACCAGCATATCTATGTTTTATAGACCTGACAAAGCTTTCGATCGCATCCAATTAGAAGACCTCTTACACCTACTGTATAAAAGAAACCTAACAATCAATATTATACAAACCATCGAGAACATTTACCTCCATAATCGAATATAGGCTAAGATAAATGGAAAACTAACACAATATATACCAGTACAAAGCGGAGTCAGATAGGGTGACTCGTTAAGCCCACTTCTCTTTAATATAATAATGAACAAAATAATACAAGCAGTAGGTAAAGGTCATCGCTACAGAATGGGGAACAAAGAAATCCAAATATTATATGCAGACAACGGTGCATTAATCGCCGAGACAGAAGACGAGTTCCAAAGATTAACACATATCTTCAATACAACAGCTAAGAAATACAATATGATAATAATATATCAGCAGAAAAAACCAAATGTATGACAACATCTAAATAGCCACTACGGTGTAAAATCGAAATTGATGGGAAAATGATAAAGCACAAAGCAATATTTAGATATCTGGGAATAGATATAATTAGTTAAGGAGATATTGAAGAGGAAGTACAACAACAAAGTTTAAAAGCAAGTAAAGCGGCGGTTTCTCTTAATGACATAATGTGGAAGAACAAACACCTAAGATAAGATACAAAAACAAGAATGTATAAAGCAGCAATTAGACCTATATTAACATACACGACGGAGACAAGACCTGATACATCAAAAACGAGACGACTGCTAGAAACAACAAAGATAAAAATACTGCGACGAATATCTGCGAAAAATTTGTTGGATAGAGAGAGAAGCGAAAAGATAAGAAGAGCATGGCAATATAGAAGACATAAATGGATGGGTGACAAAACGAAAACAGAAGTGGAACGAACACATCAGTAGAATGGCAGAGGATAGAATTTATGTTACATCTTGTAAGATGTAATGATTGGAGAATGTAGGGAACTTATCATAACATACACAGATGCTACCTGCACTTGAGAAAAGACTTCATTTCCCTGCTGTTTTTGGTTCTTAAAAAGACTTCTTTCAACTTCCATAAGGTACAGATGTAAATATAACCTTGTTATATATAACATTGTCATCAAAAATAAAAATTATTCTTCTTTTCTACCTTTAACATGAAGTTGCGGTTTTTGTGGGTTTTAGGTTTTAGACTTATTTGTTGTGTTGTATTTGAAAAAATACCCTTTTGTATTGTAATGTTTTTATTTAAAATTTTAAATGTATTTTTTAATATTTTTAACATGTTTGTGACAGTGTTCTTCACCACAAGGACTAACTGAACATTTTCAATGTATGTTTTTAAATGTTGATTTCCACCACTTGTACTAAATAGGTTTTCCATTTAGGTGCTGATGAAGGTGACAGCCTATCACCGAAAATTTCTCATTTAGAATAAGGTTCTACACCAAACTGGCTTATACCATCTCTAGCCGATCCTTGATTTGACGCTTTCCCGAAAGTTACCTACCAAAGAATTGTATTCTTAGCGTCATTATATATATATATATATATATATATATATATATATATATATATATATATATATATATATATATATATATTGTAATCCTTAAACATTTGCTCATAAAATTTTAAGGTTGAGACGGCTTTCCATAACTAAACAAAGGCAAAGAGGAAGATTAAAAATTTGATGATCAGATGACATAAACTACCAAGTTAAACCGAAATAAATGCATGTGGCACACGATAGAGAATGATAAAATAAAGCGAGAAGGCTTAATCCAAAGGTGGATGTTTTCCGCTTATAACTAGCTAAAATGGGGTGCCAAAAATATATAGTTCTGGAAAATACCATTCAAGAAAAAACTGAAGAACATAGGAATATAGGCCGTAAAACTATGTCCTAGTTTAGCAACCTAACGGAGGTTTTACGAAAGAACTGTTTAGAAAATTAACATAATGACGGTATTAGTTGTAAGTTGTTTATTTTGGTAGAATAAGAACACAAAAAAAAGAGATTAGAAATACTCTAGTTTTTTGTACTGATTTTATAAGTACATAATATTTAATAATACCTCAAAATGGATGCTAGATATGTTTAAAAATCTAAAAGCCACCGTGCTGTAATGATTTATTTTGACATTTATTATTTACTTACGAATTTTACCCTTATCGTAAGATTACAATTTCTGACATGAAAATTAAAAGTCTCACACAATTTTCGACGGAAAACAAGATCTTGCTCCTTTTTTGGCTCTCGGCGACAACTCCAAATTGAATTAGTTTATTTTTTAATAAAAACAACGCCTGTCGTATGGAAGGGTCGCGAAGGAAAGTTAAGTTTTAAAATGAAGTTGTCTTCGAAATCCACAACTTTTTCACTGCTTACACAACCCCGGCAATTTATAACTGCCGTTTAATCAATTCCTATTCGAAATTGATGGAAACTTAATTAGTGCCACTCTTCAATAGAAATAAATTTAAAATTTTGATTAGAAAATGGATGCGCATTGGAATTTTTAGTCTTAATTGTTCAAACTTTCAATTAGAAATTCGGATACGGAGAGGGAAGAACAGTTATATATAAATGTCAACACGGTTTGTTTAATTGATGAAGTCGACCAGTACTTTCAGAAAGTTTATTTTATTTATAAATCACTTAAAATTGTATCCTAGATACGTCATTTATTTTTTAAAATACTTAGCTCAAGACCTAAATGCATGTTTTTATATCAAATTAAAGACATTCTTTTTTAAGATAATATGAGGTCTGAGAAAATACGGTTGCAAATTAGGGTTGCAAGGTATTAAAAACGCGAGGGTTCAAAGACAAAGTGAAAGAGATCTAACGCTTAACAGTACTGGTTTGTCAATAATGTCGAGTGTCAGATTATTTTGACCACGTGTGGAAGTTCATTATAGTTATTGTTATTACGTTGATAAAAGCAAAGTTTGCATTTTAGGAATATGAAAAAGTGTATTTTTAGTTATGTGTAAGTATATAATATGTATATTATTAACACTATCTATCAACGAATAAGCAATAAGTTTAAAAACTCACACAATTGAAACTCGCCATGTCACACTAGTGACGCTGAACTCTAGCTCTGTTTTATACCACACGTTTTTAACAGCTAGCCACCCTAATTTGAGACTATTTTTATCTGGCAAACTTAATTTGACATAACATGCATATATCTTTGATCTTTCCATTTTCCTGTGAGCTATTTGCAGCGTTTTAGAAGTTGTAACTGTCAATGTCAAGGTTTCGGCACCATAGGTCATCACAGAAAACACACATTGGTCAAATGTTTTACGTTTTAACGCAATTGGTATACCGCTATTAAAGATGTCTTTGAGTTTTCCATAGGCTGCCTATGCTAGGTTTATTCTTCTTCATAGTTCGCATGTTTGGTTTTCTGTTGTGATCTTTATTTCGTGTCCAAGATATATGTATTTTTCCACCAGCTCTACTTCGTTATCTCCAATATTGATATTTCCTCTAGGTACTAGGTTTGTCATGAATTTTGTTCTGGAGATGTGTATTTTAAGACCCACACTAGCACACATTAACTGAAGTTCATGTAGCATTGTACATATATCTTTGAGATTGTCCGAGAACAAGACTATGTCGTCTGCCAATTTAAAATTTGGTAATCTTCTACCGTCAATGTTCAGGCCTTTCTCTTCCTAGTTAAGTTTTTTACAAGTATATTCTAGTACTGAGAGAGAGAACCAGCCCCCAATACCTACGGAAACAGGACCACCTATACTAGTGGCAGAAATAAGAGCAGCCATAATATCACTAAAAGAAGGTAGAGCTCCAGGACCAGACGGAGTACAATCTGAATTTCTTAAACTTCTTGATGATGAATCTTTAAGAGTACTATGTAAAATCTTCAATAATATCTATGACACAGGCAATATCCCAAAAGATTGGCTACTTTCAGAATTTATTACCTTACCAAAGAAACAGGGAGCAAAAAAGTGGGGAGAATATAGGCTAATAAGTCTAATGAGCCATACATTAAAACTTTTTCTTAAAATTATACATCGTAGAATATACAAGCTATGCGAAGAGAGAATACAAGACACACAGTTTGGATTCATGAAAGGCGTAGGTACAAGAGATGCACTGTTTAGTCTGCAAGTATTATTTCAAAGATGCAGAGATATGACTTCCGATATTTACACCTGCTTTGTGGACTACCAAAAAGCATTTGATACAGTTCAACACCAAAAAATGATGGATATTCTAACAAAAGCACAAATGGATGATAAAGATCGGCGTATAATACAAAATTTATACTGGAACCAATCAGCCACAATAAGAACGAATTTTGGAGGTGAACCAACGGAAATGATCCAGATTCTACGAGGCGTTAGACAAGGTTGTATACTTTCACCTATATTATTTAATCTATATTCAGAGGAAATATTTAGTGAAGCCTTGGAAAAATGCGAACATGGAATACTTCTAAATGGAGAAGGCCTAAACAACATCCGTAATGCAGACGACACCGTTATTTTTGCAGACAGTTTGAACAGTTTACAGCAACTAATAAACAAAGTAAATGAAGTAAGTGAAAGATTTGGACTTCAAGTAAATATAACAAAAACTAAATTTATGATCATCAGCAAAAATAAAGTTAGAGACGCTCAACTACTTATCAATAATACACCAGTGGACCGAGTAAAACAATATAACTATCTTGGAACAACAGTAAATGAACAATGAGATCACTCACAGGAAATAAAATGTAGAATAGAGAAGGCTAGGAGTGCATTCAATAACATGGCCAAACTCTTTAAAAGCCACAATCTTAATGTGGAGATAAAAGTAAGGCTCCTACGATGTTATATCTTCTCAATATTGTATTACGGAGTTGAATCCTGGACACTAACTGAAGCAATGGAGAAAAAACTTGAAGCCTTCGAGATGTGGCTATACAAGCGAATTCTAAGGATATCATGGACAGACAAGATAACCAACGAGACCGTATTACGAAGAGTGGGCAAAGAAAGAGAGGTGATGTATACCATTAAAAGGAGAAAGTTGGAATATCTCGGACATATAATGAGAAACAGCACTAAATACAGATTACTGAAGGTAATCCTACAGGGTAAAGTATTCGGAAAGCGAGGAATTGGGAGAAGGAGAATATCATGGTTGAAGAACCTGAGGAAATGGTTCTCCACAACAACAACGAATCTATTTAAAGCATCAGTCAATAAAATAATTATAGCCAGAATGATTGCCAATATTCGGAACGAATAGGCACTGAAAGAAGAAGAAGATTCTAGTACTGCGGTAAACAGTTTAGGCGAAGGTATCAGCCTGCCGATCAGAACTCCTCTGCCGATTGGAATGTGATCCGTGTTTTCATATAGTTTCACCGACATAGTTTCGTTCTTGTATGGATTGTAAATTAACCTTGTATATCGGTAGTCAATGCGGCATGCTTGTAGTGCTTCCAGGATTTTGTCAAATTCTACCATGTCAAAGGCTTTATGGAAATCTACAAAAGCCAGAAGTAGGTGATGATTTGTTCCAAATTCGGTACGAAATCCCACTTGCTTTATTGGCTGGTAGAAATCAAGTTTTTTCTCAAGACGATTCGTTACCACTCTTGTAAATAGTTTGTATATGTTAAAAAGGTTTTTTATTTTCTTAAATCGGCAAGTGCCTCCGATTTTGATTGCATCAGTAACTACGTAATCTTCGTAATCTACGGAGATTTGTTATTTTTAGCTTTTCTTAGGGCTAGTTTTATTTCGTCCATTGTGATTTCCGGTAGTAGTTCTGATCCTTGGTTGACAATGCCCTTTTTTTTTTGTTACTATTTCTGGTACTTGATCTTCTCTGCTATTTTCTTTGTGTTGACTTGTGTACAGCAATTTGTAAATGTTTTCAACTATTTTAAGGGTTTCCTATCTGTAAGTTGTAAGATGAACATTTCTATCTTTAATCTTTATTATCTGCTTTGTCCCCGTTCTTAGTCTTTTTCTCAATACTTTCATACTTCTTTTTCAATGGTATGTTCGATTTGTTCTTGGATGTATTTTCGAGTGTCTTGTCTAACAGCTTTGGATATTTTTTTAATTAATTTTTTATTCTTTTTCAATGGTATGTTCGATTTGTTCTTGGATGTATTTTCGAGTGTCTTGTCTAACAGCTTTGGATATTTTTTTAATTAATTTTTTAGTTCGTAGGCTTCAGTTTCTGTCTTGCTTCTCATTTCTCTTGTTTTCTGCATTAGTTGACTAGTATTTTGGCTAATCTTCTCTTGTTTTTAAGTTCTAGGACAGAATTTGTTTTGACTTTCCAGAGTAAAGTATTTGTTAATTTATTAATTAAGTCGTTTATATTATTTCCTGTTTCAGGACTACTAAGTAAGTCGGAAATACATTGCTAAAAACTATGTACATCTGATGTTCATCCATGGTTTTGATTTGTTCTTCTTCTTAATTATCTTATACTTCTCCTTCTTTAAGCTTATTTCTATTTTACCTCGTACCATTCTATGATCGCTGAAATGAACTTAATGGTGGAAAAATCTAGGTCTACAAACGACTGGCAAACTATTAACAGTTTAAGAAAAAACACAAACAATATATAAAAATAAAAACCAGAGCAATAAAAACAAGTAAAACCTACTATAATAACCTATTTAAAAGAGAAAGGATAACTTAGGAGCAATGTAGACATCTAGTTAGGTGTATATGAAAGCAAGATAAATTAGGTAGACACCATCAGATTAGAATAACTGTAAACAGCAATATAACGAATGAAAAATACAAATAATGTTATTTACCTGTTAGGTAGTTAATTAGAAAAACCGTTACAAGAACATGTGAACTGCCTTATACAATTAAAATTACAAAACTTCTTGAAATTGGAAAACACCAATTAAAAATATAATTCAATGAAAATAAATTATTTCATCCTTATTTGATTTTATATTTGATTTTATATTTTATATTTTATGACGTAAAAAATACAGGTTCTAGATAATAAACTATATTAAACATGATATTCGTATCACCTGTCAAATCCAACATATTTAAACAAAAACCTGGGAGTAATAATAAAAATATTTACAACTTCAAATTAATTAAATTTAGTGAAGTTGTCACAGAATTTGTTGAGGTCAGCCACGAGAATCGGTTTTATTTTTGGGGCTCGTCTAGAGATGGACGTTATCGTGATTAAAAAAAAATTGTTATAATATGTTTGTGTGATTTGTTAATCGACAATAAAAGTAAAATTCCTGTAATTTTCTGTTATCAGGGACCTACTCGCGCACGGTCCAAAAGACCGGATCCCAAATGGATCAGTAATATTATTTAATTTTTTTTTGGAAAATTGTGGACAATTATATTATTTCATGAATATATGATTATTTAGATTTGGAGATATGCGTTTGTGTCAACATTATATTACCTTAATGAAAAGATAACTAGTTTTCATAGTTATTTATTGATATACAGTGTGTCCGTGAAGTATGGAATAAATTCTATGGAATAATGTTCTACATTTTACAACAAAATTTCATTACACAAGGTGATACACATTAGGATGATGACGTCATCGGCTCTTTTTTTAAATACACCCTGTATTTTAGGACATTTTTAGATCGATAAAAATGAGCTGATTCCAAAAGACTATAATACTGAGGGTCTTTCCGGATATAATTTGAAAGATGTGCGCTTAGAAAATTAATTTTTATCGATTTCTAATATTAACAAATCATAAATAAATTATAATAAATAACTTGAAAATAATGCGGTAATTAATTCATGAGTTTATCTTAAATGCTTCAATTGTATCCCTTGCTGTATTTGACAGTAACCCAAACGTCGTTGATATTCAAATGACCTCACATAAAATAATCCAAAGGAATAAGGTCTGGCAACCTCGCTGGCTATTCAATATGTCTACGTCTTCAAATCCACCTGTTCGGAAAAAATTTGTTTAGGTACCTTCTAACATCTACAGCATAATGCGGAGGCGCACCATCCTATTGAAACTATAAACTTTCATCAAAACCTTTAGGATTCTACTGGGGAATAAATTATTTAAAGTAGGTACGAGATACCCTCTTAAAAACTGAAGGTATGCTGGTCCGTTTAAATTACCTTCGAAAAAGTAGGGTCCGATGATTCTATTTCTTACAATGCCAGCCCATACGTTTACCCTTTGCGGGTATTGTGTATGATGTTCCCGCATCCAGTTGGGTTTTTTTTATTAATATCTACAATTCTGATAGTTGACCTCGCAATTTAATGTGAATGTGGCCTCATCAGAAAAAATAATATTTCGAACCAAGAGAAGGTTTCGATGGCAGTTATCCATGATTGTTTCGCAAAATTCTATTCTTTTATCTGGATCATCCTCGTTTAATTCCTATACAAGTGCATCTAAATGGGTGCCATTTTTAAGTTTTATTTCTTTGTGTACCGTTGTTTTGGAAATATCGAGATCACGACTAACTTTACTAATAGAAGTGTGCGCATCTTGTAAAAGCAAGTGGAACATCTAATCTTGTATCATAATTTACAGAGGGACGACCTGATTTGCGTGAATTTTCAACCATACCAGTTTCTAGAAATCTTTTCAATCTTACTTACTGTTGACTGCGTTCTGGGTCTTTCTGGATATTTATTATTAAATAAATTACACGCTTCCATCTGAGTTCGCGATTTGTCTCGATACCCAATCATCATGAGTATTTCAATTCTTTGCTTGACACTCCAATTCATTTTTACTTGTAATTCATTTTAAGCAATAATACAGAACACTCACGAATTAATACAATTATTTTACTACTTAATTGTTAGTGAACGTTACTAAAAATAATTACATTTCACTTAAAACTAGTAGTAGGCTACTTTTTGCAATTGATAATAAATAATGACGTATGACGTATGTGCCGATATGTATCATCGTTTATAATAAAATTTTGGTGTATAATAGAGAACATTAAACTTAAAAAACGTGTTTTAGATTTTTCAAAAAATGCTTTTCATTTGGGAAATATCGAATTTATTCCATACTTGGACACACTGTATACAAAAACATTGAAAATTAATCAAATATTGAATATTGTTAAATTTTTTTACTAGTACCTAAAGAAATTAATTTCATACACAAAGTAACAAAAAAAAAGAAAAATTAATTAACATTTTCATAACATGACAAAACACAGATGTTTTGTGCTTATTTGGCAGTAATATTTTGTTTTCGTATTTTTCCGCCACTCACAAACAGCACAGCGACCTTCAGTTCCAGGTATTATGGTACTTGCTCCGCTGGTAAGCTACATATCTCCCTAAATCTCATTCTAATGGGTCGGGGTAAGTTGGTAGACATAGCCCGTACTTTTTTATAGTCGCTGGTTGGTAACATTGAGAGTTGTAATATAAATTCTGTGCCTGATACTTTAGATTTTTGATTTAGTGTACGCTAAAAAAGAGTTTGTTCCTGCTACATTCAACAAACTAAAAAAGACACAATGGGTCATCGTCTTGTGGTACGTGCACAATTATTTTGAGCGCCTAATTTCATTCGCATAGTCTCGTTATATGTAATTATTATCTGAGGTTTATTTGTGGTAGGAATAATATTATTTCCATGCTGCATTTTAGAGATAACTATTCTTTGTTTCAAGTTAAGAAAATAACATTACGCTTATGGAGATCAGTGTTGCCAAAACTCTCAGACACTCTCTTTTGCACGGATGTCCAAGATATTCCCTTTGCTTAATTTTTGAATTTTCATTTTCAATTAACATTTAACTGTATAGTCAGAATAACTACTAAATAAAAGCCTTATTATCATTATGTAGTCAGAGAACGACATAAAATAGCTGACATACGCACATCGTATTATTTTAAGTTGCAATTAGTAATTAGATATACGCATTCCAAGCGGTCAATATTTTCTACTGATTTCTATGATTCATGGCATATCGTATTCTCACCGAAAAACAAATAAACTGTCGTTACTATAATTAAAATAAGATAAAATAAAATTATCTTTTGTAAATACTATTTATCTAATTAAAATCATTTTCCCTACTTTTCATCTCTTGTTGACTTTTGGTCAATTACGTTAAAAAACATTAATTTAATTCATGTTTGTGGAAACAAAAATACAAATTATACAACCCTAAATTGTGCTTGTGAGTGTCGTGGCAACGCCGCGTTGCTATCGTCCATAAGAAATACATGGCCTTATCTCCGCAATGTTATTTTCTAAACGTGGAACGTAGTATAGGGCGTTTCGATTTTTGTTTTTAATATGTGAGGCCAAACATTGAAGAATCAGGGCACCGGTCATTATTTAGTATAAATTCTAATGCAACTGTTTTTATTTTTGATAGTGCGCACTAAATTTAATTTTTTTGATTACAAAACCAATTATCCACAGTAACATTCGTATTACTTCGATAAATATGTACACGAAGTATTTCCACTACGTCTTACATCGCTGCACCAACTTAAAAAGTGCCATTTGGTTGTTTTCTGACGTAAACTTTTAAGCAGCTGGTATAGAACTACTTTGAATCGGAAATAAAAAAAAATTATTCGACTTGCTAGGAATGTATTACCTGAAACTAAATTTTCCTCGAAAAGTTTATAGCCTTTTATGTTTGGTAACCTACACAGAATAAGAATAGCATTTTTTATCGTTGCTGTTAATTTTTCTAACAATATTCGTATTGGAGCAGGTTAATCTACTTGTATTATTTTATATCTTGTGTGAATGTCATCAAATTTCAGACATAACAAAAATAATTTAGGCGTACTCATAACAAGGCAAAAAGTTTTAATGCCAGTGCCATCTGTTGTCGAGAGATTCATGAGTTTAACTTTTCTAATACCAGCAAGATAGAGGAGACCAATTAGGGCTTTGATTTGGGTAATGTCGATAGGTTTTGCATCTTTTATCTACTGTAATTATTCGTAACACTCTCAATTTTTAAATTTGTACAGTCAACAACTTGCCTTTCGTTAATAAAAATCCTGTTCCAGATATCAATAGGTGTTAAATAAGTTTTAACAACTTGTTTTATAACTGCCAATCATAAAAATATATTGGTACTGCGTGTTCTTTCATTCTTCGGTGGACAATGTTTTTCCACTTTGTTAATTTATCTTTACCCATAAAATAAGACTCCCTTATGAAAATAACATTATCTTACTCTGTTTGCTTGTGTTCAAATTCTTGTTCAGTAGGTTCACTTTATCATATCTGTATATGCTTCCTCGTCAGTCGATGCTTCCTCAAATAATTTTAATAATCTTAGTTTCTCTTTCTCGTTATCCATATCTGCATATAAATATACAGATATATAAACATTGAAAATATTAAAAAGTGCTTAAATCACCTTACTAAATAAACCTTTGATGTCTAATATAAAGCATAAAAATGTGTGCCCAATACTCACATCCAGTATACCGGACCGTGTTGCTAACTAATAAAATAACAATGCTCTTTTTTTACACTGCACATGGACTTCACCCAGTTAACCGATGAATAAAGAGGTATATGAAGCAGCAATTCCAAATCCCCAGCAATCAGAGTTACTGGGAGCTATTTTTAGTAGTGGTATGACACACCGTGCGCTAGTAACGGAAGGTTAAAAGATCCTTTTGGGCTTTATACCAGCAGAACTTTTTTGAAATAGTAAAACATTTGTTATTTGTTAGATCATTGTTAATTAGATGGTGCGATGTTAAATTTTTTAACAAATACCTTACATGGCAACGTAAGACTCCCAAATTGGGGGTTGCTGACCCTAAAACTATGTCTCTGTTTGAGCTTTAGATGACTAAGTTGCTGTGGCGCACCCAGGGGGGTTTTGGGGGTTAAACCTGGGGAGGTTTTGGAGGAGACCCCCCAGGGCATATAAAGTAAAATATATATATAAAGAATAGTAGGAAAATGTAACTTGTCTTCCACACACAATACAAAAAATCCAAAACGCTAATTGAATAATTAAATTACCACTTTAAATATGTAGAACACAATAATTATTGTATAAATACACAATAATTAATACACAATAATATTTTTCATTACATTTAGATATGGATACCTATATGTCACAAGCCTAATATTAGGCTTGTGACAAAAGTAGATAAAACGAGTCTATTGCGAGTAGCATGCGCTTATAGGACTGTATCTTCGGCGGCCTTGTGGACTATCACAGGTTGTGTTTCTCTGCATATGTTAGCAGTAGAGAAGAAACATATCTACGAGAGAAGAGAGCATTTGACAACAGATATAAAAAAAAAGAAGAAAGGGAAAGATTAATGGAAAGCTGGCAAGAAGAGTGGAACAACAAGGAAGATGTTGCCCAGTGGACCAAGATGCTGATGCTAAGCCTATGGGACTGGGTAGATTGTCTGTTTTAGGGCGTATCTTCATAGGTTCAGAAAGACAGATAGAGATAAATGCCTATACTGCGAATATTCCGACATTGTTACTCACACAATGCTGGAATGTAATCGGTGTAAAGTGGAGAGAAACAGAATATATAAAGGAATAGGTATGAATCCTGTGACTGCAAGAAAGATGATCGTAAAGATAACGGGAAGTACGGAGGGATGGAATAGTGTTCACAATTACATCCGAGCAGTCATTAAAAGAAATAAAAAGAACAGAAACACCAACCGGGCCAACGACAGAGATAAGATCTAATTAATATTATAATGGGAATAAGGCGCAATTGAAGGTTAAACTAAGAATATTGACGTTTAAATTATTTATCTTTGATCTTGCACTGCTAACTTGTTTATACTTCAACAATTAATAGAAAAAAGAATATCGGTTATACAAGCATAACACCCAAAAATCGGAAATAGACTATCAGAGCCAATAAAAGTAACTAAAGGACTAAAACAAGGATGCGGTATGCCAGCCTTACTGTTTAATTTGTATATTAAGGTAGCTCTCCAAAATTGGAAAAACCACTGCCAGGGAATGAGAATCCCCATATCAAATGATGTACTGTTCTCCCTAAACTTTGCGGATGATCAAGTCGTCCTAGTTCAAGATTCTTATGATCTAGAATTTATGATAAAGCGTCTACACATAGAATATGTAAAATGGGGTTACAAGTCAGCATGAAGAAAACAGAATATTTAGTTATCAATTCAGATGCAAGGTTTAAAATGTTGATAAACGAGGACGTGGAAATCAAACAAGTGGAAAAATTTAAATAGTTAGGTGGACTCATTGATACCAACGGCTTGAGAGAACTGAAATTAAACACCGGATTAATCAGGGACGTAAAATTGTAGTATGTCTGAACTACTTAAGGTGGGATTGCAACATTTCCAAGAAAAACAAAAAAGAATAGGGCAAACCATGGTTGAATGAGTTCTTTGGTATTGCTCTCTGAAGTATGGACAATTAACAGACCTAAGGAGAAGATTGTTGGTAGTTGAAATTAATTATTTAAGAAGAAGTGCTAGAACATCAAGGCAGGAAAGAAAGACCAACGGATCTATAAGAAACAAAATTATTGCTATAGAAATGCTTATTGACAGAATAAAGACATGAGGTTCAAAATGGTTTGGACACCTATTGAAATGACTATTTGGACATAGCTTGAAATTGAAGAACCCCCTTTTTACCAAATATTTCTTTGGCAATAAACCTCAGTTATAAAACTCTATAATTGGCGTTTTTGTCCCCAAACTAGAAGTCGTTTTTTTGTGACAAATATGTAACAATCTTAGTAAACATTTTATTTTGCTTCTTCGTAGCGTTCCTGTTGAATTTATTATAGTTTTAGTATGAGAGAACCATTTTAACGTAAGCGAATAAATAAAAATTAAAAAAAGCAAGGCAGTAAATAAATGTATGTTATTTAGTAGAAATGTAAAACATTCTCGTTGTTTGTCTATCAAAAAACAGCCAGACAGTTAGAAATAAACCAAAGAAAAATGTAACACTCAATGCTTGACGATACATACGAACATACATTTTGGATTCTTTTTAAAGCTTTTTTAATATCGTAAATCGGATTTGTCTTCGGATTTAAAATCATATTTTTTTCTCTATTTGTAAAATCATAGCTCGTTATAGAAATATCGGTCCTCTCTAAAACTACCATATATTACAACAAATAAAAAATGATTTAAACTGTAGGTGCTTAAAATTCGCTATAGAACTGCAGTGGTCTATTGTTGTCAAAATCGAATGCAACGTTTTTGTTCGAGTCCAAAACATTTCAAAATAATTTTAAACTAAATATCGATAATCGTAACTGATTGGGATATTTTTTATTTAGTAATCAATTTGGTAGGGTAGAAACATGAAACAATGTGTCGATAACAAGGTTAAGCTTATAAATTTTAAAATAGTATTAGTCCAGGAAATGACGGTAAAAATAGTTGAAAACTTCTGAATTTTTTTTATGCATCTATTTGCTTGAAATGTTGACAGTATTAAAAAAGTAGCTCAAAAATTAAAATCTACCCTATGCAAATATGTGTTTTTCCCTGGGTGGTGGTTATCATCCCAACTATTCTAAAACAAAAACTGTTCTTTGGAGTTTTTTCGAAGAGATAATATTCTTGGAGTTATTCGTGACTGGAAGTTTACAAGTTATACGACAAGAAAGTATGCTTTTAAACGGTTTTTCGCTAATAACATTAAAAATTTAGATTCAATCGGGAAAATTGTTTGGATATAACATAGAGCTAATAAAAGATGGAGATATTTTATTATTATTGGCGTAAACTTAATTTGTAAAAGCTTATAGCTGTTTGAAAGTAGACTTTTATCCATCAAATAGAAAAATCTAAATATACGTACAATCTTACAGAGACATTAATGAAAAAATTGGAGACCTTTGAGATGTGGATTAATTGACTAGTATTGCGGATAAGTTGGGTTGATCGAATAAGAAATGAAATAGTTTTACATCGAATGAAAAAGAGCACAGAAATAGCAAAAACAATAAAAATTCGAAAGTTACAATATTTCGGTAATGTAATGAGACATCTCGAAAGGTAAAACCTTCTATACCTTATAATACAAGAATAACATCGCTGGAAGAAGCAGCCCAAGCCTAAGAAGAACATCCTGGCTCCGAAATTTCCGAGAATGATATCAAAAGACCACCAGTATACTCCATTCCACGAATATACGACTGTTTTAAATTCGCTTTAAGGTGTCGACTTAAATGGTCCAATGTGCTGACTTGTACAATGGTAAATTCTCCCTATTTTTAAAATACTGTTATGACAGATATACACCTTAGATTTAAATATGAAGTTATGATCTAAATATAGAATTGATAGTTTATAGAATAGTTGTAATTTAGATTTTGAAGTATACTCGTATAATTACTCTCATTGACTTTAGTATTGTAACAATACTTAAGTGATTAAATAGTTTAATTTATTTAGTCGAATATTCAATAAGTATTAAAAAAACAAAAAAACTTACTCTTACTCTTATTCTCCTAATCATCATTACAAACAAATACACTACACTAAACTCTCTCTTAACGGACTCGTCTCTTCACCGGACACCTCTATACGGACAGTTTTTAAAACTAAAATCAGTCGGCGATTTATGAAACTGTATGTAAATTTTCGTTACTTTTTAATATCTGTAATGACTCGGTACTTTAACTATCAATAGCCGCCATGTTATACCCGTTACAACAAAGTGGAATACTAGATTCTTTTTCTGGTTTTTGAACCATCGTTCTGCCAATTTCGTTTTATTTATATTAAAAATAATATATTTCTTTTTATTACCGTTGTAGTACCTAAAGTAATAAAGTAATAAAAATACCCGGCGCGCCTCTTTGGTGTTTACATTTCACCGAAATCCAACTCAAATGGCTGATGAACACATTTTAACCTTTTTTAAAAGGAGGATCCTTTTTAATGGAATAATAATTAGACCAATTTACTTTCATACTTCTACTTGTGCAGTAAAATATTCGTTGTAGCAATAATTTCAAACAGTCGTATATTCGTGGAATAACCTATAATTTATTTAGAGCCGCCGTAAACAAAGTTATTATTGCTAATATAATCGCCAACGTTCGATAATCGGACGTTGGATGTTGAATAACCAGAAATCGATAAATGTTTCATATAAAACGTTTTAAAAATCTTAAAAAACCTTTAAATGACTACTGATAAACGTTATTTGGGTGAAAATTAAGGTAAGTTATAAGTAAAATAAAGTCCGCTTATACCTTTTGTGACGCAGACAGTAACAAACTCAATCTCACCAAATTCACCCTGGTTGACACTATTCATTGTTTATTTACAGTATCCTTAATTTATTACTATTTTAATGGGAATAAGTCACAATTAAAGGTTAAAATAAGTTTATTGACATTTTAATCTCCACTTCGCAAATCGTTCTCTAAATACAAACATAAATAAATTAAACAAATTTTGTTTTTTGTTACTTTTTGAAAAATTCTTGTAATAATATAATTTTATCTGACTTATTTATATTGACAGTTCAGATATATAATATACATTTTAAAGTAGACAACTCTAAAATAATATTGCCAATATTCCTGAGTTGCGTTTCTGGGACGACTTTATTGTAAGATAGTTTATTTGACAAGAAAGAAATCAACTATAACTTTTTTAATCAGTCAGAAAAAAAATTTCGATGACAGTAAAATTTTCCTGTTAGTAAATTATGAGAAAAAAACCAGAAAAAAAACCTCATAATACTATACCGACATGGTAAGTATTTAGTGTTACATTTAGTTTACTCTCAATGAACACCAAATTCTGATTTTATAAGTTTGTTATTTAAAAAACGTAAATGATGTATCCTCAATATGTTACTGACTTATCAATAGTGGTATTTTCCTTTTATTACCATCCTCTTTTAATATGGATAACCAGATCCTACTGCATTCTGCGAGGAATTAGCAGTATTTTAGAAATTATTTATTTTTAGTGTTCAGAGTTTTTAAAAGTTTATTCCCATTAAAATACTAATTACTGTAAAATGCCACAAGAAAATAGCTTCAGAATAATATTCTTAATTGATGTACAGACGTTACATTCTGGAAGTTAAACTGGTTTTGAACGTTTAGTTTTGAAAAAATCAGTTTAAAGGAAAAACCCCTTTTTTCAGAATTTCTCAAATCTTCTTTTTTCAAAATAATTCAACTACTAAAAAATATGCAGAAAACGCTAGAATATAAAAAAAAAAGTTTTTTTACTGAAGACCTTTCTGCTTCTTAGGGTGCCTGTCCGTTACAAACGTTGGCGTTCATTCTGGCTATGATGATTTTGTTGGTTTCTATACGAAATAGCTGTGTTGAGGTCTTTCTATACCATGCTCTCAGGTTAGCAATCCAGAATATTCTTCTTCGTCCTGGGGCCCTTTTTCCTTTAATTTTACCTTGCATAATGTATTGGAGTAGCTCGTATATGCCTTGATTTCTTATTATATGTCCCAAGTACTGCAGCTTACGGCCCTCCACGATGTTGACCAAATCCGCGGTTGTGTTCATCTTCCGCATTACTTTTTCATTGGTGACTTTGTCTGTCTATTCTATCTTCAGGATCCTTCTGTATAACCATAGCTCAAAAGCCTGAAGTTTTGATAGAGTTTCCACCTTTAATTTCCACGTTTCTACTCCGTACAAAAGCACTGAGTATACGTAATATTTAAAGATCCTTATTTTTGTTTCTAGGGTGAGACCATGGCTCTTGAACACAGAGCTTATAGTCAAGAATGCAATTTTTGTCTTTAATTAAGACCTTAAGTTTAAGACCTTCATTTTTTTATTTCCATATATTAAAAATTAAACAAGAAACGATTGTTTTCCAGACAACTTCTTATTCGGTACTTTATTTGACAAAAAATATTTGACGTTCTATTTATGAGATAAGTTCATTTGCTACTGAAAAGACAATACTTTTTTCTATCTGTCGGTTTCGGATAAAAAGTTAACCGGAAGTAAAATGGCTGGCCCTAAACCCATTAAATATATACTAACATAAATCTTTAAACTATTTTGTATAATAAATCTTACCTTAAAATTACAGCAGCCAATTTGTTTGTCAATTTTGTGACAAAATTAATAGTAATATTAATTATGATTTATGATAGTATATAATCAATCTTATTATTATGATTATTTCAACGTTTACATTTTAATAAAATGTGATTGACTCAATAGGTAGAAATACCAGTTGGTAGTTTAGATTGATTTCGTAGGTGGCGCTAGATGTTATGGTCTCAGCATCGAGCAATAAGACAAAAGAGGGAATGTAAAGGTAGAAGGGGTAAACATATTGATAGACAGGAAGTGCCATCTTGAGAGGCCACTTTAGACAAGGATAGAGAGTCTCTCTCCTTGTTTGACATCAAATTTAGTTGGGTTATGTTATTGTTTGTCCCAAATGTCACATGAAATCTTATTTATATTGAAGGTTTTTAACAATTGTGTCGCATTTTAGACTCTTATCATTAATAATTAATTAAAACTTTCTCGTCTAAGACACATTTTGAAAAATATTATATAGCTACTGTTGATAAGTGTCGAAAAACTTAAATTTGGCGCCTTTACATTTCCGGATGTGTCGGCCATCAGAGGCCACTTTTTTGGTCTCCTTTTTATAACGATTAGATTCCCTCTTTTGTCTTATTGCTCGATGGGTCTCAGATAAACTGCGTTTCCGCGTGATGTGTCACATTAGCCTGTTATACAGATAGATAAGGAGGAATAAACAGAATAAAACAAGCGCTGAAACGTCACAATAAAGAGACAGAGCATATGAGTATCACAGGGACTAAGACGAAGGTTTTCTTAATATGAAATCGGGTTACATGACGATAAATACATACAGGGTGTCTATTCCAGGCAAGGATATAAGTAAAAACAAGGAATACCAAAACCAATAGGGTAAGATCTGGTATAGAGATGAATCCAAAATTACAGAGGGAATTTAGTATATATATATATATATATATATATATATATATATATATATATATATATATATATTACTAACCTTTAATAAAGATATTAATTCTTATAGTTGCATCTTAGAATTAAAGTTTAAAATCTATCTTATCACATGAGACGTTTAAAAACAGAGTGTCATGTAACCAAACTAGCAACATTGAGAAAATTAGCAAAATTTAGAAAAATGTAATTTAAAGTGTGTCACTATTTTAAATAGCTATTTAATCATTTTACTGAATAGTTCGATTAGTTTAATCCCACAATCATGATTAACAAGATTATTTTTGCCGTTATTCCTATGCGCGGCCAGCTTCGTTAATTACATTTCTCATAAGTTTCTATCTTCAGTCGTACCATTATCAATCCCCAATCCTCAATTTACCAACATGCCCTTCCTAAGTGTCTCCCCACATGGCTGCTTTGGTCTTGTATTCTACTTTTTACAAGGACTTGCAAATCCATCATTTTTTGAATTGGTTAATAAAATCTCGACTTGAACATCCCCGAATCATTATAACCTGTGGTCTTTTTTTGGTACTTCACTTATCCATTTAAGCATTCACATTTGTACCATTTGTCCTCTATCTTTTTTACCTGCCGAATATTCAGTTCCGTAGATCACAGCTAGTCTTATGGTATTTTTATAAAATATTTCTTTAAGTTTCAATAAAATCTTGCTGTCACACACAAACAGACTACTTTTTTCCTTCTACTTCATCAATCGTGCCCTAATTCTACTGCATGTATCTTCATAATAGGTTTGTGTCTTTCTTAATTTTAAACATTTTTTCTAAACAGCTTCTCTTTCCTGTTCCTTTTTTTTTTGTTCTAAATACCTTTTGTTATTTTTTCCAATGGAGTTTTTTCTCCCTACTTCGCGTTTTTCTTCAATTTTGCCTGTTATTGCAAGTTGGGGGAGAAAATATCTCAGATTATTTTATTTAATTTTATATAAAGTACTCAAAGCAACTTTTTTAATTGAAAATGTATTTAATTGAATAAACCTTGCGGCCGTAACAGAAATGCTTTTAGAGAATTACAATATTGGAGATGCAATATTGCAACAATATTGGCTCAAATGTAATTTGTCGTTAGGAAATCAGAAACTAAGTCTGTCTAAGTAAGGGATTGCTAGCTAATCAAATTAGTTCATGTATAGGTTCTCTCTTGATTAAATCCAAGATGTTGCATTTGGTGGGTGTTTCTTGCTAATTAAATAGAGAGCCGCAATAGTTTCCGTTTGTCGTAATAATAAAATAGAAATTCTGTTTTTTTCCACTTAAATTCATGTTTGATTGAGTTATTTAGGTATAACATAGGTACAGACTCTCTACAGAAAGAAGATACTAGTAAATTTAAGAAATGTATACGTTAGGCTAGTAAATAAACAGCTTATATTTATAAATTAAAAAACAAACGACTCTATAAAAGTATTTCACAATAGTGTTGGATTAAGCAAATTCGTGTATCTTAAAGATGTCCAAAAAGTGCGTCCCCTCACTCTAACTAAACGTGCACATCGTACTTTTTACATTACACTAACATTTGTAATTATTTCTTTATTATAAGATTAAAAATTAAAAGGCGTCAGATGTGTCCACGTCTATTTTTTCCATCAGTTTCCATCTATTCTGGGCTGCATTGTATTTTCGAGTTGTATGGTAAATTTTCATTTGCCATTTTGTTATTAACAGATTGACTGCCACAAAAAATGTTTAAAGAAGTCCATAGTGCCAAGTTGAAAAAAATGCATCTGGCAGCCAACTGAAATACTTCCATTACTAATCACCAATTTTATTTATTAGTCCCAATTTTTGAAAAATATGTCAGCGTTTGAATATGACCGCCAGGGCTTAGGCGACATACTTATTCCCGTGGTGCCAAGTGGTCGGTTAGGCGGTCGTTCTGTTCATGATGAGACTTGTCGAGTATTATTCTGCTGAGTGGTTGTTTTAACCAATATTTTATCAGTTTAGGTTTGATTGTTAGTAACCCAAGATAGTTGATTGTACTCGGTTTATTTTTAGAGTTAAATAATCGAGAGTTAAAATTAGAGTTAAATAAAATGGGAAGTCGCGGTAAAATGATGGTTGGTATGGTTTTGAAAAGCAATGAACGTTTAGGTAAGATATAATTTCCATATTTTCATATGTAAATTATCGCATAGTATTACTGTTTGAAGTACGTACCTACATGGACAATTTCGTGACTCTCCAATAATAATACTGGCTGGACCCTGGTCTTCCTGGCTTGTTAAGGCAAACGACCGTAAGCAAAACCACTAGCCCCTACAAGTCCGAAACCAATATGAGGGGGGCGAGATGCACAGAGCACCGCGGGGCTCACCCTCCCGTAGTACCTGTGTTACGATTATGAATACCCGTCCGTTAATCCACCCCGCTCCCCTGGGCGCAAAGGTGAACACAGGTAGAGGAATTCCACCTTGCACGTAGATACGTCGCCGCTGAGGATCTCTCCTCTACCATTCTTAAATCTCTCAGGTAGGTACGTACCGAGACACCGGTGCCCCTAATGGTGGTGTGGGCCGAAAGAGATACGTACGAGCTCAGCTCGTTTAACCTCACCTGGTTCTTGTAGAATGAGAGTAGAGTGGTCACACGAGAGTCTCGTCTCGGATACTTCGAGTCTAGACGGGTGACCGTGAGACCGAAGAGCCCCAAGTGCGTTTCTACAAACCCGACACATCAGGAGACTACCTTCCACTTCTCGATTCTTTTCCATATCTCTGCGAGACGAACGGAGAGTACGTACCTACAATAAGCAAGATAATATTCTATAAAATACAATTTTATTTATTAGTGGAATAGAACCTCAGGCTGTAATGGAATACAATGAGCCAAGCCATCAATTGACCAGTCAGACCAAATGGAAAGTTATAATTCACCTCTACGAAAGTCACTGAAATGGTACAGGAAGCTTGCTGTGAAATTTCTTTTTGGTAAATCACTCGTAAATTCTCACATTATTTTCAACCAACTAGCCGATAAAAAGAAAAATAACTGAATTTAGAGAGCATGTAGTAAACTCGCTCTTAATTTATGAAGACAACATTGAGTCACAGAATGATTCCGAAAGGGAATAATAACAAATATGAAGTACAAGGAAATCGATGCAAACTCAAACTTTTGTGAAAAAAGAGAGTGAGTTTTTATCATGTGATAAAATAGCGAATTACTGTAAAGGTTGTTAAAAAGAGAAGGATTCGCGAAAACATAACAAAAAAGTAGTAACTTGCTGTGACACTTCTGAAGGTCAACCACACCTTTGTTTAGATTGTTTCAACAAACACTCCACACACAAGAACTATATCCCAGGCCGTATCAAATCGGTCGGAAAGAAAACCCGAAAGACGGAGGAGAATCCACTAACGATCCTGGATCTTAAAGACGCTGTAAACAAACTAGCCAGAAATAAATCACCCGGAATAGATAATCTCCCAGCGGAATTATATAAAGAAGGTGGCGAAGATATCATAATAGCGCTACTGCAGCTTATAAAAGAAATATGGATACCGAAGTCCCTTCCCAGTGATTGGAATATTGGAATACTTTGCACCATACACAAAAAGGGAGATATCTTTGAATGCTCTAACTATCGAGGAATTACGCTCCTAAATGCAGCGTATAAAATATTCTCCAATATACTATGCCATCGTATGGCACCGTATGCAGAGCGAATAATAGGACAATACCAGGCTGTTTTCAGAGGTGGTAAATCAACAATTCATCAGATTTTAACCCTGAGACAAATTCTAGAGAAAACGCTGGAATACGGTGTAGACACGCACCACATATTTACAGACTACAAGGCAGCCTACGACTCTGTAAATAGAAAAGAATTGTTTAGAGCAATGATAGACCTAGGAGTACCAAATTAGTTGGTAAGTCTAACCAAACTAACCCTTGAAAAAGTTGAATGCAGAGTACGAAGCCAGGGGGAACTCTCTGAACCTTTTATTACAAATAACGGGCTATGTCAGGGAGACACACTCTCCTGTATACTATTTAATATAGCTCTGGGAAAAGTGATACGTACGTCACAAATCATAACTACCGGTTAAATATATAACAAATCTGTGCAAATCCTAGCATATGCCGATGATATCAATATTGTTGGGAGAACGGAAAACGCAGCACGAGAGGCGTATGTAGCACTAAAGGAAGCGGCTAAAAAAATGGGTTTAATAATAAACATTAATAAAACGAAATACATGAAAATAGGTCCGCAACCACAAATACGACGGCCACTTGTTATAGAAAACGACGTCATCGAAGCAGTTAACGAATTTGTATACCTAGGAACGCTCGTCAATACTGAAAATGACACTATCGCAGAGATAAACCGCAGAATTTTCACGGCTAATAGATGCTATTTTGACCTTAATCTCCTTTTTAAATCTACAGTTATATCAAGAAATACAAAAGTAAAACTCTACAAAACAATAATACGTCCAGTCCTAACATATGGTTCAGAAACCTGGACTTTAACAAAAAGCAATGAAAACATATCAGGATGTTTCGAAAGAAAAATACTAAGGTAAATCTATGGAGCGGTAAATGAAAATGGTGTCTGGAGAAGACGATACATCTTCGAACTCTATAGAATATACCAGGAACCAGATATCATAAAACACATTAAGATAGGACGTCTAAGGTGGGTAGACCATGTAATGCGGATGGAGCAAACCGATCCAGCTAGAAAAACGCTCCTTGATAGACCTATTGGTCAAAGAAGAAGATGAAGACCCAGAACAAGATTCCTATATAACAGACCAAGATATGCGAAATATGGGAATACGTGCTTGGCGGAGGAAGGCGATCGATAGGTTAGGATAGGAACGACTGAAAGAGAATTATTGGGGAGACTAGGACCCACACAGGGTTGTAAAGCCAAAATGATGATGATGATCAAATCGGTCGTATACAACCGTAGTGGCATGAAGTACTTTTTGAACTGTTGGTCGTATACGACTGCCTGGCAGTCAACCTGTTGAGATGGAACGTTGCCGATTTAGTATTGTTGCGATTTGGCTTAAATCTGCATTTCTTGAAATTATTGTATAGTATTCCAATGTCGTTTTTGGGACTTTTTTATTGAACAATTGTTTGTCTCTAGTGACTAAATTCATGCTATCCGAATCGCAAAGTTTTTTTTGGGTGTGTTTGTGGAGATCGGATATATAATGGTTGAACAGGAGTACTGAGTTAACTGAATATTTCTGTTACTCTGCATGTGATGATATTTGATGAACAAATAGCAGACAAGAATGTTACGACCCAGCAAAATTTAAATGTCCGACAGTGATAGAAAAAGAATATGAGTTCAATTTTAAAATTTATTTGTATTCTGTCGATTACAATTAGATGTTCGATTGCGTGATGTAGGAAGGCTATGTTTAAAAATAGAAGGATTCCAAAACCTTTTCCTACTTAAAAACTTCATAAAAGCAGTTTTGAACAAATTGAGGACACAGAGTTATTTTTAAATTATATAGACTAAAATCTGATATAAAACAAGGTAAATTGTACCACTGATACTATTTTTTAAATAAGAATATATTGATAAAACAAAGAATAAAGATAGGTGGCAAAAAAATCAAGAACTTTAAATATGCGGGCCATATCGTAATATTAGAATACTCAGAAGAAGAATTGCACCAACTTGCACTTTATATTAAACAGCTTTTTTAAGATCCCTCATATAGTATTGAAATTTGGAGTATGTTGCATACTCTCACCTTTACACGTTAACATACTAATTACGTGTATTTGCTTCCGTAATACATTAATTATTATTACTTGACAACGGTGCTGATGTGTTCCGTATCAATACGTGTTCGACCAGCTAATTTCAAAATTACCATTGTTATCACGTTGATATTATTTAAAAGTTTAATTAGTGTAACATCTAAAAGTAGAACTTAGAAATTGTATTATTTTTTATAGAATATTAAACAAGAGAGTCATATAAAAATCGACTATTCAGTAAATTAAAAAATCACCAAAATCTGACTAAAATTTGATTAGAAATTATTTTTATATTGAAGAACGACTATTTTGAAAAATTTAGAATTTCAAATAAAATGTCATTCACAAGTGTTTCAGATTCTTCAAAGGCCAATACCAGTTTTATACTTTTTGTTACACGTTCACGCCTCAAAAGATTTATTACTTATTAAAATTAAAGCAGAAATCATTACATTAAGAGCACAGTAAATACCTGGCTTCAATCGTATAAAAAACAGAGAAAATAGCAAAACGCTTGTCTTGAAAATTAGCGGTCGATGTTCTTCTTCTTATGATGCCTATTTGTTACGCATGTTGGACACTAACACTAATGTTGAACATTACAAAAAATTGCGAACAAATGCATTTCAAAAACACTTACAGAAATTAAAAGATTTCACGAACAAAAAATTGACATTGAAGTCCCTGATTCTAACAAAAAAAACAATTAAGTATAAAAAACTCCCCTTTATTAATGGTCTAACTCTTTCTGTCATTTCCATATTCAAAAATGTTCCTAATATTAGTAGAGTTAAATATAATACAATGAACAGCAAACAACTATTTTCAAAAATCAAGGATCCAGTACCAACCTTATATAAAATTAATATTGTTTATGAATAAATACCGTGAAACTGAAATTATGAATACCGTGTCTAGGTGTCAAAATAGCTACATTGGCCAAACATCACAATGGCTAAAACAACGCATCTTCTTCTTCTTAAAGTGCCCTCTCCTCAATGGAGGTTGGCTACTACAATTTTAAACTCTTCTCTATCTTCAGCTGTTTTTATTAGCTGTTCAAAATTTAGCCCTGTCCATTGTCGGATGTTTCTGAGCCACGATAGTCTTTTCCTTCCTAGGCCTCTCTTTCCCTCGATTTTTCCTTTCACTATAAGTTGGGCATATTGGTACTTAATATTTCTCAGTATTTGGCCTAGGTATAATGTTTTTCTAACTTTTACTGTGTTAAAAAGTTCTCTTTCCTTGCCTATTCTATGCAGCACTTCTTCTATGAGTATCCAATTTATTTACGGTTGGTGTTTTAAGGGTCCACGTTTCAACTGCATATAGAAGAGTCGACCAGACGTAGCATTTTGATAAACGTAGTCGAATTTCGAGTTTTATTCGAGAATCACAAAGCAGTTTTTTTATTTTTTCGAAAGATTTTCTGGCCTGTTCTATTCTCGATCTTATTTCTAGATCAGGATTTAGGCTGCTGTCGATCCAACATTCCAGGTACTTAAATCTATTGACCTGTTCTAAAATGTGCCCATTTATTTTGCAAGGTTGAGGTACGTTTTGGTTTTTTCGGATTGACATCACTTTGATTTCTTAATGTTTATTTTCATACCAAATTGCTCACAGGTCGAGTTGGTCTTGTCGATGATTCGTTGTAGACCTAAGTCGGAATCCGCAATTAACACTGTATCATCGGCGTATCTGATACTGTTGATTTTTACGCCATTCACTTTGACTCCATCCTTGGAATCCTCCAATGCTTCTTTAAATAGAAACTCGAAGTAAAGATTAAACAGCAGAGGCGACAGAACACATCCTTGTCTAACTCCCCTCCTTATTTCTACTTCTGCGTTTAAAAATCACTTTAAATTATAAAGCGGACAAACACTGGATAGTGTCCGTTTGTAACATATATTGTAATATATTGAACAAAAGTTATAAATATTCAAAATAGCCAACATTGACCTTAATAACAACTAACCTTCAAAGAAATATTATTCTTCTATCGTTTCTTTTATTGTTATTTTTATTTTTACATTTAAAGTAATTTTAATTTTTTATCGTAGTGCTGTAACGAACGTGCTTAAACTGTCTAAATTTCACTGTAAAATATTAAATATGAATTATATTTTTGTTTAAATAATTAGTTTTGAGATATATCATTATCGTAAGTCAGATGAACCAACGTGTTCGAGCAGTTGTTTAGTTATTTTTTTACTTAGTCTAGTACATTTAATTTTCATATTTCGATCTTCAGCCTGCGAATGTATTTCATTTATCATTTCTACAAGAGATGGAATATGTAGGGTATAGTCTTTAGCAATGCTTAATGCATCACAACTACCGTGAGTGTTCTCTAACAGATCAGTGAATTGTTGACTATCGAGTGGGAACTTGGGATTGTGATTGTCAATAAAACTGTTTATCTTTTGGGGTAATTCTCGAAATTCTATTGAGGGTTTGTCGTTCGAGTTCAACTTTTTCTTTGGAACTTTTGAAACAGGTGTTGGAAAGTAAGATTTTGATTCTGAAGAATTAGTAATATTTGTTGTATCTTCTGTGGTTCTAATGGCTTCTAATGGTTTACAGAGGAACTTTTGTTGTGATCTAGTATATAAAGAAGTTGAAGTTTGGAGTTGCAGGCCGGCACATTAAGATGAAAAATGACCTTGCACTTATAGCAGAATGTATCTGTTGTAAGAAACACGCAATATTATAAGTCATGATTAATTTCTAATGTATCGGGAATTTGGAAACTATCTTCAGGGGGAGATATGTACACCTGCATTCAAAAACTAAGTATGTGACTATACGCTGAATCGGTTGCTCCAATTCTGAAGAATGTAAGGGGTGACATTAGCACTGTAATCCAATAGTGTTTAACTCGGTTTTCGATAAATTATGTGAAATTGTGGGACTTACGTTGGATAGAACAAGTCTTTGTGACGGGGTAACTAGCTTTCTTACTGGTATTACTGTGTTATTAGTTTTAATAGCATTATGTTTTTTTAAAAATTTGTCTACAGCTGATTTAATTGATAAGTATACACAAACACGGTTGTTTGAAATTCTGGATGAAAAAATTATGTTTTTTGGATCTACCAGTGGTCCAAGATTTACTAACTAATCTTGTAATTTGAGACCCTCTATTGCAGAAAAGATAATTGCTTGCTCTTTATGAGGAAAAGGTATTGGTCAGTGAATCAATGCCGTGGAGCATTTTCTAGTGTTTGGTGAGTTCTCAGTCTCAATAATAACATTGCCGTTATTACTATTCATTTTGGTTGTT
This sequence comes from Diabrotica balteata, assembly GCA_918026665.1. Classification (NCBI taxonomy): domain Eukaryota; kingdom Metazoa; phylum Arthropoda; class Insecta; order Coleoptera; family Chrysomelidae; genus Diabrotica; species Diabrotica balteata. The sequence continues at coordinate 110,061,451 of OU898279.1, read as the reverse complement.
TTTGATTTTGCGGTTTCACCAATTTGTCTGAGTACGGATTTGTTTTATTGAAAAATTGACAAGCAACCATATTTTGATAATTGTTCTTTTTATTCTAACCAGATTTTTAGGTTAGTAAGAACAATAATTTATTCAGTTTATTATCATGCGGTCAAACAAAATCAAATTTTTCCTTTACTCAAGTATGATTTCCTGCTCTTAAACAATCACTATAATCACTTTAGTAATAATTTTAACTTATTAATATCGGTTTTTTACTATTAATATTTCAGCATTATTTGTGAAACCAGTTGTTGGTAGCACGATCAGGTAAAATCCCCATTTGAGAAATTTGTCGGTTAAAATTTAAAAACGAAAGACAATTTAATATTTACATTTAATATTTTACATACTGCAGTTTCAGTTTATATTTGTGAAATCTTTTAATTTTTGTAAGTGTTTTCAAAATGTATTTGTACACCATTTTTTATAATGTTCAAATTGAAATCGTAGGCTTCCACGGCCAGAGTCAAAATTATAGTTTATTCGTCTTCCGGGTTTGGACCGTGTCATTTGTGAGTGACCCAAAAGTGGGTTCATCTCGACGTTTCGCTACAATTGTATGTAGCTTCTTCAGGAGAACAAAGAAAAAGAAATCAAATGACAGGAAGATGGATAGTTAGCAACGGTAACTCAGCTACTCACTTTTGAACCCACTTTTGGGCCACTCACAAATGACACGGTCCAAACCCGGAAGACGAATAATATTTCACTCATCTTAAAATTTTCACATAATCTGACCAATCACAAACCAAAGACAGCTTGTGTTATCGCGAAAACACCAACTGTCTTTCAATTCTTATTGGTCTATCAGCTTCGTATTTTCAACGACGTAATCATGGATACCAATTGAAAAGCAAAGTTTGACGTTTGCCAAAAAAATTATTGTAGCTGTATACGTCAAAATGAGTGGTTTCGATGGTACTTCAAACGAAGTTATAAACCAAAATATTGAAGAAAATATACCGAATAACACAAGAAAATCTAAATCTTATATATGGAGACAATTTATGATGTTCTGTGTGGATCGCAACATCATCAGAACTTAGTGAATACTTTTAGGAATACTCCAAGTACATCAAGTAATAATAGCAACAATACATTTTATCCACCTAATAACGGTCATACTATTCAAAATTTTTACAATTGCACCGGTTATAATAATTATAGTCGAGAATAATGTATTTTTTTCGTGTACAAACTATTAATTGTTATAGGTAAAAAATAATTATTACAAATTATTTTTTATAGTTATAATAAATATTTCATGATTAGGAATAAATTTTGAATTATTCAAAAAATGGGTAGATTTGAGTTACCTAGATCAAATGTATTATTAATAAATTCCTTCCTCTCATTCTACTGAATTTTTGACCTATCACTTTGTTCATGAAATAGTCTAATAAAATACCATTTCGATACCTTAATTCGCAAACCGGCCAACTCCACGTTTCATCAAAAATAGTTTTTCGACGCAGTTGGTTTACAATTATAATTCCGCATGATTTGCAAAAACAACAACTCCAATACAATCACTAGTTTCTGTGTAAATCGGTATTCGAAAACCAGCCATCTCCGTTTTCTTCGGAACGTTATGATTTTGACAGCTAACTCCCCTAAGTCGATCATTTTATTCGGCGTTTCAACTACGTACGGGTATCGTTCCACAATTTATGACAGAAAAATAGTTAAAACACAACATAAGGAAAGAAATAGTGACAAACAGTTGGATAATAATACAAGGTATGAATATTTATTTATTTATTTATTAGATATAATTGCTTACCTCCCGTTTTTAAAGATTTAATATTCGCTAGGAGTTGGCTGGTTTGCTTTCTTCGTTTTCACACTAGTGATGGGAGTAATCCAATGTTATGTTTTGTTTTAAGCTATCGTAAACGATTTAAAAATAATTTTTTGCTTAAAGATTTTTGTTACATTCATAAAAAAGTACAACCATTAGGAGAGAGCAGGTAAAATACATATAATTAATCATTTTTACCTCAAAAATGATATCCTTATACCAATAATAAATAATGAATTGCACTTTTTTAATCTTTATTTTTGATACTTATTTTCTTAATTTGCTCATTCTTGTATTTATTATTGAATTTATGGTGTGGTGATGGCTTTTTTTGATTTTTTTAGATGCTGAAAACACGCACTCAAAAAATATTGCAAATGAGTACTCAAAATAAACAGGAGCGATATTTAACTAACACTACCACAGAGTCTTTATTGTCACAAAACTCCTATAATTTGGATAGCATGACCAAGCATGATAGCTTAGCTTCTCAATCTGCTTCCTCCATTTTTTTTTTGCCAATAGCGACATAGATTGTACTGACAACGAACAGCCTCGTATAGAAAAGATGTTTAACGCTGAATACTTCAACGACAGTATTATGTTTGATAGTCAAAGTTGTGTCCATAATAATATGCAGACAGTTAATAATGTTATACTTGAAGAGGTTTACTCACTCAATGAAAATTACAGTCAATCATTATTTGACACGAACACCGAAAATACGGTTAATCCTATTGAACCAATTACATGCAGCATTAACCAAAATGATACCTTATTAGTATTGAATAGTGATTTAGTCATTGATATGCAAGAAGAAGAGCTAACGGCTCCTGCATCTATACCTAAAATCCCAACTGCCTATCCTGAATTAATGAAAAAACTAGTTGATTACAGTGAATCTGATTCTGAATATGACGAACCTGTTATCAAAAGAAAGAAACGGTGTCAAGTAAAGAAAGACCAATGGGTTAGTCAAAGGAATAAAAAGAATAGGGAAACGGGTAAAGAATACTGCGGAAAGCAAAAATTGATGGAAAGTGGAGAAAAGATATAAAGAAACCAAAAAAAAATTATGAAGCCTCGATGTAATTGTAAAGAAAAAAAGAATAGTGTTATCCAGTGCAATATTATATCTGAAAATGATCGAAAAAACATTATTTGATCAGTTCTGGACTTTTACTTGGAACGAAAAACGACTTTACATCGATAATTTAGTAAAAGTTATTCATACAAATAGACAAAGGGATAGGAAAGATCCAGAAAAATCTAAGAGAGTTAATACTTTTATTTACCATCTAAAAAAAGGCGAAGCTATGATCCGAGTCTGTAAAACGTTATTCCTAAACACTTTTTCCATCGGTAAATCATGTATTTGGGGTTGGAAGGTTCAAACTACAGGAAAGAATACCAGTGAACCATTAAAAACAAATATTACAAGAAATCCATTTGATGAAGAAATTAAAACTTTGCAGGACTTTTTAGATGGTTTACCCAAAATGCCGTCCCATTATTGTAGAAAAAGGACAACACAGACATATATACAATCAGACATTTCATCCAAGCAACAGCTTTACAAAATGTACACAGATTATTGTGAGTCAAAAAACAAAAAAACGTTATCTATTGCTACTTTTACAAACACTCTTACAATACGAAAAATATCTCTCTTTAAACCAAAGAAAGACTTATGCGAAATTTGTAATGGATACACGTTGGGTCATATTGGAAAAGAAATTTATGAAGAGCACATAAGTAAAAAAAATGAAGCAAGAATGGGGAAGGAATCTGATAAAGAAAAGAAAGAATTTGTCTTTACCGCCGATCTTCAAGCTGTACTTTTGGCGCCACGCTCCAGCGTGTCATCTAATTATTATAAGACCAAACTCTGCGTTCACAACTGGTGCATTTATGACATGAAGCATAGTGATGGATATTGCTTTCTGTGGAATGAGGCTGAAGGAGGATTGAATTCTGATGATTTTGCTACGATTTTGGTGAACTTTCTTATGGACAAAGTAATTCTAAAAATGGGAGAAGACAACAGGCACATAATCATGTATACTGATGGCTGTTGTTATCAGAACCGAAACGTTACTTTAAGCAACGCTCTCGTTAACTTAGCTTTGCTACACAATTTGACTATTGAACAAAAATATTTGGAAGTGGGCCACACACAAATGGAGGTCGATAGCATGCACGCAATGATAGAGAAAAAACTTAAAAATCAAATAATTAATGTTCCAGCTGAGTACATTACCATTTGCAGGAAAGCGAAGAAATCAAAACCTTACACAGTTGAATACTTAAACTATTCCTACTTTAAGAATTTTAAACAGCTAAATTTTTACAACTCCATAAGACCAGGAAAACTGAAGGGAGATCCTAAGGTATTGCTATTTAGTAAATCGTAATCATTATTTTTGATTATATTGGATCGGTGTTTTTTTATCTTTATTTTTCAGGTTACCGAAATTCGAGCTCTCATGTATACACCCTCTGGACAAATATTTTATAAGCTTAGATTTTCTGAGGACTATAAATTACTCAATCAACGCAAAAATTCCAGAATAAATACAATACCGTTTCAAGATTTGTTAAATTTGTACCCTGAACGCAGAAAAATTACAAGAAAGAAATATTTGGATTTACAGCAACTGAAGAACTCGATGCCGAGAGATTACCATAAGTTTTATGACGACCTTCCTCATCAAGACTAGAAATAATACGTTATAAATCATAATATAGGTATAATTCCGTTTGTTTTGTTTTATATTATACCTATTTTATAATCACCAATGGATTTTTATTTGAATTAATCTCTGGTGCATACCAGCTCAACTCCAACAGTACGTATCTTTCCTGTGAAAGAAAATTGGATAACTGCTTAAAATACCCTAGAAGCGTTGCAAGGATCATTCTAAACGATTATGTACTAGCAAAAATAATAGGTAATAATATTATCTACCAACTGGATTGTAATTTTTGTCGTCAGTAGCTTATAAAAAATATTATAATGTTTTATGTCTCTCCTGAAAAATTTGTTCAAATGGAGTTGGCCGGTTTGCGAATTAAGGTATCGATTTGTGATTTAATTTAGCTTATAAGTCTGTCTTTTATTTCTAAACTCAACTAAGTTTCTCAAAAAAACACCACTCGTCCTACGGACTCGTGGTGTTTTCAAGCAACTCAGTTTCGTTTAGAAGTAAATCGACAGACTTATCGCGAAAATTGAATCACTAGTGGTATTACTATTGATAACACCACCAAATTGCTATACGTCGATTTAAATTTGATCTATTTAACGTTATCCAATTTTTTTTATTTTAATGAATCCTTTTAGTGACAATTAACAATAATAATAAAACAATAATAACTGATACATTATTTTGAAAACCAATTCCATTAAATCAGCTATATATATTTTTTACTATTTTTATTTCAATTTAAAGTAAATGAGTAGTTTTAAAGTAGCGAAAATTTTTTAATTAAAAAAGTTTTATATGAAACATTTGTTTGACTGAGATATATTTTCGGAGATTTCTTAACTCGTAAGAGAAGTGTTGTAATATTTTAATTAAACTGACGGATCTCGATTTATTTCGTACTCGTAAAATGTGTCCCAACTACGTTCGTCAGCTGGTTAAAATGAGAATAAAGGATGGTAGTTTACAACAGATAAAAATTAAGGCAAAAGGTAACAATAGTTACTGTTATATGTAAAAAGAATTTATAACTGAGCCGGAAAGGTAATTTGCAGATTTATTTCTATTATAAAAGATTCTTCCACTTTATAAAACAGCAATAAATAATCAGTAATAAAAATATACCAGAAAATTTGAAAAAGTTGCAAGATTTACTCCATAAATTGATTTGTTTAATTTTTATATCTACTTTCGTTAATTCCTCGGTACCTCAGAGTCTGAATGTTTGTTTCTATGTGGTTTCTTACTTTAGCTGCTCTAAGTGTTTTCTGATTTCTCCACCGTGGTGCTCCATTCTTGCTCACCTTCCTGCTCAATTTCGGAGATAATCAGTCTTTCTCAACTATTTTCGTTTCTGCGACCACATATCTAAATAACTGAGAAATTACCTGAAGACAGGTTAGATATCAAGTTGATTTACCATAGAACTGTTTCTATGATAAGCAATTCAGAGTATTAAAACCTTTCTTTTTTAATACTACATCTTGAATACATCGATCTTCTGGCGCACGTGTGTCAAGTTATTTATTTATTATCACCATTATTTATTTAATAGTGAATAATGAATTTAAAAGTGAATGATGTAAGAGTAACTAGAGGACCGACGTGTGGTTCCGACCACTATATGGCTAGGACAAAAATGGTATTTCCTTTTAAATCTAACAAGGACAATAACGTTATTGAGGAACCTGAACAAACAGAAGTGATAACGAACAAACGATATAAAAACAGCCTTATCAACGAGAGTACAAGAAACCTATACCAGCACAGATTAGACCAAAAGTTGCTACATAATATAGAAGACCAGTCAGTAGAACAAGTTTACGAAAACATAACGAGTAGCATCAAAGAAGCAGCAGAGGAGGCCATTGGACTAAAAACTAATTCCGCTAGTAAAAAACAAATGAAGTGGAAGGTGGAATCAAAAAATTGAAGAACTAGTACTTCAGAAGGAAAAAGCATACCATAAATGGCTAACCACAAAACAGGAGTTGGATAGAGAAGAATACAAAGATATTAAAAGAAGAACACGACAACTAGTAAACACAGAGAAATGTGGGACAAAAAATGCAAAGAGATAGACACATATATGGGAGGTAGAAAATACTCAGAGACGTGGAAATTCCTGACAAAATTAAATTAAATGAAAAAAGAGAAACAAACAAACAATTAATAACAACAGAGAACTGGATCCGACATTACGAAAATCTATTAACAAAAAAACAGAGAGGAATATAGAGAAATGTCTTTAACTGAAATACACATACAGGGAGAAACGATAAACATCGATGAGAGGACTGTCGTAAAAATGATACAACTACTAAAAAATGGTCGAGCTGCAGGTCCGGAGGGAATTCCAGCAGAACTAATCAAGTGCGGCACTAACAAACTGTTTGAACGATTAACCTGGTGTATACACCAATATGTAAACGGTGCATCAGTCCCGCATTAGTGGAAAGTATCCTTCATATCATCTATACATAGGAAGGGAAGTAAACTGGACTGCTCAAACTATCGAGGTATATCAGTAACCAGTACCTTAAGTCGCCTATATAGAAGGATACTTCGAGACAATATCGAACAAGAATATAAGGAACAAGAATAAGAGGAACAATCTGGCTTTAGAGCGGGAAATAGCTGCACCGATAATGTGTTTGTTTTGAAACAAATAATAGAAAAAATATCAAGTACCAACCAAGAAACCCACCTTATGTTTATAGACCTTGAGAAGGCCTATGATACTGTACCCGCTGAAAAGCTATGGAAAGTTTTGCAGGAAGCAAACATTAACCACATAGTAATTAACGCTCTTAAACAGCTTTATGAAGGATTAACGTCGGGAATAAAAATTGGAAAACAACAGACTTTCAAAAAAATTTCCTGTAAACAAGGGACTTTGGCAGGGATGTTGCATATCCTTCACATTGTTTAAAATCTACGTGGCGAAAGCCCTGTATCAGTGGAAGAGAAAGTGCAGAGGAATGGGCATTGACCTGGGAGAAACTTGCCTATATACCCCACAGTTTGCAGACGATCAAGTCCTTATAGCCAACTATAAAGAAGACCTGACATATAGGGCCAGAAATCTGCAGAAAGAATACAAAAAGTGGGGTTTAGAACTCAATACACAAAGAAAAAAATATCTCCCAATAGGCGCAGAACTATCCAACATTTAGATGGACACAACCGAAATTGCATTCTGTACTGAATATACCTACCTAGGAATTGATTTCGACATCACAGGCACAGACAATAGGGAAATTAGAAAACGAATAACCCAGGCCCGTAGAACAATTAGATGCCTTAACGGAGTTCTTTAGAGCTCAGAAATTGGTAAAAGACGAAAATACAATATATATATATATTATATATATATATATATATATATATATATATATATATATATATATATATATATATGAATCTTAACTGGCTTAACCTATGGTACAGAGACATGGAGACTAACAGAAAGCAATAAAAGAAAACTCGAAGCAACAGAAATGGGTGTATTTAGACGATCACTTCGAATATCTAGGGCAGACAGAATTAGAAACGATGAAATAAGGAATCGGATGTGGATAGATGGATCACTGGCAACAGACATAGAAAGGAAACAACTTATATGGTATGGCATGATCAAAGAATGCCAGAAACAAGACTACCAAAAATCGTCATGAAATGGATACCACCAAATCGTAAGAAGCAAGAAAGACCAAAAAGAACATGGAAGGAAGGAATAACAAAGAAAATGAGCTCCCGAGACTTGACCTAAAAACAATGGAATGATAGAAATTCGTGGAAATTAGGCATCGGACAACGACGCAAGCCGTTTTGAAATCGATATATATATATATATATATATATATATATATATATATATATTTATATATATATATATATATATATATATATATATTAATAACGAAAGAAACTACCCAAAACCATTATTAAACCATACTATCAATACAAAAAATATCTATTATGGACCCATTACATTGATGTTGATATTGTTACGTAGGTTTGTATTATATACAAACCTACTTTAAGTACCATGCCGGGTGCTTTCACTCATATCAATCATATAGTCTGGACTATTCTTGTAACTTCAAAAGCTTCTAGAATTTTATTACTATTGACGCGAACCGAAGCTCCATCAGTTTGCTTCTAGTCATCATATATTTATTCTAAGTAGGTTTATATTAAAAAGGGCATGAAAAATAACTATCAAAATACAGACATTAAATAAAATATGAAAAATTAAAAAAATAGCTGTCAAAAAGATGAAGTAAAAAAAATATAAAAATAAAAGATGGATATTAGCTTTCGGTTAGTAACGATTTTCGAACGGTCAAAATTGAAAAGTGATCATGAATGTCATCGAATTCCTAATTCAAAATATAGATAGATTCCTAAATCAGCCGTCACAGTAAATGGATGGAAGAGTCCATTTACAGTATGAGAGGAGTTCGTTATAAATCATGTAGACTTAGCATGAAGCTTCGCGCTAGTCTAGAGTGCAGCCTATTGTAACACATTTTTTTCTAGATTTTGTTGCCTTGTTTATTTCAATATTCCAGTCACAGTCACAAGGATACTACCTGTGATGAATTAAACACCCGCGATGAAATGTCACCGTGTAGGTTATTTTAAGAACACTCGTTATAAAATTACCTTCAATTGTTCAAGTAATCTTCTCTAAGCACTGCTTCATTTTTTTATTTATTACACAACTCTAAATATTTTAAAATATAAACCAAAAAAATGTATTGTGATTGTGCTATGTTAAAACAAATAAATAGTCTGTAGAAAGCTATTCATATAAAATATTACATATTTTGAACATGAAATAATGGCGGGACGTTTTTACTATTAAAGTCCTAAAAGGACTTACTTACTTTAAAAATTCCTCACTTACTAACTATTCTGATGTTCTGATGTTCTGACGTCGTAAATCTTGAGTGACGTGCAAGCATTTTTATATGAAAAATGTTATATATGTATACCTATGTTTTTGTAGAATATTAGAAAATATTCTTTATTTAGACAAAGAAAAAATCTAATAGCAGTTGAAAGGATTTTGTTTATCTGTAAATCGTTTTAATTAAAAAACAATATTCGTTGTACAAACAAAATTCCAACATTGGTAAATATAAAATTTAAATTTTATAGCTTTTATAATCTGCAAAGTGGGCAACATTGCATACTATGTTTAATTGAATTGTTTATTGATAATAATAGGATGCAAATATTTTAAATTTATTTTCACAAAATGTTCATTACAAAATTATTTTAAAAATACTCCGTTGTTTATAACATTGTATAGCAATTAGTTTTAAAAATTTAATTAAAAATAATCAAGGTAACACCGAAATTAATTATCAACTTTGTAATTAAAGTTCACGAAGATCGATTCTTTATAAAAGTTTTGCAGTTATTTTTCGAAGAATTAATTTTTAGCGTTACTACCTTGTAAAATACAGCAGTATTGTTTAATTCAAACGCTATATTTTAATAATAAAAATTAAAACAAAGGACACGCCATTTACAAAATTGTTCAATCAGTCGTTTGAGAATATTTTTCAGGATACTATGAAAGAAAACTGGAATAAAAATAAATGAAAAATGTCTTAGTCATCTGAGATATGCTCTTGATGTAAAGTAGATAGATGGTTTATTGGTAAAAAATTAATATAAAAGTATCTTTTACATGTCAAAGATAAAAAAATATATCAATATAGTAAATATACACATAAATATACATAATTATAAAACATAGAAACAGTGTTTTAACTAATATAGATGACAATTGCAACAAATTAAAATTGGAAGTAAAATACTCCTCATATGTAAAAAAGGCATACTGTATACTTTTTTTTATTTAGAAAATCGCACTCACCAAATGGCCATTAGCGAAAAATTGATGGATTTCATATTATAGGTACAATTACTGCATTACAATTTGGTTTATTAAATATTGTGGTACTTATTTATGGCTTTCAAGAAATTCAGAGTATTATTAAAGTTACAGTCGGCACCTAGAGCTTCTAGAAGTGTTCCTGGTATCTTGTTGTTACTTCGTTGTTGATTGTAGAGAGGACATTCACATAGTATGTGCATTATTGTTAGTGTCGTATTACACGTTTTACATTGCATGTCTTTATGCTGGGTTTCACTTGTTTTAATTTTGAATTCGACACATTCCGGTTTTCCACGCACTTAAGGTTGGTTTTTTTTTATATAAGCTTTAATATCTGTAAAAAGGACCGTTTAAATTTTTTTAAAAGCGGATTTTTTGGATACAGTTGTCGGATCCTTTGTATGGCACTAAGTAAATCTGATAAGATAACATATTTATAGTTTGTTGTCAGATTGATTAGTTTTATGGCATAGAAAACATACAATTCAACTGTATAGATAGTACTAACATTAGATAGTTTGAATTTAAGGATTTTCTCTGGAGTTACTACAGACGCTCCCACATCTTCGGATGATTTTGAACCATCAGTGTATATCTTATTATGATTTTTATAATGCCTAAGGATTTTTCTAAAATGGGAAATAATTAAATCATGATTAGTGGTGTTTTTATCAAAAAAGTTCAAAGTTATATGATGGTCTGTTTTGAATACAAGGTGGATTATGGTCATGTGTGTATAAAATACATTCAGGTATGATAATATCAAACAGATGCAAATGGTATTTTATTCTTTTATAGAAAGGTTCAGCAGAACGGTGATTTGCATTGAGGTTTGGGAAATTATCAGTAAAAGTATTTCTATAGATAGGATTTTTTGCATTTTGCTTAATTTTTGTTGTTTACGTTAGACTAAGGTAAGCTCTTCTATTATTTAACGACAATGCATTTGTCGTTCATCCATTCACTGCTATACACAATCACTGTATACTTCATGCCTTAAATTCTTAAATTATGTTTCATGTTTAGTGTGAACGCTTAACGAAAAATATTTTCAACGTTAAAAAAAACGTTTATTAATTAATAAAACTACGAAAATGGAGCTGCAGTGAGAAGATTAAACAACTCTGCAGAAGACATCTATGTAGTGACCAATTATCTCGACTTCACTTGTTGAATCTAATAATTAAAAATACAAGCCATTTTCAACACAAGGAATAGACGGAACATTTTCTATGACATAACATACAAAGAATTCAATTTATATGTTAATTAGTTTTCTATAATTTTCTTTACACTATAAAATGTTATGCTAAAGTAAAGAACATTACCGACTCTACAAATTAGCTTCTCATAAACTCGTTCTGAATTATTTTTATGAATGTCATGTTATTAAGTTAAAATAACAGAATTCCTTGATTAATTATTTTTTAGCTCTTTCCGTCACGAAAAAACAACAACATTGACTGTTTACCAAAGGTGGAATGTTTTACAAAATTACATTTATGGGAGAAATTACTGCTTAAGCTTTGACACAGACAAATGAGAGAAAATATTTATGATAAAATATTGTTTTATTATTTTATAGAATACAACTACAGTCCGGAATGATCAATAAAGCTTTTTCGTTTATTTGAACTGATTTTCAAACAATTGATTTTACGTTGAATTTGTTTTATTGTAATTATTTGGAGAATTAAGCGAAAACTTACTTATATAAATGGGAATAAGACAAAGAGTTGTTCCTATTGCCACTAATTTCTTCCCTTGAAAGCGACTGATAATACTGGTCATGTTTTGATATTGTTGACACTTAATATTCTTTTTAAGAAGTCTAGTAAGATGCGTATAGAAGCCTTTGAGATGTGGGTTTTTCGAAGGATGCTGAAAATCTCTTGGACAGAGCACGTGAGCAACAACGAGGTGCTAAGAAGAATGGGTACAGAGAGAAAACTCCTAAATATTGTAAAAAATAGAAAAACGAGTTATCTAGAATATATCTACAAAGGAGAAAAATTCAACTTCTTACGACTTAAAATGGAAAGGAAAGTGGAAGAAAGAAGAGGTCTAGGAAGAAGAAAATGCTACTGGTTGAAGAAGTCAACCTTCAGTAATGTAGAAGTCACCGTAAGAAGAAGATGATATCAAATTCTGATTTGGAATAAATTATTTTAAGTATACACAGAATATACGAAAATTTATATGAGAAACAAAAAAATATAAAAAGAGGTTAGTCTTTGTAAATGGGTATATTTATTTAAAAAAACCCTTAAAACCGCTACATCAATAAAACAAACGTTTTCGGACCACACAGTCCATCATCAGGTTTTAAAATCGAAAATGCTAGGTCACAATGCCTGAGCCACCAAAATACTAGGGTAAAAACCCTTTAAATTACATTTAGTTATAAAAGATTGTACATTGTGTTGTAAAATAACTGTGATGTTCAGTATTAAATTAAATTTGACTAGAGGTAACACATGGCTGAATCGAGTTACCAGAGCCGGTGAGAGAGAACCTCTACACGCGGAGAACAGCTGGGAACACAAAAAAATATAAGCAGAGGTCTAGGAAGAAGAAAATGACCCTGGTTGAAGAAGTCAACCTTCAGTAATGGAGAAATCACCTAAGAAGAAGATAGTATCAAATTCTGATTTTGATTAAATTATTTTAAGTATATATAGAGAATACGAAAATTTATATGAGAAACAAAAAAATATAAATTTAAATACACAATACAATAAAAAAGTGACCACACTATAAATTTGCGAAAATAAAAATTCATTGGAAGTTCTATGCACTGTTTTATATTTTATACTTAACATCTTATATTTTTAAAACAAAAAATTATCAAAACTGCTTAATTCCTTAGCAAAATTTATTTAATTAGAAGGCTACAAAAGAACATAGTGTAATACCGAAACGAATTACAAACAATAAAAATGACGAGTGAACTTGAACAAAATTATCCAATATCGAGAATTACGCCCTAAAATATCAATTACCGTTTGCACACGCTTAGGAAGGAAAATGAACAAATTTTGAATGAAAACTTGAGAAATACGTTCATATTCTTCACGAAGCATGTTTTATAGTTCTTCAAGACTTTCTGGATGGCCTAGTTGAATTCTAACCCAACGATGAAGTTTATCCCAAAGATGTTCGATGATATTCAGATCAGAGCTGCAGGCTGGCCATTCTAGAGTATTCATTCCTACTTCCTCCAAGTAATCTATCACGATTCAGTATGCAGCCGTGCAATATCATGCATAAAGACCCAATAAATGGACCAAATAGAACTACTGCCTCTATCAAAACATACCCCATATACCAGTGAGCATTCAGCGGGACATTGATGAAAATACGTTCAGTTCGAGCTTCAAATGAGATTCCAGCCCAAACTATAGTACCCGCCACCGCCACCGCAAAACTTTCTTCTCTTGGACATATCTTTTATTTCTCCGCTTTCAAGCTCTCTCTTGGCCATCGTCAGTATTGATGTTCTTTAGCAAAAAATAATCGAATCCTACAGTGAAAAAATGTTGGTTCCATACTTATCATACCAACAGATACACAAATGCAATATTTTTTGGAGTAAAGTTGTAAAAAAACAGCGATAATTTAATTTTCTATACCATGCGATTGTTTAAAATTGTATTATTTTATAACTCTTGCTGCAAAATGAAAATAAATACAAAATAGAAAAGGGGAAAGCCTATTTTTATTTAATGTTTTTGCACGTAGACCTTTTTTATTTATCTACCTAAATATACAATTTTTTTTTAAAAGATTTAGATTGCAAAATTGTTATGCGAAATCTATTAAATTGATTTCAATGAAATTTGGTGAGTAATAAATGTTTTATTATATTATGAAAATTACAGTGGAGTGAAGAAAGAAGAACGAGCACGAGCAGGCGTAGATATACTTGTCCATAAAAAATTTAAAGACAACATAAATAACTGCCGTTTAATCTCCGAAAGAATAATACATATGAACGTCAAAATGAGCTACCAAAAATTAAATGTCATGTCTATCTATAGCCCTGAGGACTGCAAACCTATGGAGAAACGAGAGACGTTCCACGAACAATTGCAAACTATCCTGGATGAAATAACTCATGAAGAGCCCTTAATTCTTATGGGTGACTTTAATGCACGAATCAAAAATGACATAGTTCTAGGAGTAAAACAAAGATTTAATGAAAACCATGTCAACGCAAATGGAGTACTTTTGGCTAATCTCTGTGCTTTTAACGAACTGAAAATCAATAATACATTTTTCGAGCATAAGCTCCAGTATAATTGTACATTTGGAAACTCCAGGGGCATAAATCTATGATTGATTTTATAGTCACTAATAGAAAAATCCACCCAACACGAGCACTAGTGGAGTACTAGGGAGTGAACACGAACTAGTACTAGAAAAGATAAGAATGAAAATAACACCAAAATAAAATTTTCTACAGGAAATCACCGAGGAAAAATGCAATGTAAAATCACTGTGGAACGACTCTACAAGAGAAATGTACCAAAGGAGGCTAGCCCTGAAGATACAGCTGAAACAAATAACTAAAATAATATCAAGACCTGACATATCTAAAACGAGACGACTACTAGAAACAACAGAGATGAAAATACTCCGACGAATATTAAGGAGAAGTCTCTTGAATAGGACATACAGGTAAAACAGGAGTGGAACGAACATATCAGTAGAATAGCAGAGAATAGAATACTACGAATAATATGAGATAAGTCGACAAATGGACTAAGAAGTATTGTCAGACCAAGAAAAAGATGGTGCGACAATTTAAACAATTTAGGAGGCTAATATTGAAGAAGAACTTTAAAGCCTACATACAAGAAGTGACAAGAAGAAGAATGAAAATTTCTCAGACGAATAAAGAAAATTATAACTATAATTTATGTAGTTAAAAAACATTAAATAAGAAAAGGCTTATTTCCTTTTTTTTTTGTATTTACTGCTATTTGCAGCAAGAATAATACATACTGCTTGCTATAATTAATACGTGTTCTTCTTTTTCGTAATACTTAAATTAATAAATGCTAATTTATTCACAATCGAAATATTGCATTTTTCTTCATTATTATTATAATCATTTTACTAATGACCTCTAGTTTTACACAAAACACTGGTCCATCAATCAATTTGTGAATTTTGACAAACTTTTTAAAACTATGGTTATATCAGGTCGTTGTACCCCTTTTTAAGTATACAGGGCTTTGAAGCTGTTACGATTTTTATAGAAATTTAGGTATAACCTTTAAAATACCCTATACAACACAAAAAATCTGTTGTAACGATAAAATAAAATTCTCTTAACGATAAAGTGAAGTTAGTTTAAAATTTTAAATAAAGTATAGGTTGTTTCATTTAAAAAAATATATCATTAATGCGGTATAGTGTTACAAAATTTTGCTTAGTATCTTCGCCAGCAGATAAAACGGCATATAACGGACTATGTTACGAACTTTCATCACCCTGTAAACTAATATTCGGTAACAGAAGATACAAAAACGACAGAACCTAAATTATAACAAAAAATACTATTTAGCTTTCTTGCTACAAAAACATATACAACTATGACATTAATTCATCTGCTTAAAAAGTCTACTAATAAGCAGAGGTTTATAAATTTTGAAGTTAAATTCTAAAACAGTTAGGAAAGTTTTTCGTCGCGGGAGCCACACACAGTGAATTATGAACTTGAACGTAACTAATGAGATAAAAGTGATACATATTAAAATATGATAATTCTCGGGAATAAATTTTAAATTCTACGTTTTATCTCGGAAAGTAGTCCCATAATACCCGTAAAGTGTATAATAATGTTGTTTGGCACAACTTTTTTTGAGTTATCACAGATAAACTGGAACGAATGTGATTTAGAAATTGTTACATGAAGAAGATTAATAATTTTGGACCAAATAATTTTTATTAAATAAGCATTTACTGAAATGAAAAGTGTTTTTTTTTATTGTAATTGACAACAAATGTTCGTCGTTTATTTACACTTAAATACAGGAATAGATTAGACTAAAGTAAAGAAAGTAAAAAATAGTGATCATAGATTTGTTAATAAGGAAAGGTTATAAAATGTGTACTGATGACTTTTGATTAACAAATAAGACAAGTTATGACTTATTCTGACTTTTAAAGTGCTATATGCTTTGCAATTGATGCTAGATTTACCGTATCGTCAACATATCATATACTTGCTATTTACACACATCAAAAATGTCCAAGGTACACCACTATTCTTTCACTTAATAAAAACTTTATTGTTAGTACATACCATTCGATTTGAACACTTGTTCTCTACAAATCAAGATCTTCTTCTTCCTATGCCGTCCCCCCTGTCCTCAGTATGTGTCCAAGGTATGCAGTCTTGCTTACTTTTATTGTTCTCAACAATTTTTTCCTTCCAAAAAGCACATTTTTTGGAAGTATAGCTTTCTTTTCTTGTAGAGATCTCTGTTTTTCAATGTGTCTCCAGTAAGTTTAATAAAAACAACCTTCCATCATTTTCGTGGTCTTTCTACTGATGATTTTTCTATTGGGTAATCGTCTCTTGTCATCTTTACTACTCTATTTGTTGTCATTCGGCTTATATGATCGTTCCATTCTACTCTTTAACTTTTTACCCAGTCCTTCATTTTTTATCCAGTTCTTGATGTTCTCCACCTTGCATCTACGTCGTATATATACACTTCTAGCTCTGTCTCAGAGTGTCTTACCATACATTTTTCTAAGTATTTTCATCTTTGTTGTTTCTAACATCCTTTTTGTTCATCTGTATTAGGTCGTGTTTCTGCCACATTTGTCAATATTGGTTTGATGACTGTTTTGTAAATTCTGCCTTTCATTTCTTTCAAGATATTTTTATTTCTCCAGATTGTTTCATTTAGGCAACCTGCGGTTCTGTTTGCTGTATTCACTTGATCTTTCACTTCAGTTTCGAGCTTTCTGTAGCTAGATAATGTAATGTCTAGATATTTAAACCTTATCACTTATTCTATTATCTGACCTTTCAACTACAATTTACATCTTAGTAAATTTGCTATTATAACCATGCATTTTGTCTTTTTTGAGGCAATTAACATGTTAAATTTTCTGGCGATTCTATTAAATTGGTCATTCACATTTAACTTAATGGATTAAAAATAATTAAGTTCTCGCAGAGTAAAGGACTAATAGTGAGGAGCAGCAAATAATTGGTGCAGCGTACGTTGTAAATTATCTTTACTTTGAGAGAGTAGTATTGCGTCATCTGCATAGCAGATTATTTTAAGTTGTTTTTCTCCCATTTGGCATCCTTTTTTAGTTCTTTTTTTTATTATTTTATCCATAATCAGGTTGAACAATAGAAGGATCAGGGAATCTCCCTGTCTTATCTTATTGTCAGCTTTAATAGAATCGGCTAGTTCTTCTTCTACTTTTTCTTTTATTGTGTTGCTTTGGTAGATATTTTCAATCGTTTAATATTTCTACTCTTGCGTGCCATAAGTGGATAACGTCCTTTAATTTAACCCGGCCAACGCCTTCTTAAGGTCCACGAAACATAGATATGCCGGTTGGTTGTATTCTAATGATTTCTCTCGCATATGCCTCATTATAAATATAGCGTCGGTGAATGATCTTCCCGACCTACAACCTTGTTGTTCTTCGGTTAGTGTTATAATTTCATTGAGTTTATTTGTGATCACTTTGGTTGTTAGTTTTAGTGTTATATTTAGTGGTATTAAATATTTGTTTTGTCATATCTGGTCCTCCTTACTTTAGGAGTTCGTTCGGTATTCTGTCCTCTTCTGGAGATTTTCTATTTTTTAATTTGCTTAATGCCTTACTTCTTTCTCCTCAATATTTACTTCTTCGGTTGTCGTCACCTCTGGTGTTGGTGGTTTAATATCGTCACCTTTAGCAAATGCGGATTGAAAGTCGTCTACCGATCTTTATTTTTGAATGTGTTTCGTTTTTTTAGTTCCTTTGTCTCTTTGCTTTGTCCTCTTTCTTACCAAAAAACCAACCGATTAAATTTTATGAAACAATAGAGCCTATAGTTTCTAAACATGTACAAATTTGATAAAGATAATGTTGAACGACATCTTGAAAATATTTAAAAACATTATTCTCCAAACACCGAAGGGAGTACGCAGCACTTGTAAAAGAGAAAAAAAACAATATGCATGGTTTAAAAATAAAATAAAACAAGAATGCTTAATCAGACATGAGTTATTCACGATCTGTAATATAAATAATTACAATAAGGAAAAAGTTTAGCTAAGGTAATTTACAGAAAATGCAATTTGTTGTATGGCAATTTTTTTGTTTCATTTTAAATTTTAATAAAAAGCATTTGTCAGCTTAGGATGTACAACAAATAAGATAAATATATAGCCAATTTGCATTGTCCAATCTTGACAATTTTGTTAAAATCCACAAGGAATCTACGTTCCTGTAGTTGTCTGTATACCATATATTAAAAAAATTATTAAAAATCTATTATAAAAGGTATATATGTAAAAACCCAATCGGGCTATGTTACACAAAACGTTTTTGGAATCCATATTCCATCATCAGTGTCCTAAAAATTTGGGTCAACACATATCTAATTCTAAAGATCCCATCAATTATATAAACCAAGGTGGAGTGTATAGACTAAAATGTTCAGATTGCGATGCCACCTACATAGGTAAAACATGCAGATCAATATCTTTACGCTCTCTAGAGCACACAAAAAGAGAAAATACTTCCACTTTCTGTCAACATCTCAAACAACACAACCACACGCTCAATATCCCAGAAGACGCTTAACTTATTTACAATATTCCCCAAAAAAACTTTCTCAAATTAGATTTATACGAAGACCTTGAAATTCTTAAAGAAAAACAGAAAAGCCCAAATTGCGTCAATCGTCATATTTCATTCAATCGAGACTTTCTTCCCCTCCATCGCCAACTATTCTCATAACCTACATATTTAATTTACTTCTACAATAATAATTTATATTTATCATTATTCGTTCGTCTAATACTCATCTTCCTTAGTTCACTCCAAAAACTTTTCTTTCAATACATCATACTCTCCATCTATCCCCATTTCTTTCTATTCAACCAAAAACCTCAAGTCTGACATCCTATACCTAACGTTTTTCATGATTCTTTTCGATACCTCTAAATTCAGATTAGATTATTCGTCATCCAAACTATTCAGTTCTTATTTTACTCCTACATACAACTCCCTCAGGGTTTGCTTTCGGTTCTCTGGAGACCTAAGTCTTCTGTAGTCTCTCCTTGTCTCACAATTTTTCAAAAAACACCATAATTTTCTCCTTTTTACTTAAATTTAACAGAGTTACCTACAACCTTTTCAATTTTCACAATTACGGTCAGTATATACCAATAGTCCATTCAACTTATGAACTTATAACTTATCCCTTTATATTTCTCATGTACCTAGTGTTGCTTTATAACAAATAGGGCCTTTTCTTAAGTTATAAGTTAAGTACTATATGATCAACATTACAAAACCACGTCCCAAACATCAAATTTTGTATTTCATATAATTGTTAACACACAAAAAACAACTACACCACTTCGTCCGTTAACACTTAAACAGATAATTATGTTCATGAACTTGTATCTTAAAAAGTTTTACATTTACCAGGTACCAGATGTTGCTTTTTGACATACAGGGCCTTCTATAATTACGTTATAAGTTAAATATTACATGAACATTATATTACAAAAGTTTTATTTTATTCATTCAACAACACTTTCAAAAATAAAATAAATTTATTCCTATCTAACCAATAACAATAAATTTTCAAGAACCCAACATCACACATATGTCTAGTTTTCATTTTCCATGTACCAAATGTTGAAGAAACATAAAGGGCCTTATATTAGAATCTCTAATTCACAACACTACTGGATACATGTATAGTTGGTTGCCTAACTATAACCACATAATTTTCTCACCACAATTCATCTCACATACATAATTTAAAACAACAAGATTGATGGTTGATACTGCTATATTATTTTATTTTAACTTTTACAATTTTAAATAACGTTGGCTTCTGTCTTAAGAAGACAAATTAAGTTACACTGACTGCTCTGTTACGACTTCCTTCCTAACTTGTCAAGATTGTCATTTCAATCAGTTGCTTTCATAAAGTCCTCGAAAACACACCGTCTCAGGACTAGCAACTTCACGGGGGGTCATATGTCGCCATGTTACCAAATCTAACTGTAACTTTAACATCCTAATAATAAATAACAAATAATGTAAACTAAATTTAAACACATAATTTTTAACGGGTTTTTACCCACATATTTAGTGGCTACATTCATGTATACCTAGTAAGTATTAACTACATTTTGCATTAACCTTGGTCAAAATTTTAAATTTCATGTTCTTTTTATTTAAGTGGTTATATACTTTTTAGGACACTGATGATGGAATATGGATTCCGAAAACGTTTTGTGTAACATAGCCCGATTGGGCTTTTAAATATATACCTTTTATAAAGGATTTTTAATAAATTTTGTTAAAAGTTAGTTAAAATAACTATAGTGCCAAAAAGGTTTTTTGACGAATTTTTATTACGTCTAGCTAATGACTTTAAACGTTTATTTACTGTATCTAAATAAGCTTATTTATTGGAGAAGTGTTATAATAAAATCTAAACAATCCCGATCTAAAATTAAACTTTGACCGTCTAGACACCAATGAAGCAAAAAAGCTTTTACCATTTCACAAGTTAGGAATTAAAGCTACAGTAAACTTTTATTCGGTAACTTCAGTACTTTGAACCTATGTCTCATTGTCCATTCTTTGAATGAGAAGGGACCGAAAACTAATCTGATTTCGAATGGGTTTTCGGTAGCTACACGTACGCAACTCGAACTGTGCTGTGCAACAAATAAAAGCCGATTCCACGAAGTTTGCTTAAATTTATTAGGTTAAAGTACAGAGGGAGATGTATAGGAATATACGTCCGAGTTAATGAACGTTGGAACGCTTAAAGACATAAATACGAAACAGAACGTTGTACGAACAAAAATAGCCTAAAGGTGGCAAAAGAAAATAATTTAATCATAGTAAAATATGAGCTATGCCTAATAATTAAGTTGAGATAAATTTTAGTTTTTTTTTATCATAAGATAACTTAATATCATCGTTACCTAATTGTTCGAAACCAAATTCAGATTTCTGCTTTAATATGTGCCTTCTAAGAATTGCAAAGCAAAACAGACGTTGATAGAATTCGTTTCTAGTACTCATAAAGAGTAAATCGAAATAAAAGGAAAAAAAGGTTTAGATTTGATTTCACCTATAGTCCATCTGTATATCCGCTTATACGTATTTCACCCTAAAAGGGATCTTCGGAGAGGCTATTCACAGACGCTCTGAACGTGAAGACAAATCTTTCCTGCCGTAGTAGAAGCAACACTAACATGACTTAGTATGGACGCAAATAGCGACATCTGTTAATAAATCCATAAACTAATTTTTCGAAACCAAATTAAAATTTCTGCTTTAATCTGTGAATTCTATGAATTGCAAGACAAAACAAACGTTGATAAAGATGTAATTAGAGACATGGGGATCTAAAATTGCATTCCACAACATATCTCCTCAACTAAGCAAAAATCCTTAGCGAATTAATTTCTACTCATAAGGAGTATATCTCATAAGAGTATACTCATAAGAAGTATATAGGTACTCATAAGGAGTATATCGCAATAAAAGGAAAAGACAGTTAAGATTTGATTTCACGTATAGTGCGTCTGTGTATCCGGTTATACGTATTTCAGCCAAAAAGGATCTTCGGAGCGACTATTCACAGACGCTTTTAACGTGAAGACAGATCTTTCCTGTCGTAGTAGAAGCAACACTAAAATGGATTAGGTATGGGCGAAAATGCGACATCTGATAATAAATCCGTAAACTAATTTTTCGAAACCAAATTCAGATTTCTGCTTTAATCTGTGCCTTCTAAGAATTGCAAGGCAAAACTCAAATCTTAACTGTCTTTTGCTTTTAATAATATAAATTTATATTTCTACATAGATCTATTTCTCTTCTACTGTCTTGGCTTTACAACTCTACGTGATCTTGGCCGGGTTTGCTATTTTCCTCCACTGTTGTCGGTCTTGTGCAGCAATCTACAATTTTTGCACCCCTATCTTAGGAAAATTACTTGTTACTGCATCCTCCGATCTTTCTCTTAAGTGACCAACTGACCTGATATTTCGGCCTTTCCCAGAAGGTTTTATTTAGTAGCATTTAGAGTAGTCCAGAGACCAATGAGTTTGTTCTAATACTAGGTCATCCATCTAATATACTAATCAATTTTCATAATTTAAATATATTGCCATTTATCTTCTATTGAGTTCTATTTTGATTTATTTATTCCAAGTTATATATTTATTAATAATATATTCTTTCCAAGTTGTACTCGAGGTAAAATGTAGGTATATACTCTCACAATAAAAATGCCGGCATCAAGCCATCGTCCACTGCTTCTTGTTAGGTAAAGGAAGAGTAGGTGGTGATAAAAAAACACAGTATTTGTCACAGACACTAATACTTCCATCAAAAACAGTCTCTTCTTACAGTACTACTACTCTTCTTCTACTTCTTCACAGTGCAGCAGTGCTCTCGAAGCAGCTCTTCAGCAGCTCTCCTGTTTTGGAAATAACGATATATCGATACTTTCAGTATAACCGCCAAGAGCAAATTTTTAATAGTACCGAGAGGTAAGGCGATGCAGATTAGATCCAATCTAATGGCATACGGCGACAGTCTTATCTTTGCTGATTTTAGGGCCAATTTTTCTAGTCTTGCTTTCAAAAACGGTTAAAACTAGTTTCGACTCTCTGGTGGATTGTGCAATTGTATCGACATCGTCAGCCAAGGTAACATTACTTCTCCTGCACTGGCTGTGAAGCTTGTTTTAATTTTGTTGGCCAGTAAGCCAGTTGGCATTGAAATCGCCCAAAGCATAAGAAGTTATGTTTATTGTCATTTTTAAATACTTATGAATATTACATTTTAATTTCTATTGTATTATTATATTAAATTATGATGCAGTTTATTGTATAGTATTTTTATATTAATAACAAAATAAACAATAAATTTTACTTGAGAATATGTGTAATTTTTTTGCATTCAACTCCTTGTATACATATATGAAAATAAAAATATATATTTTCAATAAAATATTGATACAATCCTTCATTTACTATACCCCTATTACAGGTCAAATGTTTATATAAAGCAAACGATGCACCATATACCTATATACCTAATTATTCTTCTGTTTCTGCTCTCTCTTACCTATAGCATTACATATGCAATGATTGGGCAGATTGACTCACATATAAATTTGTAACGGTGAACGCATGTATAGAAGTATAACTTCTACCGGCGGTCCCACTGGACTGTCACACCCGTTTTTTTTTTTTTAGTTATTTCTAATTATGATAAGTGTGTTCTATATTAGGGTCTAGGTGTTTTTTCAAACTGCTGGAGTACATCATTTTATGTCTAGTTGTAGAAATCAGGTGGGTTATCTCTTTTGGTGTATAAAATTAAACTTTTTATATTATCTTTTACTACTTCAGTACTGCATAAAAGAGTGGTATTTCAGTCATGTTGTTAACTTCAAAGAAAGTTGTTGAATCTGAATTAATCTTGTTATATGTATCAGTAGCAATCGCCTAAGTCTTCTTACCTATTTATCAGAATACATAAGTTCATTAATATAAAAACTATATTTTCTTTTATATGTCAATAATTATATATTAACAACTGGATACAGGGTAAGAAATACAGGATGAAATTTAATAATGGTTCTCTTTTGTAGAAAGAGCAATTGATTTTTGCTATTATTTATTTCGCACGAATAACGTCGTTTCCAATGTTATTTACATTCTGGTATTGATTGGACTATTTACCACATAACAGCCGTTTTTACTCGATTCCTGCATGGCTCTTAATGACTTTATAATATGCTTCAGCTTTAATTATTTTGTATATTAATTACGAGATATCTATCACCAGCCGAGAAATTTCATTGTTTCAATAACTCAGTCATTTGGGATGTTATGTCCATAATTATTTAAAACAATGGAGACTACATCGTAATTTGTACATGAAATAATTCTGATGATCTAGTTTGCTGGAAAGTGTGTGTAATTAATTTACGTATTTAGGTAGAGTAGTCCAGTAGCCTATATTATGTTTGAATGGTTTAGTAAAAGCATTTTCATTACCATTGGTGCTACGGCCCGAGATGAGCTTCCACCTTTCTAAGCTGAGATCTCCATTCGGTTCTATTTTGTACAGCTTGATACCAGTTGAAAACACCGATCTTTTTGGCATCCTCATCTACACCATCCCTCTATCTTAACATTGGCCTATCTCTTCGTTTAATTTCCTCGGACTTCGCCAATGAAATACGTCGTGTTGAGTAGATATTATTTGATTTAGCTAGATATTATATTAACTATATGCGTCTAATTTTTATTTCGATCACTAAATCTCTGACTTTAGCTAATTGTATATACTTATTATATAATTCAAAGTTATATCGACTACAGAAGTTTCCATTTTTATTTATTGGACCTAGTATTTTTTTCAGGAATTTCTTATCGAATACAGCGGAACTTGGTTATAGCGTCATTGAAGGATTCATTAAAAAAATGACGCTATATCAAAGTGACGTTATAAAATAAGTAGAAAAAATTAACTTTAACATTCATTCATAAATAAACCCCCCTCTTTTAACTAACATAAATAATATTGCAATTTCGTACCAGTCTCGGATAGAATAATGTTACTCCAAATAAATACTCAACCATTTAAAACTAACATACTTCAAATCTATGTCCCGATTGTAGATAGAAAATATGATGATGAAGTCGAGAAGTTGTATGATCAGATCCAAGACATCGTACAGAAACTTAATAAACACGAAATTTTATAATAATATATTATAGGCGACTTCAATGCAAAAATTGGGAAAGGTCGACGAGGTCAGACTGTAGGTCCTTATGGTTTAGGACAACCTAACGATCAAGGAGAGAGATTGTATGAATTCTGTAAAGACAAAGATATGATCATTGCAAACACCTGATATAAACTACCCAAGCGACGACTATACATTTGGAAAGCCCCATTTGGTGATGGCAATAACCCTGAGTCTTCAAGAAATCAAATACACTATATACTTGTAAATAAGCGTTTTCGAAATGCCGTCAAAAAAGTCACTACATCCTGGGGCAGATATTGGATCTGATCATCATCAACCACTCGTAGCAGATATTAAACTAAGGTTAAAATGAATTCAGCGACAAAAACCAAAAACCAATGTACTTAACTTTGACGATATAAACATAAAACATAACATTAAAAAAGAATTTAACAATAGAATAAAAAACATCGGGGAACAACTAGAAGATCCAGAAGAACTATTGAGTGAATTTAAAAACCAAGTTAACGAAATCTCCACAAACAATGATTATAGAAAAAACTTAATCAAGAAAAATAACTGGATGACAGACGATATCTTGAAATTAATGGAACAACGTCGACTGATAAAATCTAATGTAACAGAATATAGACACCTACAGATAAGAATAAAAAAGGATATCAAATTAGCCAAAGAAAAACTGGATGAGAGAAAGGTGCGACGAAATGGAGGATGTAATATCTAAACACGACTTATTTAATATGCGCAAAAAACTGAAAGAAATGAGTAATATATTTAAAAAACGAGTTCCCTCTGTACTTATTGACACTAATAACAAAATTATTGTAAATGAGCAAGAAAGAAGAAAAGAATGGCAGCTGTATATATCAGAGTTGTTTGAAGAGACAGGAATAATATTGTCGAATTCTACCAAAACTATACTGACGGCCCAGAAATTATGAAATGCGAAGTAGAACATGCTATAAATAATGCTAAAATTAGAAAAGCTTTTGGTCTAGATGATACAGCAAGTGAGTTGCTAAAACTAATAGAGAATGATAACATAAAAGTAGCAGTAAGACTTTTTAATTGAATATATAACACCGGAGTGATTCCCGCAGATTGGCTCAAATCCATCTTTATCGCAATACCTATAAAACACAATGCGAGAAATGCTCAGAATATCGATTAATTAGCCTAATGAGCCACAATGAGAATGTTTCGTGGATTTCGAAAAGGCTTTCAATAAAGTACATCATGTAAAATTAATGCAAATACTGAAAAATATCGGAATAAATGACAAGGATATTCGTGTCATTAAAAATTTGTACTGGAATCAAACTGCTATCGTAAAAATTGGAGATAACTGCACCGATGAAATCCCCATACAACGAGGAGTCAGACAAGGTTGTATTTTGTCGCCAACATTGTTTAATGTTTACTCGGACCAGCTATTTACAAAGGCACAACCATATGGAATAAAAATCAACGGGGAACTACTTAATGTGATTAGATATGCAGACGATACAGTAATTCCATCAGATACTATTGAAGGTCTTCAAAATCTGCTTGATCGTATTCACGAAGTAGTTAAGGAAATGGGCATTAAAATAAACTCAAACAAAACCAAATTTTTAGTGTTTAGTCGTGACCCAAATCCCGATGCAAAGCTTTAATTGAACGGAGTCCAAGTTGAGAAAGTTCACAAAATGACATTTGGGAACTGTGATAACGGACCAACTAGATCCAGACATAGAAATAAAACGTAGAATAGCAATGACTAAAACTACTTTTATGAAAATGAAGTCATTTCTGTGCAGTAACCATCTCAGTTTAGAACTAAGGCAAAAAATGGTGAAGTGCTATGTTTGGTCTGTTCTGTACTTTTGTATAGTGCAGAAGTGTGGACGCTAAAAGTATCGATTATAAACAAATTTGAAGCATTGGAAATGTGGGTTTATAGACGAATGCTGAAAATACCTTGGACAGCAATAAAAACTAATGAAGAAGTACTAAGGAGCGTCAACAAAGCCAGTTAACTGCTAAATACTGTTAAACATCGAAAAATGTCTTATCTGGGACATATAGTAAGGGGAGGTCGATATAAAATTTTACAACTGATCCTTAAAAGCAAAATAGAGGGCCGTAGAGGTGTAGGAAGAAAACAAGTTTCTTGGTTAAAAAACATTCTTCAATTGACTCAGATACCAAATGCAGGACAATTATTCCATATTGCAGAACATCGAGAAGCCATCGCAATGGTTATCGCTAACGTCGGATAGTTCTGATATGGCACGCGAAGAAGAAGAAGTAATATTGGCACCCCTTTTGTATGTACCATACCTGATGTAAGGTTTGTTTCAATTATTAGAATTACAATATATAATTGTTTTCAGCATTATAAAGGTTCTATTTTACCTGGTGATGACCAGAAAACTGTCGCTAACTAAATAAATAGATTATTACTGTAAGTGAGTGAAATTCTAAGGTTTCCAGAGTAACAATCGCATTGCTCCCATAGCGATCCTTTTCCAAGTTAACATTTCCTATATTAACTGATGTCGACCAAATACCTATTTACCTTCCATCTTATATACATATTTAATTTTTTTTTGCGAGTATATATATATATATGTATATAAATATATATATATATATATATATATATATATATATATATATATATATTATTTTGAATTTACATGACTTGTTACTCAACTTATATTGTTGTACAACAAACTTGTACAAGTGGGAATTTGTGTAATATACACTGTAGCTTGCTTGAATATTTCATACAACAATACTTCAAGTTAATGTTTCGGCAATAAACTTCCAAATTAAGCAAAGGACAGAGAGACACCCATTAGAACCGTAATTTAAATATATTCCTAAATGATCTCGACACTCAAATATTGTTAAATTAAAAAAGTTTTGAGGATGTTCTCAACTTTGTTAGGAACAGTGCGCCACTCACATCCTGCGTAAATTAAAACGGGTTTAAAAATATTCATATATTTTAAGGAGGCAGCAGGATTTAATAATATAAGTTTTAGTTTGTTGTAGAAGCGTTCTATTATAATATAACTTCTTATAATTGTTTTCTTGTTCCTTTTTGTTTTTTATCAGTGATTATCTATGTTATTACATAATAGGTAATCTTATTAATTATAAGTCTAAGACGGGTTTCGTGGTCGATTTACGTCTATGAGATTTTACAATTGATTTTTATGTGTTTTGACTGCTGAATTCGTATCTTTAACAAGATAATTTGAATTTTTGGGCAGGAATCTATTTAATTGCTTAAATGATTATAACTAATAAACTAAAAAATATATACCGTTACTTTAAATCACGTTTAGTTTTTTTTAAGAACCAAAAAATTTTGATAAGGCCACGCACAAACTTGGATATGTCGAACAAGTTTCCATGGGCACAAGACATAAAAACAAAAATTTAAGGACCCTGAAGGTCGTCAAATTTGTTATTTACTGCAAGAATTTGATGGCTTTGGGTCGTTCTAGTACATAATACAGTTTACTCCCTCTATAACAAACACGGATGTTACAAGGTTTCGCTTATAACGAGGTAAAGATGTCCCATGAAATTTCTATTGAACTATAACCCTCTATAGCAAGGCAAATTTGGTTATAACGAGAGAAAATAAGATCGAAAAACGTGTTTATTTTACGTTTTTGGCCCGGTCGTGGCCAGAAATAAATAGTCTTTTTAACTGCCGCCCGCAATAAACTTCTTCTGTTCTACTAATCTACAGACCGATATTGTGTTCTCGGAAATTTACAGTGTCAGTGTAGGTGTTTAACCATCCCCATCTAAAACTACGTAAAGAGCCTTAAAAACAAACAAATGAAACACATTTTACCAGAATTTCATTTCAGAGTTGTTTTTGTCGTAGATGTTTATCGTTTGTTTTCTGATTGTGCTTTTGCATCCTAACGTTGTGTTGTAGTTTACATAGTCACATAGATTACATACTATGACTTATAAAAGAAAAGCATTTACTTAAGAAGAAAAAATTAACATATTTAAATATGTTGAGAACGGTAAGAAGAAAGCAGAAGTTTATCATGAAAGAGGAATTTCAAGTTCCACTTTATCTATCATGCTCTAATAAGACGTGTCTCATAAGACGTGTCTTACTTCAATGTTAGAGTTTTTATTTCGACATAATTTTTAACATATTCCTTTGTTGTTATTTATACAGTAGAAACGAAAAATAAATAACAAGATGGTTTCGTTAAACTTTTGTAATCGTTTTAAGTCTTCGATTGAAAACTATATATTTAATGCCATATTTCTTTCCTGGCTGGTATACATCTAGATTGCGCGACTTATATAAGTCAAAGTCTTGTCTCCCTGTGTCGCATCCAAGAACTTTTCTAAGAAAAAGGAACAACGTAATATTCAAGGAAAATTTATTCTTATAAAACCTCTGCAGGCCCTTGTTTTTCTTGTAAACCAGATGCAAACTTATTGAAAACTTTCCTTCTCGTCCTCTATGAAGCTCAGTTCCTTTATGTTCTTATAATAAATCAGAGCATTAAGTGGGGGCCGGTGCAGGTATTCACAAAAGATCTTTTACTCTTAAATATATGCGTGAGAAAATAAAAAATTTTAAACTTAAATTCCCGGGACTTTGCCATTGTTGGGCGATGAGGTCTTTGATCAAGATTGATATGCGGCAGTTATTAAAATATTTTGTACTTCTACGATCAATACTACTCTTTTAAAAAGAGAAGAAATTTTTTAGTAATACAATTTTTACAAGTAAGAATTAAATGAGATATTTTAGAACAATTTTAAAACAAAATATTGTAACCGGCACTCTCCAAATGTGTTTAGAAGGCACTGATTAAATTTTTCATGAGAATCATGACAAATACCGCGAGTAAAATCTCTATAGCGCTTTTTCCACATATCGCAATTCGATATCTACCTGGATCAATATTTTCATTTATTTTCGTTTATTTCCTTATTCTCCATTATATGACTCATTTTACCTTCTTTCTACGCCAGTCTAAATTTTTTTGCAATATAATTAAATGCGTATTTTGTACATTCTTTCCCATTCATTCATCTTTTATATTCTTACTATAAACAAATTCTCTTAACAATGCATCTTCTCTCTTTTTTTCTTCGCATATTCAACATTTCTAGAGCAGAATGTTGTGTCTATGACTACTTAACTGGGAATAAGCCACAATTAAAGGTTAAAATACGATAATTGACGTTTCAATTTCTACTTCGGAAATCTTTTTCAAAATACAAACAGTAAATTAATTTAAAGTGCCAAAAGAAAATAGCTTTAGAACAATACTTTATTCTACATCCCTTTTTGAAACCTATTCCTTCTTGAACTATTTTCGTTATCGAGTATTCTATAAAAATGAAGAAGTTAAAAATAAATAACAGACATATGAAAAATAACAGATATATATATGGAATTCGGAACAAAACAAAAAGAGAATAAACGCATCAGAAATCGCTGAAAAAGTTTATTCCACAATTTAAAATGATAAACTGATTTGTACAATGACAAAACAAATTACTAGAATCGAAAATTAATTAACGAACAAGAATCTGTGCAATACTATAAAAATCTGTGGTATCAGTTCTATTGTTACATACACCCTTTATGGAACTATTAAGAAGTAGACTCAGGACACTGATACACTTTTTGACTAGAAGGCACCGCTGGTCGGTCGTGGTATAGGATGAGCGCATAGTATAGGGAAGTACGAAATACAAAGAAGAAAAGAAGAAAATCTAAAGAAGAACTGTTTACAAAAAGTTAGCGCCACTGATGGTGCCCACTTCGTGTGGGCGTCTTATGAAATTGATCTACGTATAAAAACCAGCTTATTTATATCTTGCATGTTAACCACATAATTATTATAAAACAATATAACGCATTATTATTTTACGATATAAATCTTACCTTAAAATTACAGCAACCAAAATTTTTGGCAATTTTGTGAAAAAAATAATAGTATTAATAATATTATATTTAATAAATATGCAGTAATACATGTATTTATTATTATTAGTATTAAATTAAACGTATGGTGACAAGAACAAAATATTAGTGACATATTTTATTATTTAAGGTTAAAATGTCAGTTAGTAGTTCAGATTTCTTTTCTAGGAGGCGGTAGGAATTTAAATCTAGACTAAAATAAAGCTATAAATTATTTTGCTTAAACCTTAAATTTATAGTATATAATATAATAATATTTTTAGTATAATTAATTAAACGTATCGATTCCAGAACAAAATATCATTGAGATGTCAGTAGGTCACGCTATGAATTATCCTCCCGGACAAACAGTGTGAGTTGTCATCCTAGTCGTTTATATATATATATATATATATATATATATATATATATATATTGATTTTTGTGTCGTTAATAGTTTTGGTTATGAAAAGTTACAAACTGTTTAGATATGCTAATAATTAAACTAACTATAAGTAATAATATAACAGCAATACAACAGCAGAAGTGATTCCCGAAGGCTGGCTTAACTCCATCTTTGTCGCAATACCTAAAAAACACAATGCGAGAAAATGCTCAGAATATCGATTAATTAGCCTAATGAGCCACACTTAAAATTTTCCTCAGAATATTTCACAACATAATTAGACGCAAATGCGAAGAAGATCTTGAAGATACCCAATTTGGTTTCAGAAATTCTATTGGAACCAGGGAGGCACTTTTTGCGCTTAACATCCTATTACAAAAATATCGTGACCAAAGAAAAGATATACTTGCATGTTTCGTGGACTTCGAAAAGGCATTCCATAAAATACAGCATGTAAAATTAATAAAATTACTGACAAATATCGGAATAGATACCAAGAAATTACTAAAAAATATCGGAATAGATAACAAGGATATTCGTGTCATTACAGTTTTCTACTAAAATCAAACTGCTATCGTAAAAATTGGAGATAACTACACCGGTAAAATCTCTATATAACGAGGAGTCTACAAGGTTGCATTTTGTCGCCAACATTGTTCAATGTTTACTCGGACCAATTATTTAAAAAGGCACTTAAGAGACAACCATATGGAATAAAAATCAACGGGGAACTACTTAATGTGATTACAGATGCAGACGATACATTAATTATATCAGATAATATTGAAGGTCTTCAAATTATGCTTGATCATATTCACGAGGTGGAGAGGAAATGGGCATTAAAGTAAACTCAAACAAAATCAAATTTTTTCTGTTAGTCTTGACCCACATCCTGATGCAAAGCTTTAATTAAACGGAGTCCAAGTTGAGAAAGTTCACAAAATGACATATTTGGGAACTGTGATAACGGGCCAACTAGACCGAGTAGATCAACGAGATAGTAGACTAAAACTACTTTTATGAAAATGAAGTCATTTCTTTGCAATAACCACCTCAGTTTAGAAGTAAGGCAAAGAATGGTTAAGTGCTATGTTTGGTCTGTACTTTTGGATATTGCAGAAGTGTGAACGCTAAAAGTATCGATCATGAACAAAATTGAAGCATTGTAAATGTGGTTTTATAGACGAATACTGAAGATACCTTGGACAGCAAGGAAAACTAATGAAGAAGTACTAAGGAGCGTCAACAAAGATAGAGAACTGCTAAAGACTGTTAGACATCGAAAAATATCTTATCTGGGACATATAGTAAGGGGAAGTCAATATAAAATATTACAAATGATCCTTAAAGTCAAACTAGAGGGCCGTAGAGGTGTAGGAAGAAAACAAGTTTCTTGGTTAAAAAAATTCATAAATGGACTCAGATACCAAATGCAGAACAATTTATTCCATATTGCAGAAGATCGAGAAGCCTTCGCAACGGTAATCGCCAACGTCGGATAATTCTGATATGGCACGCGAAGAAGAAGATAAATAATAATGTGGATTTTGATCTATCAGTTGTTGATGTGTTGGCATTTTATATTCTTCTTCTTCATTCCTTATATAAGCAAATTTGCTAATTCATTGGCGGGTTGTTGCCTCTATAAATGATTGTCACTCCATCTCTTGCGTGGTCGGCTGATAGTTCTACCGCTTGGTGATTTGCCCCTTGCTATTTTAACGACTTGTTTCCGCAATTCTACTAATGTGATTGTTCTATTCTTTTTTCTTTTTATTGTTCATAGGTTTATACCCATTTTGTCCCAGCACTCTTTGAGTTTTAGCTGTGTCAGGTCTTATTTCTGATGCGTGTGTTCTTATTTGTCTGGATATATTGGACTTATAGATTCTTGATTTTCTTTTCATTACAATGTCACATTAAAGGTGTTGGATATTTTGTATAGTATTATTAACGCATCCTGCTAATCCATTTGCTCTTTGTTCTTGATCTCTTACTTCTTTTTCAACGACCCTCTGGAGATTCTCTGTAAGGACCCTAGTTGCTACCTAAGCTCCTTACAGAAACTACAGATCAGAGCCAGCAACCTTAGTTTGGGAGTCTTACGTGGCCATAAAGTAAATCTTTTAACATTCAATAAAATAATCAACAACAATGTAATCAACGTAATAGAAAAGCAATCTGATAACCTTAACTTGATAATCTTAACTGTCTTTCCCTTCAATCTGATAACATTTATATGACTTTAACCCATGTATTTAGTGGCTTTACATATGTACACCTAGTTACAGCACTGATTATGGAATGTGTATACTGAAAACGTTTTCTGACGTAGCTTGAAAAGTGTTTTTTTAATAAATATACCATTTTATAATATATATATATATATATATATATATATATATATATATATATATATATATAAATATATACATTTTTATAATAGGATCTATACGAAATTAGACGTAGACATCAGTAACACTCAGATGAGATTCAGAAAAGGGCTGGGTACAAGGGAGGCTCTGTTTGCAATGAACGTTCTCTCACAGAGATGCTTAGACATGAACCAAGAAATTTACGCCTGCTTTATTGATTTCGAAAAGGCCTTTGACAAAGTACAACATGAACCACTAAGACAAGTTCTAATAAAGAAAAATATAGACAGCCGAGATATTCGAATTATATGCAATCTATATTGGAATCAAACAGCAAATGTCAAGGTTAGGTCAACAGAAGAAATTCAAATCCGTCGAGGAGTCCGGCAGGGATGTATCTTATCTTGATGATGATGTATCTTATCTTATCTATTTAATCTGTATAGTGAAGCTATCTGTGAACAAGCACTCGAGGAAGAAGATCTTGGTCTGATAATAAATGGTGAGACGATCAACAATATAAGGTATGCTGACGATACAGTTCTCCTAACGGGAACGCTAGTAGAACTACAATATCTCGTTCAAAGTCTCAATATATACTGTAACAGTTACGGCTTGAAAATTAATTTGAAAAAAACTAAATTTATGGTAATCACGAAATCAAAGAACATCAGAGCTAATCTTGTAATAGACAATACAACGATTGAGCGTGTGCCCTGTTATAAATATCTAGGTGCTTGGATCACAGACGATACTGATCAAACAAAAGAGATTAGATGTAGAATAGAAATCGCTAGATCAGTCTTTAATAGAACTCTTTTGCAATCGTGATACCAATATAAAGTTACGAATACGAATGCTGCGGTGTTATGTTTTTTCTACCCTGTTATATGGAGTTGAGGCTTGGACACTAAAACACTTAACCATAAAAAACATTGAAGCTTTCGAGATGTGGTGCTATAGGCGCATTCTCAGAATATCATGGATGGACCGCGTCACTAACACGCAAGTACTCCAAACTTTAGACAAAAGATGCGAAATTCTAAATGAGATAAAAACTAGAAAGATGGAATACTTGGGGCACATTGTGAGAGGTGAAAAGTACGAACTTTTAAAAAACATCATGCAGGGCAAAATTAAGGGCAAAAGAAGTGTGGGAAGAAGAAAAATATCGTGGCTTCGTAATCTACGTGAATGGTTCGGGTGTAGTTCGATTGAACTTTTTAGGCGCGCTGCTAACAAAGTCGCAGTGGCCATGATGATTTCCAATCTCCGCTAGGAGTGGCACGAGAAGAAGAAAAACCATTTTATAAACGATTTTTTGATAAAATTTTACTTCTATATTGGTAAGTATGTAGTCAATTATGGATCCATATCCTTTTTTATTTTAAAAGGTATACTTGTACTCATGTGGGAACACTATGATATTTGTTGTTTTATTTCTGACATAATATAGTTCAAAATAATCATGCACAAGTTTGCTGGAGTGTCGTTTATCGTCTGTCGTCTGTAGAAATTAAAATGGTTGACGACAAGATTTTGAAAAGTACAGGTTGAAAATACGACCCTGAAGAGAATAAAAATACAAAAATAATAGAGATAACAGAGATTTTAAAGCAGTAGCCATAAATAAGAAAATAAATTAATTAAAACGTGGAATCATTTTGATACGTTATTACAGTATACAACAGAAATCTGTGATACAGGATATGAGCTATACTTAAGGATGCTACATCTGACTAATTCTTGCATTCATTAAAAAAATTATCACTTATTACACACAGGTTTTTTTAAATCAAGAGGTAATTTTGGACAATCCTCTTCTTCTTCTTCTTTGGGTGCCGTGTCCGTATTCAGACGTTGGCCGTCATCATGTTTACAATTTCCTGAAACCTTTCTCTGTCGGCTGCTGCGCGAAATAATTCTTCTACTGTGAAACCACACCATTGTCTAATATTACGCAGCCATGAAAGTTTCTTTCGACCAATCCATCTCTTTCCTTCCACTTTTCCTTGTATTATAAGGCGAAGTAAATGGTATTTGGGTCCTCTAATTATATGGCCGAAGTATTCTGTTTTTCTCCTCTTTATGATGTTTATGAGCAGTCCTCTAAAGAATTATAAATGTAGCTTTTCGTCGAATATTGAAATTTTATAATCTTTACTTCTACTCGCATTAAGAATTTTCTTAATTATGTTAATCATAGAACCTCACACCTGATGCGTATATTAATCCGAAACACGACCTTACCTACAATATTCGTTATGGCTCTGCTGCTTTATCGTGGGCATTAAACGTAAAGCAAACACAAACTCTTCGATGCAGTGACATAAAACCGATAAACCATAACTTTTTAGTGGTATCGCTTCATTACCGATTCAAAATCGCTCATATAAATGAATTTATTGTACAAATCTATGGAAGTATATTAAATGGAGCGATTACCAATACTATATGTGAGCAATTTATATTGAAATTGACATTGTTTGTAGTTATGCGAAATGAAGCGGATAAATAGCTTTACTATAATTTAGTTAGGTTTTATTTTGTAAAAACGGCGCAATTGCCATTGTCAAACTGTTGAGGCGTTGTTTGTTTGTAGATGGAAATTATTTTATAATGTATTCTTGACACATATGAATCATTGGTTCTACTTGATAACACCATATACACTGCGCTCCAAAATTAACGCATAATTTTAAAATTCTTATTTTGAGTTGTAATGAAAAAAAATTTGTTTGTTCTTTTCTGCTTTATGGTTGTTTTAGAACATCTTAAATAAAACTATTCTTTTTTTACAAAAAATATATTGAAATGAACAATATAACATCTAAACGAACTGATCTAAACAAACGAACATCATAAATTAATGAAGAAAAAGTTTTTAAAGTTGAAGAAAATACTACTACCGTGTACTAGTATCGAGTATTGCCTCCTCTGGCATTTATTACTGCTTGACAACGATCTCTCATACTGAGAATAATCGTTCTGATTTCTTCTTGATCAATTTGATCCCAAATTTCAACCAACCGCAAAAACAGTTCATCTAATGTGTTTGGTGGATTAGGTAGTTGTCGTAGTCGTCTGCCTATGATGTCCCAAACATGTTCTATTGAGTTAAGGTCAGGACTTCTCGCAGGCCAATCCATGGCAGGAATTCCAACCTGCTGACGATACTGCTGCACAATTCTTGCCGTGCGTGGCCTGGCATTATCTTGCATAAGCATGAAATTATTAGCATTAAGCATGAAGTTATTCCGTACGAGCCTCTAAATTAATCCCACCCCATACCATTACCGAGCCGCCGCCATACTGTACAGTCCCTACGGTGTTACACTGTGCGTAGCGTTCCCCAGGCCTTCTATACACTCGGTTTCTCCTGTCATCAGAAAAAAGACAGTACCTGGATTCATCGGTGAACAATATTCTTCCTTAATCGTCATTATTTCAATCAACATGTTCACGAGCAAAATTCAATCTTTGCCTTCTATGGTCTCTGGTCAATAATGGGTCAATTGGTGCCATTCCAGGGTGTAGGTCGTTTTCGGCAAGTCTTCTTCTAATTGTATTTTGGCTGATTCTAAAGTTATAACGATCCAAAAATTCATTTTGTAGAGAAGTACTGAGAACCGGTCTTGATTAGGAGTTGTTACCCTTTTACGGCCTTGACCGGGTCTTCTCGAGTTACTTCCAGTAACAGAAAAACGTGTTAACACTCTTGAAATTGTTGACTGGGTGACGTTAAAACGTTTAGCAAGTTCTACTTGAGTGTATCCTTTTTCGCGAAGAGTAACGATTCTAAAACAGTCACTTTCTGACAAATTTCGATTTTCTTGCTGCGGGTGGTTCATTTCAAAGAAAAAACACTTAATAAACTTGAAAAACCCCTTAAAACGTTCAGCACAACGAAATCCAACCCAACAAAATTCGAAATAAAATGAAGCACAATTAGCATGTTTTTAATTTTTTGCAAAAAAATGATAAAAACATCAGCGTTTTTTACCGTTCTTTCGATAAATTTTACAATATACCGGGGGTAACGATAATATATTAGCACAAAAATCGAAACATTAAAATTATTTAATTTACCAGAGTTTTTAAAATTATGTGTTAATTTTGGGGTGCAGTGTATTTGTGTAAGATTCTGAAGCGGTTAACATGTTTTACATTGACCACTATACTTTTACGTAAATTAAAATTTGTGTGAAAAGTTTGCTTCATAAACTAAAATATACACTCATGTAGTTTTCTTATATTAGTACAAATTATGTTTCTTATTATTAGTACGAAAATTAATAAATTAAATGGAAAATTTATGAACAAGTAATAAACTTGCATGTCAATGTTTAAACTACAATGCATAAAGCCCCTAAAAAAATTACCAAATTTTTATTAGTTTAAAACTGTTTGGAAAATTGTTATTGAAACTTCACCTTAAACATAAATTGTAATGTGTTTAATTAACTCTTTGAGGCATAGAAGTCTGTTAATATTCTAGACACTAGTTGCACAAAAAATAAAGTTTTAAATGAGAAAGTTTTTTTGTGTTTAAGTTGAAGTTGTTATTCAACAGAATTAAAAAATTCTATAAATAAAAAATTAGAAATAAAAGAAATTTCATTTAAAAAACCTGTCACTTTGACATATAGAGGGTAGTACAGTGGTTTTACCACTGTGCACCACCAGTTTTTTCTTTATGTATTAGAAATAATGAATCTTTATTTTCAGATAAAAAAATATATCATTTTATGATATTGCTGAAAACAATCTTTTGTTTTTTTGAGGCATTAAAGGAACCTTACAAATGGTATTTTCCTTACCTTACCTTTACCTTAAAGTCTATTCAGTACGAATTTGCTCTGCTTTAGTAGTACATTGGACATACCTTCTTTTTATTGACCGTATTGGCTGGTGGTTTAAAGACGTAAATCTTATTTTAGTAGGCAACCTTCTTTGTCGTTTATTCATTGGTACCTCTCTTCTTTCTCCCTAATTAGCTGTTCAGTTAATTCCACATATTTCTCCGCCAATAATCGATCTATTACTCCTCTTCTAAAGCCTTTTAGAGATATTTTTTGTAGACCGCTATCTTATATAATATGAACACGTTTACAACAGGCGTTTTTTTTTCTATCAAACTCGTATGAAGACTTCATTTGGTCAAACCTTTCTAAAAAATTCATGTTAAGATTATAATTAACCAAAGCCGTAGGACATGCAACAGACATTTTTGATCTATCTTTCTGCTTTCTTTGTACAGAAGTTGTCTGATAGGGATCGTGTAAATTAGAAAGAAATATCAACAAAAGAAATATCAACAAAGAAAGAATATCAACAAACCATTAATCGTTTGGAGACCTTTGAAATGTGGCTGCACAGACGTATACTAAAAGATTCATGGACGGCTATGCTGACAAATGTGACAGTCCTTGAGAGAGCAAATGCTGCTCGCGAGCTGCTTGATAACATCAAATGTAGAAATATGGCCTATTTTGGACACGTATTAAGGGGAGACTGATATAATATTCTATAACTTATTATGATGGGTAAAATCGAAGGACGCGGAGGAATTGGCAGAAAGCAGGCCTCTTGGTTGAATAATATCAGGGAGTTGACAGGAATAAGGAAAGCTGAGCAACTCTTTAGAATAGCTCGAAACAGAGACAGTTTCGCCATGTTATTCGCCAACGTTAGGGGGACTTGATAGGGCACGTTAAGAAAAAGAATCAACAAACCTCCTATCTTTCCATTTAAAAAAAGTTATTCCATCACTACTTGCAAAATAATCGTACTCACCCTGCTTTACTTGCTTATTTTCACGTAATTTTGGAAAATGCTTTCTGTTTGATATAACTGTTCAGAGTTAATAAAATCTGAAGTCTTTAAGTTTTATTTGTAAGTCATAGGAATTAACAAATTTATTTATTTGTTTTTTTAGTTTCAAGTTCTATGTCAACCTTAGAACTACTTTTTCGCCTGAAGAGTTTTCTAAATAGTCGTCTGTTTTGCCTGTATTACTATCAAAATTATAAAGATAGTCATTTTTATCAGCGAGTGTCCAAATCTTGTAGCCCCTTTTTTTTTTTTTTTTTTGGGCATATACCGTTTCAATACACTTCTACCTTTGTAGTTTATCATTGACTCGTATAGACTCATAGAGTAGTATTTTTGAAAAGTTTTCTTCACTTCATTGAGGAAAGGCCGTACTTTATACAGCTTATTATATTCATTCTCTCCTTTTTTGGTATTAGGTTGTTGTCCTTTGGATGAATATGACTTAGCAGCCAACCAAATCTATTCACAGGCATGAATTTACAGATAGAGTTATCATGAAGATCTTTATTTACACCATAATTATCTCTATAACTGGGCAGTGGTTTTATCTCCATTAGCAAACCAATAAATACTTTTATTTTCTTCACGGATGTTGGAGTATGTTTCTTTTGAGTTTTTAGAAATTCCTGTTTCTCGTACAGTTTGGTTTGAAAAGTAATTTTATCTAAAAAATATATAAACAAATAGAAAAAGATTAAAAAACTGTAAGGGGTAAGCAAAATGTCTTCTTTTTGTAACAATTCTTCACATAGTCCTTGTTAATCAGTAAAATCTTTTTACTGATAGTGTTTTTTAATATTTTGTGTAAACCATAAAATGCTCTTTTTTTATTAGGAATTTTCACAAAATTCGTCGGCAAAGGAACATCTTCATCACTCAGCACATCTTCCCCACTAGACATATATTTAGTACAAACTCATCACTCGGTGGTTCAAACGTCTCGTCTTTACCTGAATCATTATTAATTTCTAATTCTTGATCACTAGGAATTACCTTAAACTCCTGGTACAATTCTTTCTCTGTCATCCCTACTAACCTGAAAGGTAACGGCTCCCTCCTATTATTACTGGACGCCATTTATTCCTACAAAGGAAAAACGTTAGCTCTACGTTGGTACATATTTTGGATTGCCGTATATATTTAAAAATATGAGATATGTATACAAAATAGTATTGTTTTATGTTCCATGGAATAAATAAATACACTACTAATTTAAAATAATATAAACAACACACATGCTCACTTTTTAATAAGAAAATCGCGATGTAAAAATTTTTTTACATGCACGTGCATTAGAAGTTGTTAGAATTGGAACTGATATCTAAAGGAACAAATTTATAAGCAATATTTCTAGCAGTTATCTAAAACATGTTTATTAGACGATTCAGTATAGTGGTACTAATGGGGCTAATTTTTAGTGGTACAAAAAATGTACCAGTGTACTTCAAAGAGTTATATAAAAGTTAATAATAACAATATCTTAAAATCTTATAATATAAAATCGCTTTAATAAATATTAATTACAATTTTAGTTTAAAATATACATATGTTGATGTTTTGAATTTAAATAAATCCATAATATTCCTACAAGCTAATAAGTATAACGTAACTGTTACAGAACGTAATGCAACGCCTCAATGAATGCTGTCATGAGTACGGACTGAAGATACATTTAAAGAAACCTAAATGCATGATCGTGACTAAATCTGCACATGCAAATATCCAATTGACTATTAAAGATACTGCAATTAAGAGTGTTAATAACTATAAATACTTAGGAACATGGATAACATCAGATGTAGACCAAACCAAAGAAATTAAGCACGTACATCATTTATTAAGCTTAAAAAGTTTCTTTGTTGTCGGGATATAAGGTTAGAACTACGCCTGAGAATGCTTCGATGTTACGTGTTCTCTACTTTTCTTTATGGTTTGGAAGCTTCGATACTAAAACAAGTTCATCTGAATAAGTTGGCCGCCTTTGAATTTTGGTGTTACAGAAGAATCCTACGAATATCATGGATTCAAAGAATGTCAAACATGGAAGTAACTAGAAGGATAGGAAATGAGGCGGAAATAATATTAACTATGAAAAGACGAAAACTTGAGTACTTGGGACATGTGATGAGAGATCAAAAATACGCATTATTACAACTTATTATGCAGGGCAAAAACCGAGAAAAGCGAAATGTGGGAAGACGAAGAATATCCTGGCTTAAGAACTTAAGGGAATGGTTTGAATGCAGTAGTGCAGAACTCTTTAGAGCGGCAGTCAACAGAGTCCGCATAGCCATGGTGATTTCCAACCTTCGATAGAAGATGGAACTTAAAGAAAA
Source organism: Diabrotica balteata (assembly GCA_918026665.1). Lineage (NCBI taxonomy): Eukaryota > Metazoa > Arthropoda > Insecta > Coleoptera > Chrysomelidae > Diabrotica > Diabrotica balteata. The sequence goes on along the minus strand of OU898279.1, from coordinate 110,019,059 downwards.
AGAAGAACTGTTATATTTAATAAAATTCAATACCAGGAAAAAATAAAAACCTAATAACAAGCGGACCTTGAAAAAAATTAACGAAGCATCCTTTAAGATACAGTCAACAAGATACAGTAAACTTTTTATTAACGGACACCTATCTTTGCCAGACAGACGGTTTTTAAAGCAAAAATCATTCTGAGATATATGTATCCTTCAACCTGTACCCTTCAACCCCTTTTATCGGATACTCTCAACAACGAATGCTGACAATAAATTAGAGGTGTGCTTATTAGTTCTTTTAGACGAATTAGTTCAACAGAACTATTTCACCAAAATGAACTAAGTCAGTGAACTAGTTCGCGAAAGAACTATTTGTAGGATCGACATCGAAATCCAACCCTAACAGAACTGGTTGCCAGATGTTTCGTCTCAATCATCACACAAGCTCGGCGCTGGCCGCCCGTTTACTTCGGTTTTCAGTCAATCTTTTACTAGTTCACTACCGTACAAGTAGTTCGGAACTATTTCTTTCTTTCAGTCAGTCTTTCACTAATTCACTACCGTACAAGTAGTTCGGAACTATTTCTTTCGATCGTATGTTTAGGTTTAAATGGTTTAAATTATTATATAATTAGTTCGTTTTATTTGCAAAAAATTATTAAGATTTGTTTTTTATTAACCATTTTAAATATAAATATGGTTCAAGTATGATTTATTTTTATATTTACGTATATTTAAACTCATAGGTATTTATAATTAGGTTATTTCTAAAAGAACCTTTACAAAAAAAATCAGTGAATTTTCTAGGAACATTAAATAACACATTTTCATTTTCACTTTTACATAAAATTATATTTTATGTAACTGCCTCAATCATTTTAACCACAACTAAAACTTTTATTTCAAAATTACTATACAAGAAACAACACAGCATGGCAACATCCAAGTCAATATATGGGCATAAGATCCAAACTATTATGACATTAAGATAAGACCTTATGGTTTTGTTACATTCATAAGAATTATAAATCTGTTATTTGAGGCTAATCGGCATTTTTTTTTTAAACTAGTTAGTCCATTCACAAAATAATAAATATATTGTTCTAATTCATTCATTCATTATTTTCTTCTTTAGAAGTCGAGACAATTTATAATGCAAATCGTTCGCAGTGAACTAGTTCTATGAAAATTAATGAACTAGTTCAATTATTTTTATAAATGAATGAATTTTTTGCAAAAACTTCCTTAACTCGGCAGTTTAAATAATCAGCAATCATTAATTAAATAATTGTTTTCTCATTAGAGAGAGAAAGATAATCCTTTTATATAAGGACGATTAAAGTGATTCCCCACGGGTGTTATACATGTCTGGATAATAATTAAAAATTTATTGGCCTCTACAAATATTTATAAACAGAATAAATTAGTCATTTAAAAACACATTCTAAATTATTTTTACATAAGCACAATTAAATCTCCGGTGTAGTCTCTTCTGATATAGGTTTTTTTTTGCTATCATCAGAAAGTCTATTATTATAAATCTTTGTTTCCCTCTCAGTTTTCGGTTGAGATTTGATTGTTTCTATATTTGCAGGAAATTTAAACTTGAGATTTCAAAAAGTAATGATGATAACGCAGATATCTGCCTAACTATAGTACAGTAAATTACTGATTTTAATTGTCTCTGTTCTGATGAGAAGTATATTTATGTATATTTTTGTGGAGATAAAATCCATTCATGATTGTTTTAAGTCAAATTAACTACATAGGTTTAAAAGCCTATTCAATATTATTTGTCACTTCTTTGCGGAAGCCGAAGTAGGGATGGTGGTTGTTGATAAAATACCGGTTTTCGATTAAACCGGTTGTTTTACTTACCGTTTAACCTAGCGGATATAACCAGTCAAAAAAAGCCGATTAATATAAAATACCGGTGTTAGGTTTTTTTAATCAATAGTCAATAGCCCAAAACCGAATAGGTTACGATGTTACATTAACATTGCACGTTAATTTGCGATACTCCATTCGAATAGATATAAATATTATCGATAACGATACTATCGAACGAGTATGTCGATACAAATACAATCACTCGATAAAAAAACAGCAAACTTTTTACCAGCCAATTTTATAACCTGGTGAAACCATAATAAATTCCAAATTACACTGTAGCATAGAAAATCCAAGTCTATTAAAAACAACTCCTTTATATAGATCTTGGCGGATCACAATATCGTTTAACGATGACACCAGTCTCTCTGATGACGTTTAATTAACGACATGTATCTTTTAGCTATAAAAACCAAACCTGGCGTAGTGGTTGTGTTCTGCTCCCAAAAGACAAATGAAGTACTCAATCTCGTCAGCAAATGTTGCTGCAGGTAAAGAGTGATTTTGGATAAGAACTTTTAAACCGTTTCAAAAAAACCTGAACTAGAACCACTCTTCACCTACTCCAGGTTGTATGAGGTATAACAAGGGTTTAATTCTGAATCCACTTTGGCCTCTTCAGTTTCGGAAGACAGGAAGGAAAGGTTTTTTAAATTTCGGCAAGGTACTTCCTGACTTCTGAGCTTAAATTGGATGTGATTTTGTCAGCTCTCAAAGGATTCATATATAATTTTTTGATCCTTGGGTCCGTAAGCATATCATGGTACAGCAGAGTATTTCTTGGTGTCTCTCTCTTAAAATCTACTTATAAGTTTTTGGCGTAGCCTTTGTGCTACACTTTGTTTTGGGTATAGGTTTTTAAAGATATTTCGACGGTAGACACAAGGGAGATTACAAGGCTAGTAGTAATGTACTGAAAACCGGAAATCACTTTCTGGTCTTATCAAAGGCAATAAAATGCTTACAATTTAATTGGTTAGTTCTATTGCTATACCACAAATCATTCTCGGTAATTTTTGAATTGAATGATCTGCCAATATTGCAGTTATGTAATAGGACCTTATTCTGAACCTTTGGAGCATATAGTATATGGAATTCTATCTACTTGTTGCGAATTGTACCAAAAGCTTTACATCCTCCCCTATCTTACCTTCCCTTTGTTGGTACAAGCACCAACAACTCTAACCAAAAGAATGTCGAATTCTTGGTGGAGCTTCTTTATGATTTTGCAGATAAAATCCTTAATATGACTTTCCAGAAAGCGACGAACCCCCCAACATTATGGTCTTGAGACTGTTATTTGCCGATTGGCTTCATATCTGTAAAAACACACCAAAATCAATAAAATATGTTTTACTAGGTTTGTCGACCCCTTATTTATAACACAAAATTCAATCAATTCTTAATATTTAATAAATACAGTAAAATGTACATAAAACTCAGTTGTTTATGGACCGATATTTACTTTTTAAAAGCACCAAAATAAAGCACATTTTAAGCTTTTATTATTTTGTGTATATTAATTGTTAATTGAAGTAGCGCTTATCGATATAAAAATACAGTCGATTTATGAATTTTTAATATATAAATATAAAACTTCCCGTTTTTTACCAATTATTTTAAATAAAAAAAAACGATTATAACCGGGACCGAAAAACAACTGGAAAAATCGATTATTGCCGAGTAATAAAACGGTTTTAGGTTATAACCGGTAGGTTTTACCCACCCCTATGCCGAAATTACCGCTTACTGAATTATTTGGTTTTCTTCCAGTTTTTACGTTCAGGTCAATAATATTATTATTTCTCACTGATTGCCCATTTTAAGAGTACCTCTTTCAGTTATTGGTAGAATGTATCTTTTTCTTATACTAATATATCTTCATTGGAGGGATAAACACCTCATATAGTTATTTTGTGTCCGTAGATGTTAAGATTCGCAGTTACTACTCCCTTTTAATAAATGCTTCCCAATTTTATTTTGTTTTTTAGCTGTTCTCTAGACAAAGGCTATAGAGGGGTAAAAGTGGTCAAAAGTGTCCCGCACCGATCAGCACCGCGACTTTTGCTTTCAATAAAGCATATAAAAACATTACTTTTTATACAAATTTTTAGCTTTCCGGAGTCCATAGAACCCCTTAAATCTAAAAAACAAGCTTTTTTCGATTTTGTTTTTTTCTGGGCGCAATTTTGCTTTAAAAAACCTGAAAAAAATCATGAACATGATTTTTTTCATATTTTTATATTGAAAATTGAGCTCAAGAAAATCATTGAAATATTCAATAATTTTTCAGGTTATGTTAATAATTTTTGGCTAACTTTTAAATAGTAGAACAGAATTGGCCTAATAATGTGTCATTAGATAAGTATATGAAAATATTCACAAAAATATTAGATAACGTTGATACATTGACATCTACAACAAAACTAAAAGGTGTAATTAGTAACAAATATATATTTTGTTTATTAATTTATTTATTTATTTATTATTGGAACACTAACAGGAGAATTTTACCGTCATCATGGCATGTGGTTATCTTTTTAAACACAAATCACATACTATGATTTTTTCTGACGTGTATTCTCAAGTTAAAGTTGATTTCATGTAAACAAATGAACTATCCTACAATAAAGTCGTCCCAGAAACGCAACTCAACAATATTGGCAAAATGATTTTAAAGTAATTTACTATAAAATGTATAATATAACTAAATCGTCAATTTGAATAAAGCATATAAAATTAAATTAATAGAAGATATTTTTTATGTAAACTAATTAGGGAGTTGTAAAAGAAAGTGTAAGATAATGTAATGTATAAGGTAAATGTGTAAGGTAAAAATATAATAATTAAAAGGTTGTGAATAATCTTTTTATGAAAAAACTCGTATAAAATTTTATATAATTATACTTATAATCAAACGGAATGCTTTCAATTTTTTATTCATCCATATATATTTTGTTGTCAGCTTTGGTAAATAGTAATTTTGGCTCGAAATATACGCACGTGTTTGTAAAATCCTTTAGAATAATAAGAAACATCGCTGTCGTCTTGAAATCGTGATCGGATAAGTCTAAAACAAGATCTGAAAGAGGCGCGTTGTCTTGCAAAATCCAAGTATGCTTTAGAAAATATACATAAAACTTTTCTGCAGGGTGCTATAGATCAACTGAAAATATTCCGAGATCCCAACATGGCAGCGGAACAATGCAAAACGGATTTCCAGGTTTGTATGTTTTATAGAATAGGTGTATCCGTATACATATTGAAATTGAGTATTTTAAAATGTATTGAATAGTTCAGTAGGCTGGAAGGTTGGTGCCAAAGGAGAGATATAAAAACAGTTTGCTTTCAAGTTAAAAAAAAAACGGGCAGAGGCTTTGAAAAGAATATATAATATTAAATAGTTTTTATTTTTTGTTATTAATAATATATTTATAAAAAATTATTTATATAGTATAAGCTTAACTTTATCTTCCTTACTAATATAATTTGACTGGCAAAAACTTTTTAACTAGATATTTTTTTAACATTTATTATGTAAAAAAATAATTTTTTTCTACTCCTCCTTTATATAAAAGGCATCTATTTCATAGCAATATCAAATTACAAATGGCCATAACTCGTTAAATACCTTGTAATATTACCCATAATTGTATGAGAAGTATCTAAATATGGGAAAATATTTAGAGTCCTCAAACTTAAAAATTGTATGTTTGCTTTACCACGTAGTTATTAATCACCCTTTAGAATTCGACATATTTTTCAAGCCTGGACAAAATCATTGCGTACATTTCGTCTAATTAACTTTATTCAATATTTTGTACCGTGTTGGAATTATCGATCAAAGTCGTTTCAGAATCTCACCCTGTATATATATATATATATATATATATATATATATATATATATATATATATATATATATAATTCTTTGGAGGGTAACTTTCGGGAAAGCGTCAAAACAAGGATCAGCTAGAGATGGTATAAGCCAGCTTGGTGTAGAACTTTATTCTATATGTGAAATTTTCGGTGATATGTTGTCACCTTCATCAGCACCTAAATGGAAAACCTATTATAGTACAGTGGTGGAAATCAACATTTAAAAACCTACATTGAAAATGTTCAGTTGGTCCTAGTTGTAAAAAACACTGTCACAAACATGTTAAAAATATTAAAAAATACATTTAAAATTTTGAATAAAAACATTACAACAACAGGGTAGTTTTTCAAATACAAACACAACAAAAAATCTAAAATTTACAACCTACAAAAACTACAAATAGAAAAGAAGAATTAATCTTCTTTTTTGATGACATATTTCTGTCAACATCCGGGTGACATATGTAACGAGGTTATAATTTTCACTTTTGCACATCACAACCACATGGATACGAAAAGAAAGAGCCCAAGGCAACATAATAAGCAAGGAAATGAAGTCCCCTCTAAAGCACAGGTAGGTAATCTATGCATGTCATGATAAGTTCCCCACATTTTCCAGTTTGTTACTTCTTGTCAAGTCCTGTTGAAGTAGAAAGGAATAAATACAACTTAAGTTTTCAACATCTTTCTTACAGTTCATAGGAGAGCTGCAGTTATGGATGTAGCACATTTCTATGAAGTTTCTCTTAAATTGGTTGTCAACCCTCTTTAGTACTTGCACATTTTCATAGTTAGCAGTGTGTCCAGTATTCTTAATATGTTGGCTAAAGGCTGTGCTGGTGGGCTTCTTCACAACATCACTCCTGTGCAAAGATATTCTTTTTGAGAGTTTCTGGCTGGTTTGACCGACATACACTTCTGAACAAGAACCACATGGAATAGAATACACTACATTGAAGTTATCCAGTTTTTTAACTCTTTCTGTCAGGTGAGTAAAGTATGTCCCTAATCTTTTGTAAACAGAATTTGCTATCACTATGTTGAACTGTCTGAAAAGGTTTGTGATCTGTGGTGATAAACCTTTGATGTAAGGCAATCTCCCATAGAACACTTCTACTGTTTCTCCTTCTAATGTTTGTCTTTGCTGTGTTCTAACTGTTGGCATATCTTGAAATAGCAATTTATTAAGAAGCATCTTAGGGTAGTGATTTTTTCTAAGAATCTCATACAATAACTTGATGTTCTTATTGTAGTTTGAAGGGTGACAAATTCTTTTTATTCTGTTTTTCAGACCTTTGATGATGTTAATCTTCTGTTCGTCTGGATGATACGAGTGAAAAGGCACATATCTACCTGAGAATGTTTTTTTTCTGTACCAATCCAACCTTACTGTATTGTCCTCATGTCTCGTTACATAGGTGTCTAAGAATGGAACACTATTATTTTCTTCTGTTTCAACTGTGAATTGTAGGTGAGTGTTATATGAGTTGAAAATGTCAAGAGTGTAGTTGATTTCGTCTGCAGGGACTGCACATATGAGGTCGTCTACATATTGGTAAATGAAGGGGAACTGGAAATAATTTTCTTGAGTACAGTAGTGAAGTAGGGAGTTCATTACAATTTCTGCCAAAGTAGGGGATATAGCTCCACCCATGGGTGCTCCTTTTATTTGGACATAGAATTCATTTTGAAAAGTGAAATATGTATTGTTGTATAAAAAGGTAATCAGTTTCAGGAACAAAACTATCAGTTTCTATTCTGACAACTAATTACCATCTTATTGAACAGAACTGTACAATTCCCAAAGTTTTGTTCCTGAAACTGATTACCTTTTTATACAACAGTACATATTTCACTTTTCAAAATGAATTCCATGTCCAAATAAAAGGAGCACCCATGGGTGGAGCTATATCCCCTACTTTGCAGAAATTGTAATGAACTCCCTACTTCACTACTGTACTCAAGAAGTTGATTTCCAGTTCCCCTTCATTTACCAATATGTAGACGACCTCATATGTGCAGTCCCTGCAGACAAAATCAACTACACTCTTGACATTTTCAACTCATATAACACTCACCTACAATTCACAGTTGAAACAGAAGAAAATAATAGTGTTCCATTCTTAGACACCTATGTAACCAGACATGAGGACAATACAGTAAGGTTGGATTGGTACAGAAAAAAAACATTCTCAGGTAGATATGTGCCTTTTCACTCGTATCATCCAGACGAACAGAAGATTAACATCATCAAAGGTCTGAAAAACAGAATAAAAAAATTTGTCACCCTTCAAACTACAATAAGAACATCAAGTTATTGTATGAGATTCTTAGAAAAAATCACTACCCTAAGATGCTTCTTAATAAATTGCTATTTCAAGATATGCCAACAGTTAGAACACAGCAAAGACAAACATTAGAAGGAGAAACAGTAGAAGTGTTCTATGGGAGATTGCCTTACATCAAAGGTTTATCACCACAGATCACAAACCTTTTCAGACAGTTCAACATAGTGATAGCAAATTCTGTTTACAAAAGATTAGGGACATACTTTACTCACCTGACAGAAAGAGTTAAAAAACTGGATAACTTCAATGTAGTGTATTCTATTCCATGTGGTTCTTGTTCAGAAGTGTATGTCGGTCAAACCAGCCAGAAACTCTCAAAAAGAATAGCTTTGCACAGGAGTGATGTTCTGAGGAAGCCCACCAGCACAGCCTTTAGCCAACATATTAAGAATACTGGACACACTGCTAACTATGAAAATGTGCAAGTACTAAAGAGGGTTGACAACCAATTTAAGAGAAACTTCATAGAAATGTGCTACATCCTTAACTGCAGCTCTCCTATGAACTGTAAGAAAGATGTTGAAAACTTAAGTTGTATTTATTCCTTTCTACTTCAACAGGACTTGACAAGAAGTAACAAACTGGAAAATGTGGGGAACTTATCATGACATGCATAGATTACCTACCTGTGCTTTAGAGGGGACTTCATTTCCTTGCTTATTATGTTGCCTAGGGCTCTTTCTTTTCGTATCCATGTGGTTGTGATGTGCAAAAGTGAAAATTATAACCTCGTTACATATGTCACCCGGATGTTGACAGAAATATGTCATCAAAAAAGAAGATTAATTCTTCTTTTCTATTTGTAGTTTTTGTAGGTTGTAAATTTTAGATTTTTTGTTGTGTTTGTATTTGAAAAACTACCCTGTTGTTGTAATGTTTTTATTCAAAATTTTAAATGTATTTTTTAATATTTTTAACATGTTTGTGACAGTGTTTTTTACAACTAGGACCAACTGAACATTTTCAATGTAGCTTTTTAAATGTTGATTTCCACCACTGTACTATAATAGGTTTTCCATTTAGGTGCTGATGAAGGTGACAACATATCACCGAAAATTTCACATATAGAATAAAGTTCTACACCAAGCTGGCTTATACCATCTCTAGCTGATCCTTGTTTTGACGCTTTCCCGAAAGTTACCCTCCAAAGAATTGTATTCTTAGCGTCGTTACACACACTCTATTTACAATAATTGACTACAAAAATGGGATTCCTACAACAGATAAAGAACATTGACGGTAACACTGGAGTTAAACATGCGAAAACTTACATGTCATCACTAACAAAAATGGCTTCAGCAAAGAACAGGCTCATCTTCCTGTACGAATGCAGGAGAAACAACATAATTCCTAGATTTTTACAACAGGGTACAGAAAGGATCCTCTCAATACCTGAAAATACAGAAAATAAAAATACAAGAAAAATATCATACTTAAGAAATCTTGTAACAAAGAGGATTCTAAACATCACTATTAATGAAACTAATACAAAAATCAGAAATTTACAGACAAACATAGATAAATCAATAGAGTATCTTAATAACAAACTCTCTTACAACATGATGTCTGATTTCCTGAGACTACAGGACAAAAGATATAAAAGAATTTTCAACTGTATAAAAAGAAGCAACATCTCAAAACTTAACCAACTTAAAGATCCTTTAGCTTCACTCACAACTACAAATGAAAATGCATGGTTGGTAAATCAATCCAAAGTGACTTTGCCTCAAGACATAAAATCTTTTCTATCATTAGGTCCAAAATTTTCACTACCAGTCTCAGTGAAAGATATTGACATGTATACATACCTAGCAGACATTGAGTACTGTATTAAGAAACTCCCTACAGATTCACAGAATTTGCAACGTTTAAAAATCACGAATATCATTACCAACCACATCAAAACCAACCGTTATTACATCAGTCCATCCATGGCCATTGAAACAAAAACGAGAAAATTTCTGAAAGACAACCCTGATATTATAGTAACAAGAGCAGACAAAGGTAACACTACAGTCATAATGGACAGAAACGAGTACATCACCAAATCATTTGAACTTCTCAATGACCCACATTCCTATAAAAAAAATCCCCAAAGATCTGACTCCATCAGTAGAAAGAAACACTAACTTACTAATAAAACAACTACATGAAGAAGGACATATTACCACCAAAACAAAAAAAGAATTAACCAACTACACCGGTACCACCCCAACATACTATGGACTTCCAAAAATTCACAAAGAAGGGTGCCCTCTACGTCCTATAATTGCTTGCAAGAATGCCCCCACTCAATCCTTGGCTAAATATCTGGCAGGTATTATTGACACTTCTTTTTCTTCTCATAATACCTACAAAATTAAAGATTCTTTTGAATTTGCAAATAAGATCAATGGGTTTTTACTACCTTCAGGATATGTCTTGGTGAGTTTTGATGTTACTTCCTTGTTTACCAACATCCCTCTTGAACTGGTAGTTTCTATTCTGACAACTAATTACCATCTTATTGAACAGAACTGTACAATTCCAAAGTTTTGTTCCTGAAACTGATTACCTTTTTATACAACAATACATATTTCACTTTTCAAAATGAATTCTATGTCCAAATAAAAGGAGCACCCATGGGTGGAGCTATATCCCCTACTTTGGCAGAAATTGTAATGAACTCCCTACTTCACTACTGTACTCAAGAAGTTGATTTCCAGTTCCCCTTCATTTACCAATATGAAGACGACCTCATATGTGCAGTCCCTGCAGACAAAATCAACTACACTCTTGACATTTTCAACTTATATAACACTCACCTACAATTCACAGTTGAAACAGAAGAAAATAATAGTGTTCCATTCTTAGACACCTATGTAACCAGACATGAGGACAATACAGTAAGGTTGGATTGGTACAGAAAAAAAACATTCTCAGGTAGATATGTGCCTTTTCACTCGTATCATCCAGACGAACAGAAGATTAACATCATCAAAGGTCTGAAAAACAGAATAAAAAGAATTTGTCACCCTTCAAACTACAATAAGAACATCAAGTTATTGTATGAGATTCTTAGAAAAAATCACTACCCTAAGATGCTTCTTAATAAATTGCTATTTCAAGATATGCCAACAGTTAGAACACAGCAAAGACAAACATTAGAAGGAGAAACAGTAGAAGTGTTCTATGGGAGATTGCCTTACATCAAAGGTTTATCACCACAGATCACAAACCTTTTCAGACAGTTCAACATAGTGATAGCAAATTCTGTTTACAAAAGATTAGGGACATACTTTACTCACCTGACAGAAAGAGTTAAAAAACTGGATAACTTCAATGTAGTGTATTCTATTCCATGTGGTTCTTGTTCAGAAGTGTATGTCGGTCAAACCAGCCAGAAACTCTCAAAAAGAATAGCTTTGCACAGGAGTGATGTTGTGAAGAAGCCCACCAGCACAGCCTTTAGCCAACATATTAAGAATACTGGACACACTGCTAACTATGAAAATGTGCAAGTACTAAAGAGGGTTGACAACCAATTTAAGAGAAACTTCATAGAAATGTGCTACATCCATAACTGCAGCTCTCCTATGAACTGTAAGAAAGATGTTGAAAACTTAAGTTGTATTTATTCCTTTCTACTTCAACAGGACTTGACAAGAAGTAACAAACTGGAAAATGTGGGGAACTTATCATGACATGCATAGATTACCTACCTGTGCTTTAGAGGGGACTTCATTTCCTTGCTTATTATGTTGCCTAGGGCTCTTTCTTTTCGTATCCATGTGGTTGTGATGTGCAAAAGTGAAAATTATAACCTCGTTACATATGTCACCCGGATGTTGACAGAAATATGTCATCAAAAAAGAAGATTAATTCTTCTTTTCTATTTGTAGTTTTTGTAGGTTGTAAATTTTAGATTTTTTGTTGTGTTTGTATTTGAAAAACTACCCTGTTGTTGTAATGTTTTTATTCAAAATTTTAAATGTATTTTTTAATATTTTTAACATGTTTGTGACAGTGTTTTTTACAACTAGGACCAACTGAACATTTTCAATGTAGGTTTTTAAATGTTGATTTCCACCACTGTACTATAATAGGTTTTCCATTTAGGTGCTGATGAAGGTGACAACATATCACCGAAAATTTCACATATAGAATAAAGTTCTACACCAAGCTGGCTTATACCATCTCTAGCTGATCCTTGTTTTGACGCTTTCCCGAAAGTTACCCTCCAAAGAATTGTATTCTTAGCGTCGTTACACACACTCTATTTATATATATATATATATATATATATATATATATATATATATATATATATACATATATATAGTAGTTTTGAGTTTCTTGAACCGTATTATATTTAATATAATATTAACATTTCTTGGGTTAGGTTCAATAAAGATATGTTACATGTGGAACTAGATTTTATTTTCCATTGCAATTAATCAACGTTTCGGCAGGAAACCCTTGCCTTTGTCAAGATTCTAAAATGTGTATATATATAACGACAAACAGATATTGTAAAATATGTATATATATATATATATATATGACTTACCAAAACGTAAAACGTGACACAGACATTAACGAACTGACATATAAAAGTTGATATCTGATATCTCATTCTTTACTGTCATTAGTATATAATTATTTTTATATGGGCGTATCGTTGATGTTTTTGAAAAAGGTAAGGTGAAGATATGTTATGACTTTACTTAAATAAAGGCAAGGGTTTCCTGCCGAAACGTTGATTAATTGCAATGGAAAATAAAATCTAGTTCCACATGTAACATATCTTTATTGAACCTAACCCAAGAAATATTAATATTATATTATATATATATATATATATATATATATATATATATATATATATATATATATATATATATATATATATATATATATATATAGAGAGAGAGAGAGAGAGAGAGAGAAAGAGAGAGAGAGAGACACATAATTACAGAATCAACGAAAATTTAAGTATAGAAGAACACACTGGACGCAAGGAAGCTATCCATACAGCGGCTAAATGCTTTTTCTAACCATGCTAAAATAAATGAAGATTGGTGTGACGAAGAATGTTGGAGCCATTAACCAACAGAAAAATGAAGCATACAAGAGACTTCAACAGCGCAGAACGAGATGAAACCGGGACGACTATGAGAATCTTAGACGAGAAGAAAAAAGGACGTTTAAAACGAAAAAGAAAGAGTTGTACGAAAACGTTCTAAACGAGATTGTTAACCACCACAACAGAAAAGACTCGCGAAAATTCTACCAGACGCTAAACATCTGCAGAAAAGAATTCAAACCCAGAATAACAGCATGTAAGACAAAGATGGTTCCACAATTAGTGACAAACAACAGATACTAAACAGGAGGGCGAATTATTTTGAAGAACTGCTTAGCGACAGTCATGAGGAAGACCAAATAGAAATTACGTTGCCTGAAATGGATGAAAACGCTCAAGAGCAGGCCCCCATCGAAGAAGAAATTAGAGAAGCTATTTCAAAACTGAAAAATAACAAAGCCCCTGGTTTGAAAAATCTTCCTGCCGAACTCTTTAAAAATTGTGGTGACACCCTTTTTAAACATATGCATAAATTAGTAACCGAAATTTGGCTACAGAAGGAAACGCACGCAGACTGGAAATTAGGTGTAATGCACCCTCTTCAGAAAAAATGAGATATGATGGTGTGTGATAATTATAGAGGCAACAATCTTCTTAACGTGGCATATAAAGTATTGCCCACCGTATTGTACAGAAGATTGATCCCCTATGCTGAACAAATAGTTAAGAACTACCAATGCGGTTTCTGACCCAATAAATCAACAACCGATCAAATCTTTACAGTCAGGCAGATTCTTGAGAAAACGCTTGAGTTCGGAGTCGATACCCACCAGATATTTGTGGATCTCAAAGCCGCATACGACTTAGTTAACAGACAAAAACTTGTACAGGCTATGGTGGAATTTCAACTTTTCAAGACCCTTCCATTGTAAAAATGGACTGAGACACGGAGATGGACTGTCGTGTCTCTTATTTAACCTTGCACTAGAAAAAGTAATTCGAGAGTACCATGTTAATACGAATGGCACCATCTTTAATAAATCTGTACAAATGGTCGGATATGCAGATGACATAAACATTATTGCTAGGTCCACAGAATCTGTGATCGAAGAATTTCGATCATTAAGGATCTCAGGGCGTCTGCACTGAGAATGGGATTAAAAATAAATGCACAGAAAACAAAGTATATGTATTGTCCTAGATCAGCCAAATACCTAGACTATTAATTGATAATCTGGAATTGAAAGGTGTGGAAACCTTCGTCTACCTGGGCTCGCTGCTGACCAACGACAAAAATGTTAGCGAAGAAATTAAAAGATGAATAGTTTTTGCCAATAAGTGCTATTATGGCTTGAGAAAACAGATGGCCCCAAAACTACCCTTCTTCTTCTTCTTAACATGCCATATACCAAAGTGCGTAGGCGACTATCTCATTACTAGAATTCTGTTCTTGGCGGCGTGACACAGCTCACCTGTATTGTGTATTCCTGTCCATTCTTTAATATTCCTTAACCAGGATAATTGTTTGCGGCCGGCTCCTCTCCTACCTTCGATCTTCCCTTGTAGGATTAACTGTGGTATTTCATATTTTGCTCCTCTCAATATGTGCCCAAGGTAACCAATCTTTTCCTATTTCCAGTTTTCTATTAGATGATACTTTTTTTATTTTATTGAAAGCGTTTTTAGCTATCCCAATGTGTCTTTTTTTGAAGGCCTTGGTTTTATTGTTCAGTTAGTTCACATCCCACATACCCCTCGCAATACTGCGTAGTGCGATAAACCAAAATTTTTACCCCTAATTTGCTATCCGTGAATGGTATTGTGTCGTCTGCATATCTGAGATTTTTACTTGGGTTTCGTTAATTTATATGCCTTTATCGATGTCTTTTAGTGTATTTTTCTGAGCTCATAATAAAAAGTAGAGGGGATACTACACGTTTTTGTCGTACTCCTTTTCTTATAAATATGTCTTTATATTGTTATTGCCTACCCGTATTATGGCTTTCTGATATCGGTATAAATGTCTCATGAAACTTACACCCTGATCATCTATTTCTGTCTTCCTTAATGTGTTTGCAAGCCTTTTATGTTCTGTTTGCTCGAAGGCGTTCTTAAAGTCAACTAGGCTTACAAGATACGTCATAGGATAATACAAAGACACAGGCTTCAAAGCCTATATACAAGAAGAAAGAAGAAGAAGAAGAAGAAGTTTAATTGCAGATTGTATAGGTGTTTTTTCTTCAGCATATCACAGAGGTTTCGCTCATTGACACTTAAGAGGCTCTGTGATCTTCGTGGTTTATGCCTCTCCTGCTGGATCTCAGATTCCAATTACCATGATCAGTTCTGTTTGCGTTTCTTGTTGTGATTGCCATGATAACTTTTCTAGAGATGTCTTACAGGTCTTAAATGCTCTAGTTTCCCAATGCTTTTCGCATCTTCACGCCGTTGATCATTCTTGATCCATCCGCTTTTAGCCAGCCATTAGCAAAGGGCTAAGATAAGAATGCAGAATGTTAACCTTACTGATTAATTTATATATTGAGGCAGCCCTCCAAAATTTGCAAAAACCACTGCCAGGGAATGGAAATCCCTATAGGAAATGACGTACTCTTCTTTCTGAACTTTGCGTATGACCAAGTCGTCCTAGCTCAAGATTCTTATGATCTAGAATTTATGATAAATTTAAAGTCTATACAGAGAATATGTAAAATGGAGTTTACAAGTCAGCTTGAAGAAAACAAAATATTTAGTTACCAATTGAGATGCAAGGTTTGAAGTGTTGATAGACGAGAACGTGGAAATCAAACAAGTAGAAAAATTTAAATATTTAGGTACACTTATTGATACGAACGGGTTGGGAGAAACCGAAATTAAACATTGAACTAATCAGGAACGTAAAATTCTAGGATGTATGAACTTCTTATGGTACGATCACAACATTTCCAAAAGGAACAAAAAAAGAATAGGGCAAACCATAGTTAAATCTGTACTTTGTTATGGCTCTGAAGTATGGACAATTAATGTAGGCCTGAAGAGAAGATTGTTGGCAGTTTAAATGGATTTTTTGAAATGAAGTGGTTTAAAGTGGTTTGGACACCTATTGAGAATGCCTGACGGACGTTGGCCTAAAAACTTTACAGAGGGAAGCCCCCTGAAAGAAGAAAAAGAGGTAGACCTCGACGCTCATGGAATGAAGGAATTAGAAGAGCCATAAAATCGAGAGGTTTGGCATATGAGCAAGCCTTGGACCGGGAGCATTGGCGGAGAAGAACGGGAATACGGCGATAGCCGTCTTCAAAATGTATTGTATTTACAAGTTGGATCCTGTTATATATATATATATATATATATATATATATATATATATATATAAATATATATATATATATATATATATATATATATATACAATTTATCTGATTAAAAGCACTGTATATATATAGTCATCTACTGTGTAGTCGATATTTTTTTAAATAATAAAATATGCCATTCATTGTTGTGTTCGTGTGGAATTGAATTACAAAAATCTATTTATTTATATAGAATGTTTTGTAGCATATCAATAAAAGGCGGACGTTAACGTATACTGCAATTCACCATCCGCAGCTTGTCAAATATTATCTAGCAGTGTATTTTCTTAATATTTTCTTATGATCCATTTTCAAGATAATGTTATTGTTCCGTAGAATAATATCCCATATGAAAACTCACACAATATGCAATGTCAACTTTGAGAACTGTAACTCAAAAGTCAACCAGCTGTAGTGAACAAAACTTACTTAGTGTTGACTTTGAAAGCAACGACACAAAGTTGTTCCTTTGGGTAAGAAGTTTTGTCTTAATTAGCTGTTGTTAGGGAAAGGATTATTTCAGAAGGTTTAGCAATTTTCTGATGTCGCTTAGAAAACGTTACCCATTAAATTAGCCGTGGTGAAACATCAAATCACATCAAATTGTGACGCTCTAACATTACGTATTTTCTTAATTTACTTTACGTTAGTTATTACTTTAATTTATTTTGTTCTAATACTTTAAAAGTAATTTTGGGATTTTTTAATTATATACAGTTAACATTGTAAGTATTATCAAAGCTTTGGATTGGATTATTATTTCGCTTCTTATCACATTATAAAAAGTATACAATTATGTATGATTCTCAGTCACAAAACAAAATTTAAAACAAAACTGAGAATAAAAACAGTTCTTTGCCTTTAAACATAAGATCGAAAGAAAGAAAGCAAGAACTACAATCAATCGCGCATTTGGAAGAAATGGTCGATAGAATGAATTAGACATTAGACAGTAGAGGCAAGTATTTGACAAAAATGGTGTTCAATTATCGGCGAGACTGGGACCTGCGCTTTCCGTTCTTTGCAATGATCTACAGATCCACTGTTAATGAATCAACTGGCCATACACCAGGAAAACTCATATTCTATACGCAAGATGCGACTACCTTGGGATCTAGAGTTTGGATGTCGACCTGGAGAAGATGTAGCTGGTGTAGATTATGGCAACGAATTGAGAAGAATAATGGACGAGCTGGTCCGTTTCCATTTTCAGATTCCAGTTACTGAATAAAGAAACGATACGATACTTAAGCTGAAAATGGAACAAAAAAAGTCTAGCTAATCTAAAGAAGTGAAAAGTTTCTTTTTTCTAGATTGCAGCACTTCTGAGAGACGTAGATGAAGAAGTGGAAGTAAAATAAGTCCAATATGTACCTGATTTTAAATTCATGGGAGCCTATTGAGGTATTAGCAAAGCAATACATAGTGTTATCACTAAAAACAGCTCTACTAGCACTTTTAGACGACAACTTAATAGCCCATTTCATCCTGTTTAGTATTAAATAATTGACACAATGATTGGCATCCATCTGTCAAAGAAAGTTTGGTTGAGTTGTATAGCTGCAATGCCAACTGCCAGCTGCTGGAAAATAAACTCCATAATACATCACCTTACCTTTTCTATCGGGTAACATAAGACACTGCCCATGTCCAACCTAACCAGCAAGATGTATGGAAAGCATTTTTAATTGAGAAAGTACGTGCTGGAGCCCCAAAAAAATATGCAAAAATTAGTCATGCCAAAGCTGGAGTGCCGCCAATCGAATATTGGAGGGTTGTCCTTAATATGGTGGAAGAAATCTTTAAAGACTAATATGAATATGTATTAGTCTGTTGCAATCCGCATAGTTATTGGTGCAATGCGAAAACAATCCCTTGCCACTTTTATACAACTGGGAGTTGTAAATCATGGTTGAGTTGTCGATACCATCACCCTGTTCCAGTTTTAATCTCGACAAGTTTCCAAGAGGAACCATTATTTAAGGAGGGGAAAATGTTTAGATGAGTGCCGTTCAATGACTTGACCTTCTCGAAGATATAATGAGATCGCAGGTTGGCTAAGCCCGCCTTAAGAGTTCGAGATTGGTATAGGCTGACGTCATAAAGGTTATTTGGCGAGATTCTCTATCCTAGCGGTAAAAAAGACTCGATAAGCCAGTATCTGTGTGACGTCAAAGGGTACCCGGTGTTTCATTCTAGTACATTTAATGGATCTCAAATAACGGTTAGTTTAACGTAAATAGAGACTTTTTATTGTAAGCAGTTATTCAAAGATATGAACTTCTATCGTTCAGAAATAAATAATTATATAAATTATTGTGTATTGTAAATAATTATGTTATAAATAAATTAAAATAAGTGTAAATAAATACTAAATAAAATGAGTATTAAGAACGTTGTAATAAGTCACGTTACAATATAATATTCCTCTTTAACATGAGGTGTTTTTATACGATAATACTTGATCGTTTTTTATTATTTTAATAATTATAATTTTATTTATATTTTTTTTATTTTCATTATTTTTTTTAATAGGGTTTTCGAATAGACGACGGCGAAAATAATACTGTAAGTTTACAAAATGTAATAAATTGGACTAACATATCTAGAGGGGACGCCAAGGTTATAAAATACTTATTACTATTATTTACAACAGTTTTGCACGATATGTGGTGAATGGGTTAAGTCATAAGCCAAACGCATCCTATAAAAACACACCTTTATTAAACGTGATATCAAACTGCTTTGCTCTTTTTTTATTGGGCGTAATAAATAAGGCGATAAAAATCTTTTTTTTATTGGAACAAAACGGAAATATCATTCTGTTGTATGTTATTTTTATTTTATCCTAATTTTTTTTATTTTTGCATTAATATACATTGAGTTCTTACATCTTTATTTTTATCTTTCAAGTCTTGTGGTCACCCATTTTTATTCTTTGATGCAAGATGCAGTAAAATTCAAAATCCAAATTCCAGAAAAATTGTCATGGATGAGTACAACAAACACAACTTGGTAAATAACACGAAACAAAAACGGTGTAGCTATTACAGTAAATACAGAAACAGCTAGAGGGCTGCTATGATTTACATCTACTTCGAATAGAGTTCCACAAATCAACTTCTAGCCCTCTAACATGTACGTCATTTAGGGTTACGTACCTACAGCCAAATCTAGTGAATTAAAAATAAAAAATATTTTCCATAAAAATTATTGTACTCTAAATTGCGGGTGATATACTCCTGATCTCCTCGGAACGACAAGAACTGGAATTAATGCTGAATGAACTTCATGAAAAATCACTGCAAAAAGGCCTAAAAATTAACTAACAAAACAAAAGTAATGACAAACACGGAAGACCAAGAGGCAATAAAAATAAAAACAGAAAAAATAGAACAGGTAAATGAGTATGTCTATCTAGGACAAGCAATCAGAGCTAATAGAGAAAATCAAACAGCCGAAATATCGAGACGAGTAAGAATGGGATGGGCAGCGTTCGGCAAACTTTCTTACATTCTAAAAAATCAAACAATCCCTCTATACTTACGAAGCAAGGTATATAACCCCTGTATCATACCGGTGCTCACCTACGGAGCACAGACATGGACATTTACACAGGCCAATTTGGATAGGATAAGGAAGGCACAAAGAGCGATGGAAAGACAAATGTTGGGTGTATCACTTAGAGATAGAAAACGTAACTAGTGGATCAGAACCAGAACAAAGACAGTAGACGCGATAGAACAAGCAGCAAAACTGAAATGGAAATGGGCTGGACACAATGAACATCTCTAAGACGGACGATGGAACAATGCCATCGGAAAGTGGCGTCCATACAATGCAAAGAGATCCAGAGGCAGATGAAGTGGAAAGATGACATCAGGAAACAAGGAGGTCCCACATGGCAGAGAACAGCTCAAGATAGGGAAAGATGGAGAGAACTGGGGGAGACCTATATCCAACAATGGGAGGATAGAGAATAGGTTCAAAAAAAAAACAAAATTGCGGGTAGCGGGTAGGAACTCCTTTTGATAGTCTTATAAGGGAAAGTGAATCCACTCCTGAGCTCCGCAGATTCCAGGAGCTTTACCTAGGACAACAATAAGATGACACTCTTTATAGAAACATATAATGCACGTTTCTTACTATCTGATGAAAGACTTACTGAACTTGACTGCGAACTATAAAACATAAAGTGGGACATAGTCGGTCTCAGCGAAGTCAGAAGGCATGGCGGACACTTAATTAAACTAAAATCAGGACATCAATCAGGTCGTAATGGAAAAACTCGAAACGAAATAAATTTTATTACCACGGGCAAAAAACATACCGTTAAAGACATTATGGTTCTAAACAGATTTGTTACCAGTAGCGGTCATAGAATGGTGCGAGGTAAAATAGAAATAAGCTTAAAGTAGGAGTAGTATAAGATGATTAAAAAGAAGAACAAATTAAAACCATGGATGAAACATGTTGAAACTATGATGAAACAAATGTATTTTCGACATATTTAGTAGACCTGAAACAGAAAATAATATAAACGACTTAAATAATAAATTAACAAATGCAGAAAAGAAGAGAAATGAAAAGCTATACGGACTACACTATATTACTTACTATATAACTAAATCCAACGAACTACAAAAATTAAGTAAAGAAATATTCAAAGCTGTTAGACAAGACACTCAAAAATACAACCAAGAATAACTCGAACATACCATTGTAAAGAATAGAAGTATAAAAGTATTGAGAAAAAGGCTAAGAACAGGGACAAGGCAGATAATAAAAATTAAAGATAGAAATGGTCATCTTACTACCAACAGACAAGAAACGCTTAAAATAGTTATTAAAATACTTCTACAAATTGCTGTATACAAGCCAACATAAAGCAAATACCAGAAAAGATCAAGTGCCAGAAATATTAACAAGAAAAAATGGCATTGTCAACCAAGGATCTGAACTACTACCGGAAATCACAATGGACGAAAGAAAACTAGTCCTAAGAAAAGCTAAGAATAACAAATCTCCAGGCGAAGATTGTGTAGTTACTGATGCAATCAAAATCGGAGGCGCTTACCTCAACCTTAACCTTAAAAAAATAAAAAACCTTTTTAACCTGTGTCTCTTGGACAGTTATATACCCGATAAATGGCACAATGCCTTAGGTAATTCTATTGTACAAAAAAGGAGATTCCCATAAATTAGAAAACTACAGACCTATAAGTCTTCTTAGCCACAATTTATATCAGCCAATAGAGCAAGCGGAATTTTGTACCGAATTTGGAACAACTGATCACCTACAGTGCATTAAAACGGTAATAGAAAAGACTGTCAAATACAATCGACCACTCGTTCTGGCTTTTGTAAATTTCCTTTGACTACCGATATACAAGGTTAATTTACAATACTTACAAGAACGCAACTATGTCGGTGAAACTACATGAAAACACGGATCATATCCCAATCGGCAGAGGAGTCCGACAGAGTGATACCTTGTAACCTAACCTAACCTAACCTAAACTTTTTACCGCAGTACTAGAATATGGTTGTAAAAAACTTAACTGGGGAGAGAAAAGCCTGAACATTGAGGGTAAAACATTAACAAATTTGAAATTCGCAGACATAGTTTTGATCTCGGACAACCTCAAGGAGATATGTACAATGGCCCATAAACTTCAGTTAGTGTGTGCCAGTGTGGGTCTTAAAATAAACATCTTCACAACAAAATTCATGACAAACCTAATACCTAGCGGAAATATCAATATTGGAGACAACGAAGTGGAGCTGGTGGAAAAATACATGTATCTTGGACACGAAATAAAGATCACATGAGACAACCAAACATGCGAACTACGAAGAAGAATAAATCTATCATGGACAGCCTATGGAAAACTCAAAGACATCTTTAAATGGGATATACTAATTTCTTTAAAACGTAAAACATTTGACCAATGTGTGTTGCCTGTGATGACCTATGGTGCCGAAACTTTGACATTGATAGCTACAAGTTTCAAAACGCTGCAAATAGCTCAGAGGAAAATAGAAAGGTCAATGCTGAGTATATCGCTAAGAACAGGAGTTACCGATGTAATTTCCCGAATTGCCACACTGAAATGCAACTGGGCCAGACACGTCGCCCGAATTAGTGATGAAAGGTGGGCGAAAAGATTGCTTGAGTGGAGACCGAGATTAGACAAAAGAAGTAGAGGAAAACCCCCTACTCGTTGGACTGACGATCTCAAAAAATGTCAAGAAATTGGATCAAAAGTGCTCAAGATAGAGCACAATGGACAAAAATGAGGGAGGCCTATGTCCAGCAGTGGACGCAAAGGCTGGGTGATGATGACTCTAAATTACTTAAAAACTCATATAACACTCAGATATTTCTAGAGCATTAAATCAAAATTGAGGTAGATGTATTGTCTTGTCTTGCAAATCTTAGAAAATATACTATTCTGAAGTAAATAGAATAAAATTGGTTAACGTGGTAAATAATATCTGCGAATTGAAACCATTGCGAGAGAGTATAAAAGACAAATGGATGCGGAAATAAAGAGCCTGAAAGCGGTGGAAAGTGTGGAGATATTATACACAAAATGTAGACAGATAATAACTGAGAAGGAATCGGAAGTATTATATAAAACCAAATTAGTTAGACAAAAATAATGGTTTGGCGAGGGGTGCTAAGAAGCAATAGATAAAAAAGGCCATTTGGGGAAAATCAGTTGGAAAACATAGAATTTTTTAAGAAACCAAAACGAAACTCGAAAGTTCTACAGAAATGTAAAAACGATGAGTAAAGACTTTAAGTCGAGAATAAGGAGCTGTAAGGATGGGGAAGGAAACATCATGGCTAAGAAATCAAAACCAAACTCAAAAGTTCTACAGAAATGTAAACAAAATAAATAGAGTCTGTAAAGATGGAGAAGGAAACATCCTGAGTGTTACGGCCTGAGTCTTGAGCGGGTTGAATTTTTCGACGTAAAATTTACCGTTTATTATATCAAAGAAGCAGATAACACTGTAGGAGATCGAAATGATTGGAATTTATTTAACTCAAACGAAAGATCACCCATCACTGAAGAGGTTGCCCAAGGCATTAAAAAGCTTAAAAGTAATAAAGCTCTAGGAACAGACCAAAATTGTAGTGAGCTCTACAAGAATGGTGATGACGCCCTGCTACAAGCACTGCGTTAACTTTTACTTCGTGTTTGGCAAAATGAGACCATGCTCTGTGAATGGTTTTAAGACGTAATATGCCCATTAGATAAAAAAGGCGATCAGCTTCAGTGTGACAACTTCAGAGGTATAACCCTATAGAGGAAAATACCATATGTATATATATATATATATATATATATATATATATATATATAGCAATCAATGAGGAAATTATCGATCCTTTGCGATAAAGGATGGACTTGGACAAGATATTGCCCTGGCTTGCCTAATATTTAAGGAAAAGGCAGTCAGTGACAAACTAGTTAGAGATGGTGGTACTGTTTACAATAGATCGATACAAATGATTGATGAACGATGACCATGATTGCTAAAAATCTAACGACAGGAGCACCTATAGGAAGAAGAAGCAGAAGCAGACCGCGAATTAGTTGGTTAGATGGAGTTGAGACCGACTTAGGGATACTAGAAATATGAAGATGGCAGCTAGTGGCCAGAAACCGAACAGAATGGTGACTAATCTTGGAGCAGGTCAGGATTCACAGAGAATTATCGAGCCAAACATGATGATAATAATAGATAATATAGTAAGAAAATATACACTTTAAAAGACGAATATTCTGTAATTTACTATCACTAATGTTTCTCAATGTTTTGTAGTTTACGATGACACTATCTTTCTAGAAATTTTTGGTTAACCCTAGGTAAACAAAATGATTCCCTTTAATATAACGATAACCAATTTTGTATTTTTGTTGTTTTGGAGTATTTTACTTTAAACACTATAATTGGCCCCTTTTGTGGATGTTTTCATATTTTCATTTAATTTATACTAAGACAAAGTTTATATATCACTTTGAAAATTTTAAACCATCGGCTGGTCATCGGTAAAAGTGTTTATTTTTATTTGTGTCTGTTGATTAATTTGGATTTGTATCAGGATACATATCAAAAAGTATTGGTAATACACTACAAACGATTTTTAGTCTTTGGTTGGTTTTTATTCGTTCCGTTTCGTTTGACTACACTTTAATTGCGATATTTATTGATAGCTCTGATTAGGTGTATTGGGTATCTCCTTTTTTTTATAATTTCAAATAGTTTGTATGTATCAAACCAGTTGGAATCTTTAATAAAAAATGTGTTTCTTTATTTTGTAACAGTGGCGTCCTCCCTTTTGACATGGTTTACTAACAAACTAACATTTATATGAACTGATATAAACACGACAAATAAAAATTCTTTGTTTTTAATACTAAATAATTAATATTCATCTGGTTTTTCTATTTTATCGAATATACTTATATTGACTTTAAACTTTAATTAGTATTAATCAACTTCTTAAGGAGTGAGTGTAAAATTAAAGAAAACTTATTTTGCTATATTTTTACCAAATTTACTTAGAATAACCTAAATGTATTTACGGTGGTGGGTGATCTGCTAACACAGATAATATGTAAAATAATATACACAACTTTAGTGATAATTTTTTGTTATTTTTTTCTTTTCTAGATAGAACGAATGGACTACGATGGATCGTACAGAGAAGGCAGCGGAACCGATGATCTAGGAATTTTCCCGCCTCCCCCACCGCCGCCTGACGGTAAGACTTGCTTTTGTGATTCTGATAAAGAACATTGTTGTAATTCTCTTTATGACGGTGACAAAGCAGCCGCTGGATATTATCGAGGAGAGAAAGGAGATCGAGGGCCCAGGGTAAGTGTAGATAAAATGTATTTAAATCGTTTACAACACTGTAAATTGATATTTTGATGTAAATAATAAAATTATTGAATTTTCTAATACTACATAAAGAAATTATACAGGGTGGCCCATCCTATACGCGTCATGTCTGACTCTATACCTAAAACTTTAAAGTTTATTGCTTGTTGGGGGTATATAGGGCAGTTAACACTACAATTTAAAAATAATATAAATTATACAGAATGCTCCCAGGATAATATTATTAAAGTTGTATTTTTTCTTATAGAAAATCTTATATTTGAATACTGACATTTTTGAATTGTCTTTAAAAAATATACTATACTCAGGTTTGCTATACCTAAATACAGAACGTTTTGATTTATTTCGATTTTTCTAATAATATAAGGTTGTAGAAAAAAAATTTCTTTAAAATCCTTTACAAGGGGTGTATAATAAAATACCCAAACGGGTTATATCAAGTTTACCATCATTGTATCATCCATATTCATCAATTTTCTTGATTTCACCATTACCAGATTAAATGACCACTTCGACTTCAGTATCTATAGGAAACCCACACAGACCGCCCATGGAATACCCTTCTTATCTAACCACCCCATGTCACAAAATATGCAACTTTTCATATTTACATCCATTGCCTGAAAACCATTCCACTTTCTCATTGAAACTACAAAAAAGAACTTAACATCCTTAGACAAATAGCAGTCAATAACGGTTATGATCAAAACATCATCAATAAACACATCCATAGAAGATGTTTTAGGATCCTGCAGGAGACTGCGTTCCCCAGAGGCCCTACCAACAAACTCAATTACGTTTCACTTACATACCATCACAAGAGTATTTCTGGATATATTCGAAACCTCATCAAACGTTCTGTTAAAAATATCCATGTTTCTTTTAAAGTACCTAATAACTTGGGTCAGTATATATCTAATTTCAAAGATCCCATCAATTACAAGAACCGTAGTGGTGTTTATAGACTAAAATATTCAGATTGTGATGCCACCTACATAGGAAGAACATGTAGATCATTGTCTTCACGCTCTCTAGATCACACAAAATAAGTAGATACTTCCACTTTCTCTCAACATATTAAAGAACATAACCACACCCTCAATATCCCAGAAGACGTATCACTTATTCATAATATCCCTCAAAAAATCTTTCTCAAACTAGACTTATATGAAGATATAGAAATTATTAAAGAAAAACAGAGAAGTCCAAATTGTGTTAACCGTCATGTCTCAGTCAATCGAGATTTCCTTCCGCTCCATCGTCAACTATTCTCATAACCCACATCCTCACTTTTTTCAACACATCTACCTCTCCATCTTTCCCTACTCCTTTCTAGGAATCTAAACGTCAAGTCTGACCCTTATACCTAATATTCTCCATGCTCCTTTCGACAAACTAAATTCAGAGCAGATTATTCCACTTCCCCTTTAAAATAATTCATTATCATACATCTTCACCTACTTATCCACATATTTATTCCGTTTTTAGCACACCTTATTTTACTCATCCACTTTTCCCTCAGGGTTTGGTTTCGGATCTCTGAAGACTTCAACCTCTTGTGGAATCTAATTTTTTTTTCACAACAATATTAAAACATTACATATCTTTGGTTAAGTTTAACAGAGCCACTTACAACCCAACTACTCTTGCAGTTTTTACCTATCTTTTCAATACACACCAAAAGCCTATTAACTTCAATTACCTACCTTAAGCTTAAAAACTTATACCTCATCGTTTTTTATAGTTCTCAGATACCAGATATTCCTTTTAACATATAGGGCCTTTTCTTAAATTATAACTTAAGCAATGTATGAACAATACAATATAAAAATCACATGTCAGCCATCAATTTTATGTTTGTCTTGCATAATTGTCAACACGTAAAAACAACTTATTATCTTTTTTCTTAATACCGAATCAGTAATTTATGTTCATGAAATTATAACTTAAAAAAATCTTTTATATTTACCAGGTACCAAATGTTGTTTTTTGACATAGAGGGCCTTCCATGCTTAAGTTGTAAGTTAAGTACTACATGAAAATTACATTACAAAAACATTTTATCGTATTTAAATTTCATCTCAACAGCACTTTCAAATATATCATTTACTATATCATTCCTTAAACACTAGCACAATACACTAGACTGCAGAGATTACGATGGGCAGGGCATGTGGCCCGCATGCATGAGAACAGAATCCCCAGAAAATTACTAAACGCAAGAATGCAAGGAAAAAGACCTGTTGGAAGACCAAAAAAGAGATGGGAAGACGAGGTAGATGAGGATGCCAAAAATCTCCTAAAAACACGTTCATGGAAAAGAACAGCAGTAAATAGAGATGTTTGGAGAGGTCTAATGAAGGAGGCCAAGGCCCGGCTTGGGCTGTAGTGCCATTGGATGGATGGATATCATTCCTTAACAATAAAGTTTATTGAACCCACCTTCCTACATATGTCTATTTTTCCATTTTCTAGTTACCAAATGTTGCATAACATTAAGCGCCTTTTGTTAAAATCTTTAGTTAAGAGCCAATAAATTCACACTTATGTATAGTTGGTTGCCTATGAATATCCACAAAATTTCACCGTACCTCAGTCTACCTACATTAATTTATAAAAAAAAAATTTAATGTTCTCAACATAAATATAGGACAAATTCACATTACAAACTACAACATTGATGGTTGCTACTGTTATATTATTATAATTTTAACATATTCAATTTTAAATATTGCTGGCTTCTATTATATTTAGACAACTACCGTAAGTTGCACTGACTGCTTTGGTCCTTCATCCGTCCTATTATGTCAATATTGTTATTTTAATCAGTTGCTATCAACAGGTCCTCGTAGACACTTTGTCTCAGGACCAAGTAACCTTATGTGGAGTCATACGTCGCCATGTTACCAATTCCAGTGGTAACTTAAACATCTTAATTAACTTTTAAGAACATATAATGTAACAAAAATTTAAATTAACAACATTTAACGGGTTTCTACCCATATATTTTAGTGGATCAAAACATGTATACTTACATAGTAAGTATTAACTACATTTTGCATTAACCTTAGTCAACATTTCAAATTTTACGTTCTTTTTAATTAAAGTGGTTATATACTTTCAGATTACACTGATAATGGAATTTACATTCCAAAAACGTTCTGTAATTGTGATATATCCCATTGGGGTATTTTATTATATACCTCTTATAAAAGATTTAAAAAAAAATTGTGATACGTTGTATATATACAGCCAGCTACAGGAACTTAGTTTCCTAGTGGGTTTTAGAAAAAAATTAAATATCTAGGAATCTAAGAATTAGGAGAAATTTTTTAAGAAAAAGATTATTTGTGATATTTAAATAGATATTTATTAAGGTTGTGGTTAAAATATTAGATTGTTTTATTAAACCATTCAAGTTATTCTTATCTTAAATGGAACTCCCTATATTTTAGTAGTCTTTTATGTGACAATTTTTTCTGTCAAATGTAGACTTTTTATCTACTTATGTCAGTCCAATGTTTATGCACAGATCTAATACAAGCACCTAGATAAATATTACTAAAAAGAGATACCACATCTAAACTGTCAAAAACATAGTAGTACCACTGTATTAAAAAATTTGTTTACTTCATGAGAATCTTTTATGAAATGTTTATTGATTTTGTCATATGCTAAGGTTAAAATATCTGTAACAAACCAAGACATATTCCCTGCGGGTACATTTACCCATTTTCTACCAGAATATCAATAAATATATTTTTTCATAAATATAACTGAAGATGACAATGGAATGAAACTAAATAAATGTAAAAATATGTTTTTATTAATTTTTTTTATAAACATAAGAAAAAAACGCTGTGACCATATGGTCACACAGGGAGGTTACCTATATATACATTATGTATTTACTACTGTGTATGAAAAATTTTAAAACACTCAATGCAAAGTCCTAAATTACATTTTTTACATTGTGTACGTATTACAGAAGAACATCCTTCTCCTGCACACCTACGTCTTTTACCGTTAGGAACTAGAACAACAAGATCGTCAATTTTGTCATATCGTAGATTGTCGGGCACTTTATTCTTCTTCTTTGGGTTCCTTCTCCTAGCGGAGGTTGGAAATCATAATCGCTATTTTAACTTTATTCATGGACAGACTATTCTTGCTGACTGAAGGCTTACCAGGACGTCTAGGCGGTACTCCATATTTCCGCATATACATATGTGCAATTTCTCGGCGGAAAACTATATTTGGTGTTTTTTTTTTCTTTCCTTTGAGGACTTCTTATAAAGCACCCACGCGTTATGTACTCATACGTCAACAAGCCAAGTAAAAAGAGGCCAATACCACTTTTTACTTCTGATGCCAATCCTGTATCGTGCCACATCTTCATCCATTCTATCCGTGCCACCCATGAATGTATTATATTTTGCAATAATCAAAGGCCTTTGTACTTTAATAATTTTCTTCTGTTTCTTAGAGTATCTCTTGACGTAACTTTGAGGATTGATACCGTAGCAAAATGATGCAGCCGTAACTACAGCATTATCCATTCACTTGACCAATATAAATCCGTCATTTTTAGATATAACATAATCAACAGAACCTCTAGTTTTAGTAGCCATTACTTTGTTATCCGGCAAAGGGCAACACTTAGGAACTCTATTTTGTCTTATTGTTCCAGTACAGTCATATCCCCTTAGTTTTAATTCTGCAAGCAAATTGAAACTCGTAAATAGATTATCGGTATAAATATGGTAATTTGGCATCTTATTTGGTAGATCGTCAAGCATTTGAAGTAAAGGAGCTGTTGCACTTCCAAATTTCTAAAAAATCTACATAACTGTTATCAGTTGAAATCTGTTTACCTTGATATAACTGAAAACGAATCATATAACTGTCTTCAGAATTCAAACACCAAGCTTTATAGCCAAAGCGTATTGGCTTACCTTTGATAAACTGTTTACAGCTATGTTTCCCAAAATACTTGATCATTAATTCATCATAATTCATGTGCTAGGTTGGTTGAAAGTACTTAAGACATTTCATTTGCACCTTTTCTATAATGGGGCGTAGTTTCCACATTTTATCAGTCCTTCCAATTTTGCTGTTATCGGCAAAATGAATACATTTCATGATTTGATCAAATCTATTCCTGCGCAAAGAATTTTTCACCATGTGTACTGCCATGTCATCCTGTTGATCCCAATTATATGTTCTGCCCGGTAAGGGATGGTAGCCGGATAAAATTAAAATTCCGAAAAACATTATAATTCATCAATGGACAGATTTGGATCTGGAAAATCCTTGAACGCAGCATATTTTTTTGTTTCTTGTAAAATATGTTCAAACATATCGTTGTCAAAAAATAGTTCGAATTAGTGGACTCATGTCATAAAATTCATAACTTTCAGATTTATTCTCGTTTTTAAATTTTTTATTGTGTATCAAATCTCCCTCTATCCATTGCTTGATCTCAGTTTTTTTAGAAATTCTACATTTTTTATTTTTTCCCTCGTTTATCTGACTCATCTGTTCATCAGATTTTGTTGTCTTTATTTCGTCCACAGAGTCTTCCTCTCCTTGTTCCATATTTTCGTTACGATTTATTCGAATTTTAGCTGGCGCTAATAACTGTCTATGAGACAAATTGTCAACTAAACCACCATCGTCTTCATCCCCGGAATCTTCATCCGTATCCTCATGAACATCTGGAGGACAAATAAACACCGATGTTTCATCATTTTCTATATTTTCGTCATCATATAACATGGTCAATGCTTCTTGTAATCTAAAACCACGTCTAAAAAGAAAAAACCTATTAATTATCACATATTATTCCTGTGTGACGTTATGGTCACAAACAAATATTAGAAGCTCTACCGCATTTGATACAATACTTTTGTGATAAATTATATAAACATGTCTTAAACACATGTCTCTAGATCCTATTTGTTCAAAAATATTTTTGTTTTATTTAAAAATAAGATTAAAAAATATTACTTACTCAAAGCGAACGTCCATTT
This sequence comes from Diabrotica balteata, assembly GCA_918026665.1. Lineage (NCBI taxonomy): Eukaryota > Metazoa > Arthropoda > Insecta > Coleoptera > Chrysomelidae > Diabrotica > Diabrotica balteata. Next base: position 109,987,585 of record OU898279.1, on the reverse strand, counting down.
TGATGCTTTTTCGTTGTAATACCAACAAACATCAACTATAACACGACTTTGCCAGCTAATTGATCAGGTACCGGGTATGTCATTCGTTACATAGATATTTCAAAGGCGTATAGACGCCTTTGAAATGTGGAGATGGAGACGCCTGCTTCGAATTCCATGGACGGCTCGCCGTACAAATATCTCGGTTCTGGATGAAATTAAACCGGATCAGCGTCTCTCCAGTACCGTTTACTCTAGAATTTTAAAGTTCTTTGGCCATATCCATCGAAGTGATCACAAAATGGAGCGGTTGGTGGTCCAAGAAAGGCCTCAGACTCAACGCCAACGCGGAAGATCTCCACAGCGATGGGCGGACATTACTAAAAAGCTTCTCAATAAACAGTATACTGAGGCAATACATATAACTGATGACCGCGATCAGTGGAGAAATATTATCAATCAAACTGTCCGAGCTGCTGAAGCCCAATTATGAACCACAACACATCTACTAAGATGTTAATGACTGTGATGATGACATAGATATCTCTAGTCCGCGTGGTCGTATTCCTAGTTGCATATATCGCTGTATGTGTTAAATATTGTATATTTAAAAGGGGCCATTTAGTGTGACCATACGGTTACGCTAGCAGAAAACGGGTTAATATTTGATACTATAGGTCTTACTGCAAGTGTGGGCTCGTGAATTTTAGGTAAAGAATAGTATTTTGGAATAGTATTATTATATTTAGTAGGGCTTTTTTTAGTGACTACATCAATATATTTATTATTAAATAAAGTAGCTACTAATTTATTGCTTTGGGTTTGTATTGTATAATTTAAATACCTCCCTAACGCCATGGATTTTCTGTACCAATCTACTACCGTATTTAACTTATCTAACGAATATAATACAAACTCAAAGCAATAAATTTGTAGCTACTTTATTAAATAATAAATATATTGATAGAATTGATGCCTGTTGATGTCCAACGAGCAGTATGACGTCACAACCGATTCCGCTCGTTGTTAAATTCTGCAGATTTTAATTGCTTATATTTATTTCATAATAATAAAATATGAGTTTTTTTTTGTAAGCTGGGGTTCTTTTTACAGTATTAAATAACGTTTATCAGTAATAGTTCTGAAATTTAATTTTTATGCAAGTTTCCCATTGAGGTTAAAGACGAATTTATTCCCGTAGATTCGTTGAAAACCAAAATAAAATATTGGTAGATTGATACAGAAAATAAATTCAGTCTTCTCTTAACTCTAAGATAAGACAATAAAATATAATAATATGTCTAACATAGTCTACAGTACTCCTTGCAGTACAAATTGTAATTTACAATACATTGCTCATTTTTCAAGGCGACTTAAGAACCGTATCACCTCCTACAAGAGTGATTCAAAGACATATCCAGAAAGGTGTAATTTATCCATGCACGTTAACCAAACGATCATACAATGAATTACATAGACTCGAAGTGGCTGGAAAATACTATACAACCAAGCATACGTGCTCTTACTCAATATTAATGTAAACAAAAGTAAATAAAATAGAACTTTGCCGACAATCAATATTTATTTATTTACACCGTATAATGTATTGATAACAAATAATAAAATTATTTATTGTACAAAATAAAAAAGTGGGAATAATTTCTACAAAATTAAGAAGTCAAAGTGAGGTTAAATAAGAATAAGACACAGCAAGTTCCTTATGTATTTACAACATTTACATAATTCGATAAATACATTTTAATGATCAACTTACCTCAACAGGGTTTTCATTCGGCAAATAATTAAAAAAGATGGTAGGCATTTTGAATAAACCTTTGTGCAGTTTTATTACCTTGTAATCAAGGAACAGCATCCTTACTAATCTAAAAATATTAACTTTAAAAAAACTTTTTAAAAAACATTTTATCATATTTATTAAGAAAAACTTACAACGCACTAGCTGATGGAACGAATGGAAAACTTTGACTATCCATAATAATAAAATTTAAAATATAACTAACTAATTAACTGAATAGAACTAACAAAAGAATTAAACAAAGATAATAAAACAATATTAAATTAAATAAACAACGCGAATAATACAAATATTTACTACAATCTTTTAAATTGTAACAATTCAAATATTACATTTTAAATATACAGGGAAAATTTGATGGGTTTAGTATACACTTCCACTATTTAGAATAATTCTTCTTTTTTTCAAAGAAAGAAGTCTGCAATAGTAGTATACTTGAGCTATTAATACTGAGAAGTAGGAATTGTTGTGTTGTAGGTTTCCTACAATGAGTCTGTCAAAATATGCCCTAGCTAAGCGAATAGACAATAGCAATTAAAAACAATTATTTTAAAAAATTGTTTTTTGAGACGACTTTTATTTCTGAAATGTAGAAAATCATAAACAAAAAATCTGACATCTGCCACTTAAGTGAGGTTTACTTGCATTTACTGTTTTAGATAAGTTTATTTAAAAAAGAAAACGACATAAAAATAATGTAGATTCTAATGTAGAAACCTAAAAGTTAAGGTTTTCAATTGTTTCGGATAAAGAAATACATCTGGTAACAATAAAGGTAGAGTCCAGCTATAAATTAACATGAAACTAACTGTCACACTAAGTCATCTTGAACTTTTACTTGTTGTATCATGGATTACATACTTTAATGCCGCCAATTCAATCCACTGTAAATCTTTCATTTACCGAAAAAACTTTCTGTAAAAAAAGTTCCTCATTTTACTTAACATCGTGATATGTTTGTTGTTTTTTTTTTTTCGAAGATTTTTTACATACCATTTTAAACTAATGGCCTCAATCTCAAATTTGTAAGTTAAATCTTTGCTTATGTATTATATGTTAACTTATTATAAACCAAAGTATATATAAGTATATATAAGTATTCTTCTTCTTCAGATGCAAATCCACTAATGGATGTTAGCGATCACATTTTCCATTAATTCTCTATTTCTTGCAATATGTATCAGAGATTGTATGTCGTTAATCCCTGTCCATTGCCTTATGTTTCGGAGCCAGGACATTTTCTTGCGTCCCATTCCTCTCTTGCCTTCAATTTTACCCTCGATTATAAGTTGGAGGAACTGGTATTTTTCATTTCGCATGATGTGACCTAGATACGCCGTTTTCCTTTTCTTGATGGTTTCAAAAAGTTGTCGTTCTTGGTTTATTCTTTTAAGGACATCTATATTTGTGATTTTTGCTGTCCATGGTATTTTTAGAATACGGCGATAAAGCCACATTTCGAAAGCTTCCAATCTGTTTATATCCCTCGTTTTGAGTGTCCAGCCCTCTACGCCATATAGCAGCACTGACCATACGTAATACTTAGTAAACCTTAGTCTCAGTTGAAGATCGAACTCTGAACAAGTCAGTACCTTCTTGAATTTTACGAAAGCTTGTCGAGCTTGCTCAATGCGACATTTTACTTCCCTGTCCGATGCTCAGTCTTCAAAAAGCCACGATCCCAGGTATTTAAATTTACTCACTCTTTCTATGGATTTACTATTCAGTGTTATGGTGGAGTTTTTAAGTGCATCCAAGTTTCTGGAGATGATCATGAATTTGGTCTTTTTGGTATTAATCTCTAGTCCCATTCGCTCACTGTATTCTCCGATTATAGTGACAAGTTGTTGAAGATCGACTATGTTGTCACAAATTAAGACACCATCATCAGCATATCGTATGTTGTTGATCAATACTCCATTCACCTTGATTCCCATCTCTGCATCCTCCAAAGACTCTTGAAATATGGCTTCCGAATAAATGTTAAATAAAAGAGGGGAAAGCACACATCCCTCTCGAACGCCTCTTCTTATATGTATGGGCTTGGATATAGAATTGTCTATTTTTAGCTGTGCCGTTTGATGCCAGCACAAGTTTTCAATGCATCTTATGTCTTTTTGGTCTATATCAACTTTCTTGAGAATCTGCATTAACTTGTGGTGTTGGACACGATCAAACGCTTTTTGGTAATCTAAAAAGCATAGGAACACATCCTTCCTCTGATCGTAACAATTTTGGACCAGCACCTGTGTTGTTACCATTGCTTCTCGTGTTCCTAAACCTTGCCTAAACCCGAACTGGGAATCACTGATGTCCCATTCACATTTTTTGTATAATCTTTGATGTAGTATTTTTAAGAATATCTTTAAAGTGTGACTCATCAGGCTAATGAGTCTGTGATCCTCACATCTTTTTGCATTGACTTTCTTGGACAGGGGAATATAGGTAGAGCGTAACCACTGTTGAGGATAGCAGCCAGTTTCATAATTTAAATTAAATATTTTGTGTAGTGCTGAAATTCCCCTTTCATCTAGTAATTTGAGTATTTCTGACGGGATCTCATCTGGTCCAGGTTCCTTATTGTTTTTTGAATTTAATATTGCTTTTTCTATCTCCTCTTTGGTGATTGAAGGGCCAGTCAGCTGGTCGTCTGTATAAACTTCACTCATGGGTCTTTCGTCATGGAAGAGCTCCTGGATATAATTTTCCCATATATCAATTTTCTCCTTTTCACACAGCACTATCTGGTTATCCTGATTAACTATGGTAGTTGGTCTTCGTTTTCTGTATATTCCAGCAGTCTCCTTAAGCTTTTTATGTAAATTACGGTCGTCGTGCTGTCTTTGTAAATGTTCTAGATCGATACATTGTTGTTTAAGCCATTCATTTTTTGCTATTCTTATTTTTGCTTTTATTTGCCTGTTAATGTTTTCATACATATTGCTGCCATCTTGGTTATTCTTGTGTCTTCGTCGTTCTTCCATTAGTAATAGTATTTCTTCTGTCATCCATTTTTGCCTCTTGTTATTTCGTTTGTACCCTAAGTTGTTTTTCATGATGTCTGTTACAGCACTTGTAATCGTATTCCATGTTGGTGTTAGATCTTCGGTAATGTTTGTCGTTAATATTTGAATTTGTGCGTTTATTTCATTGCTTATTTTTGCTTGTATCACTGGGTCTTTCAGTTTATCCAGTGCTATATGTTGTTGAGTTTCAGGCTTGTTCTTGCATGAAAGAGCGATCTTTATGATGGCCACTAATAGTACGTGGTCAGAAGGAACATCTGATCCAGGGTATGTGCAAGCTCTTTTGACAGTTGTGCTGAATCTACCGTTTATAAGAATAAAGTCTATCTGGTTTCTTATTATGTTATGAGCTCTATCGGCTGGAGATTTCCAAGTATATAGGCGACGGGGGTGGAGTTGGAACCATGTGTTGGTAACTCTCATGTTTTCTTCTTGACAAAATTGTATAAGTCGGTCGCCCCTTTCGTTCCTTGTTCCAAGACCATAGGGTCCAACTATGTCTTCAAAGCTGCCCTTCCCTATTTTGTATATATAAGTATATATAAGTAAATCAATGAAGTAGTTGACGACTTCTGAATTTGACAGGTCTGTCAACATAGGTTATCAGGTGACGTTAGGAGCAAACATATTACTTATGGAATTATTTTAATATAATATAATTTGTTTAAAGTATAAATATCATGATATATAAAAACACCCTGTATTAAGGTATAGGAAACTTTTACACAAGTATATCTTAACAACAAATTTTAATTAATTTTATAGCCAAATGTTTCGGCTTTATCTAGTTCAGTCTCTAAGATGTGGTAACGTCTTATCTTAACTGCATCTGAAAAATGAGTTTGTCTGGGACAAATAAAACCTGATATTAATTAATCTACTCCAGTCGTCAGGAACGAAAATGCCACTGAACCTCTAAAAAGCATACGAACAAGCTAAATTTTTCTAAGAATATTAATTTTAGGACCCCAAAAAGGGGTCCTAAATTTTTTTCTACGCTGTAGAAAAAAATGTTTCAAATAAAAAATGTAGCTGAGGTAATGTTAAACAAAAATGTTTATAAGCATTTTTTGGGTAGAAAAAAACATTCTCTTGAAACAAAGCTTGAAGCGATCGTCGATTTTGCATGTCAGTTACATGCGCGAAATCAATGTTCAATAAAATTGTTATCAGCTCGACGTTGAAAATTCGATATCTTTTGATTTAAGTGACCGACCGACAAAACTCAAGATGAATTCTAAAGACAAAAAGTTCAGCTTTCTTATGCAGTTTTTGTATTTTGCTGAAAATACAGTCGATTTTATACAGGTGTTATAAATAAACGTAACGCGATTTTTGCAATTTCTTTATGATTCTCGCGAGATTAATACCATCTATCTCTTTTATTGAAAATGGTTACTACTACTGTGAAAAGTAGTGCATAACCTTTAAAACCTATAGCATGAAATTTTAGTTCTGAATTTTAGCAGCAAATGTGTGGCATTTAAAATATGCTTATAAAACGCTGAATGTAAACTTTCATATAACAAACAATATAAAACGTGTATTACTTTTCTTCAATTACGCCAGTACTTTTTTCAAAAAACAAAACTTCTGCATTAAAATATACCAAAACCGTCTTCTTAAATACCTTTACCGTGGCGTGTTATCGTTTGTAATGTAAAACAATAAATTCTGCATTTTTTATTCATATTTCAAATACCTCATATTTGTTATCACAACTTAAAATTTAAATTTCATATCATGGGTTTCAAAGATTAATCATTATAAATGGAAATTTTACTACAACTGGTCAATGAAAGTGATCAATTTCATTGAAATAATGAGAATCGTAAAAAGTGACCAAAATCGTGATACATTAGTTTATTTAACACCCTTATAACAAATAAGTTCATTGTCAAAAAACTGTCAAACTTAAAAGACGCTTTTTGAAGTTCCTTACAAATTTTTAGAGATTTAAACAGTATTAAATACAGTTCCGTAGTAGTATACATAGAAATTAGACGTGCAATAATTTACAATTAATATTGTGCTTTAAATTGTGAAATTTGTGGCGTTGGCTAACAACAATATCGCTTATTGAACCACCTACCGTATGAGTGTCAATAGCGGGGGGAGACCCCCTGACCCCAAAAAACCCTCAAAACCAGGTATATCTGGAAACATATTCGATAATCAAAGTGATGCCGAAATGGATCTTTCTGTAAGTACTCCAACACCAATAAATTTGATGAATAATGCAAATACAACCCTTTTGAATGAAACACAACAAAAAGTAACAAAACAGGTAAGACAAGCATTTTTATTTAATAGTAATGATCTAGGCCCATATCATGTATATATCGAGAATAGCTCTATGGAGTTTAAAGGTAAATTAAATCCTCTAAAGATTGGTGAAATTATTTTGTCTAACTTTCCTGAAGCAGACGATATGATTTCAAGTATAGACGCCATTGGCCGAAATAGAATTAGAGTCAAATGAAAAGATTATAAAACTGCTAATAACCTGATTAAAAACAAAACTCTAGAAATATTTCGTTTAAATAATTTAGATTTGTATATTCCAAAATTTATTTTACACAGAAAAGGAGTTATTAGGGATATAGACGCAGATTTATCGGAAGAGTATATGAAAAATAGAATTAAACAGTATGATAGTCATTGCATATTTGAAATTGCAAATGTTAAAAGAATTACGCGTAAAGTAGAAAAAAATGTTAATGAGGAAAAAATTGTCGAATATTATATCAAGATGTAACAGATGCCAAGAAACGCATAATTCAAAAGATTGTACAAATGTTGATTTCGAACACGTATGTTTTAGTTGTAAGGGGAAACATTTGACCACAAATCTAAGCGCATGCCCAGAATTCTCACGACAAAAGTTAATAAAAGAGACGATGGGTTTAACAAACATTAATTTTTACGATGCAAATAAACAAGTGCCTAAAAATTCATATGCTAGTATTCTTAGGACCAATACAGTCAACAATGATACAAATTTTCCACAAAATTCACAACCTTCTACTTCCTCCCAGGGAAATAATTTTGCTAAATTTATATTTAATCCTCACACAAACACCAGTAGGCCAAATAAAAGGCAGAAACCAAATAATTCAGACCCAACTGATATAGCTAGAAAAGAAATAATATCTACAGTTTCCCCTCCAAAACATCCTGAGGGAATAGTTAAAAGTCAATTCTACCAAAAAAACTTAAACATTGCAGATTCACGGTCAGAAGAATTAAATTCTTCTGTAATAAATGTCATTTTAGATTCGGTTCTTACAATTGTTAATTCAATTAAACAAAATAATAATTTTAATATTTCAAAAGCTGATGTAATTCAGATAATTAGTAACCAGTTTAACCAAAATCTAACATCAAATTCGCAGACTTAAATAAAATAAATATTTTACAGTGGAACTTTCGTTCAGCAGTTGCTAATAAAGAGAATTTAGAATACTTACTTCATCAGAACCATATTACTATAGCTCTATTATCTGAAACCTGGTTCAAACCGGGAAAATATTATAATTTTAAAAAATTTAATTGTGTTCGAGCTGATCGCCCTGATGGATATGGCGGTTGTGCCATTCTTTTGAAATCCAACATAATATATGAAGAAATAAATTTTCAAAATACGTATTCGTTTACATATAAGTGTATTTCAATAAAAATTGCACATTTCAAGAAACCTTTACATATAATTTCTCTATATAATGAACCCAGGAACAAAGTTTTAATTCAGCAATGGATCAGTTTTTTAGAAAATATACCACAACCATTTATAATTGGAGGCGATTTTAACGCACACAATTTGGCATGGGGCTGCGAAGTTGATGATAGATTAGGTAAAGATCTTCTAGATGCTATAGAATACTGCAATTTAGAATATTTAAACGACGGGTCCCCCACTCTTGCTATTTCCAATAAACCTTCTGCTGTAGACTTAACCATTTGTTCCCGAGATATTGCCTCTCATTTACGTTGGAATACTCTACAAGAACCTTATGGATCCAATCATGTCCCAATTATTTTGTCATCACAAAACTTCTCCGCAGCAAAAGCCACCTCCAGTAGAAAACATAGAATATGGAACCTTAGCAGAGCCAATTGGGTGATATATACCAGTGCTTTGGAAGCAATGAAAATACCATTAATCTACGAAGAATTAATAACAAATATAAACCAGGCAGCCAACGTCGCTATCCCAAAACATTCTTCCAATAAAAAAAAAACAACGGTCATATTCCGAAACCATGGTGGAACAATCATTGTCAGTTAGCAGCTGAAAATAGAAAACATGCATTTATAAATTATAAACAGAATCCAACACTACAAAACCTAATGGAGTATAAACGACTAGATGCTATTGCAAAGAAAATCTTCAAACAAAAGAAAAAGAAGAATTGGATTGAATTTTGCGAAAGTCTCAACTCAAGAACACCAATAAAAGATGTCTGGCGAAAAGTTAATTGTTTTAAAAACCGCAAACAAGCCAACAAAGTACTCATTGATCCAGAAGATAGATGGTTGCAGGAATTCCATAGAAAAATTGCCCCTGCATGGGTTCCAAATGACGACACTGAACAGGAATATATCCAAACGGTACCCAGACAAAATCACAATTTTGACGAAAATTTTCATTTATGGGAATTGCATCGAGCCCTTGAACAAAGAAATAATACTTCTCCAGGTATTGACAATGTGTCATACTCACTGTTATACAACTTACCTATAGAATATAAAAATTCACTAGTACACATTTTCAACAATATTTGGACAAATAAGACACCAGTACCGAATAGTTGGAAAGAGTACCTGATAATTCCGATTAAAAAACCTGGCAGACGAGAACGTGATCCAAGTTCTTACCGACCTATCTCCTTATCTTCATGTATTTTAAAAACATTTGAGAGAATAATTAAAAATAGATTTGAACATTGGCTAGAACACGATGGTATACTTCCAAGTTCCCAATATGGTTTTTGCAAGTCTAGGTCCACTCAAGATGCAACTACAGCTCTAGTTACTTCAATTCAGCTTAATTTTACGTCAAATAAGTCTACAGCAGCTGCGTTCCTTGACATTTCTGCTGCTTTTGATAATGTCAATTTAGACATTCTTTACCAAAAAATGTTGTATATTGGAATCCCTAGATCATTTGCCCTCTTTTTAAAATCTTTATATTCTAACAGACTAACTTTTTTAAAAATTAATAATGAGAAATTTTCATACCCCCGACTAACCAATATTGGATTGCCACAGGGGAGTATTTTAAGCTCAATTTTATATATCCTGTACAACATAGATCTTGAAGTTAGTATACCCAACCATACAAAAATTCTTCAATATGCTGATGATGTTGTTTTATATACAGCAGGAAAATTGCTAAGTACCTGTGAGGATAATTTGAAAGCCACATTAGAAATCGTAAATCAGTACTATGAAGAAATAGTATTATCAATTTCTGACACAAAAACTGAGGTGTGTTACTTTTCACAAAAACATAGAGTTCCACAAGGCAATCTTAATGTGGGAAAATTTAATTTTCCTATAAAAAACTGTATTAAGTATCTTGGTACCTATCTAGACAGAAAATTATTATGGAAAGATCACATTCATCAAATTGTTAAAAAATCAGAAAGCTCATTAAACATTTTAAGAGCTTTCTGTAAAACAAATTGGGGAGCAGACCCAAATACTGCTTTGATGTTTTACCGTAACATGATCAGGCCAATTTTCGACTATAACTGTCATTTATTTGGATCAGCGACCAATACACATCTAAACAAACTTGAAGTTCAAAAAAATAAATGCCTGAGATTATGCCTAGGTTACTTAAAATCCACTCCAGTCCAAATAATGGAAATTGAAGCGGTGGAACCTCCATTGCATTTACGCCGCCAATTCCTTAACGACAAATTTACAGTCCGAATTATGTCCAAAAATTGCAAATACCTGCAAGATCTTAATGAGCTATTAGTTTTAGACCTCACTCATAGATACTGGAGAACTAAAAAATCTATACCTTTGGTAGAAAGCTATCTAAGTACGATTAAATATAACGATATTCTCTATACAAGCCAAATTCCGCCCTACTACGGTGAAATGGCAAAAACACTATTTTCTAAAAAGGTTAAAATATGTTACTTAAACTCACATTTACTCCCAAATATGTTTGATATAATTATTAAAGAAAAATGGACAAACTATCAGTACATTTTTACTGATGGGTCAAAAGATGCAAATGGAACGGGCTGTGCAATGTTCCACGAAAATAAAAATTACCATCACCAGTATAGCTTACCCAGTGAATGCTCAATATACACAGCAGAAATGATGGCAATAATGTTTGCTCTTTAGTATGTAGTACTGAAGCCGTCTAGCAACTATGTTATATTTACTGACAGTAAAAGTGTGGTCAACAGATTCAACAACATTCAAACAGCCAAACATATAAACCACATTGAACTGAAAATTCTAAAAATTCTTTCTGAAACTATACAATTAGGACTAAATGTAATAATTACATGGATCAAGGGCCATTCAGGAATAAAAGGCAATGAGATCGTTGACAATTTAGCTAAATCAGCATATATGCTTGGAGAAAAAGTAAACAAAAATTTAATTCCAGCGACAGATATTGACACCGTTAGTAGACAAAAACTTAAAAATAATTGGCATTTACATTACAGAGAATGTAAGACGGGCTTAAACTTTTATCATTGTAACACTAGGATACCCTCAAGAAGATGGTTTTACACAGAATCTAATCGACATTTTATAAAGACCATTAATCGGCTGAGAGCAAATCATGCTCTTACGCCATCTTACATGAATGGAATCGGCTTATCAAATACTCCCAATTGTACTTGCGGCAAAATAGGCGATCTAACACATATTATATTAGAATGTGATTTACAAATGAATAATATAAACGAACTTTATAAGGAACTAATAAATTATAAGTGTTGTTTTCCAATAAACCTTAATATTTTATTATTTTCAAATAATATGGAAATTCTTCATTGCATTTACAAACATGTTAAAATATGTAAATACAAGTTGTAAATAGTATATAGTCATAATCTGTTAATATGGTTTGAAAAAATAAAAACAAAAAAAAACGTATACCACAAATTAATAAAAAAAAAAGAACTAAGAAAATAGAAATAGAACAAAAACAAAAGACAAATACAAAAAAATAACAAAAAAAAAGAAAAAATACAAAAAACAAAAAAATTAAACAAAAAAAACAAAAAAAAAACGAAAACAAAAACAAAAAAAAACTAGAAAACAAAAGAATAAAAAAAACAAAATAAAAATATATCAAAACAAAATTTATGTATCTATAAAAATATTAGGTATATGTAGTAATAACATTGATAACTGATAAGAAAATTTTGACTATGAATCTGCAATCTATAATAATTAAAATTCAGTCGATTTTAACAATCAACACAAGTCTGGCTAATTGGCTCTGCCAAAGCCATTTTTCAGAAAAAAAAAAAAATACAAATAAGTTCATTCTCGGCAAAATACAAAAACTGTATATAAAAGCTGCACTCTTTGCCTTTAAAACGCATCTTGATTTTTGTATATAGAACATTTTAATCAAAAGATATCGAATTTTTATCCTCAAGCTGATACAAATTTTATTGATTGATTTCGCGCGTAACTTACATGCAAAATCGACAGTCACTTCAAGCGTTGTTTCTAAGAGACTGGTTTATTTCACACAAAAAATGTTTAAAAACAATTTTGTTTAAAATTATCTCAGCTACAGTTTTTATCTAAAACATTTTTTTCTACGGTGTACAGATTCTTGGTAAATCGATTTTTCTGCAATTTTACCCCCCTGCGAGAAGGATTTTAGAAAAAAGCCCGGAAGTAAAAGTGGTAAATTTTTTGCATATTTTTTGGGATCCCAAAATTAATATTCTCTGCAAAGTTCAGCTTGTTCGTATGATTTTTAGAGGTTAACTCTCTGACGACTGGACTATATTTATTATACGTTAAAAATTAAATTAAATATTAAAATTAAGAAAAATGAGCAAATCCCGACTAGAATTTTACAAAAATGTGAAAATAGTACTTATGGCTTTATGTAGTCCACAGGAGAACTTGTTGATAGCTATAAATGTTGGTTGGAAGGGTTGTAGCTGAATAAGTTGATTGTAAATCAAAGGTAATTAGATTAAAATAATTTTTGAATAAAAATAACATATAACGTTTATAAAGTTACTATAGGAAAGTTCTATAAAAAAATATGACTTATTCTCATTATTTATTGTACTGTTAATGACCCCTTATATTTCGATGAAGAAAAAAAGCTTTGGATATTAAGTCGTTTTCAGAGATAGACACGTATAGGACGGACCAGCCTTTATACTTTTTTTCTTTTTATTTTTCTCGCCTTTTGTATTATAGGGACCACCGGGAGAGTCAATTAGAGGTCCTCCTGGACCACCTGGTCCTTCAGGTCTTCCAGGGGCACCAGCACCAGAGGTGAGCATAATTTTATTATTTTATTAATTTGTGTTGCTTTTTAAACATTTATACCTAATACCATATAACAAGATTTATCTACATGACTTTATTATTTTATTATTTGTTGGTGTTTGAATAACCACTTTTAATTTATTATCATCAGCCTTTAGTTTTCTCGTAAATATTTATCTATGAAAATTGGTGAAGGAGCCAAATTTTACCAGATGCGCATATTTTGGTCTTTCGCCAATACTTTAAAAGTATAGTTTAGTCACGTTTAGGCATTTTAATCAGATACTTTAAATTTATGATATACTGTAAAGTAATCGGTTTTGCCAATATAATATTATATATTTCCAATTAATTCTGTAACTTCCTTTTTATATTATGCCCTTGTGACCATAATACTAAATTGTCCATTTTATCGACCTGAACTTAGGAAGCGACATTGACGGGCAATTTCGAAAAGTTAAGGAAAAAGCAAACGTTAATTGTAGAAATAACGTCTAGTATTAAAGTTTTAAGTTGATTAAGATGGTTTATAACTTTTTCATGAGAATTTCTAACTTAACGACCGTCGCGTGGACGAAAAACATTCAGGCTAATTTAGTTGATTGGTCTTTTTTAATTGCCTCTGATGTTTTACATCATGTTTCGTTTTGTTTTGAGCTTAGGGAGATATTTCAGATAAAGCAATTTGAAATTATCTAACGCTGTAAGGTATACATGGCGAAGACAATTATGTCCCCTTAATTTTTTGTTTATTTACCTAATATTGACTAGAGTTTTTAGTTCCTAGTTGTATATTTCGTTGCAGAATAAAAAATATATCTCTATATCCGTACCCCAGAGGTAAAGGTTATGTCCATTGTCTTACTTTTTCAGGAGAGCGGTTTTAACATTTTTTTTAATTATTGTAATCAGTAAATATTCAAATATTTCTTATATTTAACCAACATTAATATACAGGGTGAGTGGGGATGAACGCACCAAACTTTAAGACTGTATAATATACGTAAAAATAAGTAAAAATAACTCATATGTTGTTATTCGATTTTCATTTGTTTTCGAGTTATAGCGATAATAACACAAAGTTGTAATTTTACTGCTACTTATCACATTGCTGTAACAGGTATCTGTGATTCGTTTAATAATTAGTTAACTGTCATAATAGTGTAGTGTCAACGTGATTTAATGTCTATTTGACAGTTTGTATAAAAAAAGTTGTTGCAAAATGCCACATACTTATTCAAATAGTGATTATGCAAATATGATGTTTGTTTATGACTTTTGTAATAGAAACGGTAGAGCTGCTGTTGAAGAATATCGTCAACGGTTTCCAAATCGGAGAACTCCAGATAAAAATGTATTTATTAGAGTTTTCAACAAACTATGCGAGACCGGAACGCTTCCTAGTTATAAAATAATATCGGAACGTGCTCCCTGACAAAGTTTACAAGAAATACAAAATATTCTGCATTCAGTAGAAGATGATCCAGGTATCAGCTCACGAAGAATCGGTACTCATATAGCCATTCCTCAAACGAGAGTAATTAACACACTTCACGAGCAAGGTTTATATCCATACCACCTACAACGTGTACAGCACCTACAACCAGAAGATTATGCCAGCCGTATGCAATTTTGTCGATGGATAAATAATAATCGTCGTGTTATATCCCGCATACTTTTTACCGATGAAGCAACATTCACCAGAGACGGTATTAATAATAGCCGCAACTCACATGTATGGTCAGATGAAAATCCACATGCAACAATTGTAGCTAGTTTTCAGCACAAATTTTCGGTAAACGTGTGGTGTGGTGTGATCGACGGTTATTTAATTGGCCCTTTCATATTTGAGAACCGCCTTACAGGAGAGGAGTACTTGAATTTTTTACAGAATAAATTGCCAGGACTCCTACAGAACATTCCACTAAATATCAGAATGCAAATGTATTATCAGCACGATGGAGCTCCTGCACATTTTGCTCGTCAGGTCAATCAACATTTAAATACAAAATTTCCAAGGCGTTGGATTGGTCGCAATGGTCCTATTAGTTGGCCTCCGAGGTCTCCAGACCTAACACCATTAGACTATTTTTTATGGGGCTGGTTTAAAAATGAAGTTTACAAGGTAAAAGTCGACACTCGCGATGCACTAATTCGATGCATTAAAAATGTTGCAGCCACAATTAGAGCAAACCATGACGCAATCAGAAGAGCAACGTTGAATGTTCATAGACTAAGCAGAAAATGCTTACAGGTCAATGGTGGTATTTTTGAAAATTTATTATAAGAACATGTAACATTAAATTAATGTTAAGTTACAAGTTTGTGTTATTATCGCTATAACTCAAAAACAAATGAAAATCGAATAGCAACATATGAGTTATTTTTACTTATTTTTACGTATATTATACAGTCTTAAAGTTTGGTGCGTTCCTCCCCTCTCACCCTGTATTATTATTGTTGTGTATATAATTGTTTTTCATTTCATTAAGTCTTATGAAACTAAAGTTTACAGTTTATTTTATAATTTTTTTTTAAATGTGTAGTTGGACATAGTGTTGTTTACCCCTAACAACTTTTTTAAATATTGTGGCATTACATGTTAAGGTCTTTATAAAATAAACAAGACACACGCATTAAACAGCCTATACTATTATTTTATTAGAGACAAATATTATAATACTATAATAATATTAAGTAAAATTATAGACGACAAGTCTCAAAATTCTTAAAGAGGCTCCATATCATCTTCTTGGTGGTAATTGTTTGTGGCTACATTGCTGTGTTACATTTTGATAAAACTCATGACAAGCCGACGAAACCAAGGGCAATAATGCAATTAAGTCATTGCACTATTGCACTGAGAATTTATTTAATTGGGTTGGAAACGTTACTTGCTATCTTCGATACCTCATAAAGTCCACCTCATACAAATTTTGATTATTGAAATTAAATTATAAAAAACCTTTTCAATGTATTCTTGTTGGACTTGTGTAGAACACCACATGTTGACAGTAGAACAGGCTCTTTAATAACATTAATTTTTTCTACTTATAAAAGGAGGATTAGGTGACAGCGTATTATCGAACCACGTTTTGAAGTTTTTGAAATCTGTAAGTTCCATATTGTGCACTGTTTATTTACATGATGTTTGAATAACTAGCTGTTGTCAGTCTCATGGTATTAAAATGGCCAAATTGGAGAGTTTTCTTTCTTTTTCTCTCGATCAAAGCATGAACAGTGTCTGCTTCCATATGTGTGTGCATATAATACTTATATTTTATAGCACTATAATACTTATATTTTTATTTTGTTCATAGCAGTTACCAGTCCAAAGAGTGATGTCCTCTACTTGACTATCTGGAATTGTATTGTCAGCCCATTTCAAAATTGACGAGGTAATTTCATTTGCACCACGGACCCCTTTCGATTCGTTCCATAATATACATTGTACAGAAGAATCACTGACATCATATAATGTAAAATTTAATGCCTAAATCATCGGATAGTACTGTGTGTTATGGTAACTCTCTAGCCATTATAAAGTCCAATTGTTTTAAGTTATACCGAGTTTTAGATTCAATTAGGTCAGCATCATGATCAGCCTGTACACTGGCTAGTTCATCTGTAGTAAGATTCTTGTCAATTGAGATTTAAATGTACTGCATGTATCGCAAGTGTCTATTTCGGGTGGTTTAAACAACAACTTGAAGTATTTTGTGCTTAGATAATTTTTCTTGCACCTTTCTCTTGAATAATGACTCTCGTACTTTGGAAAGGAATTGATAAGTTGATGTATACTCTTTATAGTTTCTGTACGAGTTTTATTGATTAGCATGTGTTTACCTCTTTAATAAGCTTTAATTAAACTTCCTGGCTCAATTTTTTTTAACATATTCACTACTACACTTAAATAAGATAATATACAAAATGTGTTTAAAAACATAACCTTGCACACCTTCAATCTCTAACTCTTTACCGTAAGATTGTAGTGTAGTGTATTAATTTTAGATTTGGCAGAGTTTGTGTCTCTTTTTCTTGATCAAAGAGTAGATTGAATGTCGACACTTGAGAAGATAAATTGCTTTTTAACATCTGAAACGTTTGTCTCAGTCCAGTATGAGTTGAAGATTTTTTGTCTTTCGTATTCTGATAATTTCTTTCAATATTTCAGAGCATTTTATGATAATTTCATTATGTTAATTGGAATTGTCTGCATCATTGCTTAGGAATAAATCGTCCTTGCGAACATTTTTTTATTGTCCCACTAGTCGTAGGAATAGTAATACCTTTCTCTTTTACCTATGTTTTTGCTGGTTTATCTATACATCTCGCATCATTGTCGTCTGATTCCGCGCTTCCACCACTTAGAGGCTTATAGGTTTTATCAATATCCGCAACATCATTTTCAAATAAATTATCATCTTCGTCAAGATCCATCGGTCAAAAGAGATCAATACTAAATATTTGAGGTTAGCAAAATACTAAATCAGTGTTATTAAACAATAGCTTACCTGTAGGTGTTGTTTGATTAGGAATATTATATGATGTAATGTAAAACTTTTAACAATCTAACACGATTGCGAATTAAATAAAATGGTTACAATTATTTTAGTTCATGAGAATTCCACTAGATATCAGAGTACATGGACACTATGTCCAGATGGTAAATAACAGTGCACACATTTAGTAGAGGTAAACCACACCACGTCCACATTGTGTTATTTACCTCTGACTGGAAGTGGACTGGGTGTTTATTAAAAAGCCGGTAACTTGTCGTAAAATTGTCTCTGGACATAGTATTGTTTATCTTTGTGTAGAGCCAGAAAACTTATATTCAAAACTGCAATAATCCCAATTTTGATAAAAATGGAGATAGTGTCCTTTACCTCCAGGGTACGGATATATAGAATATATTCCTTTCTGTTTATAAAATTTGAAGAACTTTGAGAGTTCTTGGAATTATGTTGGACATCCTTACTTATCCTTTTCCACATCCAATCGCCATTTCTTTTATATATCTCATAAACAAATTTTCTAGTGAATTTGAAAGTATGCGGTCTGTTGTATATTTGTAGATAAAACTCATTTTTTCTTAAAATCTCTATATTTCGCTAGGTAATTGTTTGTTTGCTTTATCAAGAAAAACTGCAATATAATTTTAAATAAAAGTGATAAAAAGAACTGTGTTCTAAATTATTGAACTTGTCGATTTAAGCGTATTTTAACATTTCCATGTTTAAAACAGTACTGACAAACAATATAACTGGGGTGTATAATTATAATAATTTATTTAAAAACGCAAAAAGCAAACATAAAAAAAACTTCATATGAAACGAATAATAGAAACAGTTTTATACATGTTAAAAATGTGAAGGATGCTAAAAATGTTTTATTGTCTACAGTAAAAGTAATTTAAATTATTTAGAATATTACAATAAATATTGCTTAACTGTCACGTGTCTATCTTGTAATTTGTTGATTCTTTTTTTTAATTGATGTGGCACGTTTGCAAAAACAATCTTTTTTGTAACGATTTTGTTGTCGTAAGACTCTGACATTTGTTTAGTCAAAATGGTGCCTAGTTTTTAAATAATCGTCAATCAACGTATTTTTCCATTTTTGTACAGTCAGTTTTGTGTTGTGTTATTTTCTGTTTAAGTCATTGTGAAGTTTGACTGACATAACAGCCCTAACACTTTGAACAAGATAACTTGTAGATAACATTACTTTTATACAGAATTGGAGTCTTGACTTTAATTTTTAAAAACAGTTGTCCGTTTTCCAATACATTACCTTAACCAATTCTGTAACTAGATTACCTTCAGTTACCTACAATTACGTACAATTAAACCCTTTGAGAGGAACTCCAATTAAACATACCGTTGAGAACAATAGAAGTATGAAAGTATTAAGAGAAAGACTAAAAAGGGGGACAAGGCAGATAATAAAGATTAAAGATAGAAATGGTCGTCTTACAACCAACAGAGAGGAAACCCTTAAAATAGTTGAATACTTCTACAAATTGCTGTACACAAGCCAACATAAAGCAAATAGCAGAGAAGATCATGTACCATAAATATTAACAAAGAAAAAGGGCATTGTCAACCAAGGATCAGAACTACTACCGGAAATCATTGTGGACCAAATAAAACTAGCCCTAAGAAAAGTTAATAATAACAAATATCCAGGCGAAGATTGTGTAGTTACTGATGCAATTAAAATCGGAGGCAGTTGCCTACTTAAGAAAATAAAAAACCTTTTTAACATGTGCCTTTTGGAAAGTACCATATACACGACAAATGGCACAATGCTGAGGTAATTCTATTGTACAAAAAAGAAAATCCCCATGAATTAAAAAACTACAGACCCATAAGTATTCTTAGTCACCTATACAAACTTTTTACAAGAATAGTAACAAAGAGTCTTGAGAGAAAACTTGATTTCTACCAGCCTATAGAGCAAGCGGGATTTCGTACCGAATTTGGAACAAATGATCACCTACAGAGCATTAAAACGGTAATAGAAAAGACTATCGAATACAATTGACCACTCGTTCTGGCTTTTGTAAGTTTCCATAAAGCCTTTGACACGGTAGAATTTGACAAAATCATGGAAGCACTACATGCATGCCGCTTTGACTACCGATATACAAGGTTAATTTACAATACATACAAGAACGCAACTATGTCGGTGAAACTACATGAAAACACGGATCACTTCCCAATCGGCAAACGAGTCCGACAAGGTGATACCTTATCACCTAAACTTTTTATTGCAGTACTTATGCTTATAAAAAACTTAACTGGTAAGGGAAAGGCCTTAATATTGACGGTAGAAGATTAACAAATTTGAAATTCACGAACGACATAGTTTTGTTCTCGGACAACCTCAAGGAGATATGTACAATGCTACATGCTACATTCAGTTAGTGTATGCCACAGCATCTGTTAAACTCCATGATTTTCCGATAAATATAGAATTGAGCGAGGAATTAGACAGGGCGACACCATCTCCCCCCAACTATTCACTGCAGCTCTGGAATATGCCTTTAAACAACTAAATTGGGCTAAAAGGGAAATAAATATTGATGGTGAATATTTAAGCCACTTGCGTTTTGCAGATGATATTGTCATTATAGCCGAGAGTTTAAATGAAGCTCACAAAATGATGGAAGAACTAAAACAGGCAATAGAACAAATAGGCCTGAACATAAATGTTCAAAAAACAAAATACCTGACCAATTTAGTTCCAAGTGATGGGAAGTGAAGTTATGAAGGTAGATGGGAACGAAGTACATCAGGTCTTTAGCTATATCTATATATGGCATAAAATTAGAATAGGAAAAGACAATCAAACTTGTGAGATCCAGCGTCGCATAGGCTTGGGATGGGCAGCATTTGGCAAGATGCGAGATATTCTAAAAGGAACGCTACCGATTTGCTTGAAGAAAAAGATTTACAACCAATGCATACTGCCAGTAATGGTTCCGAAACAATAACTTTAACCAAACATTCTGCAAATAAATTGAGAGTAACCCAAAGAAAAATGGAAAGAGCAATGTTGGGAATAACTAGAAGAGATATGGTACCAAATAGGATAGTGAGAGAGAGGACTAAAGTGACAGATGTCATAGAAAAAATTGCACAAGCCAAATGGAGATGGGCTGGACATATAGCACGTTTAAATGATAATAGATGGACCAAAAGACTCATAGAATGGAGACCTAGAGAAGACAAAAGACACCGAGGCAGACCAGCAAAAAGATGGATGGACGACTTGAGAAAAACAGTCGGAAATTGGATACAGAAGGCGCAAGATAGAGAACAGTGGAAGAACATGGAGGAGACCTATATCCAACAGTGGATGTAAGAGGTTGAGGAATGATGATGATGATGATGATACCAGTGTGAGTCTTAAAATAAACATCTCCAAAACAAAATTCATAACAAACCTAGCAGAAATATCAATATTGGAGACAACGAAGTAGAACTTGTGGAAAAATAGATATATCTTGGATACGAAATAAAGATCACAAGAGACAACCAAACATGCGAACTATGAAGAATAATAAACCTAGCGTGAGCAGTCTATGGAAAACTGAAAGACATCTTTAAAAGCGATATACCAATTTCATTGACAGCTGCAAATTCTAAAACGCTGCTAATAGCTCAGAGGAAAATGGAAAGATCAATGCTGAGTATATCGCTTCGTGACTGAGTTAGAAATGAAGACTTAAGACGAAGAATAGGAATTACCGATGTAATTTCCCGAATTGCCACACTGAAATGAAACTGGGCCGGACACGTCGCCCAAATCAGTGATCAACGGTGGACGATTGAGTGGTGGTCGAGGTTATGTCAAGAAATTGGATGAAAGTGCTCAAGACAGAGCACAATGGACAAAAATGAGGGAGGCCTATATCCAGCAGTGGACGTAAAGCGCTGGGTGATGATGATAAAACCCTTGGTGACTAGAATATTAAAACAATTAACTAATATAAAAATTGTTAAATACGGTTTCAATATAATGTACCTATATAGTGCGCCTAAAGTTTTCAGATATCCTTTGACAAAATTCAACCGAGCCGAGAAACATTTCATGTTATCTAGAGATTATCTAGAGGCTCCCAAAATATTACTAGCTTTCTTTTTAATGCTCTAAAATATTCTAGACTACTTTATACCTCTCCAGAATATTTTTTTATTTTAAGGATAGTTTGAAGTTATTCTGTAATATTCTTTCCAGAGCTTTCAATAAATCTCAAAGCTACCCTCAGATGTGCCCTTATTTTTTATATTTTGCTTTAAATATATGTTCTCCTTACATATTTTGCAATAGGTTTTAATATGTATAGTATTTAAGCTATGCTAAAATAAATTCTTAAAATAATAAACCAATTTTTATTTAAGGCTGTCTGCACCTGCAACTTAACGTCAATCATTAGCACAATTAAAAGCCAAGCCAACATTCCGTATACACCGATTGAAGGAAAAGCTGGACCGCCTGGTTCCACTGGGCTACCAGGACCCCCAGGAGATAGAGGCCCTATCGGTCCGCCAGGTGACAAAGGTGAACGAGGAGAAAAAGGTCCTCAAGGTTCGGAAGGGTACCAGGGAGCCAAGGGGGAACCAGGAAGGGATGGAACGCCAGGACTACCAGGCCCACCAGGATCGCCAGGTCCACCGGGACCCGTCGAGTTTGAAAATGTAGATGTAAGTAGAATTTTGTTTAATATCAACACAAACACTTAATTAAATGCGACATTATTCTTCAGCCTTAAATAATTTAACTTTGGAGAAAGGCCTCTTCCAAATCAATCTAGAGTCTTTTATTTTGCACCACTTGCTTTCAGTTGTGCCTTCCGATCTTCTTAATATTATCCGCCCATGGTCTCCATTGTTGTATTTTGTGGTTCCAACTCTTATCCTTCAGTCGGGAATTGTGTCCTGCGAAGCTCCGTTTTAATTTGGCAGCATGTTCTCCTGCGTCTTATACTTTCCTTTTGTTTCTAATTTATTTGTTTTTTTTTTGTCTACAAGTCTCACTTCGAGCATTGATATTTTCATCGCTCCTTGTGCTTTTACTATTTTATCTATGTTAGACTTGGTGAGTGTCCACGTCTGTGAGCCATACGTGAATATAGGGATTTTAGTTTTTTGAATATAGGGATTTAGATTTAATAAAAAAATTCTGGTTTTTAAATATTGTTCTATTTTAGTGCTTTTCAAGATCCAGCTCAGTTTTCCAAATCCTCCCCACGCTTACCTTATTCTTCTGGTAATTTCGGTAGTTTGATTTTCTTTGTTAACTTTCAATATCTGTCCCAGGTAGATGTATTCGCTTACTGTTTCCAAATTTATGTCGTTCGACGTTATTTTTCTAATGTTCGGTGTATTTGTCATTATTTTTGTTTTTTCCAAGTTCATTTTAAGACCTACTTTTTCCGAAGCTTGAAATAGTTGCGTCATCATGGTCTGTAGTTCTTTGAAACTTGTAGCGAATATTACAATGTCATTAACATATCTTAAATGACTCAGTTTTCTTCCATTAACATTTATTCCTTTATCTGTCCAGTTAATGTCTTTTAACACATCTTCAAGTCCAAGTGTGGATAGCTTTGGTTAGATAACATCTCCCTGGCGAACTCCTCAGTTGATTGGTATAGCTTTAGTTTTCGCATCTATTTGTATTTTCATTGTAGCTTTCTTATGTTTTAGCATATCTTTCTTATGTTTGAGCACTTTCTTATTTCTTTAAACATTATGTTTGAGCATTCTATATCGGGAGTCTATCCTGCAGTTGTTCATAGCTCTCTCTATTGCTCAAAGTTCTATGGAGTCGAATGCCTTTTCATAAGCAACAAAGCCAATGTATAAGTTCAAGTGATATTCATTGACTTGTTCTATTAGGGTTCTGACTGTAAGAAGGTGATCCACTATACTGTAACCCTTTCGGAATCTTGCCTGCTCTACCGGTTGATAGCTTTCGAGCTTCGACATTAAGCTGTTAGTTATTACTCTCATAAACAGTTTGTACCTTTGGGACAGCAGGGACATTAGCTTATATTTCTTCAGATCTTCCATATCTCCCTGTTTGAAGAGAAGTATTGTCAAACTTCCATTCCAATCATCTGGGACTTCTCCTCTGTGAAGACATTCGTTGAAAAGATTTTTTAATTCTTCTAGAATAATTTGACTCCCCTCCTTCAACATTTTTACAAGTATTATATATGGTCCAGGAGCCTTATTGTTTTTTAGTTGTGCCGCAGCTTGTTTTATTTCGAAGGATTCTATGTTAGTGGGTATTTTTGAATGGACATTCGTTATCTTTCTCTTAGTATCTTTTTTTGCAGTGTTATCTGTGTGGAATATAAATCACGGTAAAACGTTTGAGTAACTATTAGGATTTTGTTCTTTTCTCTTATTTCTTTTCCGTCTTTATTCTTTAGTGAGATTATTATAGGCTTTTCCAAGTTTGATCTTAAACATTTCAGACCTCGGTTCTTTTCTATTATTTTTTTAACTTGTTTTCATTATATTTTCTTAAATCTTGCTTTACTTCCTTCTTTATTTGTTTATTCAATTTTTTGAAACCATTCGTATTGCGCTTTCCTTTGCTTAGAGATGTTCGTCTCTTTTCCATCAACCGTTTTGTTCCTTCACTTATTCGGTCTTCTTTATTTTTGTTTTCTTTGCAACAGTCAGTTGCTTTCAAGAGCTTTCGTTGCATTTCTTTATTAATTGTGTTAATATCGGAATATTCTTGTTGATAATGTTCTACTAATTCTTTTCCTAAGACTTCTCTGTACTCATCTCTCTTCTGTCGTATTTTGGTTTGATCTATCTGATAACAATAATTATGTGGCTTGTTTCTACTGGTTTTCGTCTGTTTAATAAGAATCGTTGCTCGTAAAAGGCGATAATTGCTGCCAGTTATGAATCGATTGAGAGCAGTTATATCTTTGTTCCCACACAAGAAGTAATTGATCTCGTTTTTTGTCTTTTTATCGGGAGATATCCACGTCCATTTTTGGTTTGCTGGTTTCTTGAAATATGTGTTCATGGTATATAAATTTAGTTGTTCTTAGAAGTTATATAATTTGTCTCATCTTTTATTTCGTTTACCATAACTATGCATCCCGATTTTAGTTTCAGTATTTTCTTTTTTTATACCCAATTTTGCGTTGAAATCTCCCATAATGATAATATACTTTGTATAATTTTCTTCGAACGCTGTTATCAAATATTCGTAGAATATTTTAACTACCTCTTCCTGATCTGTTGTTAAGGGAGCATACACTTTTATAATCTTGATCTTGGTTTTATTATCTAGATATATTATAATATAAGCTACTCTTTTAAAAATGCTTTTATATGTAGAAATGTATGGTGTGAGATACTTTTTGACAAGAAATCCTACTCCAGAGTTTAGATGCATGGGGATCCACCGATCTGACGACCTAAGCATCTCCTGAACCAGTTCCGTGACTGATCGCATCCTACCTTCTAGCTCTCTCTCAAGCAGGCTCCTCTCAACTATCCATCTATCGCATACCAATAGAGTGTGTGTGACAGTATCCAATATTTCACAATACAGGAATTTGTCATTTTCTGCCTTTCCAAATCTATATAGGTATGCCCTGAAGCTACCATGTCCTGTGAGCATCTGCGTCAGGAAATAATTTAAATGCCAGTGCCCGCAATCCATCCATCTTCTCAGGTTAGGAATCAACGACTTTGCCCACTGCGCCACCCTTCTCATCTCATCCCATTCCTTTTGCCGCACCATTATGAACCTTTCCTTTTCTTCTTTTTTTAAACGTTCTATTGTTATGTCTTAATTTCTTCTCTCATATATTTTTCCTCTTTCCTTCACTAGCACGTACATTGGAATACACCGAGTGATAACGCCTAATGCCTCTGCAGAGACTGTTCTGTACGCACACGCCACCCTCAATAGTCTCTTCCTATCTGCTCGGGTGAACTGTTTTCTGTACGGCTTTGTTAAAACTGCCG
Organism: Diabrotica balteata; assembly: GCA_918026665.1. Taxonomy (NCBI): domain Eukaryota; kingdom Metazoa; phylum Arthropoda; class Insecta; order Coleoptera; family Chrysomelidae; genus Diabrotica; species Diabrotica balteata. The sequence goes on along the minus strand of OU898279.1, from coordinate 109,961,738 downwards.
AACTTTAGACCGGCGCAACGCAGAGGACGATCGATTGCATGACAGAATGAAGGGCCTTCCTCCTCTCAGTTTTGGACCCTCCAATGTTGGGCATGATCCCTCCCAATGCAGCCGATCTCACCGCAGCTCTTTGAGGCACCGCTTTTACGTCCTCCCATCACTTTCCGTTTTGACTCAGAGTCACCCCTAAATACCTCACGCATTTCTTTGGAACCAATATCTTTCTTGCACATTCAAATGTTCTCCCGTCCCTTTTCCTTGGTCCCATGAGAATTATAGCCTCGGTCTTACCCCCAGCCAGTTCTAGATCATGCATTTTCATTCATTTCTCAACTTGGTTGCATGTGCGCTGTGCACCAAAGATAAGGTTTAATACCTGCCAAAAATAAAATAAAATTATTGTCATAGAATTTAAACAAGTACGATGTGTTAATACACATGCATTGAAAAATGGAAGGACGCGTCAGAAATGAGCCGATCAACAATCCGGTGAGGAGCCTGAAATGATTAATCAACACTTAGCCACGGGAAATAATAGGTATGTCTTAGATCAATACTCCAAGACTGACTACGGAACTGCTACAAAATCAATACAGTCAATTCCATAGGGCCAGTGGAGTTGTTAGATTAACACTCTGATGGAACCTCGGACGATTGATCTCTAGTGAACACTTCGAAGCCCGGTGGAGCTTCCACTAGATCAACGCTCTAACGGAACTAAATTCTCTCTTGTGGCGTATGCTGTTTTTTATGGTCGTCGGCCTTCCATCTCGTTTAGCCCGCATCGATGAAGAATGAACTTGTGGCGGGAGTGCGTGTGTACGTAGCGCAAACAGGACAAATGCGATGAACATCGTTACACCCACTTGTCTTTAGGAAAAAATGTACCAGGCATTTTTTTGTAACGTGGAGTCTACAACGACATGATCTCATCAACGGTATGGTCTTTGTCAATTAGGCGATAGCCTACTTTGTAAAATTGTTCTTGGATGACTGCCAAAAAGATGCTCCCCTCTATAGATTTTATGCGTGATTCCACCAAATCAACTGGGAGATTATGCCAAGACTCTTCTATAGTCATATTCTCCAGTTGGCTGCATTTGTGACGATTTACACTTAAGACATTTAACATTATATGCTATTAGAGCATAACCAGACCAGTGTTTTTGTGCTACCCGACAAACGGTTGTCGCAATTTTAACTTGTCTGTGGCTATGCGGTTCCTATTCGGTTGACTTAAATGGTATGATGATATGTGGCTTATACATGGGTCTCATTCGGTTTATAACCTTTTTCGGATTCGGTTCTTATTCGGGTTTTATTTGTGTTAGTTTTGTTTTCAGTTCTCGTGCTGTAATGTCTATTTGGACAGGTGATATATTCACAACATAACTGTAGTTGCAGTTACTACTGAGTATGTGTCTGTTGTTGCTGGACAAAGTGGAATTTCTATTTTTTGTTCGGGCGCCAATTTAAGATGCTTTACTTCTTCTCGAGCGTCAATTTGTGACAAGTAGCTCTTTTACACAGCAGACTCAGTAACACTAAGGTTTAATTAAAATAAAACTATATTTAGAACAAATGTATGACAAAATAAATTTATATTCAAGATAACAATAATCAAACACCAATCCTCGGTGGCAGTACGGCTTGGCGGCCCACTATTTATTACCCTTACAAAAATAAAATATAATTCATGCCATAAAATTGAAATGACAATTATGATGTGGTAATACATACGCAGCGAAGAACGAAAGGATGAGTTAAATGAATAAAGATGGAACGTGCCGATCAACAGTTGGTGCGGCGAAGATTGGAAAGTTACTTATCAACACTTAACCACGGGAAAGAAGGTATGTCTCAGATCATTACTGCAACACCGAGTAATATTTTAATGGAACTCGAAGACGATTATCCTCCAGACAACACGGATAGGTCCGGTCAAGTTCCTCTAGATCAACATTCTAGCAGAACTCAATGCTCTCTTCGTCGGCCTTCCATCTTCTTTAATACGCTTCGATAGAGGAGAAACTGGTAGTAAGAGTGCAGGTGTATGGAGCGCTGATGAGACAAAGGCGATGTACATTGTTCCAAAGTAGAACGGGATATGACAGCTGGATTCACTGGGCCCTGTATTGTTAAACCTGATCATTGTTGTAATAATAAAAAAGTAAGAACGAAAAAAGGATACTAAATGGGAGAAATACAACATAAAATAATTTGACGCAATGGAGACGACGCAATCTAATCTCTCAAAATGAAGATAACTTACAACGTATACTGCACGAATATAATATAGCCGTCATAAATTTAACATGACAATTTCTCCAATAAGGACAAACTGCATGGTCATAACAGAAAATCTAAGTACTAAGATGTAAATTAGAGCTCAAGTGTCAGATTATAAAACAAGTGAAAGTTAAATATCTAGGCTTTATACTGATTAGTTCGAAGCAGAAAAGTTCGAAGCAGAAGTCCGTAGAGCAAACAGAGCCTTGTGATACTTGATTGAAACAATATGGAGACATATCAGGAAATAAATAAACAGCAAAATTTACAACACAGTTATCAGACAAAATAATGACATACGCGGCAGAAACACGTTCGAACAACGAAAGAACAAAAAAAATTATAGAAATAGCAGAGATGAAAATTCTTTGATAAATTTATCGTAAGACTATGGAAGAGAGTTAGAAGGACAGATATACGATGGAGATGCAAAGTCAATATCATCAAGCACTAGGTAAGAAACTAAAGAGTAGAATGGAACAATCATATAAGCAGAATGACAACAAGTTGAGGAATAAAGACGGCGGGAGACGGTTATCCAATAAGAAGGCGATCATTGAAAAGACCACGAAAACGATGAAACGGCAATTTACTGGAAGCATACTGAAAAATGGACAATTAAATAGCCCACAAAATATGGTGTTAAGTGCAGGGGAAAATATTTTTTCTTCATATCGAATATATTCACCGACAATCAAAGAAAATTTATATTTTATGATATTGTCTGAAGCCCACTTATAATAAAAAGAATATTTTTTTAATTCTCTTTGTATAAATTCGACCTTAACGAATATTTCGTTGAACTTTTTTAATTTTTCACTATTTATCAATTATTTATCTTATCTCGTAATGGCTGTGTTTGTTTTCAGTACACTTGAACCTCATTTTGTTTGGTATGAAACACATGTAACTCGAGACCAAAACTTCGTAGGTTTGTGTTTTTGTGTGCAACAATATTTACTATCGGTGTAAACTATATAGCTTACGGCGATAACAGGTAAATGAGAAGTTGTGTATAATACAGGTAATTTTATTACACTAAATTACAGGCTTTGTCGGGAATGTAATAAATGTTAGAGATTTAATTTAACCGATAGTTTTAATTTTCAATTCAATCTGTGTACTAATAGACCAGGGCCTAATCCTTTAAAATGTGTAAAAAGTAAAAAAAATGGTAACTTATTAACGGTATGAAATCCATTGTACGAGAAAGAATATTAACCAAAAATTAAAGGAAAAATTATTAGAGGAGAGTTTTTAACAGTAAAAACGGTTTTTCACGATTTCCGGCCAAACTATAAGTTTAATAGAAAAAAATTAAATACCAGTATAGGGATAAAACTAGCTACAACTTTCGTTTTTACACTTTTTTCACAGCAACTGAAAATTTATGCGGAAAATTTAAATAACCATGTTTTTGGTTCTTTCAGTTTTATCTTCTTAAAAAAAAAATTTTTCGTGAAATTTGGTGAAATTTTTTGGTCAAAATTCACCTTTTTATTTAACACTTTTCTTTTTTAACCTTACTTTGATTTAATATCAAAGTTCGTCGGTGGGCTTATTTATTTGTTATAATCTTTACTTTGTAATGGTGTAAAAAATTATGCTATAACGAATTTTTTCAGAAAATGCAAAAAAGAAAAACGAAAAACAGCGAATTCGATTTGTTTAAGCATTATGTAAAATTATGTACTATTTATTAAAATTGCCAATCGAAAGCACAAGATTAGGGACAAAAGGTTATTGTAAAATAAAAGAAACTTACCAAAACGTAAAACGGGACACTGGCATTAATGAATTGGCAAGTAAAAATTGATATCTGATATCTCATGGTTTACTGTCATTAGTGATAGTAAACTATTTTAGATAGCATAATGATTTTTATATGGGCGTATCATTGGTGTTTTCAAAAAAGGTAATGTGGAGATATGTTATGACTTTAAGAGTTTTTTATGGTGTTATATATTATTATTTAAATCAGATTGTAATATATATTATATTGGATCTGTGTATCTTTTTTGTCATTGATTGCGTTGGTCTTTCTTTTTATTTCTATTGATTCGTATATCTTCCACTTCTTTTTGTTTTGTTCGGTTTTTAAAATTTTTATGTTCCGAAGTCAAAATTATGCTTCTTGTCATTTTCACTGTCTTCACAAGTTAAAATCATCCTTATAAAATAGCTTATATAAATGATTTTAAAATTCGAGTAAATGCCTTTATCTTAGGTTTGGCAATGCGAGGTAGTATTGGATGACAAAAAAATAGATTAACATTATCCAGGACAATCTTGAAGTGAGATGTAGCATTATCCAGAAACAATGTTTCTTTTCCATTCTGTTTTTTCATCTCCGTGTGAAATTTATGGAAGCCATCTCGTCATAATATCTGCTGCCATCGACGTCTTTTTACGCATTTAACAGACAACTTGTGTACCCTCTTAAAACATCGAACATTTTTGCTAGTAGTTCCTGATAAGCTAGAACATGATAAGTAGTTCCTCCTTTTCACCTTCCATATTTGCACATGACAATATTGTAATTCGTTGTTTTACAGTTTTTCTTTTAGGACAATTTTCATTTTATTGCATATTATGTTCTTATTGGTAACGCACGATAGTAGAGACCAGTCTCGTCTGCATTGAACACATCTTTTAGGCCATAATCCTTTAAAATAGCAGACTTTTTTTTAAAGATGTCACATGTTGTCCTGAAAGTAATGTCAAGTTGACGCTAGATATTGCGCAACTTCGAGGGCTTTGGCTTGAATTATAGGCCCCAATTATTGGCAAATTATATTTCGAGCCTTACAAAACCAACAGCTTGATCCACAACAAGATACACAGCGTTATCGCCTTGAAACATTTTTTTGATCTCTTCTTTATTTTTTTTTATTTTAAAAAATTAAAGGTAAATATTGAGCACAATTTTAATAATCAAATCTTGCCCAAGTACTTTCGCTTTCTACAGCATCATCAGTGACATTTCGTCAAGTTTGGACTATCCAGCAAACGCAGAATGTAATAAACATAAAATTGAACATAAATTGTACATAACACTACACTAAAACAAGGACAAACAGTTTAAAATTATTTAAAATTATTTTGCGCTCTACATTCTTGTCGGCAACAGGAGAGAGGATGATGATGATGATGATTTCTTTTTTCCCCTCCCTTTCACTTTCTGACCGTGATCGCTCTTATATTACTTTTCCCTTTAATTCTTGTTTAGTTAATATTTTCTTTCTTTTACAATGGGTTTCATTCTGTTACTATGTTTTTTGGTCTCCAAAAATTATTGGCTGAGACGTATTAAGTAATAATCTTTTGGAAAAATTATGTGCTAATATAATTTTAAATATAAATTATTTATTTTGCAGCCAAGCTGGAAACCAAGAGGACCGTTCAAGGTAAGCATAAGCAACTTTTTGGTCACTTTTTTTTCTTACTGATTATTTAACATTTAGTAGATATAAAGGTGGTTTTTTTTACATTTTTTCGAGTTTTTTTCGAAAAGCACTATATAAGATGATAGACGTAGAAGCTGGAAAAATGCCATAATTTGAACAATACATAATAAAGATGTCATAGTCTGCAAAAATTACAGACCCAAAGCAATACTTGATATGACGTATAAAATTTTAGCAATACTAATCCAAAAGCTACTAGGATTATTAAAAACGGAGTTTTGTAAAGTTTTGGCTAGGATTACTAGCATGGCACAGTATTAATGCAACATCCTAAAGACCAGATCAATAATTGGCTAACTTTCATTTTGAAGCCAACAGTAGTCTATATATGGATCAGGTAGATCAAAAGCTGGCCGTAACTGTGGTTTTATCTTCTTCTTCTTATGGTGCCTATCCGTTACGGATGTTGGACACTAACATGGCTATTCTGACTTTGTTGACTGCTGCCCTGAAAGGTCCAGTAGTGGTTAAGTTAAACCATTTTCGCAGATTATGCAGCCAGGATATTCTTCTTCGTCATGGACCTCTTTTCCCATGCACTTTACCTTGAAGTATTGTCCGAAGTAGGTCATATCGTTGTTCATTGCGCATTATATGGCCCAGGTACTCCAGTTTGTGACGTTATATGGTTACGATAATTTGGCGCTCCTTGCCCATTCTATGTAGTACTTCTTCGTTGGTAACTCTGTCTATCCAGAAAATCCTCAACATGCGTCTAGAGCACCACATCTCAAATGCTTCGAGTCTCTTTAGTGATGCTTTAGTTGAGGTCCATGACTCCACGCCATATAGAAGAACGGAGAATACGTAATACATTTTAGTAAACGAACTTTATTTCCAATTTTATATTGTGGCTGTTAAAGGTTTTTTTCATTTTGACGAAAGCTGATCTTGCGTTCTCGATCTTTATCCTAATTTCCGTCGATTGGTCCCACTGTTCATTTAAGTTTGCACCCAGATAACAAAGGTTGGTGATTTGTTTTATTCGTTTTTGGTTAGCTAATAATTGACGAGGTGGTAGTCTATTTTTGCTTATAACCATGTATTTGGTTCTTTTTATGTTAAAATCAAGCCCAAACCTGCTACTTACTTCTGCCACCCTGGAGAAAAGTGTCTAGAGGCAGTCTTTAAGAATGTCTGCAAAAAAATGACAGTATCATCAGCGTATCATATGTTGTTCAATCGTTCTCTGTTTATAAGACATGGATTTTATAGGCATCATTATTTGTCACATTTAGGTACCCAAAATGAGAAAAAGCTTGATTTAATAAAAAATTTAACAATACTTACGAATACATTCCAATACAAAAACAATACTTACGAAATTGGTAATAAAGAAATAAATTACAAAAAACAGTTTACAACAGAAATAAATCGTGTAGTCCATACTACTAGATAAAGCAATTGAAGAGACTGAAGTAATATTAAACACAACGATATAAATTAAGCGTATGCAAATTATGGAATAAACATATACCATTGCAATTTTGAATAGGAACCGAAATGACTTAACCATGTCCCTATCCTTCTCTCTTTGAATTTGTTTTAGACTCCGGTTCTATGTTATGAGTAATAAATCAATAAAGACAATAATACGGACAAAGACGGAATTTTAGAAAGAGAACAATAGGCATTCCTACTCTTCCTATATGATCAATAAAACGTATCTTCCTGTTCACATAAAACAATATTTAATTGCTTGTCTTTCAGAGCACCTCAAATATATGGTCTACCCAAAATTCACAAACTTTATATTCTTCTATGTCCCATTGTCAGTGCATACAATTACACTACACAAACATTGGCCAAAACTGTACAACCTTCTTATGAAAATACCTTTTTCTTTGTCAAAAATTCCTTTTATTTTACAAACATCTTTACACACTTTTTACAAACATTCCTATAGATGAAACTGTATTTAATGATTATTAATAAATAATAATTATACTTAATAAGTATAATTTTAAAAACTAAATAAAGTGTATAGCAATACGACTTATCTCTCATTAAACATTGTATGTCCAACACTTATTTCATCTTCCAAAATCAATTCTACAGACAAATAAATAGTACCTCAATGGACTGTCCGCTATCTGTAGTAGTCTATATAAGACTTCGAGACCTGAACACTATCCACATCAATGCTCAAACAAACATGTAGGCTACGATATGTTGACTATACATTCGTCATCTGGTCTTACGGCAGAAATTTTTTGATTGTCTTTTTAAACCCATCTAAATGGTCTACATCCTAGTATCGAATTCACGATGAAAATGGAAACTGGTCCATCCCTGTCGTTCCTCGACGTTATCATAAAGAAAAGCCAATTTCAAGGTTTTTATCACTTTGTTCACCGAAAACCCACCCATACCAATTACTTGCATACCAAGCCTTATCATCCACTTCCCAAATTAAGTCATTAATACCCTTGTGTCACTAGTGTCACTATCAATACGTCTTTACGATGATGCAAGTAAACGCGCTGAGATGTTTTATTTTAAATAAGCCCTCATTCAAAACGGTTAGCGTAAAAATTACATTATTAGGTGCATCCACAAACATCAATCTTCAACTTAATCTCAACTCAAAGACTCAGATCCTCATCATACGATAGCTTTTTCGCTTACCTCAAAGATGTCACTGACAAAATCGACAAAACATTCTTAAATCAAGAGAAATAAAGACAATATTTACCCCCCAATAAAAACTTTTATCTCTTGTCTTATCAATCAAACTTAACTTTCCAAATAAACAACATAAAGTTGTGAATAAACATTTAAATTGTTTGTATGTTTAAATTTTAGGACACTGTATTAGGGGGTTCAATGGTAAGACCAGGGGTACCAGGCCCTAAGGGCGAACCAGGTAAACAAGGCCCTATAGGTCCCAGAGGAGAAAAAGGTCCGGCAGGTTCAAAGGGTGCACATGGAGATCCAGGTCTTAAAGGGGAACGAGGTGATAGGGGCATTCCAGGCGAAAAAGGCGTACAGGGTAAAAGAGGTGACGATGGTTCTCCTGGTATGGATGGTATTCCTGGTATTCCAGGAAAACATGGAGAGAAAGGTGAGAAGGGTAGCACTGGTAATCCTGGTCCTGCAGGGCCACCTGGACCATCTGGAATACATATAGCGGGTGGTACTGCTGAAGAAGCGATTAAAATTATGCCGGGATTACCTGGTGCTAAAGGAGATGCAGGAGAGAGAGGACCAAAAGGTGAGTTGAATCAATAACTTAAAAGTACTGTAAATAAATTATTTTGTTAATATTTAATTACGTGAATATTTTTTTTTAAAGGAGACAAAGGTGACACTGGAGAAGCTGGAATACCTGGTGTATCTGGAATGCCAGGAACCGAAGGTATTCCTGGTGAAAAAGGAGATCCAGGTATTGATGGAGCGACAGGGCCAATGGGATCTCCAGGTTCGAAGGGAGATAAAGGGGAGAGGGGTCCACCAGGTTCGATTATAAGCGCAGATGGAACTGAAAATATTATGACGATTAAGGTAAGTAAACTTTTATTTATCCTCAGCTGCCTTACAAAATTCTACAGTTAAACAAAATATGGCCATGAAATTCTTTGTCTTTCAGGTCATCCCTTTCTAGTTACTTTTCCTGGTAATATAATTTGCAAAGTTTATATATCTGGCTATTATTATAGTATTTTTCATGAAGTTTCCGTGTTTCGTTTCCGATAATACAGGAAAAACAAGAACACTTTAGTAGTCTACTGTTTGTAGGCATTTATAAATATTCGTCAGTGGTAAAGAGATTAGTTCGGAAATCACATTGATAGTCTAATGTTTATTTTAATTTATTTCTTAAAATACTAAAACACAATGAATAATAAAAATAAAAGGGTTATTTATTTAACAGTAGAAATATATTTATTAGACTAAATTCCTAAAATCTAATTGCCCTTATATATATAGCCTGCCTTATTATTCGGAAGGGCTTCTAAGGCTGGTTAGGGCGCTCATTTTTCTCATAGCCACATACGCATCCGAACCGTGGACCCTAAAGAAAGCGGATAAAAATAAACTGGACGCTTTTGAAATGTGGGTATACCGCCGCATGTTGAGAATATCCCGGATTGATCATCACTGACGTATCGATATTAGAACAACTTAAAGTAAAGGATAGATTACTTAAGCAAATACAACAGAGATATTTTCAGTATTTTGGACACATTACTGGAAGAACAGGCACGATGGAAAAACTGATAGTCGAGGGAAAAGTTGAAAGAAAAAGACCCAGGGGAAGATCTCCAAGCCGTTGGGTAGATCAAACAAAAATATTGATTAACCAATGGTTACATAAAGCAGAACGACTAGCCCAGGACAGAGAAGTATGGAGGGAAATCATAAAAAAATGTGAACGCCTGATGGTGTCACCACATCCCAAAAGCAATTAGGACTCAGAAGGAGGAGTATTCTTCGGAACATTTTTAAAATTCAGTAGAATTGTGACGTGACGAAAAGTGACGTCGGAACAACTGTAAGCATTTTACGAATCGTCTAGAATATTCGTTCAGAGGCATGCCTGGAACAGAGTCCTGATAGGATATTACTGAGTATTGTTATAAAAACTTTATAAGCTGTTTAAAGTAAGAAAATGTTTGTGCAGTTTATGCATGTGAGCTTTTCTCTTTTACGGGTAAAAACGATGATCCCTTTACTTCAATTTCTATTACTATTACTACAATTAATATCTGATAGAGCACACAGTAGCCTGAATGAAAGAATATGGAGAAATAAAACTATCGGGGAAGAAATGAAAGGAAGAATTTACAAAACAGTCATCAGACCAAAATTGGCATACGCGGCAGAAACACGACCAGATACAGAGAGAACACAAAGGCTGGTACAAACAGCAGAGATAAACAATTGATGATAAAACACTATGGGACAGAGCTAAAAGTAGATATATACGATGTAGATGCAAGATGGGGAACATCAAGGACTGGATAATAAATAGAAGAATAGAATGGAACTATCATATAAACCGAATGACAACAAATAGAGTAGTAAAGACGGTTAGAAAATGTTTCCCAATAGGAAGACGATCAGTATGAATACCACGAAAATGATGGAATGACATTTCAAATAAAAGAGTCATACCTACCTAAAAAGAAGAAGAAGTTAAATGGAAAAAATTTAATTGTATACATTCTGCAGATGACAAAAATATTCTGTCATCTGCGTAATAGAATCCAATAACTAGAGATTTTAGTTCCTTTATAACAAATCCTGTTTTACCATATTCTCTTCTCTATCCTACACTGTAGAGTATATCATGATGTGCTGGACTGAATGATCTATTTTCTGTTTATTTATTTTTTTATGTATAGCCGCTATGTCGATATTACACTTACCAGCTCTTCTTTTAGTTCTCTTAGAGCAACTCACTTTTTCCAGAATGTTGATGTTGAGGTAGTTATTATTAATTAATTTTTCTTTTTGGTAGATCCGTTAACATATATATATATATATATATATATATATATATATATATATATATATATATATATATATATATATATATATATAGCGAGGTTCCTACAGCCTCTGCCGTTTCTCGCATTTCGACCGCCATCGTTTTCTGTCCATCCATTCGTCTTCTCTGATGGCTCTATCTCTCATTATGTGCCGTACATTTTCTTCCCAGGCAACTGAAGGCCTTCCCCTTCTTCTTCTTTGTTGTGGTATGTAATTTAAAGCTTTCTTTGGCCATCTATCTTCATTCATTCGTTTCACGTGACCATACCACACTAGTTGTCTCGTTTCAATTCTATCTACACTGGAATATACAGTATTTGTCCTCCTTCTAATATCTTCATTCCTGATGTGATCTTTTTTGGATATACCACACGCTCTCCTTAGAAAATCCATTTCTACTACTTCTATTCTTTTTCTATCCTTCTGCGTTATCTGCCAAACCTCTGCCCCATAAGTCATAATAGGCTCTACCAAGGTTCGATAGATTGTCAATTTCGTTTCTTGTCTAATATCTTTAGACCAAAGTAGAGAGTTTAGACTGTTTACCACTTTTTTTCCCTGCTGTGTTCTGTTTTCGATGTCTCTTTTGGTAGTGCCTTCTTTAGATATTATAGATCCGAGATATTTATATTCATTGCATGTTTTTGTGTTTCTAATTTCTAACTCTGGATCTTCTTCACCATCTCCTATTTTAAGATACTCTGTCTTTGCCATATTCATATTGAGGCCCCATTGTTCATATTCTTTCTTTAGTTTTCTAAACATGTAGTCCATGTCTTCCTCGTCATTCGCTACGACTACCTGATCATCTGCGAAAAATAAAGCTGTTAGACATTCACCACCGCCTATGTCTATTCCCATTCCGGATACTTGTTTTCTCCACTGCTCTAGCGATAATTGAATATATATTTTAAACAGGGTCGGAGACAAACAACATCCTTGTTTAAGCCCTTTGGTTATTGGAAATGATTCAGATATAAAGTTTCCTTCTTAAACGACACTTCTTGCATTTTTGTATATATTTGCGATAGCATCCACATACTCTCTACTGAGACCTACTTTCGTCAATGTATAAAATAGTTTTTTCAAAGGTACCGTATCATATGCCTTCTCTAAATCTACAAACAATAGGTGGGTAGATAGATTCCTTGCCTTCCGTTTTTCGATTACCTGCTGCAGAACGAATATATTATCAATGCACGATCTTCCTGCCCGAAATCCATTTTGTTCCTCTATGTCTTCATATTCTGATTCAATTCGTTTTTTTATTATTCGACCGTACAACCTCCCAACTGAGCTAGTAACAGCTTTCCTCTATAGTTAGAGCAATTGCGTTTATCCCCTTTTTTGTATATTGAGCTGATGTATCCAACATTCCAATCATCAGGGATATTTTGTCCTTTTAAGCATTTATTAAATAGTTTAACCATCATCTCGTGTAATATTTTTGGTCCATACTTTACCAACTCAATTGGGATGTCTCCAGCTCCTGCTGCTTTACCGTTTTTCGATCTTTTGAGGGCATCGCTTAACTCTCCGGTTGTTATCTCAATTATTTGTGTATGTTCAGATATTTCTTCCATTTCGATATCTTGGAATTCGTCAATGTATAAAATAGTTTTTTCAAAGGTACCGTATCATATACCTTCTCTAAATCTACAAACAATAGGTGGATAGATAGATTCCTTGCCTTCCGTTTTTCGATTACCTGCTGCAGAACGAATATATTATTAATGCACGATCTTCCTGCCCGAAATCTGTCCTTCTGTCAATAAGACCTCATAATGATGTTTCTACTGTTTCAGATCTATTAATTTTAAGTTAGATTTTTTCTTTCCTTCCCTCCGGAGAGACTTTATCACCTTCCACGCTTGCCCAACTCTTGTTCCACCCATATACCTATCCACCTCTGCACATCTTCGATCCCACATCTCATTTTTACTTTTCACTACTTCTCTTTTTACATCTCGATTTAATTTCGTATATACCTTGTGATCTTCCTCCTTTCTCGTTGACATCCATTTCTGATAAGCAGTTTTCTTCTTGTTTACTAACGTTTGCATATTCTCCGACCTTCATTCTTGATTTTTTGTTTCATGTTTCTCTTTATACCCCAAAGCTTCACTTGCAGCCTCATGAATGTACTTTTTAAGTTGTTGGTATAATTCTTCCGCTGTTATATTTTCTCGATCCACATTTTGTAATTTTGTGGCCAGTCGTAATTTGTAAAGAAATTTTGTTGAATCTTCTTTTAAGCTTTCTAGATTATATTTAGGAGATGTTACTTTTTGCCCCTTTTCTATATTCTGTACCTGAGTGTTACTGTTTTTGCGATAGTTAACTATCACATTGGCCATAAGTAAATGATGGTCGGATCCACATTCTGATCCACGGTATACCCTTACGTCAGTTGTTTTCAGCTGGGAAGTTTGACGTTGGATTACAAAGTCGATTATCGAGCGCAGATTCCTAGCAGGTTGTATCCATGTAAATTTGTAGATGTCTCTATGTTGAAAAAATCCATTCATAATTTTGAGAGACATTATTTCACAAAAATCTCTAAGACGCATTCCGTTGTCATTGGTTATTTGTTCTCCATATCTTCCTACGACTCTGCTATTTTCTTCTGTCCCTACTCTGCCGTTTAAATCTCCTAGTATAAAGATTTCACAGTTTTCTTTAACTTCAGAGAGTATTTCATTCATATTGTCGTAGAAATCGTCTTTACTTTCTGGATTTGCATCTTCGTTTGGGGCATATACTCCGACAATTACGATATTGTGCCCATTCTTTTTCATTTCCAGTATTAGTAGTTGTTCATTTACTTCAGTCCACGATTTAATGTTGTTTTTAAGATTTTTTCGAATGGCAATAGAGACTCCCCTCTTAGCTCTGTTATCTTTACTCACTCCGCTGTAGATATGTATATATTCTCCTATCTCTTCATTTCCTTTTCCCTTTTTCTTGGTTTCTGTGAGAACACATATATCTATTTTTCTTTCCGCTAATTCTTTGAATACTTCTGCTTGTTTGGTTCTCAGTCCTTGTACATTCCATGTAGCCAATATCATTTTCCTTTTTCGTTGCATTAGTCGTCTTTGTGTTGATCCATTCTTTGTATTCCGAGGCTTTTGGTCGAAATTTTTAGCATTAATATCTTTTGACAAGGGACGAGTTGCTAGCCCATCGCCTCAACCCTCCTCCTTTATCCGGGCTTGGGACCGGCATCGGCATTTACTGAGCTACTCAATTCACCCAGTACTTACCGAAGGAGGAGTTAGATCCGTTAACATACCGTGTCCATATTAATATATTCAATGCCAGTCTGTCGTAATAGTTTTGTTTTTCCGGGGGTGAGGTCGTTAGTCTCACGCCAAACTCCCAACCCAGAAGACCACCTTTCCTTAAATGGTTGCCAGCCAAGCAAAAAGAGATTTTTTTAGTATAACAACGGGTCCTTATAAGTAGTATACTAAAGAGTCTAGAAAAAAAACTGTGCTTTGTAGCATTTTTCGACGTAGAAAAAGCATTCGGTCGTGTATGGCATCATGGACTACTTAATAAGTTAAAAAAAAGGGAATTGGGCCTACCAATTACTGCCTAGTCTTCAACTGAGATTTCAGTAGTTGCTTTGTTCAAACGAAGTTTAACCTTAAAATATCCACCCATCATTCAATAAAATCTGGTGTACCGCATGGCAGTGTTCTTGGTATATTTTTATATCTTATATTAACGCAGATATTTCGACAATGGATGAAACAATCATCGACACATTTGCAGATGATACTGGTGTTCTTGCAGAAGGTCGCAATCCCCAACCAGCTACTAACAAACAACAGCAACATCTCAACAAGTTGAAAGAATGGTTTACAAAATTGCGAATAAACGTTATTCCAGCCAAATCAATAAACTTTTAATATAAGAAGTTTTAAATGGCCTAGTATTAAAAGACATGTTAATATTCTTCTTTTTGTAGTGCCTATCCGTGCCAATCTGTATTTTGCAAACTGCGGCTCTGAAAAAATTTATGGTTGTGTTAAACTACATACGTAGATTTTTCAGTTAGGAAATTCTTCGCCTTCCTGGTTCTCGTTTTTCTTCTACTTTTGCTTGAAGAATTATTTGCTGCAACCTATATCTTTCGCTGTTCCTCCTGATGTAACTGAGGTTCTCAATTTTGGCTGTTTTTATGGTGGTTAATAACTCTTTTCCTTTCTGAATTCTTAATAAAAGTTCTTGGTTAGTAACTTGGTTGGTATAGGTTATCTTTTGGATTCCACGATAAAGCCATATTTCGAAAGCCTCAATTTTCTTAGAAGTAGCGTCCGTGAGAGTTCACGACTTAACTCCGTACAACAGTATAATAAAGATATAACATCGTAGTAGCCTGATGTTTATAAATACTGATAATACGTGGCATTTAAATAGCTTAGCTATTTTTTGAAATGGAGATCTTGCTTTCTCTATCCTAGATTTTATTTCTAGGCGTTCGTACCAAGGTAGGTGTATGTTTTTTATCTTTCTATTGGTTTTTGACCACTCACACTGAATATTTGCTGTTCCTTCTTAGACATCATCATACATTTTGTTTTCTTAATGTTCAGTGAAAGTCCATATCTCTGACCCACTTCTGAGATTCTATTTATTAGCTCCTAGAGGGCTTCATGACTGTCAGCGAGTATCACCGGCTTCAACATCTTCTACTGCTTCTAAAAGATTTAAGTATCAAATGCTTTATGATAATTAATGAAGTATGCATAAATATTGCAATTCATATCTCTACATCGTTGAAATATCACTTGTATACAAGCCTCTCTCGTACCCACTCCGGAAATCAAACTGTGTACGGCTGATTTTTTCTTCGCGTAGTCTATATGGTAATATTCTACCAACAAAAAAGAAAGTTTACTATACAGAACTAACACCGGGTTCAAAAATTACAAGAAAGACTCATATACAAACAAAAAAGAGACAAATTGATGATGAGATCAGACAGACGCATTGACTCATTATCAAGAAGTTTAAACTTCAACTTGGAAAACAAGATCTTTATATCCAAATGCATCATCAAACCAATATGGAAATACGGTATTTATAGGGATGTATCAGGTAATCCAATTTCAAGATTATACAGCGACTTTAATTAAAAATACAGTTTCATGGTAGTGGTTTCATGGTTTCACTTCTTTAGCAGCAGCCACTTACAAAAACTAGCTGGCCAATAAAAGACAGATATCAATTATCTATATCGATCTTTATCAGTAAGCAAAAGACTTAACAGAAAACGACCAACCGATTTTCAGTAACGAGAATAATCAAACCACAAATACGAAGTAATTGCAGTGATGAAAATTCTCATCAAAGTACTTCTATAAATGACATATTTACTTTTGCTCTTTAATTTGAGCATGTTGTATTTTTTTTATTATTAATAAAACAAATATATTGAAATGCCCCAAGATCATCTATAAAAACCACATTGCTTTCTGTATATCTTATGTTAAATATCTGAATATATATTTGAATATATGTTATATTTAACAGAAGCAACTAGCGACAATACACATACAAAGTCCAACTCCACGTTTGTAACGATTATTTTGCGTACCGCATAGGGTATTACTATGGGGGGTTGAAATTGTGGACAGAAATTACGGGGCTAGAGATAGGGCAAGCAAAATAAATCGAAACTTTGGCGAACGGCTACTCAGGGTTTGTTTGAGAGCTGGGTCGTAGATAAGTGAATGGCAAGGAGGTGGATTGGGGTAACTACAAAAATTAAACAAAAGCGGTACTTACATGAATCTCCTGGATAAACAAAATTTGGGGAAAAAAATTACACATTTAGTGTTGTCTCACCAGAAACAGTTATACAAATATAAATATTAACAATAAAATACAAAATATCAAAAACAAACTCACTATGTTCCGTCAGTTTTCAAACTCTTGAAGTTGGGAATACTACACAACTTACAATTGTTAATGGGCGACAATTTGTAACGGAAGAAATTAGAAATGAAAAATAGCTTTTTAAATGAAACTATATAGAAGTTAACCTTCTTTAAAAAACAAAAACAAAATCTTTATTATGATTAGGTATTTACCAATTGTCAAAAAAAAATAAAGCTAGCTGTCAGATGTCAATATTAAATTTTAAAACTAGGAAAAATTTATAATTACAAGTTCCTAAACGGTTATAAAAGCAATTATTAATAGAAAATGTCTATTTTTACTTTTAAAAGTTTAACAAAAAAAGTTACCTGGATTTCACTAAATGTTATTTTTATTTTAAAATTCTGGGGGTGGAACTGGAGATTCACTGCAATGCAAAAAACTGCATCTATAGTCTGGAATGACGACCAGGGACAAACTGAGATTGGAAGCTGTTCACTGGAACGCAAATTTTAGACTCGGTTTCTTAAAAAATTTGGAACACATGTGATTATTTTTCAAATTTGTTGGAAACGTCGCAAATCTCTTAGATACAAATCTCTTGGTGAGAGATGACATAAAACAAAAACAGTGATTACTCCTATCAGAACTGACACATTACATTGAGTATAAATCACTTTTTTCAACAAATTTGCCGGTTTTTTAACGCCGATACTCAGAGTGTCTTGACTGTTCAAAGATTCTTCCAAACCTTATTTTAACTTCACATTAAACTTAACCCTGCTATTACACTACACATTTTCCCATGATAGAAAACAAAAAAACACAAAACATTAGAAATTTAAAAAAAAATTTGGCGGCAATATTGAACGGCTGAAACTCTAAAATGACTTTATTATCAATTCTCGGCAACGCAAAAAGGAGTGAAAAAATATACTTCGGTGTTTTAACATATACGGGGTGATTTCAATACATACGAAAGAATTTTAAAATGCTACACTTTTGATGTTTAGATGATCTGACTGTACTGTCTAAGTAAGTGTAAACGTATGTATTTGGTCTTGCATATTCATATTATTCTTATATCATATTTCGATAATACCTCATAATTTCATAAATTTGCTGTCCTAAGCGGTATCGAATAACTTACGGTAATCGATGAAGTATGAATATATGTGGTAGATCATATATATTCATTGTAAAAGAGATCAAAGCATGTTCTCTAATACTGACTGATTTGCTGTTGGCAAATCTTAAATATGCTTTAAAGTTTAATTTTTAGAAGTAAGTTTAGAAGCACATAAAGAATATACAGTAGATATTATAAAGTATATTTTACGAATTTGCGACTGTTTTGAATTATCGCTAGACACTTGATAACCCATGGTCCACGTTACTGTACCTACTGTACCTACTAAAAGTCAGTAACTCTGAAATATACTATACATATCATACAAAAAATATACCATTTTATAAGGTACTCTAACTTTATATACACATTTACATCATATTTATTATTTTCAGGGTCAGAAAGGTGATATGGGTAAGAGAGGAAGACGAGGGAAACCTGGTCCAGTTGGTCCACCAGGACCACCTGGAAAACTTGGAGAAATTGGACTGCCAGGATGGATGGTATGTTAAATTTAGATGCATATAACTATAATTTCGTATGGGCCATCTTTTTCTTCGAATGTCGTTTAGCTTGAAGACGCATCCCATATTTTAAATAAAACAGAGGCTTTTTGTTATTAATCACCTATCATAATCTTCACAAACGTGTTTTCTTTTTAATCAGTTCATGTTATGTACATTTTTTCCTTAATCATTTAATACATTTTTATATTACAATTTACCTACATCCATTTAGATTAGTCTTCACTCTGTAATTAAGAAATAATAATTCTAATGTAGATATTGTTCTGAAGCTATTTTCTTGTGGCATTGTAAATTAATTACTATTTATAACTGGGAATAAGCCACAATTAAAGATAAAAATACGTTTATTGACGTTTCAATTTCCAATTCGGAAATCGTTCTCAAAATACAAACAGTAAATTAAACAAATTTTGTTTTTTGTTACATAGTGAAAAAATTCTTCTAATAATTTAATTTTATCTGACTCATTTATATTGACAATTCAGACATACATTATGCATTTTAAAGTAGACGACTTTAAAATGATATTGCCAATATTGTTGAGTTGCGCTCCTGGGACGACTTTACTTATAATTGGATTATTCAATCAACGTTATAAGATAGTTCATTCGATTACATGAAATGAAATCAACTTTAACTTGAGAATATCCGTCAGAAAAAATCATAGCATGTAATTCGTCTTTAAAAAGACAAACACATGACATGATGACAGTAAAATTCTCCTGTCAGTGATTCCATAGTAAATTATGAGGGAAAAACCAGGAAAAAAACCTCATAATACTATCCCGACATTGTAAGTATTTGTTCGTGAATTTAGTTTACCTTCAACAAACATCAAAATTCTGATTTTATATGTTGTTATTTAAAAAATATAAATGATTTATCCTCTATATGTTACTGACTTACTAATACTGGTATTTTCTTATTAATAACTTCCTCTTTCAATATTGGTAACCAGATCCTACTACATTCTGCCAAGGAATTTGCAACACAATTAGCCTCATTTAGCATAATTAGAGCCGCTTCTTTGATTTTTCTTTTTTTACCATCCGTTTCTTTTAGGACTATATTTGAATTATTCCATTGAACCCTATGTTCATTATCCTATGCGTGTTTACATATTTGAGATCTATCAAATTCTCTATTTTTAATATAAGATTGATGTTCACTTATTCTAACATTTAATGGCCTTGATGATTCACCTAAATAAAACTGATCGCATTCACAAGGTATTTTATAAATGCAATTCTTTGTCCTTTCTTGTTCATTGTTAGGTTTGGTTTTGGACAAAATAGATCTCAACGTGTTTGTTGTTTTGAATGTTGTTGAAATGTTGAATTTATTTCCTATCCTTTTAAGTTTTTCTGATAATCCTTTTATGTACGGTATTGTTATTATCCTCATATTATTCCTTGTGTATGCTGTAGGATCTCGTTCTAAGTTGTTCTGTTCTATTCGATCGATTGTTGAAAATTCCTTATTTATAAACGATAAAGGATAATCATTTTTTAATAAAACAGATGTTAACAAATGTTTCTCCTCCAAGAACGAATTTTTGTTAGAGCAAGTAATTTTGGCTATATTGGCAATATCATTTTAAAGTCGTCTACTTTAAAATGCATAATGTATGTCTGAATTGTCAATATAAATGAGTCAGATAAAATTAAATTATTAGAAGAATTTTTTCACTATGTAACAAAAAACAAAATTTGTTTAATTTACTGTTTGTATTTTGAGAACGATTTCCGAATTGGAAATTGAAACGTCAATAAACGTATTTTTATCTTTAATTGTGGCTTATTCCCAGTTATAAATAGTAATTAATCTAATGCAGATATCTTCCATTATGAGCGTTTGTGGACACTCTGTATATTATGATACCCCAAATGCACAGAACTAAATTTAACACCACAATTTACCTCTAACTTTTGGAATAAACGTATTCATGAACTCTCTTGTTCAACCAAATACACTTCCAGAATGCACCAGCTGCAAATACAGCTTTAATAACAAAGCCGAAGTCATCATAACTTTAATAATATATAAACTTATGGTTAGTAAGTTATATTTTTAATGAAAAGTGAAGATAGCCGCAACACACAAAGTTGAACGTCTTTCATTATGTTAAGTGAAAAAAGAAATATTAACATGATATTTTAGCGCATTATACTGTTCATTTTAGTTCTTAATTTTTCCTATTTTGCATTATGTTGAATACTAATATTATATACGTATCTCTTGTGCGGGCTGGACAGCAAAATAATTCAAAAGTAAGTTTTCCTTTACAAATACTAAATAGTATCTTTATTAATGAATGTTTTATTTGTTAATGTGTTGACAGAAACTCACTTGGTAACAAGTCGGTAGTGTAAGGTTTTAAAGCAGATTTTTTTCTGATATAAATATTCACTTTTTCGCACACGATTATTTCCAAAAAGTGTATAAAAAGCCTACCATTGCTAATATTAACTATATGCTACTTTTTCTTCCCACGATTTTGTTGCTGGTCCAAAGAAGTAAGGTTTGAGTTTACCGAAAGTACAAACTGAATATAGCCTTCAAATGTCAACCATGAAATAAAATATTTCGGTTTGGCAGTGTTGGAATGTTTTTATAATGCATATGTTGTATACTTCAAATATAAAGAGCAAGCTTTTAAAAAGTAAATTTTGATTATATGGTCCATCACGAACCC
Source organism: Diabrotica balteata (assembly GCA_918026665.1). Lineage (NCBI taxonomy): Eukaryota > Metazoa > Arthropoda > Insecta > Coleoptera > Chrysomelidae > Diabrotica > Diabrotica balteata. The sequence goes on along the minus strand of OU898279.1, from coordinate 109,940,243 downwards.
TTTCTTCAGTGCGTCATAGTTGTTCGAATTCTCTCTAACGCATTAGGCTAGAAGTGACAGAAAAAAATTTGAGTCTGTGATTATTACACACAAAACTTAAAAAATCAGATATCGTTTACGGGTATTCAGATATTAAAGCAAATTCTACTTACGAATGTAGGTAGGTATAATTGGTTGGAGTTTAGAATACGTTAAATAAATATCCAATCATATGCAATGATGCACATAAATATAATTTGACGAAGATGGTCTCGATAGTGACAAATGTCAGTACTTTCACAATGTCAACTAATAAAATGATAATTGTCATTCCAAATTAGTATTTTTCAGACGTTTTACCTACAGTAAAAATTAAATTTTATATTTATTCTCATAAAAATTTTAAATATTCCGAGATATACCGAGAATGAACAAAACCTAATATTAAAATTATTAAATTATTTGCAATTAGAAAAAGCGGCTGAAACAACGTTATTACCAGTTTCTCTCGTTCGCGAATTAGATTGTGAATTCAGGAATGAAATTGAGGAAATATCTTAAACTATAATACCGTTATGGATATTTATATTTATTAGAACGGTTCTTTTTACAACCACGATATTTTCTTGAAATGTAAGATATAATTGATACCAGCCACATATCTACTGTAATCATTGTGTTGGAGAACTATATCTCCAGCCAAATAATTATATATAAAAAAAAAAAAATTCTATTTCGTATCAAATAAATATTTTCGCGCCGGGTACCTAAATAAATCCAGTCTACCTAGACTTTCTTCTGAGAATGTTAATCCCCGCCCACAGCGCCTACTTGACGATAGACCGGCTTTTCAAAATGCAGAAACAAAAAAATATTCCAGCGGGGCTAGTGATTTAGCGACTTTCGTAGGGCTAACATCTATAATTCAAAAGTTCGGAGAGGATTCTCCTAGTTGCAGTTTACGCAATTGACCGGGAAGCCGTAATATGTGAATAAGTGTTATGGTGTTTTCGCTTTCGTTCGCAAATTGTAATATTCAAATTAAGTTCCTACGATAAGTTACACACTCAAATTTTATAAGCTCTATTTCTTGCCCTTTCTTTTTTCAATTACAGTTTCTTTCTAAACAAGTAATTGTTTTATTTCACTATATTAATTCAACAGGCCAGATAAAAGCAACTTTGAAAGTCCATTTTAGTTTCTCTACTGAGCTGTCGAAGGCTAGCGGACTAATTGGACTTGCAGCAAGAACAAAGCCGCTGAAAGAGACACTGTTGCATACAAGCCTCTCCATGGAAGGGATGTTGTAAACCGGCACCCTCCACATTGATTTTAATGAATCAGATTCTGAATCAGATTGTGGATTGTTTGAAATATAATATTCATTTTTGTTATTCATAAAAAAGAAGGTAAATTTACACTACATCTACATATAATCTACATTTACATCTTGTTTTTTAACTAAACTCCATTAACACTATTTCATCTGGGTACCGGAACTGGTAGATTAACTCAAAAATCAACTGCTTTACTATTTAAACTATTTCCACTATTTAATGATAAATCTTCACAAAATTAAACTATTTTCTGCCACAGAAACTTATCGGAAAATTACTTATCCAGATATGACTGATTTCGATATTATTTTATCACAGGAATGTTTGCTTTGAGGATTTGCAATTGCCAGTAATTTTTTTTATCTCGCAGTCAACTCTTAAAAGATTCTAGGAGGAAGCGGTATTTTAAACAAACAAACATTCCAATTCCATAGTGTTTGTAATGAATAATAATAAATCCATAAACAAATCTTAGCTAATTAAACACTTTCTTTGGAATGTATAGAATAGGAATTATGACAAACTGCCGTTCCAGCATAATGCGCAATAAAAAATTTTATACAGGACGGGACTTCTCTAATATGTAAATTAAATACAAATTAGAATTGTTAAAGTTTTTACTACATATTAAAAAAAATAACCTTTTCACATTTAGCCGATTACAATCCTGCAACTTTCAGATTTAACTAAAATCTCATGCAATAATTCTCGACATTCTTAAATCCTATATGACGTCAAAATTAGTGACGCGCTGAAAGAAGGGTTTGGGACAGACTGTATATTTGTACTATTTTATTAATTCTGCAATTTTTAATTTACATGAAATAATACCGAGTAAATATTTGTCTCTATCGAGATTTATTGCAAACATCTGTTGCAATTGCTGATTTACGATTGCCAAATCTTTCCCCTAACCTATCAAAGGGCAATTGCCAATACAATTTCTAATTATTATCTAATAAATTAATTTCCAAAGAAACAAATTATTACTCATTTTAGTTTTATATATATCAAAAGTTGCAGAATTCGGAACATAATATTATCAAAATGTACTTTTCTAAAGCTTTATCTGTTTATATTTGGAACATACAGCGTAATATACATTATTAAAACATGCCTACACTGCTAAACCGAAATTTTTTGTTTTATGTTAGACATTTGCGGCTATAATCAGCTTGTACTTTCGGTAAACTCAACCAAACTAATGTATTGCCGTGACTTTACCTGGTCAGGCATCTAACAATTATTTGTGTTTTGTAGACATCGATAACCCAAACATTTATGTTTTTGTTAGCTCAGAAGTTATATTACTTTGGAGAAGGTATTTTTAGTATTATGGACTGAAAAGGTTTTCGGACATTTGATACCTGAATGCCTTTTTGTGTCAACAGCATATTCTACATGATTTAGGCAACACCTCAAATGTAACCAAAGTGCAGTATTATCCCACACTATTTACATTTTTCTGTAGAGGCCAGGATTCCTACTATAAAAACTGACCAATAATAATAGGTTTTTCAATAAGTTTTGCGATTCGATAAGATAGGGCGTTCCTTTTGACCGACTTTTGTTTGTTATGTTGGTACACTCTTCATATGAAAGTATCTGAAAATGATATTTTTACATACTTTCATATGAAGAGTGTACCAACATAACAAAAAAATCAACACTTATATGGTTATATTAAATTAGATGTAAATCATTTTGACTTTGCCAGAGTAGTACTGTGTCGTCTGCATAGCAGATTATTTTTTAAGTTTTTTTTTTTCACATGGTATCCTTTTTTAGTTCTTACTTTTTTTTATTATTTCATCCATAATAAGACTGAATGATGGAGGACTCAGGGAATCTCTTTTTTTTATCCGATTGGCAGCTTCAATAGGGTCAGTTAGTTCTTCTTCTACTTTTACTTTTATTGTGTTTTTTGATCGATATTTTTGATAGTTTTGAGTATTCCTAGAGGTATCTCTCTTGCGTACAATAAGTGGGTAATGCCCTTTACTTTGACAAATGCTTTTTTAAAATCAACGAAACATAGATCTGGTTTGTTGTGTTCTAATGATTTTTCTTGCAGTTGTCTTATTATAAATATATCGTCGGTGCAGAATATTCCGGACCGAAAACCTTGTCGTTTTTATGCTAGTGTTTGGTATCCTTTTTAGTTCCTACTTTTTTGGTAGATATTTTCGATCGCTTTGATTATTCCTAGAGGTATCTCTCTTGCGTACAGTAAGTGGATAATTTGACCCGGTCAAATGCCTTCGTAGGGTCCACGAAACATAGATACGCCGATTTGTTGCATTCTAATGACTTCTCTTGCACTTGCCTCATTATAAATATAGCGTCGGTGAATAATCTTCCTGACCTAAAACCTTGTAGTTCTTCTGCTAGTGTTACAAATTCATTCAGTTTATTTGTTATCATTTTGGTTGTTAATTTTAGTGTTTTGTTTAATAAATCAATTCCTCAGTTATTTTCGGGGCCCGATTTGTCTCCCGTTTTGAAGAGAGGTATTAGGATACTTGATCTTCATTCTTAAGGAATTCTCTTTTGTTCTATTATTTTTTGGATTAGATTTAATAGTTATGTGGCCAAATATGGTCCTTTATACTTTCGGATGTCGTTCGGTATTTGTCCTCTCCTGGTGATTTTCTATTTTTTAATTTCCTTAATGATTTCTTTACCTCTTAAAAATAAAAATAAATGCTTGTATTGCTTGTCCTTATTCACCTGACTATATGCTTTTTAAAATTAACAGCGGACATTAGTCAGTAGAAGAACAAAGAATGTTAATAACTTAAGTGTTTCCGCATATCAAACAAAGGTTTCGTTTAATCGAGTTTTTTTCTAAAAGAATATAATAGAAAAGTGCAATAAAAACTAAATTTAGTTTGTAATTGTTTAACACACAAATGTAAGCTTGGATGTACTTTTATATTAAATTAAAATTTGCAGGGAAGGCCTGGAATACCGGGAGTTCCTGGAACGAAAGGAATGAAGGGCGATTCAGGAGGAGTAAGTATATCAAATTATTATTCACTTTATAAATACTTGCTGTTTTGTTGTCGGTGATTACCACGACAAAATTTATCTGTGATAAGTTTGATGAATTAAATTATTCCCGCCTTTTGTTATTCATTCACAAATGTTTCAGAACCATGATTTCTTCTTTCTTTACATTTTTTTATCTATATTTCTTTCCACTGTTACCTCCATTTTCTACACTTTTATTACTGGTCCCCAAAATGACATTTTGCTTAATATTATTACACTATCTGGTTATCTATGTACGTTTGATTGTACCGCATGTACATGTACAAGCTGCAGTTGTTACTGTTTGATTAATGAACATGCCCTAATTAATGACAAACCAGAGAAAATAAAAAACAGTTCTTCAAAGGTTTAGAGCAAACCTACAGAAGATGTTTCACAAATGACATTAAGGTTGTATTACTGCGAGCGCCCACGAAAGTGGCGTGGCAAGTAGCACGTAGCAAGTAGCACGCGTCTAGCATGTTTCTTAAAATGTAACCAATAAAAACAAATGAGTAGAATGAATGACGTCCCTGTCATTTTGGTGTACGCTGAATCATTCGTTTTCATTGGTTACATTTTAAGAAACATGCTAGACGCGTGCTACTTGCCACTTGCTACGTGCCACGCCACTTTGGTGGGCGCTCTCACTTAGGTGACTTGAATGCAAGGATAGAACGAGAAGGAGTTTTCATGCCTATACAGCCTACACGACATCAGTAGAAATAATGGATTGCTACTAATAAACTTAGTAGCAGCACTAAATGTGACACGTGGTGTCCGATCCACCAACGATCCTTGAAGCATCATACCGTATGGCACCATATGCATAACGGAGAGTAGGAAAATACCAGGCTGGTTTCAGAAGTGGTTAATCAACAATTCGTGCGATTGCATCCCTAAAACAAATTTTGGTAGAAATATTTTAATATGGAAATATTATTTGTATGGAAATATATAATTTGGTTTTTTTTAAATCTGTACATTTTTAAAATAAAAGGAATGGCTAGTTTCTAAAGAATGCTTGGCTAAGGCTATAGTGTTTAATTTATTAGTTTGGACAATATGTTTGTGTGTAACAACCCTTCTATGTAGATATTGAATAAGCAGACGGGAAAAGAAAGAAAAGCAAGAAAACACATTATAGATCTAGAAAAACTAAAAATTCCTAAAAATAAAAAAAAATGATGAAGAAATAATAAAGCGGATGACTGAATATGAAAGAATATAGAACCACGTTAACTGCAGCAAAATTCTAGAAACTAAAGAAAGGAAAGATGAGCAATTGTTTAATAATAAGTGTAAGGTGGCAACTGAAGAATGAAATGAAAAACATAGAATATATTTGTCTAAACGAACCAGAGAAAAAAAGGTATTTAAAAAAACGAATAGCTGATAAACTGTGTAGACAAAAAATCATAAACAAAAAATGCATGGATATGGAAATAAACTTTAGAGAAGACAAAACGCAAAGTGCGTATTACAAGTGAAATAAGGGTATAAACCAAAAACTAATCGGCACACAATGGCAAAATAACAAGAAACAACAAAGAAACTTAGTGCGGACAAATCTCTCTCATTGAAGTTTAGATAAATCTCCTTGCTATATTTTGGGTATATAATCTAGTACTGTAATACGTACTTAGAAAAACATTAAAAGATAGAAACAAAACACTTATTAATAAATCAGTCTAACTGGCAGCATATGCAGATAACGTTAATATCATGAGCAGAACCAAAGCAACAGGTGATACTATGTATACGTAACCTAAAAATCATGCTAAATAAATATATACAAACTCGATTGGAGAGAGCAACACGGCCCTAATTGTTAGTTGAATAACAACATTAACAATATAGAACTTAGTAGACAAAACACTTTAGCCAATACGGCATACTTAGCTATCAACCGGATGTTTAAACGGCGCGACGCACATCAAAGAACTAAGATACGAATCTATAAGACCATAATCCGACCGATAGTGAGCTATGAATGTTATACTTATATATGGACTTAAAATCTGTAAACCGCATGGATATCTTTAACAGAAAGATACTGAGACGAATACTAGGCCCTATGAATGAAAACAACAGGCCATGTATTTAAAATGGAATAAAACAATGGATCTATTGGAAGACCGAGAAAGTAATGGGCGGATTATGTGTTTCCACCTTTGAAACAATTATGCCCGAAGGACACCACTCGAGGTGGAATGACGTGATCAGATGCTGGAACACAATGAGACGCCAAAATACCTCGGCGTACGTATGGATAGAACTTTGTCTTATTGATATCACTGTCAAGATATCAAGAAAAAAATAAGCGCATTACAAACAACGTAAAATCAAAACAAAAAAATGAGAATCTTTTCTTGAAGAACAAAAAATAAATGAAATTTTTAAAGAAGAAAAAGCGCACATTATGACTCTTTAACAAAATAAAGTAAAATGCCAAAAAAGACTTGGAATATACATTGAAAAGAATATAAGAACCGTATGAAATTTACAAAAGAGTTCGTAATGAGAATCATACACTTGAAAAAAAGAGAAAAAAAGAGGAGTAGTGGACAAAGTTTTTTATAAAAATAAGTGAGAGATTCATAAACGATTAAAGAACGAAAATAAAAAGATAACATACATCAAACAACTGAAACAAACAATAGAAACTAACATAACTTCTGAACAACTAAAAATAACACCAAACAAATTAACGAAATAACGGAAAGCGAAACAAGAGAAGATAAATAAGTATAAACTTAAATAGATAAAACGGGCCTACAAAATTATAGAAATATTAACCTGTTGAACCACATACAAACTTTTCCCTTGGTTACTGACATCGGGATTGGAGAAAAAATTAGATTTCTACCAACCGATAGAGCAGGCAGGATTATGTTTAAATTATGGTACCAATGATCACATCCATAAAGTAAAGACACTTATTGAAAAATCTATAGAATCTAACAAACATCTTGTTCTCACTTTCATAGATCTTTATAAAGCGTTCGGCTTGATCGAAATAGCCTTAAAGAAGCAATGGATGACTGCAAAATTGACCATAGGTATAGTAAACTTATTTGATATATTTACAAAAATGCCACTATGACTGTTGAGATACACGATAAAACCCGACCAATATAAATAAAACCTGGGATAAGGCAAGGAGATACATTTTCACTGAAATTATTCATAACGGTATTGGAGTATGCCTTTAAGATGGTCAATTGGGACCAGAGAGGAGAACCATCTCCGTTTCGTAGATGATATTGTCCTTATCACAGAAAGTGGGCCTCAGAATGAACTTTACCAAAACTAAGTTTATGATAAATATAGTCCCCAATAACCATTCTTCTATCCAAGTCAAAGTGGTTGAACTGGTGGAGAAATAGACGTATTTGAGTAATAAAATAGGAATTAGCAGGGATAACTAAACATGCAAAATCCAAAGACGATTTACTTTAGCCTGGGCGCCTTTGGAAAATTGCGGGACTCACTTAGGGCCGACGTGCCAATTAGCCTCAAAAGAAAAATATTTGACCAATGCGTTTTACCGATCATGACCTATGGGGTGGAAACTATGACTCTAACCAAGACTACAGTTTCGAAATTGAGAGTGGTACAGAGAGAAATTGAACGGTATATGCTAGGTGTGATATTGCGGGGCCGAATAAGACACTCAGAAGATCTGCGAAGAATAATGAGTATTGCTGATGTTGTGGAACGCATAGCATAATTGAAATTAAAATGGACAGGTCATGTAGTGAAAATGCACTACTCACGATGGACCAACAAAATTATAAATTGGAGGCAAAAAACAGACACATCGCGTATCACCAAAAATTGGCAACAAAGCGCACAAAATTGTGAAGAACGGAGGAGTTTAAGGGAGGCCCATGTCCAGCAGTGGACGTGATAAATGAAGGCTGGATGATGAAGGTGATGATGGTGATGATGATGAAACAAGTATCAGAACTTATAAACGAAAAGGCATATATAAATTTGTAGTAAGTCCTGTCATGATATACATCGCTGAAACGAGATCAGAAACTAACACAACGTGAAGATACCTGAAACCAAGGGAAATGAAAATCCTAAGATATTTAACTGGTCAAATACTGATGATAAGATAAAGAACTAACGACATACGAAAAAAAAAAGAAAAAGACGTGCAGGATGGACAACATAAATGGGTGAGTACAAGAAAGAAAAAAATGCAACAGATAAATTAATAGAGTAAACAAAAAATAATAGAGTTAAAACAACTAGAGATATGGCACCAATCGGCATAGAAGGAGATGTGATGAGAATATTTCAATAAAATAAATGACAATGTTGAAGAAAAATACCTAATGTACCTTAATGAAAATAGCAGTAGAACAAAATTATTATCCTTTTAAAGAATAATTATTTGCATAGGACATACTATTTTATTTTTACCTCTCTACACATTTCTTGTCACTCTGTATACACACGATGCCGAGTTATTAAATTAAACCGTTTGATATTTTTACAGCATAAGGGCGACAAGGGTGATAGAGGTGACCTGGGTCCGGCAGGTAAAGATGGCACGCCGGGCCCTCCGGGCCCACCGGGACCCCGATCATCAGACGAAACGACAAGGTACATTCCAGTGCCCGGACCTCCAGGGCCGCCTGGTCCTCCGGGTCCTTCGGGGATGCCAGGATTGTCTATAACCGGCCCCAAAGGCGAGCCAGGCAGTCCCGCGTACGGAGAAACTGCTCACTACAGCCGACCAGGTATGTGGTTAGAGATATTTAATATTAAGTGGCGGTTCGTTAACACAAAAAATCGCGTAGAGGGTAGAAATGAGACTCTTGACGTTTAATTTTTATTAATGTTTTTATTTAAAATTATTCAGTAATATTTCGCATTTATAAATACGCTTGGAATCTAATATATAATTATTCTTTATTTCTTAATGATTACACAGCACGTAAAATGTCAGAGGTTCTAAACCAGTTTCAAAGCAGAGACGTATAGTGTACATTATTTACAGAAGGAATTTGTTTAATATAATTTAAATATACATTCGACCTAAAATACAGGTAACAAAAATCTAATCTATGTATATCTACGTATGTATTTCTCTGTATGAATAGTGAATATCCAAACGATGGCAGTTTACAGTTTTAGGAAAGAAGTTATATTTAAAATGTGAAATTTATGTTCAGATCAATCTCTGACAAATCATTAATATGTTATTAATTTCTATATATATATATATATATATATATATATATATATATATATACAGTAGAGTCTCGGTTATCCGCCATAAACGGGCCGACGGAAGGGCGGATAAGCTGGAATGGCGGATAATAGGGAGGGTAGAAAATGAAACACAAGTTTGGGGCTATTGTAATAACATTGTAATGGACTTTATTTAAGTGCAATAAAAGTGTAATTATGTACTGTATACTTTATGTATATAATAATATTAACAAGATTAAAATAAAACTAGAATCAGTTCAACATTGACTTACATTGGATATTGTAGACATAATGGTTTAGGGTGAACGAAAAAAACTAGTGATTTTCATCTGTCTTGCTGATGTATCTCGTTGTGTTGCTGCCAAGTCTCGCCATCTCTGTAGCATCATAATATCGACAGCTCTGGCTTCCTCTTGTTGCTCGACGTATTTTATCGCAGCTTCAAAAATTTTTACTCCTTCTTTGTGTGAAACTTTTGTGGCTCAACAGTCTCTAATTCTTCGATGTCTTCAACACCTTCACTATTAACAACCGTAACAATTTCTTCATCGGTTATTTCATATTGTTCATCCCTTGAAAACCACTCTCCAACATCACCCAAAGACGCATCCTCACATCCAGGGATACGTTTCACTAAGGGCAATATATTTTCCTGAAGTTCATCCAAAGTGTTGTCAGCAGTTCCTTCATCCTCACACAACAGCTTATCCCAGGACTTAGTAATTGTTTGTGCCCCAACCTTATCCCATGCACTTGAGATCCAGTAGGACACATCTTTCAAGTTAATGGCTTTCAATATAGGGATTAAGTCTCGGCCATCGTTCATTTCTTCTATCATGGTCGATAGAAGGATTCTCCGATATTTTCTTTTCAGCGTCTCCAAAACACCCTGGTCCATAGGTTGACAGATAGCTGTGACATTCGGAGGGAGAAACATGGCCTTTATGTCCCCATCTTTTAGTTCACTTTCATCAGGATGAGTCGGCGCATTATCTAACAGTAAAACTGCTTTTCTTGGTAAATTATTGTCTTTTAGAAACTTCTCTGTTGATGGTACAAAATCCGAGAAGAACCAATCTTTAAAAATGTCACTGCTTATCCACGCACTTTTCTGATTGCAATATTTCACTGGTAGAGCATGTCTTGAAATTCCCTTAAATGCTCTGGGGTTCTTTGCCTTTCCAATCATTGTGAGTTCCATCTTATGGTTTGACGTGGAATTGCTACATGCTAAAATGGTTACTCGCTCTTTGCTGCGTTTATAGCCAGGAGCTGCTGATTCACTTTTAGCTGCAAGACTCTTATTGGGTAACATTTTATAATTAAGGCCTGTTTCATCGCAATTAAATATTTGATCATTTGTTAAATTTTCCGCCTTAATAAATGCTTGAAACGATTTCTTAAATGTAGCCATTCCTTGAAAGTTTGATGATAATTTCTCACCACAAATAGACAGCTGACGAATCCCGTACCGCTTCTTCCAACGGTCTAGCCAGCCGACACTTGCTGTAAAATCTGCCTCACCCTCTTGAAATTGCTTTTGGAAGTGCAATGCCTTTTCTTTTAAGATAGGCCTGGATATAGGCACTCCCTTATCCCTAAAGTGGACAAACCAAATGTACAAAGCCTCGCTAGTTTTTTCGTAATCACTTTTTTTCATGGATTTTCTGTCTTTCAAGTCGATTTCAGTGGCTCGTGAAGAACACCATTTTTGCAATTCTGATCGGTTTTTCCTCCAATCTCCAACAGTACGACGACCAACACCATAGTCATCAGCCACTCTCTGCAGTGTTTCCCCTTTATCAAGCCTTTTTAATGTATTTAGTTTGTCTTGCATTGATAAGACAATCTTTTTCCTTTTTTGTTTCTCCATAACCACGATCGATTGATAGCAAAGAATAAACTCTTACTCGTAGCGTACGGGCCTCAAAACGGTAAAGCGAACAAATAACCTTACTGCGCATGACTCACTGAAAGGAACAATAGTTGATTCGACGAAAGTGTACTAAATAGCAAATAAAGTAATAAAGTTATAAAAACAGAGTATTTATGACTGGTCTGGGGACGAGGAGGCAAATAATCTATTTTGTCTGACAGCCTGACACCAAATTCCTACCTGTACAGTCATTGGCGTGTAGCAGATTATTTTCAAAATTATACAAAATTAATTTTTTTTTGCATAAATGGTGCGGCGGATAAAACGGAACGGCGGATAACCGAAGGGCGGATAATCGAGACTCTACTATATATATATATATATATATATTATATAATATATATATATATATATATATATATATATATATATATATATATATATATATATATATATATAAGAAATGACTGTCAAACAGCACAATTTATTAAGGCTGCAATCAGAAGTTTGGCCAGGATGTTAAAGAAACACTCTGTTGACTTTTTGTGTAGCTTTCGGAATTGTTTTATTCCTTTTTCAAGACACTACAATGTAGATAAAAAGAATATGTAAATATTTACAAAATATCACAATTTGTGAGTGCAACTTACTAGTCGTTGAGATTATTTATAAAAGGCTTGACACTCAACATGAATAAAACAAATATAAAATAATGGACAAAATACATTCTGAAATTTAGGTAAGAATAGTAAAACTTATTTTATGGCATATTTTAATGGTGTGTTTTAACTCCTACTACTATTTAAATGTAATTATATAAAACACATCATCTGTGGAAGCTGGGAAGTAAATAGCTGGGAAGATCTGGCAAATGTTTTGACAGAAATAGCTGAAGATAAACTGGGTAAAAAAGAGACACATAGAAAAGAAGTATCAGATGAAACTTGGAATCTTATCGAAGAAAGAAAACAGCAAAAAAAAGATATTTTGCAAGCAAGAACTGTAGAAGAAAGAGCGAACCGACAACAAGAATATGAAACAATAAATAAAGCAGTTAAAAGAAATGCAAGAAGAGACAAAAGAAGATGGGCTGAAGAACTGGCAAAACAAGCCGAAATAGCTGCACAACACAATAGAACTAGAGAGCTATACCAAATTACTAGACGTCTAACAAAAAGTGGGCCCAACTGTTCAAACGTCGTAAGATCCAAGACAGGAGAATTACTTACTACAACAAATGACCAAATAGAGAGATGGAAAGAGCATTTTCAGGAGATGCTAGGCACGCCCAGGGATAACGCAGATGAAATTGTCGAAAATCCACAGAATATAGACTTGCGTATATCTTGCGACGCCCCTTCCAAAACAGAGATAATAACAGCTATCAAATCTCTGAAAAATAACAAGTCTCCGGGAATCGATAACATTGCTGCCGAAATACTTAAAACTGATCCGCATCTAACTGCTGAACTTTTGCTCCCCATAATCCGAGAGGTGTGGGAAACAAACCGCATTCCAGCGGGCTGGAAAAAAGGCATCATTATTAAGCTTCCAAAAAAGGGCAACCTCACACTATGCAAAAATTGGAGAGAAGTAACCTTGCTTACCGCCATAAATAAAATCTTCACGACCATCATACTTAAAAGATTAACAAACAAGGTTGAATTTCGAGCTAATAAAGTAGGCTTTAGACCAGAATCCTCCTGCATAGACCACGTTAATACTGTGAGGCTAATAATGGAACAATCGGTTGAATGGAACACACCTCTATACATGGTTTTTGTTGATTTCGAGCGTGCTTTTGACAGCTTATCTCATGATGCGATATGAAAAATTTTAGAGCTAAGAAACATCCCGCATAAAATAATTTCCATTATAAAGTTACTGTACACTGAAGCGAAATGCAGCGTGACACACAATGGGATCAACAGTGACGAATTTGACGTACTTACTGGAGTCAGACAGGGATGCGTGCTTTCTCCGTTTCTTTTTAACATAGCTCTAGACTATGTTCTCTCCAAACTAGATTTTGACACAAGAGGGATGCAATGGACGTTAACCACACGCCTAAGCGATCTAGAATACGCCGACGATATCTGCCTGTTAGGACAAAGGTTCCAAGATGTGGCTGACCAATTGAAAACACTTTCCACTGAAGCCAATAAAATAGGTTTGAAAATCAATATTGGTAAAACCAAATCCATGAGAATAAATGCAAGAAACAACACGCTATTCACCATTAATAACATGCAGATTGAAAATGTGGAAAACTTTACGTATCTTGGAAGTGTCATAACATAAAGCGGAGGTACAGAAGACGATATTCGTATGAGGATATAAAAAGCGCAACAAGCTTTCACCATGCTCAACCGTGTTTGGAGGTCTGGAGACTACACTACGAGGACAAAGATCCGCATATTCCAGTCAAATGTCATGTCTGTACTACTTTACGGATGTGAAACCTGGAAAGCGACAAAAACCCTTACAGACAAACTGCAGGTCTTTGTTAATAAATGTCTACGAAGAATTGTTCGTATTTTCTGGCCTACCATCATCAGAAACGAAGATTTCTACGCAAAATAGAAGCTCTATGCTCCACTTAGGAGTTCAAGAACCTTATATATATATATATATATTATATATATATATATATATATATATATATATATAGTGCACTTAATTGTACGTGATTATATTTATTTTTATTCTATGCTTCGTCTATGTTTTTGGAGGGTATAATCATTCCCTCAATTCATTAAAACTTCTCATTAAATTAAGAGGCTGTGCCGATTAAATAGAGTACTTAACCTCTTTTACCTAACAGAGTTAAACTAATATATGCACCGAGTATACAGGATTTTACTGCATCGTGGAAAAAAGAAGTGGAAAAAAGAACCGTATTTTTATGAGTCGGGAATTGCGACGAGTTATTATTAGATAGTACACCACTTGTTAAAAATGTCTAATCTGAAACGGCATATATGTATGTATGAATGTAGTTGCAACCGGAGACGTTGTACAATGATTCTATTAGTGACTTTTTAAATATATAAACATATACGAAATTTAAGCTCTATTTTTTATAAAATAATTTTAATGACGTAAGTATTATGTTTTCTTCTTTTTCTTATTTCCTTTGCTGCAAATCTATTGTTAGCGATAGCACAGCTAATGTGTTCTATTTTTAGCTGTAGTCGTCCATCCACTTGGCAATGTCAAACTTTCCATCCCATGTAAGAAGGTGGATAAAACGCATCTTATTGCACTTATACTCTTCTTCTTGTGGTGCCTATCCGTTACGAATGTTGGCTACTAGCAATTCTAACTTTATTGACTGCAGCTCGAAATAGTCCTGAAGTGGTCAAGGAAAACCATTAGCGTAAGTTCTGGAGCCAAGATATTCTTCTTCTTACATATTATTCTTCTTCTACAGCAGGTTAACTTATCCTCAGTTTTGTATAAATATAATGATGTATTTGTATATACCTGTACTATATTACATCGCGGCCTCTTAAACGCTCCTGCTTAAAACCATTTGGACCTCTCAAATTGTTGTAATGCTGCTTTAGAAATCTCCCATATAGGGCACAGCACAACAAATCGGTGATACTCAACAAAACTGCCATATTGGAATCTTTCTCCTTTAAAATCTCAATCCAAACTTGACTTCAACTGTAACATACTACTAAATTTTACTATTTCCGATAACAAAAACGAATAACGAACAAAAATAACGAATTTAACAAGAAAAATCAGGACTTAACAATGAAGTGACCAGTTTAACGATTTATCGTAGAGTGACTTTATTCGCTTCCCCGTATAACTCTCCCAGCAAGTGGATATTTATTTGATACGTAATATTAGGCGTTATCACATAGTTTGGCATAGTTTGTTCGGTCTAGACTGGTTAATGCGAGGAATTCCTGTTATAATACCAATTTCTTTCATTAGTTGGTCTCTTACAAGCGGGTTGTCATCCAAACTCATTTAAACTTTTTAAATACACCTCCCAATTATTTGGGGTGGTACTTAAATCTTGCTGTTCTGTCAAATTTTTTACCTCAAGGTTGGCTGTCTTTTCACGGCTTGGCTCGGTCTGTTTCAATTAACGCCAATTTTCCGGCGGCAGCGGTGAGGCTTTAAGTGGAAATTTACACTACATTTTTTAAATTTTTATTCAAATCACTTTAATAATGCCACCTAAAGTCAAAATCAAAGCTTAAATAATTATTAAATAGTTGGAAGTGAATCTATGATATTCTTAGTTCTTTCTCACTGCTTAATATTAAAATAAAATATTACATATACTTTAGACCACATGTTCTGTTGCTGTGCTAATTTTTTAATAAGTTGCTAAATGTTGTTAGTTAATTGATTGTTTATACAATATTACCGTATAATGTCCATTTACTTGAGTTTACTCACAAATCTGATAATATCATTGACTGCTACATGTCTTTTTAAGGTAACACTTATAACATCTTTTCCATGATTGTGTGGTTCTCATATTCTCATATTGTACTTGTCTTTTTAGATGAACTGATGATGCTTTCAGAATACGAAAGCGAAACGTCTTCAAAATAGATAAAGTAGCCTATCAACTTTGTCTTTTATTTCTCCACCTTGAGGCCGATATAAGAACCCACCACTCGTCTGAGTGATCCTTATAATATATATATATATATATATATATATATATATATTATATATATATATATATATAAGTGCCGTATCGATAAGTGACAGTCGATATGACACATGACTTAATTAATCAATGTCTAGTCAAAAATAATACCGGCCACATGGTGATTAAAATATAACAAATTTAATAATTATTTAATTTAAGCTTTGTTTGCCGTCTACCTCTAAGTAGGAGATGCGTTTTGGTTTGTATTTGAAAAACAATGTGTAGTTCCACATCTGCAATAATTTACACTAAGAAATAGTGTCAACGTTAAGGTAATATTAAATATAACATCTTTAATTATGATGATTGTAAAGAATGTTTTTCCATTACAGCAAGTTCTGATGAAGCCCAAAAATTATGTGGCGAAAGCTTGACTACTAATAAAAGACACTCACTTTGAAGCACCTGTTTTTTATTGCTTCCTTAGTATTGGGTCGTTCCCGGTTACCTTCAATTGTCTGTTATTTACCAGTAACCCGTTACTGTCCTTGATATTTTTATATATATATATATATATATATATATATATATATATATATATATATATATGTATATATATATATATATATATATATATGTATATATATATATATATATACATATATATATATATATATATATATATATATATATATATATATATATATATATATATATATGTATATATATATAATTATATATATATATATATATATATATATTATATATATATATATATATATATTATATAATGTATATATTTATATATATATATATATATATATAATATTATGTATGTCTTGGGTTCAGGTTCAATAAGTAATATTAAATTTGGAACTAGATTTTATTGTTACATCAAAGTTTTGGCAGGTAACCCTTGCCTTTATTAATATTTTAAAATATAGACGATTGAGAACAAAAAGTTATTATTATTTAAAATATACAAAAAAAGTACCATAACGTAAGGCGAGACTCTGACATTAATGAATTGACAGAGGTAAAAATTGATATCTAATATTTCATGGTTTACTGTCATTACAATATTTTGCAGCTTATTTGTGTGATTTTTATAGTTTCAGTGGCAATTTAGTCTCTGACAACTGCAACTGCAGTATTTTTTGTACAACTGCTTTCCTTGTGCATTTAGGTATATATACAAATCGTTTGAAATATCGCAATTTGACGAACCATGTCTTGTTAACCGTTAGTCCTAAAATATGCTCATCTAGAAACAACTGTGCATTTGCAAATATTTATCATCAGCTATGCCTCATATACGTCTTAGAATCTTCAAAAACTTGACTATGATTTTTTCATAAATCTACTGGAATATTAGTACTGCCTTTATCATTGATATCCTCTATAACTGCAAAGTTAGTAATCACACTATTGATCGAGAAATGTGACTTAACTACTGATAAATCATTTTAAACAAATATTTTATTACCTTATTTTTTTTACTTGGCTAACAATGGACTAAGATCACGATTACTAAGGATCTTTTGCACCGTCACAAAATATTGCTTGGCAATTTCAGTGCGTGTTCTTATATCTCTACTTTGTTTGTTGTTCTCATTTATCCAAGTTCCTAAAAACGCCAATAATCTGTTTATAGGTGATGCGATAATTCTAAATTAAATAAAATTCGAAATAATAATTCAGCTTGAATTTTTCTGACACTTGTTCAAAAACTTTTATAGCTTTTTCTTCATTTTTATATTTTTAACAGCGATTTCATACGTTAGAAACATATAGAAAATATGTATACCTCTCGAGCGGTTAATAGTTCTTGCCCGGAGTGTAAATGCTATTGAAGTTCTAGAAAATTTATTGTAAATCTTATCGAAAAGTTCTCCAAAGCTATTGGAAGTTTTCTTTTTTACTTACTTAGGGCTTATTTACAAGAAAACTTGGAAAATCTTGATTCAGTAACTTAACTTTAAGAAAGTTAATATTGCTTTTTGTGTATATATTTTAAAAAGAAATAAAGTAAATCTTTAGAAACGATTTTCAGGTCAAAGGTTTTTGGTGATATGTAGTCATATACACGTATAAAAATACTAACAAGATTAAGATCAAAATTTGGTGGTATAAGTAAAAGATTTATTTATAATTTATGCTCATTTACTTAATTGATAGTGACAGTAAAATTTATTTAAAAAAAAAATTGTTTAAAATCCTTTATAAAAGGTATATAAAAAATGCCCCAAATGGGCTATCACAAACACATTGCAAAACGTTTTCAAATTGATAAATCCATCATCAGTGCAAACCTGAAAGTATATAACCACTTTAATTAAAAAGATCGTTAAATTAAAATGTTGACAAAGGTTAGAGCAAAATGTGGTTAATACTTACGGTTGTACATGCTAGTAGCCACCAAAATATATGGGTCAAAACCCTTTAAATGTTTTAAATTTGTAGTTGTTTTACATTATTAATAGTTATAATTTGTGATGTTTAAGTTACCGTTGGATAGGTTGTTACCTATCCAACGGTTACTTTGTCTCAGGACCATTTTACTTATGTAGAGTCATACGCGGCCATGTTACCTATTAAACGGTAACTTAAACATCACAAATTATAACTATTAATAATGTAAAACAACTAAAAATTTAAAACATTTAAAGGGTTTTGACCCATATATTTTGGTGGCTACTAGCATGTACAACCGTAAGTATTAACCACATTTAGCTCTAACCTTTGTCAACATTTTAATTTAACGTTCTTTTTAATTAAAGTGGTTATATACTTTCAGGTTTGCACTGATGATGCATTTATCAATCCGAAAACGTTTTGCAATGTGTTTGTAATAGCCCGTATGGGGCATTTTTTATATACCTTTTATAAAGGATTTTAAACAATTTTTTGTGATATATGGTATACAGCCAGCTACAGGAACTTAGTTTCCTAGTGGAATTTTATTTTAAAAAATTTACATCAGTAAAAGTAGTCAAATAAGTAAAACTTAATAAAGTTACTGTAGGCACCAATAATCATTTATCATCATCATTCTCTTTGCCTCAATCGTTATGCAGTATTGGGTGATGAAAATGTTTACGTGTAACATATCCCAACCATCTTATCTTCTGATCTCACATTTTGGTGTCAATCGGTGCAATACTAGATTTCCCCTAATATATAAATTCTTAATTTTATCCTTTTTGTCAATTCTTTAATAAATAAGTACCCTTGTAATAAATAAGGGTCGCTATTAATTTAATAAATAAGGGTTCTGAATTGACATTCACATCTCGACATTAAGTTATTTTCTCTAAGTTATCGACTCAAATCTCCTAATTTCATCATTTACCCCTTTTATAATTACACTTTTCCATGACGATACCTGTCAGCTTTGTTGTGCATGTATAATCAAGGAAAAGCTTGTATTATTTGCAATTATTCAAACTAACTTGACCCACTGCGTATGTTCCCTATTCTGATTAAAAACAATGGTAATGAAAGCAATAAGGCAATATTAATATTACTAATATTATTTATGATTATTAATATTTTAGGAATAATATCACACCATCCCTCCCAAAGAAAAAAATTCTTTCAGATTATTTCTCTCTTTGGGTGAAGAGAAATTTTTCGATGTTACCTATTCATTTAATTCCCTATGTAGTTTTTATTAACTCCATATTGACTGGGGGTGATATGCGGATCAAAAGTTGTGTGTGATCTTTAGCATTTTATTTAACTCATTCATTATTTTATTTTTGAATTGTGTGCCTTAACGCGTCCTAATCTATTTATGAGTCCGTATGTTGGTATATATGTATGTGGAGAATATAAACGGGGCTCATCTATACATTAATGGGACGCAGATAGAGCGAGTAAAACAGTATTGCTACCTGGGAACTATTATAAACGAACAGTGGAGCAATGTACAGGAAATAGACTACCGCATAGGAAAGGCAAGAACGGTCTTTAACAAAATGAGCGCCATCTTTAAAAGTCACAACATATCCCTTAAATCAAAAATGAGACATTTGAGATGCTATGTTTTCTCTTAGTTGTTGTACGGGGCGGAGGCATGGAAGCTTACAGACACCACTATTAAAAAACTTGAAACATTTGAGATGTGGCTTTATAGAAAAATACTGAGAATATCATGGACAGCAAGGATCAGAAACAAGGAAGTTCTAGGAAAAATGAAGAAGGAACCAGAGATTGTGTTTACGATCAAACGCATAAAATTGCAATATCTGAGACACGTTATGAGAAATCAGCACCGTTACTCCCTGCTACAGTCTATATTGCAAGGTAAAGTCAAAGGTAAGCGAGGACCCGGTAGAAGGAGAATATCATGGCTGCGGAATTTAAGAACATGGTTTAAGAAAACCTCAACGGAGCTGTTTCGAGGCGCAGCGAGCAAGGTTATGATTGCCAATATGATTTCCAACATCCGAAAAGAATAGGAACCAGAAGAGGAAGAATGTTGGTATCAAATGATCGTTTTAGTTTTCTCTGTTATCAACATGTTGTATATGAGCGCCGTATCTTCGAATTCTTTAATTAATCTTTGTAGGTCATCTTCATTTTCGGCTGTTATTATGGCGTCGTCAGCGTAGCATATTATCCTTATTTCCTTTTCTTCCATTCTATATCCTCTTCTTTTTTTAACTTTCTTTATGATTTCATCCATTATCAGATTAAATATTAATGGGCTCAGCGAATCTCCTTGTCTAATGCTAGTTTCATATTTGATAGGTTGCGATAGTTTTCCTTTACATCTTACCATAGCTATATTATCTTTATACAGATTGAACCAAATTAAAACGGAACATACAATTTAATACATGTCTGTTTGAACTGCATTTAAAATAGTGGACCAATATAAAACTTGGACAAAAATAAATCCATACCTGAGTATAGACATTGTATAAAATATCGTTCAACTATCTGTCTCGCAACAAAGTTGTTTGCGTAAGACGGGTTTGTCTAAGGAGGCGATAATAGTTCAGGAATTGAAGCTCGAAAAAAGTTAAAACCTCGCAATTTTTTCGTCCTGCATGTATCCCGTTGAAATTTTAGCAGAAGGTAGGTAATAGCCCAAGGATTAAAATCTATATCGAACCGAAGCGCGTTGAAGGGTTTTAGGGGTGAAAACTACCCCTAATTGTCAAAAATTATAAAATAACATATTAAACCTGAATATGGGTAAGATTTGGTTTGAATTAATTAAATAATGATTATTTTATACTTTTGAATAGAGTTCCATCATATTTCAACCCTTAAAAAGCAACCCTTGTTAAAGATTAATGTAAAAAATTACTAATTCTAAAAAAATGATTTCGCCTTGAATCGATTTGGATAAAAATTTGGATTTAAGCTCAATTCACCCGCTGCTTTATAGTTTATGTCATGTCGACGAACCCTGATTGTACTTAGGGGTGAAAACTACCCCTAATTGTCAAAAATTATAAAATAACATATTAAACCTAAATATGGGTAAAATTTGGTTTGAATTAATTAAATAATGATAGTTTCGTGCTTTTCAATAAAGTTACATCATATTTCAACCCTTAAAAAGCGACCCCCATTAGAGATTAATATTTAAAAATTGGTAATGCGAAGAAAATGATTTCACCTTGGAACGACTTGCATAAAAATTTGGAATTAAGCTCAACTCACACTCTGCTTTATAGTTTATGTGATGCCGATGAACCCTGATTGTTCTTAGGGGTGAAAACTACCCTTAATTTTCAAAAATTGTAAAATAATATTACAAATCCTAAGATGAGTGAAATTTGGTTTGGATTAGTTAAATAGTGAGTTTTTTATACTTTAAAATACAAATTCATACATTTTCAACCCTTAAAAATCAATTGTTATGAGTGCTATAGGTAAAAACAATTTTTTGTCAAAATTTTGCAACTTTTCAACTTTTGAAAATCACCCTTTACAACATTGCAGTTTTTATAAACTAATTTATAAGATATAAATTGAAAAAAGTAGAATTAAATACAAAAAAAATTATCAACATAAAAAGGCACCATATATTCTTATACATTTACATAAATAGTTGAAAATATTTACATTTATAGGTAAAAAAATTATAATATTAATTTTATTCGTCCTCAATTACATCTTCATCGTGATCTATGTCATCATCATCTTCCTCAATTATTGGTGGACTGTTATTGCACCCTTCACCTGAGCACCCAGAACAAGTAGAGTTACAGTATAAACCAACTTTTCTGCACCCATATGAAACGCCGCATCCTTTTTTGCATTGGCAAAAAGAATTTTCAAAAATTTATCGGGTGCAGGTTGTTTGTTCATGCGTACAGGTAATAACAAACCATCTTTGGAAAACCATCCCCAATCTGTTGCTCTGATATTTTCATTGCCAAGCCATAGACATATAAGCAGATGTTTTATTCTGTTGTATGGGATTTCAAAATAAGAACGATTAGAATTTCGAATGTATAACGCCCCACTAGCTAATATACCGGTTTTGTAGATTATTATGCTCCGAAATGTACTGTACTATACTAATGGAATTTTCCGGAAAAAAATTAACTGGTTTTTTTAACGTATTTTCTTTAATTTTTAATGATAGATGTTTCTTCAAAAATGATTTGTAGAGGTTTTTAATAGCTACAAGGATCTGTGAATTAAATCTTTTTGGAACCCTTGGTTTTTAAATGGGGTGAGTTTAAAGGGCTCGAAAAAGATGGTGCTTGATCGTAAATCGATGCTTTAAACGGCTATATCTCGCCAAATATTCATTGTACAACAAATCTAAATAAAGGATAATTTTAGTCATTAAAAAAGCTACAATTTGGTAATTTCAATTTTTTTCATATATTCAGTATTTTCGGGCATATTTAAAAAAGAAGGGTAAAAAATATGAAATCGTAAATCGTTTTTCGCTTTAAGCTGTACTTTTTCTAAAACTAAGCATTTTAAATGGGTCAAACTTCTTGGACGTATTAACAATACATCTACAAAGGGAATTGCAGAAGGGTGAAGATCGATTTTAATTATGGGGATGGTTAGGGTGTTGTTTTCCTCGATTTTTTCGTAAAAAATGAGGTATTGACCTTATTTTTTTATGATAGGTCTATTTATGCTCTTTAAAAAAGGTTTTGTGAGTTTTCTTCCAAAAATACATAATTTTCCCGATATTTGACTTTGAATCTTTCAAATTTGGCATTTAAAGAAAACCGCTGAACATTGATATTGTATTTGTAATTGTATTTGTCTTTTTAAAAGCTACAAATTTGTTCTCTACAATTTTTTGATAAAATGCACCATTTTCGAGTTATTCGCGAAAAAATCGATTAAAAACGTGGATTTTTTCGTCTAAAAGTTGTTCCTTTCAATCGCGAATAACTTGAAAAATATCATTTTATAAAAAAATGTATAGCACATTTTTTGTTTAGAATCACTTTTCTAATCGAAACCTGTAGTTAAAACGTAAAAAAAATTTTCACCCCGGAGATGGGGTGGCAACCACCCCTAGGCTTTGGCGCACTTTGGTTCGATATAGATTTTGATCCTTAGGCTATTACCTACCTTCTGTTAAATTTCAAGTCAATCCACGCCGCACGAAAAAATTGCGAGGTGAAATGCTACATTTCCTGGACTATAACTGGTTTGACAGCATAATAAAATCGTAGATTTATGTGTAGCTTTCAATTTTTATGAGTTCAGAATCCAGCAGGCCGCTGAAGTGTGGGATTTTTTATAACATAATTATTTGACAATCTTTTGTTGGCCAACCAGCTACAGCAGAATTGAGCCGAAATACATTATATTCCTATGTTCCGAATTTATTTCGTTCAATCTGTATATATATTCTCAATGGTTTTTACTAGATCCAGTAATATTCCCTTTTCATATAATAAATGTATTGCGTCCCGAATTCTCACTCTATTAAACGCTTTCTTCAAATATATCAGAAACATATATGCTGGTTTGTTGTATTCCAGCGACTTTTCTTTTATTTGTCTTATTACAAAAACTGCATCCGTGCATGATCTTCCTGTCCGAAATCCTTGCTGTTCCTCTTGCAGAGATATTCGTTCGTTTATTTTTGTCGCTATTATTCCTGTTGCCAATTTGAGTGTTGTATTTAAAAGATTTATTGCTCAATAATTATTGGGGTTTTTATCTCTTTTTTTGAAGAACATCATTATGATCGCTCTCCTCCATTCATCTTGTATTCTGTTCGTGGTGATAATTTTATTAATAAGAAGTTGCAGTTGTTGTACAAGGTAATTAGCTCCATATTTTAAGAGTTCATTTGGTATTTGATCTTCTCTTGGTGACTTTTGGTTTTTTAATTTGTTTATTCCTTCTTTCACATCATTTTGGGAGATTTCGGTATTTTCCTCAGTTATTATATTTGTCATTTCTGGTAAATGTTCTTCGTTTTGTTTGTTAAACATTTCTGTCAAGAAGGCCGCTCATGTATCCTCTTGTATGTGTTCTATTTCATCTAGTTCTTTCATTTCGCTTCTTTTTTGTCTTATGAAGCGCCATACTTTTTTCTGTTGTCCATAGAAATCCATCTCTAGTCCTTTTGTGAATATTTCCCAGTAATCTATTTTTGTTTTTCTTACCAATTGATGAGTTTCAGTTCTTATTCTTTTATATTCTTTATATGATTTATTCGTTTTTTATAACTTATTTTTCTGGGCCTCCATTTCATAATACGTCTTGTCCACCGTCCATCTTGTGTTCTGGCTAAGTGCCCTGCCCAGTTCTACTTAAGCGTCGTGGTTCTTTCGATGACGTCTTGAACTCCTGATCTTTGCCTGATTTGTTGGTTTGTTATGTGATCTCGAAGGTTCACGTTCAGCATTGCATTGCATTACACAACGAGCCATGGAATACACAACGAGCCATGGAACGTACAATGCTGAAAGTTTATTCAATAGCCAACGTTATATAATATATGAAAAAATGTTTTTCCAACATTTTGACGGAGTTTCGTTTTAGGGGGAAGCCTGGAGGTAAAAGTGGTAAGCTTTTTTGGACTTTTTTTGGGGTCTTAAAATTGATATTATCAGCAAAATTTTCAGTGGTATTTTTGTCTCTGACGACTGGATTTGCGTCAACGAAACTAATAAATATTTTGTAATTATCCACAAGATCTTTTTAAATTGTTCGTTTGCTTGAAAATTTTTATTCTTGTATCTTAGTTTGGCTGATTCACTGGTTAAAACTAAAACAATGGTTGTGGACTGTCAAAATTGTAATGAAACTTGCTAGTAGAATTTTATACAATGCGTCTGGTCAACTATGTTTTCTTAATGCTCAAACCTTGACAAGAATAAACCGTTAGGTCAGTGTTGCAAAAGTTGCTATTTTAAAAATAAGGAAAAGTTTGTACATTACTGCAGGATCACAAAGAGGGTAAATAACTTACCGTTGCTTAGTTTATTAGCTAATTTAGTACAATAGCAATAAGGTTTCGATTTGAATCTGCGTCTGTACATTCATATTAAAGTTGCACTGACATTTATATCGAAAATACAAATCCATATTGTGAAATCAATTACTATGTTTATATCATTAACCTAAGTTTGAGTAATCAACTAACAAATTTACCTTTCCTACTGTTTAGGAACCTTCATGGTAAGCTCTGCCAATGTATAAAGGTTCACCATCTGACGTTCTACCTCCTTCCATTGCATCTGGTGGAATGTTGCTTCCGTGACATGGTACCCAGTCGAATTGTTGTTCACAAAGAACCTTAAATGGAAAGAAAAATAGTCATTAGTATTTTTGGTTCTAGACATGTATAAATTAAACACATGTGAAATTATAACTTCGTTCTAGAAGAAAAAATGTACGATTTTTGACTTTTATTAATCAACTTTAATTATATATCCTTTCAATGTTTCTATCCTGGCCTGCTTTAAGATTAGTCGCCATTATGTTCGGTTACTAGCAACATGTTGCCAT
This sequence comes from Diabrotica balteata, assembly GCA_918026665.1. Classification (NCBI taxonomy): domain Eukaryota; kingdom Metazoa; phylum Arthropoda; class Insecta; order Coleoptera; family Chrysomelidae; genus Diabrotica; species Diabrotica balteata. The sequence continues at coordinate 109,914,193 of OU898279.1, read as the reverse complement.
CTTCTAATCTCTAGTATCCCTAAGTCGGTCTCAACTCCATCTAACCACCTAATTCGTGGTCGGCCTCTGCTTCTTCTTCCTATAGGTGTTACTGTCGTTAGTTTTTTAGCAATCACGTTATCAGGCATTCGTATTACGTGTCCTGCCTATCTAAGTCGCTGTGTTTTAATGAACGTTACTACATCTGGTTCATTAAAAAGTTAGTATAATTCGGAATTAAATCTTTTGCGCTACTACTCTTTATCGTTTATAGCTCCAAATATTTTGCGGAGCACCTTACGCTCGAATATTCCCAAAAGTTATTCATCCTTCTGCGTTAAAGTCCATATTTCGAACTCTAACATATGTGAGGTCCAGTCTCAACAGTGTTTTGTGTATAATAATTTTAGTATTTTCAGATATTTTTTGAGTGGAATTGTTTTTGTAGTATGTCCTATTTGTAAGTTTTATTCATCTTTTTATTTCTTGGCTTGCTTTATTGGTATTAGACACTAGCGACACTATGCAAAAAGTGCATTTTTGACTATAAGCTCTGTGTTCAAGAGTTATGAGCCAAGAGCTATGACCTGCCCTAGAACTCCAAAGATTAACACATATGTACTTAGTGCTTCTATACGGAGTATTACGTGGACATTAAAGGCGGAAACTCACTTATTCGCAAAGAATTTTTTATGCAATTTGTGAAGCTGTTAACACGTTTAAAGATATGATTTCTAAATGTTATTTTCCGTATCTTATTTGCTATCTGATCCTTAGTAACCAACATGTACTTGGTTTTGTCTTCGTTCTGCCTTTTCGAAGGCAATGTTAAATAGGAGGCAAACCAGGGCATCCCCTTGTCTGAGTCTATCCTTTATCTCAAAGGATCGAGAATTTTCTCCCTGTATCCTAACGCACTGGCTTTTAGGTTAGACATTGTCGTTCTCATTAATCGGATAAGTTTTTCTGGCATACCAAACTCACGCATTCATTGGTATAGTATTGTTCTCTTGACACTGTCGTATGCGGCCTTAAAGTCGACGAATAGTTGATGGGTTCCAATTTGTGTAAAGTTGTTTACACAACTGTGTAAATTTATAGCCTTTCGTAGAGAATATTTGGTAATATTTTGTAAGAATTTGTTAACAGGGTTATGCCTCTGTAGTTGTCACACTGAAGCTGATCGTCTTTTATATGTAACGGGCATGTCATTCTATTTACAGGACTTGGTCTCATTTTACAAAATAAGAAGTAAAAGTGCTTTAAGCAGGGCATCGCCACCATTCTTGTAGAACTCACTACAAATTTGATCAGTTCACGGTACTTTATTATTTTAACCTTCTTAACAGCTTGGGCTCTTTTGTGGTAGGTGGTCTTTCGTTTGGATTAAATAGATTCCAATCATTTCGATCTGCTACGATGTTATCTGCTTCTTCAGAAATTACAAAAACAATTGGTTGAATATGGTCTGAAAACTAATCTAGAGAAAACAGAGCACATGATCGGTGACCTGAAATAGCTCAAGGTTAGAGACCTCTAAGGCAAGTCAACTCCGTATTATGGAATAATTAAGTTACAAGAGACACTAAATGTCTGATTTATAAGGCAAGACTAGAAAATGCTTCTACATATGGATCTGAAATCCAGATACTAAATAAGAGATAAAGAGAAAAATTAAAATCTATGGAGATGAATTACTGTAGAAGAAGCTGTAGGATATATTAGCTCGAGCACAGAAAAAATGAAGATTAGATGGATAATGTAAGTAGAAAGCAATATTTTCGATACCATTAACAGAGGTGTTTGGCAGTGGGCTCCTGTTGTTTGAAGCCTAGCCACCTTCAATGACGCAACAACCACAGCAACCACTTAAGGGTTAAGATACTAAGATAAATTTTAAATTTAGTCTGTATCACATTCTGAACTTTACCATTTTACTTAACTACTACCACACAATAAATGCCTATGCACTGAAATGAATAGGAAGAAAAGGAGAACATCAAGGAATTATTGATAATAATAATTTAAGTAATAAAAAACCATTTGAACTTCACAAAAAATTGTTTGGCTAAAGAGTTAGAACAAATTTAAATTAATAAACACTAAAACTCACAAACCATTTAATTACTAATTATTTACGACGCATTCAGCGAACCAACAAAAAAATTATATTATATGCTAATAAGTTACTTCTGTTACGGAAAATTTGTAAGTAAAATAGTTACAGATTGCGAAAATTACATGCATATCGTGCGATAGAGAACGAGATTTAAGTTTATTGAAAAATTGCGTGTTGATATTTTATTACCAATGTACTACTAGAAAGTATATCTGCTTGTAGTAGTAATCCAATAAATAAAAAAATATACTGAAAGCATTTTAATGATAATTTGATATATAGATCAATATTTGAGAAGGAAGAGTTATTTTTTTTTTTTTCGATATTTATAACTATTAATGATTTTAAGGCTATACCTACGAATAGGTATAAAAAAAAAGATATATAAATATAAATGTGAATAAAACATATTTTAAACTGTTAGATTTTTTAAATAAAACTTCAGTCGTTAGATATTTGATCTCTAAAAATGAATTTTTAGAAACGAACAAGCTGAATTTTGCTTACAGTGTCACTATTGGGACTCCAAAAGAGATGCAAACAAATTTACCACTCCTAACTCAGGCTTCCCCCTAAAAGCCACTTTCAGAGGGGGGAATTGACAAAATCGATTTCCCAAGAAGCAGTACGCCATAGAAAAATTGTTTCAAATAAAAAATGTAGCTAAGATAATTTTGAATAAAAAAAATGTATTCGCACTTTTTATGTAGAATGAACCGTTCTCTCATGAACCTCGCGCAAAATTAATTTTAAATAAAATTTATATCAACTCGACGGTAAAAATTTAATATCTTTTGATCAAGAATGTCCTATCGACAAAAACAAAATGCGTTTTAGAGATAAAGGGCAGCCTTCGTATTCAATTTTTGTTTTTGTGTTTTTTGTTTTGTATTTTTGTATTTTTCTGGAGATCTAGTCAATTTTTATAAATCTATTAACACGATTCTTACTCTATTTTTTACGATTCTTATGAGGTCAATAAAATATATTACTTTCATTTTCCAGTCAGATATAAATCAGTTTTCAGGAAGTAGAAATAGCCATAAATTCACTCAAAAATAGAGAGCCACCAGGACCAGACGGAATAACCAACGAGCTTCCAAAACACGGAGGAGAAAGTATAACTTTAGAGATGACAAAACTTAGACAAAAACTAATATTACACTGCAAGATACCAGACGCACGGAGAAACATCATAATGATACCAATGTTCAAGAAAAGCGATAAAGAAGACCCCAAAAATTATAGAGGTATAAATCTACTAAACAACGCACTTAAGCTTACCACAAAAGTCCTAACCAACAAAATCAATAAACTAACAACTTTATCAGGTGAACAACAAATATTCAGATCCGGAAGATCCTGCATAGACGCCGCATTTGTACTAAGACAAATCACAGAAAAGGCCATCGAGTACAATAAACCAGCATATCTATGTTTTATAGACTTGACAAAGGCTTTCGATCGCATCCAAGAGCTCCAAAGATTAACACATATCTTGAATACAACAGCTAAGAAATACAATATGATAATATCAGCAGAAAAAAATACATTTATGACAACATCTAAATTCCCAGTATAGTGTAAAATCGAAATTGATGAGAAAGTAATATATATATATATATTCCTCGATCATATTTCTCAAAATTCGTCCATACAGTCTGCTCAGGGTGCTGGTTACCGATATGCCTCTATAATTATTACAATTCCTTTTGTCCCCCTTTTTGTGTATTGAGGACATGTATGCCGTTCTCCACTGTTCTGGTACTGGGTGTCCATTTAGACACTGATTGATCACATAAGTTAAGTTTTCCAATAGTTTATGAGTTCCATTCTTAAGCATTTCGGCATAGATTCCCTCAGATCCAGCGGATTTACCATTCTTTAGGGTCATTATAGCCTTCCTTACTGTTTCGATGTCTACCCTTGCTTCCTCTCCTTGTATATGTACTGACTGTGTTGGGGAGTTTGCTAGGTATTCTTGTCTTGTCTCTATCAGCAAGCTTTCATAGTGATCTTTCCATTGTCTTAGTTTTATGGTGTGTATGTGTGCTTTGTCTTTGCCTGTATTTTTTACTGATTGTATAAAATTCCATACCTCTGTACATTGCTTCCCTCCGATGTATGTATTGATTTTTTGACATTTCTGATCCCATGTTTTATTCTTTTCTTGTTTTATCATTTTTCGTAGTTGTCTATCGGTTTCTTTGTAAGCTTGATGGTCTTCAGTATTTTTTGTATTTAGCCATTTTAGATGCTGTTCTTTTTTCTGTTTTACCATATATTCGATTTCTTCGTTCCACCATATTTTGTTACTAATTTTGTTTTGCTGTGTCCCGAGTGTCTCCTTAGAGGCCTGGTGTAAACTAGCAATAATATTCTCGTAAATATCTGAAAATGTTTGTCTCTCTGTTTCTCGTGGTTTTTCATCCAGTCGTCGTTGGTATAGCTGTTTAGTACTATCATTTATAAAACTATTGAAGTTGTACTTCGGAGTGTCCACTGTTTGCAAGTCTTGCTTGTCTTCTAGGTTTTTGGTCTTCGTGTATTATCTTAAATGGGAACAAAATTTTCGCTCTTACTAGTATTCTATTAGTACTAATTATAGTATATTATATATTGAGAAAATAATATATAATAAAAAGCTTAAAAGCAAGTAAAGCGGCGGGATCTCTTAGAAGAGCATGCAATATAGAAGACATAAATGAATGGGTGATAAAACGAAAACAGGAGTGGAATGAACACATCAGTAGAATAACAGCGGCTATAATAGTACGAATAGCACGAGATAAGTCACCAAATGGACGAAGAAGTATTGGCAGACCAAGAAAAAGATGGTGCCACAATTTAAACAATTTAGGAGGCTAATATTGAAGAAGAAACAGGCTTTAAAACATGCATACAAGAAGCAAGAAGAAGAAGAAGAAGATATACCAATCGCTGTGGAATTGATATTATTACAGCCCAATATTTAAAACTAGACTTAACATGAAATTTCGATTTTAATTTTTGGCAACAATTGAAGAAAATTTGTTTATTTATATCTTATTGTTTATATTGAAACAACGTAAATTTATTTTGCACAGACAAATTATTTTTTACAAGTAATTATTAATTATTTATGTTACAAGAATTAGAATTGAAACCGAATTAAACGATATTAATATTAACAACGAGGTAGTCACACATTACAGTAATGAAAAGTTTATTATATTTAAGTAATTATACTTTACAAATTATATATTTAGGTATATTCTATGGTTTATTTCAGTAAGAGTCTCATTTCAACCAGTATTACGCAACGTATAGTAGTAACGATATATTACTAACCTGGGTTATATTTATAATTAGTCGTCTTGACGCTTTACTGAATAGAACCAAACATAGCTATTTTTCAAAACAGTTCTACTATTAGGTTAGGTTCAATATAAGTGAGCGCCTAACTACTTTTCCACTCGGCCTAAGAGGTATATCGTGACTAATCCCTTGGTTAAACTTGTCCTTTCAACCCAGCTTTTTTAGAAAAGTCTGGCATGGACCTTTGGTGACACTTTCACGTAGTCGTAGGGCTCGAATTGATGATGCTCGAGTGTACTGAGCGTGATCATATCCAAATCTGGGCAGTTAGACAGGAAGTGTTTTACTGTCTCGTCTTTGGCCTAACAATATCTGCTATCCACAATTTCTGTCAGATCAATTTTGTTCATGTGTTCCTTAAAGCGGCAGTGACCTGTTAGGACACCTGCGATAATTCGCAGATCATTTCGATTTAAATGTAGTATATCTTTAGATCTCTTCTTTTTCTCTGTACTTATAAAATTCGTTTTGTATTTTATCCTCTTTTTCTTCTTTTTCTTGATATGCCTATCCGTGATAATTTACGTGTTGTAGTGCGTCACTCTTTCTAATGAGGTTTGGTTCACGTAGAGTTGACCTTATGTTATCTTTTTCTTGGTGATTATCATGAGTTTTGTTTTCTTTTTATTTATATTGAGTCCATATTGTTAACTGTAATACGTGATTTTGTTCTTAAGGACTTGTAGTAGGTCTTCCAGGTTTGAAAGTAAATATTTCTTTAGAGTAGATATTAAAGATTAGAGCATATGTAGCCTTTAGTAACTCCACGCATGACTTTCCCATAGTCGGTGTGTTTACTTTCAATTCTGAGATTTGTCCTCTCCTATTGATTTTCTGTTTTTTAATTTCTTTAATGCTTCCTTTTCCTCTTCTACCTCTGCGTTTAATTCTTTATTTATCGTCACTTCTGGTATTGGTGATTCATTACAGTCATAGTAAGCAAATAGGCATCAAAAGTAAGTACATACCTATAGTATAGTAGCGCGTTTATCTCTTCTCTTTTCCCCTGATCATTCCACATATTTCTCTTTGTGTTCCGTAAAAGTCGGGTTTTATCTGAAACTAGTTCCCTTTTTATTGTTTTAACTAAAGTATTCGTTATATTTCTGATTCGTTTTTAGTAGTTATATGACTGTTGTATTTGTTGCGTTCTATATTATTTTCTTTCTTAGAATTTTGTCTTCACTTCCGATCTAAAGCACGGAGTTTCCTTTTTTGATGTTATTGATGTTTTAATTTAGTGTTCATTAATTTCGTCTTTCCAAGTACTTTGGTTGCTATGCTAATTATGTTGTCTTCAAGTTTTCATCAGCTTTTCTAATGTTACATTTTCAGTAATCTTCTTTGGTACGCTTTCTTTGGATAAGTAATACGTGGATTCTGTATTTAATATTTCGACTCTACATTTTGTTTGTATTGGTGCCTTTCTCTTGCCTGTGATGTATTTTATTATGATTCTTGTTTTGCATACTTCTAGGCAATGGTCAATACCTACATCTACTGAATTGAGTCATTTTATATTTTAACTATTTTTGAACTATTTTTGATGGATGTATATCTTTACTGGTTATTACATAATCTGTCAGAGATATTTGTTCGCAGACATTATTTAATGTATACTTGTGTTGGTATTTTCAGTCAAACTGTGTGTTGTTTATTCGGTTCGGTAATCGTGCAAAAGTTTATTATCAGTTCTTCATTTTGGATTTAACATTTTCGTTGTTTTTGCTTAATTTCGGATATTACTTGGTTGCCTATTCGAACGTTATAATTCCCCAGTATTAGTATCCTTCCTCTAACTTGGTCTACTACTTGTTATTCATCATAAAATGGTTTCCTTGTTGTTTGAGACTTATTATTTTCTGGTACATATTCTCGAATGATGTTCAGGACTTTCTTCCTAATAAATTTTGTTTTAGTAACCATTTTAATTGACTTTAAAATAAGTGACAATCTCTCTTTAGAATTCTAGACTCTTCTGTCGACTTTCCATTAATACGAATGGTCGCCGTTTGATGCCAATATAATTTTTTAATGATCCTGCCTTTCCATAATATTAATTGTGTTGTCATAATCAATAAAAACGCCAAAGACATATATGCGTTGATCTGGACATTTCTAGCAAAACATTTAGTGCAAAAAGTGCATCTCCAGTTCCCAATCCATCTCTAAATCCAAAATCTTCTATGACATCTGTCACTTTAGTGCTCTCTCTCACTATCCTATTTGGTACCATATCTCTTCTAGTTATTTCCAACATTGCTCTTTCCATTTTTCTTTGGGTTACTCTCAATTTATTTGCAGAATGTTTGGTTAAAGTTATTGTTTCGGAACCATATGTTATTACTGGCAGTATGCATTGGTTGTAAACCTTTTTCTTCAAGCAAATCGGTAGCGTTCCTATTCTAATTTCATGTCCTAAATAGATATAGCTAAAGACCTGATGTACTTCGTTCCCATCTACCCTCATAACATCACTTGGAACTAAATTGGTCATGTATTTTGTTTTTTCAAAGTTTATGTTCAGGCCTATTTGTTCTATTGCCTGTTTTAGTTCTTCCATCATTTTGTGAGCTTCATTCAGCTATAATGACAATATTATCATCTGCAAAGCGCAAGTGGCTTAAGTATTCACCATCAATATTTATTCCCCTTTTAGCCCAATCTAGTTTTTTAAAGGCATATTCCAGAGCTGCAGTAAATAGTTGGGGGGAGATGGTGTCGCCCTGTCTAATTCCTCGCTCAATTCTATATTTATCGGTAAAGTCATGGAGTTGAACAGATGCTGTTGCGTTGTTGTATATATGTAAATTATAAATAATAGCGTGGAAATAATAAGTTATGAATTCCTCAACCAGTCCTCTGGGATTTCAACAGTTGAGTGCATCTGATTGAGAACCTGAACCTAAATTATTTTTAATGTTTTCTTTGTTAGTTAATTTTTTGATATTCGCTAGGATGATATCAGGGGCAACAGCTTTCCTGTTCTTTGCCAAATTTATAACATGCAGAACTTCTAGTTTTAATATTTTTGGTTTCCCGTCTTCATCGAATGTCTGTTGACCTTTTAGTCTGAGATCATTAAATAGTTTTTTTTATATACGTACACGGAATTTCTTCTGTTTTTTATCATTATGTTATCTATCAAGTATAGAATTCTATGAAGAGTTTTTTTATGATACAGGCCAACTATGCTTCTGCTTTTTTTAAGATTTTTTTAATGTGTCGTATTTGTATACTAATTCTTTTATTTTTATGCATTTATTCTCCATCGCGATCTTTATTTTTTTTTATTAATTTCTGTTTTTTTATATTCATCCCTGTTCTTTTTCTGTTGTCTTCTCTGTTCCATAAATTAGGAATTTTGTTATGTTTTGTTCTAAATGAGGTATTTTCATTTCATTTAATTTCTTCGCCGTTATTATGACTTTTGGTTTTATTTGTTAATTAGCAACATACATATGTGGTCATTTATGGTCTACAAATTAATTTTTGGTAAAATTTTAAATTTATCAAAACGATACGAAAAATCTACGTCGTTTAATGGTTAATGCACCTAAACCGAGCCAGAAAAATATTACCCCAATTCATATCTGGAAGATTTCGACTGTTTTGAAAACAAATATAAATTTTACCCAAATTAAAATGAGTATGTAAATATTTAATTATATTTTACTTGCTGCACAAAGGGACGAAAACCAGCTTCGAAGAACTTAAAGCTCTGAGGGAATTGAAAGAGCTGAGGGATTTGAAGCCAGGTAGGAAAATTTGTGTTTTTCGTGTAAGTCCATTGTTTTCATTGTTACACGTTTAGGCCAGTCATTGTGGCAACGTAACATATGTTTAATATTGTTTTTATACTTATTTTTTCTGTTATGTATTTTAATAGACTAGAATATATCAATTCAGTGGTAGGAGATTCAATCGTAGTGCTGGTTTTCGAAAAATATTTAACTCAAACTGTTTAAAAAAGGCGCAATGTAT